>CM036905.1:211816956-213066956 GCA_020800305.1 Porphyrio hochstetteri | reverse complement strand
CATTTGTCTGTCTGTAAGAAAGCAAGAACATACACACCTAGTCTTCAAAAGTCCAAAGGCAATCAATAGCAAAGAATTGGATTAGCTTTTTATGACCTGAAGATGGCCGTTGAGTGGAGTTACTCACCTGGATCAACCTGCACATCTATTTATGAACTTTACTGAATTGTGGCCTTAGATAATAAAAAATATCTGACTGGTGCCAGAGGGGAAGCCAAATCCAATTCTTATAAAATCCCTAGTGTTCGGAGGCCATTACATGTCTCCTTCTAAAGATGCATTTCAAATTCTTTGCTCTGAATCTTGGTGTTCAGAGGTGGCTTGTAGCAGCTCTCCTGTGGCATGGAACTGATTATACTGAAAATCAAGTCAGTAAGTCTGCAAACTTCTCACTTTCTATTGTGCTCTGGCTGGGCAGAAAATCAATGTGGTTAGCGACAGCAGTGACACCCGTTTGGATTAAGTATGTTCAAATCTGCAAATGAAAAGTGGGCTTTGATTCAGTGATGTAGCTTAAGAGACAATTAATTAATATAGCTTTAATATAAGGAGAATTTACATGTTTGAGAATAGAAAGTATTTGCATGCTTTGAATTTTAGTAAAGTATGGCTGTAGCCATTTGAGCTCTTTTGTGAGAGCAGCTACAAAATTTAACCATAACAATGGAACAGCCTTGAAGATAAAAAAAGTGGAGATAGGGGAGCAATAAATAATGAGACCAACAACCAATTAAGAGACAGAGTATATCTTGTTTTCAGCTAAAAGGGATTCTTAACTAGTTTGTGCAGGAATGTGTTTGTGACAATATGGAGAAAACTGTAAAGAGCATGTGCTGAGGGAGAGGAAGACGTTCAGCCTTCATCCCTGAAGACCACCAGAAGACACCCTGAGTGTCACTAAGCATGCTCTATTTGGAAAGAATTAATGTAAATTACTTCCTGGAAATAATTTGCATAACCCTGCCTTTTGTTATGAATTATAATGAATATGTATATTTAATCTGTATAAATATGAGAAATTTTGCTTTAAATGGTGAACACATAATTAAGTGTGCACCATTTAATGCAAAAGTGTGACTGTTAAGAATACCTGCTTAATAGTCACCAAGGCTATTGGGTTTTGATTCTGACTTTTTGAGGCTTCAGCTTGATTCTAGATTTTTCGCCTCAGTGTGAACTAAGTGCATGTGAAGGGATGGAGACGTTTTAGTGCGAGATAGAAACTGATGGAGAAAAAATTATTTTGGATTGCTTTTTGGATTCCCTTCTTTTGGCTGATTGCACAGTTTTATTATGCATATCTTACTAAATTGTGTCTTCATTTCATAGTAGCACCTGCTTGACACATGTCTATGAATAGCTTGTACTAAAAATGGAAAAAATCCTCACAAGTCACTGGAGCTGGCATCACTGACTTATGACTTCATGTATTACCTCATGTATTTTCTGTCACAGAGGTAAACATAGTCTACCATTTTACTAGGCAGGAATCATCAAAGTAATTACAAAGCTTTAAACAGCTTAGTTCATACCTGGGGCAGAGGTGAAGTCAATTATCTATTCAGATTTCAGCCATATTTCCTTGTACTTATTCTCTTGCTGTTTAAACAAGTTGTTTATACTGCTTACAATTGGTTTATTTTTCATGATAGTAGAACCAGATTGTGGAGAATAATCCATTTTTCCCGACTAAACTAATGGTTATTGTTTTCTATATAGACACTTTAATTTATTAATAACCTCTCATCTATCAGCACCATTCAGCTTTATGTTTATCTTACAGTAATTAGCCCAAGAAGTAGAGAATGGCTTGCCTTTTGCTGCAAAAATAGATTTTTAGTTCTCTGTGCCATTTCTCAGTAAACTCAATCTTGTTATTTGGAATCCTCAGAAACACCTCTAGCATTTTTCGATTTTTTTTTTCTTTATGCAGCTGCTGAAGAAGATAATATATTCAGTTAGATAAACTAAAGGGCACAAGCCTGTTTTCTTATTTGGTTAAATCTGGTGCAGCACTAATATATTCATGATCTGCAGAAATTGTCAGGACAGTCTATGACATGCTTGTGACTATCAAGAGCAGGTGTCACCTTTACTATCAGGAAGTCTGAACTGAGGGAATTTAAGACTTAAATTCCTAGTTCTTGAAGTTAGGGAACCAAATATGAATTTGGAATTGATAAAAAGTTATGATTTTCAAGTTGCATGGAAGATAGGAAATGAGGAAGAAACAAAAACTACCATGACAGTCTCAAAAGTCCATGTTAATTTTTAAGGTTAAACTCTCAACATCAAAATCTCTCACTCCTGCAGTTTTCAGAGAATAGATTAGTGTCTAACGTCACTTCAATGTTTCTTCAATTTATCATACACCCTTGCCTAGTTTTGGGACTCTGTACTGCTTTTGGCTGGGATAGAATTAATTTTCTTCATAGTATCTAGTATGGGACTGCGTTTTGGATCTGTGATGAAAACATTGTTGATTATATAGAAATGCTTTTGATCCTGCTGAGCAGGGCTCACACACAGCCAAGGCCTTTTCTGCTTCTCTCACCACCCCACCAGAGAGTAGCACAAGGATTTAGGAGGGAACATGGCTGGGACAGTTGACCCCAACTGACCAAAGGGATATCCTATGTCATATGACATCATGCTTGTTGTATGGGGGAAGAAGGAGGAAGGGGGGGTGGCATTTAGGGTGATGGTGTGTGTCTTCCCATGTCACTGTTAGGTGTGATGGAGTCCTGCTCTCCTGGAGATGGCTGAACAGCTCTCTGCCCGTGGGGAGTGGGGAATGTATTCTTTGTTTTGATTTGCTTGCATGTGTGGCTTTTACTTTATCTATTAAACTGTTTTTATCTCAACCCCCATATTTTCTCACTTTCACTCATCCAATTCCGGATGGTTTCCCATCCAGCTGGGGAAAAGTGGGTGAGTGACTGGGTGGTACTTGGTTTCCAACTGGGGTTAAAGAATGACAGGCTATTCTGAGAAGAACAGCATAGGTGTCTTAGTACTTATAACCCAAATAAATGTCATTAAACAAATCTGCATGTCATATTTCTGTCCAACCTTTAAATTTCCTTTATATTAATTTTGACAGATGGTTTAGATCAAAATCAAAACCATAAAAATGAGTAATATGATGAGTAATAATGTACAATGGGAAAACTCTGATTAAATGGGCATATTAAATCTGCATATAGTGGTGCTGATCTGGGGAAATCCACAACTGAATTAACATTTTCTGCCCTACAGCAACAAGAAGAATTAAGGCTATTATGATTTTGGTTTTGTTCTTTTACTGTAGTCATCATGGCCCAGCACTGAACACAACAATAAAGCTAAAGGAAAAATAATTAGAACAATCTATTTGAGAAATTAGTCCTTTTCTTTGTCAAAGATTTGCAAATCAGCAGATTGTGATTCTTCCACATTGCTTTGTGAGTTTGACATTCCTATGTTTCAGGAAGCTTATCTAAGCTGTATCTCATTCAGGATCTCTTGGGAAACGTGCAAAGAGCGGTGTTCACACTAAGCTCTTCAAGCTTTATGATTAAGTTGTCCCATATCCATGACTGGGTGATTTCATGTCTAAAATAACATATCCCTTCACCCACAAGGCAATTTATTTGTCGTGGTGAATTGTATTCAGACATTGTATATAGACACTATAAAAGACTCTATAGGTACCTACAATTCACAGTTCCAAATCTTTCATATAAATAAGAAATTGGATTCTCCCAGTGTTGGTAAAAAAAGTAAGTAAAAAAAAGAAACCCAGAAAATTCAAGTTGAAATGTCATTGCTAACACAGCGCAGTGATAGAAACCAGGTCTTTATTAGCCTGTATCCAGACATGCCCAAATACTGACATCTCAGGAAAGAGATCTACATTATCATGGGGAAATCAATGAAGTTTACTGCTCAACATGCAGTACCTGTCTATAACACAAATAAAACCTCTGTCAGAATGTGTTGGAAGGGTAGCAGAAGAAAATTAAAGGAGAAAAGTCAATCAAATGTTGAAGGTGTACACTGAGATTTTGGGATTCCTAGTTTAAATTTCCAGTTTAGCCTCAGACTTCCTCTGTGACCTTGTACAGATCAAAAAATGACTTAAGAACCTGAAGTGGAACTTAGGCATCTTGTGTTGTGGAAATCCAAGGCTTTGATCCTTAAAGCCATTTATTGGTTTCATGGGTGTGTGGAAGATATTGACATTTTTATAAGGAAAGATCCCTCAGGGCTTATAGCTGTGGTTAAGCTAATGCCCAGAACAGCACCACTTTATGCCCCAGCATTGGCAGGGTATCCAGTGTCTTAGTACTGCTTGGCATCTCATGATATGAACAGTAATTAACACAAGTAATTAAAAAAACCACAACCAACCAAAGAAAAAGCCAGCAGAGAAAAACACACCACATCTTTCCAGGAAAACAAAGTTTTTGCCACTGTTTTATAAAACTGACAAAATGTTGTGGCAGTTTGTGCTAAAATCAGTACATTTTAATGAAAAAGATCAAAACTCTTTTTCCTGAAATGACTCATAGCTGAACGGAAAACCTAATTAAATCTTTCAAACCAGCTAGTCTTCTATCTGAAGTACACAAATATTCAACATTACCATATGGACTTCACATAGCTTTTAGTATATTAACTCAATACTCCTGTGATGTAAAGCAATAGGGTTAGTCTTGCTTCAGAAAAACAGCATTGAATTTTGGGTTGCAACACTTTGAAAGAGTTTAGATGCCTATGGAGGTAGAGTAACATCAAATTTAAAAATACAAGGTAAAGACTATTTGTTTCTTAAGAGATCTTAAAGCTTTTAAAATTGTGGTTGATGGAATTTTGGAAAGAGCAAGAGTTGCAGTTTCAGCCTTTTTCCTTCCAGCCCCACTTGCTACTCCACCAGATCAGGCTGCATCAATCCAACATAAGCTCTTTTCACTGGACTTTGTCACACTGGTTTATACAGCAGAATAAATTCACTTACTTGTGCAAGTCTTGTTGTATTTAGGGTTCTCTTGAGGAAAACCTTCCAGCCGGCACTGGAATCTGTGCTGCCAAAATTCCTGAAACCATGGATTTCGGTGATTGGTTTCTGGCCGGAGCTCTAGGTAGTAATCATCAAACCATTTCACATCAGGAGACTGGAGCTTGATCGTTATTCCACCGACAGCTTCACGCTGATACCCATCTGTCACATCGTACCTGTCTGCCCAACCATCACTGCAGGGATAAATGAAAGAGACACAACAATAACCATTAACAGAATAAGAAACAAACTTTCTTAAAAATAGAATTCAAAGATTAGGAGAACACAACCATACTTGTGATTATGCGTGAGGTTCATAAAGCATCTGTAATACTTCTAGCAGAAGAATTCTGTGTTTTCCTTATCATTGACACCTTCGACTAAGATGATATAGTCTTCATCCTTCACTTCAGGTAATTGACAAAGGATTAAAAATCACAGATGTGTGTTGGCACGCTAAGCCTCACTGACCTCTGGGGAGAAAATCTTGGGTTCAGTATTTTACTGACGCTGGGATGGTATTACTTTTTCAGGGACTGTAGTGACAGGACAAGAGATAATGGTTTTAAGCTAAAAGGGTAGATTTATATTAGATATTATGAAAAAAATCTTTATTGTGAGTGTGGTGAGGCCCTGCACAGATTTCCCAAGTTGCTGTGGATGTCCCCTCCCTGCCAGTGTTCAAGGCCGGGTTGGATGGGCCTTTGAGCACTCTGGGCTAGTGGAGGGTGTCCCTGCCAATGGCAGGGGTTGGGACTAGGGCTTTGAGGTCCCTTGCCACCCAAACTAGTCTGTGATTCTATGATTCTATGATACTCTCACCTGAAAGGAGGTGCCCTTGAAGACAGGATCTTTTACAGTGTGTAGCAAAGGACTGTATTGCAGACCATGCTTTTACTGCCCAACAGAGCATGGCACAAAGAGCTGACACTGTTCAAGCAGAAATACCAGCTCAGAGCTCAGATGCTGAGACAGTGTGGCATTGCATCTGAAGCAATAAATCCTCTCAGTAGACATGACTAATGAACCTGGGCAGAACACCATGAAGATCCATGTGTTGCTTCTGTTACTCAGTTGCTGATGGCTGGAGTATTACAAACTTGTGTGACTCTGACCTGCATACAGAATTTTAATTCCCTTCTGTTAACCTTTCTACTGGCAACACTCTGACCACAAGAAACCAGAAGAGACTGAAAATCCAAGTTAAACAGTCATGAGTCTCTCAAGGTAATTCCTCTCTACCCAGTTTCACACTGGATTTTCTTGGAAGAACCAATATTTACAGAGTTTCACTCAAATCCACTAAAAATGTACATATGTCATTGGAGAATTGCAGATTTCTGCTGTTTTATCATGATCATGATACTTCAGTTTTTTGAAAGCCCGGGGTCTACAGAGATCTGTAGAAGAATGTTGGATTGGGCGTTTTTCCCTCTAAAAAGGCATTGATGTTAATGACTATAGAGAGCACCTCTAAATCCTAAAGGTCAATTAACTGAAGGCTAAAAAATGAGCTTAATTAATCTAATTTTAAAACCTCATGAGTTGATTCAAAGTTAGCCCTAACTATTATATGTTAGTCATAGTGTTACTGATGTAGGTGACCTTTATCTGTATGGTTCTGTTCTATTTTGATCATTCGCTGTCTGGTTCAAACATTGCTCCTGTACTGCAGAGCATGTGGGAAGCTGGCTGCAGTCACTTGGTCCCCAACACTTTCCCTGTTCCCTACGCTCAGCTCTCCTCACACAGCATGAAAGTCAAGACTGCAGACGGTGATGCTTTCTGCACAAGACACTTTCCATTGAAGCCTGGACTCTTGACTGTGTCTTATTAGGACAGCTGCAATGTCAATAAATAGCAGCTTCACCAGTGGCAGAAATAATATCCAGTGTCTGGAATGAAAATGAAGGGACTATTAAACATGCTTCAGATTTCAAATGCACTAATTTACTCAGCACAAATGAGTAGAATATACATTCTTGAGAGGATGAGCACTGATTTTTGGCTCAAATAAAACACTTGGAAAATTTACCTTCAAGCTTAGATCCAATTAGAGATGAACATGGGTAGTAATGTTTCTAACCACACTTGGGAGGCTCAGCACAGGCAAACATTCCCCAGCTTCCACCGGGACTATTTACTGGGCAAAAATTTAGAACCATTTATGGGTTGTTTTGTGAAAAAAAAAAAAAAAAAATGCCACAGAAGATTTTTTAAATTTATGAGCGATTTAACCTTTTCTTTGAAACATTAGTCTTAATCTTTGGCAAGATTTTAAGCAGTTTTATCCATACTCATAAAATGTGATAGGTTTTTATGAATGCAGGAAGTGATAGGTTTTCTGTAGTGTGGTAGGGTTTTTCAATAGATTTAAGAGAATTAGAGCTGTGCTGTCAGTATCCCAGCTTTATGAGTTGTCTCATAAACAACCTAGAAAGAAACTATTTCCTTGCAAATAATGTCTTTGTCATTTTTCAGAGGAACAGTTTTGTAGATCAAATCCAGCAGTGCTATAAAATTCATAGTATTACTTTATGAATAGTTATCCTCTCTAAGAAGATTTGCAACAGAGATAGATTTTATAACTTGAAGTTATTACAGGAGATAGAAGTGAAAACTTCATATTACATAACCCTTCTCAACTTTTCCACAGAAAGGCTTTTTAATTCAACAGGGTTGCTTTTCATTTGATTAAGCATGTCAGCTTACCGTTTTGTGCAAAGGGCTTTTTGGAGCATTATACAAAAGATGTACTCAAAGTGTGTATTGTCGAGACAACAATGCAGAGATAACAAAGCCTCAGACAGACAAGGTGGCAAAGCAAGTACCGAACTAATATCTATAGACCAGTGAAAGTAGAGTAAGAAATCGGGCTGGCATGAATATAAAAAAGCACCAGTAGTGTGTGAAATTTAAATTCTGTACCCACAGTAGAATAACAACACCTACAGGGTGTTGATGAGAAGATGATATAGATGTATTTGGAATATTAGACCTGTGACATCCTCTGAACCCAGTAAGGGGTGTGAAGATGAGGGAGAAAACAACAGAGAGGGAGGCACCTACTTTCATAGTCATGTCTGTCACTCCTTAGACTTTCATTCTTCTGTTGGCTTAATTTCAGAGACCTGATGGTGCATTAGTCCATTGGACCTGATGAGGTACACCCATGTGACCTGAAGGAACCAGTGGATGATGTGGCCAAGCCACTCTCCATCCTATTTGAAAGGTCCTGGCACCCTGATGAAATTCCCACTGACTGGAAAAGGGGAAATATATCCCCCATTTTTAAAAAGGGAAAAAGGAAGACCCAGGGAACTAGAGGCCAGTCAGTCTCACCTCTGTGCCTGGTAAGAACATGGAACAGATCTTTCTGGAGACTATGGTCAGGCACAGGGAGAATAAGGAGGTGATTGGTGACAGCCAAAATGGCTTCACTAAGGGAAATCGTGCTTGACAAATCTGGTGGCCTTTTATGATGGAGTGACAGAGATGGTGGACAAGGGAAGGATGACAGACATCATTTTCCTGGAGTTGTGCAAGGTCTTCGACACTGTCCAGCATGACATCCTTGTCTCTGAATTGGAGAGACATGGATTCAACAGATGGACCACTCAGTGGATAAATAACTGGCTAGGTGGTTGCACCCAAAAAGTTGTGGTCAACGGCTCAATGTCCACATCTGTGATGAGTGGTGTTCCTCAGGGGTCAGTACTTGGACCAGCACTGTTCAATATCTTTGTTGGTGACATGGACAGTGGGATGGAGTGCACGGTCAGCAAGTTTGCTGATGACACCAAGTTGTGTGGTGAGGTTGACACACTGGAGAGAAGGGATGCCATCCAGAGGGACCTGGACAGGCTGGAGAGATGGACCCATGTGAACTGCATGAAGTTCAACAAGGCCAAGTGCAAGGTTGTGCATGCGGGTTGGCACAATCCCAAGAACAGCTACAGGCTGGGTGGAGAATGGATTGAGAGCAGCCCTGAGGAGAAGGACTTGAGGGTGCTGATCGATGACAAGCTCAACATGAGACGTCAATGTGTGCTAGCAGCTCAGAAGGCCAACTGTGTCCTGGGCTGGTGATTCTCATGAGACCCCACCTGGAATACTGCATCCAGCTCTGGGGTCCCCAGTACAGGAACAATGTGGAGCTGTTAGAGCGAGTCCAGAAGAGGGCCAAGAAGATGATCAAGGGTCTGGAACACCTGACCTATGAAGACAGGCTGTGAGAGTTGGGCTTGTTCAGTCTGGAGAAGGCTCCAGAGTGAACTAATTGTGGCCTACCAATACTTAAAGGGATCCTACAGAAAAGTCAGAGAAGGACTGTCCACCAGGGAGTAATAGTGACAGGACAACGGGCAATGGCTTTAAGCTGAGATAGAGTAGGTTTAGCTTAGATGTTAGGAAGAAATTCTTCACTGTGAGGGTAGTGAGGGCCTGGCACAGGTTGCCCAGAGAGGTTCTGGAAGCCCCATCCCTGGAGGCATTTAAGGCCAGGTTGAATGGGGCTTTGGCCAACCTGGTCTATTGAGGGTGTCCCTGCCCATGGCAGGGGTTTGGAACTAGGTGATCTTTGAAGTGCCTTCCAACCCAAAGCATTCTGTGATTCTATGAATTTTGCTACAGTAGGTGGTGAAATCACTGTAATTAGTTGGTGGTTGCATTATCAAAGGTTCACGATGGCATTATCCATTGCTAAAATCTATGAATTCAACTTTAGAAAGATTCTCTGGAGATAGAAATTAGCTGTGACAAGGAGCTCCAAATGAAGTCCAGTATAATCTCCACTCTGTCCCACAGAAGGAGTGAAGTCCATAGGCTACCACTAACAGAGTGCAGAACTGTGTCAGTGATTGAGATGGTTCTTCCTGTTAGCAGTGGGGTGTATAGGATATTTAGATGAACAAGTGGTTAAGAGCAGCTCCCTCACACATAATAAAATAAGTACAAGTGAATAACATTCCAGAAATGATTACAAAAGAGCCTGAACAGATTAAATAGGACATGGATATCCTTATCCTTATCAGATTACTACAGACACCTGATTTTTTTTTTCCCCTTGCACGGACACTGTACTTTTCAATTTTATTATGATTAGGTGATTCTGATTAATAGAAACAGATGGTGTTGCTGTTTTACCAATGGGTAAATGTCCTTAAAGTCATCCCACCAAGATTTAAAGGTGGAGTTGCACAGGAAGAATCTTTGCTGTGAAAGAAAGCAGCAGTTGCAGAGCAGCAGCAGCAGCAAAAGTAAAAGCCCCTTGCTGAGATATCTATCAGGAGCACGCAGAAATGCATATACCTCACCCATCAGCCTGCCAGGGTAGAAAGTTGTCAACGAGGTGAGAAGACTGACATGTGCAGATCTGGCTGCCCTCAATATTACACTCACATTCAACACAGTAGGAAATTGTCTTTCAGGATCATAACATGTTTTTCCCTCATTCAGTTCTTTTGTGTGTATATTCCTGGACATCAGACTAACTTATGGTGCATTTTCTTTAAAGGCTGGTGCTTTGGTACAGGATAATAAAGATACAGTATCAAACAAACACGATAATTGTTTTTGATGCTTCTAAAAATAGCTCTAAGAAAGTTCTTGCACATTAAATAAAATAAAGAATCACAAAAGGAAGGAAAAAGGGAAAAGTTGCTTTTCCTGTTGCAAAACTAGCAAGAGGTGAACTTGAAATAGGAGGGCTGTTATTATAAGTTATTTATCTGTTATCAGATAATTTATTTGTGCACGTGTTCCCAGCTACCACTTTTTCTAAGGATATGTTAGGGTGGTGGAGATTTTAGTGTTAAAAGTACCCTTCAGCAAACAGAAGGGAAGACTTTATGATCTTAAAGGTCACAGAATCATAAGGTTGGAAAAGACCTTTAAGATCATCAAGTCGAACTGTTCCTGTCCTATGCCAAACCATATCCCTAAGTACCTCATCTACACTTTTTTTAAACACATCCAGGGATGGTGACTCAACCCCCTCCCTGGGCAGCCTGTTCCAGGCCCTGACAGCTCTTTCAGCGAAAACTTTTTTCCTAACATCTGATCTGACCCTGCCCTGGCACAGCTTCCTGCCATTTCCCCTTGTCCCATCTCCTGTCACCTGGCTTAGTTTAGTGTTTAGTTTAGTTTAGTGTTTAGTTTAGTTTAGTGTTTAACTTTCTCACAGTAAATCACATCATGGCTTTATATTACAGAAAGGCTCAAATAAATGACTTGGCAGAGCTACCAATATTTACAAAATGTATTAATAAATTAATATAATGATGAATAAATAAAACAAAACAAACTAATTAAATGATCATTACTGTACATGCAAGTACCTTTAAACACCTGAAGGGAAAAGTAGAGACAAATAAGCACATCATGAGCACCCTGCTCACTTCCCCCCCCACAACCCTGGATACTAATGGTAAGGAATAAGTCTTCAGGCTCCCCTGGCTGAACATTTCCGAGCAAGTAGGACTCCAGGAACAATATGCACTGTTATACTGTATGTATAGAGAAGGTAGGGGTGCATACTTTTTAGGATTATGTTTACTGTGGTAAAATGTGAGAAAATTGAATGGCTTCCTGGATTTCCTGTGTTTTGTCCTTTCCCATATTTCCCATCTTTCGTGTGAAATAGCCACCACCAATAAGAGTTTCCCCAGATGGGCAGCACTGTGGTGCCAACTTCAATCCACTCAGCCTATCATACACAGAGATTGTGGAAAGAAGGAAAAGCAATCTTTGAAAATTATATGTTGATGCCCGAGAAAGATGAGATGCAGAAGTGCATCTGATATGAAGAGATTTCCACCTATTTGAATGGAGTCTTTTTATTTCTTCAGAAAAGAATCACCATGGAGGAAGGAGAGTATGCAGGTGAAAAGCAGCACAGGAGCAAGCTCATGCTTGAACCAATATGAAGAGCTCATCAGAAAGACACTTCATGACTATGAAGACTATTGAAAATACATGATGATGATGGATGTTTTGGGCTAATACAGTGCAGTCAAGAAATTGCTAGCCCTCCTGAAAAAAATTTACAAAAAAGTGAAGTTAGTCAACCCATCAACAATGACCTAGCTATGTAATTCCACAAAACGTTTTTAAAAAGGCAAGATGGACATTACCTCAAGAATACTCCACATTACTTAGTAAGTACCATGACTATCAACAGCATGGAGTGTGCTACTGATGTCAGTCTGCTGTCTGGGATAACAGGGATTTGCAGAGCTGATTGACACCTAGAGGACTAGCATATTATTAGAGTTGCACATCACTTTCAACAGGACAAATGAGGAGAACTACTGTCAGCTTAAACCTTTCATTTCCTGGTAAGAATCATGTGAAGCAAATACACAGAAGAAACCATTAGGCATGCATAAACAAATAGATAAAATAAAATAAAAAGTTTGAATGGGTTCAGGAAAAAAGAGGTAAATGGAGAGGAAGGAGGCGTTGCCTCATGCAACAGGATTTCCATCATGTGTTCAGACATGCAGAAGATAGAAGAAATTAAGTCTATTGACCAATGGTCATGCTTACAGCTGACAAGTGTATGGTTCCTCCTGTATTTCATTAGTGCCATCAAATCTGGAAGATGATGTGGAGAAAGTGTTTTGTGAGCCACTACCAGAGCATTGTTCAAAGCACAGGACATTTTGATAGTGAGTGGTAGCAGAAGAATGCAGTAGCTTGTCAATCAAGTTCTTGGAAATCCTAGGTGACACTACCTGGGTGCAAGCTGTACCTAGGAACAAAAGAGGGAAGGGTTTTCTGCAGGTGTTTAAACAGTAGGCCTGCTTCTGAATGACAAAACGCAAATTGGGTGCGTACAACCATGAAAAATAGCAATTGTGACTTTTTAAAGAGCAAAGAGGAAAAATATCAGACTTCAAAAAGTCTAGAAAATGTTAAGGTTAGATCTGTTGCAAGGAATGTTTAAGGAATTGAGGAATTCAGAAGTATTTAATTAAAAAGTGACACGTAGAGGAAGGATAGGAAACACAGTAAGACATTAGTGTGCCGATCTGAAGGATGGAAACATGAAAAGCAGAAAGAAGCTGAGATTTTCAGGGATCATTGTTAAAGAAAAATGGTATATAGTGGTGAGAAAAGTCAAGGCATGAAACAAGCTGCAACAAACAAGAGACATTGGAAGTAACCACTTCATTCTGAGAAGAGTTAAGAAAGCCTGCTGTTCACTATGGGGAGAAAGCTAATAAAGACAAATCCAGGACAGCTTTTAGTATCAAACTTCACAGGAGGAAAAGCTAGTGGTTCGTGACAGAGGTAAAGGGTCAGAGAAAAAGTGGGAAGGGGATGTTGTTCCATGTGATAGTGGGGAAAATTCTGGGGATTGCCCTGAGGACTCCTCAGTGGAGCCACTATTGCCCATCCCCTGTCGGAAATCTCGCTGGGATCTGCTGAGGATACCTGCACCTGCTGCCCCACTAAAATGCCTTTATACAAATGCACGCAGCATGGGAAACAAGCAGGAAGAATTAGAGATCTTTGTGCGGTCGCAGGGCCACGATCTCATTGCGATCACAGAGACGTGGTGGGACAGCCTGGATGACTGGCACGCTGTCATGGATGGCTATGTGCTTTTCAGGAAAGACAGGCTAGGGAGGCGAGGTGGAAGAGTTGCTCTTTATGTTAGAGAGCAGCTTGAATGTATTGAGCTCCACCTGGGGAAACATGACCCATCAGTCGAGTGCTTGTGGGTAAGAATCAAGGGTCACGCTAGTATGAGTGACACTGTTGTGGGTGTGTGCTATAGGCCCCCTGATCAAGAGGAGCGGGTTGATAGTGCTTTCTATGAGCAGCTAGAAGTAGCCTCGAGATCCCAGGCCCTGGTCCTTATGGGGGACTTCAACTACCCAGATATTTGCTGGGCAAGCAATACGGCCAGTCGTATGCAGTCCAGACAATTTCTGCAGTATGTTGAGGACAATTTCCTGCTACAGATGGTGCAGGAACCTACAAGGGGAGGGCGAGTGCTGGACCTTGTTCTTACTAACAAGGACGGGCTCATCAGGGAGGTGAAGGTCGGGGGCAGCTTAGGACAAAGCGACCACGAAATGATCCAGTTCAAGATCCTGAGTGGAAGAAGCAAGCCAAAAAGCAGGATAGCTACCCTGAATTTTGGGAGAGCTTTGATCTCTTCCGCAACCTTTTAGGAGCTATCCCATGGGCTACGCTGTTAGAAGGCAAGGGAGCCTGTGAGAGCTGGCTAGCATTTAAACAGCACTTCTTCCAAGCACAGGATAGGTGCATCCCTTTGAGTAAGAAATCGGGAAAGAGAGGCAGAAGACCTGTGTGGATGAGCAGGGAGCTAATGTGTAAACTCAAAGGGAAGCAGAGGGTTTATGAACTATGGAAACTGGGTCTGTGCACCTGGGAGGATTATAGGGATGTTGTCAGGGCCTGTAGGGACGCGACTAGAAAGGCTAAAGCCTGCTTGGAGATGAAACTGGCAAGGGATATAAAGGATAATAAAAAGAGTTTTTTCAGATACGTGAATAGTAAGAGGATGATCAGGGATAATGTAGGTCCCTTGATGAATGAGGTGGGTGTCCTGGTATCGGGTGATGATGAGAAGGTGGAAATACTGAATGCCTTCTTTGCCTCAGTCTTCACTCCAAAGGCCCCTCGGGACCTGCAGATCCTGGATGAAAGTAGGAGTGTTTGGGGAATGAAGAGCTTCCCTCTAGTTGAGGTAGGGGTGGTCCAGGAGTGTCTCAAAGGGATTAATGCAAACAAATCCATGGGCCCGGATGGGATACATCCACGTGTGCTGAGGGAGCTGGTGGAAGTGATTGCGGAGCCGCTTGCTATCATCTTCGACAGCTCTCAGAGAACAGGAGAAGTACCTGAGGATTGGAGGATAGCCAATATCACTCCAGTCTTCAAAAAGGGCAAGAAGGAGGACCCTAACAATTATAGGCCAGTCAGCCTCACTTCTGTCCCTGGAAAGGTGATGGAACAGCTTGTTCTGGATGCCATCTCCAACCAACTGGAAGAGAAGAAGGTCATGAGGAGTAGTCAGCATGGATTCACCAAGGGGAGATCATGCTCGACCAATCTCATAGCCTTCTGTGATCTCATCATCAGCTGGGTGGATGGAGGGAGAGCAGTGGATGTCATCTACCTTGACTTCAGCAAGGCTTTCGATACTGTCTCCCATGACATCCTGATAGAAAAGCTGAGAGATCATGGGATAGATGAGTGGACAGTGAGATGGGTTGAGAACTGGCTGTCAGACCGGGCTCAGAGGGTCGTGATCAGTGGAACAAAATCTGAATGGAGGCCTGTGACTAGCGGTGTTCCCCAGGGCTCGGTGTTGGGTCCAGTCCTGTTTAATATCTTCATCGACGACCTTCATGAGGGAATAGCATCCACCCTCAGCAAGTATGCTGATGATACAAAGCTGGGAGGGGTGGCTGACACGCAGGAACACTGCGCTGCCATCCAGTGAGACCTGGACAGGCTGGAAAGCTGGGCAGGGAGAAACCAGATGAGGTTTAATAAAAGCAAGTGTAAAGTCTTGCACCTGGGGAGGAATAACCGTCTGTATCAGTACAGGCTGGGGGATGACCTGCTGGAGAAGAGCTCTGTGGAGAAGGACCTAGGGGTCCTGGTTGATGACAGGTTGGCTATGAGCCAGCAGTGTGCCCTGGTGGCTAAGAGGGCCGATGGGATCCTGGGATGCATCAGGAAGAGTGTGGCCAGCAGGTCGAAGGAGGTGATCCTCCCCCTCTACTCTGCCCTGGTCAGGCCCCACCTGGAGTATTGTGTCCAGTTCTGGGCTCCCTGGTATAAGAAAGACAGGGATCTCCTGGAGAGAGTCCAGAGAAGGGCTACGAAGATGATTAAGGGCCTGGAACATCTCCTGTATGAGGAAAGGCTGAGTGAGCTAGGACTGTTCAGCCTGGAGAAAAGAAGACTGAGGGGGGACCTAATTAATGTTTATAAATATCTTAAGTATGGGATGCAGGGGGAATTGGCCAACCCCTTTTCAGTCATCTGTGGAGATAGGACAAGGGGCAATGGCTGTAAACTGAAGCACAGGAAGTTCTGCACCAACATGCGGAAGAACTTTTACACAGTGAGGGTGACAGAGCCCTGGGACAGGCTGCCCAGGGAGGTGGTGGAGTCTCCTTCTCTGGAGATATTCAAGACTCGTCTGGACACCTATCTGTGCAATATGTGCTAGGGAGATGCTTTGGCAGGGGGGTTGGACCCAATGATCTCTCGAGGTCCCTTCCAACCCCTACAATTCTGTGATTCTGTGACCTAGGAAACAGGCTTGATTGAACAAGATGAAGTTTTATAGCTTAAAATATAAAAAACAATTCTAGGCAGGAGATGTGGTAACTGTATTCAGGTACATAAAAAGCTGCAGCAAAATGATCACAATTTGTTTATCATGTTGCTGGAAGCATTCGGGACTTAAAAGGGAGGGAGAAAGGCATTCATCTGATATAAATGACCCTGTCTTGGCAAAGGGTGGACAATAACCTACCTGACTTCTTGCCATCCACTCTGCCCTGTATTTGTATTAGCTGATGTTGAGGTTTGACATATGGCTGGGAATGATGATCGCATAAAACCCAGTGCATTGTAGAAAGAATGCAAAGAAAGTTGAATAATGCCACTCCCTCACAGTTTCCCTGGATTCTCATGATGTTTTACACAGCTTGTTTTCTCACTATTTTATTTTTTTTCTCTCAGCAGTTGTTCTGGGAAGCATCAACAAACCACAGAAATTGATTTGGGATTAATCGTGAGTTTGACTGTACACACAGGTAATTCCAGTGATGCAGTTGGGGTAAGCAGGAGTCTGCAGTGAGTCACACACCCATGCCCTGCAGAATCAGGATTCCTATTCTAGAGAGGAAGCACTGAAATTAACCATATGGAAAAACACTTCCCCGTGAACAAGATGAAAGAAACAGGGAAAAAAATAATCTCCTAATTAAAGCTGAGTAACGTTTTACACAGTCAAGATATTTTAGATCAAAAGACTTTTTTTTTTCTGATCTAGAAATGCTTGTTTCTGTTACTTTTTAAGATCTCAGTTTTCTCAAAATTACTCAATATGATAATTATACTGTTTAATCTGTTTTCTTTGTGTGTGTGTGTGTGTGTGAAAGGAAGGTGTTTAAATTTATTGCCCAAGTCACACTATCTCTCAATATACTTAAGATAATCCCTTGTATTTTTAAAACATAAAAGAAATTCTATGTTCCCTAATTTAGACATTTTGGCCAACAATCTGAAGCAAACACAGGTTTGGCAGTTTAAGGCCACCCACACAGTTCTGAATACTCATAGCAGCAATCCTGTATTATTGTCCCTATACATAAGATGTTACTTTTACAATCCAAACCACCTCAAGACGTGGGAAACTGAAACTCTAATGCCAATTAGTCAATGATAAGGCATCAGATCTGAACAACATAAGCTGACATGCCTACACACTAAATAGATGCAGGATTTATTTTTAAACATTATTAAGTCTTTTATGCTGTTTATGAAATTTCTTAAATCTCAACTATTGGGTTCAGATTTTTCTTTATGATGATGCTGCAGTGAATATATTCAGGTTCTTGAGAAGTCTTACAAAGAAGCAGGGAAAATCTGCAACTTTTGAAGGCCAGTTGGACAAAAAAAGTTTTAAAGAAGAAAATACTACATCGATTAACAGATTAAACTGATACTAAATTATTTTTCCAATCAGTACCACAATATCCTTTGAAGACAGCTTCACATTTAAATATTCCTGAACAATGCCAATGCCTGTTATGTTTTTGTGTCTTTCCATGCAGCATCCCAACACTGCAAATCAGAATTGGAACTTCACTGTGCTGAGTTGAAGATGTAGAGGAAGATGCAGAACTCATTTTTCAAAGAGTATTAATTACAATCTGCTTCAAAAATTAGCAAGTGCATATGTTGGATAATAGAAGAGGGGCAGAACAACTAGGTTGTCAGTCCCTGAAACTGCTGCAACCCTTTCCAATTGCAGTATAATATGAAGCTTTGACCATAAACATAGTTTAATTTCATCGTACTGGTAAGTTAAGAAACAGTGAATTGCAAATATGACTTTTTGGCCAACAGTGAGATTTTTGTTTGCTCACTTTAAAAAACTTCATTGGGTATATGCTATGAAGGTATCGGGTATGTACTGCCAAGATCTATGAGTTATAACAGGTATATACTATCAAGATATCAAGATTCATGGGCAAAGATCTAGAGTACATTTTCCACCTTCTATACACCTGATATGCTGAAACCTGAAACCATCCTCTTTAAAGGGTGTGTGATATTAAGAATTTATTTGGGTTGTTTAAATAACAAAAGTTCATAAATTATAAAGTTAAAAGGTGGATATTTTACATGAGTCTTCCCCAAAATGTGAACAAATTTCTTTATGACATAATGCTTTCCATACAGAGCCAGCTGATGTACCCAAACCAAATTCTATGTTGTATGTGTGTTATTTGAACATTATTTTTGTGCTTTTTTGCTCTACTTCACTGAAAAGGGTCAGGGATTTTTAATTTTTTAAAATTTTTTAATGCCAAATGTTACATATTTTCCCTGACACACCCATATCCCACTAAGATGCCACCGTTTGTGGTTTTAGAGCTAAGATTCCTTTTGATACCTCTCTGTTGACACCACATCAGTTTGCTTGCCTTAGATGGTGGAACAGCCTCTTCTCAGCTGCTGCCAAGCCTGGGTGGGAGAGTGGAGTGGGGGAGGACTAATGCTAAACCAGCTGTCACTATGTAGGTGGACATCAACTGCCAGCTGGAAGAGGTGTTCCTGCAACAGCTCATCACCATGTTGCATGTTGTCTCTATAGCTAACATGATGCTCTGTCTTTTTACACCAGTGGCATGCAGCACAGAAAACTAGAGACATGTCTACTAGTTTGGTCCATTAAATAACTCACTGTAACAAAAGCCACTTTCCAGTTATTGGCTCTGGAAACACTGTCATCACTGAGCTGTCATAAATCAGTTACAGTGAGCTGGGGAACACAGCTTTAGAATTCCTGTGAAAAGTGCCTGGTATATTCAGCACGCATTTCTAAACCACTGTTTCTAAGATTAGACAAGATAAGAGATACATGTACACAACAAAAATAGAATCCCCACCCTCCTTTTTGTAAACAGTTCCACTTATTTTCTAAATTGAAAATGCAGCAGTATCTTGGGATCAGTTGAGCTGATTACTTTTTCTCTGAAGTACCTCCCCCTTCAATCTATAGCTAGAACTACTGCAGCTAATGAGTGCATTCATTAGGCTGTAGACTGGTCTTTTTTTGTTATGCAAAAATCTGTTTTCAGGCCACATAATGATGATGGAAACTGCTGTTCTGCCCACGTGCAATCACTTTCCTGCCAAAAGTCTGACCGATAGCATTTTAGAATATGTTTGTGAGTTTTTCTCCACCTGAGTAGGAGTTTATTGACTGAGCGGTTGTCTTTAATTTTCCTTTCATTGTATTTTTCTGCTTTTCCAGGGTTTTTTTTCTATATCTTAAAAGCTCTGAATATATTAAACAGTCTTCATGCTCTTCTGCAGAACACTGCCAATCTTGCAAATGTAATATTTTTTGTTAATATCAGGGGGGTAGAATTACTTTTCATAAAATTATAGAACCACAGAATGTGTTAGGTTGGAAGGGACCTTTAAAGGCCATCTAGTCCAAACCCTCTGCAGTGAGTAGGGACATCTTCACTAGACCAGGTTGCTCAGAGACCCATCAAGCCTCACCTTGAATATCTCCAGGGATGAAGCCTCCACCACCTCTCTAGGAAACCCGTGCCAGGGATCTACCATCCTCATAGTGAAGAACTTTTTCTGAATATCCAACCTAAATCTCCCCTTTTCTAGTTTAAAGCCATCATCCCTCGTCCTATTGTTACATGCCTTTGTGAACATTTCTTCCCCAGCTTTCTTATAGGCACATTTCAGATACTGGAAGGCCGCTATAAGATCTCCCTGGAGCCTTCTCTTCTCCAGGCAGAACAAGCCCAACTCTCTCAGCCTTTCTTCATAGGAGAAGTGCTCCAGCCCTTTGATCATCCTTGTGTCACTCCTCTGGATGCACCCTAAAAGGTCCATATCCTTCTTGTGTTGAGGGCTCCAAAGCTGGACACAGTACTTGAGGTGAGGTCTCACCAGACCAGAGTAGTGGGGCAGAATAACCTCTCTTGATCTTAAACAACACTGGTTCCAACACAGACCCTTGAGGAATTTCACTTGTCACCATCTTCCATCTGGACTTGAGCCATTGACAACCATCTTCTGGATGTAACCATCCAGCCAATTCCTTATCCACTGAACAGTCCACCCATCAAATCCCTATCTCTCCAATTAAAGAAAAGGATGTTGTGGGGGACTATGTCAAAGGTTTTGCAGAGATCCAGACAGAGGACATCCATAGCTCTTCCCTTGTCCACTGAAGCAGTTACTCCACTGTAGAAAGCCACTAGGTTTGTCTGGCAGGACTTGCCCCTAGGAAAGCCATGCTGGCTGTCTTAAATCACATCTCTGTCCTTCACGTGCCTCAGCATAGCTTCTAGAAGGTTCTATTCCATGATCTTCCCAGGCACAGAAGTGAGGTTGACAGGTTGGTAGTTCCCAGGGTCCTTCATTCTACCCTGTTTAAAAATGGCTGTGATGTTTCCTCTTTTCCAGTCACTAAGGTCTACAGCTGACTGACATGACTTTTAATGACTTCTGGTGAACAGCTGTAAATTGTTGCATTTAGATTCATTCATTTATAATATCGGCGTCCACAGTGAATGAGGATTCTTGTCTTGCTGCCTTTTTTAGATTGTAATTTCTCATCTTCGTCTTCCTTTTCATGCATATTATAAAGATAAATGCATTTAAGAGTAATTCAAAGGAAAGAAATGAACTCATTATTTTTAGGCAGTATAACATGCCGTTTTCTACAAGATGGTATCTAGAAGTAGCTGTGCAGTGAATTTGGCAGATACCTTGCACAGGGGATTACTGGTACTAATTAGTTGTAGAGTATACAAACTTCCCAAAGCTGAGAAAGGTTGTGATGACAATTTAAGAGATCGGTAGTCTATAGCAACATCTAATTTGCATGAAAAGAGTTTTAGATCTGCCTGCTTCTGTAGTTCAGGTCTGCAAAGTAATTCAGCCTGACTGTAGTAGTAGAGCATACAACAAAATAGTTTCCAATGTGTGATGCCCCTTCTTCATATTTTCAAGGTCTCATAGCTAACCAGACTAACTGGGGGAAGTTAGAGCTGTACATATAGATTGTATGGGCTGTGTCCTAAATAGAAGAGAAATTTGACTGAATATTCCCCCTTAAAACACCAAGGATATTCAACTTGTACAGCATTCCCCCTTGGCTCCAGAATAATTCTTTAGTGAGGAGAAAGTAAACATTTGTAATATTACAAGGAAGAAAGCCATTCTGGATGCCCAGGCAACTTTATAAATTGTGAAAGTTATTTTTCCTAAAGTTCAATGTTACTCCGTGCTACAATTTAAGTCACTTTTTTACTGCCTTCATTTTAGAGCAATCGTTTGCATAGACTTCCAGGTTTGTCTGGACTAAGTAAACCCAGTTCCTTACAATTTTCCTTTCCAGAACTGTTCGCTAGATTTGCTGTCGTTCTGGGTCTCATTCTTCCTGCAGGTCCCCAGCTGTTCCATTTCTCTGAAGGCTCAGTGCCACCTTGCGATGCCCTGAAAGCACTGTCAGTGTGAAGGATGTGACCTGGATGCAGGTGCCAACGCTGACCGAAACAAGAGCTCTGTGGACTAAATGTGGACTCTTCTGTTGTGATCTATATAGACATAGGGACGTCCTATCCTGAGCTGAGGACTCTCTCATACTTGTCCACTTTCCCACTTAACAGTCAGCTGCCAGTTCCCACACTGTCTCCAGCCTTCTTCTTCCTGCAGCTGTCAGGAAGGACTGCTAAGTCTTCAACAGGGGGTGGGGAGCTGAAGAAAACTTGATAAATGGTTTCTTCTCATGATGACAAGTTGGGAAAAGAGGAGCAGGGATGATTTTTTCAGGTTTCACATTAGTTAATGACTGCTAATGAGGGAGTAAAAGCAAAGGAAAGAGCATGTGCTGTAGGAAAAAGTAAAATTTATTTGGGATCTGGCCATCAGACATCAGAACTGCTTTCATCACTGCTTTGTTAAAGGGCAGAAAGATTACTTCACATCCTTGAAGTGTATTTTCCAAATATGGCAGCAGATTTTCTTTTCAACAATATTAATGCTGTTGACTCATATTTCTAATTCACTCTAAGCTCCTCAAACTGCAAACTTCTCATAATGACAGCCTACAAAACACCAGTTACATAATGTCAGCAACAGCAGAAAACCCGGAAAGAAAAAAAAAACAATGGTTCATCTCTAAAACACTTCAATCAAATGTACAGTTTTACCTTGAAAATACTGATTTTTATCTTCCCTGGAATGCCTTACTTAAGTATAGCTTCTCAAGCTCTGAAATGTAATGCACAATGCAATATTGTGCACATATTAAGCCTACATTAGTGAATAGCAAAAAAGAGAGTCATGTATGGGAATCAAGCCTTGGCAGAAATGATAAGCAAAACCTATGACAACCCTATTCTCTGTGCATCCTTTGCACACAAAATGAAAACATCTCTGGGACTCTGAATGCAGGATGATCCTCAGTTTGTTCTACAGCAGCATAATATGACCAGAAATACAAACCAATGCTATTTTTCTACTCACAGTTGACTTTGCTTGCATTAATTGAGGGGATTTTTCATTATAACAAGTTCATCAAGTAGAAAAATAGCTTATTCTGAATCAGAAATACCTTAAGCCAATGACTTACTGGGGCTACCAGTAATGGAATGATTCTCCATTAGACATCTAGGCATTGTTTTTATGGACATGCAATAACAATCTCTATGATACATTCAATTGGCACTGGGCACAAAAGGGAAAACAGGAAGTTACATCTAAATATGAGGAAAAACTTCTTCCCTTTGAGGGTGACAGAGCCCTGGGACAGGCTGCCCAGAGAGTCTCTGGAACAATTCCAAACCCATCTGTTTGCACAATACTGTGCAACCTGTTCTATGTGAACTGGCTCTGGTAGGGGTGTTGGACTAGGTGATCTCCAGAGGTCTCCTACAAGTCCTACCCTTCTGTGATGCTGTGAAATTCTCCTCCAGTTGAAATCAGGTGAAGCTTTCACATTGACATGAGTCAGGACTGCCTTCCTAGGTCTGCTCAGATTAAGGTGTATCCCTCTCATTACTTCAGCATCTGCCTTCAGACAATATAATGTGTGATGGCTAGCTTATCCCTTGCACTCACGTTAGTATTACCCATAGATATCCACAGAGCTAAATTATCAAACAGCTTTATAAGTATTTCATCTTTTGAAACTCAGTTCAGAATAACTCAGGAGGTGTCACAGGTTATAAACATAAAGTTCTTCCAGTCAACTATTTTTGGAGGTAGACATGCACTTTAATGGTTATCAGAGGAGGAACATCACTAGGAATGTTCATTGTCTTCAGAAGGAAGAAATTGTGTCAGAGACATTGCAGCTTGACCATTTCATCATTTTGCAACATTGAAAGCCAGCTGCTTCTTGAAAACATTGTGCCATAACACATTTGCTGAAAGAACAGAGCTAATCCATAATACATCACAAGATTTGAAAAGTCTGGACTAAAGGATCCTTTGTTGCAGCAAATCACAAATCTCTTAAAAGACTCAGCAGGAATACTTTCACGTGTTGGTGGTATAAAGTAATGTGAAAACAAAGACTGATTTCCTTTACTATATGTTGCTTCCTGAAGGAGTTTGTGTTTCTCATTTCCACAGAAAACAGATTTAGAAGTGTCATCTTCAAAAGACAATGCATGTCTATGCACTCAACTCATTTTAATATCAACTACACAAGTGTCCAGTGCTTGGAGGCATTGCCTTGATTTCTGGGTTGACATCCACACAAATGTGACATATTACAAGAATACAGAGATCTTGATTTGCTATACCCAAACCAAAGCTCACCAAAACCAGCATTTTCACTCTTGTTCTTATATTCAGTAAAGACCAAAACCACAATTTGAAGGAGTTTAGCAAACACCAACTCACAAGTTCTACTATTTTAAAGGGTGAGTTTTTATGCCATTATCGTAAAGCAACAGAAGCCTGATCTGATGTGGTATTTAGACATAATGGATCATTTCAATTTGATGTTAAGAGTGTAAGTTGTAAAACTTTTCCCTAAATTACTTCCTAAAGAAGGGAATACAGGAAATCTTAAAAGAATTGTGCAGCCATTGGCTTCTTTACCATTTCTTGTTGTTTTTATATGTCACAAAAATACTTAACTTCTCTCAGAATAAATATTTTTAAGGTTTCTTTAAGCTGCAATGACCAATGTGGAGGAGGAATTTTACAATTTGGAAGAACTAACAGATACAAAGACCAGAAACCATTAGACCAGGACCACTACATTTTGCTTAATTTCTCTGCCGAAGTGCTCCTAATTCTCAACGAAAGACGCTTTTATGGCTTCTTTATTGTACTGAGTTAGCAGAGATTGGCCTTAACAAAAGTATGAATGATGCCCAAGAGTGATTTACACCCTAGGTGTGTAATTGCCTTCTGCATAAGAAATTTGCTTAAACATATATGTAGCTAACGTTTAAAGTGGAAATCCAAGGCAATCCTGAATATGCTTGAGAGAAAAAGCATAAAAATGTGATGAGATGATCAGACATTAATTAAAAATGTGCCATTTAACAGCATATCTATAGCTAACTATAAGTCTGCAAAGAAGAAAGAACTCAGACAGAACTCTTAACCCACTTTGGGTGAAACTCTCCTGAAAACAATGCTTATTTATACTCCTGCAAAGCTCTTAAGACATCATAATCAGGCTTTAGGTTTCAGAACTGTGGCTATGGTTACCACCGATGAAATTTATCAGCACCTCTACATCTGTCTGCAAACACACGTCTATTGCTACAACTACACACTCCTCTGCAAATATTGAGAAAATATTTGGTTTTGTTTGGCTATAATCTGGTACAAAAGGCTTTGAAAAGAAATGAATGTTAATGACCTACAGAAAAAATAATAGCATGTAGGGGTTTTCTAGAAAATGTAAATACCTATTCTATAGTACAATAACTCAATAGGTTGTTATTTAACAAGCTCTTTCAAAAATTGTATTGTGAAATACATTCCAGAATTAAATTATACACAGATGTACATGGATGACATAAATTTTAGTAAACAGTGATAAAAAGCAATACATGATTTTTTGGGGGTAAAATAAACCATCATTTGATGAAGAACATGCTCTTCTGTCTTGCAATCATATTTCACAGTGGATGTTTGATAAGTGACATTTAAGAAGTACCTTGTTAACATTTCAAAGTGATAGGCAAGGTAATATGATTCCATCTGGAACTTTTTATTGCTTCCCTTGGTCTATCCAGGCTTTGATGTCCTAAACCAATGATAACTTATGATAATAGAGGATAACCTATCATGATTTATCAGTTAATACATGCAAGTCCTTTCTCTGTGACAGCTAGGGAATTGGAAGGTCTCCAACTAAAAGGGTAAAATATGTGGCTCACCTATGCTAATATATTTTCTACCTATACTTCTGTAAATGGCAAAATATTTGTAAGGATAGAGGCCTTGTTTAAAATATGTTATATACACCCAGGGTTCATACTGAAGTCAAGTGCAAGACTCTTAATGTCTTCGACTATTTATCACTGGCTTCATGGCCAAGATAAACACTGTTTATTGCTGGGAGGTGTTTAATAAATTTTCCTGTCAGAGTGCATTTGAACCAGACCTTAATCTGAATATTCCAGGTATTGGAAAGTTAGTTCCACATTCTACGGGTAGAGAGTGTGTGTTTGAGAAATTTGATTTACATTGGTCAACATGAGTTAAGAGCAGCAAGGTTATGCATACATGTTTTGATCTTCTATATCATCTTAATTTTTTAGTTTTATAGTAAAATACATAATTTAGTTTCCTATCTTCATTGTCTAATTCTATTTCAGTGCCTACAATATTCTACATCTTCCATTACAGTTTATAGGAAAATTTTTGAAACATTAAAAATACTAAGGAAATCAAATCTGTTTATCAAATGAAACAAAAAGGTAATCTTTCAAAGCTAGACACAATACAATGTGCTGAACTCACATCCATGTTGCTAAGTGACAGTTCACAACTAAGAACATGTAAATGTAAAAGGAAATGCTAGATTCAGCATGAGATCTATACCACAGCAGATCAATAAGCCATGTTGAATATTGAACATACTTTCTTGAATGAGAACATCAAGTGGTATTCTGTTTCCCTGGCATAGAAAAGTATTATTTAACGGCATAACTTGCTTCCCTAGCTATGAAAAGCATGAAAAAGGGTAAAGCGAGGAGTTACTATGAAGAAAAGGTAAAATTAGTAAGGTTACACTGCCTAAGTGACTTTGGAGCACAAAATCAAATAAGTGGTATAGGAAGTTTTGGTCATGATGGCAAGTGTCAATAGCAGCTCTTCTCAGCACAGTTATGTAAAATTTGTGATAATAGGCTGGAGTGATTTTTTAACAATTCTTTTTTAAATAGAATTGTTAAAAAAAATCACAAAGCTTTTAAAATGGTTTATTTTGCTAATTCTTCTTACAGTTCTTTTCTCCCATGAACTGATGTTAAATCACTTGGAGTCTCCAGATGCACCTAACAGTAGTAAATCAATGGACTTACTTGACCTTCGCAAAGAAAGCACACAAGAACTCCCTCAAAAATGCTCCATATAGTCCAATTTTGCTCTCACTGAAATCAATACTAACATTTTCAGCGACTTCTAAAGGAGCAAAGGAAATGAGGCAAGGTGAAAATAAAAAATCCCTATTGTTCACCTTTAAAGGTTTAGTACTTCATTTTCATTCCAAAGTCTATTGGAATATGGTTTTAATCCCAATTAAGTTACAGCAAAGTTGTGGTTTTTCCTTACCTGGTAACCCTCTCAGCAAAACTCTGGCTCATAGTAGCAAACCTGCTAGTCTAGATATTTTAAGTACTTCTGATCTTTCAAATATAACTCTGTGATAATTAAACAGAAAATTATTATTTTAGCTGAGTATTTGAGGTGATTGTTTTTAAAAGTGTGTTGTTTAAAATAAGATTTACTGTTAGGTCACAGTTCTTTACTTCCTTTTTTATTCTGTGTTGAAGCTTTTTCTTCTGCTTGTTCTTAACAAACCAGAATGGGTTCACTTATTTGCTTATTTTCCTTTGTCAATCTGAGAAGTCTGAGCACCTCGTCAAAGGGTGCCAAAACATGGTCAGTCACAATGTGCCAGTCCAGCTGAAGTCTGAAGAGGCATCGTATAGATGGCTCCCCCTAACGCACAGGCCAATGATATCGCTAACTAATTCTCCTACAGGTTACACAAATATTTGGGTTGTGGTTTGTTTTCTGGGTTTTCTTTTCCACTCTGTTTCTGACAATAAATCAGAATATCTGTAAGGCTGTAGTAGTCTATGGTGTTATAACTAGCTGCCTACCCACACTACATCAGTGTCACTAAGGATATGTAACTCCAGTGAAACAACAATGAAGCAACTTGCTGATAATTTTAGACCTCTCAAGAGATTTGAAACTTGTCAACAGTCCTATGCTTGAAGTTAAAATAGGATTATCTTATCACTGTATTTTGTGACGTCTGTGGTTTTTATTTTGAGCTCATATTCTTCAAATCTCTGCTATGCTGTCAACTGTCCAGCCTCATATAGACTTGGAAGAATGAGATTCTAATTAGTTTTAATGGGATAATGCATTTCATAACTTTAATGAGAAAAGTAATTAGTGATAATGATAATCAGAGTACACTTAGGATTTGGGAGCTTAAGTGTGAACTCTTTGAGGGCTAAAAACCCAAGACTCATGCTTTTCTGTATTTGTCATTTATCTATATTTATATCCATTTATAATTTTATAAGTCTTTTGATCACTTGAATAGTTCATAAAAAGAAGGATGAAGAAGAGCTGTGGAGAGGTGAAGAGACAATACTGCCTTACCCAGCACCTTCAGGAAAAAAAGAAATCACAAGTCCTTTTATAGGGGGAACTTGTTTCAAAATAGTCTTTGCAGCCAGGGTCTGACAGGTGAAAATTTCTTTCACTTTGATCTTTTATAGCCCAGATTTTCTTACAAAGGTCTGCTAAAAGGATTGTAAAGGAAATTTAAGTTCTTACTCTGAGTGAGGCTTGCCCAACTCAAAAACTCTTCTAAAATAAAAGCACCACCTTATCTAAGGTGCCTATATGTTGGTCATAGAAAATTTAGACTGATAAAACAGTTTTTGAAATAATTTGGTGTTATTTTGAGATTAAGGTGCCTATGTGAGCAGGAAGAATTAGGCAATAAGAATTTAAAAAAACCAAAACAACCCAAAACTCAACAACATAGTTCCTCAAGAAAAACCCCAAATCTTTAATTCATAGAAACTCTCCCCCAGCTTAATCCTCTGAAATTCATGAGAAAAAAGCAAAGGTATGCCAAATTTCAATATTCAGTGCAATTAAAAGTGCCAAAGGATTTTGTTGGTTTTAAATTACAAAAATGAACAGAATTTTAATATGATGAACTGTCATAAAAAAGAAAGGGGGGGGGGGGGAGGAATTAAAATACATGTTTAGATGTTATTTTCCTAATCTAGGGTAGTCATTTTCAAAACAAGAGGAATGAGCCCAATACATGGACACAACCCAAACTAATAAATTTTTGTGATGTACACTCTCTTAGTGGGATCTGTTCTGGCTGGTATGAAATTTGGCTTCTAAATACTGAGAATTATTGATCCAGAACATTGCATGTATAACATCCCCATGTTACTCAGAAAGCTGTACTTTTGTACAGCAACAATATTTTCTGAAAAAAAAATAAAGGAGAGAAAGAGGTTAAGAAGTTGCTAAGAAACTTCTGAGACCAAAAATAAAGTTTTGATCACAGCTAGTGAGATGGGGAGTAGGGTGGTGGAAAGACAGGGCATCTGGAACGTAGGGAAGGTTTTGGGTTTTGGTTTGGTTTGGGTTTTTTTATTTTCTTCTGTTCATGGCTTTCTTGGTGTTTTCCAGCAGATTGCTGTCAACTGTCTTCGGACACTTTCATGGGATTGTTTTTGGCAGCAAAGACTTGGATCATTCCCCATACAAAATTAACATTGTAAGATATAGTTTTTATTCAGCCAACCGAACTAATACAACCAAGAGCTTTTTATGCTCCTGGGTCTCTGCTTTGGCTCAAAGCACAGCAGTGCCAGTGGCTCATAGAAAGACAGCAGAGAATTTTCTTTTCATTTTAATTTAGGGTTTGCTGATCTTCAAAGTATTCCTGCAGGGAAGGAGGTCTTGGCTGTAAAAGCACACACACAAAAGTGAATTTAATAATAGAGCAAGAGTGCATCTACAGTGCCAAAGTGAAAAAAAAAAACAACTTAGGAACTGTCTAACCTGGAATTTAACAATATAGTGGCATGAATCAAAATAGGAAGGAAGCAATTATTGAAGGCTGAAACCACAGAAAACAATAGAAATAAGAATAAAACAAAGTGTGTTCACAGTGAAAGTATGATAAAATAATGGCAGTTCTACCACAGGTATGATGAGAGGGATAATTTTTCCTTTACTTTATTCTCTAGAATGCTTGTAACTGTCAAATGACAACATTAAATCATTCAGCAAAGAGATAGTGATGTCAACTGCAAATCTAAAAGGCAACGTTACAGAAGTACTGTTTATATTAGCAAATATATGGGGGGGTGGGGGCTGGGGGGGTGTTTGAGAAATAGAGGGTTTGAATAGCTTACCATATACACAGAACATCCTTCAAATTACTCTCTCTTGTGTTTCACTTACCTTTAACATCATGTCTTTTACTAACATTTATTGCTTTTTGCAGTAGCCGTCTATTCTGCTATGAAACAGCACATTGTCATCATGCCACCTCTTTGATCCTGTGCCATCTCTTTGATCCAGTGTCCTTTCCCAGAAGAACACATCAGGTTTTGCATGATGCATTCTGTTTTCTCTGTTCCTTGATGTTTTCTTGATCGAGTAGCACATTAAGAAGCCCTGGGTATTAAAATTGAGATCTTGCTGATGCTGGACATTCATCATACTTGAGAACTCCTTGGACTTGAGAATTTATAATGAAACAGCTGGGTGGAGTTTTTTTGTGGGGGGTGGTTTTTTTGTTTGTTTTATTTTGGTTTTAAAAAGATTCATTCTTCAAAGAAAAAGATTTCTACTGATGTACAGGTGTGTTGTATAAGGTGCTGATTCATTAGAACCAGCTGCAAAAGTACTGTGGGTTTGATTTAGATGTCTTTTATCAACCAATTGCAATTCCATTCATCTGTTTTAAATTGAAGGGTAATTAGAATTTCCTACCTATAATTTAATTCAGAGTGTGCAGACCAAACTTCTCCTAGTATTTTATAAAGAATAAAATGATAATTTTATTGTATCTTTTGAAACACCTACAGATGGATAGAGTGATGGACAGTGCAAAACATCAGGTGAACTTAAATATTTTCTGTATACAGTAATGTGTTATGAGAACTTAAATTAAAAAAAATTAGCAGAAGTACATTTGCCTTTTTAAGTAAAATAAAAGGCAAAAGAAATCTAGACTGAAGTACGTCAACCTCATTTCCATTGAAAAAGATGTAAGGCAGTAAATCTCTGACTCATTTTATCAAAAGACTTGTGATTTTGTGAACTTTGTGACAGACATAATTTTCTCTCCTGTCTCTTAAAAGACAGACAGTCCTATTGGCTTGTGTACTGTTGTAGGGTACAGTGAAGTGTCAGTTCATGACTGTTGTCTCTAAGGCATGAAATAATTAATAGCTGCCTCTGGTACTGAACAGTGGGACACCAACCTTCTAGGAGACAAATTCAGAAATATCTTTAATTTCTGCCTTTCTGTCTAAGTTATTTTTGCTCTTGTCTCATTTTATGTTACTGAAAGTAGATCCAGGAAGGACCTTTAGGAAGAATCATTCACTAGAAAGAAAGAGGATGGCTGGTCCTTACTTTCATCTTTTGTGTAATGACTACTTCACACAAACTACTACTTCAATCCTGTTAGTAGAACCAAAAATCAAGCCAATATTCCTTTGTATGCCATCAAGGCACCGTTTTCACTAAGGATTTAGTGTACTCTTCCCATCCCAGTGTAGCCTGCTTCCCAGGATATAGACCAGACTGGACGAAGGAGGTGTGATGGAATCCTCTTGGCATTGTTTTCAAATCTAGCTTGGGTTTTCTCGTAAAGCAGAAGTCCAGTCTCCCTTGGACTTTGGAGAGCCCAGGAGATGAGCTACCTCTTTCCTGGTCACAGGATCATAGAATTACACAGAATCTTAGAATGCTTTAGGTTGGAAGGGACCTTTAAAGGTCATCTAGTCCAAATCCCTTGCAGTAAACAGGGACACCTTTAACTAGATCAGGTTGCTCAAAGTCCCATCAAGCCTGACCTTGAATGTCTCCAGGGACAAGGCCTCTACCACCTCTACAGGCAACCTGTTCCAGTGTCTCATGAACCTCATAGTGAAGAACTCCTAATGTCTAATCTAAACCTGCCCTGCTCTAGTTTAAAACCCTTGACACCCATCCTATTTCTACATTCCCTCGCAAACCATCTCTCCCCATGTTCTTTTCTGGCATTGGAAGGCCGCTATAAGGTCTCCCCAGAGCCTTCTCTTCTTGAGGCTGAACAAGCCAAACTCTTTCATCCTGTCTTCATAGGACAGGTGCTCCAGCCCTCTGATCATCCTCATGCCCTCTTCTGGACCCAGTCCAAAAAGTCCATGTCCTTCTTGTATTGAAGGCTCCAGAGCTGGAGATAGTGCTCCAGGTAGGGTCTTACCAGAGCAGAGAAGAGGGGCAGAATCACCTCTCTCAATCTGCTTCCCATACTTTTGATGCAACCCAGGATTTGCAACCCTGGCCTTCTGGGCTGCAAGTGCACATTGTTGACTCATGTCCAGCTTTTTGTTCATCAGGTAAAGTAAATATTATTTCTGCCTCAGCAAAATTGATTTTATATGGCATATTCCCTAATTAAACTTGTGTGAGGATTGAGAGACACATAAATGTCTAGCTTGGAAATCCCTGTTTGGGCATGGGATATCATGACTGTGTTCAGATCTCTGGAAGTAGAATAATATGCCCTTGAGAAGCCTAAAGACATAGGTATGGGCCTCTCCTACCTCTCAGGTCAGTGATCAGGAAGAACATGGAGGACAGCAAGGTGAGAACCAGTGCCTAACCCACTCAGTTCGAAGTCACAGGAACAAATGTGGAATTAATTTTTTATATATATATACAAAATATATATTCTGTATATAGATATGGACAGTACTGAGAAGTTGTGGCTGTTCAGTGAAGTTCCCATTGACTGGAAAAGAGGAAACATCTTTATATGTTTATATTTTTAACAAGGAGAAAAAGGAAGACACAGGGAACTCCAGGCTGGTCAGTCTCACCTCTGTGCCTGTCAAGATCATGGAGCAGATCGTCCTGTAAACTATGTTCAGGCATGGAAAATAAGGACGTGATTTGCAACAGCCAACATGGCTTCACTAAGTGCAAATTGTGTGTAACAAATTTGTTGGCATTCTATGATATGTTTATAGTGTCGATGGATAAGGGAAGACTGACAGATGTTATCTACCAGAAAAGGCCACAAAGATGATCAGAGGACTGGAGGACCTCTCTCGTGAAGACAGGCTGAGGAAACTGGGCTTGTTCAGCATGGAGAAGAGAAGGTTTTGGGGAGACCTTAAAGCAGCCTTCTAGTATCTGAAGGGGTTACAGGAAAGCTGAAGAAAAGTTTACAAGGGCAGGGAATGACGGGACAAGGGGGAATGGATTTAAAAAAAAAAGACTAGATCTAGATGATATATTAGCAATATACTCTTCACTATGTGCATGGTGAGGCACTGGAACAAGTTTCCCAGAGAACTTGTGACTGGTCCTGGATCCCTGGCAGTGTTCAAGGCCAGGTTGGAAGGGGCTTTGGGCACCCTGGGCTAGTGGAGGGTGTCCCTGCCCATGGTAGTGGGTTGGAACTAGATGGACTTTGAGGTCACTTCCAACCCAAACCAGTCTGGGATTCTATGATTATAAATTAAGACTCTTATTCTGTCTTACACTGATCTTCATGATTCTCCATGCTACTCTGCTAGTATTCAGGGACCTTTCATACACAGTTTACTTAACTGACTTAATCAATGGCATCTTGGCTTGTATCAAACACAGTGTGGCCAGTAGGTCTAGGGAGGTGATTGTGCCCCTGTACTCAGCATTGGTGAGGCCACACCTCGAGTACTGTGTCCCGTTCTGGGTTCCTCACCATAAGAAGGACATGGAGGTCCGCGAGCGAGTCCAGAGAAGGGCAACCAGGCTGGTGAAGGGGCTGGAGGGCAAATCCTCTGAGGAGCGGCTGAGGGAGCTGCGGGTGTTTAGCTTAGAGAAGAGGAGGCTGAGGGGAGACCATATCACTGCCTACAACTACCTGAAGGGAGGTTATAGAGAGATAGGTGATGGTCTCTTCAGCCAGGTGACAGGTGATAGGACATGAGGAAATGACATGAAGCTGTGCCAGGGCAGGTTTAGATTGGATGTTAGGAAAAAATTTTTACTGAAAGAGTTGTGAGGGCCTGGAACAGGCTGCCCAGGGAGGTGGTCGAGTCACCTTCCCTGGATGTGTTCAAAAAAAAGGGTAGATGAAGTACTTAGGGATATGGTTTAGTTTAGGATGTGAATGGTTGGACTTGATGATCTTAAAGGTCTTTTCCAACCTTGTTATTCTGTGATTCTGTGCGATTCTGTGAAATCTGGTAGAATTCCTCCTGTTAAAAGGTGATCTGTAATCAACATAAAACCATCATACCAGCTCTCTTCTGTCTTCTATTTTGGACATACGGAGGAACAAAGGGAGCAATGAAAAAAAGAATGTCAAGTACTGCAAGCAAGTCCATTTGCATTGTTAAGAAATCAGTAACACCAGGGCAGCAAGAATAGAGCTAAAACCACTGCTCAGATTGGAGTTGTGCACCAAACACCTAGTATGATCTGAAGTCCTTGTAGTCAGATCAGCTTCATGGAATTATACTTCAGTTGACATTTCCAAAATCTGCAGTTTGAAGAATACTTATAATTTCTAGGATTTAACTAATGCTTCTCATCAACCAGGAGGAAACCTGGATTTACATCTCTGCACAAGAATCTCAGTTTTTCTATTGAGGATTTTACCTGTGACATTCACCAGACCTGTGAAATATAGCTCCTCTTATTTACCTTCTGTAAGACCAGCAAAATATCTTCCATGAAATCTGTGGTTTGTGCACAGATTTCTTTAGTCTTCTTTGTACAGGGGTATGACATAACAACTTAAGATCCCACCCCACTTCAATTACTGGACTTGCAGTCTCAGCCTGGAAGCAAGGTGATAGGACTGTAACATAAACATGGCTTTTAAAGAATATCTCATTTACTATAGGCACTGACTGCAATGTCTGGCAAGACACTCAAAAATGAGTGGTGACAGCATGCATTGCTGGAAGCACTAGGGTAAGGATATGGTGTCACAAGTTGATTGTTACAAAAAGAGCATCAGGATGAGAAAAGAGCAAAGCTGATTCCAATCAGTGTCACATACCCCCAGAAAAGCCCATTCCAAAATGAGGCTACTTACACTCCCTCCACAAGTGAAGCATCAAGAGATAAGGAACCGCAGGGTGCAAAAAAGACACGCTTCTCAAGGAGAACTCACCATGTCATGCATATAAGGAATATTTTTGAGATGGAGATATGCTGCTTATAGTTTGGACAAAGTGCAGGGAAAGACAAAAAGGGTTCCTATTAGGGATCTTGGAAAAAGAAAATAAATTGTCCCAGCTCAATGAAAGTCATGGGATAATATTCAGTTATGTTGTTCAGCAGTTTCCAAGCAGCACCTTCAGAGGCATGGAGCAGTCCTTGGGCTAAACCAGTAATTCTGTGAATTGGTCGGAGGAGACACTGCTAGCCAGCGTGCAGCCCCCAAATCCAAGTTACTTGCTCAGTAGTGGTGCATGAAAATCTCAGCAATGGACCAGGGCTGTGGTATACTAAGTACTACACAACTGGTGAACAAAAATAAAGCCCTTGTCTCAAACCATCTATGAGAGGAGAAGATTTTTGAAATGATGAGGTGATAGCTGCAGAGTCTCTGATGCGCTGGGTCAGAATGAGTAGTAATGACGCATTGCCACTGTGTATGACATCCCTTCCCAGATATGGGTGATTCAGGTACATAGTTCAGTGACTGCTGTAGTTTTGTGTGGCTAGGTTCTGGTGGAGAAGGGGGGGCTGCAGGCATGCCTTCTGCAAGAAGCAGCCAGAAGCTCTCTGCAGGCCCGGCAGAGCAAACACCAGCTGGCTCAAGGCTGGAGTCATTGCGACCAAGGCCGAGCCCATCAGTGATGGTCACAGCACCTCTGGGAATCACATTTCGGAGAAAAAAAAAAAGCAAGCTGCTGCTTTTTGCCACCAGACAAGGGAGTGAGAAGATGTAAAAAACTGTGCAGACACCAAGGCCTGGGAAAAGGTGGCGAGGATGCACCCAAGGTGCCTCTGACAACACTTGCAGCCCGTGGAGAGACACAGAGGTGAGTGAGGGAGAGAGATCTGCACTGGAGAGGGTTTGCTGTGGGGCAGGGGAGTGGGGGATGGACCAGGCTGGAGCAGGCTGGAGCAGTCTGGGCATGACTGCACCCCATAGCAGTGACCAACGCTGGGGCAGCTAGTGAAGAGTTGAAGCCCCATGGGAAAGAACTTATGCTAGAGAAGTTCATGGAGGACTGTATCCCGTGGGTGGGGCACCATGCTGGAGCAGGGGAAGGGTGTGAGGAATGCACCCCACCCCCCCTTCCCACCTCCAGTCCCTGCCCCTCCCTGCGCCACAATGGGGGGAAGAAGGGAGTGAAATCATGACTATAGTGCAGTCTGCTAAGAAGGGAGGGGTGGGGGGAGGTGCGTTAAGATCATAGAATCATAGAATCATAGAATGGTATGAGTTGGAAGGGACCCCAAGGATCACAGAGCTCCAACCCCCCTGCCACAGGCAGGGCCACCAACCTCAGGCCTGGATCTACACTAGGTTGCCCAGGGCCCCATCCAGCCTGGCCTTGAACACTTCCAGGGACGGGGCATCCACTACCTCTCTGGGCAGCCTGTTCCAGCACCTCACCACTGTCTCTGTAAAAAACTTCCCCCTAATATCTAATCACCTTCCTTCCTTTTTTAATCCATTCCCCCTTGTCCTGTCGTTGTCTATCCTTTTAAAAAGTTGAATCCCCTCCTGCTTCTAAGCTCCCTTCATGTACTGGAAGGCTGCAATGAGGTCCCCCCACAGCCTTCTCTTCTCCAGACTGAACAAGCCCAGCTCCCTCAGCCTCAATTCGTAGGGCAGGTGCTCCAGGCCTCTAATCATCCTCGTGGCCTCCTCTGAACCCTCTCCAACAGTTCCACATCCTTCTTGTATTGGGGGCCCCAGATCTGGACACAGGACTCCAGATGGGGCCTCACGAGGGCAGAGTAGAGAGGGACAATCACCTCCCTGTCCCTGCTGGCCACCCCTCTTCTAATGGAGCCCAGGATACCATTGGCCTTGCGAGCTGCAAGAGCACACTGCTGGCTCATGTTAAGTTTCTCATCCACCAGAATCCCCAGGTCCTTCTCAGCAGGGCTACTCTCAAGAAGCTCTTCTCCCAGTCTGTATCTATGTCTGGGATTCTTCCGGCCCAAGTGCAACACCTGACACTTGGCAGGGTTGAACCTCATTAGGTTCACCCGGGCCCATCTCTCCAGCCTGTCAAGATCCCTCTGGATGGCTTCCTTTCCTTCTAGGGTGTCGACCACACCACTCAGCTTGGTGTCATCCGCAAACTTGCTGAGGGTGCACTCAATTCCATCATCGATGTCATTGATAAAGATGTTAAAGAGAACCGGTCCCAAGACAGACCCCTGGGGGACCCCGCTTGTCACCGGCCTCCACCTGGACATAGACCCATTGACCACCACCCTTTGGCTACGGTCTGTTAACCAGTTTCTTATCCACTGGATGGTCCATCCATCAAATCCACATCTTTCCAATTTAGAGATAAGGATGTGATGGGGGAGTGTGTCAAAGGCCTTGCACAAGTCCAGGTAGATGACATCGGTTGCCTTCCCTTTTTCTACTGATGCTGTCACTCCATCATAGAAGGTCACCAGATTGGTGAGGCACGACCTTCCCTTGGTGAAGCCGTGCTGACTGTCCCGGATCACATGCTCTTCCCTCATGTGCTCCAACACGTCATCCAGGAGGATCTGTTCCATGATCTTCCCAGGCACAGAGGTGAGGCTCACTGGCCTGTAATTCCCTGGGTCTTCCTTGCTCCCTTTCTTATAAATGGGAGTGATGTGACCTTTTTTCCAGTCCCCAGGGACCTCTCCTGACAGCCACGACTTTTCAAATATGATGGAGAGCAGCTCAGCAACCACATCAGCCAGCTCCTTCAGGACCCTGGGATGCATGTCATGCGGCCCCATAGACTTGTAGACATTCAGTCTCATGAGGCGGTCACGGACTTGCTCTGCTCTTACAGTGTGGGGGGATTTGCTCCCCCAGTTCCCACCTGGAGTTCTAGGTTCTAGATCTGGTCACACTTCTCATTACCTGACTGTGGTGTCACTGGCTGTGCAGGGCAGTGTCATAAACTATAGAGTTTTCTTTCCTTTATTCTGTGCTGAGTCTGTTCTGCCCATGACACTCATTGTTGAATGATTTCTCCTTGTCCTTATCTGAACTCCTAAGCCTCTCAATATATATTTTCTCCCTTGTCCAGCTAAAATGAGGAGTGATAGAGCAGCTTTGGTGGGCATCTAGCCTCCAGCAAGCATCAAACCACCATAGTGACGCTTTTGAAGAGACTGGCAAATTGTCTTGTGGAAAGAAGACTGAGTCTGTGTAAAGAAGTAGAAATTATGAAGATGGATAAATGCAGCTGAGTTTGGAAAATGTCTTTTCTGTAGCTCAGCTACATGCCAGCGGCCATTCTGTTGCATTGCAGGTCATTCAAAGAACAAAAGTATGGCCCCACTTGTGTTGCAAAATCACTTACCTGGGAACTGTAATTTTGATTTCACTTTGACTCATCACATCAGTTAGCTTTTCTGATTCAGGAATCAGACATGATTTATTTAAGATACGGATCTGTTAAGGTAATATTGAAAATCTGGGGATGTTGACTAACAGCCAGCTGAATATGAGCCAGCAGTGTGCCCAGGTGGTCAGGAAGGCCAATGGCATCCTGGCTTGTATCAGGAATAGTGAGGTGAGTTGGACCAGGTAAGTGATTGACCCCACGTACTCAGTGCTGGTGAGGTCCCACCTTGAGTAATGCATTCAGGTTTGGCCCCCTTGCTACAGAAAAGACATTAAGGTACTGGATAGAGTCCAGAGAATGGCAATGAGTCTGGTCAAGGATCTGGAGAATAAATGTTATGAGGAGCAGCTGAGGGAAGTGGGGATGTTTAGTCTGGAGAAATGGAGGTTGTGGGGAAATCTAACTGCTTTCTACAACTACCTGAAAGGAGGTTGTTGAGAGATGGGAGCTGACCTTTTCTCCCTAGTGACAAGTGATAGGACAAGAGGAAATAGCATCAAGCTACGCCAGGGGAGGTTTAGATTGGATATTAGGAAAAACTTCTTCCTAGAGAGGGTTGTTAGGCATTGGAATGAGCTGCCCAGGGAAGTGGTGGAGTCTCCATTCCTGGAAGTATTTAAAAGCTGGTTAGATGTGGTGCTGAGGGACATAGTTTAGTGGTGGCTGGCAGGTTAGGGTGATGGTTGGACTTGATGATTTAAAGGATCCCTTCCAACTAAGACGATTCTATGATTCTATGATAAGGAAGCAATTAGTCCTTCAGGTAGCTGTAATAAATTAGAAGGTACCCTATAGCTTAGTTTTATACCTTTTAACATGGAAAAAGCTAAGGACAGGAACCAAAGAGACTAAATCTGCTCTCTTCTCATCCTCTTGGTAAACTATTTGCGAAATCACAAGCTTGTAAAGGATATTCCCATTTGAAACATTTACATGATAGTTTGACTAAGTACCAAGTAGCTTATGCTCCAAATTCTATTTGCATTCAATTCAATTTGATTCCATTTATGATCATCTGATATTTGATAAAACAGTTTAAAGTTTTCTAACCTAGAAGAAAGAATATTTTGAACCTGAGTTATTAAATAGAGAATACTCAAGCTATGCAAAAAGATACTCCCTATGAACATATTCTTTATGTCTTAGGATGAAACTGCACCAGCTGAAAGCTTTTCTCCGTAAAGGAAAAAACAAAACAAAACAAAAACCCAACCTAAAACTAATTACATGTAAAGATTTATTTGTCCATAAAAGGTATACACCATACTTGTTAAACAGTAATTGGAATTACACCACAGTAAACTCCTCAGTCTATTATTATGTGCATTGAAGGCCATCTGGAGAGTTTCTGTGTGTAAATTTAGGGACTAACAGATTTGTCCTGAATAAAAGATTTACTAATCTTTTTAAATGCAGCCTGGAAGAGTTCCAAAATACTTATAACTTACTATAGATAACCTGCATCTAGGAGTCAGAGGGTAAAGAACAAAACACCTGACCTGGTCTCTGGAAAGATGCCTGGGAAGAAGACAATTACTGAATTAGAGATTTTATGAGAAAATCAGAAAAAAGCTTACGACTTTTATAAATAATTATGAACATATTAATGTGCAGATGAGCTTAGCACCATAAACTGAAAATAGATCTTGTTGCTGCTACTGATAAGTTGGAAATCCCTTTGCATTACTATCACATTGCTGGCTATATCCAGCCTCCAAAGTTTAGACCCATGCTTGAAAATATGCGGGCTAAGCAAAATGCCTAGTAAAATTACTAGGAATACAAAACTGAAAGGATACATTTTTACTTCTAAAACATTCTGAAGCCATTTCCAAACACTGTTGTCAAATGGCACTGTGCAATTAGCCCATGACTAAATTCTTTTACTCTCCCTCCCCTTGGCAAGATGGTCTCATCCCTAGCGCCTACCAAGATCAATTTGTGGTTGTTATTTCACAAACCACACTCCTCTACAGGAAAGTACTACTGACTTCATGAAAAAATCATGCCTAGGAGTGTGCTAATCCTATAGCAGCTTGAACTATGATGTATTTATGTTAAACTCTGTGTCTTTATCTATTTTTTAACTAGTGCATGGAAACATCTTCTGGGTTATTGTATTCATCAGAAAATCATAGAATATCCTGAGTTGGAAGGGACCCATAAGGATCATCAAGTCCAACTCCTGGTTCCACACAGGGCCAGCCAAGTCAGAGCATGGGACTGACTGCATCTTCCAGACACTTCTGGACCTCAGTCCAGGTCGGTGCTGGGACCACTTCCCTGGGGTGCCTGTTCCAGTGCCCGACCCCCCTCTCAGTACAGAACCTCTTCCTAACATCCAATCTAAACCTCCCCTGATGCAGCTTCATTCCATTCCCTCAGGGTTCGATCCCTGGTCACCAGAGAGAGGAGATTTGTGACTCCCCCTTTACTCTCCATACTTAAACTACCGAATTTTTTCTCATTATTCTTTGGTTCGCAGATCCAAAACTTTAGTAATTTCACCACTAGGAAAAAAAAAATCTAACTTCTAACTCTTATTTATTCATAACTAATTGATATTATTTTCTTCTTTTTATAAATTGTTATTTTCCTTTTTTTCTTATGATTTTATTTATTTTCTTCTTTTCTACCTCTCCCACCCAAACCTTAGCCTCACTCTTTCAGAAAAAATAATTCCACTCTTTCCCAGTCTATCAACTCAACAAAATAATTTCATCTAGCCTTCCTATGATATAGGATCTTCATTGTTTACTTAATAAGCTTCTCCAATTTTAATAGATCTTTGTGCAACCAAGCGAGTAGCAGAGTATGAACTATTCCTACCCAGCACTTTGTACATCAGCATTTACTTAGTTGGAGAAAAGAACGTATTTTAGATGACCTGCTTCTTCTCTGAAGCTTATTCCAATCACAATGAAGTGAATAGAAAGACTCCAATTGGCTTTAGGAGTAGCTGCTATCAAGCCTTCTGTGAATTTTTAGCCTTTTCAGCTTGGTTGCTTTAAAACCAGTGGCAATGTAAAATTCTGTATTTCTTGATTTATTTCATCACTGAATAAATCGGTTTAAGTTTCTATTGTGGGAAAGTGAATTCCTGTGTAATGATTCATGTTGTTTTGACAAATTATGTGAGTGATCCTTGTGGCAGTACAAACATTATATCCTGTTCAATGTTAGTAAGCATGGGCTGTACCTAGATGTGGCAGAGCTATGTTCAGGACCTCCCTTCATAGAACCCCTTGTTTTTCTCACCACCATTCATCTTGTCTGCATGGCACTGCATGGATGGATTTAAAGGCTATGAGATGTATTTGCAGTCAAGAATACTGCCACAGACTTCTCTTGATGGAAGGCAAGGAGGCTTGTTCACACAACTCCTTCTCACCATATGGACCCATCAGTTTGACTCATTCCCTGTGTCAACAAGCCTTCATGGATTTGGAGCTGACACTACTTTTATTGTGTTGTATAATGTCACTTCTTGTAATTGACTTTCTTCTGGATTGGATAAAAGGATTAAGTGGTTCCATTTTGAATGGATTCCAAGTGAGAATTGCTCTCTGATGCCTTCCTTCTACCTTCAGATCAGAGTTAGCTGAGTCACACACTTAGGTTTCATATATCACTTTCTTCCCCTACTAAGCCAGCAAGTTATTTGTAAATTAAACATGATATATATCAAAATAGCAAGTTTATGCACGTTGCTCTGTGCCAGTTATCGGAAACAGCACATATATAAACCACTTATTTTGAATTATCCGCACAGTGAATTCATGCTTTTAAAAAAAGGGGGTTTATTTGTTGGTTGAATTGATTGACATTAAAAAAAAAGGAGTTTGGGTTTTGTTTTTAATAGCCTCCCATTATTGTCTAAATTCTTTGATAAATATATCTGGAGAAAAAACTCAGCCAAGACTAAATGCAGACCCAAAGCTCTATTCCCTTATCTGAGTTTAGAAACAGAAACTCTTCCTTCATGATATTTTCTCCCTTTGTGACATCTGAATTTACCTAGACTCAAACCTACTTTTCTGATAAAGGGGCAAATTATGGGTCTTTGAATTTTTATTTTTCACTCTCATGGAAAGACAGGTTTTCACCTCTTCACCTGCCTAATTCTTCTTCTACCACAGCAGCTCATGATGATTTCATCTGCAGCAAAACAGCTACAGGAAGTTAAAACAGGTGCAGAGGTATTGGTAAAAACATTCAAATGTGATAGTGTCTCACCAATAACCTTGAGAAATTACCAATGTTTCTAACCATTCGTAACTGCAGACAGTGTGTCACTCAATCTGACACATCCATAAGGTAAATAAAAAAATCCTAACTTAAACTGCTCTGAGTATGAAGAGCCAGCAGATCAATGCCTAGCTCTGAGCTCGGTGTCACAGGCAGAATGTTGGGTTTTTTGCTCGCAGGTCGGTTTACATGATACCAGGTGACAGGGTACACCTGTCTCAAGCAGGAAAAAGTATCTTTGTACAGGAGTAAGCAGAGATCTTTGAAAGAGCTTTAAACTAGATTTGAAGAGGCAAAGTGATAAAACCAGGCTCCTTAGAGATAACCCTGAGGGCAGCACACCAACATTTGGGGGAAGGTGTGCTAGCAAGGCCCTTTGATCTGCTCACTTGGTGGAAGCAGGAAATGGAGAGCCATGCAACAGTAAAGATGTAAGGGTTATTGATGAGTTTGAAACCATGGAAGAACCTGAGAAATCAGTTAGGAAGCTTCTCCCACCACAAAAAGGTGGGATTGATAGTGCAACTGCAGTACAGCTGTACTGATGAACACAGCATGTGTAAGAACCAAGAGGAGCTGGAAGCCATTGTTCAGCATGAAACTATGATAAATTTGTTATCATTGAAACATGGTGGGATGACTCACACAACTTGAGTGCTGTGGTGAAGTGCTTTTCAAATGGAAGAGGGAGTGGGATAGCCCTGTATGTTAAGGAGTGGCTTTGTTTTCTAGAGCTTAATGATGATAATTGTGTGGTTGAGTGTTATGGGTGAGAATCAGGGAGAAAGCCAAGAAGACATATCACAGTTGTAGTCTTTTATAGACCAGTCCCCAGACGCCCGACAAAACCTCTCTGTCACTCCCCTTTTCTGCTGGACAGGGAAGAAAATATATATTGAGAGGATTAGGAGTCTATTGAGAGGCTTAGGAATCTAGATAAGGACAGGGAGAGATCATCCTTGCAATGAGCATGACGGACAAAACAGACTCAGCACAGAATAAAGGAAAGAAAACTCTATAGTTTATGACACTGCCCTGCACAGCCAGTGACACCAGAGTCGGGTAATGAGAAGTGTGACCAGATCTTAAAGCACCTCCTCCCACCCGTCCCTTCTTAGCAGACTGCACTTTAGTCATGACTTTGCTCCCTTCTTCTTCCCCCTTGTGGCACAGGGAGGGGCAGAGACTGAGGGAATGGGGGTTTCAGTTACAGAAACACAGGATTACAGAATCACAAGGTTGGAAAAGACCTTTAAGATCATCAAGTCCATCCATTCTCATCCTAAACTAAACCATATCTTTAAGAACCTCATCTACCCTTTTTTTAAACACATCCAGGGAAGGTGACTCAACCCCCTCCCTGGGCAGCCTGTTCCAGGCCCTGACAACTCTTTCAATGAAGAGTTTTTTCTAATATTTAATCTAAACCTGCCCTGGCACAGCTTCATGCCATTCCCCCTTGTCCTATCACCTCTCACCTGGCTGAAGAGACCATCGCCTATGTCTCTACAACCTCCCTTCAGATAGTTGTAGGCGGTGATATGGTCTCCCCTCAGCTTCCTCTTCTCCAGGCTAAACATCTCCAGCTTCCTCAGCCGCTCCTCATAGGATTTGCCCTCCAGCCCCTTCACCAGCCTGGTTGCCCTTCTCTGGACTCACTCCAGAACCTCCATGTCCTTCTTGTGGTGAGGAGCCCAGAACTGGACACAGTACTCGAGGTGTGGCCTCACCAATGCTGAGTACAGAGGCACATATATATCATCAAAATACTCTGTCTACAAAACAGGGTATCGCAATCTATGCAGCCCTTTTTAAAAATAATATTTTTTGTGAAGGAATCACAAATATTTCCTGGTGAAACTGGAGTATTGATGGGTATTTTACATGTCTCACTCATAAAATCAGAAACTTGAACAAAATAATTCCTTTATCTGGAATAGAAATAACCTGCCTATTGATTCTTCACACTTAATGCCAGAAAACATTCATGAAGTTCTATACTGATGGAAATATTGTTCGCAGTTTTCTCAGAAAATCAGTGAGTTTTCTGGCATTGATTGGTATATGAATCTTAGATGAGACACTGACATGTCATACCTGTAAGTGATATTCAGATTGACAAAGATATGACTGCAGCTGTTGTGCTTGAAAATTTACCTGACAGTAAAATAAGATACAGGAAAATGTTAAAAAATTATGCAATGACTTTTGGATTTGGATTTGTTTGTTAAAAATAGTAATCTCAAACAAGGATAATTCTTGATCCTTGTGTTATGTATATTAAATCTCATCATCCCAGTGTCATTTATATGTGACAAATATTCTTGATGTTTTAATATAGTCTCTAAGGATATCTTTCTTTAGGGGTATTTTTTTCTATTTATGGGAAAAAATGCATATCACAGTCTTACAGATTGGGAAAAAAACCCTAATTATTTATTTTTGGCAGTTTCATATTTTTAATCTCATATCTATGTTTTAAAAAGGCAAATACATTGAAACTACAAGGACCTAAACAATTGCAAATTATTAACCTTGACATGTTGCTTTATGCATCACATTGTAGTAGAGGCCTCCATTGACTCAAGATGAATTATAGAAATATTAATTTTAAATTTTGAAATTACAAAATGTAAATTATTGTTTTAGAGTATGTCATTAGGCCTAATTGAACACTTCATTCTTTCTCCAGTAATACTGATGGTCAGTATTGGCTGAATCATAGAAATAAATGTAGCAGTTGTATTTCCAATAAATGTGCTAGTGAAGCAACTTTAGAAAACCTGTTACTTCATAAGCTATGAAGAATGAAGAATTTGATTCGAAAGTTCCAATCAACACATTTGGGAGGCTATATAAGAGTTCTGTGAGAAGATCTATATTACACAAAAGTAGATGCTTTATTTGTAATAGTTTCTGCATTTTTGGTAATAAATGTGATCAGAGTAGTCACACAAAGATGAATAGAACATATAGGACGGTAGGGGTGATATCCAATCCCAGTCTAAATAAGATATATTTTGGTTTCTCTGTGTAATGTGAAATAGGCATCTAGACTTCTGCTGTAGTGAATCAACATCAAAGGGTGGTTGAGCCACTTAAGCATGAGTACCTGGTATCATTTCAGGCACAGTGAGGTGCCCTGCCTGACTCCCTTTTGTCACTCCAGAAGGATGTAAGTCACCCACAGGACCTGTGCTGTATCTGACAGCCCCAGAAGTAAAGGCTAAAGGTATACTACCCGGTTGCATTAGACAAAGTGTTGCCAGCAGGTTGAGGGAGGTGATTCTTCCTCTCTGCTGAGCATGAGTGAGGTCACACCCCGAGTACTGTGTCTAGTTCAGGGAACCTCAGTATATGAGAGACATGGACATACTGGAGAAAATACAACAAAGGGCCACAGAGGTGAACAAGGGATTGAGGCACACATACAATGAGGAAGGGCTGAGTGGGATTGTTCAACCCGGAGAAAACAAAGCTCGGGTGGTTAGGAATCTCATCAATGTGTATAAATACCTTCAGGGAGGGTCCAACGAAGATGGAGCCAGGCTCCTTTTCAATGCTACTCAGTATCAGGACTAGAGGTAATAGGCACTAATTGAAAAGCAGGAGGTGCTGTCTGAACATAAGGACACAATTTTTCACTGTGAGGATGACTGACCACTGGCCCAGGCTGACCAGGGAGGTTGTGGACTCTCCATTCTTGGAGATATTCAAAAGCCATCTGGACATGGTCCTGGCCTACTGGCTCTATGTGGCCCTGCTTGAGCAGAGTGCTGGATCAGATGACCTCCAGAGGCCCCTTTCAACCTCAAGTATTCCGTGATGAATCTGTGATTAATGTAGTCAAACACATTAAAAAATAAGTGATTCTTTTTATATGACTCAGGAGTAAAGGCAGAGCCTGAGGTAAGAATACAGAGTTCAAGAGCATTAAAAGCACAGCAGATGGCAACACTGGCTTACAAGTCAATGCGTTCTCCACTCAATCTCTCAAATTACCCCACATGCAGAAGTAGGAGTTGGAGAAAGAAGCAGATTGCAGACTTCAGGCTGCTTAGGGGGTGCTGAAGTTGTGTCAAATATGCTGCAGAAGGATGAAGGTTTCTGAATGGTTTTGAGACTTAGCTGTACGCAGTGTATTATGAGTTGAAACAATTCAGTTTAAAGGTAAGAAAAGCTTATTAAAATTAGGGCTAAGTTGAACAGAAATAGGCACAAGAGCATTGGCCAGACAGTAGTATATAAAAAGCCAGTGCATTCACTTATATTATTTCCTGGTGTAGAAGCTGTCAACCTGACATCCAAGCTGTGAATGCTGATGAAAAGACCTCCAGCCAAGAATTGAGATCTGTCAGCTGTGTCCTTCAGCAATTTCCCTTAAGCCTCTAGGACCACTTCTGTCTTCTTCGCTTTGGACTTGTCTGGGTGACTGCTATCCTCATCCTAACCTTGCCACAATACTGGGAAAGGCTCCCAGTTGAACTCTCTCTACCAGATGAGACAGCGATAAAAAGCTGGAAGACTTGAATCAGCTGAAGACACTTCAACCTCCTTCCATTCTTCTCCCTAAGTCTCAAAGTGTCCTTACAAATATTGAGCAGCCTAAGGAAAGCAGATCAGTTTGACAAGAGATGTGATAGAAACCTTGGGACTGAAGAACATTTCCCAGCATTATTTGATATATTTAAGGTGAGACTTAAACAAGACCTGAACATAGCCTTATTAATTCCTATCAGGGATGGTAAGTCTTTCAGCATGTCTGTGTGTATGTATATATATATATATATATATGTGTGTGTTCATCCAATACCCAGTATGGGATACTAACCTGTGCCACATGCGCACATCAAATACAGGAATATAGGCTTTCTTGTCTCCTACAGTTTTCTCTTAGCACACAGAAACAAAGAACTTCAAGGACACAGAAAGGCACCCTGTGCTTTGTGTTTGTTTCCAGCACATAGGCACTAGAACAGAACTAAAATTGTCCAACTTGCGTTGGAAAAGCATTATGGCTGTTGGCAAGCAATAAGCAAGAAAATATCTTACTTTGACTCTAAAGTTGCCGTATCAAGTGCCTGTTCGCATACCATTAAGCAGAAAGTTGCCCCAACTTCTACGAAAATTCAGACTATGTTTTTTAAAAAAATGAAAGGAAAGGAAATATCGAAAACTTTAAGCACTGAGAAAGTGGGTCAGACCAAAATTACTTGGGCATCAGTATGCTGCCTCTGATGTTTGCCATACATGGTTATAATCTTTCCATTGCTATTTTATGCTCATTTTGTGCTCCTGGCAATTTAGCAGCTCTGTGAAACAGAAGTTGCATTTGTACTTAGTGCATTCAATATTCACCAATGAGATTACCTTTCAATGAATTTGTCTCAACTTCTTTTCCCTCACCATTTTAGGCTCAAATATCTTGGCTAACTCTTAGCACTCTTGCACAGTGTATCAATTGGCCATGCATGCAGTAAACCTGATCCCAAACTCCTTCACTACCCTGTGACACTTAAGTATGATTACCTGCCTTTTCTTTATAGTAGGCAATATTGGTGTACTATGCTTATTTTTAAATAATATCAGAGAAGATTTCTGTTTCTTTTTTCACCTATTTATGAAAAACATGTCAAACATGATGTAAGTACTGACCATAAAATAAAACTTTGTGTCCAGAGGATAAAGGCCAAAACAATTGATATTTCATGTTCTTCCTCACAATGAAGATAGCTTCCAAGTATTATATTTGTTTTCAGTTGTTTCTAAACATAAAGGATCCCATGCTCCTTCAAGAACCATTAATATTACAGTAAAGTGTAAGTTAATCAAAGTTGATTTTTAATATATAATTTTTTTAAAGCATGTTATATGTGATTTTATTCAGGAGTGAGAAAATATTCGAACAATCTCCACAAATTTGAAACAAATCTCCTTTTGCTTTCTACACACTGCCCAAGAACTGAGCAATGATTTGAATGCATTAAATCAGGAGATCTTGAACTACTTCTCAGATTATTTTTTATTATAAAATAGTGAAATGCTCATTCAAACGCTTCTTTATTCTATGGTGCTGGTTATAATAAATTCATCTGTGCTCCCCCAAGACTGACCTCAAATAACATAAACGTTATTCAGTATTGTAAGTAGCAGAGACAAAGAAAATACAGAAGGTTGGACCACTTAAGAGTTTTGCTCCAGAGACAGTAGCGTACTCATCATTAGTTTTTGCAAAAAGTTAATTATTAGAAATCTGGGGTGTTTGTGAACAACATTTTTGTAAACATCATACTATTGGTACAATGCAGCAAAATATCAAAGATGAACTGTGAGATTCATATAAAGCTAGTTAAAGGCAGCAAGAAAATCATGGTGTATAATTTTCTATAATTTAGCTAGAAAATGCAGTACACACAATAAATGGACCAAAATAACCTTCACTTTAGGCAGCCTTCTTTTCAAAAAGCAATTACAAATTGTTAGCCTTTGAATTTTGCTTCTCCTTAACAGCATTAAAAAGAACATAGTTTTTAGCATCCCAGGTCTAAAATGTTTTATAAAAGCTTTGTTATATGGTTGTTTCATGTGCCAAATGTCTGCGAACCAATTAAAAAAAAAAATTAAGCTACATGGTGCATTTTTCATCTTTCATTTCCAACAGAGACATTCTTCAAATCTTCTCTATTCTTCTATATTACCTAAATTAATATGGTATATAATAATGTCTCAGTTTTGCACTGCAGTCTCTTATCGCAGACCTTTATACTGACACAGTCCAATCAACTTAAATGAAACTCTGCATGGGTGGAAGGGACTGCTGTATTGCAGAAACAGATGCTAAATTAGAAGCAGTAAGAATAACTTTCTATACAACATGTGGTGGTTAAGGAGAGTTTGCAGTGCACAATTCTATATGGAATTTAACTCAATAGGCACTTGACAAAAGCTTCTTTTACACCCAGAGTCCACTCTTTTCTCCATTTATTAACCAGACCAACATAAAACAATGATCAATCTAAATCTACCCCTTTCCAATTTAAAAACCATTCCCCCTCATCCTATCACTATCTGTCTTTCTAATTCAGCTGGTCACTAACTTCAGGGTTGGCTTTTCTTTTGACTGGTGCCATCTCCCAGCAGTTTCCAGACTTGCTGTTTGAGAGGTACTAGTTCCCATCATGCCAGTCCAGTTTTTCTGGGGAAATACCTTTAGCCCAGGCCTTTGCATCCTGGATTTTGTAACCACTACACCGTCACAGAATAAGCTGTCATAATGCTGCTCCAAAATGAAGTAGACATAGATAAGGTAAGCCCAGTATGCTCAGTGATGGATGTAGACCTGGAATTTCCACTTTTGCACTGCAGGGCTAGCTGGCTAAAGCTGCTGGTTGTGCTAGTGGCCTCAGATGGGCACCATCTGCCTGTATGACCAGTTTTGGTTTTACCCCAGATCAGACTTTTAACCTCAGATGCACTTTTCTTTGTAACAACTGTGGAAAACATGATCATAGAGTCATAGAATCACAGAATGGTCTGGGTTGGAAGGGACCCCAAGGATCACAGAGTTCCAACTCCCCACCACAGGCAGGGCCACCAACCTCCAGGCCTGGATCTACACAAGGTTGCCCAGGACCCCATCCAACCTGGCCTTGAACACCTTCAGGGATGGGGCATCCACCACCTCTCTGGGCAGCCTGTTCCAGCACCTCACCACTCTTTTTGTAAAAAACTTCCCCCTAAGATCTAATCTAAACCTTCCCTCCTTTAGCTTTAATCATAGGCATAGTGGAGAATAAATATGCTAATTTATAAACCAGAGCATAACTGAAGGTTTAACATGCCTTCAGGATGAATAAAGAGTTAGCTGTGGCTGCTTGTTTATGCAAAGTGGAAGACCTGTGCACCATGACTGCAGATCCAGTTGTCTCTATCAAAAGCTGTATATATCTTTCTACTGAATTGAAATAAAAGAAAATAAAAAAAAGAATTTATGTTGTTTCTTATCTGCATAAAAAGTTCTCTTTATCACAGGATACTTAGTTATTAAACATTCATTTCTTATCTTTTCCAGCAACGGGAAGCAGGAGGTATAAAATCAGAACTGTGCCGTTTCATTTTATTGGATTAATGGCTTTTCCTGCTGTAAGCAGGTCACAAAACCTCCTAAAAGTGAGTTCAATCCAGTGCTTACTGCTGCTCCATTGTTCTGTTATCACAAATTGGACACAAAAAACAGGCTGGAAAATCAGTGAATGAGTGGAAGATCAGGTCTTAACACAGCAAGCTATGTAACTCTGAAATACAATTCACATTTATGATGACACACCTCATTACTTTCTCATTCCTTTTGAGAAAAAAACAGATTGGAGTTGTACTGGATGTCTTGCCTACAACTGATACCCAGTTATCACACACAGAATATACTGACTAAAGAGAGTAGCTGGTCAATGGGCATTTCCAAAAATAGAAATGGTCTTAGCAAAACGGAAATATAATGTCTGTAATTCAATGTAAATATAAATGCCTGTAAGTATCTTTGGTTGCCTTTGTATAACGCAAACAAGGGAAAGAACAATATCTGAAAAGTGGTAGAATTCTGGTATTATTTTCCTAACATAATTATATTCCTATGTCTTTTAATGGAATGTATTATAGACCTAAACAGATAAAAGGCTAGATGCTGGACAGACATCATCTGTTGAACTGCTGAGATTAAAATTTAGCTGCTAGGAATATCAGAATAACATGCTCGTTTTAGTGCATGCTCTGCCAACCAGGAAAAAATCAAGAAAAAGCCATGATTCAATAGATCTGTCAGGTCTGTTCAATTTGACAGATTAAGCCAACACACTAAAGCATATGGTTAAGAAAATGAAAAGTGTATTTATATTTGGGAGGTACCTTTGAAAACTAATTTTACATTTTTTATTATTATTTTTTCAATTATTTTAATTTTCAAGTAAGTGTTTCGCTACACAGCTCCTTTGTGGGTTAACATGATGTTTGTTGTGGTATTCATCAACTGCAAAGTAGATCACCAGTTAATCAGGAAGGGGATCTTAAAACTTCTATTTTATTTCAACCTTCCAACATTCATTTCTTCAATATGTGTTTCCATGTATATGGATGTAATATGTATACAAAAATTAGAGACTGAATAATTTTAATATAGCATCAAGCTTCATTAAATGAACCAAGGGAAACAGGCTATCTGTAGTCTGTCCAAGTGAAGCACTACTGAACCTAAATATGACTACTGTCCTGTTTGAAGTTCTTCAAGTACACAGAGTGGTTGCAAAACATTTGAGGACAGAATTACCTCTTTGAAGTAACAGCTGGAATTAAACACCTCTGTTTTAGTCTGTCTGTATCTCTAAAAGCATATTTTTTAGTTAGCCAAGTACAAATTCCCTCTCAAATACAGTAATCTTCAAGGCCAGATTTCACATACCAGTGCCATCAGGTGTGAGAAACTGGGCCACAAAAATGGTCAGAGGGCTGGAGCACTTCTATAGACAGGCTGAGAGAGTTGGGGGTTGTTCAGCCCAGAAAAGACTTCAGGGAGACGTTATTGCAGCCTTCAAGGTACTAAGACCCTGGTACAAGTTGTCCAGAGAGGTGATAGATGCCCCATCCCTGGAAACTTTCAAAGTCAGGCTGGATGGAGCTCTGAGCAACCTGATTTAGTTGAAGATGTCCCTGCTCATTCTAGGGCGGTTGGACTAGATAGCCTTCAAAGGTCCCTTCCAACCCAAACCATCTTGTGATTCTATGATTCCATGTTTTGATGTTTCTGTGTTTTTGTGCCTCTGTGATTCTGTGATTCTATGATTCTCTGTGATCAGAGGTCTGCATTGCCTCTGCAGCTGTTGTCCATTATGCTCTGCAGAAGACATCCTCCTCACAAAGTACAACACAGATGACCAAGGCTGCTTGGTGGTCTGTGAAATACTGATACTCCCAATACCTCCACTAAGGAGGTAAAGAATGCTGTAATGCCAAAAGAATTAAAAAGCTTTCGTTTGATATTGCCACCTGTGCTAGCATAACTGCAGGCAATGTGGTCTGAACAGGGTTTTCATTCATGAAGAAAAGTACAATCCTACTTTCACTTTGGTAGCATGAGCAAAATCTGCTGGAAATTGCCTTTGTGTTTTTAGTGAGATGTATGAGACTTTTGGTTGTGCCATGGACACTTTGGTAATATCTCCTCCTTCTCTCTACATCCTCACATACAATGCACCCCTTTTCCCTCTTTTCCCAGGGTAGAAGGTGGATAGAAGTTCCTCAGTGCTAGGTCATCACTACATCACAACACTGCAAATACTTGTTTCAATATTGGGGTTCCTGCTGTTACTGCTTAACCAACAGAATTTGTGTTTGAAAAAAAAAAAAAAAAAGATAATCTACAAGCCACAGAAGCTGCATAATTTTGCAGTAGATGTTAATAATTCTCATTTGTTTTATGACTGTACTGATTTGAGTGGATTATAAGGACAGCTCACTCAGAGAAAGCTTAGCCCAGCTGGATGTCATATCGAAACAGAGTGGGCACAGGGATACACAGCTTTCATGCTTTGAGCTGCAATGTTCAAAGGAGATAAAAAATTTTAAATTACATTTCTGTCACAGATTGCTTTACTGGCTTCTATTATGAAAACTCCCAATTTTAGCAGAACTGTAAACCATTATTTCTCAGAAATTTGTGTATTTGCATTGGTTTGTGCCTTTGCCATCAATTTGTATCTAGTCTGTGCTATTTCTCATGTAAAATCTGGCTGACACTCTTGAGCAAATGATTTTTCTTGTGTATTTCTTTTGATTTTACATCTGAGATCTACAAATGTAATTAAATGTGATACCACCACTTGTGTCAATTTGCCAGTATTGTCCTGAGATACTGCTTCTGAATCAAAGAGAAAGTAAAACAACATTTGTTTATGATATGAAAATATGACTGTAAAATTATTGTCTTGGGGCAACTGCTCGTAGGTATACAGCTAAGCCAGATTTCTAACTGAAACATGGTTTTAAACTTTGCTTACATTTACTGAATCTTCTTTTTCTATGACTGTCTATTTGCTTTAGATATTTATATTGTATATACTCTAATAAATTGCCCATTTCTATGTCTTACTTGAAGCATTCTGACTTCATGGGTTTTTTGTATCCATCTTCTACTTTCCATATCAATAATGGCTTTAACTGGCAAGTGCTAACTGAGGAAATTGTGTTGTGTGGTGGCAGGAGACATGTAATCTTGTGAGAAAAAAGGCAAAGTAATTTTATGACCACTGCTTGTGTGTTGGTATTTGAACAGCTATTATAAAACTCGAACATAAAGTTTTCCTGTGTCAATGCAGTGCTTTCACTTTGAAAGAACAGGAGAAACAGATAAACAAAGTATTGGCTAGCCAGGTGATGATCCTCATTGAAAGAGGCAAGCGCACTCTGCAAGAATGACTTCCTAGTGACAATCTAACCAGTCTGAAATTTTAAGATTTCAGAACCCCTTTTTTTCTCTCCTGGGGGAACTGTCTGATTACAGATTATCCAGTCATTACTCTTAAACAGAACAGAAAATATTAGAATAGGAAAGAAGGAGGCCTGCCAAGGTATCATCTCATTTTATACACAAGGATATGAAGACAGGCTGAGAGTTGGGCTTGTTCAGCCTTGAGAAGAGAAGGCTCTGGGGAGACCTTAGAGCAGCCTGCCAGTACCTGAAGGGGCTCCAGGAAAGCTGGAGAGGGATTGGTTACAAGGGCAGGAAGTGAGGGGACAAAGAGTAATTGTTTTAAAGTAAAAGAGAGTAGATTTAGATTACATATTAGTAATTGATTCCTCACTATGAAGGTGGTGAGACACAAGTTCCCCAGAGAAGCTGTGGCTGCCCCTGGATCCCTGGCAGGGTTCAAGGCCAGATTGGATGGGACTTTTGGCAACCTGGGCTAGTGGAGGGTGTCCCTGCCCATGGCAGGGGGTTGGAACCTGATGGGCTTTGAGGCCTCTTCGATCCCAAACCAGTCTGGGATTCTATGATTCTATGAAATGCTCTACAACCCATCTGCAAAAGAATGGCAGATTCAATACAGGGATAGAAGAAAACCTGTGCCAGTGAAGAATGACTGCTGAGAGTCAGACACTATAACCAGAGATGTCTGAAATAGAAGAAGATCTTTGGCATCTATGTCATCCCTTAGTGACTGGAAAGGGTAGAGGCTCATACAGAGACTCTAGGAGGGAGGGATAAAGAGCGAAGCAGTGCCCTGAAACTCTAAATTTTCTTTCATATTTTCTTAAATACACATCCACGGGGCAGGATTCCTTTGCCTAATTATAAGCATCTAGTTCCATTTGTGATTCCCAAGTGTATCCCACTCGTCTTCCAACTGCTGCTTCAGCAGGAATCAGTAAAACCTGTGTCACACATTCCAGCTCTGTGAGGATGTCCTGGCGATCTACAATAAATACATACACACTTGTACATAAACCTGGGGTCTGGATGACTTTCTGGCAGCTAAAGTCATAATCAGCCCTTGAATTGCAAAACTCTAATTGACAGATGCAGTCAAAGCATTATGTGACAGCTATTTGTGAGCTTACATTATATAATATGCATTTGCAGTCTAATTCTATCTTCTAGTGGACAAATATTTATTCCATAAAATTTTTGACTTAATTTGAAACCTGCTTTAGCACACACAAGAGAGCGATAAGCATTCTTTTCTTAATCTTTCCCATGGTTTATTTAATATTTGCTGCATTATCCAAATGGATGCTACTGCAGTTTGGAGCAGTGATATTGTCCCATCAATGTCATTGAAGTGGTGCTGATTTATACCTTAGGAGAATATTGTCTCCAGTGTCTATCTCTCAGGCATTGTTCATGTTAGTAGTGGTTCCAAGGTCATCAGTATAGGTACATCAAAGAAAAGGTGAGTTACGAATAATCTGACATGTAAATATACACAAAGTAGGTCTTAATGTCTGATTAATGACTCCCATGCTAGTCATTAGACAGACAGAAAAAGTCCAACTATAATAACCCAGAAACACCTGCTGGGAACAATTACACTAAAATAGAAAATGATAGCCTACATATGGTCCAAGGGAGTAGCTGAAACCATCTCATTTCCATGGCAGAAGAGATGAATCCACCCATGACATCTACTTACATTTTTTTTAAGACCTCCATTCATTTTGGAAGTGCTTTCAATCACATTAATAATATTTTTACAAGATGAAAGCACCTGAGTTTATTTTCAATTTTTCTACACATAGAACCACATATACTTTTTCTTCTAGAAACACAAAAGTCAGTGACTCTGCTAAAGCCTTTGGCAATGCTCCCAAAGCTTTACCATTATATCACTTAAGAAGAGAGCAAATCAAGCAGGTCATATAAGAATTATCTGGTCTTATAGCCCTCAAACAAAGCTCATGACTGCTAGCTGTGTGCCTGTCCCACTCCCTGTTTCAGCAACACAGAGTAAGGGTATGGTGGTTCCTTATCGGTGCTGCAGAACCCACCTGCATGCAAGGTGTCATGTTGCCTACAACTACCATGACTACCCTACAGCTACCCTGCAGTCTGGCAACTCAGAAGAGGAGATAAGTGTTTAAAATCTATACACAAATCACTGGTGTGTGTAGATGTATGCAGGGCTTGAAGGCTTTTCCTCAAAGAAATCCTACCACAGTAATAATTTCTATCTGTTTATGGATTCCTGGAGACAAACCCACCCCTTTCTGCCCCAAATTCACACATGTTAAAGGCAAGAAAGCACTAGTATTTTTTTATGTGACAAATAATTCACAGTATATATTTTTAATTATGTGTAAACCAGCCCATGATTTAACACTTCACTTTAAATTATCCAATTTTTCTAACAACTGTGACTTGATGTGCAGTGGTGATTTTCAGGTGCTTTCTAAAGATCTACAGATTACAGTACCCAAAAAGATTTCAAAAACAGATTCATTTTGTCTTCTGAAGTATTACTCAGTTCCAGGTGCTCTTTTCCCAGATAAATCAAAGGTAAGGGACCTTGTAGTGAACTCCCATTTTTCAAATAGAAAGTTCAGATTTAATGTCATCATGTTCTTGTTCTAAGGTTAAGAAACTGCTCATTTAGAATCAGAGAATTAGTTATATAAGCTCCAATCATTTTCTGTTCTTCTAGGGTTCCAAAAATAAATTAATTACTTTGGCTATTATTTTGTAAAAGAAATAAAGACAGAATAATGGTAAAAATTAGTATATTTTTTCCAAAGTGAAAGCAAAGCTGTTACTCTATTTTGTCAGTGCATAAGGTTCTTCTATTTTATTCTGCAAACATTCCTACAGGCTTGTATGTATAAAGTAAGACATTTATAATGGTTATTATATATAGCAAGGCCATTCTTAGCTAAGGCTATGTTAAAGACTCTGTGAATAATACCATGTTAACTCAGTGTCTTCCATTCAGACATCTGTTTCTATCTCCATTCTTAAAAGATTCTTATCCAAGTCCCACAATGATTTTGATGCAGCCCAGGGTACAGTTGTCTTTCTGGGCTGCAAGTGTGCATTGCAAACTCATATACAATTTTTCAGGTACCAGTATTCCCAAGTCCTTCTCCACAGGGCTGCTCTCAATCCATTCATCCCTCAGTCTGTAATGATACCAGGGGTTACCCCAACCCAGGTGGAAGACCTTGCACTTTGACTTGTTGAACATCATGAGTTTTGCGCAGGCCTACTCCTCAAGGCTGTCTAGGAACCTCTGGATGGGATCCCTTTCCTCTAGTGAATTCAAAAGGAAAATTAATACTGGAAATAAAACTTATACTCCTTTAGTGATCACTTCTATTCAGAGTTCCTGTAAGTTCAAATCAGCATGCACAATGGGTAGCTTGATCCTGAGCAATCCAGTAGGCAAAACACAGGGAATATATTCCTTTGCTTAAAGCTATTTGGGATGCTGGCACAGGTCCCCAGATGAGAATATTTGTGGTTTTATGGGACATTTTGCCACTTTATTTTTGTTCCTTTCCTATCTCACAGACAATACAATGACATTCCAGTCATACACAGCTGACTACCAGAGAGAAATGGTTTGTTGTATATTCTGGTTTGTTCTGTTCAGTACTCAGAGCTCTTGCTGAGCTACACTGGATCAGGCTCCTGGAAATAACCCCCATTTACTTTCCATCTGCTAATAAAGTAGGAAAACCAACCAACATGCTGCTTCATGTTCTTTCTGTAAGAGTAATGACCTAGTAAATACCCCTGAAGGTCTCCTTAAAACTGTCAATAACATGGCTCAGGGACAGAGGCTAATGAACATCAAAGGTGAGAAAGCAGCAAGGATTGGACTGCTAACATAGAGTGAAAGGGACATTCTCTGTTCAAACATCACAGAATCACAGAATCGTAGGGGTTGGAAGGGACCTCGAGAGATCATCGGGTCCAACCCCCCTGCCAAAGCAGGCTCCCTAGCACATATTGCACAGGTAGGCGTCCAGACGAGTCTTGAATATCTCCAGAGAAGGAGACTCCACCACCTCCCTGGGCAGCCTGTCCCAGTGCTCTGTCACCCTCACTGTGTAAAAGTTCTTCCGCATGTTGGTGCGGAACTTCCTATGCTCCAATTTGCAGCCATTGCCCCTTGTCCTGTCCCCACAGACCACTGAAAAAAGGCTGGCCATTTCCCCTTGTATCCCATACTTAAGATATTTATAAACATTAATTAGGTCCCCCCTCAGTCTTCTTTTCCACAGGCTGAACAGCCCCAGCTCACTCAGCCTTTCCTCATACGGGAGCTGTTCCAGGCCCTTAATCATCTTCGTAGCCCTTCTCTGGACTCTCTCCAGGAGATCCCTGTCTTTTTTATCCCAGGGAGCCCAGAACTGGACACAATACTCCAGGTGGGGCCTGACCAGGACAGAGTAGAGGGGAGGATCACCTCCTTCGACCTACTGGCCACACTCCTCCTGATGCACCCCAGGATCCCATTGGCCGTCTTAGCCACCAGGGCACACTGCTGGCTCATGGCCAACCTGTCATCTACCAGGACACCCAGGTCCTTCTCCTCAGAGCTCTTCTTCAGGAGGTCATTCCCCAGCTTGTACAGATTCAAGCAGTTATTTCTTCCCAGGTGCAAGACTCTACACCTGCTTTTGTTGAACTTCATCTGGTTTCTCCCTGCCCAGCTCTCCAGCCTGTCGAGGTCAAACATGATTGAGGAAGCATGAAGTGAAGTGGGAAGAGCTGCTTTTCAAGATGATTTTTGCCAAGGAGAAGTGACCACAGTAAAAAGAAACAGGCAATATGAAAGTCAAGATGTAACAAGTAGTCTCCATGTGAGATTTAGTTGATTAGATACACATCCTGCATGACCTTCCTAAAAACATGAGCTGGGAGGACAGATTTCTCCTTATCTTAGGACAGATATGTATTAACCACACTCCTTTCTAAAAGTTCTGTGAGTGAAGGGAGGTATACCAGTAGCATAACAGTGAATGGGATCTGAATATGAGACTCACATACTTGCAGAGGGACAGCTTAACTTTTTTCACATTACCACATTGCTTGCCTGAAACACAGTCAGGGCCACTTGTCATACAACATCATGTGTACAAAAAACCCCATAGAGATAACAATGAAAGAGCTCCTACTGTTCCTGAACAGCAGCAGATACAGGATAAAAATGCCAAACCACAGGAGCAAATTTTTTCTCTAAATCCTACAGATCGTGATGACATTTCTACTTCTGCGTTTCCCAAAATGACATTTAAAAATTATTACTTTGTTCATATCTCTGTACTGATTTCCTGGAAAGTTTGGGTTGCAAGTCATTGTGAATTAAGTTTTTTAACGGGGTAAAGGGTTACCCAGGGAAACTGTGCTTAATATGTTGTTCTTTAGTCACATCCCAAGGAAAGCCTTCAGAAAAATAGACTAATCACCTCTAATCTTCTCTCAGCTTTCATACAGTGCTGCCTAAATGTGAAAGTTTACTAGTTTTCTTTGAATATGGGAAAAAATGGATTTAAAAAAGCAAAATCCTGCTGAACTGGAAGTATTGTAGGCAAATAGAAATTAGAATAATTTGTCTTTGAGATGGAGCCGTTCAAGTAATAAAATATGATGGGTCAATTTAATAATTTTCTTTTAAATAATATATATCAATTTTTTTAATACTTTAAAACATTGGCATAAGATTGATTATAGGTAACATTATGATTTAACTTTATGTAAATGGAAACAAGATTACTTTAAAGCAATAGAATATGATACCTTTCAGTGGAATTATGTATACTAGAATCATAGAGTCATAGACTATTCTGAGCAGGAAAGAATCCACAAGGGCCATTCAGTCCAGCTCCTGACACTACACAGGACAACCTAAAAGTTAAACCATATATCTAAGAGTATTATCCAAACCTCTCTTGATCACCAACAGGTTTAGAGCCATGTCCACTTCATTGAGGAGCTTGTTGCAGTGACTGAACACCCTAACATTGAACTTTTTTCTAGTATCCAATATAAACTTTCCCTAATGTGGCTTTAAGTCATTCCTTCATGCTCTATCAATAGACACAAGAGAGAAGAGATCAGCACCTCCCTATCACCTCCCCTTCATGAGACAGCTGTAGGTAGCAATGAGGTCACTCTTCATACAGACTTCTCTTGTCTAAACTGAACAAACCTAGTATCATCAGTCACTCCTCCTAAGTCACGCTCCTTAGTCTTTTTACTATCTTTGGTGCCCTCATTTGGACACATTCTAATATGTTTATGTCTGTCATAATTTGGAGTCTAAAACTGCACACAGTACTCAGCATTAGCTGCACCAATACTGAATATAGTGTGACAATGACCTCTTTTGAATGGTTAGATATACTGTGCTTAATGCGTCCCAGGATACAGTTGGCCCTTTTGGACACAGCAGGATATTGTTGACTCATATTGAGTTTACCACCAACCAAACCCCCTAGACCCCTTTCTGCATAGTTTCACTATAGCCTCTTGTCCTTTGGCCTATACGTACATCCAGGATTACATTGTCCCAGTGCAGAATCCAGCACTTGCTCTTGTTTAATTTGTCAGCTAGTGATTACCCTGCACTCTAATCTACCAAGGTCTCTCTAATCTCAAGGGAATCAAAACCTCCTCCTAATTTGTATCAGTAGCAAACTTAATGTCATTCAACTCCTATAGCTGGGGCACTCATAAAAACATGGAAGAGAAATGGCCCAAAATAGGGTCTGTTACATTTGGTACAAGCATATTTTTACCACCTTATCAGTGAATATTCTCCATCTGCATCTAGCCCAGAGATGAAGCAAACATTTACTGGTCCTGGCTATTGAGTGTAATCTAATTTATATCTACTTTCATCATCAGACTTAGAAATTCCTAGATTAATCATCATGTCATCCAGACCGAAGCAAGACGAATTCACCAAACCATTGTCACCATCACAGCTCTCCTGATATGTATATGGGACTAATAAGTACTAAATCTAATTAATACCTCTATATAAATCACCTTCCCAATGATTCCAAGGTCACTTTTTCCTCATCTGAGTTACCATTCTGTGAAAGAGTATAGTATTTTGTTTTCCTATCCCCATTCCTATGCAAAAAAACTTATTGTGATATTAGCATTCACCAGAGGACAGTAACAGTTTTTTCATCATCTTTAATTATAATCTACTTATTAATGAACAGAGACTAAAATAGGAATTCTGAATATTTTTGGACTTCAGGGATATTTGTAATCAAAATATAGAACCAGAGCGTTCGTTTGCTAATTGACTCCAATTAAGTAAGGAACTCAACCGTAGTCCCAAATATAAAGCCCCATCAAGGTAAACTAAATAAATCAAAATAAAAAGATTTTCCAAGTAAGAGTTGATCAAGAACATAAAGATGTGTATGCATATGTGAGATGCCTGTTTTACCACAGATATTTTAGCAACCAGAACACAGTTCTGTCCTTATCTTCTCTCCATGCTGGTTCTTCTAGCCTTCCGCATTCTCCATTATTCTCTCTTAATTTCTTGCCTCTTTCTAACATCCCGCACATCTCATCTTAAGGAGAAGCAGGCTTGGACTTTCCTTGAGAAGGATAAGGAACATAATGCCCACAGCAGACTTGGACAGTGTTCTTGATTTTAAAGTGTGCAGCAGATCACAGTAATATGGAACAGCTTTGCTATCATTCTCCAAGGTTGATAATGCCTGAAGATGATTTTGCTGCACATGGCCTATGACATTTTTTCCTTTACATCAAGATACAGAGGCCCAAGCCTGTAGATTTAACTATTATAGATCATGATATTATTTCAAGTCATCTCTGTGTACAAAAAACCATGGATTCTATTAGTGATGACAAGACCTTCATCCAAGTTCCACAAGAAAATACTCAAAGAACCCAGCCCCTTCCAAGACCCACAGCATTCATAGCTCAGGCAGTGCACTCCACAGCTTTTTCGTATTAAGAAGCTTATTTTTCTAACGTATACACCAATAGACAAATGAATTAATGAAGAAATCACATTTGACTTCTTATGTACTCAAATATAGCAGTTAAGTGTGACTATGTCAACAGCAATTACTTTTATTTCCTCTCACCCAAGAAGCTCTTATAAGCCTCATTCGTGCTCCTGGCAGAAGAATTATGCTCAAGAGTCTTTTTCAAATAAGCGAAGTACTTGTAATATGTCTTTCACTGAAAGATATTTTTTAAACAGTAAATTTTTGTCTCTTCTCCTGACATCCAAAGAGGTTCTAACTTCTGCCTTGATTATTCAGAGAAGGGGCCCAAAATGTCTCCTGCTGCTGCTAACAACCTTTCTCTGTGATAATTAGCAGAACGACTTCCAGAACAATTTACTATGTTGTGTGAGTAAAAGCATCAGAATCTGTCCTGGATTAGTATCTCCATTTACATAGTATCTCTCTTCCAGAAAAAGATATTCAAAAACCTAAGAAGTGAAGCACTATTGTTAGCAGAGAGAAGATAATTAAAATAATTGGTAGTTCTTGGTGCTCGAAGTACCAATGTAGGCAGTAAAATAGGACAAGATGTTCACCTTCTGTTAATGTATTCCAGCACTGTGGTTTCATGGGCCTTTGCAAGAATTAATGCAGATTGTATCCTATAGGCCTGCCCATGCTGAGCACTTTCTGGAGCTGGCACTGCAACTCCTTAAAAGTTTCATAGCTCAGCTGAAGGTGGTATCTATTTCTATGAAACCAATATAAAACCTAGTGAGAGATTCTAATTACTGAACAATTACTGGTGTACATCCAGACGTGTCTTAAATGCTTTATAAAACCAGCTTTACAACTCTGCCAGCAACCAAGGATATAAAAATTTGAATTTTGCTTTCCTTCAAAAAGAAGGAAAAATAAAAGCTTGCTGGTACTAGAATTCATTCAAAAGTGAAGTAATTGGCAATTTATATTTTTGTGCAATTTATTTGACCTCTAACCCCATTTCAGCTTTACTGGTTGACTTCTATATCACTACTCTGACGTAGCCTGAAAACCTTATTATTTGATTGCATTTATCAGCTTTCTGAGAAAAATTTGAATGCGATTCCAAATGTACATAAAGGCAGCTCTATGTGAAAAGGTGGTGGGCCTTAACTGTAGATGCAGGAAAAGAAACAAATAAAATAGACCTTTGGCATTTTACTGGTTTATTCCATATTATGTTTAATTCATCTCTGTGGCAGATGGTCTTTCTTCAACCCTGTTCTGTGTGCTGACAGTCTTCAGTGAGGCTTCCCTCAGTTGAGGCCAGCTAAGAAGTAACTATCCACAATAACATAAGTATCCTCTGCAATATCCTGGCAGAGAAAATGGACATGCAAGAGTCTCTCAAATACCTTGTTATCACTACATGTTAACTGATGTTGACACTGTCCAACATGAAATCCTTGTCTCTAAATTGGACAGAAATGATTTGATGGATGGACCACTTGGTGAATAAAGAATTGGCTGGGCAGTCACACTGAAAGATGTGTGCTCAATGGCTTGATGTCTACTTGGACACCAGTGATGAGTGGCATTCCTCAGCTGTCATTACTGGGACGAGAACTATTTAATACCTTTGATGATAATATGGACAGTGGTATCAAGTGCACCTTCAGTAAGTTTGCCAATGACACCAAGCTGTGTGGTTCAATCAACACACTGGAGGGAAGGGATTCTATTCAGAGGGACCTTGACAGGGTTGAGAGATGAGGCCATGCAAGCCACATGAAATTCAACAAGGACAAGTGCAAGATCCTGCACATGGGTGAGGGCAATCCCAAGCACAACTACAGGGTGTGTGGAAAATGGATTGAGAGATGTCCTGAGGAGAACAGCTTGGGGGCACTGGTGGCTGTAAAACTCAACATGAGCCAGTGATGTGCACTTGCAGTCCAGCAGGTAAAGGGAGGTGATTCTTTCCCTCTGCTCTTGTGAAAGGCCACCTGCAGTGCTACATATACCTCTGGGTTCCCAGTACAGGAATCTCTTTGAGCGAGTCCAGAGGAGGCCACAAAGATGATGAGAGGGCTGGAGAACCTCTCTTGTGAAGACAGTCTGAGTGAGTTGGGCTTGTTCAGCCTGCGGAAGAGAAGGCTCCAGGGGAACCCTATAGTGGCCTTCCAGTACCTGCAGGGTACAGGTAATCTGGAGAGGAACTGTTTATAAGGGAGTATAGTGATAGGACACGGGCTAGTGACTTTAATCTAAAGGAAAGTAGAGTTAGACTAGATATATGCAGAAAATTCCTTACTATAAAAGTGGTGAGGCACTGGCACAGGTTGCCCAGAGAAGCTGTGGCTGCCCCTGGATCCCTGGCAGGGTTCAAGACCAGGTTGGATGGGGCTTTGGGCAACATGGACTAGTGGAGGTTGTCCCTGGCCATGGCAAGGGCACTGGAATTAGATGGGCTTTGAGATCTCTTCCAACCCAAATCATTCTGTGGTTCTATGATTCTATGTTACCTGTATGTTGCTATAGCTATATGGGTAAATAAACCGTTACGAGACTTTCCTGGCTTTGAAGTCTATGGTAAAAACTGGTCATGTTCAGGACAAACAGCATTTATTTCTAGGTCCTTTGTATGCTCTATTCAAGAATGCCTAAACCATAATTATTATTTTTGTCATCAAGGGAAGTCCTTTATATCTAAACAATTACCCTTTTAACTTAGGCACATATTTTAATGCTTCATTTAGGTGAGGTAATTCCAGACCATGAATATCTACTTTCTGAGAGAAAAGGAAGCTTTGCTTCAGGTGCAGATCAATAAAAACTACATGACCACTTTTAAATGACAGAAACCAAGTCAATAAATGCATGTTCTCACGAGCCAATTAAAGGCACAGACAAGTCACAGCACTTTATGACGTTGTTATTAAAAACTAACAATTTGAAATTGATCTAGTGAACTCTGTAGGCTTTTCTTGTGTGAAAAGCATCATTGTGGTTTCTGATGATCTAAGTTTCACTTTATCCTAATTCTTACCCTCTTTACTATATTATTACTATAATTTTTCTTAAGGTGTTGCCCTAAGGCAGAGAAGATCTGGGTCTTCCTGTTCGAGAAACATCTAGGATAGAAATATAGCTGCTGAATCAATATCTGAGAACACTGGTCTTCCAGGCTTGGAGTTTTTCCCACACTAAAGAAGCCAGTGTTTTGATCTGGACTTGGTCAGCTGGAGACACTTTCCATTTTCACAGGAAAGTGCATTTGGCTTGGGGATCATCACAGCGTGAAAAGATAAAAAGAAATTGAAATTGGAAAATTTCTATAAGAAAGCTTATCTCTTTTCATCTGACAGCAAATTGGGTACTGGGCAGAAACATAAAAAGTGATGCAATTTGAAAGAAAAGAGAATTTGCCTGTATCCACCCAAAAGCCATTGGCTGTATTTATCACTGCTCTTCTGAAATCCAGCCTGAGAGCCCAGATATGGAAATTCTGAAAACTGTAGGCAAATGTAAAATGACACTGTGCTTTGCAAACAGGTCTTCAGCCAGTCTGTCAAAACATTTGAAGTGCTTGGTGCTTTGATAGGATGGGATATCCAGAAAATGTGCTGATTCAGAATGATTTCTAAGGAAAGGCACTTGAATAACCCAAGGTGAGGCTTTAATGCCTCTCAGGATACCTCTGAGGGTTGTCTTCGCTGCATTTTTAACAGGTAGTGGGCTCAAATAATGCCTAAACCAATATGATATATTTCTATCTTTTACTTGTAGGAGCACATGATATGCTTGTCCCATGCAGTCTTTGTTGAAAGTTGCACTGCTGGCTTTGTGGTGCAAGTAATTGAGGAAGGAGCTGTTATAAGCAACAAATGTTAATTTTCTGATATAACTTTTCCAGAGATGCAACACACCTTTTGAGGTAAAATTTCTGTCTAAAATTTTTCAAATTGTTTCTTTAAGTCCTGAGAAAAACATGTGTTTTCTATTCTGTATTTCCACACTACTTTTGCATTGCAGTCAAAAGAGGACTTCATGTTATCGCTCCTCAATCCTTGTGAATAATAAAGATAAAATTGTTCTTCATGGCACTAGTGCTACTCTGGAATTGAAGCACTTGTGCCTTTATGAAGCCATATGACCAAAAGCATAATTTGCCCGATGATTTGCCATGTGTTTTGAAATAAGCGTGATTATACAAATGTAAATTGTTTTGGCTATTGGCATTGTCAGTACTAGTATGGCAACAAGAAAAAGCAACAAAGTAGTCTATGTATCCAACCTTTATTTTGATGGCATATGGTTCTTTCTATTCCAGCTCATGGTTATTTCTCTTGCATCTGTAGTTTTGCATTATTTTATAATGAAATTTTTAATAAGATTGTACTCTGAAGCCCATTCTTATACTATTTATTTTTTTATGGTTGTCTGGAATAAAGCCTGCAATTATTTCAAGTGAAAAGCAAAAGAAAAGGCAGTATATGTTCTCTTCAAATACAAACTGAGAGAAGACTAGAAATTAGATAATTAGATTAGAAATTAGAGAAGGCTCCTGGGGACCTTATAGCAGACTTCCAGTACCTGAAAGGTGCCTACAAGAAAGCTGGGGAAGAACTGTTCATGAAAGCATGGAGCAATAGGATTAGGGGTATTGGTTTTAAACTAGAAAAGGGGAGATTTAGGTTGGATATCAGGAAAAAGTTCTTCAGTATGAGGGTGGTAGATCACTGGTACAGGTTTCCCAGAATGGTAGTGGTGGAGGCCCCATCCCTGAAGATATTCAAGGTCAGGCTTGATGGGGCTCTGAGCAACCTGATCTAGTGAAGGTGTCCCTGCTTATTGCAGGTGGGTTGGACTAGGTGGCCTTTAAAGGTCCTTTCCAACCCAATACACTCCATATAGTTGCTACTGTTGGGCAGCGATTTCTGATGTTTTAAAGGGTTAGCTTCTCTTTTTCCCTTTTTTTTTTCCTGAATAAAAGACCAGTGGAAGACCAAAATTGACAAGGAGAAATATATTACACACTGCTTCAGTAATGTTTAATAGTATAAGTATTATTGCATATGTTAAGAATAGCTACCTTATGGCCTTTTAATATTTAAGGAACTGATGAGCAGCCCATCAGGTTCTGCAAAAAAATGCCAAGATTGCATCACTGTATTTCAAAAGAGCTTTTAAAGTTGTGATGATTTCACTTTGGTGGCAGCCAAAACCCCGGTGACAGTTTTAAGAAAAGAAAATGATCATGAAATGCTCCATTTTTACATAAATATAATTTTGCTCTAGACCAAACAGAATGTGAGCTTATGCTAACTATCGAGTAATTCCTTATGAAACCATCAGAATGTAAGTCACAAGCAATTCTCCACATTTTACCTACAATGAACTTTCCTACACTGAGGGAGTGCAATTGGCTTCTGATGGAATCAAATCAGTCCCTTCCACAAGGTCTTCCAGAACTTTAAGAAGCCTGAATGAAAGTGTCATGTGTCCTCTCCAGTAAGGTTGTTTCTCTTTACAAAAATGATAAATATTTTCTTGTTCATCATTCTAGGAGAGGAGGGGGAGAAAATACATGTTATTATTTATTTCAGTGATTTAAATAAGGTATCTCTGTGTGCTCCTGCTGCTCTTATTCATGTTAGAAATCAAATGCTAACAAATGCAGAATCCTTTGCTTGAGGAAGGGCTTCTCTGTAGATACCTTCTACAAGCTGTGCCTAAAGGAGAAATTAATGCTGTGGTAGCTTTTCTAGAGTCAGGAATGGAAGGAAAGGAATAGATGAAAATGAATTAAAGTTCTTAAGAAAAAGATCTCAAAGATTCTGCATCAGAGACTTGAACATCCATTCAAGTTTGCATCCTGTAGTTCATCCTGACAGATTATTGAATGAAAAATAGGCAGAGGTAAACTACATCAGCATAACCTGATGGCAGGAGATGCCTGTATACCTCCAAGGTCTTCAAAGAGCAGAAAAACAGCACAGTCAGGATGAGAACTTTCAGATGTCTTAAAATCAGATTAGTTAAATCCCATCCCCAGTATTCACTGCCTGTTTGGAGAATGATATGGAAACATGCAGTGAATATCAAACTGGAATGGGGACATCGCTGTGGTCTGGCAGACACTTAACAGTAAAGATGTCAGTCCCTAGTCTGAAGGGAAAACTGCTGCAACACTCAACAAGATCGAAAGTGTTTTGGCTTTTCTTTATGATTTATCTGCAGTAGCTGGTTTCAATAGATGTATCTGGCAGTTCAGCCAAGAGCTGGAGTTGTACAGCCTCTTAAAGCACGTGGAAACTAAGGCTGTTCTTTGCTACATTGGTGGAAGGAACATTTGATAGCCACAAATGGTATCCTGGTTTCCCACTCATGTCTGTTTATAAGGCTGGGTGCGTGTTTTTTAATTTATGAGTATTACAGAAGGTGGAGCGTGAACATGATCCAATACATGCAGCTTTGCTGCAAAACGAAACCTTTACTGCAAAGTAGCCGTTGCAATGGTACCCCGTGTCTCTGTTGATATTGATATATCCAAATTGGATTTTTTTTTTTTTACTTAGAATGGATGAAAAATAAAATGGCCATTCTGAGATCACATAATGGCATCTCTTTCAGAGGATGAGTGTGGTATTTTCTGAACATCTGAAGAGGCATTTTTTAGGAATGCCACTCTATTTATCTGGAAAGTTTCAATTATAGTGAAAAAAGAGATTAAGATTCTTTCTTACTGTATGAAATAATTTACAGTAGAAATCATGTTGTCAAAAGAGACCATACTGTATCTTTTTTGGTTTTATGTTTGACTCAACTTTGTGTCTAGCAGTCTTTGATACATACTGCTTTGCTTATTTAGCAAACTGCAAGCAGACTGCAAGTTACAAATGAAAACGGACTATGTATACCGGATATCAGGATATTTTAAAACCCTTCCACAAAAATGAGACTGGGTAGTAAAGACTCCTGAGATCTCCTAGTGAGGATCCAGTGAGATACCTTATTAGTAAACTGGCAGGACGCACAGGTACCCTATATTTTGAAAACTGTTGAATAATTTCTTGTATTTCTAAATGTTTTAATCCTTTGAAAAGGGGGGCATTAGTTAAGTGCTTGTAATTAAAAGAAGCTGTCTTCAAAAAGTTTCTAACTATTTAGAATTGTCTCCCTGTTTAAAAGTTAGCAGCAATATTAATGGAGAGGGGTGAATCACCCGCTCACAAAACAGGCATCTAAGCCTGTATGTCCTGAATGTCTCTCATCTACCTGTAGAGAGTAGGCTGTAGAGACACTAAATGACCAGATTATACAAGACAGATAACATGTGAGCAAAGTGGGATAAATCCTACCCTTAGGGTCTGCTAATCTACTGAGATAATACACAGATGCCATTTACAGTATAGTTTAGGAGCTTGATGAGAACAGAATAGTGCTTTATAATTTGTCTTTCTGATGAACTCAAAATCCTTGAATAAAAGAGATGTAGATCTCCCTTTCATAAAATGAAGATTTAATACCTGATGGATTAGGTTAATCTGTTCTAATATATTGTCACACTGACTGTTCTGATGATGAACTCTGTCTATATGACAATATATAAATGCAGCATAACAAATAGTCATGACAATGTAGACAGTAGAGTATAGAAGGAGAGGACACTGGAAGAGATACATGCATTCTTTGGTAACAAAGTGAGAGACAGCACAAGTTTTATGAAAAACAGTGGGGTTTTCATACAACAATTTAAATCAGTGCAAAACATTCACTTTGCAGTTAGATTTTTTTTTAAATGTGAGAGAAAGTTTCAGGGTGAAAGAGAAGACAAGAAAGAACATCATTAATTTTTAATCCTTGAAAAAGTTGTTAGTGAAAGGGATTATGGATTCATTCTAATTATAATTTGTTAAATGTAAAACAAATCAATTTATTTAGACTTCTTAATTCCCTTCTGGATAATTTAACAATTTGGATGATTGGATTTAGTTGAATGGTTGCAAGGAAAGATCTTGGTCCTGAACTCTTGAAAAATGCCAGATATTCTGCATTTAACAGTCTGTCTTTCTTGTCTCTAATTACTGGTCTGACTGGTCAATATATATGCTTTAAAATTTCAGTCTTAAATATTGTATAGGCTGATATCTAAAATTAGTAAAAAACCTGTCTTTAATGGGCTAAATATAATGCTTTATTTCATGCCTTCATTATACCTAGGTTTCTTTTTTTTTGTTGTTGTTGCTAATGTGAAATCAGTTGCACTGGATATAATCTTTATAGAAAACAAAATACTAGAGATTAATTCCTGAAAAATCACACAAACAGATACCTATGAGACAAGTTTTATCTTCTAAGTTTCAAGACAACTAAATTAATAGTTCCTTGCCTTACTTCAAAATTCAAAGAAAATAAATATTTTTAATTCTTTTCAAATCTTTTTCATCCATTCATATCAGTTAATTACACATTATTTCAGCAGATCACTTAAGCACCTGAAAAACCTAATGACTATAAAAAGTGTCACCAAATATTTCCTGCAATCATGTTTTCCAATCCTATTCTGTTTGGTTTTTGTTTGGTTTGGATTTTTTTTCCGGATGTATTTAGAGATCATCTAATTTATCCTCTACCACATTTAGGTTTTCTCCTGCTTCATTCTATCTAATTTTAAATCTCCTAAATACTGAGCTTTCATCGTCTTTTCTCATCCTCTGCTAGAAATTTGAGGTTGCAGAGAAGGTATTTGAGGTTGCAGAGAAGGGCTCATAAGCAATATATCAGTGCAGGGAATGTGGGCAGATGAATTTGAGTATGACACATCAATCTAAAGATGAACTTAAATATAGTGGTTCTGGGTATATGACAATATAACCTTTCATAGGGAAGGTCAATCATATCCAGTAGCAATTGCACTGTGATTCATTGGGAATGTTATCATCCAGTCACATTCTGAGCACTGGGAGGAGAGGAACTTTAGGAAACTCAAATGCTAATTAGACAGTTATGTGCTTTTGATTTTAAATGGTTACAGCTACTAGAGGAAAACCTGCCAGTGTCAAAAGGATACTGTAAAATATGATGGTGTTACTATTACAGTCTAGTCATTGCAACTTAATTAATGAGTCAGATTATCCTCATCTGCTGTGAAGCCTGCCCACTTCTGCTTGTGGTCCTTCCTTGCAAAAGATCTTTTCCTCTTCAAACATTTTAATATCTTTCTCTGTTGGATCTCTTGAGCAGTCCAGATAGCTGGTCTTGTCCTTGTATTGTTTGACAAAGTGCCTTTATTTTCTCACACTAAGTGTGGTAGAAACAGCTGAATAAGGGTTACTGGCTTCTGTCCTTAAAGCATTTTTAAGTGTTAATCATTGTTCTCCATGAAAAGCATGAGTTCACATAGCGGCTTTTCATGGAATACTTAAAGATGAATGTAAAACAATGGCCATCACCCAGTTCCAATGAAACCAAAGCCTCTGAAAGTGTGCTGGAAATGTACTTGAGTAAGCTTTCGCTGTAGTTTCTGGCTTTCTCCTGCTGAGCTGCAAATAAGCAATTTAGAAGACTTAGAAATGCAAGTCTTCATGGTAAGTCTGTGACTCACTGTTCAACAGCTTCACTAAAAAAATGCAGTTTATATTCCCCCCCACCCCGCCTCACCCCCCCTTCATGCAGACATAGAAGCATGAGATTGGAACAGTCATCCTGGCTTTCTAAAATCAGTTTCCAGATGACAGAGGTACCATGTGATGTAATCCCTTTCATGAACGTCTCAGACTGTCTTGGAAAGCCGATTGGGTTTTGCTGCCCTCATTTTGATGTAAAACAAATACGTAAAAAATTTTTCACAGAGAAGAGCCCTACTCTGGACACTCCAAGAGAAGATCACTTCCCTCAACTTGCTCTCAATGCTCCTCCTAATGCCATCTAAGAAGTAGTTAGTCTTCTTTGCCCAAGGACTGGATATGGTTATTATAGAATCATAGAATGGTTTGGGTTGGAAGGGATGTCAAAGAGATCATCTTATTCCAACTCCCTGCCATAGGAAGGGACACCCTCCACTAGCCCAGGTTGCACAAAGCCCAATCCAACCTGGCCTTGAAACCCTGCCAGGGATCCAGGGGCAGCCACAGCTTCTCTGGGCAATCTGTGTCAGTGTGTCACTGCCCTCACAGTGAAAAGTTTCTTCCTTATATCTAGTATAAAGGAACATTCTCCTGTTCTTAAGGAACATTTCTCCTCTTCAATTTTTACTGACATACTGTATTTACTCTGACACATTGCATTTACTGAGAGGAAATATGCCATCTTTCTTTTTTCCCTGCTCCACACTGAACAAGCTTTCACTCTTAGTTTCCTGAAATAGGATTTTAATTCCTCAAATCACACTATAGTACTTTTTCATGCATGTTGCAGTTGTACTGGGTTTTTTTTATAAGCACAGACACTACAGAACCTTCCAGATGAGACTGTAAGAACAACCACAGTGAATCAGAGCGAAGATTCTGATCTATCTATCCAAGGATCTTTTCTCAACTGTACTTTAGGCAGTGATTCCGTATGTGGGAGCAGTATTACCTGATTCCTGCTGGAAACACTATCAGCTGATGTTAAAACGAGTAAAGCGCAGCAGTAGGACATAGTTTTCTCTGATGAATTACTATCTGAATGTGTTTACTTTATGATATTTCTTATTAACTGCATGCTTACAGTGAAAGTCTTTTCACTGTTGACAAATACTGAAAACTCTCATCTCAGCCAAATCATCTAAATATTAAATGTTGTGGTGATGTACACTTTTGAACATTACAGAATTACATTAAATTTGGTTGAATTACTACAGCCTTCTTTGTCTTCTCATTCGATTTTCTGATTCTTCTTTGTTTTGGCAGGGTGTTTCAATATTGACTTATCAGCAACTTTCATTAGTGCTCTTTTATTTTTTGTGCCATTGTCCCTCTGTGAAAACAATAAACTTGACCCCGAGGCACATCTTTACCTTTCCTCTATTGCAATATTTTTTCTTACAACAAAACTAGTAGTCATGAAGTCTTGACCTTTTTTTGATTTTTCAAAATGTTTACACTTCCTTTTATTTCAGCTAACACTTTTTTTTCCCCTGGCACAATACCAACTGCCTTACAGAAATTCAGATGATGGAACGCATTCACATTTGTCAGAGTATTATTTGTTTTTGCAAAGAAAGGCAACAGGTAATTCCTGTGCAGTCTACCTTTGTTGCATTTGTTGTTTTTAAATTTTATTATGTTTTCTGTTTTTCTCTGTATACTTTGGAGCAAATCTTAAAAATTTTGTTATCTGCAGTAGATCTCTGTTCTTAAATATGGGATTTCAATTACAAGTCTTGCTACTACCATCACAACTTCATATATCAACTTCACATCTTATTTCTTTGGTTTCTTTTGCTTTACATGTAGGAAGAATCTTTCTTTGCTTGTTTTTAATTGGTCTACTATTACAGAAATTTTTGCTTTATCCTTATACTTAGAAATGCCGAAGACCTAGTTTCTCTTGTTAATTCTTTATGTCCACTCATTATTAAATCTCTGCTTTTTGAATTGTTGTGGTGTAGTCCTGTTGGGTCCAAAACACTTCTCTACATATCTTGAAACACAGCCCTGTATAATTATCAGCCATTTGATCTATTGCTCTGACATGTATTGCTTTAGGCTTGTTACCAGAAAATGAGGGGGATAATGTGGAAGACACAGGTTTTCTACAAAAACAGTTTAAGTGGAAAATTATTTCTTCCCTAGCATTCTCTCATTTTCTGGTAACATGTCTAAAATAATACACCTTTTATTGCCCAAGCAAGTCTCCTGGCTAGCATTTTCAGGAACAGGAGGCCCTCATCATTACTGTTGATATGTGTTCCCCATTCTGTTTCTGGGGTGTCCCACTAAGACCTGGACTGTGATAATGCTTACTTTTGTTTCCAAGTACAGCTCATACCCATCATCAAATGAGTAGAACCTCTTTAACCACTCCAAAGTTTTTTCTGACCTAAGGAGACTTCATTTTATGCTTTATCTCCCTTCTTATCTCTATAAAGCCTATCATATATTTAATTTGGGATATGACCCCAGGACAATAATCTATGTTTCTACCTTCTTTAACACCTCGCCCAGGACTACCAATGCTCTGTACCATGATGACTATGTCACCGTGTCGTTCCTGTAATGCCTGTCTATCCCTACGGGTTTATTCCTGTAATATCTTGTTTCACCTCCTGCACTGCTCTCTGCATTGTTGCTCAGGAATTTTTCGTTAATCTGCATATTTTTCAGTTGTCCTTTTTGTTGAGTGGTCATCCTCACTTCTGTTTCAATTTCCATAGTGTTTTTTTTCTCACATCAATTATATGACAGTTTCTGTAATGATCCTTGGTGGAGAGGGAAAATTCAGTTTCTTCCCCTATGCTGTTTACACAACTGTGGTGTAAGGCAAAGAGTCCAACCTTCTGTTTTTCCTAAGTGCTACTTTTTTGAGAGATAACTTTGGAAACTTCCTGTTAACATTGAACCAGCATTATTTTCCATGTCTTTGCATCGCCCATGGAAATTGGATTAGTTTGTCCCTTCAATCACTGGGTGGCATTGAATGACAGCCTCTGGGTATTGGCAGCTCAAGCTCAGTCTATGATGCAGAAAACAAAGAGGTAGATCTGAGGCATCTTGTATATCTCCAGAACACACTACACTGCAGATAGTAGCCTGGCTCCCAACAACATTCTGTGCAAAATCATGAGTTAATAACCCTGTCATTTTTAAGCAGAACTGGTTAGTTGTGACCTATAGACAAATGTTGGTTACATGGAAGGATCAGTTGCAGATGCTTTGGGCCTGCATTCAATGTTTTTAAAGTGCTGTGACAAAATCAGCTGTTTTCATGTCTAGCAGTACAGAAAAGTGTGATTTAAATATAACTATACACTTGTATATTACAGAAATAGCTTGCTGCTGCTACTGCTATTAGTAAAGTTTAAAGACTGTATAATTGTTTATTATGGTTAATCTTACTTGTCTTCAGGCAAAGTATTGTGATTTATTCAAGCAGAGTGAAAAAAACCCAAACGACTTCCATTTTTCCCTCAGGTTAAAGATTTTATGTATGCAGATTACTAAAGGTTTAGAAAAAAATGAATGTCAACCTTCTGAAAACTTCTAAATAAATCCACATTTCACTTTGTCTCCAAGAAACATCTGAGGGGGTATATACAACCAGAGGAATCTAATGAAAACTGACTCCTCCCTAGACTGTTAGATAAAGGCCAATCCTTCTAAGTGTAAGCCAATCTTTTGCCATGTGTTTAAACATCTAAGTTGTTACTTCTACCATTTAATTTCTTTGGGTAAATTTATGACTTATTGTATTTCATCTGGTGTAGGTGGAGATTAATCATTATTTAAATTTAAATGATATAACGGCAACATCTGTTACTTAGTAACACAAATGTATGATTATATTCTGAGGTAATTAACTATTTTCATAAGCTTTTTGGAGCAAATTACATAGCTCATTAGACTTAGAGTCACCTGCACCCTACGCAGACTCTGTGCTAGTGCAAATTACGTACACATATTGCCTTGGGGGCATGTTTTCCCCAAACTGCTCCTGCTGGGGCTGACATGCTGGAAGAGGGCTGATACCCTCTTGAACTGCTGAGTCATGACACATTACAGCTGGATTCAGGATGTGTCTGCATCTTACATCCTGCAAAGACACGTTTGCTGCTGCCAGAGATTCAGACATGACTGCCTGAAGCATTCAGAATTATAAGCAGAGAGGAAGAGGCCTCTTGGTTGATGGGGAAGTACCTGTGTAATGAGGAGTTAGTGATGCAATGGAAATATATATAACATCTACAAAGTGTGTAAATATACTTACCCATAAAAATGTAGTCATCTAAACTAAAGGGACCAAGATATCTAAAGGAGTTCCTGAAGCAACATAATACTAGAAACTTGGGGAGAGATGGGGCAGATCAGAAAACTGTTGATTAAACAAGACATTGGGTGAGATTAGCACCTTCTCTAAGAATGCTTATCTTTGTTGGAGTACGTGCAGCTGAGCATGGATGGCATCCCTAGATGGTCTGCATCTTCTCTGAGGCAGCTGATGAGAATGATGGCATTGGCTATGCAAGGCTGCAGTGCCTACAGTTAGAAGTAGCCTCAAGTTCCCGGGCACTGATCCTTATGGGGGACTTCAACTACCCAGATATTTGCTGGGCAAGCAATACGGCCAGTCGTATGCAGTCCAGACAATTTCTGCAGTGTGTTGAGGACAATTTCCTGCTACAGATGGTGCAGGAACCTACAAGGGGAGAGCGAGTGCTGGACCTTGTTCTTACTAACAAGGACGGGCTCATCAGGGAGGTGAAGGTCGGGGGCAGCTTAGGGCAAAGCGACCATGAAATGGTTCAGTTCAAGATCCTGAGTGGAAGAAGCAAGCCAAAAAGTAGGATAGCTACCCTGAATTTTGGAAGAGCTAACTTTGATCTCCTCCGCCACTTAATGGGGGCTATCCCGTGGGCTACGCTGTTTGAAGGAATGGGAGCCTGCAAGAGCTGGCTAGCATTCAAACAGCACTTCTTCCAAGCACAGGAACGATGCATCCCTTTGAGGAGGAAATGGGGAAAGAGAGGCAGAAGACCTGCATGGATGAACAGGGAGCTATTGAGCAAACTCAAAGAGAAGCAGAAGATCTATGAATCGTGGAAAAAGGGTCTGAGCACCTGGGAAGAATACAGGAATGTGGTCAGGGCCTGTAGGGATGCAACTAGGAAGGCTAAAGCCCTCTTGGAAATTAAGCTGGCAAGGGACATAAAGGATAATAAAAAGGGGATTTTTAGACACGTGAACAGTAAGAGGATGTCCAGGGATAATGTAGGTCCCTTGCTGAATAAGGAGGGTGTCCTGGTTACGGGGGATGCTGAGAAAGTGGAGATATTGAATGCCGCCTTTGCTTCGGTCTTCACTTCAAAGGCCCCCCGGGACCCACAGACACTGGATGAGAGTAGGACTGATTGGGAAATGAAGAATTTCCCTCTGGTTCAAGTAGGGGAGGTCCAGGAGCGGCTCAAAGGGATTAATGCACACAAATCCATGGGCCCAGATGGGTTACATCCACGTGTGCTGAGGGAGCTGGCGGAGGTGATTGCTGAGCCGCTCTCTATCATCTTCGACAGGTCTTGGAGGACAGGAGAAGTGCCTGAAGACTGGAGGATAGCCAATGTCACTCCAGTCTTTAAAAAGGGCAAGAAGGAGGAACCTAGTAACTATAGGCCAGTCAGCCTCACCTCTGCCCCTGGAAAGGTAATGGAACAGCTTGTTCTGGATGCCATCTCCAAGCAATTGGAAGAGAAGAAGGTCATGAGGAGTAGTCAGCATGGATTCACTAAGGGGAAATCGTGCTCGACCAACCTCATAGCCTTCTACGATCTCATGACAGGCTGGGTAGATGGAGGGAGAGCAGTGGATGTCATCTACCTTGACTTCAGCAAGGCCTTTGATACTGTCTCCCATGACATCCTGATAGCAAAGCTGAGAAAGCATGGGATAGATGAGTGGACAGTGAGGTGGGTTGAGAATTGGCTGTCGGACCGAACCCAGAGGGTTGTGATTCGTGGAGTAGAATCTGACTGGAGGCCTGTTACCAGCGGTGTTCCCCAGGGCTCAGTGTTGGGTCCAGTCCTGTTTAATATCTTCATTGACGATCTTGATGAGGGAATAGCATCCACCCTCAGCAAGTACGACGATGATACAAAGCTGGGAGGAGTGGCTGACACGCAGGAGCACTGCGCTGCCATCCAGAGAGACCTGGACAGGCTGGAGAGCTGGGCAGTGAGAAACCAGATGAAGTTCAACAAAAGCAAGTGTAAAGTCTTGCACCTGGGAAGGAACAACTGTTTGTATCAGTACAGGCTGGGGGATGACCTGCTGGAGAAGAGCTCTGTGGAGAAGGACCTGGGGGTCCTGGTAGATGACAGGTTGGCCATGAGCCAGCAGTGTGCCTCGGTGGCCAAGAGAGCCAATGGGATCCTGGGATGCATCAGGAGGAGTGTAGCCAGCAGGTCAAAGGAGGTGATCCTCCCTCTCTACTCTGCCCTGGTCAGGCCCCACCTGGAGTATTGTGTCCAGTTCTGGGCTCCTTGGTATAAAAAGGACAGGGATCTCCTGGAAAGAGTCCAAAGAAGGGCTACGAGGATGATTAAGGGCCTAGAGCATCTCCCCTATGAGGAAAGGCTGAGTAAGCTGGGACTGTTCAGCCTTGAGAAGAGAAGACTAAGGGGGGACCTAATCAAAGTTTATAATTATCTGAAGCAGGGGATGCAGGGGGAATCGGCCAGCCCCTTTTCAGTGGTCTGTGGGGATAGGACAAGGGGCAATGGCTGCAAGTTGGAGCATAGGAAGTTCCGCACCAACATGCGGAAGAACTTTTTCACAGTGAGGGTGACTGAGCACTGGAATAGGCTGCCCAGGGAGGTGGTGGAGTCTCCTTCACTGGAGATATTCAAGACCCGCCTGGACGCCTATCTGAGCAATATGAGCTAGGGAGCCTGCTTTGGCAGGGGGTTGGACCCGATGATCTCTCGAGGTCCCTTCCAACCCCTACAATTCTGTGATTCTGTGATTCTGTGATTCTGTGTTGTAAATAAAGTGCATCATGGTCCCCAAGAATGCTGCATAGCTAACTTCTACGCTCTCAGTCTTACAGAAGGGTGTGCAAAAAGGATACGACCCAAAGTGACATGAGAATAAAGCATTTTATATCATTGCAATTCAAGAGCTGGATCTTAACTCCTGAAAGAAGGTGTAGAGCAGGAAGAGAATGACCATTTTGGGCCCTAATTATTTATGTATGTTCTATAAGTTTTTATAACTTCTTTACCCCCTTCCCTATGTTCATGACTGTGGACACACAGACTGTGACCCCCATCTCTGGCAGCAGCACCTGAACATGGAAGTGCCTGTGAAAGTTGAAGTGTTACAGGCCATTTACACAGAACCAACTGTTGTGACTCCATTTCTGCATCTATACCTTCTGTTCACTAGTGAGAGTTTTTCCATTATTTTTTCCTAAAACTTTTAAATTCATACGTTGGATTTAGAGCTGAATATCCGCGCTGGACATGAATAAGCATAAATAGTTATTGGGAGAGTAAGTCATGCAAGATAGAAGAGGCTCTCAGTTGTACTTATTGTGCTCAATTCTACAATTTTTTTGCTCTATTCTATCAGGGAGTGCTGCTAAGTCAAAACAGTTTTCCCACATTGCAACAAGTAGGAGAATTTTTTTAGAAATCCTTTTTTATGAGGAACATTCTAAAAAATCACCTCTTACTAATCAAAGTCTTTTAAAACCCAATACAAAATATCCTTTCCACTTAAAAACACATCTCAGAAGAAGTAACACTTCAGATTAATTTTGCGCTCTACCTTCAACCGATTAGAGTCCATTATAATCAGGATGAACTGAGAGTTAAATGACACCCTGAAAGTTTCTGTCATTCTGCTAGTAAAATTCTTCTTACCATGTGTAAATATTTAAGGATAAAACACATTACATTATTTAGCACATCAAGGCCCCAGTTTTCACTTTATACTTACACTCAGCTCTAAATATGAAAGTAAAAAATTGAAACAAACAGCATTTAATAGAAATATTTTATTTGATACCCCTAAAAATCCTTGATGTACCTGAGGCCACAGAGAAGTCACAGGGAAATCTATTCTGGGCTATAACCAAACACAAGGGCTTCCTACCACTCTAAAATGGTGTTTTACTCCAGGACAAGTAATTACATCATATTCCTATTATAAAATACTCGAAATAAACCTAGTATAATAAAATAACCTAGAAAAACGCTGGACATCGCCAGCCTGTGATTAGACACAGAACAGACTGATTCTGACTGGCATGTCTTGGAAAGCTATCAGACTTGCCACCTGGCTGTGGCTTTTTTGTTTGCTTGTTTATTAATCAAAGTTAAGTTGTTCTTTTAGTGCACATATTTTAGAGACCTATAATAAGATCTCTTGAAGACGTTTGGTGCTGTTCATAGAGTGATTACTGCACTGTCCCAACAAAAGGAAGAGCTCTGTTAACCTGTAGCTGCCATACAGCTGGTCAGGGTTGCCTATGCAGAGGGACAGGTTAGGCAGGCAGAATCAGACGCTGTTTCACGTCCCTTAGCTATATTCAGTGATGGAAATTGGACACTTGGATAGGTGCCTCGCCAGCAAGCTAAAACCATCAGTAATCATTGCTTAAAAACCCTCAAACTCAGCTTGAAGATCCTTCAGATCCCATCTACACTTAAAATTAGGCATATGCATCACATTTTTCAAGGTCTGTGTTTAAATTTCAGAAATGGAGATGAGTGTCAAAAATTTGGTTTAAATCATGTAAATGTTTAGAAATAAGTAACTGAATATATTCAAAATACTACACGTAACTCCCCAAGCCCACACATGCACATAGGCTTTTGCAAAAACTAATTGTCACATGCCTGAAATATTTTCTAATATTTTTTTGAACTATAGACTGAAAAATAAAAAAGCAAAGCAAGTGCTATATACAAATAGTCATAACTATCAAGAATTTTTAAAAATAAATTCGAATTGGCCACACATGATGACCATTATTCCTGATGACTATTTCCTCAGGCACTTTGCTAAAAAAGAAACAAACAAATATATATGTATATATATTTAATTGCTTGTTTCATGTAAAAAAAAAAAAAATCACTTTTTGGATTAAAGCCACTGGCAAGCATGCAGACATGAGGAAATATATTTATTCAATATATTTTTATTTAAGTGTTTGTCTACTCTCTTTCTGATACTCTAGCAAATTAATACCTATGCTGGTAAAACCAATGAAATATATAGCCTGAGATTCAGTCCCAAAACACTTAATAAACAGATCCACCATGTAAAATTAAAAAAAGGTATTTAAAAAAATACCCATTACTAGGGTAGATAAAGCTGCTGCATGAACTTCCTCCTGCATTCTTTTTCTACTTTACACTATGCTTTGAGCACTCCTACATCCTTGGTTCCACACAGTTTTTATTTTAGCACATGCTTTACATAACATCAGGGAAAAAGAAATCTGTTTTTCTCATTACACTCTGCTTGTATCAAATTGTGCTAACTTTTACTACTGCTTTGCTGACTATTGCAAATCTATAGGTCCCTTGTGGGGAGCAGAGGGAGGGGAATATTTACAAAACTGTAGGGATGATTTTAACATTTAAATTTTAAATCATCTGTAAGTTGTTTATCTAGCCAAACCTCATCAATTGGAATTTGGTCAATTTGCCTATATACAAATCTCTACCTAATAGCATATTATCTGCAATAGGCTAGCAGATATAAAACATGAATTAAAGGATGTTCCTATCCTTTTTCAGTGGCAGATAGAGGCCAGGCAGTGTGATCCCCATCTAAAACCAACTTGATGGAAAGATGGGCAGTCTGTAAATTGTCATCCAGAATCATTGAATCATTGAATGTGTTACATAAGCAGGGACATCTTCATGAAATCAGATTGCTCAGAGCCCCACCAATCCTGACCTTGAATATCTCCAGGGATGAGGCCTCCACCACTACTTCTCTGGGCTACCTGTGCCAGTGATCTACCACCCTCATACTAAGACCTTTTTTCTGAATATCCAACCTAAATCTCCCCTTTTCTAGTTTAAAACAATTTCCCCTTCTTTTATTGCTCCATGTCCCTGTGAACAGTTCTTCCCCAGCTTTCTTGTAGGCACCTTTTAGGTACTGGAAGGCCACCATAAGATCCCTCTGGAGCCTTTTCTTCTCCATGCTGAACAAGCCCAACTCTCTCAGCCTGTCTTCACGGGAGAGGTTCTCTACCCCTTTGATCATCTTTGTTTCCCTCCTCTGGATGCACCCTAAAAGGTCCATATCCTTCTCGTGCTGAGGGCTCCAAAGCTGGGCACAGTATTCCAGAAATGTCTGTCTTTTTCCATTTACCATAGAGCAAAGCTAATTAACCAACTTGGGTCAGACATCCAACTTTTAACTGTCTAAAATTAAGTAAAATGAGTACAGTTATTCTCGGTGCCCTTACAGACCTTTTCTAAGGATGAGAGATGTGCTTTTACCTAAGTGAACCAGTTCTAGTTTATATAACATCCACATAATACTGCTTCAAAATTACACTACAGCTTTAGTTAAAGAATTGAGTCAGACAGATCTTATGGATGACTTTTTAAAAGTCTTGTCCCAAACTGCAGCATGTTAGGATTTACAGAGATAAGGTTTGGTAATGCCAGATTTTAAAGCTGAATACATGCTAAGTGGGCACAAAAAAATTCTGCATGGCTAATGCATGGTAATCTCTGAGGTTTTGAACTTACTCAACTTTGAAATTATTCAACTTCAAGGTCAGAGACATGTTTATATTGCCCAACTTCTTTATGTAATATTTCCGCAAATTGCAACAGACATTTCTGTCTGTGTGCCACTAGGTGATAATGAAATATAATGGTGGAGATCTTGGTAAGTCACTTCCAGCTGTCTCTGCTTCCTATTGAAATCTCATATAAAATGAGAGCAGCTAAAAAGCCACCTGGCGTTGTCGCTTTTCTATATTGGTGCTTAAATAATCACAAATTGACCTGTGAAACATTCGATTGGCATCAAACAGGATCTGTTATTGGCTTGTCTTGAAAATGAATACTGCATCTTAAAAGCAATAGCTTTGCCTGGACTTGTTTCAAGACCAGAGGATTGTTTTAAACTCACATTTCTACAAAATTCATGTGATGAGAGGTCTCTGGGAATTGTTAGTTTCAGCAGCACCTAATTAACACTCTCATGCATGCACAAGTGGAAACTGTATTCCAAAAAATATCTTCTATTGTCTTCGAGTTAAAATGTTTGTTTTAGCATAGGGATTACTACTCACCACCAATTAAGATTTTTGGGAGCATTCATAATTATTTGTTTCCTTGAAGTGAGAGCAGAAAAATGACTAACAAAAAATGAAGAGGCATTATACTATTTTCAGGTAGCCTAGGGATTTTTTTAAAACCTTGTATTGGCAAGATGAATGGCCCCAAAATGAGAATGCAAAAGAAATAAGGTCTTCAGATTCACTCTTGGCTAGCAGAAGACACTTAGAGCAATCATTTTAATTTGGGTAAGCATTTGGGTTTATCACACAGATGAACAAAAACCTCCCTTACTTGTCAATCCTCAATATATTTCCTTGATGGAACTGGGACTGTGGGAGTGGCCCGGGGAGTTAAGGAAGCTTTCAATTCCTCCTAATGAAACCTTTTTCTAAGTAGGGGTACAGCTGATGATCTGGTTCTTTATCACAGTAGTTTTCTTTGTTGATTACCATTATCATAATGACATACAAGAGTCTATGGGGCCAGGTGGGATCCACCCAAAGTTACTAAGGGAGCTGGTGGAAATGCTCACCAAACCACCATTTATCAGAACCCTAACTAATCATGGAGGTGACAGTTGACTAGAGGTTAGCAAATGTGATGCTCATGTACAAGAAGAGCCAGGAGTATCTGGGGAATTACAGGCCTGTCAGTCTGATCTTGGTGTCAGGAGAGGTTACTGACTAAATCATCTTGAGTGCCATCACATGGTAGGTACAGGACAACCAGCAGATCAGGCTCAGTCATCATGGGTTTATGAAAGGCAGGTCCTGCTTGACTAACCTGACCTCCTCCTATGACAAGGGGACCTGCTTAGGGGATGAGTGAAGGGCTGTGGATGATGTCTACCTGGAATTCAGTAAACCCTTGGACACCATTTCCCACAGCATGCTCCTGGACAAATTGGCTGATCATGGTTTGGATGGGCTCATTCTTAACGGAGTGAAAACAGGGTTTATGGTGGAACCAAAAGAGTGGTGGTGAATGGAGTTAAATCCAGTTCGCATCTGGTCACAAGTGGTGCTCCTCACCTCTCAGTATTGGAACTGGTTGTCTTTAGTATCTTTGACAATGATCTGGATGACAAGATTGAGTACAATCTCGGTAAGTATGAAGACAACACCAGGTAGGGTGGGACTGTTGATCTGGTTGAGGTAGGAATGTTCTACAGAAGGATCTGGACAGGCTGGATTGTTATGCTGAGGCCAATTGTATGAGGTTCAACAAGGCTTAGTACCAGGTCCAGTGCTAGGGTCACAACCACCCCAGGCAATGCTACAGGCTTGGGGAAGGGTGGCTGGAATGATGCCTGGAGGAAAAGGCCCTGGGTGTGGTGGTTGATAGGTGGCTGAACATGAGCCAACAGTGTGCCCAGGTAGCCAAGAAGGCCAACAGCATCTTGGTTTGTGTCAGAATTAGTGTGGCAAACAGTGATGGTGCACCTGTACTCTGCACTGGTGAGGCCTCTCCTTGAGTACTATGTTCAGTTTTGGGCCCCTCAATGCAAGAAAGACATTAAGGTGCTGGAGCATTTCCAAAAGAAGGGAAATGAAGCTGGTGAAGTGTCTAGAGTATAAACCTGATGAGGAGAGCCTGAGGGAACTGTAGTTGTTTAGCCTGTAGGAAAGCAATCTGAGTGGAGACCTTATCACTCTCTACAACTACCTGAAAGGAGGTCATAGCCAGGTTGGGGGTTGGTGTCTTGTCCCAAGGTACAAGTGATAGGCCAAGAGGAAGTGCCAGGAGAGGTTTAGATTGGATATTAGGGAAAAAAATCTTCACCAACAGAGTTATCTAGCACTGGAACAGGCTGCTCAGGGAAATGGTTGAGTCACCATCTCTGGAGGGATTTACAACTGCATAGATCTGGTGCTTAGGGACATGGTTTAGTGGTTGACTTGGCAGTCGTAGGTTAACAGTTGGACTTGATGATCTTAAAGATCTTCCAACTTAAATTATTCTATGAATCTTTCTTATTTTCCTTCTCTGTTCATTTTGTCTTTCCATTCAGTTAATTGTTTGCATTCTTTTCAATGTATGTTTCTCCTTCTGTCTTCCAATACATTATACTATATCTTCCTCCATTTTTAGTTATATTTTTTATTCTAGCTCTTATCCATTAGTTCCATTTTTCTTCATATTACACTTATCCTTAAATATCGGAAGCCATTATCCATCATTATTCAGAGGATGAGCAGCAGCAACCTAATTTGCCTATACACTGGCATGTAACTTCTGATCTCACCATTATGTTTCTCTGATTTTTCTCCAAGGCTTTTGAGAACAAGAAGAAAATTGATGTTCTACTTACATAAATTTATACATATCATATTAGCTTTATTCGCATTAGCTGAATCCACACTTTAAAGTTCGCAAAACTATGTAAATAACTTTTTCTTACTAGCTAGCATGAGCAATATTTTGCAAAGTGATTGTAAATCCATTGTCATAATTAATTCTAGGATGAAGTACAAAACCTCAAACCTGACATTTCTTTCAAATCATAGAAAGTCAAAACAGTTTGATTGGATGTTTTCTAGGGGGATGGTAAAGAAAATGCCTTTGGGTTCATTTGAAGTTAGAGAAAATGTCATATACATAAGGAATCTTAAAACTCTTTTTTTTTGTTACTGATTTTAAACACCTAAATGTCTTCTGAGTAATCCATAGGCAAAAAGACAGCTGTTTTACTTACAGAATTTGGACACTGAAAAGGCATTTAATATGAGGAAAAAAGAATGGGTTTCTTTTTAGGATATGCAAATTCTAGGCTTGATTTTAAGCATTACTGCTGACTTTCCACATGAGCAGGAACAAGTAAATGACTTTGGTAACAGTTACACAGATGGATGTAAGCACCTCTTTCTATGTTTGAAGGAGTTTAAATCCAGTCCAGTTCAATCCATTAGGATGGCACTGAACTTGCATGAATACACCTTTCCTTAGAGACCATCCTCATGTAAATTGGAATTGGGAAATTTATCCATATGGTGCATAGAGACGACAACTTAATTTAAAGCAGTGCCATTGGCAATTAGGCAATATAATTTTTGGCTATTAAGGAAGTAAAGTCTAACAATACATTTGAGTTAATGCATGAAAATACATTCTTACCTTATTAAAGGTATTTGAAACTCTGAAGGTTATTCAAAACATCGGATCGCAGAGTGTAACATTAGATGATTAAGCTAATTGGCTGGTTTTGCCCACAACAGAAGGGATGATTTATAGCAGGTGCCATAGATTTCCATCCCAAATGTTAAATAAACATCATGAACAATATCTACTGTATATTTCATACCTTATTGCTCATGCTGATCTTGAAAGGGATCATCAGGAAATCTCATTTTTATCATGGGTAAGCGTATACCCATATTCTAGTAATGTCACAATCAATGAACCTGTGTGCCCAACACAGGATGAGATGCTGCTGCTGCTGCAGTCTCTGAAGCACTGCAGTCTCTCAGCTGTCCTAGGACATCAGGCATGGTCTCACACATGGAAAGATAACACCTGGAATATCTGAAAAATGCTGCAAATTCAAGGAGTGGGACATCATGGCACAAAAAACCCTAAGGGTGTACTCAAACCCCAGCAACTTTTCCTTCACTGTTAACATCTCAATGCCCCTGCAAAATAGCAGCCCAAAAGCTGCAGTTCAGAACAAACACGTTTCATTTCCCTTACAATGATACACCATGCTTGCATAAAGCACTTTGGTATTTTTAACCTAGTCACTCTTCTTCATTGGGTTTTTCAGCCTACTTGAAGCTTCACTGTGATGTGAGCTCCTTGGCATGCCAGCAATTCAGCTGCCATAACAAAATGCTCAATTTTAAAGAGCTTGTTTTTAAATTAGTGTCATCATGAGATATTCATTTGTAAAATGCTTATTTATCATCTGACTTAGATTTCCATGAAAATTCTCAATTCCTTTACTTATTATTCTTATAGGACAGTGAAGTCATCAGAGATATGATGCACAAAAACAGAAAATCAAAAGAAAAAAGTCAAAAGTGAGAAAAAGTATACATCACATATGCATTAAGTATCCAAGAATAGCACTGTTACCAGGATTGCAAAATAGAAAAAACCAAAACAAAACCAAACAACTTTTACTTTTTATTCCAATAAAACTTTTCCCTTAGGATGCACAATCCAGGTTCTTTCTGAACGTGGATTTTCTTGTCTTACAAGAACTTGAAAACATAGCCAATTTCCAACCAGAAAACAAGTTGAATATTCCCACAATGAGTTCCAGTACCCCTAAACTTTAGATGGTTTTGTTTAGCTTTTTATTTTTTTTCTTATTTGATTACTAATTATTACCAATATTTTTAAAAAATAAAATACAGTGGAAATCACAGAATCACAGAATCACAGAATTGTAGGGGTTGGAAGGGACCTCGAGAGATCATCGGGTCCAACCCCCCTGCCAAAGCAGGCTCCCTAGCTCATATTGCTCAGATAGGCGTCCAGGCGGGTCTTGAATATCTCCAGTGAAGGAGACTCCACCACCTCCCTGGGCAGCCTATTCCAGTGCTCAGTCACCCTCACTGTGAAAAAGTTCTTCCGCATGTTGGTGCGGAACTTCCTATGCTCCAACTTGCAGCCATTGCCCCTTGTCCTATCCCCACAGACCACTGAAAAGGGGCTGGCTGATTCCCCCTGCATCCCCTGCTTCAGATAATTATAAACTTTGATTAGGTCCCCCCTTAGTCTTCTCTTCTCAAGGCTGAACAGTCCCAGCTTACTCAGCCTTTCCTCATAGGGGAGATGCTCTAGGCCCTTAATCATCCTCGTAGCCCTTCTTTGGACTCTTTCCAGGAGATCCCTGTCCTTTTTATACCAAGGAGCCCAGAACTGGACACAATACTCCAGGTGGGGCCTGACCAGGGCAGAGTAGAGAGGGAGGATCACCTCCTTTGACCTGCTGGCTACACTCCTCCTGATGCATCCCAGGATCCCATTGGCTCTCTTGGCCACCAAGGCACACTGCTGGCTCATGGCCAACCTGTCATCTACCAGGACCCCCAGGTCCTTCTCCACTGAGCTCTTCTCCAGCAGGTCATCCCCCAGCCTGTACTGATACAAACAGTTGTTCCTTCCCAGGTGCAAGACTTTACACTTGCTTTTGTTGAACTTCATCTGGTTTCTCACTGCCCAGCTCTCCAGCCTGTCCAGGTCTCTCTGGATGGCAGCGCAGTGCTCCTGCGTGTCAGCCACTCCTCCCAGCTTTGTATCATCGGCGTACTTGCTGAGGGTGGATGCTATTCCCTCATCAAGATCGTCAATGAAGATATTAAACAGGACTGGACCCAACACTGAGCCCTGGGGAACACCGCTGGTAACAGGCCTCCAGTCAGATTCTACTCCACGAATCACAACCCTCTGGGTTCGGTCCGACAGCCAATTCTCAACCCACCTCACTGTCCACTCATCTATCCCATGCTTTCTCAGCTTTGCTATCAGGATGTCATGGGAGACAGTATCAAAGGCCTTGCTGAAGTCAAGGTAGATGACTGGAAAGATATTTCTAATACAAGATACTTTTCAAGTATTTTTCAACAACTTGAAAGGAAATTAGAAATAGGAAAAAAGACACATTTTTAATGGCCATTCTTAATTTCAGCATAGTGGAGATTTTCTATGCTATTGTTTTCATTCTAAAGGTCTTATTGTTACTGAAAGTGACCTTAAAAGCTTGTTTCATGTAAATCACATGGGACAGTTAAAGGAGGCTGTGCAAATTGTTTCGGTACTTAAGTACTTACCACACTTTGAATACTCTTAAAAATACATTTTACGAGATCAATTATAAAGAGACCCTGAATTTCATTTTTATTGGAGTACAGTTCAGAAATACTGCCTCAATTCCTGACTATCTTATTAAATTCTGTGGGACCTTCTCTAAAGATTTTAATGAGTGAAATGAAAAATTCTTGTACAGAGAAACCAGAATTTCCCTTGAATACTTTTCATTATTATTCATACATATATAAACTTACATTAATATTAAGATACCTGGGAGTCTTCTCAATAGAAGCATGCAAAACTAATGTGAGATTATTGATTGTAATGAATTTCTTTGGATCTCTTGATGTACTGCATGAATCTCATAGGTTTACAAAGCAGAGGTTGAAAACAATATGGATCACTGTACAAACCTTACAATGTGTGCATGCTATGAGTACAACATATGTATGCAATCGATATCTGCAGACAAGAATTTAATAGTCTTATGAATCTAATCTGTTGCAGTATATATCAGTTCCCTTCTGTCTTTTCTCACTCCAGATTTCTTTTTTCCAGATCTCAAAATCCACTGAATTTCACACACACACACACAAATTAAATACTAGGTTTTTTAAAGATTGAAGGAGAGATTATGGAAATCTCCAGCCTGCTCAGTAGCTCCATGAAATTTTTTGAAAACTGTGTTCCAGGTTAAATTTTCACTCTGTACAGATAGGGAATGATTTCATTAGGAACATCATTGTTCCGGGGATGTTTAATAATCTCTCGGTTAGTGTTTCTGAACATAAAGGTGGATGGAGGTAAAATAATAAAGAAACCCCCCATAATCTAGCTGTTAACAAAGGCCTGGTAATGTACAGTGTGAATACAGTTAGTTTGTTCAAAATAGTGACTTAAATAATGTTCAGTACTGACAGAGCTATCTAAACTCAACATATTTTTAGAACATTGAAATTGAACTTTGAATTAATGAATGACAAATTCCTCTTACACAGTCAGTAATAATCTGACTCAGGACCCTAATGCTCGTATAAGAGCAAGGCAAATGCAGCAAAATCAGGTTTATATTTGTTTGTTGAACATTTGATTCAAGATAAAGACAATTTAAGGCTCCAGAGATGTTTCTTTAATCAACGTTAACCTAGGCACAGAACTTGTTTCAAATCTAGAAGAAAAGCCTTTATTAAGGTACTTCTTTCAATTCAACTGATTTTTTCAATAACCATATCCACTAGGACGCAAAATTGAATTTCAAAAACCATTTACTACTTCTTAACTAAATAGTGAAGATTTCTGGAACATTTTTTCTAAGATCTAATAAGATAGCCAATTAAGATGTCAATTCTGAAACAAAAGTCAAATTGTGCCCTATGATTTGCATTGTGTCTCTGAGTTTTGGAACTGCTTATGTAAGGAGTGGCTCAGAACAATCTCTGATTTAAATGACTGATTTACCTGTTTTATTCTGAATGTTCAAACCCTCCATTGACTTTTCAAGCAGGGAAGAGGATTGTCCACTTAGAGAGTAAATGGACTAAAATATGTTAATGCCTGAAACTGATAGACGGGAAACTACTTACTTAGGAACACTGAGTATAATCTATTACTAATATTACTTTAAAACTTAAGATTCATAGGGAAAAACTAGGTGTTTAAACCTTTGCAGGCACAGACGATATAAAATCCTCAGGCATAAAATCAGACAAAAGAGGAAAAAATATCAATGCAAGGATGTATGAAAATAGGGGAATACAAAGAAATAATATCATGTCAGTTAATGCCCTTAGTATGCTAACTATTTTCATTCTTTTAGAAGGAGCATAGAGAATATCCAAACAGATATTTAAAGGAGGATAGGGCATTTTGTGGATCTTGATAGGAACTATGACCCAGCTGTAATCGGCTGCAAAGGCAAAAAGTGTATTTCAGAAATCACATCTCTCCCTGAAATAGTCATGGACAGAAGCTTAATTAATAAATATTACTTATTACTGTTCCTCATAGTGTGGCACACAATAAGCTTAGCAGTTAATCGGAAATAATTTTTTTCTCTGGCAGGAAATATAAAAATGAATAGTAGCAAAAAATCCCTACCACCACCACTCAAAACATTCAAAGAAAAGAAATGTTTATTGGTATTACTTACAGCTGCTATGTCTGATTTGAGAGCCTGTTTAAATGCCATCATTAAAATAGTTATGAGGATTTCATCCCTAGTGTGTGATGAAACCGTAATATAATTGAATCGAAATAAATTAGGGTAACGCCCACCAAAAAAAAAAAGAAAAAGGCTATATAGGCAACATTATCTAACTGCAGAGTTTTGTAACTGCGATACTGAAAATGATCTAATTTTCATCTTCTTCTTCTGAATACTCAATTGTTATAAGCATATAAACTTTCAGAAACAATAACTATTCATGAACCTGTGGATTCTGCCTTAAGAGCTCTATGGGAGAGTTGCTACATATAGGGAACATAGAGCAATCTTAGAAACTATTTTGTAGATTTATGCACCCAGGTTCACCTTTGTCTGTCTCTGAGAACTCCCAGCCACCTAAACTATTAGAAATGCTAGGATGTGACATCCCGAGTCAGAATTGGTGGGGCTGAAATCAAATTTCTTCCTTGAAATGTCCCTTCGGAGATGCCACTGATTCAGACTGTTGAAGTTTGTACACTCCAGGGCAAGCCTGGCTGGGAATTCCCAAAGCTGGAAGGATTTTCAGATGCTTAGTTCCTCAGTCAGTGGGGAAACATTTGGTCACTATTTAGTAGGCTCAGCTGTCCCTTGGCACATTTAACTGACAGCTCCTTTTCAAGTCAGAAGGCAACAGATGCCAGAATGTGACTCCTAGCACAAAGGTTCAGGAGTATGCAGGAATGAGGTTTTACTATGTTGTTCCTAGAAGAAAGGATTCAAGTTTAAACACGGGTATGTTTAGTAGACTCCCTTGAGTAGACTCCCCTTGGGTAGACTCCCTCCACAGACCTCTCTCGCTTATAAAGAACAGGTGTCCACTAAACCTGTACCCAAAGAAGCACTTCACATCTGTACAGCCACCTGAAAGACAATGGCACCTCCTGTTTTCCAAAAGCCCATAACACATCTGAGAGAAGGATCTGTTGGTCAAGATTTATCTTCCCTGATTCTCAGCCCATAAAGGATATTTGCATGTATTCACCCCAAATCTCCTTTAGTAGGAACAGCAGAAGACAATTTACCTTACTGAAGATCTCTCAAGGGGAAGAGCTCCTTGAGAGTAGCCCTGCTGAGAAGGACCTGGGTGTTGTGGTGGATGAGAAATTTAACATGAGCCAGCAGTGTGCTCTTGCAGCTCGCAAGGCTAATGGTATCCTGGGCTCCATTAGAAGAGGGGTGGCCAGCAAGGACAGGGAGGGGATTGTCCCTCTCTACTCTGCCCTTGTGAGGCCCCATCTGGAGTCCTGTGTCCAGATCTGGGGCCCCCAATACAAGAAGGATGTGGAACTGTTGGAGAGGGTTCAGAGGAGGTCACGAGGATGATTAGAGGCCTGGAGCACCTCCCCTACAAAGAGAGGCTGAAGGAGCTGGGCTTGTTCAGCCTAGAGAAGAGAAGGCTGCGGGGCGACCACATTGCAGCTTTCCAGTACCTGAAGGGAGCAGAGAAACAGGAGGGGATTCAACTTGTTAAAAGAGTAGACAATGGCAGGACAAGGGAGAATGGATTGAAGCTAAAGGAGAGAAGGTTTAAATTAGATATTAGGGGGAAGTTTTTTACAGAGAGAGTGATAAGGTGCTGGAACAGGCTCCCAGAGAGGTGGTGGATGCCCCGTCCCTGGGGGTGTTCAAGGCCAGGTTGGATGGGGCCCTGAGCAGCCAGGTGGCCCTGGGTGTGGCAGGGAGTTGGAACTCTATGATCCTTGGGCTCCCTTCCCACCCAGACCATTCTGTGATTCTATGATTCTATGATCTGAATCACCCTGTGTACATGCCTGTACCTCTCTACTAATTAAGTGAGGTCATACAAATGTAGCTTTGGCCTTTGGTGAGATCTTGCTCTTCACCATCAGGTTTATGAAATGTCCAGACAAGAAATCTATTTAAATTAAATAATGAAATTATAATGTAAACCCATTCCTTCTTTATTTTGAAGATAAATACATTCTTTGTCTGATAACTACAGATATTTATACAAACATCTGCAAACTCCTGCATAGAACTAAATGTCCATTTCAGAGAATGAGTGAACTTTCTCTTGGATGTGTCCTGAGCTCAAGATATCTCTTTGAGAAATGCAACAGTCAAGTATAGCCTGCTATAAGGAGGCCTCAGTAAAAAACAACTGTTTCCCTGTCTGGGATCTACATCCTGAACCTGGGCAGATTCCTGGGGACTTCAGAGGCAAAATCAGAAGATGTCTAGTTTACACTGGTCTGTTGGAAATACTTTGACTCCTTTCCTGTGGGTATGCCATTCTGCACCTCACAACTGAATTATTGTAATTGAAGGAAACACGGGCTCTGTGGTACCTGCTGTAGTTTGTTCTTGCTGTTGTTCCCCGGGTGCTTCTTTGGCCCTATTGTTTTCAATTGGGACAGAGGAGTTAATGTTTTGTGGAGTATGAATCATTTAGTCTTCTGGCTACAAGAGCACAACCAGAATGAAATAGCAAATTGTCACAGAGCTTCTGGCTGCCAGTAGATGAAATTGGCATATTAAGTTCAATGTAGTGTAAAATAACAGGGGGAGATGATTAGAAAACACTAATTACCTTTACCCGAGCCCTTGTACTGGGAGATCCCTCATGACAAGGACTTATGGAGCAGCAAGAAGTAATTAGATTCCTGACAGAGTAATTGCTACATAAGTAATTAAGCTATCTATTTTCTTATTATTGCTACATAATACCACTTATATATCTATATAGTAAAAAGAAAAAAAAATGCATAAACCTTTGTTTATGAAAACAGCTTCAGAACCAGTTCTGCCTGATTTATTTTTTTTCCCAAAGAAAAAAAGTACTGTATATTCAGTGTTCTCCCACGTAAGGGCATTTCAGGTAATCAGCTATTGACAAAAACAGATGAATAACCTGCAGTTACTGTTTCATTTCTCAATATTCACTTATTTGCAGGAGTTTCTAGAAGTTTAATATTTCTGATCAGAGCAAGTAACTAAATAACACAATTTAGTATTTTACTTCTGCTTAATACCACAGAAATCTCTATTAAGCATAAAGTTTACATCAAGCCCTGCATTTTGTGACAGTCATCCTCCTCAAGATATGGCTGAGATGACAACACATTACAGTGTAATTTTCATAATGTCAGGAATGCTTAAGTAAAATCAGGTTTTGGGTGGTTAGCATGCACTTTTTGTTACTCAGACAACATCCAGGTGATGCACATTTGGCTATGAATAATGAACTGATTTAGCCAAAATCTGAAAACTTTTAACACAGGTAGAGTTTGGAAAATTATTCAGACAGAAATGTCTTTCACTTAGTTTAACTACTATGATTCAAAGAATCATTTTTCTTTTAATATGTGTTGGTAGAAGTACATTAAAGATCACCTTTGCCAGTCATGGTTAAAGAGGTAGCACCCAACCTTAACATTGACTTGTGCATATTGGCACTTAGAGACAAAGAATGTTTAACAACATACTAGTTAAAATTAATTAAATCACAATATTTTATAGCTATATATTTTCCCAAGATGGACATGACTGACTCATTACAATTCAGTCTCTACTTCCTTCATTGTTACCAATCAACATAAATAAAGGTTGAAGGATATGTCCCCTTAATAAATACAGATTCTATTTTATTAACTTTGCCTTCCTAATTAAAAGACTATTCATTTAATCCATTCTGTTATTACTGTGTTTCTAATTAATAGGAAAAGATCAACAGAATTCAGCTCTGGCCTTATTCCTTGAAATAGTACATGATTTTTTTTTATCTGCTCTTCCTGAAAGCAGTATCATCTTGCCAAGATTTATAACATCTTTTCAAGGCAGTAGGGAACTGAATTCTACCAGAATGAGGTTTAGAGTTTTGGTATTTCATCCACGTTATCAGTCGCCTTCAGCGTTAACCCCTGGAGACATAATGGCTTCTCTAGAAGCCATCAATTCAGCCATGGTGAGGGGTAAATGCATGCTGTGTGTGCTACTTTGTCATTTTAATAGAGTGACAGAAAAATGGATTACACCACAAGTTTACAAATCAGAAGTTTTCATTATTCAGAGTAAGATTCTTCCATAATCATTGAGCCATGTTAGTGAGATGGGTTACTTGACATAAATCTCTGCCACGTGGGTAATGTTTTTATGTTCAGTTCTTTGGGGTGTGTTAAGTACTCCTAAATCATCTCAAATGTGGAGTTAGAGAAAGCATCTCTTTGCCTTTCTGATTCCCACTTTCCTTCTCTAACCCAAAAATGAAGCATGTGTAACAATAGCTGCAAAGCTGAGACAGCTGAATGAATCCTAGTAATCCAGTACTTCCTTCCCTTTATCTGCCACACACTTTTCTCCTGTTTTTGTGCACAAAGAACCTCTGGGGATGCAGAAAGTATGATGTGAAAAGAACTGATAGGATATGTACTGAGAGTGGAGACTGTTCTCAGACCACATGATCTGCAACAGATGCTCTCTATCAGGAGGTGGTAACATGGAGCTACAAAACACAGAGTCTTCCCCCTCTCAAAAACACCTTCTCTGTATTCAGACACGTGTGTGTGGTTTGTATGTGAGCAGTGAGTCACTGTTCCTAGGTGCAGGTTCTGGGATGATGCAGATAAATGAAAAAGAGAAAAAAGAAAGCCATAGAAAATAACATACCCACATGCTACAGAGAAGGATAATAGAAAGGAAACAGATCTTAACTGCTAATCAGCACCTTTCAGCAAACTTCTATTTGTCACAATGTTAATTTTAAAGGAACAGAAATAGGTTCGGGTTTCTTTTAGACAAACATATGCTGAGAATTTAATGAAGATCATTTTAGGTTCACTTAGCTTCAGTAACCAAAAGTCTATAGCAGTTCTAAAACTCAGAAGATCTCAGGGACAATACTTGCTTTCATCCTTTTCAGACTACCTTTATATCTTTCTAGGAATACATACTAGATCACACTTTCAGTCAATGCTTTAAATAGTTACATTTTGTCATGTAGCCTACACAGAATTGTGGAATAACAATGCTGGCATTCAAGATCTCAAATTCTTTTCACCTCCTGAATTCTTGTTTTTGAGAAGAAAGAATCTCATCTTTTCTCAAGATTAAATAGATTTTTTTTTTATTGTTCCAAGAGTATTTTTAGTTTCTTTTCTTAGACTCATAAGAGTCTCTTTCATTCTTAAAATAGGATCACCTCAGAAAAATCTCTGTGGGCATTGCCTATCACTCTCAGAAAAAATTTGAAGAGAATAATCTTCCGTAAGCCACCCATAGACTTCTCCCATTCTGAGTTTTAATAAGCTGTTGGATAGAGTAGAGCTTTAAAGTTGAAAGCAAAATCAGAAGGGTATATTTCTTGTGGAAGAACGGAGATGCACCCACAAATGGACACAGTTTCCCAGCAATGCCACTCCTTTGATTTCATCAGAACTGCAAGTGCATGTCTCTTGGCAATATGGAGATGTCTTTGAGATTGCCTCACTGTCTACTTTTTAACTGTGTAAGTCGTCTCATGGATTTGTCCCTTTGCAATGAAAATAAACCTTATGTAATACTTCAGGATTCTTTGCCATCTCTATTTCTGTGTTTTTCTCAATCTCATTTCCACTGGGAGAATAGAAATCTCATGTTATTCCAAAGTGTAAAACATGTTTTCCCTTCATACTGAAAGTTGTCAAAGCAGATTGAGGGTAAGCATAAGTCTTTAAATATATAAATAGCAGTCTTAGAAAGGCAAGGAATTAACTGCTTCCTTTGTTCACATGAATAGGATAAGAAGTAACAGGCTTAAAAAAAACAGTTTAATAAGGTACGTTAGACATTAGGAAGATTATAATGACTAGTTATGCATAGGATACTGTTGCTGGAGGAGGCTGTGGAAATTTTATTTTGGAAAGATTGTAAGCAAATCCATCCAAAGGGGATCTGAGCGTGAATTAGGTGGGTAGAGATGATCTAGAGACTTGAATAACATCCTGAGTTTCGAGTCAGTGTCATTTTCTATGGTGCTAACAACTCTACTCAGCCTATTGACTAAGTTACCTTCCCTTGGTTGTAAATGCTAGTCTTATATGAGAAAGATTCTGTACTTCAGGAAGTAAATAATTTAATTAGATACACTCATAATTCGTCATGTCATGAGGATATACTCATTACCAATGTCAACTAACATTTGTTTCCTATTGAACAAGACTGCCTGTTGAGCTTGTTGAAGTAGTGTTGCCTTATGGTAGTACTTGAACAACCAAAAGAACTTGGAGCCTTGTAGTCCAAAGAGCAGCACAGACACATAGTAAAGAACATCATATAGTCCGAGTTATTCACTGTCTAAAGTAGTCATGAAAGAGAGCTGCAAAGAAAAAACAAAGATATGCAAGTCTGATGACACACACAAAATCACTAATAAATATAGTGCCAGGACTAGTATTAAAGCTCCTATCTCCTAGGACTAAGGTCTGCACTCATGATCTACCCCTGTAAGTCTTTGTTTTTACTCACACCAGTGCACTGAACAAAAGGTTTCCCTTACAAAGACACCAGCTTTGATTTAGAAGGTTCCTGAACTGATGAACAGTTACAGATTTAAGAATGCTACAGAAGAAACTTTGCTTCAGCCTGGTCTGGTGTGACTTTTTGCCAATCATCTGCTCTTGGTCACTTCCAGAAGCAACACACTGCTCTGGTGGACCTTTGATCTGACCTGATACAGCCATGTTTATTTTCCAGTGTTGTATTTTCAGATGTGTAGGACCTGAATTTCCTCTCAGACACATATGCATCTCTTATTGGCATAAACAGAAGGTGTGCCAAAACGGACACTAGGAAATTCTCCGATGTTTGCTTGACACTGTCATACTCACACACGCCCCAGGGAAGATACAACATTCCTGCAAGGGCAAAATGAAGACCTTCTACAAAACATGATTAAAGCTTGCTCCCATACCCCACTACCTCCATCCATATTCGTGTCTGTAAAATTGGACTGCAAGACACAACTTTTGTTAGAAACAGGTAAGACAGATTAAAAGAAAATAGATAAAAGAATATTTTTAGATCTTATTGATTGATTTGGTTTCAATGTACTTTTCTACACCTGTCTCCCTAAAATCCTCAGGCATAACCTTTGGGGTCCTTACTTAGATTAATCTTTTGTGATTCATAGCATAGAAATAAAATTATTATCCTTTCAGTTATTAATCAAATGGCCTTGGCCAACCTTTGGACTGTTTCCGTCTTCAGCAGGACATATATGGGGCTGATATTGCTCACCTTGAGGGTCTCTGAGCTCCAAGGTTGCTGGGTAAATGGAGACTGCAACACTCCTTTTCAAAGCAAAGGTATCCTTTACCCTGCAGTCTGCTTTACTTTAAGGACACTGTTTGGACATTGGAGGGAATTTAACTTCTCACTTCTCTACACTCTTTTGCAGCTCTAGAAAGGCAAGCCTTTGGTTTACTTCTAATTTCTTTATCTTTTGGGTAGCAATGAAGATTCTGACTTAATGCTTCTATTTAAAGTGCATTTAATGACTACATATAATACAATAGCTGTTTCCTGGGGCAACACGTGGATGCCTGAACAAGAGAACTGAGAGATAAATAAGTGGGAAGCAGACAGTTGCCTCAGAGGAAAGAGCATTCAGGTGAGGCTGGAGCAGGCTCCAATCTACCATGGATTGAAAAGGGAGCAGATTCCTCAAATGGGCTGGGGTTACATGGTTGTAATCTGAAAGTATTTTTTCACCTGCTTGTTTTGTCCCTGGAGAAGAAATCTTTACAATTATGTTTAGCTTCCGTATTTTTTTCCAAAGGCTATCCAGTTAGAACTGTTCTAGATAGAAGAATTTTGTCTGATTAATTTTTCCCTGAACCAGAAGAAATAACCAAAAATTAATTTAGAGCATAATTCAGGTCTGCAAAAATTCATATCCTCATTTATTTTACAGGAACTTCTCCACCAGTTGGACTTGTGCAAACACAGAAAAAAAGCATGTTAACCCACACCATACAGCATGCTTGCAGGAGGGAAATTATTACATCCCCTGCAGTGAGATCATTCTTTGTCCAGCAGACACTTTTACAAGTCTTGTGAAAGATCTCCTTTTAAATTATTGAAAAGAACTCATTTCCCTCAGATCATCTATCTTGCTTTAATTTTCTTTCAGTGATAGTTGCCCTTTTTGGTTGCTAACCAGATTTTCTTCATATATTGCTGAGGTTCCGATCAGCCAAATTACTTTTGGAACTTCCTGCAACTAATGGTCTTCCACATTTTATTCTCCCTCCTTATCCTCATCTCTACTACTTACGTTCTACTTAGCTCTTTTTGATGCAACATTTGTGAGATTTAGAATCAATAATAATTTCCTTGAACCATCTCCTCGGGAGCTAAGCAGGTATCTTTTATTAGGAGAGTTGATTTGTGAAAGCTAGAGAATACACGTGCTGTTCTGAGAAGAACGGGGACTGCTTTGGTGGGCCTACTGCCCTCTTGCAGAGCATGACTTGATTTCCTTGTGATCATAACACTTCTAGAACTGGTGTCCTGCCCTTATCCACCTGCAGTTGGACACACTCTGCCAAGGGAGGCATGCTCCAGAGGGTTCCCCTTACCCTGAAGCACAGCCTTTGCGTATCATGAAACAAAGTGAATTCTGAAAACGTGGGGTGTGACTTTGCAAGTACATTTAAGGACATAGACATCAAGTCTTGACTGCAACTCAGGGAAGCACGGGAACTCCGTTGGATGGCCTGTAGTTCTAGATGTCTCATCCCTTTGTTGGGGCTATTTTAACAAATACACAGGTTTGTAACATTTCTAGAAGCCCTTGACTGAATAATTATCTAAGGGCCATTTGGAGATATCAGATTGACAAATTTTGGTGATATTTCTACAACTGGACAGCTGAAAATCAGAATCAGTATTAGAGACTAAGGATATATTTCTACCTCTGTTGGTTTTTTTACTGGTTGTGTTTATTTTCATTTTATACAAAAGGAAGTCCAGATAATCTTAATCAACTTTTCTTTCCTTAGACAAGGTAGCTAATACCCAGTTAAGTCAAAATGCACATCCTAGAACATGAAGTATATGGAAGTTCCACCAATTTCTTGCAGATCAAACAGAGACAGGAATGCCATTTGGAAGCTGGAGATGGTGACCAAAGCCATGTAATGTCTGTATGTCTCTAGTTTCCCTTCTCTTCTCCTTAAGGTATGAAAGTCATACTATCTGGCATTTGGAATCACAAATCCCTTTCAAAATCTCAGTCTCTTGCTCTGTAGGTTTGTACAACATCTGCTTTTCTACTATAAAATAAAACAAGCCAGAGATAGTTATCTCATCTTGAGGTAAGAGGCATGCAAGGACTGCATCCATATAATTTAACATTCTTCTACTCCAAAATAGAGTATATGTGTCCAAACTGCCTCTTGGAACCAATCCCTGACAGCGCTGCCACCATGTCCAAGTCCCATCCCAAAAGTGTTAATTGCTATAGGATAAAACAATGCCAACAATTATATAGTACTGCAGTACTGTTCTCTGACAACATTTCATTTAGGACAGTTATAGTGAATATACATGATTTCAGTTGTGACTCATAGTTTCTATTGTATTATAAACTATCATTTGAACCGGCAATGCAACATTTAGTAATTCTAAGAGATGTTTTATAATCACAGAATCACAGAATCACAGAATCACAGAATTATCAAGGTTGGAAAAGACCTAGAAGATCATCGAGTCCAACCATTCACCTATTACTACTAGCTCCCACTAAACCATATCCCTCAATACAACATCCAGTCTTTCCTTGAACACCCCCAGGGTTGGTGACTCCACCACCTCCCTGGGCAGTGCATTCCAGTGCCTGACTACCCTTTCTGAGAAGTAGTGCTTCCTAATGTTGAGCCTGAATCTCCCCTGGCGCAGCTTGCTACCATTCCCTCTAGTTCTGTCACTGCCTACACGGGAGAAGAGGCCGACCCCCAGCTCACCACAACCTCCCTTCAGGAAGTTATAGAGAGCTATAAGGTCTCCCCTTAGCCTCCTCTTCTCCAGGCTGAACAATCCCAGCTTCCTCAGACGCTCCTCGTAAGGCCTGTGTTCCAGACCCCTCACCAGCTTAGTAGCCCTCCTCTGAACGCGTTCCAGAGCCTCAATGTCTTTCCTGTAGTGAGGGGCCCAAAACTGAACACAGTACTCGAGATGCGGCCTCACAAGTGCTGAGTACAGGGGGACAATTACCTCCCTGCTCCTACTAGTAACACTATTTTTGATGCAAGCCAGGATGCCGTTGGCCTTCTTGGCCACCCGCGCACACTGTCGGCTCATGTTCAGCCGTGCATCAATCAGTACCCCCAGGTCCATATCCTCCACACAGTCATGGACGATGATGTTGTTTTGCACCCCATCTATATGAAGAACCCTTCCTGCAGGTTCCCTGCCTTCCCTTGCTTTTTTCTTCCCACTCTGCTGAGAAGCCTTGAGATTATCCCACAGCAAAAGAACATTTTTGTGAGAATGAGTATTTTTGTGGAACATAAATAACTACTTCACAACATCCCACACTGCACATGAGTCTTGCTGCAGGAACATAAACCAGTCCACTATCCTAAATAGGGGTGAGTCAAATCAAAAGTCCTAAAGTCTTCAGGAGGCAGAACTACTTGTTTTCCTTCTGGCTTATAGCTGGTTTTAAAACCAAATGTAAAACAAATCTATTGAAAGGAGGTGGAAGTCTCCTAGATGCTTGGGATTTCCCAAGTGCAGAGACATACATAGAGAGAATACATCACTCAGGGTGTCCTCAGCTGTCTGATGCAGCCATAAGAAATGCCTTGCTTGGGTAAAGGTAAGTGCCATTATTTTACACCTGTCCCCAGCAGCTATTGGATGGGCACAGGTTAACTTTTGTCTCAGAAGGTACTTCTCAGCCTTTTGCTTGTAATCTCTGTTAATAAATAGAATGGACAGAAAATTAACCCCTACACTTCTCTTTTTAATTCTTTATAAACTCTTCCAGTTCATGCTACAGTTTTCACAAATAAATTGTACAGTTCTCCCATGGGCATGGACACACATATTTTGGTCCAGTAGAATTAAGGATTTTTGGGTTAACTTCAAACAGGTTACAGTTGAGACTTCTGAGAGAAGTTATCACTTTCAACTTACTGAATGACAGTCACATACAGAATAACAATTTTCTTATAATTAGGCATGACAGCTCCCAGTGCAGCTAGAAACAGGTTTTTTTCACAGAAAAACAGCAAAGCCACTTCTCTCTAGCCCTTACTTTTTTTAAGAGCTAAGCTGTATTGCTCCATTCTCATTCTCAATCAACAGTTCCTGAAGTCCTTATCCATAGAAGCATCTCAAAGCACTAAATTTAGCACTGCTGTACATAAACAAATCCTATTCAAAATTAACTATGGTTTGGAGTCTGGAGCAGTTAAAAGCTAAAATATTTTTTTAAATGATGCTTACATTCTTCTAAATTTGGGTGCTGATGCACAGAATTGGCAATGCCTTGTGTTAAGGATAAAAGAAGGCAGCAAAAGTCATGTGGCACCAGATTCAGTTAGAGATAGTGGCATTTTCTCCTCTTTATTCTAAACAACTATCTACTAGTCTTTTCCTTCTACGGTGGTCATCAAGAGAATCTTTGTACAATCTTCTTTCTACGACACAATTTCTTTGAGTCCATATTGCAAACAAGGGACCAAAATAGGTCCTATATTTCTCCTTTAACTACGGAGGGAGCCATGCTGACTAGCCCACATGGAGGTATCTAAATTGTAGATAAGTTTAGATGAATCTCACCCTGAGGACTGTGGTCCATCTATACAATCCATGAACGAGATAATACGTAATATACAATATATAACCCATGATCAAGATAGTCCATGGAAGATACTACCAATAAAACACATTTGAAAGGAAGGGCACACCCAGTTGCCGTAAGACAGAGAAATAAGAAAGAAATTCATATCTGGAATTGCCAAAATGTAGGCTGATATACAAGAGTGAGGTCAGAAGCAGGAGTCCCTGTTCTTGCCTGTTTGCTCTCCTTTGCCCAAGGGGGAAGGGCAGCTGTGTGCAATGGGGCAGACTTAGAATAGATGCTGATGTCCTACCAGTGGGACTGTGTCAGTGTTCCAGCTTCCAAGATAGCTGGCCAGAGCTGTAGTCCTTGCATATTTCCCTGAGGGTCTCACCAGAACACATGATTTTACTGACACGGTTTTATTTGTGTTCCTGTAGGGTTCATTCCTGGGACAGCATCAGGTAATCCTAATAAAGCACTGGAAAAGCAGGAGGTCACATTAGCTGACTGCAGGCTTGCTCCATTTTGTGGTCAATAGAGCATTTTTTCTCACCTCATTTAGGGCTCACTTGTCGAATATATGGTGAACATAAAGACTGCATTAGGTTTCCATCAATAGCTTTTAATTCTCTGCTTACTAGCCCAGGGTCTTATCCCGCTTGGGGAAGATATCAGAGTTTTCCTTTCTCCCTTTGGTGGCTCAGAAAGGAAACACTGATATCACTGAGCTCCACATAAGAGAAAGGATTATCTGTGTGTTGCCTTTAGGACAGTAGGTATGGATCAGCACATTGGTACAGGAAGAAACTGTGGTTAGAAAAAAGATATTTTTGGAAAATATATTTCATATCCTCCCAGAGACCACATCAGCAATTGTTACCACAGTGTCATTCAGACGAGCCACGGCTTCAGGCTGTATATGTACATGATGTATTTTAAACTGCAGTGAACAAACCAAAAGTTTGTGTGTCAGCCTTCCCTTATGCAGCATTATTAAGGGTGGCCAAGCAGACCTGTGTTTGCCTGACATGTCATGAGAATGATGCATGTCTTTGTAGAGTACGTACAGCTACAAGATGGCTGACATCTTTTAGATATGCACATGTACAGGGAAGACCATGAGTATGTGTTTTACATATGCTTTACAGACCGTCTTATTTTTTTACCCTGCTCAGGAAAGAGGCTGGTTATAATTGCGTGGTGCTACTCACCTGCCCAGCAGCAAAAATTCTCCAGCGAGTCCCAGGCGTCTCATAGCCATTAAGAGCCCTCTCACAGTCATGCCTTCACAGAAGCAGGCAACCACTCTTGCCTTGGGCAGGTGGCTCCGAAGCTTTCGCAGCAGCTTGTCAAAGCTCTGTTCACCAGCATTGCTATAGATCTTGTAGGAATGTGCAATGCAGATGCCTTCCTTGGCCGCCATATCTTTGAAAGCTTCCATTCCACTTTCACCATAGTTTCCTAAATGCAAACAGAAACACATATGCATATATTAAATTTTGCAGTAGCTTTACTTGATTTGAAAACAGTAAATATTTTAAAGAGTATTTAACATGTCTGCACAGAGAATCAGTGTACCAATATTAACAAAATTAGATTTTTAATTAATCTAATTGTCAAGTCAAGATCAAATTTTCTAGAAACCTTGCTTCTGTTTAGTAGCCTACATCCATGTTGAAACCACAAGCTGTTAGGTACCTCAGTAGCTGTGAGGATCTGGTCAAAAATTTGTTTAACAATGTATGTAAAAATCACAGTCTCTTCTGATTCTCTTACACTGTCTGAATGTGATCAAGTGCTCAGTGGTTAACTTCAGAAATTTGAAAAATATATTTTCAGAATAAACTTTTAAGTGTAATATTTAGAATAGAGGCAAAGCAAGACAGGTAGTCATGCCAACATGACTTTTTCCATGATGCAAACTGAAAAGGAGCAAATATTTAATTACATTGCAGGTAAAAACTTATGTGAAGAACGAACTTCTGGACCATGACTGGCAAAATTGAGGGATTATGGTGATAACAATATTACAGATGAACTGAATGTACTTCTGTGTTGTTGTTTAAATTAAATCATAGAATCCCAGACTGGTTTGGGTTGGAAGGGACCCCAAAGCCCATCTAGCTCCAAACACCCTGTCATGCACAGGAACACCTTCACTAGACCAGGTTGTCCAAAGCCATACTGTAATGACACCATAGATGGCCACCTATTTTTAGGTGTGATTTGCCCTTAGTGAAGTCATATTGGCTGTCACAAATCACCTCCTTGTTTTCCAAGTGCCTGAGCAGAGTTTCCAGGAGGATCTGCTCTGTGATTCTGCCAGGCACAGAGGTGAGACTAACTGGTCTGTATTTCTCTGGCTCTTCCTTTTTTTCCTTTGTTAAAAATGGGGTTTATGTTTCCCCTTTCTCAGTGAAAGAGAACTTCATCAGACAACCACAACTTCTCAAATATGATGTCTATCAACCCAACAGGTTTCTTTCAAGCCATTCTTCCCCTATGGGATAAATTGGTAATAAATATTAACAGATAAGCACATTTAGTGTTCTTTATTCTGCTGCACCATAAAAAGTCTATTCACTGCCAGGCCTACATAAAAGTCACAGTGCTTAAACAGTGGGTGTACTGATACCACTGACAATCATCCTGACCAGGATTGTCTTTCTGGTTCCCTGTGCTCCTCCATCTGGCTGTCTAAATCTGTTTTGTCTCATTTAAATAAGAAGGCCTTTGATGCAGGAAATCTTTCTCCAAAATGCTGCCTTAACCCCCCTCTACCCCCCCCCCCCAAGTAATTTCCACAGAAACCATCAGTAAATTAATACTTCTGAGAGTGTTAATGCTGTTGCAATGTAGTGCTGATCCTTCACTTCTGTTAGTTTGCAAATGGAAGAATCTATAAGGAAAATGCTTTCTTTTACCAGCACAGTTGCAAGTATATAGGGGTACTGACAGTAAAAATGCATGTGAAGCAGTGAGAATCAGTACTTGGACTGTAATTTGGTTTTGTGACCTTGGACATCTGAGCCATCAAGCAGTGTGCCCACCCGCGGAGGTGTCCCTGTGGCTCTGGTGCTAGAGTTTAGAGTCTGTATCACACACAACACTGTATATGAATGTGAAAATCTGTCTTCAGCTTGAAGATCTTACTATTTGAATAAAAAAAAGAGACATAGAACAATGGAGAGGAAATACCATGATCTTCATTTCACATCAGGATTGAATCATGGAGATCTTGAAATTTCAAAATGGTAGCCAACCAGAATGGCAACCTGAATGCAGATCTCCTTAACGAATATGACTTGCATTATTCTCCCTGCTGATGGAAAACCCCTTACTATGCAAATCATGTCTGGGCGAAATGTCATAGGATTTTTAAACTCAGTTGATTCAGTGCTTCCTTCGAGTTGTAAATCAGATGCCCAGTGCGTCCCCATGCTTCATGCTCATAAGGGCTGTTTCCTGTGATACATGTGCATCAAGTGATTCCCAAGAGATGCTGAAGCAGTTCAGCTAGAGGTCAAAAATGTGGTGGTTCATAAAAGATATATTATAACCTCCAAAGTCAGTCTGAAGGAAAAATGGGGGTCAGTCACATTCAACTCCCACTGGGTTCTGAGGCCGTCTAAAATAAAATTAAGCTGTTTGACAGGAAATATACTACTTTATTTAAAACTATTTCCATATAAGTCAATCTGGATCTACTTTAAATATTCTGTTTCTCTTTTCCTAAGAGAAAATAAAAAAGGAAAAAACCCATCAGATTAAACTTTGCTGTAGAAGATGAAAGTTTGAGGAAAAGCTGTTCCATAGTGTATCTCAAAGAGTTTGAAATTCTGGAGACTTCATTTTCTGTCCAAAAACTGTCAATGGAAAATTCCTTGCCAGGTCTAATTGACTTACAGAATTGGATCTCTTCAATGTTCCAGATATTGCACTCTTTGTTTGAAAGTGTTATAAGCGTACAAACTGTTACCCTGAGGCTTGCTATAAAGCTGAGAATAGGTTTAATTACAATACTGAAATATAGTAGGTCTTGCAATGAACACAAAGTGCATTAACTCTTTTCCAGTCAAATAAATGTTCCTCTGGCAAAAAGGACATGGTCTCTTGATGTATCAAGACATTTTGGGAAAACATACAGAAAGAAATGTGTAATACAAGATGAAAAGTGTTGAACTATCAAGGCCACTTAGCAAAGTGTTACTTCCTTAACGTTTGGAAGAAAAACATCCTGGCAGTGCAAATCTGAAAGCGAGTGAGTTCTCCAACGGGGAAAACTATAGCTGTATGGTATGAGCTCAAGGGAGATTTGATGAAAACAGAAAGCAGCTTTGCTTCAAGCTGCTCATACAAATACACCAGTGGAGCTCTTGTCATGATCATTGCTGATTAAACTCTACTTAATTAATTATTCACAGTGAATTCCCCTGTTGTGCAAGAGATTTGATGAGGTATGTATATTTAATTTGAGCTATACTGTGGGGATAATGAACACTCCTCTATGAAAAAAGAAAATTCTGCTAAACTCCTTTGTGCCACCCATTAGGATTAATTTCTTCTGGGCTATCTCTCTTTCTATGTAAACCTGTATGTGTAAGAAGGTATACATATAGCACTGAGGGAATGGGAGAGGGAAATCTGGTGAGTATCATTACATCACTTCTTGAGGACGAGATGTGAGGTTCAGATTGGAAGAGCATCTCCATGCTTTCTGAATGGAACTGGGGCCCTCATGGACATTTGATTCTTGAACCATGGCGTGTCAGTAGTAATACTACTCAATCTGCCACAGCAAGAACAAGTTGCACTGGAAGAACAACTCCCACTCTTCAACCAGGTCTGTGACACAAGGAGAAGGATTATGCCTTTCACACATAGATGAAGAATGTGAGGACTTTAGCAGCCTGACTCTGAGGAGGAGTTTGTACTTTCACTTCCAGGTGAAAATTGATTCAGAACCCCTACGGTGGAACCAAAGAACGTCTTCAATGATTCCCCTGTGATGGAATCTGCCTACATCCTGGCAATCTATCCATGTATCTATTTTGTTTCCATTTCTAAATTTAAAGAGAGTTCCTAAGGAAAAATTAATCATAAGGCACGGATTGATTTACTTTTGCTTGTCTAGTTCCAGTTCAGCAGAAAAGACTCAGCAAACAGCACAAGCTGGAGCTGAAGTATCTTCGATTTATGTGCAGCTTGTCCTCCCCCACCAAATTCCATCTTCAGTTCAGCATTTGGAAACTGGCAACTCTCTACTGCAACTGGTTCTGCTGGAGTAGGTATCACAATTTGCTACTGGATATTTATCTCCTCTTGAAAGTTTGTCTGTCGGTGGCATAATCAGAGCTGTGAGCTGTTGATGGCTTTTGTAAATATGTCCTTTGCTCACGGCAACAACTGGCAGCAGGGTTCTTTTAAAATGCCAGCCTGAATCCTGCATGTTGCCTACCTGTATGTCTGGCCTTAAGCCCAGTTCAAAAGCTACTCCCATATGTCTCTGCATGCTTAAGAAAAAAAAAAAAAAATCAATTACATCATCATGCAAAAGACTTATCCCTGCTTCAGAACTGGAATTTTGTTCAAAACTCAAGCAAATGCATCCCCACCTACAGACTAACTATAACAATCTGTTAGTTCCACTTTCAATGAATCAGTACTAGAAACTATTAAGAAGCTTAAAAGGAACAGATTGTGCTTTTTTTCCAGATGAAGCTTAATATAGTACAGTACATAATAATGCTTCAATCTGATAGAAAAGGGTCAAGCAAACTGCAGACTGCTCTTGCTGCTCCCTCTGCCCAGAAATTGATCCAATTAAAGTATATAGGCATAAACTGTTAAGATTTGTAGGGAAGATCAGCAAAACAACAAGGGTTTTAATCTTATCGGAATAGAAAACTATCTTTTCTCCTGCCCATGGATTTTTGGGGGGGGGGGGGGGGGATGGTGGGTGTGGGTGTCATACATTTCCATTTTAATATAAGAGGGTTTTTATCATTAGCTGCACATGCAAATTGTTATGATGTAATTGTTTTGTTCATAAGAGAGTTTCAGTGAGTGTAGATGAGAATCAGCCTTTAGGAGAGATGTAGGATGGAAAATTGCTTCTGGTAGGATGCACTGAAAATTCGCAAAGTAAAGGAAGGGAGGGTTCAAGGGAAATTGAAGAAATGCATTATGTCACTCATTTAGCTGGTAATAATCCTACCTATCACAAAGCATATTTATTTAAGCAAAGTGCTAGTATCATTTTTATAGACAAGGAAAAGCAAAGCACAGAATAATATTCTATGCTGTATTCCAGCCACAGAAAAGAAGCCAAGTCAGGTTGAAATTCTCAGTAGATGTTTTGCAATCAATGCAGGGAATATAGAGCTTCATTTTTTACTAGCTTTCATTGGCATGAATAGGATGAACTTTGCCAGAAATACTTTAAAGAATCTAAGGAAGTATAATTTTGAAAATGCATGTGGGAGTAATAGAAGATATTTATAAAAGGCAACTTGTTGGGTGATTACCAGGGTGATCTTCCTGAAAATCAAAGGTATGGGGGTGTAGAATAGTTTCCCAGAAGAAAATATTAGAAGTCTCTGGCTGTTACAATTCAAACTGATCATGACAAAATGCCTGTTGTACCTACAACTACTGGTACCTACTAGATATTGTGCATATTTAACTGCCATGACTGCATAAGCCTTTTAAAGTTTCATCACTACTAAGAATAGAAACATAATACCAAATCTTTTGAGCAGCTACAGAAACCACATGCCACTCATATAACATGATCAAAATCAGTGTCTTCCTAGTACAGTTATATCTAATACAGAGTTGTAGTTCTGAAGGGAACAAACCAAATAAAACCAAATCAAATCAAATCACATGCACCTGAAATTCTGGAGTTGTCTATGTGTGCTAAAAAAAGAAAAGAAAAACCCATCTGTTTACATTTTATAAAAATAGATTTCATTTAAATTATTTTAAAATGGGATTTCCTTTTCTATTTTAGTTATATATGTATATAAAAATTTTTTAAAATTAAAGTAATTTTAAAAGCAGTCCATTAAAAAATGCTTTCAATAAGAATATTCCACTTAAATATCTCTGACCAGATCTTTTTCTTAATAATCACTTGGAGACTGGGTTGTTCCGTTTCAATTATCTTGAGTACTGATAGCAACTTCAATGGCTTTGAGCTCTTTATTCGTAAGACTAAATCTGAATTTTATGGGAAAATGTATATGTATGTACACACACATATTTATAAGGATGCCACTTTTTTTTTGTAAACTAATATCTAACATTCAGAATGCAAATAATCAAATGCTGCTCTGGTGAAAGGGCACCGACTAGGCTTTCCTCAGCATGACACCACATTGTATCTCCAGCGCCATGCCTCATCTGGAGCCACACATTGAAGCAGCTGCTGTGAAGCTTCTCCATAGGGTCACTGCAGAACTGTGGCACAACACAGTATGTAGTCAAGATGGAGGACAGCTTGATGAAAATGTAGCATGTTCTATGAAATTAGTTTTCACAGAGGTGTTGGCTATGTTCTTTGACAAAAGTTGTCAAGAAGGTTTTTCTGTTGCTCCTCATGAAGAACCCAATGATCATGTCGAGGGAAGGTTTCTCCAAAGAAGTGATTACTCAAGCAAAGCAGCCAGGCAGTGTTGGATGGGCTTGGAGAAGTGTCAGAGAACTGGAAACCAAGAAAGGAGCAGCAACGGGGCAAGTGATTAATTTAAGAAAACTACCTACTCCATCCTTAAAATTTCTGTACCTGTGTGATGATTTTGACTGAGAGTTAGAGAAGTTTAATCTCCTTCTCTGGAGATATTCAAGACCCATCTGGATGCCTACCTGTAATACCTGTCCTAGGGAACTTGCTTTGGCAAAACATCTGCCTGCCCATGGGAAGTGGGGAATGAATTTCTTGTCTTGTTTTGCTGGTGTACATGGCTTGTCTTTTACCTATTAAACTGTTACAGGGACATTTTTCACTTTTACTCTTATTTTCTCCCCCATCTCCCCTGCAGGGAGTGAAGGAGCAGCTGTATGGTGCTTAGCTGCTGGTTGTGGTTAGACCAACCTGCCTTTCTTAAGCCCAGTCTCAGTGTGATTCAGAGTGTATGATCTAAGAGTCTAAGGGCCATAAAACACTGCTGATTGCAGTTAGGATTCTGTACTTAGCTATCTATATGATTATGGGTCTCCATATATCTCATATATCTATTACTTTGAATGTTCTTCTTTTCTATTCAAATTTAAAGCTCTTTGAACAGCGTTTACCAGTGTCTAAGTGTTCATAAAGCTCAGACCCAAAAGGATTGCCTATGTCACTGTTGGCTTAATATGTCTAATGTATGTCAATATAAAGAAACATTAGTTGCCATGCCAACCTACTGGCTATGAACTTAATTTCCTTCTCTGTGAATAGGATTTGTTTTCAGATATTTTCAGTTTTATATATTTGAGAACAAGGAATGTTTTCATAATCTCAAAAATATTGCCCAACCAAAAAACCCTGCTTCTAATCCTCTTAAAATTCAATTTGGTCTAATTGAATTTTTTTTTAAATGATCTTATAGTATTTAATTTAGATATTGGCCATTTTTTCATTTCATGTAAACATCATATCACATTCTAGAATGTAAAATAAAATCAAAATATGTCTTCTGAATTGCAAAACTAGTTAATTTTTACTTTAAAAATAATTAACTGTAGTGTTTTTACATTTTAAAGTCATTAAGCTGTTTTCTATAAAGTTTTTAAGTTTCAGTTACCAGGAATTTTCTGAGCAGAAGTTTTAATTCAAACATTTTTTAACCATTTCCATTCATTAGATCTTTATTTAAGTAAATAATATTTAAGTTATTTTAATGATGTTATATATGCAAAATAACAAAACGCACTTAATTAAATCAAATGTATCTGTTCTTTATCTCATCTGAGAGAGATCAGAAGTGTCACTTTGCTAACAAAGCTTCTATTCTCTTTCTCATCTTCTCTTGGCTATTTTGAAATAATAAATTCACTCCGCTTAAGAAAATGATGACCTAGTTTCACATTTTAGTGCATCTTCTTGTCTGTTTATTTTTAAATTATCACTTCATAACTTTAAAAGCAAAACTTTTTTAAGCACTACTGCTATGTGAGAACAGGTAACAGCCTGGAAACAACCTTTTCTGAATACGTCCTTTGATCCATCCTGATAACTGTCATGACTGCAGCTTTGTGGCCTTGTCCACAGAGCAATGTTTGAAGGCCTCAGCGATGCTAATGTCTGCTAAAGGATCTTAAGCTTGACAGCTTTTGCAGAACCATGCTGCCTTCTCTGACTGCTTTCCTTGCTTTCAGACTGAAGAGATTAACATTTTTCTGTAGTTTCTCTTCATGAAACAGCTTTTTCTAGCTACCTGACTCCAAGACATTTCCCTTAGACACTTCCTGTATCATTTCATCATTTCATTAATGAAAGTTCCTAGTGGTCTGCAGGGATACTCTATCTTTTCTTTCATTTTCATTTAGTGTTATACTTTTCATTTTTTGTTTGGTTTTCAGATAGAAATGAGGATACATGAGACCAACAATATTAGTCTGGAGGCTGTTCCTTTCAGGAGACAAATGCTGTCTCAGAAAGGAGAGGGCTTTGGGAACACTTTGGTCTGTGATCCTGTATCCTTCAATGTGAGTGTAGTGAATTCCCAAGGAGTGCAGCTGCCTGCGGTTTCTTCACTGGTTTTTTGGACCCACTCCTAGTTCTGACTTAGGATATTAATTATTATATTTCTCAAAAGAGATGTTTCCTTCTACAAGGGAACAACATCACACTTTAAGAGAAGCTGTGGCTGCCCCTGGATCCCTGGCAGTGTTCAAGGCCAGGTTGGATGGGGCTTTGTTGTAACAGACATATAGTGTTTATTAAATCAACAGTCACTCTGTATGTCTAACATCTGTTTTAATAATAACACCTTGTATTTCCACAGTAATTGTAGGTGATGGCAAGGCTCCTTGAAAGTGAGAACCTTAATTCGCTTCAAATGATTTTGCAAATTCATATTCAGCACGTTCATTTGGGAAAAGAGTGGGTTTTGTGACTCTCCCAATCTGTAAGGAGGTTGCAGAGATGTTTGGGTTTGTCACTTCTATCACGTGACAAGTGATAGAACAAGAGGAAATAGCTTGAAATTGCACCAGGGCAGATTTAGGTTAGATATCAGGAAGAATTTCTGTACTGAAAGGGTTGTCAAGCACTGGAACAGGCTGCCCAGGGAGGTGATGGAATCACCATCCCTGGAGGGATTTAAAAGTTGTGTGGATGAAGTCCTTAAGAACATGGTCTAGAGGTGGACTAGGCAGGGTTAGGCTGTGGTTGGACTCCATGATCTGAAGGGTCATTTCTAACCCAGGTGATTCTATGATTCTATGATAATCTGAATTCTGAGAGCAGCAAGGTCTATCGGGTATCTGTGAATATTTAGAATAGTAACTGTAAGGCAGATATATGACTGCATTTCCCAGGAGTGCTCTTCAAAAGATTTTGAAGGGGATAATATAAAGTTTCTTGGGGCATATTAATAAGAAGACCTATACTGTGTGACTAACTACTTTCTTTGTGTTAGTCTCATTTTAGGAACATGTTGCATAATTGTTTCCCTTTGGTGGATTACAAAGATTACATCTTAGAAGAATATTTGAAAAATGCATTTGAATTTGTCAGGAGAACAGGTGGTTTTCAAATTGAAACTTCAGAGCGTACTGCATATAGGATACCACCTTCTTCAGCTTTTGGATGTAGAAACTAAGGAAGGAAAAAAATAGTAATAGACAATGGTTGCAAACAAGAAATGTCTAAGTGCAGAGTCATAACAACACCAGACAATCTTATAGTCTTGGTGCAGGGTGACTGGAAAGCTGCACTGAGGAAAAGGATCTGGGGGTGTTGGTTGACACTTGCCAAGGAGTGTTCCCAGGTGGACAAGATGGCCAATGGCATCCTGGCTTGAATCAGAATAGCAGAGACAGCAGGACCAGGGAGGGGATCATCCTCCTATACTCAGCTCTGGTGAGGCAGCACCTTGAGTAGTGTTCAGTTTTCGGCTCCTCACCATGTGAAAGACATTGAGGCCCTGGAGCATGTCCAGAGAAGGGCAACCAGGCTGGGGAAGGGTATGGAACACAAATCTTATGAGGAGCAGCTGAGGGAACTGGGACTGTTTAGTCTGGAGAAGAGGAGGCTCGGGGAAGACTTGAAAGGAACTTCCTGAAAGGAGGTTGTGGTGAGTTGGGGGTCAGCCTCTTGAGGATAATTAGCAATAGGACAAGACGGAATGGCTGCAAGTTGCACTAGGGGAGATTTAGGTTAGAAATTAATAGAAAATTCTTCTCAGCAAGAATGGTTGGGCACTGGAAGGGGTTGCCCAGGGAAGTGGTGGAGCCACTGTCTCTCGGGGTATTCAAGGAAAGGTTGGATGAGGTACTTAGGGATATGGTTTAGTTAGTAACATAGGTAGTAGGGGGATGATTGGTCTGGATGATCTTGGAGTTTTTTCCAACCTTAATGCTTCTATGATAGTATGATATGATTTCCTGAATTTCAGACTAAGCTGTCCTAGAATGGTTAGTTATTAAATAATTACAGAATATTTTTTAGTTTAGAAGCTCTTTATAGTGGTGGAGATTTCACAGTTACCTTGGACAATCTGATATAAGCCAAACTTATCTTTCATGAGTTTTCCTTCCCTAGTTCTTAACCTGTTCTGTTCATATTTCTAAGTCTAATATATTTTGTTCTATCAAATATGACAACAGCTTCTCAAAGTGGTATTTTCAGAAACGATTTCGAAGACAATTAATTTTCTTTCTTTTTAAAGACTAAATATTCCTAGTTGTAATATGATGGTCCTGTTTTCTACACTAATTTTTGTATGGCGATTTTTGTGCTTAATCTCCAATTAGTTCATGGTGTCCATCCTTGTTAATGCAGTCTTTATGAAGATACAGTAGTTTTCCATCTTGTAGCTTGCATGAGAAGTGTACAGTTGAAAAACTATTTCATATCCCTGAATCGTGTTACCTCTTTGTATACTTTTGGTATGATATTTACTTTTTTTAACAATGGAACAACACTGTTGACTCAAATTTAGCTTGTGATCCTTTTTAATCTAGATCTTGTTTTCTGCAGAACTGCTTCTAAGTTGATCATTCCCCATCCAAGCAAAAAGCAGCAAATTATTGTGTTCTATCTAGTTCAGCTTCATCCAGCATGATACTGTTTACAGATTTAATAACAACATTATGTTTATCATAATTCAAATCCGTGTTGGAAATATCTATTCTAAATGGATCTTCAACAAGGCCATGAGCTTATGTCTTCTGATAGCAAAATGATCAGAGGACCTGAAAATCTATCGACTGTGAGATGTTAAAGTACAGAGATGATGGCCTCTTCTGATGACCTAAAAATTGTCATCTATTATATTTAACGTCTTTCTTAATGATCTGAAGAGGGGGTAAAGAATGTTAATTCAACTTGCAAATGACACTGAACTGACCAATGTTGAGGATGATAGCCAGGATACAGAAATATTGCAAAGGTTTTTAAAGATATTATTGGCTGGAATAGATATTTGGGAAAAGAAACAGGTTCATCTTGTCATACTTAGACTAAGAATTCTGAACTGAGTGTAAGGATAAGAAAAAATGCAAGAGAGGAAAGAGAAAGAAAATTAGGCATAATTGTGCAGATAGATAACAATTACATATCTATGCAAATGGAATGGCTGTATTCTGTTCCATTGGATTTTAATTGTTAGCTTAGATTTTGGGGAAATAATCTGAATTCACTCACCCCAAACTGTTTGCAAGAAAATTATTTTTTCTGAGTTTTTTTCTCATGGGGAAAAAACCCAAACCTAACCTAATTATTTGACCTTTACTCCTCAAAATGTCACTGATTTTCTCCCATAAGGATCCTCAGAAAGGACGTTTGAAAGGCAGTCTCAGTCCCCTCTGACTGAGGAGCATCTATTCTGCATCTTCCACTGTGCCTGGCCCACATATCATGTCAATACATAATCTGGGTTGGGTTATCTTAATCTTTCCTTATGGTAATTGTCCATTTGAAAAAAAAAGAAAAAAAAAAAAGAAAAAGTTTTGCTTTGCTTCTCCCTATAGTTGATCAGTAATACTGAATTTTGTGATCCAGTAATCTCTCCAGAACATTTTCTGGACTGATTTTATCAACAAAACTTTCAACTTTACACATGTAGGCTCTTGTCAACTATGTAATATGAGAGAGAAGAATGTTCATTTATAGCATGCCAGCAGTTGTCATAGAAGTTGATATGTTAAGTATTATCGGAATGAAAATTCAGGACATGAAACGCCATCTGTTTCCTAGAAGAGTGAGATACAAATGAAAATATTTAAAATATACAAATAATTTGGAAAGTACTTCTGTTACCTTCTAGTAGGAAAAAGAAAATTTGCAAGCTTAAAATAAATATGAAATAAATCATAAAATATATGCCAAGGTCCTTTAAAGTTTTAGATTAATGTTTTCGTGATGTATAGTTTAAGAACACTGCAGGAGTATTCACAAGTACTCCTGGATCAGGAATAATAATAGTGTCATCACTGGCAATAGTACTTTAAGAAAGAAAATGTGAAAAGGACACTACTTAAATCATTTGTAAACTGCCTCTAGGGTACCTAAGTGAAACAAATTTTTAAAAACCTGTGCCTACACTTTACCATATATTAACTTCTGTGTAGTTTATCTTACTGCCTCAGAAATGGCAGCCTGTCTTATATTGGTTTATTTCTTTTAGACCAAAATAATAGAATATATTTTACTATGCACTATATTATATGATGCATATTGAATGTAAATTTATTTTGTGTAGTAAAATGCAAAGTACATTTCCATATAGCTGAAATCAGATAAAATAAAATAAAAATTAACCAAAACAATTAAAATTATCCCATAAAATTAAAGCATTCCTGTAACACTGAAGGAAAATATTTTAATGGTATGTAGTCTTTTTCTTTAGAGAATTGGTATCTGTTAAGAGATTAAATATTTTAGTTTTTCCTTCAGAGCTGGAACTTTGATTCCTATCAAAGTTTGAAACTAATTTTATCTTTATTGCAAAACAGACTTAAATTTTTAAAAAGATTACAAAGATATCTAATGTTATATCCCTTTTAGAAGTATACACAGAAGTCACAATTAGGTCTTAAAGACAGACAGGAGACTTTCCCTTCTTATTTTTATTGATGAATCTGAAATCTAAATCTTCCTGACTAATTTGAACTTTAACTAAGGAGGAAGAAGAGGCAGGGAATAGACTGGGAAATCTCTGTCCATATATAAACCTTCCTCAGATCTTCATTTTGATTTTTACTCTTTCAAAACCAATAACTCATCAGGCTATTGCAAACCACACAGACCTGTTTAGGCACCTAACACTGAATTTAGTGACAATGTTTATTGACAATGAAGTGTTTCATTATAAAATTCATTTTATAAATATCCCAGGAGGATGGAAAGAAGAAAAAAAAGAAAAACAAACAAACCCCAGAATAAAATCAAACCAAACCAGCCTTATTTTCTGTAATTTTTTTTTTAAATAGTAGATACAAAGAAATGACAGTGTTCTTCAGGATTTCAGCTCCAGGTTGGATTTCATCTATGCTCCCTATCAGGTGCAAGGCTCAGGGCTGGCTGGGGAAGTCAAAATTCCTTTCACGTATCCTTGACACATTGTATTGATTTCAGATCTTAAAGGAGATCCTAAAAATTAAGCCACACTACCAAAGCAATCAATTTTCAAGATAGTATGACAATGGTGCACTGAAACAGACAGTTTTCATGGGAGGCAGTAACCAAAGGAAAATTCTTGAAAGTACAGAAGTGCACAGACAGGTAACAGAAGAGAAAAGAAAAGAGGGAGAAAAAAAGGGGAAGGGAAAGGGGGATTTTTTTTCTTTTTTACGAATTACTTTGCTAATAAAACAATGTTGTGTTAAATATTTGTATTCTTCAACTGCATATCTTTAGTCACTATTATTATGAATTCAAGTAGTCCTATATATTGCTGGGACATCCAAGCTAAGATCTTGATCCAAACACATTAGCAACACAGAGACAGGAGTCTCTTTTCTAAAGCAGGTCATTCTAATCAGACAAGAAAAGTGAAGAATGAGAATGGAAATAAAGTCATGTGAAATAAGAGGGCTTGCAAAATGTCAGACAACTGATTATTTTTAAAGGAAGGATAGATGGATTGTCCCTCATAGCTCTGGTTAGTTGGGATATTAACCCTGTTAGTTGGGATCTTAGCAGTCATCCTCTTAGGCACTGTTTGTGTTCCATCTATAGCAAATCACAGAATCACAGGATCACAGAACTGTAGGGATTGGAAGGGACCCCAAGAGATAATCGAGTCTAACCTCCTGCCAAAGTAGGTTCCCTAGGACAGGTTGCACAGGAACATGTCCAGATGAGTCTTGAATATCTCCAGAGAAGGAGACTCCACCACCTCCCTGGACAGCCTGTCCCAGAGCTCCCTCACCCTCACTGTGAAAAAGTTCTTCCGTATGTTGGTGCGGAACTTCCTGTACTCAAACTTGAGGCCATTGCCCCCTGTCCTATCTCCACAGACCACTGAGAAGAGGCTGGCCATTTCCCCCTGTGTCCCACACTTCAGATATTTATAACCATTGATCAGATACCCTCTTAACCTTGTTTTCTCAAGGCTGAACAGCCTTCAGTGTGGAGTGGAACCAGCAGTTGCAGAGGGTGATACATCTACCTATCTCACACAATTTATTTTTCTAGATGAGGTTGATAGAGTTGAAGAGTGTATAATTTGATAAATTGCCTTATTTTCAGATATCCAAAAAATCCCCCCCCCCCCAACTCACTAAATCCTAGAATCATGTAATAGTCTGAGTTGGATGAGACTTTAAAGATCATCTAGTCCAAAGGCAGGGACAGGGACATCTTTGACTAGATCAGGTTGCTGAAAGTCCTATCCAACTTGATTCTGAAAACTTCCAACTTATCTGGGAAACCTGATCTAGTATCTCACCCTCCTCATTGTGAGGAAATTCTTCCTTATGTCCAAGTGTCTTTCCATCTGCCTCATACACTGAAAGGCTGCTATAAGGTGTCCTGGATCCTTCTCTTCTCCAGGCTGAACAAACACAACTCTCTCATCCAGTGCCCTGATCAACTTAATGGCCTCTTCTGAACTTGGTCCAAGAGCTCCATGTCCTTCTTATGTTTGGGGCCCCAGAACTGGGTACAGGACTCCAGGTGGGGTCTCACCAGAACAGAGCAGAGGGGGAGAACCCCCTCCCTTGACCTGCTCGTCACACTGCTTTTGATGCAGCTCAAGATATGTTTGGCTTTCTGGGCTGCAAGTGCACACTGCTAATACCCAATTTTTCATTTATCAGTAACCCCAAGTCCTTCTACAAAAATGTTTTCAACACATGAGAGGAATAAGTCTTTGGCTTATAGTTTTTTCTCCAGAATCAGATGGGCTCTGCTTCTAACAAAATAAAAAATTATCAGCAAATTAATTAAAGTGCACCACATCTCAGAGCTTCTTGCCCTGTAGTCGGGGAATTCTTCTAAATCCTAAATTATTTTGGATTTACTTCTTGGGAAGAGAAGACAGAACTGAAGCTCAGATCTGCTGCTTGCCAGTTGAGTACCTTGACCTCTGAGCCACTAACTAAATTCAGAATACATCTACCTTTCTTATTAGTTAGTCTAATTCCAAGAAAATCCTTCCTCCCTCTCCTCACAGAGGAAAGCAATGATTTGCAATGTATTTCTGTGTCAAATATGCAATGTAGTTTTGGACCAGAAAAAGATTCTCACCCTTAAAAATAAATTTCCAGCTCTAGTGAGAGCTTCATCAAGGAAATTATTTAGTCTCCCAATTAAGAGTTGGAAACTGAGCCAGAGAAAAAATCCAATACTTGGTTTAGGAAATTCAGACTATTAGGTTCCAGTGAAAGAACTGGATTGTTTAGAAAATCTTTGCTTACTTTTGGAAACCTCTCTTCCTATGTTTCTGTGAGCTTGCTTGGTTTGACTGGCTGATTGTACATTAGGGGGAAAAAAAAATCTCCCTAAGGATATTTTATAAACAATAGGTGATAGACTACTTCCATTATCATATTTTAGATGTCCTAGTACCACCTCTGAAGATTTAATGGGTTTATTATGGAGTGTACGGTATCCCTTTCACTACAGAAGCTACAGTCAAAATAATTTTAATCAAGTTGTGATAACTTATTCTAGCCAAATTGAAAACAAATCTTGAGACTAGAAGTCATTTAAGTCATCATTGGCAAAAATACTTTGAATAATTTTAAGTTAATCAAAATCTTTTGTGAACTATTTGTTCTACCTCTACTTATATTTCTGAGTTTCTCCAATTTACCCAAATGTAATCACAATTGCTATAAAAAAAAAGAATCATAGATTTTATTGTCCCTGCCCAGCTCCAATAACCTGAAGTTCTGTTTTTTAACCAGAGCACTGATCATTGATTACACAATGATAAGTTATTTAGACACAAAATAAAAAGAATATTAGATCAATATTCACATCTATCTTGAAGTGCAAGGGCAGGCTATCATATGAGAAGTTCCCATTATTTTATGTTTATCACTTATTTTTGATTGAGTTTAAGAGGGATTCTATCAGTTCAGATTTTCCCAACAGGTTCATGTCAACAGATAAAGCTTTCAGCTGTCAGTATTCTCATCTACTAGGATTTCAATGCCATGTGGAATTTGTGCAAACATTTACTGCAAAGATGAATTTTCATTATTGATGTAGAAAATTCAAATTCTTTATTTGAAATGTTGCTGAAATACAGAGACCACTCAACCTGCAATTTGCAATAAAGTTAGAACAAAGACTTCGATTCTTTTTGGAAGCCCTTCCAACAGTAAGGAAATACATATCATAGTTTTAAACCATTGTTAGGTAATTGAACAACCACTATTGACAAACTGCACCATTGGTAGATATTATCTATTCCTTCTTTATTATAAAACTTTTGTATATTAGTTATTTTTAATTTTAAGTAGCTAGGTCAAAAAATAGCCTCTTATTTTAATATGATTTAAATGCCTGTTGCCTTCATAGTTCTTTACATCCATGTGCCTGGATCCTAAGCCTCAGTTGAATATTTCTCCCTTTAAGTGACTCCATCATTACAAAGCCAAGTCTAGATTATGTTATGCAGCTTAAACAAACCTTCACGATAAAGACAAAATGAAGGACCTCCATACTCGAGGTGCCTAACTGTTTCACCCTGTATCCCTCCCGTGAGTCAGTTACATCTAACATTCATTTTCTATTCTTATTTGAGGACATGAAACCCACCTTGCCTTCCTTTGCAGTTTTTCCTTGCAATTATTTGTCCTCAGTCTTAAGCAGTTAATTAACCAATAGCTTTTATATTGTGTGCATAATGAATGAGTATTTCTTTTGTCAAATTCAAAGAAATACTGGTCAATTCTTGTCGTAAACTTCTCTGATTCTTCAGAACTCTGCTTTTTTTTAATTGTCTCATCAGTGTAAGGATATGTTTGCTTAGAAAAGGCCGTACCAGAGCTGAATGTTTGTTATGAAATGTATTAGCATTTCAAACTGAGCAGATCAAGCCACTGAACACACCACAGCTGACTGCTCAAAAGGTACAAGGACTAATGGACCACAATGAGCAGGTATCACAGCATGTTAATCTCAGTGTAAAATAGATTTGAGTTTAAGTAATGATGCTCCCACTTGGACCAGATTCCAAAATTAGTGCAAAAAGCAGCAAGCTTTCTGATCTGGTGCCAGGTCATCAGGCACTGCCTTGAACAGATGCTCCCTATGGAATTTATTGTATGAAAGAAGGAGCACCAGTTAATCTGATTTACAAGGTTATGCATAATATTTCTGCACCACAGATTTCCAATTTGTTATAAGCAAACAGCTTTAATTCTCCAATAAATACATTTGAGAAGATTTGCACTTGGCTTTGTTGGTATGTATAGGAAGAGCTGTTTTGCATAGCTCCCTATCCCCATAGCATGTGAAATGATTTGTAATTCTGAAAAGTACATGAATAATGTGGGTAATTTTAACCAAAGGCTGCAATAAGCTGTATAAATTAGGTTCATAAATAAAAATAAAATTAACAAGGATGGCAGGTGGAAAACTTCTGCAGTGATGACTGCTGGCCTCCCAGTGATCATCCCTACGTGTTTTCAGCTATGCATGACAACTGCATGTTCTTCATCTTACCATTGCTGTTTATTGCGCTATTAATGACACATTTTTTGCTTTTGGGTATGGTTCCTGCATAAAGCTTAATAATGTTATGTTGGTTTCCTCTCAGTATATACAGTTTAATGCAGCAAATCCTGATTGAAATTCTGCAAACAAGACAGATCTGTCTTTACTCTTTCTGTTTGTGGGGTATGAAAGAAAAAAAAAATCTACATTTTTATTTGTTTTCTTTTCTTTTTCTCCAGTGCACTATATGCTTTCTCAGATTTACTTGCATCTCCACTAATATTTTTGTTATGTCCATTTTGCCTGCAATGCATTATTATGTGACAATACCTATTTCTGAAACCAAACTCTGACTTCTTTCAAACTCCTGTCTGCTTTTGGAAAGATTATGTACTTAAACTTTTCCATGAGGTTTCCAAGCTGATTTCCAGCATCTGAATTTTTCAATGAGTAAAGGACTTGCTGTGATAAGCTTGTTGTCATCTTCCTTAAGAGAAGGCATGGATATTTCTGTTTCCACAAAGTCAGTTGTGTTTAGGTAAAAAGAATCCTTCAGACTTGTTTTTGAGAACAGCAAAAATAGAGGGAGTTATTGTATTCTCTGAGGTCTAATAAAATCAATATACTACTAAGGCCTACAACTCATGTTCATGTCCCTAAACTGATGCTCAGGTAATAACCAGGGGAGTGTCTGCTCCAGTGTCTTGCTGGCGATGTCCCTGCAAAGTTCTGTTGCACACCGCCATTTCACTATGACATGGTGAGTCCTTACCCTTCTCTAAGGCACAGAACCTGGTCTAATGACTGTGGGGAGACAACAAAGTGCCTCCAGCATTCCAGGAAAATGCAGAAAATAACCATGTAATACCCAGCAACTAAGTAGCAGGGGAATAACAAGGGGACAAACAAGGATCTCAGAGCCTTGAGGAAGATTTTTGTTTGTGTCTGTGGAATGTGTGGTAAGCATCATCTGTTGAAACTGGAATTTGATTAGTGCTCAGAGAATCCAAAGTGACACTATTCATTCCTTGTCATTCACAGCCGCTTTGTTATTATCTGCTTCACTGTAATGCACAGAAGCTAGATCAAAGGATCCTGATCCATTGTGCTAATCACTGTGAGTAAGAATGAATGACATTTTCAGTCTCAGAGTGTTCAAAATATGATACAACAGGATCATGCACTACTTAAAAAAAAAAAAAAAAGAAAAACAGTGAAAGATGGGAGAAGCAAAATAATAGAAGAAATGAAGAAATGTTTTGCATAGAAGGCAGAATTTCTACTAGAGATTTGCCCTCTGAAAACAGAAAAGGATACAGCCACACTGTGCCAGCAATAAAATTAAGATGCAATTGCTGTCTTGATTATGCTACTGGTCTGTACAATGGGTTATGCTACTACTCATTAACTTTTCTACTTACTTTTACTGCTCATTTTACACTGCTTATATGTTTTTTTACACTGCTCATGTATTTCTTATACATTTGGTCATGGAGGATATCCAGTGACATTAATATCAGAGGTGAGTGTTCTGTCTTTATCCCATTCTTCCCCCAATCCCATCTTCAGAAACCTGCCTTCTGTAATTTTTGGTTCCTCCACCATCTATACATATCCCTGAAACCAACCCCTCTCTCTCAGTGGCCCTTCTACTCCCCACATACAAAATAAATCCCCACATACAAATTAGACCTCTGATCATGTCTTCTCTTATGTCAAGGGGGAACGTATTTTTGCTGTGGGTATGGACTGTACCTGACTTTTGCTTCATTCTCAGGACGGCTATGGAAACCTTGAGGAATTCAGGGAAACCACTGAACTTTCTGTATTCTACATGAACACTGTCCATTGAGAGGTTAAATAGATGGAAGACAGGTAATGAAAAACTGAAAGAAGTTAGCCAAGTTACTGGAACTTTTACTTGCTACCTGTGGTGCCTGGAGGAAAGGAACAGAGCACATCCAAAACAGTTATCCTAAGACAAATAAATGGCACACTTCATGTAGTGCCTGGGGAGGAAGGAACTGCATTCAGCCACCCAGGCTCGCCAGCTTCTTGCAGTACCAGAAATAAGGATACCTCTGTAATCTGCTGAGCTAGAGTTTGCATCTTAAAATTTTAGATATTTATATTGTAGGCATTTGGTTTGATGAATGCCACCTCTGAAGGCATCACAGTCTCTTGCTTTTCCTGTCTCTCCTCCTGTCCTTGATTTGAGACGCACTTTTTACCCTTCACTTTTTTATTAACATTACCATTGGTTTGCAATTCTCCATCTAAACAATGCAGTTTCCATAATCTAATCCACACAGAGGAACCGAGTTGTTGTATTCCAAACTATCACTTCTGTGGGCCATAAAAAACTTCATTTTAATTCTGAGTAGACTATAACCACAATCAATCTCACGAGGACTTGCTTCTTTATTCAAGTCAAAAAGCTAATGAGATTTTGGTCCAACCCCGTTTACTTAATGTTCCTCAAGAACTTTTGGTCCTTACTGATGCTGCTATGAGCATCAAAAAGACTCTACAAGGAAACTCAATAAAGCTGAGTAAAATTATCAGAATAAAATTAGAATATTCTTGAAACGAAAAAAGAATAACTCAAACTGAGAGGAAAAATAACACCCAGAAACAGGGGAACTGAACTAATTAAACCATGAAGAAAACAATACTAAATCTGTTTCCCCCAATTGATAATAATTAGTAGTAATAACTTTCACTTATATTGAATGAGTCACTCGAGGTCTCTAAATGCTAGTTAACTATGAAGGTTGATTTTTCCTCATGTTCACTGCTTTGGAACCTGACACACAATATGATTAAGTAAATGCTTCAAACTCTTTCTGTAAGCTATTGACAGAGTACAGAAACTGTCACAGTCCATTGCTTCCTAGGTCTTTGCTCTGATCTGTTGTCTGTCAGGGCTTTACTGAAAATCAGAGAAATCTCTCAGAATGATCATGCACACAAGCTACCTAAATGTAGCATCCAGGCCAGTGAAGTACAGTATTTTATATTTTTAACAGGTATGAAATGCTGTGTGAAGTTCTAATTAACCAGGAAACCCTTTCCTCTCCAGCTCTGCTGCCCTATGGCTTTGTATCAAGTAAAGGTCTAGTTATTAATATGCATCAGAGAAGTTGGAGTTAGGCAAAAATGGAGGGGTGTGTGGTTATTCTAGTCACATAGCACCGTGAAAAGCAAAGGGCAACATTATGATTTCAGAAAACTGAAGATAATCACCACTTAATTTCTGTTCATTATTCAGGTGAGACACAGCTGGCCCTCAAGGGCCATTCCAAAATATCAATTACAATAAGCCTTAAATAATTAATCAATCAATCAGCTATATAATGCATATGAAACTAAGCTGTTTTGCAGTACAACAGAGGAAAAAATATATGCCTGAAGGACAGCCAGAGGGCTAAGTACTGAAAACACACACTTCAGTATGCACTCTCTAGCTTTGGGAAGAGAAAATTTGCCTCATCAGAGAGATGATCAGAAAGTAGCCTTGTAGAAATAATTCTTGACACTAATTTTTTGTTTTGTTTATTTTTTGTCTTGAGATTTGACCTCATTTATATGCAAAACTAATTCTAGTGAAATACTTCCCTTCCTTAAATATCAATTAAAGCAAAAAGTGGCTTTTGAACATTTGAGTGTCTGTGGTACCATGCTAACGGTAAAACTCCTGCTTAAAAATGTTGGGATACTGAGTCATAGATGTGAGGTGGAGCATCTTAAAAATGTCCTACCTTTAAGCACAAATTAACATATATTTGGAAACGTACTCAATTTGATGACAATGAGAACACTTAACTCGATAATAAGCATTTTTAGTATTTGGCAATAATAATAATAATAATTTTTTAGTATTTGGCAATAACCATTGAAAGGCTGAGAGAGTTGGGATTGTTAGCCTGGAGAAGAGAAGCCTGTGGGGACAGCTTATTGTGGCCTTTCCATATGTATTTGGGCTTATAGAAAGAGAGGAACTATGTATCAGGGCCTGTAACAACTGGGTAAAGGGCAATGGTTTTAAATTGAGAGAAGTCTAAGATTGGACATAAGGAAGAAATTTTTTATGAGGAGAGTAAGATGCTGGAACGGGTTGCCCAGAGGAGTTGTGCATGCCCCATTCTTGAAAATGTTCAGAGTCAAGTTGGATAGGACTGATCCAGTGAAAGATGTCCCTGCCCATGGCAGAGAGGTTGGACTAGGTGATATTTGAAGGTCTCTTCCAACCCAAACCATTCCATGATTCTGTGATTCTATCAACCTAAATGATTAGCCCCCAGGGACCTAACTGAAACTGAACTACTAAAAGAGAAATACATATTATTTTTTTGGTATTACTTAATGCTCCAACTTGCTTACTTCTTCCATTACAAAAGCATGAATTATGTTGAAAAAATTTCTGTAATGATCAGCTAACATACCATTTCGATGACAGTCTAATAGTTCGTCACATAGCTGGAATTCACTCATTTGTAGCAATTCAAACAATTCTTGTATTAATAATGTTTGCTAATTCAATCTTTTTCCTTATGCACTACTTTCAATTCTTTCATCTTCACACAATGCACCAGAATTCCAGTACATATTAGAATATTCACTTTAAATTCTGCACTTTCACTGTGTTGCAGTGTGCAGATCCATAACTACCCTGAGGTTTAGCTAATGGAATAGACTGTGAGAAACTACTGGATGCAACATGAAAAATTGCCGGATGTAACAGAAAACATTCTGAGAAGCTGTCAGAAGTCATAGACTACATTAACACACCAAATGTCTCAAAATGCCTATTTTCATTACAAGATCTTCCAAAAAACTACTTAGTTTCAGGTAAGATGCTGTACATCCAGTTTGAACTACTTTCCTATACAAACCAATTTTAAAAAATTAATAATTCTAATTTTTCAACATACACATATTTCATAAAATCCAAGTTTGTTATACTTTTAATGTAATCCTCACTAGTTCAAACGTAACATACCAGGGTACTCTAAAATGATTAATAATATGACAAGTACCAGAAGTAAATTATATCCGTAAACCAAATAAATACAATTATGGAATATTTCCCTAGGTTTTGACAGGTAGGATGAGGCAGAAGGACCTTTCCAGGAATTCTTATGTTGCAAAAATTGCTGTTGCGGTTCATTATGAAGACAATTCTCCAAAGGGCTTAATCATCTTGGTGAATTCTATCAGATTTTTCAGAGTAAACTTGTGACATGTGAGGTCCTTCTTCCAAGCTTTGCGGGCTTTTGTAGGTTTTTTGTTTGTTTGTTTGTTTCTTTATTTATGTCTTGCATGATGTGACCCGTGTTGTACCACATTTCTCTGCAGAGCAGGGTATCAAGTCCAGAATTTGAGTACAACACACTTAGGCAAAAATAGGCTTCACTTCAGACATAATTTTGTTTAATATGAAAACACAATGCAGAATTTCACTTAGTATGTCTGAACACTGCTTTGGGTAATTTTCCAGATTTATAAATGCATAAGTACTCACACACGAGTATGTACAGAAAAGTGGATAATTTCATTATATACCTGAATTTATAATGGTCTCTTCATTCATTTCATACTGGAAACCTGGTAAAACAAGTGTTTGCTACGTTATTGTATATGGACTACTAGGAATGTATGACATCACTGTATGTACCCCAGAGGGTAACTGAGCATTATGCAGCAGCTTGCTCACTATTCTCCACCAAAGGGGATGGGGAGGTGAAAGGAAAAAACCCCTCATGGGTTGAGATAAATGCAGAATAGCAAAGGAAGATAATAAAAATAATTATAATTATAATAACAATAATAATAGTAGTGATAACAATTATAGCGAAACAATTGATGCACAGATGAAGTGGCTCACCGTGTACAGAAAAAAACCCAATCAATGCCCAGTCTGTTTCCTAGAAGTGATGCTGCCTCCTGGTTACTAGAAAGAAAACTAACTCTACTCAGCCAAACCATGAGACTGCACATTAATGCTGACTGGCTTACTGATTATGCTCTGAGGCCTATTCTGTAAGATGAGATAGGCAGAACAAGTCTTGTCTCCTCCCTTTACCAAGGCTGTGACAGCTCTATTGCTCTATTGCTTCATGATTGCTTCATGGTTGTCGATAATTAAAAAACTGAGCTAAAAAAAATCACAAAAGGTGTTTTTCAATGGTCATAGCTACAAGTCAATTTAATCTAAAATTGATTGACTATTTCCATACAATGTTTGCATGTATCTCTTAAGAAGAAGTATGATGCCTTGCATTTAAAGCTATGAAAGCATTTTAATTATTCACTATGCCTTTAAACCCCTGTAAACTCTGTAGATCACAATTAAAGCTCTTTCATGCACATCCTGTAGAAGTCCAGAAAGATAAATTTCTTCGGGGTCATATAAAAACAGTTAGTGAAAGAGACAATGTTGGAGTATAAAAGTCTAGGTTACCCAGTCCTTATAGAATTTATTAATTACTGGCCACCTTAGCAAAAAAAGCTCTCAAATAATAGACCACAAAGTAATTTCAGGACAGAGTTTCAGCCTTCACACTGAACAGGCTGCCTTGTGCTTCTTGTTCTGTCAGAGATCTCTCTTATACGAGCTCAGCTTTTGCGGTTGCATATCCCTTTATTCTGTTATTTGTTAATACGTATTGGCAGGCATCACCATCTCACATTTTTTGAGTTTCACTCTAGAACAGCTGCCAGGATAATACATCTTAGTCTGAGGGCATTTCATTGATGTGGACATAGCATCCTCAAGGGAGTCTCCTCAGCAAAGTTGCTGGTTATTAATGCAGACATGTATCTATCGCAGCTAAATGTATCTCTTCCTCTCTGGCATCACAGAGATTTAGAAAGGCTGACATTTTCCAGTAAGAGTCCTTTCCTGCTTGTCACACACACAGAGATTCTGGAAGGACAGCTGGCCTTTTAGAAATGCATTCTGCAGCAGAATTTAGAAATATATGTTCCAAACACTAATAGATATAACTAATTCTATCAACTTATGAAGGAACCATCATGTTCTTATTTTTTTACAATTTTTCTTCTCAACAACCCAGGGTACCTCGTCCTTGTCATTCCAAAACATTTACAGATAGTTCCGGTAAAGCCACCTGAATTGGTGTTTTTACAGCTAAAGGTCTACTTAAGTACATTATCTGCCTGTCAAAGTATTCATTTTCAGTTGCATTTGTTTTCTATTCGAAGGCTTCTCCCCACCTACTGTACCATTTCTCACTGCATCATGAAACATCAATTTCACTTCTGACCATTCTGTGATGTCCACCTGCTTGTTACACTTTTAAATAGGAACTTTCGTGCACTCTGTCACACCTGGGAGAACTTCTTCATTGATATCTTCAAGATGACTTCATCATTCTTTTTAAACCTTTTCAATACCATGATACACCTAAAGCTCAATAATTATTTGATTGCTGGAGCACTGAGACTACAGTATTGCCTGTCATGTTGTCAAGTTCAATTCTCCTGGCATGTGCAAGTTTTACGCTTCGATTGTAACATAAAACCAGTTATTCACTAAAGAAAACCTCATCTCTTCTCACCTGGAAACTTCACTGCCTTTAAGAGAAGTGCCCCTGCTATTGATGGTGTCTCTTGACTCTTGCTTACTTGACATACCCCCTACACCTCAAAAAAAAAAATAAAATAGTGCTGTCAAACTGTTGACTGGCTAGGTGACAAGGACATGTGTGGTGAGATTTTAATAGATCCTAGAACTGCTGCTAGGATGGTAAGCAAACAAACAAAATTTCGATGAAGGTACTTAAAATGTACTATGCTGACTTGTACTTTTGGTGGAACAGGGAACTCCTGTATTACATTGCCTCCAGAGACATTCCCTACTCCTTCCATAATAAAAAAAAAAAAAAAAATATGAGCTTGGTGTGTAAAAGGGTGCCATATCAATGAGACTAAGTAAACCAAATATCTTTAACTTTCCCAGGGCAACCAGTAAATAAATTCTTTAGCTAGAGTGGGAGTCTGATCATGAATAATTCAATTGACCTTTTACCACTTTAGTGGAAGAAAGGCCAGCTCTTTTAAATACAAACTGACTTCTTACTTATGGGAATGCATCTTTTTTTAGTTGACAGAACAGCCCACTTTCCCCTCTTGAGCTACTTGTGAACACAATCTGATTTAAGACAACAAGGGTTTGAAATTGTTTTCTAAAGAATTAATGCAAAGTGATGTCATCTTTCAAGATGCTTAAACATATTCTCTTTATGAGATCAACACAAATCACGTGGGCTTCTTTTTTCACTGAATCATACAAGTAAACAAATAAAAATATTCTGGCACATTTTTTATGGGTGGGAAAAATATAATTTGGAATATAATTTGTGCAACATATCAGGATTTGTGACAAGTTTCATGAACTGACATATGTCAAAACACATTTAAGGAAAGAGTGACATGATCGCACAAATAACTGACCTGAACTAATCACATATTTACAAAAAAGTTTCAAAAGCACATTTCTATAAATTCTTTATGATTGGGTTTTAATATGGCAAGGCAGTCATTTTCCAAACAGGTAAGAATATTATTCAGAGTCCAAATTTAAGGTGGATTTCTACCAAGATTTTAATTAATAAAAAACATAACTAAATTAAGTTTCCTTTCATTCGGAGTCATAGAAAATTTTCCATATTATAAACCTGTTTCAAACTAACTAAACCTCTTGACTGGTCTCAAAGTGAATTCTCAGGTGGATATTCAAGACACAGAATGCCTGAAGTATTTTTAGTACATCTCATACTATATTTATTTCACTTCTAGGTTCCAACTTTTGTTTCAGAAACAATTTATTGTGAGATTTAAAGATCCAGTTGAGGAAAATTTGGGTATTTGACATACAAGCAATCTTGAGGTCTTCTTTTGCAGGAGATTTGGGTGTTTTCCTATCAGTAAATGCAAATAAGGCCACATGGCTTAGTTTTGTTTTGATTTATAGAGTCCTCAGAGTAGTGAAGGTAATTGGTCAGAAGCTGAAACAGATGGCAACAGTTAGAAGGAGATACAGATGGCCATGAGATTGGAAATATAAGCCCTTATAACGGGACAAAATTTGCTGAACAGAACAATGGTATGCAAGATAGTCTGGATGACAAATAAGAAAACTCAAGAGATTTTCAAAAGTCCAGAACCTAAAGGAATTAACAAAAGCCTAATTGGAGGAGCATAGACAAGCATAGAAATAGACATGTCAACATCAAACAATGAAAAAGATGACATTAAACTGAGTGAAGAGAGGGACCACTACCACATTTTTCTTGACATCTACATATTTCTTCCCCACCTCCATATTTGGGATTTTGAATGTGGGCTGGTATTGCATCTGTGTGACAGAAGAAGGGTCTGGAGCATTTATCCTCTTCTATGTGGGCTGGCAAACAACTGGGAAATGTTTCTACTTATAAACAGCCTCGATGGTCATTCAAAAATTACAGTCTTGTCCCTATAGCTGCAAAGACAATTTGTTAAAATAAACTACAGTACAAGCTGACTTCAACACTATCATTTTCTTTTTTAAAATGGAACCCATTACTTTTGCTAATTTTGATTTTACAACTCCTCCAAGTTCATTCACTTAATTGTGAAGGTGAAGGATTAAATCAGACTGTTTGGATCATATCTACCAAGATTTCTGTATGAAGTTTTGTATAGTGACTGACTAAGCACTTTCTTATCTATCAGGATAGAACATAGATCCTGTCTTGATGTGGTGAAAAATACCGATTTCAAAGTAGACTTTTCTGTCAGAGGTACAGGGTCTAGAAGAAACAACTGACTTACAAAATTTTCATTTCTCTCATATTTTCTATCCTCTTTGAGCAGTCTGAACCAAAGCAACTGAGTTGGACAAGATCCTGCTATGCTGGTAGCTGGAAAGACAAAATTTACATCTGTTCTTAATTTAAAAAATATGTATCTTGAATCAATTTTCCTTTTACCTCTGAATAATTTGTTTGCTGCAATTAGCTTTGAAATGCCTTCCTTACACCTTTCCTACATGATAAAAAGCAAGTCCAAGGAAAGTCCCAGCTTAGTCACATATCATTTAGCCGTAGCAAGCTCTATTCCCTAGAAAGAAGACAGGAACTAGTATCCTGCTTTCTCCCTAGGTATTTTTTCTCCATATGAAACTTAGCTAACGAAACAATGCTGCAGTGACAGGCAATAATAGGGGGAAAAAAAAGTACTTAGTCTCTGTTATCTGCATTATGAGTTTACTAATGGTGATTTTTCTTAGCTCCATGTGGTTTTAAATGGCAATTTCATTACTATGTCAATCTACAGCAATGCTGCCCCCAAGAGTGTCCATCACACCCTCTCTCACATCTCCAGTCACTCCTCCTCAACTCCTTCTTTCCCCAGCTCTACAGTACTGGTTACACTGAACAACAAAACCCCAATTTATTTTCCATTTCCTAGCTGTCTGTGGATGCAGTGTAATGCAACGTCAGGGAAAAAAGGTGGGCGGAACAACTCCTTTAGGCAGTATAAGCTCAGCATGGAAACTACCTGATTACCACACAAAGGGGGTGTATGGCTATTTGTACTGAAGTGGAATTTACAACTCTTTAGTTATGGCTTATCATTTCAAGCAGTATCTTTATTTTTTCTTTTCCAGTCCCAAATTTTCTAAGGGCTTTACTGGAGTGGGCCTCTCCCTTAACTATCACAAAGTACCCCTAAATCAATAAATGCAGATGCACAAACAGATCAAAATGTGGAAAGAAAATAAGTAGACAGATTTATGTAGCTCTACTATGTATTTATTTCAATGCAGTGACAGAAATGTTCATATTAAGCTTATTCCTAAGTAAAAAGTTTTCAATTTATTATCAAAATGATCCAGCTTGTTTTCACCTCTCTTTTTTCCTTCTATTTTTCAACTTCATGCATTCTCAGGTTATTGTGTTTACCTTTAAATTGTATTTTCAGAAAAAAAAGAAAGCCTTGTTATTAAAATAATATCACTCAATTTTAGAAATGTTCAGTGTTATTGTCAACTTTACTGAGGAAACAGGATCATTCAGGGGAAACCTTAAACCAGGTCAGATCAGTCAGACCTGTCAGACCAAAGGATGTCACAGGAACCCTTTGACAGTTTGCTTTCTACTTCATCCGATTTGCTAAATGGCCCAAAATTTAGTTATCTGCTGCAGGCGTGCCTCTAGAGGCACAGCAAGATGGAGAGGTCTGGGGGTCAAAACTCATTTAAATTAAAATGTTGGAGCATTCCTCCTACAGTATTCTGAGTGCCTCTCCCACACTGTAGATCTGAAATTCCCACTATATGCAGTGAGACCACTACAGCTGACAGAGGGACCTTGCATTTTGTTCCCTCCCTCTGCTCCATAAAAATTTCTGAATGCCAACCTGATTTTCCCAGTGTCTGCCAAAAGCAACTTGACATCATTCAAGAAAACGTTTTGTAATTGGCTCCCTCTGTGATGTGTCACTTTTCCGAACTTTACTGACTAGAAGTGGTACACAGTGTTAGTGAAACACATTTTATTTGCCTTCATAGAAAGATTTCTCAACAAGCCACTGCCTGAACTGAGAATCAACAGGTCTGGATCAAGTTTACAAACTTCAATATCTATAAGCTACTCTATTGAGAACTCATCATTACTTTTGGATTATTGAAACTGAAGTATAGTAGTAATATATATAGTGTCACATATCAAATGGAATAAATGTACGTCATACATCTTCCGGTACAAAAGAGTTGATTTTTTTCTTTTTTAAGGGATCGTCTGTCTTCTTTTATTCATGTTCAATTATGTATAATTAATTCAATTAGGGATTTTGATACCAAAATACTTTGAAGACATTAATTACAGCTCAAATCCTCCTGTTAATGAATATATGTTATGTCAATCAAAGGCATAATGAAAATTAACTGTGAATAAATATGGATTATTTCGTATCCATTTAATCTCAGAATCTTTTCATCCCAAAATTTTTAATATCCTTCTCTGAATGGAAATAAAACTATACTACAACCGAATATCAGTGCTGTTCTTTTCTAGGCTCAGTAAACAACAATTCTGGTTTTGACAGGGGTTATTGGACATACATTTTACCTTCTACACTTCTGCAGAAAAACAGTTGCAAAGATAAGAAATGAAGCAGTTTTGTAGAAGATGAAAAATCAGTGCATGCATTCCTATTGTGTTAGAAAATGAAGGAAAGGGAAATACAGAAGTATCTGAATATTACTCTCAAAGAAAATACATCTCTTTTATGAGCAGCTTCTCTAAGAAAATGCCAGAAGCTTTTCCAGCCAGCTCCAAGACGGACCCAGCAGTGGATGAGGCTGACACCATCAGTGATGGTGGTAGCGCCTCTGAGGTAACAGAGTTAAGGGGAAAAAATGTCAGCAGGAATTGAAGCCAGAGAGTGGAGTGAGTGAGATGTGAGAGGAACAACTGTGCAGACACCAAGGTCAGTGCAGAAGGAGGGGGAGGAATTCCCCTGCAGCCCATGGAGGAGGATGTTGGAGCGGGTATACACCTGCAGCCCATGGAGGATCACAGAGTCACAGAATCACACAGAATCACAGAATCGTAGGGGTTGAAAGGGACCTCGAGAGATCATCAGGTCCAACCCCCCTGCCAAAGCAGCTCCCTAGGACATATTGCACAGATAGGCGTCCAGACGAGTCTTGAAAATCTCCAGAGAAGGAGACTCCACCACCTCCCTGGGCAGCCTATTCCAGTGCTCTGTCACCCTCACTGTGTAAAAAAAATATGGAATGCTTCACGAATTTGCGTGTCATCCATCTGATCTGATGCCAGAGCAGGTGGATACCTGAAGGATGTTGTAACTCCATGGGAAGCCCATGCTGGAGCAGGCTCCTACACAGGAGCTGCAAACCTGTGGAAATAGTTGCCCAGACTGGAGTAGGTTTTCTGTCAGGACTTTCAACACCTTGGGGGACCCACGCTGGAGCAATCTGTTTCCCTTGGTGGGCACCTTATGGTTAGTCAAAGTCAACCCACCACAACATTTGTTCAATAATGGAAAAGTTAAATCAGATAAATTAGTGGAAGAAAAAGAGTGTATCACAAAGAATCTGTTTCACTGTATCACTGTATTACATTGGTAGAACTGCAGGACAAGGAGGTCCTAAGCTGAACTTTACCAAAAACTGAGAAAGTATGTGAGAAAGAGCGTTCTTTGTCATGGAAGAGCATTTCATGTTCTTTCTATAAATATCCAACCATACTCAGAGTGAGAATACAGCCAAAATAGGTATTTCTCTGGTGTACTGCAGTTATTTTTATACCCTGATAGCAATATTGTTGATATTTATGGCCATGACTGTGCAAGCACATCTGTTTTTATTTAACTCACTACTATGCCTAGAAGCAATGTTGAGCACATCTGGAAGAGGCTGCCAAATACAGATCTCTGTGAATGGTTCCATTGTCTTCATCATAGATTCCTACGCAAGTTAAACATGCACGTTTGGCAATCTGTGCTTTAATGGTGAAAAGACTGACTGATTTCCTTGCCTGGAATCAAATTTCCAAAACCTTCAGAAATTTACAACGTCAAACAGTTCTCTTTACTGTACTTGACAGAAAATATCACATGAAAAAATGATAATTTTTAAGATTGCATTTGAGAAAAATAAAATTGGAACATTTTGATCTCATCAAAACATTCATTTTAGCATTTTAAAAAGTGGAATTTCAATGTGCAGTTTGAAATACAAACTTGTACAAGCATACAACATTCTACTGTAACAAGGAATAGAAAATATGATTAAAAATATGTTATTCCTAAAAGCCATAAGTTCATTTTGTTTTGGAGTGAAAATAAATGTCAAATTTGAAAAAAATCTCCTTTAAAATGAAAATTCAGGTTCTGTTATTCATATGAATTATTGTTTTCATTGACATCACTGACCTACCCAAGTGCTTAGTTATTTAGTACAATTGGAGCTCTTCTGCTGTAATGTCTTCTGTAAATCAGCCAACTATTGTGTCCTGGTTTCAGCTGAGGTAGAGTTAATTTTCTTTATAATAGCTAGAATAAGGCTTTGTTTTGGATCTGCGCTGAAATAGTGTTGGTAATATAGAGATCATTTTGTTATATAGAGAGATGGTTTTTCATCCTGCTGAGCATTGTTCACACGGAGCCAAGGCCTCTGCTACTTCTCACACCACTCCACCAGCAAGTAGGCTGAGGTGCACAAGGAGTTAGGAGGGGACACAGCCAGGACAGCTGACCCCAAGTGACCAAAGGGATATTCCATACCATATGATGTCATGCTCAGCTTATAAAGGGCTGGGGAAGAGGAAGGATTAGGGTACTGCATCGTTTTGAGTGTTGTCATTTGTCTTACCAAGTCAGTGTTATGATGTAGCCCTGGTCTCCTGAAGATGACTGAACACCCGTCTGCCTGTGGGAGGCAGGTTTTGCTTTGCTTGTGTTTGGCTTTTGCTTTACCTGTTAAACTGTCTTTATCTCAACCCACGAGTTTTCTCTTGCACTCTCCCCAATCCTGCTGCATCTGAGAAGTGCTTAGCTCCTGGGTTGAGTAAAACCGCAACATATTTGCTTCATCCTAAATAATATAATATTTATTAAAAACAATCTGTGGAAGATCTGAAATAATCTACCTTCATAATGTTATGGTCTCACATTGTTAACCTCTTCTTTGTCCACTCCTGGTTTTTGTTAGATGCCCATCCAAATTTACCTCAGAGTACAGTTCTGCATGTGGTACATATCAGATCAAACCCCGACATCTATGCAAGATGTAGGTAGCACTGTATTATAGCTTATAAATTGTATTTAACAGGAAAGCTTGATTGCTAGAGGCAAATCATCAAGGTTCCTCCAGGTCAGAAATACCCATCTGCAAAGTATCAGTTGAATCATATCATTATTCTACTACCCATTTAATGTATTTATAGTCTTTGCCAAGATATGAAAATATTGGTTGCTGCCTTCCAAAATACACAATTTAAGTTCATTGATGGAACAAAATTATTTGGAATAATTAAAGGCCTTTCTTTTTCCAAAGAAAGACATTGAGCAAACATATTATGATTCAGTTGACTGTTTGTGTTTTATATCCAAATGTAAAAGAAACACAAAGTTTGTAATTTGGAACTGATTTTCTTTTATTTGTAGCATAGCTACTTGCAAAGAATTTATTAGAGGTAACACAAAATATAGGCAGTAAACCTGTATTTGAGGGTAATTGTTAGGAAAATGGATGAAACTGGAACAGAATACTCCCAAAGGATTACTGAACAAAGATGTAGAATGGATAATGATTTTGTGGGACAGCTTATAAGGAAGTTTGGTTTCTAAACTTTCCTTCTTCCACACACTGCTCCTAACCCTCACTGTTTCTAGATTCAGCATGACAAGACCATCAATGACTGTAGTACCAGCCCTGAAATGGGAGAGATGCAAGGTAACTGCTAAATGAGATTTGGAGGAATGGAAGACAAGTGCCAACTATCTGCTACTTACATCACACCTCTATTAGATTGTTCACTGGGTACTCAGTCTTTTATTCACAATGATTTTTTTGGGATAAAACCTTTTCTTCTAGTGTTGCAGTTTTGTGTAGCTGTGCTGCTTTGGTGGCTTTTGTAAGCCTCAGTTACAGCTTTCTCCAAGTCCCAGATTGTGTAGACATTGGTTAAATCAAGGCCAAATTCGAGGCTGAGCCAATCAGAGAAAAAAAGACTGCTGGCAGGCCACCAGAGCGGGGAGTAAAGAAGATGTAGCAAGCTGCACAGACACCAAGGCTAGGTCCAAAGGAGAGCGGGAGGAAGAATGCGGAAATAGAGTTTCCCCTACAGCTCATGGTGAAGACCATGGTGAAATGGGTGTCCCCTCGTAGCCCACAGATGAGGACGGGGAGCAGAGACATCTATGCCCTGTGAAGAGATTGATCCACGCCTCAGCAGGTTTGCCAGGGGACTTGTGACTTTGCGGAGGACCAGGCCGGGAGAGTCTGGGCCCGAATGTCAGTACCCTAAGGAGGGGAGTCCTGCTGAGAGGCCTGTGGTGAGGAGATTACTCCCCAGTAGAGAGAACTCATGCTGCAGAAGTTCATGGACACGACTCTGTTGGGGGTGGGACCCCACAGCGCCACAAGGGAAGTGTGTGTGTGTGTGGAATGGCCCCCACCCCCCAGCTGAGAGGGAAGACAACTCGGGAGGAATGGACTGAAAATCCCCATTCCCCATTCCCTGCCCCTCCCTGTGCTGCAATGGGAGGGAAGAAGGGAGAAAATTTATGATTAAAGTCAAGAGTGCGAAGGGAGGGGTGGAGGGGAAGTAGAAGTGTTAAGATCTGGGGAAGAAAAAGAGCTTGTGAGGAATTGCCGGAACCCCACTCCCCATTCCCTACCCCTCCCCGTGCCATGTTGGGGAGGGAAGAAGGGAGTAAATCATGATGAGGTTTAAGTTTGCTAGAGAAGGGGAGGAGTGGGGGGGAAGCTGTTTTAAGATCTGGCTGCTTCTTATTCTTATCTCGTTCGGGTTCACTGGGTTTATTAGTTGTAGTAGTAATAAATCACTTTTCTTTCCTTTATTCTGTGCTGAGTCTGTTTTACCCATTGCACTAATTGGAGAGTGATCCCTCTGTCCTTATCTCAAGCCCTAAGCCTCCCAATATATATTTTCTCCCCTTTTTGGCTGAGGGGGGGAGTGAGTGAGCGGCTTGGTGGGTATTTGGCCTCTAGCCAGGGTCAAAAACACCACATCTAGTCAGATCACTTTTCATTTATGAGTAGGGCAGCTTTTTTCTAGTTAGCTTAGTGAAAAAGTGGCTTCTTGAAACACAGACCTGTTAATAAATATGGTTTTAATTCCTGAACAAAGTCCCCCCAAACATAAGTGATGGGTGACCTTTGTGTTGTGAGCCTTAAATCTGCAACCTCATTGATGAGCTTTCAAAAGGAACAGTACAGAAAGGTCACCGATACATATTTAGCAGGTTCAGTTTCATCACAACGTAGTGTTTTGATGTCACAGTAGATGTGATGGCACAGAAGACAGCATCTACATTTAAATATCAGACTGGAGAAGAGCAATGCAAAACACTCACCTATAATTAAGTTTGGTTTGACTTATTACAGTTGTAAAGACCACATTTTACCATCTAAACATAAAAGATTTCAAGTCCAAGGTATAGATGTAGATCTCCAGAAAGTATGAAATGTGATTTTGAAATGGGACTTTTAACAGAACGCACATTTGCCCATCAGAACATAAATATTTTGTAACCTTTTCATATCACGTGAGGAAGATTTCAGTGTTCTTATGATATCAGTTGCATATTCCTTTTTCTTTATTCTTGCCAGGAGTCTTGAACCTTGGAAGTACATTCAAAACAATTGACAAGAGGAAGAAACGAATATTGTCTGTCTAGGTGAAAGAAAATGGCTTGCCAAAAGATTTATATTTAAAATGATAAATATGTCTAGTTAAACAAATCTACTTTGTCTTCATTCAGTATAGTTATATGTAACCTGTTGGTTTCAAATTACATAGTAATGATGATTCTTCCAGTAAGGTGTCATTTCAATGAAGGATTTTAGGATCTAGCCCAACACTACATTAATCCATCGCCACATGCTGATGGAAGATGAGAAAGATGATAAAGAATGACTTCCAACAGTGTAACAAGTTCTGCACCAATACGCGGAAGAACTTTTTCACAGTGAGGGTGACAGAGCCCTGGGACAGGCTGCCCAGGGGGGTTGTGGAGTCTCCTTCTCTGGAGATATTCAAGACTTGCCTGGACACTTGCCTGTGTGACCTATCCTAGGGAACCTTCTTTGACTCGATGATCTCCGGAGGTCCCTTCTAACCCCTACAATTCTCTGAATCTGTGAACAAGTGCATTCAGGTGGATCCACCTGCAGCTTGTGTGGATTGCCCTTGAAATATCCTTTGAGTATCCTTTAATATCAGGGTAGGCTGGCTAAATTCTTAACTGGTACCCCTTCAGTTGGCACTCATGATAATTTGGTAAGGTTCCAGAATCATTAATATTATGGCATTGTCCTGCAATGCAGTACTTGCCAATGAAAAAATATAAAGGAAAGGTAATTATGCTCTCAAAATCTTACAATGTAATATAAACGAAGATGTAAAAAGGATTATAATTCAAAAGTAATGAAATTAAGAATGTGGTAAATGGTAATAAGAGCATACAATACATTGGTCATTGATGTAGATGGATAAATGACTTTACATGAAAATTGGGAGAATTTCTTCAGTAAAGAGGTCACTATAAATTGCTAAGTGTTACTGCTATTTCCTATTATTATCACTAATGTTAGCTCCAAGGATCAGTGATGGAAGGCATGATAAACCCAGGCGGTATCTTAATAATTTAATTAATCTAACTATCTCTTAAAAAATAATTACTTTTAAGCAATGAAGATTTTTAAACAGAATGTTCATCAATACTCATACACTTACTTTACACTTCCCCTCAAAACTTCTTGCTGAAAGTCTATACTTTTTGTCACTGTGATCTTTATAACATTAGTCATCTTAAGATTTAGAAATATGGTGCTGAAAAAGGAAATTCCATCAGATAAAATAAACTGACATACTATGGAACTCAACTGATCAACTACAGTCTATCATCTGGACTCTCTTCAGGGTGGAATGATAGAGGCACCTTTAAGGTAAAATCCATCTTAAGGAGAGATTTTATATTGGATGAAGAAAATGTGACACAAAATGCCTGAAACATTCATTGGATACAATGAGATGTCCTGTGTTTCAAGAATCTGTCAAATAAGGAGATACAGTAGGGAGGAGCTGGAGCAGTATGGAGGAGCAAGATCAGATACACACTATAATTATTCATGTATCTGCTTAGCTGGAAAATCTGGAAAAAAACCCAAACCCAACCTGCAGGTGAAGTTGTATTACTAGTATAAAATAAATTACATAAAAATATGCATATCAATTTTGAAAATTATTTTATTTCAGTATTATTTTACCTCCACACATCATACAAACTGGATCATTCACAAGCAGCAGGGCAGAGTTCATTCGGTGTTGGTGACAGCAGTGCTCATTCTTTCTATATTTGTGTCTCACCTGAATCACTTGTGTCAGAAGTGGAAGACCCAGATTTAATTCCTCCTCTGACAGAAAGACCCAAGCCTGCAGCTACTGCTCTTGAAGAGTGTAACAGTAGCTATCAGGTCACATGCAATAATGGCTGGAAACACCCTCCTCCTTCTCTCTCACATGTCAGTGGATGTGCAAAGAACCAAGTGAACAAAATTGATTCAGAATTTCTATTCCTTTCTCCGGATATGCACTTTTAGGACACATGAAGAACAGCAACTTGTCTATCCGTGGACAGCCTGTTGTATTTTCAGGGGGCCTTCCTTTTCCCTTTCTATTCTCCCTGGTAATTACCTACCATAAAGAGTGCAGAAAAGCAGGTGCCTTCTCTGAAGCAGACACTATAGACTTGATATTCAATACAGCCAGACTTTGGCAGTTTCCTGATGAATATGCGGTATATCTGAATAAATGGCTTAAGGACTACCACACTCTGTCTACTGAAAGAGAGCACCATCTATATGGACAATTATTCTTAGTCCCTAGTGCTCTGAATAATTCCATAGGACAAGATATCTACAAGAGTAGACTTTATAGTGCCTAACATTGCTCAGAATAAATGAACTGAACATCCTTCAATCACCCCATTAGTGTTTGCCTAGTTTTCCAGATTCTCGATATCACTGAAATGTTTTGATTTTCCTGTTTCAGGTTTGTTTATTTCACTAGGAATATGCATAGTAATTCTATTCTGAGAAATGAAGACTTCTTGTGAATGCTTGTGTTCCTGATTCTGTCAAGACACAACTCTGATCCTGGCTTCCATGTTGGAGTTGATATGGGATAGAAGAGCAAAATGATGGTGGTGAACAATTTCTTTTCAACATGCTATATATGGAAGAAAAATATCTTCAACGAAGTTTAAATTGCCTTCCACTGAGATTGTTCTGATTTACCTTTTTAATATTTTGCAATGGGAAAAATGTGAGAAGAATGGCAGATACTATCCTCATAGGGAAAAAAAAACCCCAAAAAAACAGTATGTAGATTTAAGAAATTCAACTGCTATTTTTAACCACAGTACAAAACTGGCAAAAAGTCTAATTAAACATTTTTCTCCTTTTGCATCCCCATCTATGGCAAGAATGGAAACAATAACATTGAATTATTTAGAACCTCTTCTTTGGACACAAAAGGAATTTTCTCTTGGATAATAGCTACAAAGGTGTTCATCTGACTGTATCCCAAATATAGCTCTTTTCTATTATCCTGTATATTACTCACTTCAGCTGATGCTTTCATATTTCCCTCATGCTCTCTACATTTCCATTCTGTTCTTTTGTTCTTATATTGTCTATACAAATCAACACATGCACAATGAGTCCTGGTACCACTATCTACTTCTCTGCCTTTAACCTCTGTATTTTTTTCACACTCTCTTTGTAGATTGAGAAAATAGAATAATCTACATTTCCCTCCTCTTCCACACCCACCCGTTCAGCATAAGGAAATATTTTATAACTTGTAAGAATATTTCTCCATAGACCCTCCTATTAGCAACAACAGAAGAGATAAAACTTGCAACCAGCAGGGAATTTTTTGTAAGATGTCCAGGATGATCTCATCTGCAACTGCATTTTGAGGGTTCAAATCTGACAGCATCATTTAGAACATTGAAAAGAGTGGTATAAAATGCTTTCTAGTGAGAGTTAACTTCCATTTTATGTGCAGTTTTCCTAACTGCCAGTGACTAAAGTGGGGCAAATGTTGGTGACTCATGCCCTAAATGCTTATGTATAACTTTTAAATTTCTGTGAGTATCACAAAACTCAAGCCTGAGTATTCAGTAATGGGAAAAGACATTTTATTAGTATCTCCACATTTACATGAACAGCTGTTGTAATTATATGGATACATACCATGGCATCCATGGCACCTAGCAAAGCGATGGGATAGGTCTCTAAGCCCTCCAGACTGCAAGCTGCCCAATGACTCCAGGATGCAAACTCTGCCCATTGTAGGAGCAATTCCATTTCTATCACTTGGTCATTATTCCTGATCTGGCCCTCTGTTCCTTTACTTGTTTTCGCTTCCCTTGGAATTCTTGCTTTTCTTATGAAGCACTTAATTCCTATCGCTTGCACTCGGATTATTTAATTCTACTTTTCTCAAAGAGATCAAAATACCTCATGCCTATTTAATACAAATGAACTGGTTCACAGATTTAATCACATTAGCCACTGACTGAATTAGGTTGAGTTTCCTGCAACTTCTTTCTGCTGCTAAAGTTTTTTTTTCATGCCTTTAGCCTGCTCAGTATATTTAGTTTCTGACTCATTTCTTCAGAGCTCTGAATTCTTTTCTGACTCACTGGGAATCATCTATTCTGTTTTGGTTTCACCAGGGCAGGTTTTCAGATTTCATGTCTCAAATGTCATCACTAATGTCTCAAAGTTTGTTTACAAATGACTTTTTGTCTCACTCAGGTACACTGGTGTCAATGGTGCTTTGCCAATCAAAGCTGTTTGAAAACTTCCATGTCCTCTCTGAAGCCTTTTCACAACCTGTTAATTAATGAATTTTTCACATAGTGTGCTGATGGTTAGCTCATTTCCCTAAGGAAAGAGGTTGCCCCTAAGCTTGCTTTGAATAAATGCAATATCATCAACCATAAGTATACAAAAATAACAGAAATCCCATGTGTCCTGTATGCCAAAATTAAAACACGAACTAAATTGGTCAAAAAATATGTGAGCTATCATTAGTGAATGTGGGGTTCTACTTATTTGCATTCTGTTCCTCAGAATCTAGGATGTACCTGGCTGACATTTCCAATTTGTTCCCTGCAAAAATAAAGGGTGAATTTTCATTTCATGTTTGAAACACAAATTTTTCATCAATTCATTAAAAGAAAGGACTTAGAAAATTTAAAGTAAGCCATGCCTATATTATCATTATCATTATGAACTATGTGTTAAAAAAAAAAAAACAAACCAAAAAAACACTCTAAAAAAATTGATTACTGGCTGCTAGTGCCATTTATACGCCCTAATATACCCAAACCTTCTGCACAGACTTGACACGAATGAGACAGGCTCTACAGTAAACCCATATCCTTCTGGAGCAGCAGCTGAAGGCAAGATGAGATATCTGTCAACATAAAAAATAACACTGAATATTTACATTTTGGCAACTAAATCCCTGTCCCTGTGTCTACAGTGAACAACATTGTCTCCTCTGAGCCTCACATGTCCATGTCACAATAGTGATTTTGCAGAATGAAACTGAGGATATTTATCTATAGCCTGAGGAAGTGTAAGAGCTTCAGTGCTTTGCAACACAAGGTCCACTTGGATACTGTTGGAAGATTGTGTAGGGTAGAGGGAAATCACATGTGCCTCATTCCCTAGAGCAAACTGTCCCCAGAACACAGCTGACTAGGTGAGAAGCAGCCAGCTCCAGAAGAGTAAAGTAGTGTGATACATATGCAGTTCCTGTGATGCAGGGCCGGAGTGTCAGGGGTGGACCCTGCACCATAGTTACTTGACTGTGTGGATACAACTTTAGTGACAGCAAAAGCGAGGGCTGGTTCAGAGACTTCAGTTGAGACATCTCAGTTTAGATACCCCCACTCAGTTGCCTACGTGTGTGTTTTGGTGTTTCAGCTGGTAGTGGCTTAATTCAGCAGGTGTCGGGTGGTATCTAAGACTATAGAATAGTTGAAATCTAAAGTATGGATAGGGAACTGGCAGCTGGTGACAAGACTAATCTCTAGACTCCATTGAATAAATCTCTGATAACTATCACGGGAGTTTAGATAAACAGTTCCCATTCATGTAGGTATGTTTCAGTGTCTTAATATGGAATTAAACTCATCTAGAAGACTTTGAAAGAAAAAAAACAAAACACACCTATCCATCAGTAAATTGCATTCTGGTCAAACTTTTAAAGCTTTCCTTAAAAATGAAAATTAATGACTTGGATAATTATTAATAAACTGGTCATATGTGTAAATTGTAACAGGCAATGAATTAGTGTTCATATAATATAGGAACAAAAAGTGAGAATTTCTACTATAGTTAGGATTATTTCACTCATCATTTTCCCTTATCATGAACAAGAATTCATCACTAAGTTGTCAGAAAAAACCCCAAACCAAAAAACAACCAAAACTTAGGCCAAAACATTTGACAAAATTTCAATTCAGATAGTTTCAAAATAATTTTGGCAATCCAAAGCAGAACTGCAGACAGGGTGGAGAATGGATGGAGATCAGCCCTGAGAAGAAGGACTAGGGAGTGTCAGTTGATGAAAAGCTCCTCATGAGCCAGCAATGTGCACTTTCAGCCCAGAAAGCCAACTGTGTCTTGATCTGCATTAAAACAGCATAAGCAGAAGATCCAGGGAGGGGATTCTGCCTCTCTGCTCTGCTCTGGTGAGATCCCATCTTCAGTGCTGCATCCAGTTCTGTATGAGAAAGACATGGATCTGTTTAAGTGAGTCCATAAAAGTAATCAGAGGATTGGAGAAGACAGCCTGTGAAAACAGGCTGAGGGAGTTGGGGTTGTTCAGCCTGGAGAAGAGAAGGCTCCAGGGAGACATTAGAGCAGCTTCCAGTACCTGAAAGGGGATACGGGAAAGATGGAGAGAGGCGGTTTAGAAGGGCAGGGAATGATAGGACAAGAGGGGATGGGTTTAAACTGAAAGAGGGGAGATAGAGATGAGATATTAGGAAGAAATTCTTCCTTGTGTGGGTGGTGAGGCCCTGTCACAGGTTGCCCAGGAAACCTGTGGCTGCCCCTGGATCCCTGGCAGTGTTCAAGGCCAGGCCGGATGGCCCTGTGGGCTAGTGGAAGGTGTCCCTGCCCAGGGCAGGGTGTTTGGAACTAAATGGGCTTCGAGGTCCCTTCAAACACAAATGTTTTTGTGATTCTATGAATATCAACTGCCAATGCACAGTAGTTTGATCTTCTGATGCTTATTTGTTTTAGTTTCTGACCTGTACATTTTTCTCTTTGAAATGCCAGTCTTCTATCTTTCTTTGAGCTGAGAACAGTGATGGTGTGTTGGAATTTCTCCCTTACTTAGACACAAAATGGGATTGTGATCAGCTTTTGTTAGGTATCGAGCATCCAGAATTGAATTATTTGGGTACCTGAAGTTTTCCCTGATGTAAATAGAAAATTTAGAGCTAAAAAAAGGATACAATGAATCCCCAATTTGGGATGGGCTATCTCTGTTCTGTGAGTCAGATACTTACAGAAAATGAACAATTACAACACGTATTTAAAATAGGCCACCTTTTGATAAATATTACATCCATGACATGCAAAATAGTAAAAAGTAGGGCGATTTAAGTAAGCATGAAATAATCCTTTTTAATACCAAAATAGCAAGAAAGAATTTTAAAAGTCAAGATCTAAATGTCCTTCAAAAAGATGCAGTTTGCTTTGAAATTAGGTTGCCAAATAAAATGTGCTTTAATAAATTTAATATGTATTGGCCCCGAAAATAAACACAAGTACACAATGAATGTATCAAACAATGTGAAAACCTTGAAATTAATTTAAAAATTCTCATTAAAATCCCTCTTTCGAACCATAGTTATTACGTAGAAGCAATTACAAGTGTTTCTGGAATTCATTAGAGTAGGACTAAAAGAAATATTTATTTATATTAACTTTCTTTTCAGTAGCTGATATTTTATTTTCTGAGAAAATTTTTTCACTCTGCATTTTCCAACTAGAGAACATTTTGGGCTTTCTGAGGTTGTCTGTTTCCAGTTTCCCATGTGGCCTGTTCTCAAACCAGTAACATTTGGCTGAGTCCATATTAAGATGACAGAATTGGCACATATATTCAATAGCAATCCTAACAAAATAAAATATGAATTTTAAACAACTATAAAGAAACCAATTAAGTAGCATCATTATAGAAATATTAAAAATCAATGTTATCAAACCAACAAGGTTTTAAAAAATAAATTGTTTAATAAAGTTAAGAGTGCTGATAAGGTTCATTTCAACCTAGTAATTTACAAGTTTTAATTAAGCAACCTGAAAAAGAGTTTAAAAAGTAATGAAACTTCATGTTAAGAATTGGCATCATGTAAAATCATGTAAAAAGGGAATTAATGAATGTAATGTAGCCAGATTCTGCAGAGAGTGATCCTGGACCTTCTGGCATTTAAAATTCCTATTAAAGGCCTGAAGAAAAATTAAGATGTGTTAATCAATTCCAAAAACAGCATGAAGACAGATGAACTGCAAAACATAAACAAAAATAGACCAAAGTTATGGAACACCCTGGATCATTCAGTCAGTTGGGCATAAACTAATGAAGTGCTTGAACATAGTCAAATGTGAATTTGTGTCTAAGAACAGAAGACAAGGATTATATTTATAAAATGAAAATACCTATTCAGACAATCAATGATTCTTTAAAAGGGCTTCAATCTTAAAATAATTCGATATCTGAGCATCACTTGCTGGTCAATGGTATGTTCAAAAGGCTCTATATAAACTGAGGTAGATTGAAACAGATTATAGGGTCAGGTTATCTCTGAGTTTGGCTCTGATTTAATTTAGTATCTTAAATAAGAAGTTATTTTAAAATTAAATAAATTAATAACTGTTACTCTTAGATGAATTTTGTATAAACCAACGAAGGGAATGATAAACTGATAATAATTCAGATAAAAAACATCAAAATAATTTAAAAACATGATCCATTACAAAACTGTTTAGCTCACCCAAATAAAGAATAACTTCTGTGAATCGTTTACTGTCTGATTACTTAACAGAACAGGAGATACAAATGGACATGCAAAGTGGGATTAGCTTCTGATGTAGATATCTTTATCTAATCTTGTTACAAAAGGATCCTAATAACTTGAAGAATGTGTTTAGCATCAGCGAAGTAAACATCTATAGTAGCTTCTGTTTAACAGAGGTGTCACTTCAGTATGGGAGCAAACTGTGCTGCTAACTGTAGTATTCAGACCTCCTGTGTGCAGAAATTTTTATTAATTCTAACTCTAAGAAGATGTACAATGAAATAATTACACTGATAATGTTCACAAAGGTTATAGGAATAATCAGAATAACTTGAAGAAGCACATTGCTTGCCCTGGAAAGTTATTGTTGCTATAGTGTTATTCTGATACATCATAGAATCATAGAATTGTTTGGGTATGTAAGACCAGAATATAGTCCAGAAAAAGAGAAAACCATTTTTTCTTGTTTTCACAGTCCTCACTCTGACTGGAGTTATTGTTATGAATAAGTGTTCAAATTAAATGATCCCAAAATGAAATGAGATTTTTAAACATTTCTTAGAATAACATAGTGCCTACATATAGAACTAGTTTGTTGATTGATGCTGCAAAAGAAATGTCTAGAGAAGGTTGCAGGAAGATATTCACAAAATTTCAGGCAATAAAATTACCGTAAGAATGAAAATTTGTCTTCTCATACTTATTGATGGAATTTGTATTGCCTTGCCCTTTTTTTTTTCTTTTTCTTTAATATTCAAATCCTGTGAATGGCAAAGGAAATCAAAGCTTTTTATTCCTCCTGGGCAATCAGGCACCAGTTTTAGGTGAAACAACTCACAGTCATTATTATCTGGTAACAGTCTTTTGGGTTGACTTAAAGAGACAGATTTATTGAAGAGAAGTCATTCCCAGGATATGTCATCACTATATTTGGCCAGCAATTTTTATACATACTTGTTGGCAGCTTCAGGCAGAAGGCTGAAAAATCAAATGGCTATCCTCTCACTCTTGTAAATGGTTTCTTCTTGGCAACACTCAAAGATGACATATTCTGGGAGGGAGAATCACATTGACCTTCATTCGTATCTATTCTGTTCTTATATTTTTCTTTTGTTCTCCTCAACAGTCAATCAATCCCTAGACCAGAAAAATGCTTTCCTATTTAAAAAAAAAAAACAATCTCAGTCTTACACAGGCTGAGAGTGTGTAAACAATTAGGTTAATGAAATGGACCACCCTTCCTGTTGTACATTTGACTTGAGGAAAAATGTATTTTTGCTGCAAATTATCTCCTGTGAGCCAGCAGCAGACTTTTCATGACCTTATTTGCTCTAGTTGAGAGGGCAAATTTTCTCCTGTGTTAGCACGGTGGAGGAACGTTCAGAGAGAACATTTGCTACTAGATATCAAATTAGGGTTATGCCAGAGAGGTATTCAGCTGTGCATGACTTGTGGTACAAATATGTCCTGGGTCCAAGGAAGAAAGAACTTTCTCATGCTCTCATGAGAAGCTGAGTAACTCAACAACTATCAGATTAAGGACATTTTTCAAAATACTTATGTTTAAAGTTGTTTTTTACACACCACGTCCCCATCTACATTGATGATATATGCCTGTGGCAGATGAGGGACTCAAACTAAAATAGATATCCATACTGTGGCCTGACTCAGGCAGACAGAAACGAGTAAATTAGGATTTACAACTGACATGTTCTCCTTACCTGATCACATTGTACATCAATACTGCAAATGTCTCCACTAGCCAGATAACCATCATAATAATATGTTGACATTATGAGGGTGAGTTAAGGATGGAGTTGAAGTTTTAATTTGGAAATTTCTTGGCTTTGTAGGCTTAAAGGCGACTTGCAAGTGACTTGATAGAAAACATAGTTAGCTAGACACGTAATGTAGAATGTCATCTGTGTTCAGGGTTAGTTTGAAAGCCTGTGGACGACAACTGGTCCAATTCTGGTTCTCAGTTAGGTCCAGGTAGAAACTTGAAGTTTTAACCTAATCTTCAAAGCAGTTGAAAGTTTATTCAACAGATATGAAGATCCCCATCTTCCATAATTGTCAAGTGATATGTGATATTCTGGGTCAATAAAGATCATGAAATGCAGGATGTTACAGAACAACTGCACATTAAAACTTTCCTGCAAGTGACAGTGCAGGAAAAACTGGAGAAGGATGGAAGAGTCAAGTGTGTGATCACCATTAGGAAGAAAAACTTCCAATAGGATAAAATTTCCCTGTCATAGCTACAACAATGTCACAGCATTCACATTCCCTGCCTCTTTAATATTAGAAGAGATGATCAATCCATTCCTACATGATAGTGATATCTCAGTACTCTCATTTTTGGCAAAAAGGTGGGTAAAACACTCAGGACATTTTCAAATGCATGAAAAAATGCCTAATGAAGTTTAAACTCTTTATTTTTTCAGAAAGAAATACAGGATGGTTTGATTATGATGAATAACAGTGTGGATTATGTTATTATGATGTTGATGTCCACAAAAGTAAGAGACTTCCATCTTCAGAGTACATTAGTGTAACAGATGATCACAAAAATAGCATTTTTTCAAGGAAGGCAACAAACAAGTACAATTTTCAAGATACATTTCATTCAACATTTTTTCTACTTTTTCAGATTGCCTCTATGCCCTGAAGAAGAAAATGTAAGCTCATGAAGGTAAAGGAAACGAACCAAGGTCAAATAAAATAAATAAAAAACAGAACAAAAGAGAAAAAGAAAGAACAAGAAAGTGAAAGCAAAAGCGAAAAAGAAAGGGAAAGAGAGAAAGGGAGAGAGAAGGAGAGAGAGAGCAAGCAAGAAAAAAGGAAAAGGGAAAGGGAAAGGGAGAGGGAAAGGGAAAGGGAAAGGGAAAGGGAAAGGGAAGGGAAAAAATTTCCTTCTGTTCAGGACTTAATTATGCACTTACCAGTATGAGAATGAAAAGGCCAGATAATTTAAATGTCATCCCAGCTCTGTTAAAACACTTCTCAGTAAACTTGAGTGAATCCCCCATATAATTTCATTTGTTTGTATGTGACTTGAGCAAAACAAACTGAATCTTGCTGATAAATCTAATAATAGCCTATTTCTACAACTACTCTTACCAGCAATGTGGTGTGCACAAGATTAAGAAAGGAAGCTCTCCGAATACCCTTCAAATTGTTGTTCTGGCTAAGTTTTATAGCCACTTTCACGAAGCAGCTCACACAGTTGCAGCCATATTCTACTAAAATCCAAAACAAATATATTCTTAAAAGACAAAAATTAAAGTTATATTACCTGTCTCAAGCTACATTTACATCAATCTATTCAGCATTATTACATTTCACTGAATCACCTGGTAAGGCCACATTTTCAGAACTGTGTCCAGATCTGGACACTCAAGTTCAGAAAGACAGGGAACTACTGGGGAGACCTATGGGGATGATGAGGGGACAGGAGCATCTCTTCTATGAGGAAAGGTTGAGAGAGCCGTGGCTGTTTAGCCTGGCAAAGAGGTATCTTATCAATGTCTACAAATATCTAAAGGGTGGATGTCAAGGGGATTGGGCCATACTCTCCTCAGTGGTGCCCAGTGGCAGGACAAGGGGCAACAAGCACAAACTGGAATGCAGGAAGTTCTGTCTGAACGTGAGAAAAAACTTCTTCCTTTTGAGGGTGACGGAGCCCTGGGACAGGCTGCCCAGAGTGGTTGTGGAGTCTCCTTCTCTGGAGAGATTCAAAACCTGCCTGGAGACAATCTTATGCAATTTGGTTTAGGTGAACCTGCTTTAGCAGGGAGGGTGAACTGGGTGACCTCCAGAGGTCCCTTCCAACCCCTACCATGCTATGATTCTGTGATTATGTGTTCTTTTGTCGGATACACAGATCCAGCCCAAATGAGGGAAGGAATAAGAATTGGGCACCTCTGGTAGCACTGTGGGCTTTGGGAGTGTAACTGTAGCTCTAGATGGGAGGGGAAGAGGAGTAAAGCTACTTTAGCCCATCCTGCACTTTAAACCACAGCTAACTGATAAATATTTTCACCAGTGAGAGTTCACAGCAAATGTTTTTTAATCAAACTTTGCAGTGAAAAAAACAGAAGAATCATTGAAAAGATACTGAGTAAATCACAATTTCTACTTGAATGCCCTATAAGAATAAGGGAGATTTGTTGGTGAATTATCCTATATCCATATTTCTCTCAGATGCTGCTGCTATGTGAATAATTTCAATAATACTGTAAGATAAAATCATGATTGTAATGCTGATTTCTAAGTACTTTATTGTTGACAGCCCCAGAAATAGTTTGCATAATTAGAACAGATTAGGTGGATCAAAGTGCTTGAAATCATATTAATATTAAGAATAGATCTATGCTGTGGCGTTTACAGATCTCGCTGGAACCTCCAACATAAGAATAAGATACACTAACCATAAACAATGATAATCCCTGTGAAGGACACAAATATTTTATTTACCCTTTTGAAATGGAATACTTTAATGCTAGTTAAAGTCCTATGTCTTTCCCTCAGTTTGTATAGAAAGTTACATGGAGATAAATGAACAATCACCTCATAGGAACTAATGTAGTAGGTACTTTAAATGTAGCCACTACTTGTTTCTTGGGTTTTTTTAATTAAATTACCAGCCAAAAGAAGTACTATTTGCATATAAACAAAAGAACTAGACTTAGTAAAGCAAAACTATTTGGAAGTTCAGCAAGACTTCAGTTTTGCTCCACATCTGCCAATGGATTAGATTAATCTGATAAGATAATAAATGCACAAGATAAGATAATAAATATCACAAAAGCTTCAGTTTAAAAAAGGTTTGAAGAATGTTCACTTAAAGCACATCTGATAGGCTTTTTGCTTTCCAAAAATGAGCTAATTCAATTTATTGTATTTTAGCAATTTTAAGATTCTTATTTGGGAAATTACAATTTGGGACTGGCATTATACACACTAACATTGCCACTCATTCTGAGTTTTAGGACAACAGAGAGCACAGCATGAAGCTTTTAAATAAACTAGATAAATTTTGAGGTGCTTCATGTCAGATCTTTACCAGTTAAGTGAGCATTTCCATAATTAAACATGGAGAAATACATAAATGACAGATGGTGGCTATTGACATTTTTTTCCCCACTTTGCTCAGAGGACTTCATGTTTCTCTAGTTTAAACAATAATAGGGCAATGTCAACAAAATTATCAGGAAAAATCTGTAAACATGCTGCATTTTCATGTATTAGTACAGAACTTTGGAAGGCTTGATGTAAAGAAAACTTAAGCAGATATTATTCTATTCAGAACATGTTCCTAAAATAATCAATCAAATCTGATTACTGTGGGTAAGCGTGGTCTGTCTTTGGAAGCATAATGCTGTGTTATGTGACATTATGTGACCTCACATCACAGCATCTGATGGAGCCACCAGGGAGGATTGCTTTCTTCCGAGAAGGCAGAACATTGCCTGGAGAATCAGGAAATTCTCCTCTAAACAGAAGGGTTCTTAGAAATGAACCAAGTTTATCATGCATTTGGGCAAAAGTGCTTGATGTCAGGATTCTTGAGCTCAAATTCTGCTCTAGGAAAACTTTCTTATAGCAAAGGCAACACTGAAAAGTTTATATTATTTAAGATTCAAATGATTTAAAGAGATTTCTCCCAAACATTCTGGAAGACATGGAAGATAAGAGGGACTAAGCAAGGGAACTGAGGTCATGGGATGTTCCTGATGACATTCTGTGAAAGATCTCACACCAACTATTTGCACAGTAGAGGATTTGTTGCTGTCCCGGTCCCATGGAGAGTTGATACATACAGGCACAGACAGGCATGTGGGGAAAAATTGCCCTCTTTTTATCCTAATCAAAACATTTCACCCTGTATATTGAACCAAAGATACTTTCACTATGCAAATTAAAACAATGTTAGCATTATCTGCAAGCTAAATACACAACTAAGCTTTTTGAAATGTTTGGATAAAAAATATAATGCCATCAAATGTCTGGCAGATATGTTACCAGTGACCAAACTCATAATAATCTGTTTTACCAGCATGGTGTTTTTTAGTTGCAAGATCCATGCTGCTGCCAGCGGGGTACAGCTCGGAGCCTGACATAAAATGTCTTCTTGCTCAAACAATCTATATCATTTCCCCACAATAAACTCCTGTTGTTGTCAGCTGCAAGGTTACAACTACCATCCATCAGACGCAACATCATTAGTAGCCAGACCCTGCAAACCCTTGGCAGCAGTTAAGGCAATTGATGGCAGATTCAATGCAAACAAGAACTATGCAGTTGAAAACAATGTAATAGATCAGTAGTTTTGCCTTATACTTTTTAATATACAGAACTGAAAAGTGAAGGGTAATTGTTACAAGGCTAGTTGAGCAAATGCCAAATCCAAGAACAAGGGACATGAACTTAAGCTGAGAAAGAGACAGCTACTAAATTACTTAGGTCAGAATGTCTCTCCAGACAGAAAGAAGAGCTGTGATATGAAATAAACCATCAATGTCAAATTTGGGACAGCTGGCCTATCTGTTTCTTTAAAACTGGATTGAAAAGGCATTTTGTACAAAACAAATACGACAGAGTAAAGCTGCTGAAGTAAAGATGGGTTTGTTAACTTTTCTTTTAGTTAACACTTCTGTTCTGCCTTTCAGATAAATTTCAGCTTACTACAGTTCTAAAGTAATTTATCTGTAAGCTTTTCCAATATATGGAATAAGCATAAGTGTATTGGTGATAACATTAAGTACTTGGAAAAGGTAAACATTAATGTCTGTAATGTCTTTATTTTATGAGAAAAATACGCCATAATACAGTCGCCAAGGGAAAGGAGACAGCAAATGTAATGAGAATTTTCCATATGGTGTATCAGCTACAAGGGCCAAAGAACTTTTAAATATTTTAAAGCTGAGAAGTCATCTCCAATGGATCCTGGCAGGAAAGGGGATAAGGAAACAGAATTAAGCAGCTTCTATAGCTTTGCTATAACTACAGAAGTGGCTAAAAACCCAATCCTTTTTTCCTTTGAAAGAATTTAGTAAGCTTCCATAAGGGTCAACACCATTGAGATAGGGCAATTGCAACACCCAGTGCCAGACATGGAAGAATCAGACATGTTTGAGTGAATGTCTTCTTATGTCCAAAGTATTTGTGAGTCTTAACCCTGGGAATGAAGGTTCTGAGACCAAGGTCTGAGAGAAGACTGTTGACACAACTTATGGTTAGTAATAGCAGATTTAGGGTACTTGCTGTGTGAATTTCTAACATTTCAAAGGCTATTTGAGAGTTGTCTGTTCATCAGACTGACTGTTCAAAACTGCCCAATTATAAATAAGCTCCTTTGCAGTCTAAATATCCATCTGAGGAAAATATATCTACAGTGCATTGGGATGGGAGATGAAATGCTAAGCTAAAATACTCATTTGACTACTGCTTCCAGTAATGTGTCCGTGGCCTGAAGCATGTGCTGTTTATCTGTCTATAAATGGACAACAGAGAAAAGCCAAGATGTTGAAGATTCAAGTCAACACTGAATCCATGCCCTCCAGGAAGGAGGAAATTTTTTCAACGGATGCTTCCCTTGCAACCTAAAGCCTTTCCATTGGACCATTGGAGCATTTCTGTTTCAATACCCCTTCTCAAATGAAAGTACACTAAAAAGGTATTTAGGACTTGATAAATGGGAACTGATCCTACTGTGCCTTGAGGAGGGTGAAGCTCTCTGTTATTGTACTATCTTTTTCCTTATTTATGGTCAGGGTAAACAAAGTATGTTTATAATCATGTTTATAATCATGTTCATAAAGATATCAGCAGAGAAATGGTGGGAGTAGAGATCCATCTTCAGATAGACACCTAAAAATAGATATCAGGGTAATAGAAAAATATATGCATCTCATACATATCTGAAGATTCAATGATATTTGCATTTACATAACTTGCAAGCATCGGAGCTGGGCAAAATCTCCTTTATTCATTTGTGCACAAAGGAAAATGTGGGCAGAAGTCACAGCTGCTTGGGTCAATTTATTTTGTAAATAGAAGCAATATATGGTGGTTTGAGTAAAAAGATATGCCTGTCTTTCAATTAACAACAAAAACCTGGTCTTTGACAGCCCTTTCAAGATAGCAATTTTAAAAATATCAGATATGTATTCTTGTTTATAAATCTACGTGTAGTGAGTTTATGCAATGCAATTAGTAATAACAATCTTCACATGGATCAAGGAGCACTTTTTAGGATCACTCAATATGTTTGTTACAAATGATTGGTTGGCATAAGGGATCTAGTTATAGTTCTGCAAATAACTCATCTGTAAGATTTAAAAATCAACATCAACAACAACAACCAACCAACCAAAAAACCACCCCAAGTTGTTAATTATTACATCCACACATTTTGTTCCAATTATTACTGCTTTTATCTAGATAAATGTGTTTCCTGTTGTACCCCTGCCTAGAACGAGGGCCCCATTTGTAGACCAGACCCTACACGAAGGGAGGTGTGCTGCCTCCCTGGAGCCAGGGTCCGTGATATTACCAGAAGGCTCCCAGGGCTGGTAAGACCCTCTGACTATTATCCTTTACTGATCAAGCAGGCAGGGATGCGATCTGTAGCCTGCGTGCTATCAAGAAGGAGTTTCGTGATCTAGGGTGATTTGTTGAGGGGGGCGGAGCTCAAATAATATTCTCATCTATTCCTACTAGTGGGAGGAGAGGTTCGGAGCAGGTCATGAGAACCCATCTATTGAATGAGTGGCTGAAAGGCTGGTGCCGGCATAGGAACTTCGGGTTTTTTGACCAAGGGAAGGTGTACTCTGCTCCTGGCATGATGACTGCTGATGGGGCTCATCTGTCCCATAGGGGTAAGCGAATCCTTGCCCAGGAGATGGCAGGGCTCATTGAGCGTGCTTTAAACTAGTTAGGAAGGGGGGAGGGGATATTCTGATGGCTCTTGGGGTTAGGCATGGGCTTTGGGAGACACAATGTGAGTTGGCCGTGGAAGAAGGTAAATGCCAGCAGCACAGTGACGGATTTGGGGATGTTGTTCCATGTGATAGTGGGGAAAATTCTGGGGATTGCCCTGAGGACTCCTCAGTGGAGCCACTATTGCCCATCCCCTGTCGGAAATCTCGCTGTGATCTGCTGAGGATACCTGCACCTGCTGCCCCACTAAAATGCCTTTATACAAATACACGCAGCATGGGAAACAAGCAGGAAGAATTAGAGATCTTTGTGCGGTCACAGGGCCACGATCTCATTGTGATCACAGAGACGTGGTGGGACAGCCTGGAGGACTGGCATGCTGTCATGGATGGCTATGTGCTTTTCAGGAAAGACAGGCTAGGGAGGCGAGGTGGAGGAGTTGCTCTTTATGTTAGAGAGCAGCTTGAATGTATTGAGCTCCACCTGGGGAAAGATGACCCATCAGTCGAGTGCTTGTGGGTAAGAATCAAGGGTCACGCTAGTATGAGTGACACTGTTGTGGGTGTGTGCTACAGGCCCCCTGATCAAGAGGAGCGGGCTGATAGTGCTTTCTATGAGCAGCTAGAAGTAGCCTCGAGATCCCAGGCCCTGGTCCTTATGGGGGACTTCAACTACCCAGATATTTGCTGGGCAAGCAATACGGCCAGTCGTATGCAGTCCAGACAATTTCTGCAGTATGTTGAGGACAATTTCCTGCTACAGATGGTGCAGGAACCTACAAGGGGAGGGCGAGTGCTGGACCTTGTTCTTACTAACAAGGACGGGCTCATCAGGGAGGTGAAGGTCGGGGGCAGCTTAGGACAAAGTGACCACGAAATGATCCAGTTCAAGATCCTGAGTGGAAGAAGCAAGCCAAAAAGCAGGATAGCTACCCTGAATTTTGGAAGAGCTAACTTTGATCTCCTCCGCAACATTTTAGGAGCTATCCCGTGGGCTACGCTGTTAGAAGGCAAGGGAGCCTGTGAGAGCTGGCTAGCATTTAAACAGCACTTCTTCCAAGCACAGGATAGGTGCATCCCTTTGAGTAAGAAATCGGGAAAGAGAGGCAGAAGACCTGTGTGGATGAGCAGGGAGCTAATGTGTAAACTCAAAGGGAAGCAGAGGGTTTATGAACTATGGAAACTGGGTCTGTGCACCTGGGAGGGTTATAGGGATGTTGTCAGGGCCTGTAGGGACGTGACTAGAAAGGCTAAAGCCCACTTGGAGATGAAACTGGCAAGGGATATAAAGGATAATAAAAAGAGTTTTTTCAGATACGTGAATAGTAAGAGGATGATCAGGGATAATGTAGGTCCCTTGATGAATGAGGTGGGTGTCCTGGTATTGGGTGATGATGAGAAGGTGGAAATACTGAATGCCTTCTTTGCCTCGGTCTTCACTCCAAAGGCCCCTCGGGACCTGCAGATCCTGGATGAAAGTAGGAGTGTTTGTGGAATGAAGAGCTTCCCTCTAGTTGAAGTAGGGGTGGTCCAGGAGTGTCTCAAAGGGATTAATGCAAACAAATCCATGGGCCCGGATGGGATACATCCACGTGTGCTGAGGGAGCTGGTGGAAGTGATTGCGGAGCCGCTTGCTATCATCTTCGACAGCTCTTGGAGAACAGGAGAAGTACCTGAGGATTGGAGGATAGCCAATATCACTCCAGTCTTCAAAAAGGGCAAGAAGGAGGACCCTAACAATTATAGGCCAGTCAGCCTCACTTCTGTCCCTGGAAAGGTGATGGAACAGCTTGTTCTGGATGCCATTACCAAGCAACTGGAAGAGAAGAAGGTCATGAGGAGTAGTCAGCATGGATTCACCAAGGGGAGATCGTGCTCGACCAATCTCCTAGCCTTCTATGATCTCATCACCAGCTGGGTGGATGGAGGGAGAGCAGTGGATGTCATCTACCTTGACTTCAGCAAGGCTTTCGATACTGTCTCCCATGACATCCTGATAGAAAAGCTAAGAGATCATGGGATAGATGAGTGGACAGTGAGGTGGGTTGAGAACTGGCTGTCGGAGCGGGCTCAGAGGGTCGTGATCAGTGGAACAAAATCTGAATGGAGGCCTGTGACTAGCGGTGTTCCCCAGGGCTCGGTGTTGGGTCCAGTCCTGTTTAATATCTTCATCAACGACCTTCATGAGGGAACAGCATCCACCCTCAGCAAGTACGCCGATGATACAAAGCTGGGAGGGGTGGCTGACACGCAGGAACACTGCGCTGCCATCCAGCGAGACCTGGACAGGCTGGAAAGCTGGGCAGGGAGAAATCAGATGAGGTTTAATAAAAGCAAGTGTAAAGTCTTGCACCTGGGGAGGAATAACCGTCTGTATCAGTACAGGCTGGGAGATGACCTGCTGGAGAAGAGCTCTGTGGAGAAGGACCTAGGGGTCCTGGTTGATGACAGGTTGGCTATGAGCCAGCAGTGTGCCCTGGTGGCTAAGAGGGCCAATGGGATCCTGGGATGCATCAGGAAGAGTGTGGCCAGCAGGTTGAAGGAGGTGATCCTCCCCCTCTACTCTGCCCTGGTCAGGCCCCACCTGGAGTATTGTGTCCAGTTCTGGGCTCCCTGGGATAAAAAAGACAGGGATCTCCTGGAGAGAGTCCAGAGAAGGGCTACGAAGATGATTAAGGGCCTGGAACATCTCCCGTATGAGGAAAGGCTGAGTGAGCTGGGACTGTTCAGCCTGGAGAAAAGAAGACTGAGGGGGGACCTAATTAATGTTTATAAATATCTTAAGTATGGGATGCAGGGGGAATTGGCCAACCCCTTTTCAGTCATCTGTGGAGACAGGACAAGGGGCAATGGCTGTAAACTGGGGCACAGGAAGTTCCGCACCAACATGCGGAAGAACTTTTACACAGTGAGGGTGACAGAGCACTGGAATAGGCTGCCCAGAGAGGTGGTGGAGTCTCCTTCTCTGGAGATATTCAAGACTCGTCTGGACGCCTATCTGTGCAATATGTGCTAGGGAGCCTGCTTTGGCAGGGGGGTTGGACCCAATGATCTCTCGAGGTCCCTTCCAACCCCTACAATTCTGTGATTCTGTGATTCTGTGATTCTGTGATTCTCTGATTCTCTGATTCTCTGATTCTCATTATTTCTTTAAAGATTTCCCTTAGAAAAGTTGAAGAAAGCTCTTTTTTTTTAATATATATGGAACTGTCAATCAGTGTTACAAAAACATTCTATACATCAATAAAAAAATGCTGTGGATAAACACTCCGGCAAATATTACCTCACTTTCCTGTTCCACAAATGATAGTATCAGAGGACACCCTGTCCTTAAGCTCATGAGTCATTCACGATCCCTTCTCAGCTGATAGCCTGAATGAAGGCCTTGAGAGCTCAAAGAACAAACCTCCACCTCCACGTAACTGGAAAAGACTGAAGGACTCAATAGTCTGTTATGAAATTCAGTAATGGGTGGACAAAGATCCACACACCCCTAACTGCACCATACTTAAAACACGAGTGTTGTGGAGAGTAGCTTCTTTGTTTTCAGTGCTATGGCCATCTGAATACCCTACAACACATGACTGGGTTTTTTTCTTGCTCAGGGTATGTGGAATCTAAGTGGATTGAGACTGGCTGTCTGGGAGTGAATTAATAATTTTGGGGAATTTTTCTGAAACACTCATTTCTGTTACTGCTTCCACTGATATTTTTTGTTTGGTTTTGGGGATGGGGTGGGGTTTTGTTTGTTTGTTTGTCTAATTTTTTAAAAATTTATGTATTGAGAGGGTTTTCAGCTGGTGGAAGAAACGTTAGACCATTTTACCAGTTTTACCTTTTACAAATCTCGCTCCCTTGTAAAAAGTTCAATATACAATGAGCACAAGAAATATAAGGGTGACAAATGTTACCAAAAGTTAGAATGTGAGGAGGAACTAATTTCTATTTAAACAAGGTTGCCTTGCAGACAAAAATATAGAAGTTCTTAAGCTGGATAGAAGAAAAATAAGAAATGTCAAGTTTTCTTACTATCATTGCTTAGAGTACAGGTCCTGTCATTGTTTCTAGGATCAACTAGGTAACTTCTATTGTACAGAACAAAACCAGAAGTTATACAAGGAAGAGAAAACATCTTAAATACTCATCTGAAGAATCAAGTGTCTTCTTTCTGTTCTCAGGACTTTGCAGCTTCCTGGTTGCCCAGTGGCACTGCTTCGATGAGACAGCATGTAGCTCAGGATGGATCGTGACCACATAGGAAATTTGAATCCTCTTGGATTCAAAGACCACTCTGAACCATTTCTCTTCCTGTATAAGAGTCCTCTTCCCTGGGACACAAGGAAATAAACCCCCAAATGCCCCACTCTCCTACATTCCCGAATTAAAAACTGCCTGAAGACCTGGAGTGTCCTGACACCGAAACCCAGGTCTCGGAGGCATTCATTCCTTGGCTATAGGTGGATGGTAACTTCAGAAGCAAAAGTAGGATTTCCAAAATTTCCATAAGTGTTGCATCTCATTTTCTAGGGGTTGCCAACCCCTTCTGGGAAATCATTTGTTTCTCTAAGCACTGTATGAGGAAATATAGCTGCCTAGAATCGATCATTTCATCTGAGTCTTTTGAAAGGGAGGAAGATAGTGTCTGACACAGCCACATGAGCATGCATTTCTAGATCTCACCAGAAACATATTTGGCTTCTAAGGCAAAATTTTGTCCTGCACCACTATTTATAAGTTATGATGTCATTAACTCTCTGACAAGTTCCCTTAAAAATAATTAAATATAATTATATTCGTGCACAAGTTTAGCTTTGAAAGAAATAATTGAGACATATTTGGCAACTCATTTTTACAGGGGCTTGGATTTGCCATTTACATTTAACCTTTAAGACCTGCAATCCAAATTTTCTTTTCAGTCAGAGAGAAGCATCTGACCAAATAATGCATGCCTTCCACTTCAAATAGCACAGGAGACGTGGCAGCTGTTGAAGGAAATTTTATGATGTTAACTGGGAAAATGACAAAAAATTGTATGTGTTCCTTCAACATCTGTTGTACTAATGAGGAAAATACCTGCTGTTTTTCATAATCTATCTGTTTACTTCTATTATATTTAAACATCACATTTCAGTTGAATGTAAAAACTGCCCATTAAGATTAAACTTTACATTAATTTTAAAATCCATCGCTCAAACTGACACCTTTCTCTTCACACTTTCCCTTAACAATCTACAGAAAACTAAACAAAATTAAATGGAGGGAAACAAACAGACTGTACTATGAATTATACATATTTAGTGATATCTACAAATCCTCTTTTGCCTTCCCTTTTCCCTTCCCCTTTTCTTTCCCCTTCCCTTTACTCTTACCCTTACACTTAACCTTACCCTTGCTCTTACCCTTACCCTTCCCTTCTTACTTTTACTTTTTTTTACTTTTTCCCTTTCTGTCCCTTTTTCCTTTCATTTCGCTGAACCCACTTCAGGTATAAAAAAGCATTAGATGGAAATAGTTTGAGAGAAGGCTATAACTATTTGACAAATGTGTCACAATCTCTACTTTGCTCAGTCTAGAAGATGAATCTTTTTTCTCTCTGTACTGCAGATCAATCCAGACAGAATACTTTCGCTCAGGCTTCTAGTTAAGGAAGCTGCTCTTCTGTCTGTCAGCCCAAAAAGTGATCATTACACATTATTCTCAGCATCTAATCCTGAAATAACAGGTCTTTGTACAGCTCATTAGAGCTGCTGTTAAAGGTAGCAAAATCCAGGGACACTGGCAAACCCTGCTGCCCTTACCAGGCCTACCTGAGAACTGCATAGAAACTTGCACTTCCATCAATACATGATTTAAACACTTCACAAAATTAAATAATTTATTATTCCTTGTGCATCTCACACATGGAATGTGTTTGAGGTCAAGGTAGAGTTCAACAGCCTGGAAATGTAGGTAAGAGAGGTGGCGATGTAGGAAACACTGGTGACAATACAGGGAGGCACAAGTATTTTGCTGCCCAGACTGTGTCTACAGTTGAAATAGACTGACACAGCTTTGAATAGCCAGAGTATAATGGCACACAATCAGAGCATGGTTGAGGTTGGAAGGGTTGTCTGGAGGGTATTGGATCGAATCCCCCTTCTCAGGCAGGGCTACCTAGAACAGGTTGGCCAGGACCATGTCCAGATGGGTTTTGAACATCTCAATGTATGGAGACTCTACACATTCAATTTCACACTGTTTATAAATGAAAAACTTTACAAATATTATAAAACTGTTATTATTGACCGTACCCAAAGCATGGTGGTCAATGGGTCTATGTCCAGGTGGAGGCCGGTGACAAGCAGGGTCCCCCAGGGGTCTATCTTGGGACCAGTTCTCTTTAACATCTTTATCAATGACATCGATGATGGAATTGAGTGCACCCTCAGCAAGTCTGCGGATGACACCAAGCTGAGTGGTGTGGTCGACACCCTAGAAGGAAAGGAAGCCATCCAGAGGGATCTTGACAGGCTGGAGAGATGGGCCCGGGTGAACCTAATGAGGTTCAACACTGCCAAGTGTCAGGTGTTGCACTTGGGCTGGAAGAATCCCAGCCACAGATACAGACTGGGAGAAGAGCTTCTTGAGAGTAGCCCTGCTGAGAAGGACTTGGGGATTCTGGTGGATGAGAAACTTAACATGAGCCAGCAGTGTGCTCTTGCAGCTCACAAGGTTAATGGTATCCTGGGCTCCATTAGAAGAGGGGTGGCCAGCAGGAACAGTGTCCTGGTTTCAGCTATGATGGAGTTAAACTTTTTTTTAGCAGTGAATGGAATGCCATGTTTGGGTGTTAGCATGAGAATAGTGCTGATAGCACCCTGATGTCTCTGATTTGTTGCCGGGCAATCAAGTACCTTTCTCAGCTCTGCATACTTCCTTACTAGTGAGAAAGGAGGGGACACAGCCAGGACAGGTGACTCGAATTGGCCAAAGAGCATATTCCATGCCAGTTACATCATGCTCGGTTTAAGGGGGGACTGGGGGGAAGAGGGGGAAACAACGCCAGGACGTGCAGTTTCTGGGGCGGTCGGGTTGTCCGGGACGGGCTCTAAGCTGTGCGGCCTGAGTTGTGTGGTTTGGAGAGAAATTGCATTGTGTATCACCAGTTTCATCTATTTTGTGCTTTAAACTTATGTTATTGTTATATCTAGTTTTCTGTTATTGTTTAGTAAACTATCCTTATCCCAACCTGCGTGGTTCTGGTTTCTAGGTTGTGGTTTATTTTCCTCCTTTCTTCCTTCCCTTTTCCCCTTCCCCCAACTTCCAGTCCCCCTTCCTTTTAAAAGTACAAGCGACTGTGTGGGGTGCGGCCCCCGGCTGGGGCAAAACCACGACAGTTATTTTGGCGCCCAACGTGGGGCACGAACGGTTGGGATAACGGTAGATCTGACCCTAATTATCGCAATTAAGATAAGCACTATTGTTTAAGCAATCTCTGGTCACGATGCTGTGGTATTGTCGTGGTTTTGCCCTGGCTGAGGGCCGCACCCCACACAGTCGCTTGTACTTTTAAAAGGAAGGGGGAAGGAAAGTTGGGGGAGAGGGAAAAGGGAAGGAAGAAAAGAGGGAACGAAACCACAACCTAGAAACCAGAACCACGCAGGTTGGGATAAGGATAGTTTACTAAACAATAACAGAAAACTAGATATAACAATAACAGAAGTTTAAAACACAAAATAGATGAAACTGGTGATACACAATGCAATTTCTCACCAAACCACACAACTCAGGCCGCACAGCTTACAGCCCGTCCCGGACAACCCAACCGTCCCAAGAAACTGCACGTCCTGGCGTTGTCTCCTCCTCTTCCCCCCAGTCCCCTTTATACTGAGCATGACGGAACTGGCATGGAATATCCTCTTTGGCCAGTTCGGGTCACCTGTCCTGGCTTCGTCCCCTCCTTTCTCACTAGTAAGGAAGTATGCAGAGCTGAGAAAGGTCCTTGATTGCCCGGCAACAACTAGAAACATCAGGGTGCTATCAGCACTGTTCTCATCCTAACACCCAAACATGGCATTCCATCCACTGCTAAAAATAATTAACTCCATCATAGCTGAAACAAGGACAGGTATTTATTCACAAGGCTGTGGCAGCAAAACCACCGCATGCTGTATACAATCCTGGCAGGATTCTTTACTCTCTCAGGTCTGCGGCTCCTGTATTTGTTCCCATACTTCATTATAGTGTATTTTATGATATCGGTCTATGATACAATAATATCGATGATCATGAGCTTAAGCTGGTACTTGTATGAGGTTTTGCTGTCCTGTCCATTCTTTGGACAGGGAGGGGTTAATAACAGCAGCCGGTATGGTGGGGGCACTGCTTTCTTTTCCTTTGGGCTAAATACAACAGCTCTTAGGACAGTTTTTGAAAACCTTCAATATCTCTGGGATATTCAAACTAGCATTTTGCTATTGGTAGGTTTGGTGCAGATGGTTCAGTTTTTGTTATATATCAAGCATAGGTTTATGAATACCACTGAAGAGCTTTCTCTGAGACAGAATAATCACGAGTGGCAGGGCATGTGGCAATGTATGGGCAAGTACCTAGGTACTTTCTCACGCCCGATGGTTTGGAACTTCACTCCTGAACAGCTACAAGACCCCGATCAAGTGACTGCATACCTACGGAAAAATTGCTGTAGGTTTCCCAGAGATGGACACCTTACTGCACTGTGCTGGGCTCTGGCCACTATTTATCAAACACTGCTTGATAGCAGGCAGCACTGTCAGCACTGTCAGCACTGTCAGGGAGAAGGGAAAGGAAACAGACTGGCAGATACTATAGCTGCTGCAACCACTGGGGCTGACACTGCAGCTACTGCAACCCCTGTGACCGACACTGCAGCTACTGTAATCTCTACAGCAGACACTGCAGATGATCAGAAAAACCAACCCACACCAGTGTCTGTTGCTCCCGTACAAAAGAGGAAAGGCACAAAGAAATCAGTTCGCATAGTGACGGATAAGGATGATGATCAACCGGGATCATCTCGAGGATATCAGGATGAGGCAGAACCAGAGATTGTTACCCGATCCCTGACTCTGAGTGAGCTGCGTGAGGTTCGAAAAGATTTCACTCGCCACCCAAGTGAGCACATTATCACTTGGTTGCTCCGATGTTGGGATCACGGGGCCAGTAGTTTGGAATTAGAAGGCAGAGAGGCCAAGCAGTTGGGATCCCTAGCTAGAGAAGGAGGAATTGACAAAGCAATTGGGAGGAGGCCGGAAATCCTCAGCCTCTGGAGGCGACTACTGTCAAGTGTGCAGGAAAGATATCCCATAAAGGAATATATTACATGCCAGACACCAAAGTGTAACAGCATAGAGACAGCTGTCCAGCACCTGAGAGAATTAGCTGTACGGGAGATAATTTATTATAATCTGGACAGTTCACGGCTTCCCTCTGATCCCGATGAAGTCCTATGCACTCCAGATATGTGGCGTAAGGTTGTACGAAGTGCACCAGCAGGGTATACCAATTCACTGGCAGCAATTGACTGGAATGATATGGCTCCGCCAACCGTAAATGAGGTGGCCTGCCGACTCCGGAAATACCAAGACAATGTTTCCCTCTCCGTCATTGCAGCAGTAGAGAAACTGGTTCAACGACTTGACAACAATGTGTCCAACTCCCAAACCGTATGGAGCAATGTTGCAGCTACTGGGAGAAAGCGTCCATCGTTCCAAGAGGGAGAATACACACCACGACGTACATTGTGGTTTTACCTGCTTGATCATGGAGAGGACATGAGGAAATGGGATATGCAGCCCACCTCAGCCCTTCAAGCACAAGTAAATGAGCTGCGGGGTAAAACATTTGCACAACGAGATTCTGCCAGGAAGAAGGCTGCACCAGTTTCTACTGGGCAGTTCCCTAGACCAACTGGAAGGCCTACCTATATGTCTGATGTGCCTGATCCTTTTGAAGGGACCTCTAAGTCCTTTATGCAACCAGTGGAAAACAAATATGATCAGCAGCAATAGAGGGGCCCTGCCTCCAGCCAGGTGGAGGAGAGGGATAATCGGGTTTATTGGACTGTGTGGATCCGATGGCCTGGCACGTCAGACCCACAAGAGTACAAAGCTCTGGTGGATACTGGTGCCCAGTGTACTCTAATGCCATCGAATCATGAAGGGGTAGAACCTGTTTGTATTTCTGGAGTGACAGGGGGATCCCAACAACTAACTGTGCTAGAGGCTGAGGTGAGCCTAACTGGGAAGGACTGGGAAAAACACTCCATTGTGACTGGTCCAGAAGCTCCGTGCATTTTAGGTATAGATTATCTACGTAGAGGGTATTTTAAAGACCCAAAAGGGTACCGATGGGCTTTTGGAATAGCTGCTTTGGAAACAGAAGAAATTGAACAATTGTGTGCCTTGCCTGGACTCTCGGAGGATTCTGCTGTTGTGGGGTTGTTGAAGGGTGAAGAACAGCAAGTGCCAGTTGCTACGACGACGGTGCACAGACGACAATACCGTACTAACCGAGATTCCCTGATTCCCATCCATAAGCTGATTCGTCAACTGGAGGATCAGGGAGTGATCAGCCGAACCCACTCACCCTTTAATAGTCCCATATGGCCAGTGAGGAAGTCCAATGGAGAGTGGAGGCTGACAGTAGATTATCGTGGCCTAAATGAAGTCACTCCAGGTATGAGTGCTGCTGTGCCAGACATGTTAGAGCTCCAGTATGAATTGGAATCGAAGGCAGCCAAGTGGTACGCCACAATCGACATTGCGAATGCTTTCTTCTCGATCCCACTGGCGCCAGAGTGCAGGTCACAGTTTGCTTTCACTTGGAGAGGCATCCAATACACGTGGAATCGTCTGCCCCAGGGGTGGAAACATAGCCCCACCATCTGCCATGGACTAATCCAGAATACACTGGAAAAGGGTGAAGCACCAGAGCACCTGCAGTATATTGATGACATCATTGTATGGGGCAACACAGCAGAGGAAGCTTTGAAAAAGGAAACAGGGTAATTAAAATCCTTTTAGAAGCCGGTTTTGCCATAAAACGAAGTAAAGTCAAGGGGCCTACGCAAGAAATCCAGTTTTTAGGAATAAAATGGCAGGATGTGCGTCGTCAGATCCCAATGGACATTATTAATAAAATAGCAGCTATGTCTCCACCAAGCAACAAAAAGGAAACACAAGCTTTCTTAGGTGTTATAGGTTTTTGGCGAATGCATGTCCCAAACTACAGTCTCATTGTGAGCCCACTCTACCATGTAACTCGAAAGAAGAATGATTTCCAATGGGGCCCTGAGCAACAGCAAGCCTTTGAGCAGATCAAATGCGAGATAGTCCATGCAGTGGCCCTTGGGCCTGTCCGGACAGGGACAGATATTAAAAATGTGCTCTACACTGCATCTGGGGAGAACGGCCCGACCTGGAGTCTCTGGCAGAAAGCACAAGGGGAGACTCGAGGTCGACCGCTGGGGTTTTGGAGTCGGGCCTACAAAGGATCTGAGGCCAATTATACTCCAACAGAAAAGGAAATACTGGCCGCCTATGAAGGGGTTCGAGCCACCTCAGAAGTGATTGGAACTGAAGCCCAGCTCCTCCTGGCACCCCGACTGCCGGTGCTGGGCTGGATGTTCAAAGGGAAAGTTCCTTCTACACACCATGCCACTGATGCTACGTGGAGCAAGTGGGTTGCACTAATTACACAGCGGGCTCGAATAGGAAACCCCAATCGCCCAGGAATCATGGAGGTGATTACAGACTGGCCAGAAGGCAAAGATTTTGGGATGTCACCAGAGGATGAGGAGGTAACACGCGCTGAAGAAGCCCCACCCTACAACGAACTGCCAGAGAATGAGAAGCGATATGCCCTGTTCACTGATGGGTCTTGTCGCATTGTGGGTAAGCATCGGAGATGGAAAGCTGCTGTATGGAATCCTATAAGAAGAGTAGCAGAAGCCACTGAAGGAAAAGGTGAATCAAGCCAGTTCGCTGAGGTGAAGGCCATCCAGTTAGCCCTGGACATTGCTGAGAGAGAAAAGTGGCCAAGGCTCTACCTTTATACTGATTCATGGATGGTGGTGAATGCCCTGTGGGGGTGGTTGCAGCAGTGGAAAAAGAACAACTGGCAGCGTAGAGGCAAACCTATATGGGCTGATGACTTATGGCAAGATATCTCTGCTCGGTTAGAGAAACTTGTTGTAAAGGTACGTCATGTCGACGCCCATGTACCTAAGAGTCAGGCCATGGAGGAACATGAAAACAACCATCAGGTAGATAAGGCTGCTAGGATTAAAGTGGCTCAGGTAGATCTAGACTGGCAACGTAAGGGTGAATTATTCATAGCTCGATGGGCTCATGATACCTCGGGTCATCAAGGGAGAGATGCAACATATAGATGGGCTTGGGATCGAGGGGTGGACTTGACCATGGACGCCATCACACAAGTTGTCCACGAATGTGAGACATGTGCTGCAATCAAGCAAGCTAAGCGGTTAAAGCCCCTTTGGTATGGAGGACGGTGGATGAAATATAAATATGGGGAGGCTTGGCAGATTGATTACATCACCCTCCCACAAACCCGCCATGGCAAATGTTATGTGCTTACAATGGTGGAGGCAACTACCGGCTGGCTAGAAACATATCCCGTACCCCATGCCACTGCTCGAAATACAATTCTGGGCCTTGAAAGGCAAGTCCTCTGGCGACATGGTACTCCAGAAAGAATCGAGTCAGACAATGGGACTCATTTCCGAAACACTCTTATAGACACCTGGGCCAAAGAGCATGGCATTGAGTGGGTGTACCACATTCCTTATCATGCACCGGCCTCTGGGAAAATTGAACGATATAATGGACTTTTAAAAACTACACTGAAAGCAATGTGTGGTGGGACATTCAAGCATTGGGATACACATTTGGCCAAAGCCACGTGGTTAGTTAACTCTAGGGGATCTACCAATTGGGCTGGCCCTGCCCAGTCAAAATTTCCACGTACTGTAGAGGGAGACAGAGTGCCAGTAGTGCATATGAAGAGTGTATTGGGAAAGAGAGTTTGGGTCATCCCTGCTTCAGGCAAAGGTAAACCCATGTCTGGAATTGTTTTTGCTCAAGGACCTGGCTGTACTTGGTGGGTAATGCAGAGGGATGGAGAAGTTCGATGTGTACCTCAAGGGGATTTGATTTTGGGTGAGAATAGCCAATATAATTAATGAAGTAGAAATTATAATAATTGCCAAATAACCCATTATTGTATATTCATTATTGTTATGATTGCTGTATGTTGTACCATAGCATTATAGCCGGAGTCATACAAGTTAATGAAGAATGAGTGCCATGATGATGGAACTAAAGCCTGGCCCCTCAAGAACTTTTTTCTCCCTTTGAAAATAAACTCTGACCCACAGACTATGAGCATGGACCATGCCAGGTGTATCAGTCAAGAGCCTGAGATGCAGCATGTAACGAGCCAATGGAACATACAACTATCCTGAGAAACTGTTACGACAAATGGAGCCTGAAAATCATGGACTAAATGAACTCAACAACTTCAGAGGGATGATTCACAGACTGAGGGAATAAGATCTGTATGCACGTATGTGTGCATACATGTGTACATACATATATGGGTGTGTGAAACACGAAATTGGTTGTACCCAAAGAAAATTGTTGGATCTGGTCATGACGTAAATGGTATGGAATAAGGGGTGGATAATGTCCTGGTTTCAGCTATGATGGAGTTAAACTTTTTTTTAGCAGTGGATGGAATGCCATGTTTGGGTGTTAGCATGAGAATAGTGCTGATAGCACTCTGATGTCTCCGATTTGTTGCCGGGCAATCAAGTACCTTTCTCAGCTCTGCATACTTCCTTACTAGTGAGAAAGGAGGGGACACAGCCAGGACAGGTGACTCGAATTGGCCAAAGAGCATATTCCATGCCAGTTACGTCATGCTCGGTTTAAGGGGGGACTGGGGGGAAGAGGGGGAAACAACGCCAGGACGTGCAGTTTCTGGGGCGGTCGGGTTGTCCGGGACGGGCTCTAAGCTGTGCGGCCTGAGTTGTGTGGTTTGGTGAGAAATTGCATTGTGTATCACCAGTTTCATCTATTTTGTGCTTTAAACTTATGTTATTGTTATATCTAGTTTTCTGTTATTGTTTAGTAAACTATCCTTATCCCAACCTGCGTGGTTCTGGTTTCTAGGTTGTGGTTTATTTTCCTCCTTTCTTCCTTCCCTTTTCCCCTTCCCCCAACTTCCCTTCCCCCTTCCTTTTAAAAGTACAAGCGACTGTGTGGGGTGCGGCCCCCGGCTGGGGCAAAACCACGACAAACAGGGAGGTGATTGTCCCTCTCTACTCTGCCCTCGTGAGGCCCCATCTGGAGTCCTGTGTCCAGATCTGGGGCCCCCAATACAAGAAGGATGTGGAACTGTTGGAGAGGGTTCAGAGGAGGGCCACAAAGATGATTAGAGGGCTGGAGCACCTGCCCTACGAAGAGAGGCTGAGGGAGCTGGGCTTGTTCAGTCTGAAGAAGAGAAGGCTGCAGGGGGACCTCATTGCAGCCTTCCAGTACCTGAAGGGAGCTTATAAGCGGGAGGGGATTCAACTTTTTAAAAGAATAGACAATGACAAGACAAGGGGGAATGGATTAAAACTAAAGGAAGGAAGGTTTAGATGAGATGTTAGGGGGAAGTTTTTTTACAGAAAGAGTGGTGAGGGGCTGGAACAGGCTGCCCAGAGAGGTGGTGGATGCCCCGTCCCTGGAAGTGTTCAAGGCCAGGTTGGATGGGGCCCTGGGCAACCTAGTGTAGATCCAGGCCTGAGGTTGGTGGCCCTGCCTGTGGCAGTGGGGCTGGAGTTCTGTGATCCTTGGGGTCCCTTCCAACTCATACTATTCTATGATTCTATGATTCTATTATAAATAAGCAACATGAAATCCCCCTCGATTCCCCACAATTATTGATTGAAAAAAGAGAGTGCATAAAGGCACTGATTTCTGATTTTTTTCTCTCAGTGCTTTTTGATATTCTTCATATTATAGTAAGTATTGGTATGTGGAAGTACTACAAAGAACTTTATCCTTTTTCCTAAAGTCAACTTCTTGCTATACCATAACAACTTTAACACGACCAAGCAGGACTATACAGCTCTATTTCAGAGAGAACTTTATTTAATCAGCCTTTTATAGCTGTTTTTATTGTTTTTTTCCAGAAAGAGTAAACATTCTGCAGACATTGCAAATCATAGTTGGTAGCCTGATCAGGATTTATTTTAATGTTTCATTTATAATGTCCATCACAAATACACATAGTGATTGTAAATCAATACTAATTCATGCTGTATCTCCTTTGGGAGACAGTTTGGATCACAGATTCTGGGTTCATCAGCTAAAAATTTTATAATCCAAGAATATAAACTGAACTTAGGTTGTTTCCTGAAAATCAATAACTCAAAAACACATATTGAATAAAAAAAGCCTGACTGACAATCTTTTGTCCTAAGGAAAACAAAATGTCAGGCATTTGAACTCACACCAAGTTAGGCTTGTTTTCTGAAGCAAGTCAATTAAGCTCTACAGTATAACGTTTTCTGTCAACATCCAGATATTTGAAAAGATTTAGTAGAGGTCCTTCAAACTGCTTCAAGCTAATCAAAATTTAATGAAAACGTAGCTAGCCTGTCAGCACCTTCCCAAATCTCTGTATCCCCTATTTGTATTTGGAGCACTGCTGGATCTTGTACTTAATAATAAGGAGGGACTGGTTGAAGAAGTGAACACTGAGGATAGACTTGGCTGCAGTGACCCTGAGATGGTAGAGTTCAAGATCTTATGTGGTAGGAAGAGAATATCAATTAGAACTGCAACCCTGGACTTCAGCAGGGCCAACTTTGGCCTCTTCGAGCAATTACTGGGGGAAATCCCATGTGGCAGGGTACTGTGAGGAAAAGGGGGCCAAGATAGTTGGTCCGTACTCAAGGACCACTTTTTTCAAGTTCAAGATCAGAGCATCCCAATGGGAAAGAAGTCAAGAAAAGGAGGCAGAAGACCTGCATGGATAAGCAAGGGACTGCTGGGCAAATTTAAGTGGAAGAAGAGAGTCTACAGATCATGGAAGGAGGAGATCGCCACTTGGGAGGAACATAAGACTGTTGTCAGAGCATGTAGCATGGAAACTAGGGAAGCTAAGGCCTCTTTGTTATTAAACCTTGCAAGGGAGGTCAAGGACAACAGAAAGGGCTTCTTCAAATACATTGGAGACAAAACTAATGATAGAGTCAATGTAGGCCCTCTGTTGAATGAGGTGGGTGCCCTGGTGACTGAGGATAATAAGAAGGAGAAGTTACTGAATGCCTTCTTTGCCTCTCTCTACACTGCATGACACTTTGCAGGATCCCCAGATGGCTGAAGCCCTGGAGGAAGTCAGGATAAATGATGAGTCTGCCTCAGTTGATGAGGACTGGGTCAGGGATGAATTAAGCCGTCTGGACATCCATAAATCCATGAGTCCTAATGGGATGCGCTCGAGGGTGCTGAGGGAGGTGGTGGGAGTTATTGTTAGGCTGCTCTCCATCATCTTTGCTAAATCCTGGTAAAGAGGAGAGGTGCCTGACGACTGGAGGAAAGAAAATGTTAGTCCAGTCTTCAGAAAGAGCAAGGAGGACCTGGGTAACTACAGACCAGTCAGCCTCACTTCCATCCCTGGAAAAGTGTTGGAACAACATATCCTTGGTGCTGTCTTTAGGCACATCAAGTATAAGAGGTTTGTTAGGAGCAGGCAACATGATTTTACCAATAATGTTTGACTAATCTAATAGACTTTCATGAGGATATAACCAGGTGGATACATGATGGTAGGGCAGTAGATGTGGCCTACCTTGACCTCAGTAAAGCATTTGATACCATCTCCCACAGCATCCTCGTGGCTAAACTGAGGACGTCTGGTCTGTAAGGTCGAGTAGTGAGGTGGATTCAGAGCTGGTTGAAGGCAAGAAGCCAGTGAGTTTTGATCAATGGGACAGAGTCCTGTATCTAGTGGAGTCCCTCAGGGGTTTGTGCTGGGACCTGTACTATTCAATATATTCCTTGACAACCTGGATGAGGGAATAGAGTGCACAGTCAGCAAGTTTGCTGATGACACAAAACTGGGAGTGGTGGCTGACACACCACAGTGTTGGGCTGCCATTCAGCAAGACTTGGATAGCCTGGAGAGTTGGGCAGGGAGAAGTATAATGAGATATAACAAGGGCAGGTGTAGGGTCTTGAATCTGGGGAAGAACAACCCCAGTTACCAGTATAGGTTGAGGACTGGCCTGTTGGAGAGCAGCGCAGGGGAGAGGGACCTGGGCGTCCTGGTGGACAGCAGGATGACCATGAGCCAGCAATGTGTCCTCCTGGCTAAGAAGGCCAGTGGCATCCTGGGATGTGTTAGAAGGCGTGTAGTTAGTAGGTCAAGAGAGGTCCTCTCCCCCTCTACTCTGCCCTGGTGAGACTGCGCTTGGAATCTTGTGTCCAGTTCTGGGCCCCTCAGTTCAAGAAGGACATAGAACTCCTTGAAAGAGTCCAACGCAGGGCCACCAAGATGACGGAACATCATCCTTATGAGGATAGGCTGAGAGAGCTGTGCCTGTTTATCTTGGAGGAGACTGAGTGGTGACCTTATTAATATTTATAAATATGTAAAGGGCGAGTGTCAGGAGAATGGAGCCAGGCTCTTCTCAGTGATGTCCAGAGATAGGACAAGGGGCAATGGCTGTAAGCTGGAACATAGGAAGTTCCATGTGAATATAAGGAGAAGCTGCCCTGGGACAGACTGCCCAGAGAGGTTGTGGAGTCGTCTTCTCTGGAGACATTCAAAACCTGCCTGGACGTGTTCCTGTGTGATTTAGTCTAGGTGATCCTGCTCTGGCAGGGAGGTGGACTAGATAATCTTTTGAGGTCCGTTCTAACTCCTAATGTTCTGTGATTCTGTGATTCTGTGTACCTATTTTGAGAGATTATATTTTTAATCTGAATTTGTAAACCCACATGAATGAACCATTTTTTTTTTTTTTTATTCTCTTTGCAAAATTAATAATGATAATTTATCTGTCTTCATCAGTTGTTACTCAGGAAATGCAGTTTCCCTTCCAAGATACCACTGTCTATATATCTTGCAAAAGATTATTACTGGAATTCTTGAATATCTAAGTATCCCCTTTCTTTTATTCTCCTTCCTTTTGTTGCCAGTGCACAATGTTAAAAATCTATATAATGGGTAGTCAAGGAACAATTTATTGTACTCCATTCAGGGGAAAACCTGTATATTTTTTTTTTTTTCTCTACTCTTGTTTTTTTTAAACATTTATTTCACTGTAAAGAAAAAGTGGCTTAGACTAAAAACTTGTGCTGCTTATTGTGTCAAAAAGCAAACATCAAGCAAAGCAAAACGAAAGATCCCCACCCTTCGAACCAAACAAAAACACCCAAGACACTGCATGAAAGAAAAAAGAAGAAAATACTCCACACTTTTGCACTGTATTAGGAAACAAGGATAGTTGTGTGCACCAAGTAAGGTTATTTGTATGGGATACAGGGGGAATTGGCCAGCCCCTTTTCAGTGGTCTGTGGGGACAGAACAAGGGGCAATGGCTGTAAACTGGAGCACAGGAAGTTCCGCACCAACATGCGGAAGAACTTTTACACAGTGAGGGCGACAGAGCCCTGGGACAGGCTGCCCAGGGAGGTGGTGGAGTCTCCTTCTCTGGAGATATTCAAGAGCCATCTGGATGCCTATCTGTGCAATATGAGCTAGGGAGCCTGCTTTGGCAGGGGGGTTGGACCCAGTGATCTCTCAAGGTCCCTTCCAACCCCTATGATTCTATGATTCTATGATTTGTACTTTTTTCTTCCATAGCAGGGCCTAGAAATAGAGCCATCTCTCCCTCTCTCTTTGGATTGACTGGTTCATCCACCTTTTGTTTGGAAGCAATAGGACTCTCTTCCCCACTTTCCTCCCTGATTTTGACTGACACTAGAGATTTCTCCTAGTTGTCTTCTGGGAAGTTCTAGTTTATTGAAACAAGTCAATGTTAACGTATGGTGGCTGGCATCTTCTCATTCTTGGTAGCTTCTAAAGGTCCTTAGAAGGGGAATTCTCCTCCCTTGGAGTTCTGGGTTGGTAACAACATCTTGAGGCAGTACCTTGGGCAACTTGGTACCTTCACCATCTCCTCCACAGAGAACCCTACCGCCTCCTAAATTACCCTCTATGTCCTGTGCCTAATTTTGCAGAATATTTCTTCTTCCTGGAGAATATATTACCATATTATCTTAAAGAACTACAGCCAGATGGGGTCTTTAAACCTGATGCATATCCAAGAAAGGACAGATTTTCTTCTTTTTGTGAAGATGTAGCTGCAAGTTGATCTTATGATTCTCTAGATATGAGTGAAATTTTCTGTGAAGTCTTGGGTAAATTTGGCTGCCTACTTCTCCATATCCTTAATGAATACCTCTGTATCCTTCTCCATACCCAGGATTAATATACATAGAAAAGAACATCTCAGATAACCAATATATCACACTCAAGGAGGCTTTTCCAGAATAAGAGGAAATAAAAAAGCCCAAAACCTTTTCCAGAGAGAGCAATGGCTAGGGAAAATTAATCCTGTCTTTGTGTATGTGTAGACTGAAGTGTCCCTGGAAAACATTTGCTCACTACAAGGGCTAAGAGAAACTTCTGAAATAACACTACTCTTATTTCACTAGAACTTTTCCTAAGGACTGGCAGTTTATAAAGGTAGACAGACCATTGCCTTTGCATGTAATGGAAGTTGTAGAAATATCAACTGGCAAGTCCCAAATTGGAAAGAGAATTTTTTTATTTTTTTTTTACAGTTTTAGTCTACCGTGATTGTCAGGACATGGGTGCAGATGATCAAGTGTCATCTGTTGCTAGACTATTCAGACATTTTGTGGCATTACAGGTAGGAAAATCACAGAATAACTAAGTTGGAAAAGATCTTTGAGATCATCGAGTCCAACCATACCTGTCCTCGACCGAACCTTGTCTACCTGTCTTTTAAATACAGCCAGTATTGGTGAGTCAACCACCTCTCTGCACAGCCTGTTCCAATGCCCAATAACCCTTTTGGTGAAAAACTTTTTCCTAATGTCTAATGTGAACCTGCCTTGGTGCAATTTGAGTCTATTCCCCTTCGTCCTATCACCTGTCTCTTGGGCAAAGAGACCAACACCCATCTCTACAACCTCCTTTCAGGTAATTGGAGGTGGTGATAAGGTCTGCCCTCAGCCTCCTCTTCTCCAGGCTGAACAACCCTGGTTCCCTCAGCCGCTCGTCCTAAGGTTTGGTCTCTAGCCCCTTCAAGAGCCTGGCTGCCCCAGGACCTCAATGTCCTTCTTGTAGTGAGGGACCCAAAACTAAAGACAGTGTGTGAGGTGCATCCTCACCACACAATCACTTCCTTAGACCTGCTAATGGTAATAACATGTATGTAGATTATTATATATTACTTCTATGATTACACTAATAAGATTAAAACATGGACAATGGTAGAAATTAAAGACATTATGAATAGAAAAAGAGCTTAACAGAATGGTTGACCAAGGTTGAAATTACAAGGGCAGCTGGGCCATAAACATAAAATAAAGTTATAAAGTCAGGGAAATCAGGGCAAATGCAAAAAATGTAAACTGGGATGAGCTGTTTGTTACAGAGAAGATGATGGTGGTGAAGAGGAAAAAAATTGGAGGGGAAAAAGCAAATGTAAGAGAGAGTGAGTCATATTGCAAAGGCCTACAGTGGTGACAGTCAGACCTCTCTGTTCCTGATGACCACATCTCAGAGCATGACGACAAATATGTTGTTGCTCTGACAAAAAGGGTGTCTAGCTGATTTCTATGATCAGGATATACCTGTACTGCTTTCCCTTCCACTGACAGCTGTGTTTCCTAAAGTTGCTACTAAAAATGCTATCAAAAATATTAATAGAAATGCCATTGAAAATATTAATAACACAAAAATATTTATTATAATGCATAAATATAAAATCATAGAAACTGCTTAAAAATGTAATATTTTGTATATTTCTGTCATTTGGGGAGATAAAACTTATTCTCCTAATTCTACTAATTCACTGGCAGTTTATGTCCCTAATTGTTCCTTTTCTCTTGTCTTACCTATGAGGAAACATGGGATTCCTTAAAAATAATTACTGCATCACAGTCAAAAGTTACCAGAATATCTCTCAATTAATACCTGCCACACTTTCCATGTCGCTTCTAGTAGCATAATTTAAATCTGTATTTTTTTTTCCAAACAATAAAACATCTGTTATTAAAGAAGCGCTCCTGGAGAGTAAATGAGTACTCCAGTCAGGTTTTTACCTGTGAATTACAAGGAAAAGTTGTTAAAAAGTAAAATCTCCTGTGGTCATGCTAAGAATTCCTTCAATGCAGTAAGAAGATCATGAAGATCATTAATCCACATTTTTTCTACACTGATTATGGGCAGAACTCAGAACAGACTTACATGCTCAATAGCATCTCACATCATTGGGATTCCTGCAGAAACACACGTGTTTGCAGAAATCAAGACTGTAGGAATAAGTATAATGAAATCTTACTGCACCTCATTTTCACTCATAGAGTGAAAATACAAGCTGAAACTTCATTTTTTTCTTCACTGTCTTATGGTGACAGAGATACTTCACTCCTCTCTACATGGTTCTCCTAACAAATTGCAGGTCTGGAAGTTATTTTGCTATTTAAATTTTAATTTAAGAACACCATCCATCAATCTAATTAAATGAAAATCCTCTACCATGAACATAAAAGTTTTAGGTGAATTATTGCTGGGCCCCTGTAACACCGTATCATTTGAATTTCACTCAGATAAGATTTCCTCTGTGTCTCTTCCGGCTTACTGAACACAGAAGCAAATCATAACATTTCCTCTGGGGTTTCTGTGCAAACACTGAAATTCAGTTTTTCCCTCTGCTGGGTGGTTGCAGAAACACAATAGCTGCACACTAATAACTTGTCATGACCGTTCAGTTTCCCCAGCCACAAAAACATCAGTGGCTGGATAACCGGGCAGGGAGTATTACACATTCTAGGTTTTTACCAAATTAACTGAGCAGGAAATATTCTGGTGACTTTAAGTCTCTCATGCAACCTCTGCAGCAGATGGTGGGCAAAAGGGAAGGCACGGGGAACATCTTCCTCAGAATCTCATGAGTATGAGCCTCTGAGACACAGAGCACGAAGTTGAGAGGTCTCTGAGGCCAGACATTATTAAACCTCCTCTGAGAAACTGGCTGCCACTGGCCTGGACAGGTGGACCCTCAGCTGGGTTAAAAACTGGCTGGATGGCTGAGCCCAAAGGGTGGTGGTAAATGGAACAAAATCCATCTGGAGGCCAATCATGAGTGGTGTCCCCCAGGGCTCAGTCCTGGGTCCAGTCTTGTTCAACATCTTTACCAATGATCTCGACGAAGGGATTGAATGCTCCCTCACTAAGTTTGCAGATGACACTAAACTAGGAGGAAGTGTTGATCTGCCTGAGAGTAGGGAGGCTCTTCAGAGGGATCTTCAGACTGGACTGATGGGCTGAGACCAATTGGATGAAGTTTAACAAGGCCAAGTGTAGAGTGCTACACATGGGACATAATAACCCCATGCAGCGCTATAGGCTTGGGGGAGACTGGCTGGAGAGATGTCAGGCACAGAAGGACCTGGGGGTGTTGGTTGACTGCAGGCGGAGTATGAGTCAGCAGTGTACCCAGGCAGCCAAGAAGGCCAATGGCATCTTGGCTTGTATCAAAAACAGTGTGGCCAGTAGGTCTAGGGAGGTGATTGTGCCCCTGTACTCAGCATTGGTGAGGCCACACCTCGAGTACTGTGTCCAGTTCTGGGCTCCTCACCATAAGAAGGACATGGAGGTCCGCGAGCGAGTCCAGAGAAGGGCAACCAGGCTGGTGAAGGGGCTGGAGGGCAAATCCTATGAGGAGCGGCTGAGGGAGCTGGGGCTGTTTAGCCTAGAGAAGAGGAGGCTGAGGGGAGACCATATCACAACCTATGAGTATCTGAAGGGAGGTTATAGAGAGGTAGGTGATGGTCTCTTCAGCCAGGTGACAGGTGATAGGACAACGGGGAATGGCATGAAGCTGTGCCAGGGCACGTTTAGATTGGAAGTTAGAAAAAAATTTTTTACTGAAAGAGTTGTCAGGGCCTGGAACAGGCTGCCCAGGGAGGTGGTTGAGTCACCTTCCCTGGATGTGTTCAAAAAAAGGATAGATGAGGTACTTAGGGATATGGTTTAGTTTAGGATGGGAATGGTTGGACTTGATGATCTTAAAGGTCTTTTCCAACCTTGTTATTCTGTGATTCTGTGATCAGCACAATATAGGCAGCTGTGTATAATCCCCTTTACAGGTCCCAGAGGGTCTGACTGACCAATGCAGACAGTCTTAACTCAAAAACACCATGGGGTGGAGACCACTCCTGCTCTGTAGATAAAGAGATATAGTGGTTAAATAACCCAACTGGTTTGCCACCAATAGCAAGGCATGCTTTAACATCTTTGAAGAGTAAAGAATACAATCTGACAACCTAACAAAAAAAAGAACTGGGGCTGAAGTCTCAAAGCCTGAAGTCAGCACACTGGAGGCAAAGTATTTTCATTAAGGTGGAGAAGAGAGAACTTACGGGGGATATTTACACTCCCACATCATCAAACCATGTTCATATAGACCTCAGAGGGTTTCAGTCCAAACTACCTGCTGTCCTTAACAGAGGATGGCATCTTAGGTGCATTGCAGCAGAATCAAGCATGCATGATCCCAGCAGGCACAGACAAAAAAATCCTACAAATCCCCACATGTCTGAGAAGTGGAGTCAGCTGCAAGTGAGGTTGAGTGGGATATGATTAATGGTTTAAAACATTCAGTCTTGTGCAGAAAAATCAGACCTACTCTGCACATCATCTGATAGGCAATTATGTTTAAATAATTCAGTGTGATCACTTAAAGGTGAAATCAGCATTTTCTTACATCTGAGTTTCTGTGTTGCTGTCAGCAGGTTTCTATTAGTAGGTAATGTAGTTCAGAAGCTCTTGTTCATCGAATGTATCTTATTAAAGCAGTTCATATTATTTTTATATGTCATTTTTCTTTACAGGATCATTTTAGTACTTGTCTGAGGCCATAGTACCGCTCAGTTTCAATATAATAGCATTGGCAATTGAGAAAAAGACATAAAGGAATTATACTTTAACATAAGAAAGTACAGACCTTATTCGTTTCATGTGTAATCAATAGCTTCAATACTGAATATATTATGTATTTATCATAACCAAATGCCTCCTGTTCTATCTACTAGAAAATGTTTTAAGGAAGAGTCATAGAATCCAAGACTGAAAAAAAAAAAAGCAAAAGGAATAGTCCAGCCTGATAGCTCTTGCTTTTATTTCTAAAATAGAATCATAGAATGGTATGAGTTGGAAGGGACCCCAAGGATCACAGAGCTCCAACAAATAAGCTAATCCTGTTTATCAAAACACCTTTTGGATGGATTTTGACTAACAGATTTGTATACAAGTTATATAGAGTGAATTACACAGAACAGCACACTTAAGCTAGGAATCTACCAGCAATCAGCATTCTCTTTGCTTCTCGATTTAGGTCAGACAGCAGGACCGCTAATAATACACATCACAGTCTGCATGGTAAATTTTCTTCTTTTAATCCTAAAATATTTATCAAGGTCTCAGATCTCTAGATCCAGCAATGGTAACTTCATTTGGAAGAAAGATGTTTTCTAGCTGAAACAGTGTTCTCTGATCATATTTTCATCTCTTTTCTTCTTAGCAGGAGACACATAGAATAATGAGGTTTTTATTCTTCTAGAAGCTAACAAAAAAAAAAAGGAAAGAAAGACCCTGTATTTAAACTCTCAGCTGAATCAGGGCTTTATATCTTAAAGCAATTATGTTATGAAATCCCATTTCTTCAAAACATTTAATTACTGAACACATCTCAGTGCACTGCACACTGAGAAGTACACTTTCCTGAATTAGGGTCACAGCAACAGTCATCAATATCCACCTAATGTCACTGTTACACAAGCTTATTTAAACCTAAGTAAACAAATTGACCAGACTCTATTCATAGTTACTCTTCAAGAGCTCTAGAAGAACGGTAAACTGTCCTTTCATGTTATCAGAAAGAAAAATAGGAACATTCTTTTTTCAGCTCACTTAAAAGAGTTTTTAACGTTAATTGCTTTTAATTAGCCAGATCATAGCTAGTATTTGTATTAAGAAGAGTTCATGCATTCAGTATATATATATATATACTGAATTGAATAACTGTGTTTAATTTGCTACCATTACTCCCCTTCCGTTTTGAGGATCAGGAATTATGATTATGAACTCCAATTATTTTAATTAAAACATCATTAGGTTATGAAGTTAACATATCAAATGAGAGGTGGCATTTTGTGAAGGAGGCAAAAACACAGCTTCAGAAGCAGCTCTGCACACATCCAATGGTGTGTACCACTATAAATTGAGTGAAGGAAATGTCACCAAAGGACTTATCCCATGTAAGTACAGCAAAGGGCAGATGATCTGGAGGGCATATCAAAGCTGCATGCATCAGCTGGATGCAGTAAGCACAGGGCCTTGATTAAGGCAGGAAAATTAACATCCTGCACGGTCATAAAAGCCACCTTCATGGTGTGACTCAGCTTTTCGAAGAGAAAGTATGCACAGGCATTTTTCCACACTCTGATTTACTGTCAGTAGGTTCTGCCAGTGTGCAAACTGTCTTGGTTTATGAGTTACTAGCTTAGGCCAAGTTGAGACTTTCATTTGCCCCAAGGTCATTACAGTCATGGTCCTCTACATTGTACCTGTAGTGTTGGGGAGTGGGATTTGGACTAATCTACAAGTGTATCAACCCATGTCTGTAGGCTTTGAAACCAAGTAAAAGCAGCAGGACAAGCCTCAGCTATGTTCCACCAATAACACCAGTCTTTGTTTCATAGAATCAGAGGATAATTGATCTCTGGATATCATGTGGTTGACTGGATTGACAAGGCCTTGCTTCGTCAAGCTAAATATCATCAGAGATGGGGATTTCATAATTTGTCTGTGCAACCTGTTCTGCTGTTTGTTCACCATCAGTGTGAAATCAGAATTCTGCATTTCCAGCTTTTTGGTTCTTCATTGTTCTGTGTGGGGCTTCATGTCTCGAAACTTCTCTAATGAAAATACACTTTGTGCTTCTTCAAATTCTTCACTCAGACTTGTTTCTAGAACTGAAATCTCTGCATCTAAGCAATGTGATGTCTATCTCAACACTTTTACATTGAGCTCCTGTGTACCAGGAAGTGAAATAATGGGAATGCATGGATTCAAACATGGGCCTGCTGTTGACTGAACTATTTAACTGTAACCACATTCCCTCACATGGTTTTGCTCAGGTTTGGCAAGTGTTCCAGGCAAGTATGGGTTCACAATAGGGAATGGACCAAGAGACATTCTCAGCAGAGACTTTTATATATATAAGTGGTCTGAGATTCAATGAATACTGTACCATGGTTGGACTCAATGTTCTCAAATGTCTTTTCCAACCTAGTGATTCTGTGATTATGTGATTCTGTGATGCTTTTATAACCAAAAAACTAGTTCATTGTACTGAAGTGCTCATGTTCCTCCAAGAGAAACATTACAAAGTTGAAAAAATTGCAGCATATTCCATATGTATGGAAAGACAGTGTAGACAGAAGAGTTAAACAGACAGGGATGACAAAAGAGTTTATAGGCTATTTAAAGGCCTAAGAAAGTATCTGGGCCTCCTCTTTCACAAAGTAGGGCATAGGAGTTTGGAATCAGCTTGAGGACTTTTCTATTGAAAAGCATAATCAGTATTTCAGTATCTCAGTACAAAGATGAAAGAAGTCCATGGCTTAAAAAAACCCAAATCCCATAACATTTGGTTATTCCAATTATGCTTCTGCTGAAATCATCTTAGGACCGCACTCACTCATTCAGTCGCTGATGACAAAAACCCTTGTGAAATGGTGTCTGATTTCTATAGTAATAGAATTTGCTAGCAGTGGCAAGGCAGGGGTGGGTTCAACTTTTTAAAAGTTCAACTCTTATCTGTAGAAAATATTGAATGCCTTGAACATAACTTCCTCTTATCTCAATTTTGAATCTTCTTACTAAAACATATTTTAAGAGCATTCAGGTTAAACAAGGAAAAAATAATACATGCATCTTAAAAAAAAATTGTAATAATTTCTAATAATTTAATTGTGTAAATTTCTACCTTAAAATTAATCAGGTCGTATTCATATCTAGATATGATTAATATGATAGCCATTGAGATTGGCATGTACATTCTCAGGGACACCATTTCTTGACATCATCTATAAACTGTCATTGTGATACAGCATTCATGAAAAAGCTTTTAAAACCACTCCAAACTTATTTAAAAAATAACAGAAATACACAAATAATATATTGATATTAAATGTTATTTAGAGGCCTGTCCCTTACTATCCTGAGAGAGAACCTTTCTAGTTTTTAAGAAAGTGCTTCTTCAGAAGGGAAAATAGGATGAATTGCCATGTATTAATTTTTCCTCTCCACTTTGTTTTGAACGTGCTTTGCCATTTTAAACAAATTCTTACTTATTACCAAAGAAAGCTGAACACTCAGCATTAAATCTGTGCCTGTTTCTAAGTCACTTAATGCAGTAACACTTCTAAATAGGTGTAAATAGATTTGGAGGCATAAGTAACGCTTTTCTCACACTAGTCCTCCTATTAGCAGCTGATACTAATCATATTTTTAATAAACTATGTCTTGACAGAATGTTTTGCATAAGACTATTACTTTCTACTGCCTTAAGGCTAATATGAACAGTGTGTTTTCTTTCAATCTAATCCCAACAGCAGGTTAGCATATGTACCCCTGTTTACAGGGGGCTACTGGGGCAGAAATAAAAATCTGTCTGGGTCAAAGTGCTAAAAGCTCCCAAAAAATTAGTGCGCAACTGATTTATTTTTTTCTCGAACTCCCAATTTACAGGGAGTTGGAACATAAAGGTTCTAAGTGTGGTACACACAGAGCACAGCCAACGTATAGGTAGAAAACATAGCCAAAGTATACCTGTAAAACTCATAAACCAACAAGTAAATAAATGAATATTGATTAAATCAGTGTCATATCATTTGGAGGAACCTGGCTTGTTTGGAATAGCTGGTGTGAAATCCTTATATTGCCTGTGGGGGAGGAAAAGGGCACACAAACTTTAGCATATTGCCAAATGTATCCTGGGCTGCATCAAGCATGCCATGGCCAGTGGGTCCAGGGAGGGGATTGTCCCGCTCTGCACTGCTCTAGGACAGCCTCACCTTGAGTCCTGTGTGCAGTTTTGGGCACCAAGTACAAGAAGGGCACAAAACTACTGGAGAGTGTCCAGAGAAGGGCAGCAAGGATGGGGAAGGGTCTGGAGGGGAAGACTTGCAAGGAGAGACTGAAATCCATTGGTTTGCTCAGCCTGGAGAAGAGGAGGCTGAGGGAAGACCTCATCATGGTCTGTGGCTTCCTGACGAGGGGGAGTGAAGTGGCAGGTGCCAATTTCCTCTCTTTGGTGACCAGGGATGGAACCTGAGGGAACAGCATGAAGCTGTGACAGGGAAGGTTTAGGTTTAATATTAGGATGACGTTCTTTACTGAGAGGGGGTTAGGCACTGGAACAGAGTCCCCAGGGAAGGGGTCACAGCACTGAACTTGACTGAGTTCCAGAAGTGTTGGGACGATGCACTCAGTCTGATATTGTGATTTGGCTGGCCCTGTGTGGAGCCAGGAGTTGGACTTGATGATCCTTAGGGGTGCCTTCCAACTCTGGATATTCTATGATTCTGTGATTCAATGATTCTATAGCTCCTTAGTGCAGTGGTCCCTAAATCTATTACAGTTGTAAGGTTGTACATAAGGCTGATAATGGCACTCATTTGTTTTAACTATCATAGATACTAGTAGATTTTATGGTTATCAGTGATTGCTTGAAGTCGGTAGAATGTCATTCAGGGATCAAGAAAATTAGATGTGACAATTTTTCAGCTGTCAGGATTTGAACTTTCAAAGATGAATGAAGAAGTACAATGAGTAGACAAGGTCTGAAGGATGTCCACTGACAAAATAACCTTATTTCCACTATGATGTAAAGGTCTAAGGAAAGAAGCTTCATCCTAAACTATCTTCTGCCTTCAGAGTGATTACGTGAAGCCTTCAGAATGTCACTGATAAATTCTTTGTATATTAATATTTATTTTAGTAGTTTCAAACCATTGGTGAAGTATAGGGTCTGAAAAAACACATGGAATAGTGGCACTGGGGAGGTCCAACATATCGATTCTCCTCCAACAGCCACCTGTGTGCTCTTTATGCCCGCAGAACAATTCTGCTAGTTTCTCTTCAGAATTGCAGTATTTTGAGATCTTTGGATATGATACATTAATTTCTAATGTAGAAAATTATTAATAATAATTCTACAAGCCAATTGTCCTAAATTGAAGCATTGTTCCAATGCTTGTTGCCATAGAAATTAAACATCTCAAATCCTCCATTCAATGTTATTCATTTCCGATACAGTCAGTGGACTTCTCATAGTAATCAGTACTTAATTTGAAGTGTTTAAATAAGTATTATAGCAGTCCCTCAATGGCAGTATTACTGAAGACAATTCCATTTTTCTGAGCAGGCTTTCAATATAAGAAGAAAAATGCTGGCTGTTTGAAAATGGGAGGCTATGTTTCTGCAAGAAAACAAATTAACTTGTTTCTTTATCTAATTCTACTGGGTTTTTTTTCTTTCTTTTAGATCTTTTCAAATCACAGATATTTCATGGACTTTTTGATTGTGGTTTTTGTTAAGGTTTACTAAATATAAATACAGGTTAATTAGATATAAAGATGTCTTCAATATAAGGGGAAAATAACCCCCAAAAATTAGATTATGTGAAGATCTTGGTAGTATTTCCCAAATGGAATTCAGAGTAAACAGTGGGGGACCTACCATGTTTTTATTTCAGCCCTTAACTAGAACTGCCTTTCTGACACAGCCTCTAAGGAACTTCTCTGCATGTCTATTTCTCCTTCTTCACAAGCCCACACAATTCTGCCTCTCTCTCCAACTAGCCCCTAAATTCAGCAAAGACACTTGTTGATCAGTCAAGTGCAAGCAGGCTGGAACCTGCAAAATTTCCTTGCCGAGTCTTTCTGAGGTTGTTTCTCCAGAGTAAAAGCAGAATCATAACACTAAAAGAAATAGAGCATTCAGAGGGAAAACTTAGGTTCAGATTTTACTATTTTTTTACCCTCTAGGCTTTTAGTGATCTGATTTAACCTTGGGATCTTCCTTTTGCTTATAGCTTCAACAGCTATTTGTGAGCTGCAGATCTTCATAAATCGTTCCTCAGCTTCTGGACAGCATTTGGCACTTTTCCTTGCTTCCCTCTCCAAAGACCAGCAGTCTTCCTCTTAGCCATCATAGAATGTGTAAGGTTGGAAGGGACTTTCAACCTTAATCTCTCCTTTTTGAGTTTAAGACAATTACCCCTTGTCCTATTGGCACATGCCTTCGTGACCAGTTCTCCTCCAGCTTCCAGGGATTGGAAGGCCACTATAAGGTCCCCCCTGAAGCTTTCTCTTCTCCAGGCTGAACAATCCCAACAGTGTTAGTATAAGCCACTTCCATCATTATTTGTTTCAAAGGATGCTTTATGGGTTTGGTTTTATTTTATTTCAAAGGATGCTCTGCATTCCCGCTGTTGTTTTACCATTCATGCCTGATTTTGACAAGTCCTATTTATTCTATCTGAATTCAATCTGGATGATCTCAGACTGACAGACAGGTATATATAAGATTTATAAAGAAAACACACTAACACAAATATTTCTGTGCTCTAACACATTATTGTCTTCCCCGTGATTGTATGGACTGTAAAGAGAAGCAGGAGGCATATTCATATCCTTTTCATAATCAAGTAGGTGAGGTAATTTCCCAGCCAGGGAAGGATTCAGTCACCTGAATGCAGACAGACACATGGTGTTGTTTTAGTAATTGTGAAATTCTATCCCTATACATATAAATTCTCTGTAACTGGTCAATGTTACTGTTATTTGCCTTACAGTGAAGGGTCTTGCCTTGGCTTGAGCTGATTTTAACTCATATTATCTGCAGCAGCATAGCAGCCAGTTGACAATTGCCAGAACATTTTTCAGTTTTAGTTTGGCTTTGTAAATCATGTGGTCTAACCTTAGTGTCAATGAATAGATAGAAGAAGCAAGCAGCTTTCCTGTGCAGAAGGAACTTTCTATAATCTTAGAATAAAAATATGAACATAGTGGTCCCTGAGTGAATGTAGGCAGCCTTGTGGGTCAGGTCAAACCAGTTACAGGGTTAACAAAAAGAGCATTTGAAGAGAGTATGACATGAGCTGCAATTCAGTGAGGAAAAAGCCAGTAAGCAGATTGTGTTAAAAACACCTAAACCAACCTGATTCAGATGCAAAACTGAAAAAAAATGGGGAAAGAAATCCCTGTCATCACCATCATACTCCTCCTAGTGAAGAATGCAGACTGTGATATGGTAGGACACCCCATGCACACACAAGCACGTACACACACACACACACACACACACACTTTCTACTCAGTGAAGGTCAGCTAATATTTCAGTTAGACGAATATTAAATCTTGGCCTCTGCTTATTAACGATGTCCCTTTTATGCCCATAACACAATGTTAAAATGAAGGCAGTACCCAGCTTGGCCATTAGTGCTCTAGAGTGGAGTGGGTCCCCTGTAGCTCTTGCAATATACCTGTGTTCCACATGAAGGTGACACCTCAGTAGCAACCAGAACCCTGTTTATGCAGCTGAATCTCATCCTTGATAACTGGGGCTTTTTTCTTCTCTCCCAAATCACCCTTTGGCCATAGAGGGGAATCATGGAAGTACCTGCACAGGGCTGCTCCCAGCTACATCTGGCAATCACCTTCCCTCCAGTGGTTGTGTCTCAGTTCTCCTGTTTTGGTCTGGAGCCAGGGGGGAGTGATTAGCAGGCCAAAAGGAAGGATAGCAGGAAGTCAGACAGGTGAATGCTAGTTGACAGGTACCTCTAGGTATGCAAAGTCTCAAGTGGAAAGAAATTCTGGGCAGCAAGCAGTGAACTGTAATGACTGTGGCAGCAGATTCAGATTAGTGATGTCAATGATTCAAAGACAGGGATCAAAGAAAATAACTTATTCCTTTCCCCCATGTAGCAATTCCAAAGTACAAAGGAGCTTTATTGAAGACATTAGGTTTTGAACCCAAAATAACTTCCTGCTTTTGCTCCCTGTTGTTCTCCAGGTTTCCAGCTTTCCATATGACATGGCTCATGTACAGTGCTCGGGGTTCTCGTGCCACCAACATCAAAAGGAGGCTGACCATTAATTTCAACAAAAACAGGAATAAGTACTCATAGACTTTAAAGCATATCACAGGACTAATTGGCTGTGAATAGTTTGTTTGTGAAGTCCCCAAAAACAGATTCTTGACCCAGTAATTGTTCAGTTCATTATCCTCATATGATCAGGGATGGGGCAAGAGGGAATGGACAGATATGTCAAGGGAAGCATGATTTCTATGGTTTTTTTATCCTTGTACACTAATGAACCCTTAAGGGATAAAACAAAAGTTGCCACAGTGATTGATTCCCTTATTTCATAAGTACATGTTTGTCAGCGAGACAGCATGCAACTGCATTTCTCAGTTGTCACTTAGCAAAGTTGCCACCAAGTTCACTGGGAGTTTGGCTGAAAAATTTGCCTATACTGCCAACATATGAGAGTGCTACTTCTTCCACTAATATAATCTTTTATGGAAAACACAATGACAGCTTCTTCTTTCTGTTCCCCATTAAGGTTACCACATAAATTCAATCAGTACACCGTGGGCCACCCACAGGCTGTCACACAAAGAACTCTCAATGTAAGAGACAAGCTCACTGTACAGCTCCTCAATTATGGACCAAAACCCCCTCATCTAAATTCAGTTCATTCTTTAGTCAAGCATTTCTTGCAATCAGTGCCTAGCAATCTAGTTCATAAAGTTTGTTTTCCCCTGTAATTTACTTGGAGAAACGAACGTACTGATCTAAATAAAGATAGTACCCAGCTTCTCAATTCATTCTGTCCTTTCTTTCAAGTGGATGAACAGACAGCAACCACTTAATTGCTAATGATGCAGATCTAGAGATCTAAATATCTAAAAGGTCTATCTTCACATATCAAACTAGTGTGCACTGAATATCTATTTTGAAATAGTTTGGAGCATTTTAAAGCATACTGGCATTCAGATATCACGGTTAAGGCCAAGCATCCCTCCACATTCTGCCTTTCATTTTCAGCAGCCAAAATATGGTGTTTGGTAAGAACATGCTAAAAAGTGGCGATCATACCGTGATGGTAAGAGATTCTCCCTTAACTTTCGGCTGAACACAAAATGTTTTCTACCTTTAAAAAAAAATCCACTAATGTACTACCACCACTATTCCAGCAGTGGTAAACTGTGATGCAGGAAGCTAATTTTTCTGTGTAATAACCAGTGAACTGCTCAGCTTGTCTCTTTGAATGGCATGTAGCAGAGAAAATCAGCAATTTTCTTCACCTCTCAAAAGAGAGAGCTGTAACAGGCATTTTTAAAGTGGCACACATTTGCTATGTGACATATTCAATGAGCTTTAGATTACAGGTAAACAAAAATTTTGATTCCCGTAGGCATAAAAAATTCCTAGGAGTTAGGTTTTAGCAGTGAAGATGATGAAGAGAGAGTGGACACAGTCATTAGGGATTACTTGGGGCTGACCAGCATATTCTCACAACTACTGTAGTGGAGTCAAAGGACTGGAGTGTTAGTACAGCTGTGTAAAGCTGAGTGAAGTTAAAGGGGCTAGGAAGATGTGATGGTCACTGATAGCTATGGAGAGTGGCGAATGGGCAAGGATGGTGGAATAGTATGATCCAAGGACAGCTAGAAGGCTGGAGTGTTACTATCAGGATGTGATGGATGTAGAAGATGTTAAATGGGGGATGAGATATTGGAACAATGTTTGAGTGACATTGGGTGTGATGGAAATGAGGAAGCAGGGATGATACAAAAGTTAGAGGATGGAGATACTGGATATGAAGGGACTATATGATACTAGAAATGTGTGGGCTAAAATAACCCTAGATAAACCCTAGAGTAATTCTAAATAAAAATGTGAAGTTTTTATGGGAGATCTGGCCTCGCTCAGCAAATAAGTCCAAACCCAGGACACAAGGAACAGCAGCAGGGAGAAGACAGACCCAGAGACACAGACTCTCGTAGTGAGGCATGGGGCACAAATGTCTGAAACTGAATCACAGCACCAATGCCTCCAGAAGGGAAGGATGAGGGAGGCTGTATCTACCCCTTCACTGTCTTCTTGTGGTGAGAGACAAGAACAGAAACACTGAGCTCAGGCACCTTGCTAGCCCCATGAAATCACCCATACTTTAAACCTCTTTTAGCTTAGAGGAATTGTTCTCTCTCCAGTGTGAAACATTATCCAATGTTTTCTCTTTCTCGTCTGCCCATTAAAAGTGGTATCATTTCTATCTGTCTTACAGGCATGCAGACCAGCTTAAGTTCTGAACCACTTGGAGACTCTCAGATTAAACAGATGCATACATGCATATCAGTTGGAAGAGTAGATATGTGTAAGCCAGCGGGCATTTGTTAAGTGCACTTAGAATGCATGAGATCTCCACTGAACCATGTGAGGCTTAACTAGGCATGCACAATGGGGTTTTTTCTTACCCTAACACCATCTAGTACTGCAGCTCCCTAATCCCAGTAGGGTTTGTGCAACTACATCTTGTCAGCAGTCATTACAACATATTGGTGATATACGAGTCTTAAAGGAAGGGTTGGCAGTTGTATCAGCATCAAAATGTGTCCTAGTGATAACAGCTTGTCTGTGGAATAGGTTTCCAAGGGAGGGAGTTGAAGCACTATTCCTAGAGAAATGGAGAAACAGGTGAGGGAAATCTGGTGAGGAAGCAGCACTCAGAGTCAGGAAAAATGCAGGAACTGAGACTTAACTAAATGTGGATTTTTCTGACCCTGTTTTCTGATATATAATTTATTTTTTCGGCATTTTTTTAAACACTTGAAAACAATAATAATCACAATTGACACATCCTAACAATCAATCTCAGTGCACCAAGCACCTTTCACTCATAAGATGTAACTAAAAGTAAGGCATAAATGTCCCATATATCTTTGATGTGAGTTTACATAGGCTGGGAGAGTGGTAGATTCTTAACAGGTTATCCTGAGTTTTAACCTAGTTATTGGTTAAGATAAATGTTCAGAGTTGCCCTCTAGAAGTGCCCATCACTATCTGTGAAGAAAATGTAGAGACATAATTCTGAGGTTGGAAGGAAGTCAGAAGCCAAAACTCATCTGCCAACTAGCAGATATTTTGAACTATCAGAGCAGAGTCAGATTCTCAGATGAATTTATTATCATATATTTTTGCTTCACCAAGATAATTTTCTTGCTTTTAAAGTCTACATGGAAATTATAGTCTGTATGACTATTTTCACAATTTATCTTAATTAACAGCCTGAGCCTTCATGTACATTACAGATATTTTAATATTATGCAACCAATCTTTATTCCCTTAACTCATCAATGGAAATTTCCTTCATATAAAGATAATTCCCAGCTTGTTATCATTTGAAGACAGAACTAAAAAGATCTGGAAACCAAAAAGGTTTTGTAAACATAGGCATTTTTAAGAATTCTGCTTGAAGCATTTAAGCTACATAGATTACACAGGATGAAAATATGTATAGTGGGTTACAAGAGCTATCAGCAAGAGGGGACTTCAGCAGTTCAAAATTATGTACCAAGGTGAAACCACAGTGTTAGAGGCCATGTCCATTTAGCTGTCACGTGCCTGGCAAGATCTAATCTCTCTTAGTGTGGTTTGTTTGGTTTTTTTGCAAAAATTTAAATTGGGAAAAAAAATGTATATTCCTAATTCTGAAGGTAATTAACGACTGCAACAAGCATCCAAAGGAAGCGATAAATCCATTATAGCCTGAAGTCTTTAAATAGGTCTTTTCTTATATTAGCCACAAATTGTACTGATGTAACTTTTTTCATTCTGGAAAAAAATAATTCCCACAGTCAGAGTTACTGCTGTTCAAGCTGCTATGATATACAGGTCAGACATAATTTGAGTTTTACTTTCTAAAGATCTAACTCTACAGGTAAAAAAGGGCCAAATCTCTTACCTCAGACCCTATGTTGAAACATCACAGGAAAGCAAGCACACCAATGACCAACTTTCAAGATTCTGAGCATGTTTCCACCAAACAGGCACCTGGTTTTCAATGTATTGCCTATATTAAGTATTTTAACTTGAGAGGCTTTTGACATCAAAGCATTTTCTGACTGGTTAAAAATAAGTTCCCTCTCTTTTCTTGCAGCTATTTTTTCCTATTTAACTCAGTGTTCATATTCAACAGTGTTATTTTTTTCCCTTGGCCTCGCAACTGTGATTAAATATTACTATGGCTGTAAAGACAGGGCAAAAATTATGGACTAAAATTCATTGCATACTGTACAAAGCTACAAAGAAAATTATTAAACAGTGTTAATGATGTGTAATTTGTTTGCCTCCTGGTGACAATGGGCATTTATATTCTTTTTTTGAGAGTACATATCTTTTGTGATTGAAGAGATTTAGGCAACTGACATTATCAGATCTTATATTAGTATTTTAGTATATTCAGTGTTTAGTAAGTATACATATAAATGAAAGGCTATAAATACTAACTAATGTCTGTTTTGGCTCATAACCAACATAAGGACATATGCTCATTCTGCTGCCTTTTCAAACTTGTTGCCTTTTCACAAAGAGGAATCCATAGTAACATATAAACTACTTGTCAGACATTTGCATTCTTTTACGTCATTCTTCAACTATGGACAGAGTGACTTGCAGAACACATGACAGTTACATATCAATTGCTTTATTAACAGAAATCTGACAGGGATCGAAGATAAAAGGACATTCTCCATTTATTTATCTAAGATATTTATGCAGGCTCCGTTTGCATAATATCAATATTTCACTACCTGCAGCAATGTTACAATGGCCTTTAGGACTGGGAAATTTTAAATTTGAGTTCATTGGTGGCAGTAATGGACTTACTTATCAAATTATTAAGGTAGTTTCCAAGTTAATTTCCAAACCATTAGACCATATCCACAAGTTTTTCTCAATAAAACTCATAGCTAGATGTATTTTTCTCCATGTCTATTATATTAACTAGTGGTGAAAAGGAGGATAATAAATTCTTTATGCTATTCTTTACCTTCCAACATTCGAAACAAACTGAAACAGGGAAGGATGGGCTGGTTGCTAAAGAACAAAGCTGTGTGGTTTTAACAGAAATTTAGTGCACATGAAGCCTGAAAAAGAGTATTTAGTTATACTTCCTAGTGAGGATACTGCCTTATATGAAGGTTATAGAAGAATGCTATGGGAACATAACCCCCCATTATGTTGATGGTTGTTCCAGTCTGCTCTGAGGGAGGAAGAGAAAATGAGCAATGCAGTGCCACAAATCCAAAAGTTCATGGGCAGTTTATCTCAAATATAGAAGCTTTATATTCTCCCCAGATATCTTTTCCCCTGTGGTGGTATAAACTATGTGAGCATTGCATTAAACACTGGGCTATTTACTAACTATTTCAATTTAATTCAAGAGGGTAGTTGAGGGAACAAGTTGGAAAATAAAGTCATGATCTAGGAGAACTGCTGAGAAGATGTTTCAGGACTGTGGAACCAAAGGCTCTGAGGAGACTGACTTGACCTTCAGACTGGATTGCCAAATTGTCTCATAACTAACAAAGCCAAAAAAGAAAAAAAAAGAGAGAGAGAAATTATGTCTAGACTAAAAGTGAGGGGCACTTCAGGCAGACATCCTGGACATTTGAGTATGGCCAGAAAATCCGTTTGCTTGGCCTGTGGGTCATGTGTTACTGTTCTCCTTTAAGTGCTACTTTCAATTTTTAAAATTACTTTGGCTTAAGAAAGCTTTTTGGCCCTCAGTTCTTCACCAAAAAGGTTCAGAAAGGAAAGAGCTGCAGGTACCAAACCCAGAATTACCATACGGTAGCAATGACACAGGAAAGCTTTGAACCAGGCAACAGAGCACAACACAATGTTTACTGAGCTCATGGAGAGCAGAGCTAGAAAATCCACTCATGATAGGTTAGGCTGACATAAGTCCAGATAAGGTTCACACAACTTAGCTTGGCACTGCACCTCACCAAGCGCTGTATGGTATTTCATGAACTTAGAGCTATAGTGCTCTAGGTCCATTATAAAAACAGGGAAAAAAAGTGCAACTATGGTCAGGAGAAAAAAAAGGAAAAGGATCATCAGCTTTAGAAGAGGACTGAGGTTAAATATATTTTAGCTACTAAGACAAATTCAGGGTTTGGGTATGGGCACCAACTCAAACAGCTTTCATCAATGCTATTTAATAATTATCATAATCCCTATCAAGTTTCTGACCAGATCAACTAATACTGTACTAAACAGTGTGTAACTATTGCTGAGGGGCTAATATTACCAAAGACTGTTTCCAGTACCAGTAGATAGATGTATGTGGCCTCCTTTATGATGAGAGTTTAGATGCAGAGATGCAAGCAGTATCATACCAATGGCCCTCTGGTTCCTGTGTTGTTAGTAACACAGATATAGCCAGAGAGACTAGGTGGAGGGGGCGAAAGATGGATCTAGATGTCTTGGAGCCATAGCATTTTTCTCTATAATGCACTGCAAAGGATGCAAGAAAGAGTATTAGTAATGCAGATTAAAACTCTGTGTCTTAGTGTAGTGGACTCAAACAAAATTAAAAAACTTTTTACAAGGTAATTATTTTCCTTCAAGTTTTTTAAGCACTGGAGAAACGGTATTTGTAGAAGATAATCAATATGTTGTTGAAAAGATCAGATTGACACAGCATCCTTACAAAGACAGAAATCCAAGCCCAAATGGAGAATTAAAATTGTTACATAATTCCTGCTGTAGGAGAGAGCCAAGCTGATGGATGAGGCTGAGAGTCAAAAGGCTGAGAAAATACAGTACTTAAAGCTCATTTCCCACAACTTTTCAATATGATCTCCACTGCATATATACATCTCATTTCTCAGCCATTCCATATGTTGTAAGTCTAACTGCTACACACAGGAGAACAAGATGTCTTCTGGGGGCTAGATTAGGGTGAAAAACATATTTCCTCATGTAATTTAGAAACTGATGAGTAAATTGCCAATGCAACTGCAGCAAATGTAGCCAAAATCAAATGAAATGGGATTTAAAAATTAAAAATGTAGAGTCTTTTGTATAAAGTCTGCATGCATAACTCATGGAATTAAAAGTATAAACTCAAAAATGTACATACATAAAGCAAGCCAGTAAAGATGATTTTCTCATTTTACTATAATTCAGTCAAAAAAAAATGTGCATAATCTTAGACAACTTTTCATGACAGACTGCGATCTAGGTAATTTTGACTGAGTCTGAGATTGTCAAAGTATAGTAGAAGTTGGGTGGGTTTAGCTTTGAAACACATTCCTTTTCAGTTAGTCTAACTGAAAAAAAATATAAAGAAAATAGAATTTCAAGTCTTTGTGGAACTGAAAGGTGGAAACTGAGTTTTGGTCTTTCCCTTTTTGATAAAAAATAAAAGAGAGTGGCATTTAAGATAGCAAAATATGCAAAATGCAGATGGGAGCAAGAGTTTATAAAGGCACATGAGGAATCAGGGAAAACAATGTCTTTGAAATTCAGTGGAAGCCGAGCACCTGACTCCTTTACATTCCCTTCAAAATCCTAAAAATAATTAAATTTTTATTTTGCAAATGTGTCAGGCAGCTTTCACTTTAACTGTCTTATTTACTTCTAAAGCATCCATTGTGGATGGATCGAAGTGCTACTTGGAGACAGAAACATCACTGCTCTTAGAACTGGGATCTATTGTTTCTTATCCTGAATCACTGTATTACAGATGAGATTAGTGTCAGCACCTGTTAGGAACTGTAATTTGTTCTGTAAAGAAGGTTCAAAGGCAAAGCCATCAGTAAGTCAGTAGATAAACATGATCAGCTACAATAAGAAAAAAGAGAGAATTTGATAGAGGGTAAAGCAAGGAAACCAACGCCAGGGATGCAGAATTTCAGGGCTGGAAGGTAATCCAAAACCCATGCTCATACTGTGCATTGGGTTTGTGTGGCAAGGTTTTGGTAGCAGGGGGTGGCTTCTGCCAGAAGATTACCCCATGTCCAACAGAGCCAATGCCAGCCAGCTCCAAGACAGACCTGCTACTGACAAGGCTAAGCCCATCAGTGATGGTGGTAGCACCTCTGGGGTAACAACAGCTCAGAAGGCAAAAAAAAAACCACCAGGAGAAATTGTAGCCAGAGAGAGCAGTGAGAAGACGTGTGAGAAACAGCTCTGCAGACACCAAGATCAGTGAAGAAGGAGGGGGAGGAGGTGCTACGAGCACTGGAGCAGAGATTCTCCTGCAGCCCATGGAGAAGACCATGTTGAAGAAGGCTGTCCCCCTGCCACCCATGGAAGATGATGGGGAGCAGAGAACACACCAGTAGACTGTGGAGAACGCCACACTAAAGCAGGTGGAGACACCTGATGGAGGCTGTGACCCAGTGGGAAGCTAACATTGGAGCAGGCTCCTGGGAGGACCTGTGGCCCCATGGAAAGAGGAACACATGCCAGAGTAGGTTTTCTGGCAGGAATTGTGACCCCGTGGGGGACCCAAACTGGAGCAGTCTGATCCTAAAGGTCTGCACTTTGTGGAAGGGACCCATACGGGAGCAGCTCATGAAGAACTGCAGCCTGTGGGAAGGACTCATGTTGGAGAAGTTGGTGGAGGACTGCCTCCTGGGGGTGGCACTACATGAATAATGAATTAAACACTGTGCGCTCTTGCGGAGATGGGAACTAATCACATCCTGGGATTCATAAGCATGCCTATCGAAGCAAGTGATTTTTCCTTTCTGTTTAGCACTTGTGATGCTTCATTGTGGAGCCAAGAGAGCCAAGTAAGAGAATGAGACAAAGAAATTTGAACTTACAATTCAAAACTAATGCCAGACTTGAACAAAACTCTTCAACGAAGAGGAAAAGGCTTGTGAATAACAACTTTTCTACTGTTATTTACCTTTCTCTCAAGAAGTCAACTGGATTATTGACATAGTCATGCACAATGGCTTGGTTTTCCATAACTGTGATATAACTATAGCCATGATTGTTACTTGAGGCTTCCTCAGTGGAGGAGAAACAGATGCTTCTGGTACAGGATTCATTGATGTCATTGAGATGTCTACTTTAGGATGAAATAAATCTCATTCTGTAAGTGCCTATGTTTCTCTATTGACAATAGAGATCAAGTCATAACCTTCTCAGAGGAAAGTAGTAATGCTGTAGACATATACCTTGCCCAATGAATCACCCCTGTTTTATCAGTTTCAGTCTGAGGAGTGTTTGAGGATGTAGAGCTCCAAAGTGAGGATTTTCTAATGGAGTTTTCAGGAAAAATACATAAACTCCCACTTCTGATCAATACTTTGAAAGTTTTGTTATTGGGGAATCCAAGATACTATTGTTTAAAATATTTTAGGGCAAAGAATATATTTGTTTTTCCTCACCCTTTCCTCCCAGCTAGTTTCCAGCCCTGCTCCTCTCTCTCAGCTGTCCCAGAATCACTCATGGCTTGTGATAAACTTGGCTCAATTAATCTCTTGAACCTAATTAAAATAATGGTTCAGTCATCCATTAAAGCAATGCTCATACTCATTTATTTATTTAATAGCTTTCCTTTGTTACTTTGGAAACTTCAATATCACAGATTATGTTCAGGGGCAATTCAGTTTTCCAGCAGTGAAATTACTTTTTCATCCTATCATATTAAGATCTACATTTTGATATTTCCCTTCATCGTGTACAGAACAGAGCATGCAGAGGAAAGATAATGTAGGACACCTTTTGCAAGAACCAGCATAAAATAATAGGAATGTGTAAGGAGGACAGAAACAGGTTATAAGCACCCGCTGGTGTAATGCAAGTTTTGAATGACAGCTCACCAGGTGCTTACTGTATATTTTTTAACTGGTTTTGAAAAGCTCTCTGTTAATCATAGAATCATAGAATCATAGAATGGTCCTTGGGGAAGAGACCCCAAGGATCATAGAGGTCCAACCCCCCTGCCACAGGCAGAGCCACCAACCTCCAGGCATGATCTAGACAAGATTGTCTAGGGCCCCATCCAACCTGGTCTTGAGCACCTCCAGGGAAGGGGCACCCACCACGTCTCTGGGCAGCCTGTTCCAGCACCTCACCACTCTCTCTGTAAAGAACTTCCCCCTAAGATCTCATTTAAACCTTCCATCCTTTAGCTTCAATCCGTTCCCCCTTGTCCTGCCATTATCTACCCTTTTAAAAAGTTGATTCCCCTCCTGTTTCTCTGCTCCCTTCAGGGACTGGAAGGCTGAAATGAGGTACCCTGCAGCTTTCTCTTCTCTAGGCTGAACAAGCCCAGCTCCCTCAGCCTCTCTTCATAGGGTAGGTGTTCCAGCCCTCTAATCATCTTCTTGACCCTCCTCTGAACCCTCTCCAACAGTTCCACATCCTTCTTGTATTGGGGGCCCCAGATCTGGACACAGTACTCCAGATGGGGCCTCACGAGGACAGAGCAGAGAGGGACAATCACTTTCTTGTCCCTACTGGCCACCCTTTTTCTGATGACAGTTTGCAGAGTAAAGACTTGATAAAGAAAACTAGAAAGGCCTCAAAATATGACCTTTGACCAAAATATGGGCATTCCCTTCATTCATTGAATCCCCACTTGGCAAAATTACGAAAAGAATCACAGAATCACAGAATCACAGAATCGTAGGAGTTGGAAGGGACCTCAAGAGATCATCAGGTCCAACCCCCCTGCCAAAGCAGGCTCCCTAGCACATATTGCACAGATAGGCATCCAGACGAGTCTTGAATATCTCCAGAGAAGGAGACTCCACCACCTCCCTGGGCAGCCTATTCCAGTGCTCTGTCACCCTCACTGTGTAAAAGTTCTTCCACATGTTGGTGCAGAACTTCCTGTGCTCCAATTTACAGCTATTGCCCCTTGTCCTATCTTCACAGATGACTGAAAAGGGGTTGGCCAATTCCCCCTGCATCCCATACTTAAGATATTTATAAACATTAATTAGGTCCCCCCTCAGTCTTCTTTTCTCCAGGCTGAACAGTCCCAGCTCACTCAGCCTTTCCTCATAGGGGAGAAGCCTTGGGAGAGTATGTTTTTCCATTGTCTTTGGCATGCCAAATGTTCAGTTAATATTCTGCCAAATGAGGATGATTGACACAGAATTATTTGACTAATAACCAGTAGTTGTATATCTGGAGAGGACAGAAAGAGAATACCTTTTCTAGGGTAATTAAGAGTAGTTGAGGGGGCTGTAATCTACAAGCGCTTTCTTTCCGATGCAGAATATGATTTTTAAGAAAAGATAAGGTTGTAACAGGCATGTGGTTCCTCACCCTTGGACCTGGTTTGTACCTGTCTTTGTGGATTCAAATGCTCTGGATTAAATAATTGCAAAAGGGCTAACTTAATTAGAAAAGTGCTTTTATTAATATAACCTTTATGTATGGAAACTGAAAGTGAGTAGAATATGCAACAGAACTTAAAGCTGACTTTGTAGTCTGCCACATAAATTTATTCCGTGATTTGATAAAATGTCATGCAGCAGACTCAAATTGTACTGATCAGACATTTTATATCACTGCCTTTCTGAGAGTTCTTTTTGGCTGAATAACTACTGACTGCCAACTTGTCTTGCAGACCCACATCTGTCCTGCTGCGCTAAACATCTGCTGAACCTGGGAGAAAAGAGAGAAGGCCAATTCAGAAGGAGAGGAGTCTGGGGATGAGGCCAAGAAATTCACTGATATTTATTCTGCACTGCTCTCACTTCCCTACAACTTGTCAAGCTGGTTTACCAAAGTCATCTGAATAGCTATTGCTGGGAAGATTGGCTTGACAGCTTACAAAAGAAATCCAGGGTTCTCATTTTCTTCTGTCTGAATAATAACTCTAATAAGTACAGAAGGAACTGGGTATTTTTCAGTCTGTAGCAGGTACTTCTTAGAATATAATGTGTGCATCTACATTTAGTTCAGACTGAAAGTGCACTTTTGAAGTAAATCTCCCAATTTTCCCCTTTTATTGTGGTCTGGTTTACCTGGTGATACACGCAGTGAGTATGACAGCTGGGTTCCTTTTGTATGAAACTAAACTGGCAGGTGTGTTCAGGAAGCACACCTAATGTGCACAGCACAAATGGGCATTAACTCTCTAGGACTACAGGAGAGCTACTGCCAAGTTAAAAGAAACTCACAACAAAACAGAACAAAAAACCGTAGCAAAATAACTAAAATCAAACAAATTAACTTTTACAGTGTTGACACTTGGTCCTTAGCACATCTTTAGAGGAAGTGGTCTTCCTCTACAGATACGGACAGCCTCACACTGAGGCAATACTACCAAGAATTTCACCAAGCAACACCAGCTGAACTACACTTCCTCAGGCTAAACATCAGAACATACGCAATTCAACACAGTAATGACTGTTCACCCTGCCAAGGAATGCAACTCAAGCTCATCATGCCTTCAGCATCCTTTCAGCTGCGCTGTAGGGAGATAAGGGAGTACCAATGAATAATGCACAAGCTGTCATACAAACTCCAGAGCTGTATGTTTTAGAGCTACATTACATTCTGAATTTTGGTTCAGAACATCAGAGAGTAGCAATTCTGCCTTGCTCACCCTATACCATATATAGTGTAGCTTTTGTCCGGCTTATTTCACTTATAAAACCGCTTTTGTGAGAGAAAAGGACAAACTCCTCAAAGATCAGTTTGATTTAGCTTATCAAAAAACAGCTTACAGTTTTGGTGAATTTTCTCTTTCTTCTTTTTTCCTTTGTTTTTCATCTTTAAAAGTAATCAAATGTCCTGTATGTTGTTAAACCCATTCACTTTCACCATGATAATGGATAGAAGCAAGAGATGTGTGAGGATATTAGTGAAGATTTGTGAGTCATACTAAAAATTTTTCATCAGTTCAGACAAATTATTACAAGCCTTTACAAGTTTGCTACAAGGTACTGTGTCTGTTTCGTGCATGAACATGTTACAGTAACTGGAAGGATGAAAAGTCTAGAGAAAATTACCCATGAGCCTGGAATTTTATTTTTTTTTGCTCTTACAGTCAGGTGGCAGAACTGAAAGTCCTCATATCAATCAAAAATTAGCTGTCAGTTAATGTTTGAATGTGAATATGGGCCCAGATAAAGATTAACAAGAGCAAGACTATTTAACCTTCTCACCATCCTTTAATCATCCTGTGGGAATATGCATTCCTTCAAGACACCTGTGCATTTTGTTGTATTTAAAGGCGATTTGTTTGTGTGTTTTGAATAGCTCCCTAATAACTTGACTATGTACAGGTGGTGGTGTTTTTTTATCTTTTTTAAAGAAATGCTGGCACCAATATTTGGTGATTCTACCCTGATCTCTTCAGACCCCACCTGCAACACTGCACCCAGCTCTGGGGCTCCCAACATTAGAAGGACATGGAGATGTTGGAATGGGTCCAGAGGAGGGCACAAAGATGATCAGAGGGCTGGAGCACCTCTGCTTTGAAGACAGGCTGAGACAGTTGGGGTTGTTCAGCCTGGGCACACCTTATTGTAGCCTTCCAGCACCTGAAGGGGCTACAGGAAAGCTGGAGAGGGTCTGTTTGCCAGGGGATACAAAAAAGGGGAGTGGCTTTACACTGAAGGAGGGGAGATTGAGATGAGATATTAGGAAGAAATTCTTCCCTATGAGGGTGGTGACACCCTGGCACAGGGTGCCCAGAGAAGCTGTGAGTGCCCCTGGATCCCTGTCAGTGTTCTATGCCAGGCTGGATGGGGCTTTGGGCACCCTGGGTTTGTGGAGGGTGTCCCCACGCATGGCAGGGGTTTGGAACTAGATGGGCTTTGAGGTCACATCAAAACCAAACCAAACCAGTCTGTGTTTCTATGACTGATGGCTTGAGAGAATACGGTATGAAACAAATCTCATCAACACTTATAAATTCCTGACAGGTGGGTGTCTAGAGAAATGAGACAAATTCTTCTCAGTGGTGCCCAATGACAGGACAAGGGGCAACGGGCACAAGTTAGAACACAGGAAATGCCATCTCTATATAAGAAAAATCTTCTTTATTGTGAGGGTGACAGAGCCCTGGGACAGGCTGCCCAGAGAGGTTGTGAAGCCTCCTTCTCTGGAGAGATTCAGTCCCCTTCTGGATGCTGTCCTGTGCAATGTACTCTAGGTAATCATGCTCTAGCAGGGAGGTTTGACTATATGATCTCTAGAGGTCTCTTCCAACCCCTACAAATCCGTGAATCTGTAAAGCACTATTTTGCATTCTAAAGGAACGCAGAAAACCCAAGAAAAATCCGAACAGCAGAAAAGATTTTTTGAGTTTTTTGCCTCACCAGGTCATGTTAGGGAAATGTCATCCAGCACACCTTGGTAATGTGAGAATGGAGACAGAAATTGTAATTTCATTATTAAAGATTGGGAATAAAGCTGTACTAGATCATGTTTTAAATCAGTGAAAAATCATGAGTTATGAGATGTGAGAAACAAAAATTTTTTGAGAATTAAAGACTGTCAATTTAATTCATTGCAAAAATGTATTTTGGGTTTTTTCCCCAAGCCTCCTGAACAGTATAAACTGGAATGAAGTAGAGGTAAAATGACTGTTATTGTATATGATATCTCTTTTGCATACAGTCTTAATCTATTTACATGAGGACAAATAAAGGCTAGAGAAGTCTGACAGATTATTTAGTTCATTCCTTTGTATCAAAAAGTAAAACTATGTTATTAGTTTGACACTAGCTAACACAGAATTTCCCAAAGTGAGAGCTCTGCCCTCATGGGGAAAGTGAGTGACTGGCTCTGGGTGTTCCAGGAAGCTTCTCATCATTTGCCAGAGTCTTCAGGGTTTTTTTTTTTTTAATTTTGCTTCATTTATAAAAGATAGTTTCCCGCTGATATTATTTTCTGAGTCTGCTTCTGTATCTGCAGAGAGCCTAAGGAACCACTTTGATCTACCAAGCTGAAACATTCCTTCCAAGGATTGCTCAAGTCAAATATCAGTACTTTAAGCACTATCATACTAATTATTTTACTGTGGTCAGAGTAGTTGAGAGAGGACATATAGAAAATATCTTTTGAACAACATCAACCTTGAAGCGAGTGGTGAAAATCATGTCAGAAGAGGTGGCTGTGATAGTGTGGTAGGTTTGTACCTGTTTAGGTGTTTGGGTTTTTTTGGTTGGTTTGCAAAAGTTGGATTGAAACTATGCCTGTAATGCAATGTATTCCCACAAAGGCAAAAATACCAGGTACTTGTGACGTTAGAAATGGAAGGCATAAGGAGGCAGTAGCTGTGAATGGTAGTGGAACATGTTCCAACTGTAGATTACAAATGCATTTCTAAGAATGAGGGTAACTCAAACCACCAAGAGATTCTCAATCTGTTCATTTTTCAGTTCAGCTGAAACTCCTCTTTAGTTGATAACAAGCTGCAATGTCCAGTGCAAAAAACCAAAAGCAGAATACACTGCAGCAGGCAGGCATCTGAACAGGATGATCTAATGGTCTCCTTATCTTTGACCACCCTAAAACTTCAAACCTATGAAAAAGGATTTGGGAAGCAAAGCTTGTTTAACACAGAACACTGCAACCAGCCTGCCTCAGCTTCCTCTTATTTCCTCCCTGTCTTTTTGCTGTTTTTTTTCCCTCTCTGGATATGTCTGGATTTCAATTAGATTACTTAGCCTTCAAGAGGGAGGCTGCAGCATCCCGGTGTACCGGGGGTGTGTGTGATGTAGATGCAGTCTGGACTGGACTCCACTAAGTAAAAGAAATCAGTGGAAAAACAGATCTTGCAAAGGGTATTCAAGAGATGGCAGTGTTGCACTCACCATCCGCCCCTGCTGCTGGAGATTTCATCTCAGCTGGTCCTGTGTCAGGGGAAGTTTTCCAGGCTTTTCAGGCCTCTTTTCTTTCCTCTCTCCAGTCTTTCAGCTTCTGTTTTGCTATTTTAAATTCTAATTCTGCAACTGAACCATACCTATTAAAAAGAATGTGCAAAATGCATGGGTAGATATATCAGGGTAAGGGATATGTTAGAGGCTCTCCAAAGCTCCCTGAATTGAGAAGCAGTTTTCCTAACAGCCCCACAATTAAATAAATGTGTTTTCCTCTATCTGGAAATACACAGCTGTGCCCAGTGTGGCATAGACTACCACATGTTCAGCATCAGGCGTTTGAGTGACTACTGAATGTCAGAGCAGTGCTTCAGCGAGCAAGGTGCAAGCACCTGTAAGCAGAAATGGAGTTAGCCACTAAACTTAAAAGTGGGAAGAAAAAAAAAGACAGTCTGACTGATACAGCAAACAGTCACTGATGATGTTATACCAGCTGGTGCCAGCAAGCTGGAGCAGTGAAGAATTATTTTAACATCATTCTGATGATCTTCGGCATCAATAATGCATAGCAACAAGTAATAAGGCACTTCTTATTGACTCTCATCTTCGCTTGCAGCGCTGTGGATTGATACCTGGCAGTACTGCCCTAGAGGAAAACACTCAGGCAAATTTTCACCACATGCAGTGGAAATCGTGTGCCAGTTTATCCAGTACCCAGCTGGGAGTCAGCGGTGTGCCTGCAGTGGGGGCTGAATCTGGGAGGCGGCTGGCAAAGACTTGGTATTACTGCTCAGAAGGATATCCCAAACAGTTCACATCACACCAGACAGCAAGGACAGTTTCTTAAATTGAAAAGGTGTCAAAGCCTCAGCTAAAATCTATGCTCTCTTTAAATGTAAACGGATATGTCATCCAGAAGAAAGAGGGAGCTTCACAGGGATGGCTCTGCTCATCAATACTTGATTCATATATACAGGATCTTAATTTATATGTTGTTCCACTACACCACTTGGCATCCATCAGCACGAACAGCTGAGCTATGCAGCTGGGACTGGCATCTGTGCTGACAGGAGTCTTGTATTCACATGTCAAGTTTTGGCACAAGTCACCTTTTTTTTGACCTTATTTAAGGCAGAAGTCTATTGTAGAATATCACAGTGTGGTCAGAAGCAAACCACCATGCTGATTTCACGGTACAGAGTTTCTTTAGCAGAATCATGAAGAAACACAGTTTCCTGTGCTGGAGAACTGGATGGTTGCACACAGTCCATTTTAAGAAATAAGGTTTAAGTGTATCTGAATTTTTTCAAACTCTTACCTAACGCAAATGAATGAATTCTCAGAAAAATTATTTTTCTTTTTTATATTACATTCTTCTGGACACACCAGCCTTATCTGCACAACAGGAGCCAATGTGCAGAAATGACGGGGAAACCCTGCCTTGGTCAATGTCTTGGCCATTGCCAAGCACTTGCTATAAAGAAGAGAGCAAAGGACTTCACAGGATGACTCTCAGTCCCTTTTAATACTAACCCATGGGTGCATATTTTGCTCACAGAGCCTCTTAAAAGGTCATCTTTAATCTTTGTGATTCTCTCTTTGCCATCGTACAAACATTGTCAAATATCACTCCACTGATTCAGTAAATAATGGGTGAACATATCAAAAGCAGTGTACTCTAGAGAAAAGTTTGTTCCACACAGCCAGGCCACACAGCCATCTAAATCAAGCCTAGCTTTAAAGGGAAGGGATTTTTTTTTAAGAGAAATTCCCACCATTCTCAGGAACGTGTGAGATTTGCATCACCTTCAGCAGAACATCACAATGATGGTATTGTCAGGGCAGGGGGGCAAGCCCAGAGCCTGATGGGGTCAAAGAAGCTTGTCAGTGGTCTTTCGATAAGGCTTCTAATGTGCTCTAATGTGTGGATGTGCCTACTGTGACATGTCAACACCATTGCTCTTCATGTCATGTACTGCTGTTGCTTTTGAACCCTGAAATATGGAAACTGGGGGTTAGATGACAACGGCATCTGCAACCATCACACTGATGCTGCCTGTCACCCTGGCAGAGACTTCAGATGTACAATGCAAAGAAACACAGAAAAGATAGAAGAGATTTAGTTTAAAACTCCGTGCTCAGTTTCAGTAACAATATTACATGAATATAAGTGTTCAGTCTTTCTCCCCTCTACAAGCAATCATTTCGTGACGAGCTGCATGTCCCAGCTCTATATGGAAAGAACTAGATGCTGAAAGGACTTGTTACGCTGACTCAGTAGGCTCTGGAAATAGAAAGCTTTGGCATACAGCTGGGTTACAGAGCATAATGGACATGAACAATGAAAGATGTACAAACCAGTGTACTTTATCAGTTGGTTGAGACCATGGTTGGCTGAGAGCATGACTTGGTAAGACACCGTTCAGAAATTCAATACATTCTGAGAAATTCATCATGCGTATGAGTGCAAAGATATTAATCTGCCTTTTGTCTCTGCATTGCTACATTAAGTGGGAAAAGAAACAATAAGCAATTCATCTGTTCTGCTTCTGCAAAAATGAGCAAATTGACAGCTCTTAAGCAAAATCAAGACAAGCAAAAGTGCGACTCCTAATTATAGAAAAAGAGGTGAGCCCCAGCAAGGGAAAAGTCACTGATAGCAATATTTTCTACTGGGAAATGAAAAGGGGGGTGGGGAGTAAGGGGGAGGAGCAGGTTCTTTTATGACCAAGCAATGAAATAATTCAGTAAGGCTATGTGTTTTGAAAATAGAAGAGATATTGCAAGCCACAAATCATATGCAATATGACAGGTAGGCTTCTTTTGTTCTCAACTTTTTTACCTTCTGCTACATTTAATAGAAATATTTATAAATAATACCCTGGAACAGACAGACTCTGATCCAGGACAGGGGAGATTTTGTTCCACTAATTCTTGCAGATTCTATTCCAGAAGTTGCCAACTGCTTTCAGCTCTCACTAAATACACTCCACTGAAGATTAGACTACTATGATACCACTGCCTTCCCACATAATGTGTATTTGCAGTGATGAAAAGATGTAGCAAATACCAGTGCAATAAACCTTGAAAAAAATTGCATAGAAAATGTCCCCGTTTTATATAAATAAAATGGAAATGATCCTAAATATAAATTAGTAGAAATAAGGTAAAATACATTTTGCTTTGTTTCTGATTTGTAAGTATTTTTTATGACTAGTCCCCTTGGAGCATATTATGAAATACAAATCAGTATAGACTGACAAGTATTCAAGTAGAGAAAAATAAGGAGAGGAAAGGGAGAAAAGGGAGGAAAGATGGATTAATCTTGTCCCTCCACAGATTTAAATGTATATTACATTTTCATGTCCAAAAAAAGGTGCCTGTGGATGACTTTCAAATGGAAAACAACTTGTTGGTTCTACTCAGTGTTGACTTCACCCTGTTCAAGAAAAACTGCAAAAATTAGAGCACATCTAGTGGAGGGCACCAAGTTGGCAAAGTCAACATGTGAAGAACGGTTGAAAGAATTCCCTAGAGAAAGCTCAGGAGGAACTAATCACTGTCTTTTAGCACTAAGATTATTACAGAGAAGACAGCAATGCTCTCACCACAAAAATCCATGTGATGGGACAAGAGGCACAAGATGATTCACAGGAGATTCCATCCATGAACAAAGAAAATATTCTTCACAGTGAAAAATAATAAAGATTGGAATAGGTAGATCCATGGACAAGTGCTGGTATCTACCTCACAATAGGTCTTGGCTTGACAGGTCCTTTTTACTTGCAAATAAAAAGCTACCAATAACATTGTTTTATAAAAATATATTTTTATATCTTATGTTCTTTATTTCTGAAGTACTTGATGTGTTTGTTTGCATCTGTTTAAGAAAAAAAATCTTTTGGCATTACAATGGGTTTTTTTGTTAACACATGTATGTTTTCTGAGATATAAAAAGCCACATAAACGCTTGTTGCCTTACTCCTGTGACTAATTTTTGCTTTATATGCTAAGAAAATGTATGACTTCATGTAGAAACTATGAACACAAGATTTATACTATAGGCACACAAAGATGATACTAGGTGACCATAAAAATGAAACACAAGTAAAGCTCAAAGGCTACACTCTTAGAAAATTAATTCAAATAATGGAAGAGTTTAAGCCTCTTTTTCTTAAAGTTCAAAATGTTTTTTCTTTTTTTTATTAAAAGATGCACATTTTTACACTTTATTCAATTCCCACAAAGACTTCCTAACAGTTCTAGATTGCTTTCTGCAAAAGACATAGTGTATTTGTCAATCCCTTTCAAATTTTCTCTTGGACAGTTTCAGCCACATCAGGAAAAAAAAAGACAAAAAAATAAAAGAAAAAAGATGGAACTCACAAAGATGCTAAGTGTTTCCACAAATTTCATGAAACAAATATGTTTGTAAAGGTAGAGGAGAGTTGCCCAAATCACTGCCTCTGATGTGGCAAAGAGAGGCAGATCTGAGCCCTTTTCTGCTGTGTTCAGCATTTCCTGCTCATGACACTCCATGTACTGCCTCTTGCCTGCATGGAGGAGGCAGCTGACACTTGGTTGGGTACCAAACCAAGGCTAGTGAGATGGAGGAGTTAAGGGAAAAAAAAACAAAACTCTGGAGGGAAAATCAGTCCTTTTAAATTCTAGGTCTTATAAAGTAACTTTGATTACAATTGTAGTGCTGAAAAAAAAAAAAAAAAATCAACCAACGAACAAAAAAGTCCACTTTGATGATTTCCTTGTCCTACAAATGCTCCCGAGAGCCCTGGAGTTCACCACTCCTATTTACTGCAGGGAAGCAGGGAACGTTTCAGTGAGTCCAGCCTAATATCTTAAATCCTCCTGACTTATATATGTTCATGATTTCCTGAAGCCTTACACAAGGGTGGGGAAGACCTGACAAATCTTCCATCCCATATTTATTATATTAGTCATCAGGGTAACTAATTTCACCATTTTAAGCTAAAGGCTGAATATCTGAGACTTACAGTCAGAAACACCTTCCTTTACAAAAATCTGAAGGTATTACAACAAAAAGAGATTTGTCTGATGAACCTACAGACAGAAAGGACTTTGAGGTCACCACAGATCTTCCAGAACATGCTTCAGGACATGCACCACTCTCTGCACTTTTCCATCCCTGTCTTTGCCTCCATGCTGTGGCTGAGCACACCTTGGAATCAGATCATTTCTACCACTGAAAAAAACCAGAGGAAGACCAAAAAGGGTACAGATTATCCAACTAGAGGATTCCCTTGAAACACAAGCTGTGAGATATTATCAGACATGACATCATAGGACAAACAGACCTTCATTTACATGATGTGAGGCTATTCCTGTTTCTCTAGGCATCTCATTAGGACTGATACTTTTTAACTGCTGTTGCTAAAAGTTGACCAATTTCCAGACTGGCTTATCTGGTCTTAACAAGGAGTAATATTTTGCTGAATGCCTTTGAAATCATTAGTGAATTAAGATGTTGTGTGAGCACGGGCAGTAGATGTCAGCCTAGACTCTCCTCCCCCTCCAATTCACAAATTCCCTGGATGTCTCATACATGACTCAATATCAAATCCCTGGTCTCCATGGAGAGAAAACATGGAATTAGGTGGAAAGAAGCTGAAGAACATAATAAATAAGAACAGCTCCATACCTTTTACAACACAGGATCCTATAACCAGTATGCTGCTGGATTTAAGGTTGTCTTCTCCTCAAGTGGACAGTAGATGGTGTTTGAGTAAGAGTGAATGTATACCAAAGGATATTGGTTCTGAAGATCTGTGTCACTAATCAATGCCATCTAGTGTAGGTCAGGTCAGTGAAATTATATTTTTATATATATATTTATATATATATATTTATATTATTAAAGCTCTGACTACATTTTTTTTTTTAAACAGGTTTTATCAAGAAGAATAATATGAATAGCTAAATATGATTATTTTGATCAGGCTTAGTCAGAAGCCTGATCAAAGGTGGATCACATGAAGTAACTGATTTGGGCTTGAACAGTGTGTGAGTGCTTGTTTTGGAGCTGCTGACAATGGTAGAGAAGGCAGTAGTGTGTCATGGACTGCATTGAGTAGTCTTTCATTCAGAATCCCAGATTTCAAAACTGTAAGTAAGAAGTGATGGAAAGAAATCACTTGCAGAAAATAAATTAATAAAATAAAGGGGTCATTCTCTATTTTCAGCAGGTTCCGCAAGCCATCAGTACTGACTGCTGAGTAATTGCTCCCTGACATCACAGCACAATAAAATCAGCTTGGAATCAGTAAAAGGCAAGCCTCTCCCTGAGAAAGATTAATTTCTTCTTCAATATGTCTTTTATCAAGGTGAAATCTATGATATTGGCAAGAACAGCTGCCCCTCCCCGAGGCTGATAGCCAAGTTGAATGGGAATCAAATCTGGAAACCTTCACTAAGCTGGTTCAGAAGAAGCCAAATCGAAGCACATTTTACAGACAGGGATTTCTTCTAGCCATAAAGAGCAGCAAGTTAACTGCAAGAGCCAGATTTTGATATCCCTCATACACATGTAAATCTAAAGCACATATTTTGCATTGATTAGAGGAGCTCTGTATTAACACCAAGCTATCAGGATGCATCCATCAGCTGAGATGATTGTAGCCTGAGATTAAGACAAACAATCTACAAAGAAAGACAACAAATAGAAACCTCTATGAACAGAGAGGTCACAGTGCCCTATTCTTTCCATAGAAGAATGTCTCCATGGAGACAGACACATTCAGATTGGAAGCAAGACAATTTTTAACAGCAAGAGTAATTAACTGTTGCAACATAATTAAAGGATGTAGCTGATTAATCATCTCCTGGAGGCCTTACATTTAGACCAAATGTCTTTCAATAAGATATACGCTGGTTTAGTCACAAGTTCTTGGGTCTGATAACACTCACCTTAGAGGAAAGAACAATTTCTTTCACTGCTTGATTTACTGGGTAAGATTCCATAACCTGTGTTATGAAGAAGTTCTGAGTGTCTGAGCAGAGTGGTTTCTTCTAGTACTTAAATCTATGGAGCAAAGTGAAAACTCACAACACACAAGCCTGCCTTATGGTGAGCAGGTAAAGGGAGAGCATGTAGTCAGTGATACACAGAAAACCGTCTTTAACATATTCCCTGAGTTGTACGTTTGACCCAAGGATCTGCTCATAGGTCAGATTGTTCTTCTCTTCACACAGGTAATTGATAACCTAGGAAAGAGTAAATTCTGCCTCCACATTTGCAAAACTTGACAGTAAGAACAGATGAGGGAGAGCAAAAATAAACAGAACATACATCATTGCTTCATTTCCACTTCCTTTTCCTTATATATATTTATCTTCCTTTGCATTTGGGTATAATGAACAGTCCCATGTAATTTCTTTCAGCTTTTAAATAGACCCAAATCATTTGACATAATAATTATGCGTATATTTATTTATTAATATAAACCTGTGAGTATGTGAGGCCCATAAAATACATGTGCTACACTTATTACTTGTAAAGTCAATTAGTTTGCAGCTACTGGATTATTTAAATCTTATGATAGGTGAATCCAAATACATCTTTCCTTTTCTGTGAACAGCAACTATTCAAGCTAGAATCCACCTTAGATCTCGTGAAGCAGTGAAATATTGCTTGCTGTCTGACTGCATTTGTCAGGGGAAAAAGAAATCAAATCACCAGCAGTGAATCATTGCAACATACACAAAGGTGGCAGAAATCTTAGTGCAGCTCCTAGTACAACCACTGATAACATTGTCTTTCATCTAAGAAAATGGACCTCGTGTGTCCACCCAGCCATTCCACACTGATAGAAAGTTTGATCACACATACATACAAATGGGTACACATTCATTCTGTACAGGCTCCCAAGTGGGCATGCAGTAGTCCTGATATGAAAACTCTTTTTGTTGCTGCAATGTCCATAAAAGCTCTAGTTCATTTTCCTCATAGTAGGGCCTAAAAAATCCCACTCTAGACCAGTTTGATCACAGTAGCTGTAAACACACAGCGTAAGTCAGATTCTCATAACACAAATCTATTTAAAGCCAACAGTTAAAAGTAGAGAGGATTTTTTCAACTTTAATTTGCAGTGTTACAGAAGGTAATCAGAGGTTAATTTTTCAAATATACTTAGAAACATATTGGCATCATATATCATCCCACAGCCAATATGTTTACCTCCCATCTTTAAGTTCTTTTTAGCTTTTAAAACTATGTTTGATACCTAGGAAAGCTACCATAGGCCTACAAAACTCAGCACTGTTTATATTCACATTCTCAGCTCTAAAGGAACATGTTCTTTTTCTTGGCAAGAAACAGGGAACATAGACTTCATTGTCCTCCACCTACCTATCTCGAGCTGCCCAGAGCACATTGTGAGGAGAGCTTTCTGTATCTGCCACAGAAAGTTCATACTTTTCCCAAATTAATTGAGACACAATTCAGTGGGAAAGATACAGGACTTGCAGTCCTACCCCTCTTTGGCATAGTTCATGGGCATTCCCATCATGCAGTGTCATCAGTGAGATCAGGACTCCACTGCTTCTGGTTTCCATTAGTTGTAGTTATATCCTACTGCCTGAAACAAGAACTGACCCAGATTTAGTTTGGGATTTGGAAGTCCTGTTCCACCAGTAGGAAATACCCAATGATCACCGCTTCATCCTGTGTCACTCTGCTCTGCAAAGAGGGGGATCTCAGTCCCTCTGTCTCATAAGACTGTTGAGAAATGGTGAGGTTTAACACCAGCCAGCAGCTAAGCCAAATGCAGCTGCTCACTCACTCCACAACCCTAGTGGGATGGGGGAGAGTCAGAAGAGTGAAAGTAAGAAAACTCATGGGTTGGGATAAAGACAGATTAATAGCTAAAGCAAAAGGCACACACTCAAGCAGAGCAAACCAAGGAATTATTTTCCTACTTCCCATGGGCAGGCAGCTGGTCAGCCATCTCCTGGAAAACCGGGCTACATCAGCATAATGGTGACTTGGGAAAGGAAACACTGTGACAGCAAACATCCCCCTCTTCCTCCTCCTTTTTCTCAGCTCTTTATTGCTGAGCATGACATCATATGGTATGGAATAGCCCTTTGGTCAGTTGGAGTCAGCTGTCCTGGCTGTGTCCCCTCCCAACTCCTTGTTGCACCTTGTGCGCCTCCAGACATCTCACTGGCAAGGTAATATGAGAAGTAGAAAAAGCCTTGACTCTGTGTAAGCACTGTTCAACAATAACAAAAACACCTCCATATAACAAAAACATCTCTCTATTATCAACACTGTTTCAAACACAAATCAAAACCACATCCCCATTCTAGCCATTATGAAGAAAATTATCTCTATCTCAGCTGAAGCCAGGACAAGAAAGTATTATGATATCTGAAATACTACATTAGGAGAAGAGAGAAATAAGATTAAAATGGGTCAAAATGCATTGTAGTCTGTCTGCTTGCATTTCCTCCATATAGAATCACAGAATCATTAAGGTTGTAAAAGACCTGCAAGGTCACCTAGTCAAACCGTCCCCCTACCACCTATATTACTAAGTACCACTTCCAATCTTTCCTTGAACACCCCAAGGGATGGTGACTCCACCACCTTCCTGGGTAACCCCTTACAATGCCCAGCCACTCTTACTGAGAAGAAATTTCCATCCTGAACCTCCCCTGGTGCCACTTGCAGCCATTCCCTCTTGTTCTATCACTACTTATCTGCAAGAAGAGGCTGACCCCCAGATCACCACAACTTCCTTTCACGTAGTTGGAAAGAGCAATAAGGTCTCCCCCTATCCTCTTCTCCAGGATAAACAGTCCCTGTTCTCTTCCTGTTCCTCGTAAGACTTGTGTTCCAGAAACTTCACCAGCTTTATTGTACTTCTATGGACACACTCCAACAATTAATCCAGAGAATATAATGAAGGTTCTGGAAGTCACCTCATCCAACCCCTTGTTCCAAGGAGGGACACCTTAGATCAGATAGCTCAGGGCCTTTCTAGTCAAGTTTTTAACATCTCCAAGAAAGAAGACTCTATAACTTCTCTGGGGAAGTTGTTGCAAAGCTTGCCATGATCTAAGTAAAAAAATCCCATGTCCTACATAACAATGAAGGTGCCTGATTTATCTAGGTCGAAGCCTTTCCCTCTACTTGTGAATTACACCTAAAACCTTTACCTGGGGTTGCTCACTTCAGCAAGGTCAGTCCTTTCTCACATGTGATTCAGGCATAACAATCCCTGTGTAAGACATGAGCTTCCGTTTCCTTCTGTAATAGAGCTGAAACAGAGACCACAGATCCCCTAGCAGTGGGAACTGTAAGGGATGATGCTGTGGATTTCTTTCAGTCTCCAGTCAAAGATTTGATTTTTGCATGTTACTCAAACAGTCAGTGTGCCCAGGGAAGAACAAGAACAAAGTTTTCAGGAAACACTCGTCTTGGGCAATGAGATTCCAGTCTCCCATGAAGTCACAAGTGTGAGGTTTATAAAACAATAGTTGTAAAGCACCTGGTTTCTGGACATTTAGGAATACACTAAAAGGTACCTCAGACGTGGAGGGTTTGATTGGTTGGTTGGTTTTTTGTTTGCTTCTTTGTGTGGTCAGTCTCCAATTGGAATCTATTCCTATATCGAGAAAATTTTATTGATCACTTGATTTGTCTTCCAGTTTGAAATTAGCTTACTAGGCTGACCAAAATCCATTAAGTGATTCCTTTAGCATTTGCATATTCCCCTTATGTACAAAACTACATTCCATTCAATCCTGCTTTCTTTTAGTATTGCACACTGGAGTTCAAAAAGGGAAAGGGACAGGAGAATGAAGAACAAGCTGCAGGAATTACCTCTGCTTAAGCTACCTTTAGTGAGAAAGAGGCGGTTTTTCTTGCCTCCTTATCTAACTTGAACATGGCATAACCATTGGTCTATTTGAATGATGGCATAGATTTTAACATCAGGCTGTATACCCTCTGTTCCATTTATCAGGGTGTATTGCATCCAGTTTAAAAATTGCTGTTCTTCCCCTATTTGCCGCCACGTAGCTCAGCTCATTCCCACAATCACTGATGCCAATGATTTTTGGGGAAGTGAAATTAAGCTAATCTGAAAATTCAGCCTATCTTACTGTCTTTATCAAGATTAAATATGTCAAGGTTCTTATAAGCATTTTCTTCTCCTTGCTGTTATTTTCAAAGATTCTGGGTTCATGCTTTCAGATACACCTCAGTTCAGTTGTGTCTTCCAAAATATATATACACATACTTCTGAAAATCGCACATGCATTGTGTCACCGTGATAAATGGCCTGCCAAGGTGATTCCAGCCGACCCAGATGACATGGTGACATGTGAATAACCTCTCATAAACTTATTAAATTTCATCTCAAAAGCAATTGCAGTTTGGACAAAAAGTTTATCTATTATAAGGCTATTTTAGAGCCACATTCACCTGAGAGCTGAAAATCCTCAACCTACACTTATTTATTAACATTTTTCTTTCAGCATACACTATGATGTATTTAAAGACATAAATTATATTACTCAAGCTTCATTTTGCTCCACTAAGCAAAGACAAGTCTTCTGGGGTCCTGGTTCATGATAGGCTCTTCAGATTACACTAATAACTACTCTCTGCAGCTGTCCCCACTTTGATTCTCTCTTCACCAGACATCAATGACTATCAGTCTACAACAATCAGAGGATGATTTATAAAATCCTGTAAAGTAGGACAAACACTCTTCTATTTTTCCTGAAAATACCTCTCCAAGATCCCATTTGGCATTTTTTTGTATCTTTGTCATACTGGTTTCTCTTTTCTTCCACACCCTCTTCTGAAGTGCTAAACTCTCGGGGAACCACAGACATGAACATTAATCAGTAAGGAAAAAGGAGTAATTGTGGAAGGCAAGACAGGAACTTCATCACTCTAAGCTTCACATTTAGTCAATAGACATCATTACACACTTCAGAACTACACTGGAAGCCACTTAAAAAAATTGAGAGTTTCTTGGCAGGTGTCAGAATTTCTCACTGATTTACAGACAAAGTTTAGAATGACTATGATTCTGGAGTGGACTATTTACATTAGATATCTAAAGACAAGGAAGATTATAAGTACCTGTTGCAATTTCCTTTAGCCTAGTCTCCAAGACCATCTAATATTTCCTGTACAATGGCTCTTTTTCTCCTTTCTACTGATTTTTCCGTCATTAGACAATCCCAGGGTTTAAATATACATTATACTTACATCAGTTACAAAAGTTACATGAAACTAGTCCCAGTGTTGATCACTGAAAACTTCTCTGAAGTGCCTTATGCAATGTCATACTTTCTTCTTCCAAATCACCAATTTTTCTGCCCACCTCTGTTTCACAGCAGCATTTTCCAACTACTAGGAAAACCAAACCCTAATTCTAATTTCCTCTGTAGCACTTTATCAGCAGTTAACAAGCCTGAGAAAAGGAAACCCAAAATACATTTTCTCTCTTTAGGGAGAAAAAAAAAATCAATAATCTCATGGAAAAAAGAAAAAAGATGAAAAAGACCTTACATTTACTTCCATATGATTTTCTTCAAAGTTTGTTTGAAAGCAAAAATATTACAGAGACATGGTCTGTGGATAATGAGATCAGTCCACCCACACAAACATGCACTAAAGCATATCCAATGTCTATGCTACTCTCCAGTCTTACTCTGTCACCCTGGAAATATTTTTTTCTTTAAAGAACCCAAAAAAGTTGGTCGAAAGTTCCTCTAAATAAAACCTTGCTGCCAAGTTTATGATTTCACAGATAACTAGTCTTAATCCTCTGGGACCAAAATTAACTAAGACTCTCTTTAATACTCAAAAGGTTTTTCTTCCACCTCAGTTGTGGTAATTTCCACTTCCATGTCCCTCCTTCCTGCCAATCAGTTTGCCTTTGCCTTCATATTCTACTAAAAGACTTCATAAAGATGAAGAATGTTATTCATCACATGTAATTTTAAATCTTTATCTAAAGAACCCAAGTTAGGCAGGAAGTAATCCAAGGTCATTGGTGAAGAGGTTAAATAAAATGGAGGGTTGAATCACCTCTCAGAAGTGACTGTCCATTGAGTGGATAGGGTCTCTGGAACAATTTAGTTAGCAGCTTGAAGAAAAATGAAATAGAGCCATCTATTCCACTACTTCTATGCCAAGAAATGTTTGTTTTGGCTTAGGGCCAAGATTGAATTACTTTTAATGGTGACTCAATCAGTTCTTGTTCTTCTTCATAACTTTGCACACAAAAATGATAGACTTTAGTGATCTGGTTTTATTTACTTTGTGAGATTTAACTCATCTAGACTTTTACAGTTTTTACTTTGTAACTACTGTAGATATCCTATCCATGATGCATTACCTAAATAAACTTTGTGAGGGATTTTAGAGCTTTTCCTTGCATGTTCATTGGGAAAATCCATTCCCAGTGGAATAGAAACCATTAACTTTGGATGAAAACTTTGGATAAGAAAGACATCTTTGACTTAGTACTGATTCTACTTTATATTTGTCTGTCTGATCCTGGGTAGTTTAATTTGTATAATTCATTATCTTTCTTTATTTGGCAAATACCTGTTTTTTTGAAATTAACCCTTCTTCAATAAACAATAATGTTTATACAAAATATATTCATTTAATTAAACAGTAAGCTCACAGCAAGCATTTTTTAGTGTCTATTTATTTCAATAAAACAAAGCACATTTAATAATAAGACGGTTTCAGCTGTTAAATATCTCAACAAGCTGTAGAGAGCTGCAAACAAATTAAGATCCTTGGAAAGCAAAAAAGACTATGCAAAGATTCTAGTGGAGTGAAAATGTATGTGTTTGTGCTTGTATTTATAACTGCTTTCTTTAATACCTGCCTGCAGGTTAAAAAATATATTTATCAGGAGACAAAGGTAACATTTATGTTAGTATGTTAAAGCTGCACCAGAGAACATTCCCCCATTATGAAACATGATTCTCTATGGCATTAAATTGCTATAATAGCCCCTGGAATCATTTTTGCCTGGATCAAATAAAATTGTCCCAAATAATTCCCAGGCACAGTTGGAGACAGTATGAATCATGAAGTATTCAAAATAGACAGGTTAGGTATGATCAGATTGTACTGGCTTTTCAAGAACAAGCAAAGTAAGATTCTTCAGGTATAGCAACTGAAAATTCAGAATTTCATGAAATTTGCTACTGTACAGTCTCTCAAGGAGGATGCTGCCTCTTTATGTTCACACAAGGGTTTCTGCAAAATGGAAGACTCTACAAAGGACAAGATGAGCACAAGTAACATAGAGTAGTCTACATCCACTCCTTCAGTCCAGTCCTGATTATAGCATACTTGTCTTGTACAGGAATCTGCAGCAGTCCATAAGAGAAGCAGGGTATGTTAAAGTTAGACATTTCAGTGCTTAAACTCAGCCCTTGGTCTTTTCTATTTAGTGATATACATACGACAGGGAGATTCCATTCCCTACCCCAAATAGCTTCAGGTTAATCTGTTTCAAAAAAGACTAGAATTACTCTTAGAAATGTGAGAAATATAAGGTCTTGACACCACAACTGGAATAGTGTCCAAAGTTCCACATGGGTGGTCATAATTTTCAGACAAAATTTTGAGCCACCAGGATATTACAAGTACCATTTTTCATATCACAGAATCACAGAATCGTAGGGGTTGGAAAGGACCTCGAGAGATCATCAGGCCCAACCCCCCTGAAAAAGCAGCTCCCTAGGACAGGTCACACAGGTTGGCGTCCAGACGGGTCTTGAATATCTCCAGAGAAGGAGACTCCACAACCCCCCTGGGCAGCCTGTCCCAGGGCTCTGTCACCCTCACTGGGAAAAAGTTCTTCCACATATTGGTGTGGAACTTCTATGCTCCAACTTGAGGCCATTGCCCCTTGTCCTGTCCCCACAGACCACTGAGAAGAGGCTGGCTATTTCCCCGTGTCCCACACTTCAGATATTTATAACCATTGATTAGATCCCCTCTGAGTCTTCTTTTCTCCAGGCTGAACAGCCCCAGTTCATTCAGCATTTCCTCATACAGGAGATGCTCCAGTCTTTTAATCATCTTCGTAGCCCTTTGCTGGACTCTGTCCAGGAGATCCCTGTCTTTTCTATACCAGGGAGCACAGAACTGGACACAATACTCCACGTGGGGTCTGACCAGGGAAGAGTAGAGGAGGAATATCAGCCACAGAAATATGTAGAACCAGCATTTTGCTAGCCATCAGTGATCTACAAGAGCAAGTTTATTCTAAGGTGCTGGTTTTGCAGAATTTACAATAATAGAGTTGCTTCTGCTTCAGTCAAGACCTAAAAGTCAAGGGGCTTTGCTTGGAAAAAGTACTGCAAGGAAGAAAACTGATTGCCACACACAGTAAGAGGCCTTGATGAAACATAATTAAGGCAAGAAGCAGTTCCTTCATCAGCATTGTTCTTTTTCTAGCAGATAATACAAAAAACCTTGTCAAATATGCATTCAGAAGACTATTGTCTATCAGCTTTTTGATTTGCTGCTTTTTAGCCAGTCGAACTGTATAGAGTAGAAATAGCAAAAGGGCTCAGAGCACTTGCTGAACCAGAACCCTGCAGAGTACATGATGGATTGAAACTGCCATCTCTTTTTGTCCAATTCCATTGCACTCTCTGGACTAAAGAAATAAAACAGTTGATAAAAGAAAAGGACTCAGGCTTTGACAGTAAGTCAAGACTGCATGTGCTACATTTTGGGAATGGAAATTCTTTTTGTAAATTACTTACAATGACATATATCAGCACCAGCTAAGGTGAGGGTACCTTGATGCTATATCTTCATAAAATTCTTTTTGTTTTCAAGTAGATAAGGAGAGAGAGGAATAGCTTCCAGCACAAATAAGTAGACAACAGAATCCCAGTGATACACAAAGAAACACAGAGTGGTAGGGAAAAAAAAACCCAGTTCTTGGCTTATGAGGGAAATCCTCATGTTCCTGTTGAACAAACTGGACTTGTACGAGTGCATGCTTAATGGTGCTAAAAGTACATGACAGGATGTCATACAAGCACATCATTGAGTCAAGGTTATGTAGCTCAAGCAAAGAAGCAGTGTAAGTAGGGGTTGTTTTCTTACTACCTATCAGAAAGCATCACTCAGTATCTTTGTGGAGACATCACTTGCAAAATTCTACTGAGTCAAAAACATCACTATGGACTTTAGAATATTACAATATTCTATAGGTTAAAACATTTCAAGCAAAGCACATAAATAGATGATATTTACAATCTTATAAACTCCCTAAGATATGTAATTACTTTGTATATTGCCTCAAATATGTTTTTTAGATTATATCTAAACCCAAAGCTATCAGTTTTATTGTTTACTCAGTAAATTTTGCATGCCAGGCAAAATGCTGATCTTTGAAGTCAGAGCATCTCCTCATGCATCCATGCAGATTAACAAAACAGTTTCACTGCAAATGTCACCATCATTAATTTTAGAGGACAAAAGCAGCCATGGGGCATATGAACTCTAACCCATGGCTGTCCAGGGGTGTGGTGTGTAGGTGATAAGAGTGTAGCAAATTCCACAAACAGAAAATGACAGTTCACAAGCTCCAACTCTTCCCATTTTTCATAAAAAAACCGCCCAAAATAACTCTTCCCCTTTTCCTAAAAAATGTTTATTTTCTACAGAGAAAAAAAAAAAAAGGAAAATGATATACAATACTTTTTCACACTAATGGAAAAAACACAAAAAATCCTCTCAAATGCTCTCATACTTCTAGTTATGATTTTTTTACAAACAAAATTGTGAAGTAATTATTCATTTCTTGCTTATGTAATAAGGTTAGTAGGACCTTAACCGTGATCATATCAAAATGACATATTTATCTAGCTAGAGAGAAACCATCAGCTTATGAGAAGTTATTAACATGATTGATTTGAAGAGCCATTTTATAAAGCAAAATTCAGTAATTCTTACCTGACATATTTAGGACAATTCAACTGCTTACAAAATGCAAAAACAGTTTTGAGTTATTGATGTATTCTATAGCTATGTCTGCACAAATAGTCCCTTGAGAGCATTTTTCTGCATTCTCTCTTATGGTCTGAAGAACAACTTCCCACTGCAAATTCACACAAACCATGGGGGAAGAACCCAGTGTGGCAGCTCCCATATGGTAGCAGGTTATGACGATTAACCATGAAAGATAACGAAGTACAAGGGACACCAGACATCTTGGAATCTAGATAGCTGTCATGGTAGACCTCCAGCAGAACATGTCAGCTTTCAGACATCTGGTTCCCTAGTAGTAAAATTATATTTAATTTGTGCATCCTTTCCAGGTCTATAGATACCATGTTCTGAATAGGATCTGCGGTGTATTAAATAATCAAATCTATAAATTGTAGCAGTGAAACAGTTCATCTTAGGCACCACTTCTATTTTCTGCTCTTTATTTCTCTTAATCCTGTACTCTCATTTTTCTCCTTCACCAAGACCTTTGATATTCTGTTTCCTGCCCTCTTGCTAAGCATCCTCTTGGCATTCAATCTGCATAGAGTTCACTCCCACCCTTCCACAGGCCAGCTGATAAAATAATCCATGATGCAATTGCTGCAAGTGGCATTATGTAGCGCTCGTATCTTTGAACCGACATCCCAGGGAGAGCAACAGAGTACGGAGAACACTGCCAAATACAGGCTGCTTTGTTCCAGACTGTCTTTAGACAGAGGATAGCTACACAGCACTGTTTTAAGGACTCTGGCTACCTTTGGCCAGCATTCTTTATGGACATGACTGTAAAATGCTGAAATGTTACTTTCTCATAAGACTTTAACTTTTTTTTTTATTTATGAGTATGCACAGACTGACACTGAACTATCTTCCCAAAACCTCCCATCTTGTAAGAAAAAAAAAACCACCTTCCATTTCAGCTATATATTAAAGCTTAGGTTCTACACATATCACTGAAGCCATATTTCTTGCAAATTTCAAATTAACTCCCTGACTTGTGTAGGCAAATGTACTGTAAGGATCTATAGGGCCCATGCACATATAGCAAATGGATCCTTTGGAACTTGCACCTGTATTTTAGCTGGCAGCATAATTAGGTCCCATATGGTTAATGAAATGTAACGTGTCAGTATTTTGTAGGCTGAGATTTGTCACACGGAGGTGTTGGATGTAACACCCACTCTACCAACTGTTCAAAAGTAAAAAAAACAAAATCAGTTAAAAGCTTGTGTGTTAAAGAGAAATAGGAATCAGCCTTCAAGTTTTCAGTTTTCCGGGCTTCCCGTGTCCTTTCTTCCTTCCTGATGGAGGTATGTCAGTCAAGGTACTTTTTCTTCAATGTTTCAGAGTACATTCTCTAAGGGCACAAACCTGTGTGTGGTCAGTAACAGAACATGTAAACAAACTACATGTCCACAAGCTTCTCTTCCCTGTATTACCAGTAGTGTCTGAGTGTCCCTTACTCTCCAAAGTATTGATCCTCACATTACTTCCATCACACATTTGAAATGTGGGTGTTTGGAGCAAATGCTTCAGAGACACCCATGTGTGCCAATTCTCATCCTACAAAATGCCAAACCATTATAAAATAATTAAGCAGCCCCCTTGCAGATGGCTGGAGGCATGTCCACAGCAGGCTACGGAAGAGGCTGCAGGCACACCCAATGTAGCTCTGGTCTATCTGGTTGTGCTGAGCCACTGACTGAGATCCTCAGCTCCCATGCTGTACTTCTCAATGGTCTGACTGACTTGAGCACAACACTGTAATGTTACATTCCATTGCTAGGAGGGCACATTGCTGGCTCATGGTCATCCTGCTGTCCACCAGGACGCCCAGGTCCCTCTCACCTATGCTGCCAGTCCCCAATCTATACTGGTACCTGGGGTTGTTCTTCCCCAGATTCAAGACCCTACACTTGCCCTTGTTACATCTCATCAAACTTCGCCCTGTTCAACTCTCCAGCCTATCCAAGTCTTGCTGAATGGCAGCACGACACCACTCCCAGTTTTGTGTCATCAGCAAACTTGCTGACTGTGCACTCTATTCCCTCATCCAGGTTGTCAAGGAATATATTGAATAGTACAGGTCCCAGCACAAACCCCTGAGGGACTCCACTAGATAGAGGCCTCCAGCTTGACTCTGTCCCATTGATCAAAACTCACTGGCTTCTTCCCTCCAACCAGCTCTGAATCCACCTCACTACTCGACCTTACAGACCAGACATCCTCAGTTTAGCCACGAGGATGCTGTGGGAGATGGTATCAAATGCTTTACTGAGGTCAAGGTAGGCCACATCTACTGCCCTACCATGATCTATCCACCTGGTTATATTCTCATAAAAGTCTATTAGATTAGTCAAACATGACTTCCCTTTGGTAAAACCATGTTGATTGCTCCTAACGACCCTCTTATCCTTGATGTGCCTAGAGACAGTACCAAGGATAAGTGCAAAGTTTCCAGCCCACAGAGACAGCTAGCCTAACTGCAAAGTTAGATCCATAGCAGAAATCAGAGGGCAAAATAGTCATTCCTCTCATAGTGGAATCATGTATGATTCATATGTCAGCACGTGAGGATAGAGAGGCTTCAACATTTGCCCAACATAGTCATAAGCTACCATGCGTGACTGAGAGTCTTCTCAGCACCTTTCCTCCAGGGTCAGCACTATTTACATGTCACTCCTCCCAGAGGGTGGTGCCTAAAGGCACAGTCTAGCTCTGCCTGAACAGCCTGCGAACAACTGGCAAAGCAGAATCTGTCTGCATAAACTGTTGGTTGAATACACATGAATAACGCATAAAGCTGTACTAAAGTCAGTTTTGGAGCATGGAAAGAAAAGGACTACGTTAGCTTGGATGATTCAGACAGTTCTACTGTCTGAGAGAGGGAGGTGCAGGAAGGTCACACAGTTGAAGAAACAGACAAATAGGGAACGTTGGAAGAAAAGAGAAATTACTAAGTCCACAGGTCAAGTAAACTTTGCTTTTTCAATACAGGTCTACAGCAGAATGTTGTTATAACTATAAAGCTTATGCTCCTTGATTGAATATTACATAACTTACCAAAAAGCACTACATTACTAGCCTGTCCTAGTCATTGCCTAAGTCTGACTTTTGTGCAAAATCCAGAAGATTGAAATCCCTGAATGCATTCTGTACCAGATGCTTCAATCTGAGCTACTTAGGCATGCTGGAATCTCTGCTTTTGAATAAATGCCTTTGGATTTGGGAAAAAAAAAAAGCAAATAAAAAGAAACCCAACATACCTCCATAGAAATTATATTTGAGTGAACAAAACCTTCAGCCTCATATCTAGTAAGATGTGGAGCATCTAAATATCCCTTTCTTTTCAGTAAGCATGGAGGTTCCAAGAAATAAGTTGAGTACCTAATTACCCTGTACATTGGTCTTTCAAGGGAGAGATGTAAGTCAGAGAAAGAATGCATCTGATCTGACATCAACATATTTTAGGCCCTTTAAATCTAAGCTAGTCTCATACTTTCCCTTTAGGGAAAGAAATAGGTCAGACAATTGCCTGTCTTTGTTACATATGCATGAAAATGAGCAAGGTAACTTCACATCCCACAATACTGTTAGAAAGAAAAAACCAAAGATGACTGTTATATATATAACCATAACTGAAAAGATATGAGAAGCTTGTGTTGGAAAGATAATATAGACTCACTCATATTATCATTTTTGGGCACATATTCTAATCTTTTTGAAAGCTTCTGTTAATGTGAAAAGGATTTGGATCCTGTATTTTTGTATGGTAAAGTTAAAGCAAATGCTTACCTACCAAATACAACCTTAAGTTCTTTTCTGCTCATAAGACCAAATGAGCAGCACCTCCATGTTTTTACTATTTTTTCTTCTCTGTATTTTTTGGAAATTTGCAATACAATTCTCTGAGCCGCAAAGCCAGCATGAAAATGGGAAAGAAGCTGAACTTCACTGCTCCTCCTCCATCAACAGAAGGTATAAGATCCCTTTCCAAACTTCTTGGTTTTGCTCCTTTTCCATGCCTAAATATAGTTTCACTCACTTGCTGTCAGGATGCATCTATCCTGCCTGTTCAGCTCAGCTCTGAGATCATAGCCATCTACAATACTTTCTCTAAGCCAGGGGACATCTTCAAGAATATATAAGCATACTCCCTGACTGCTCACTCAGCTTGCTTACAGACTGTCTTTGAGGGAAGCTGGTTGAGAGAAGATGGATGGAACATGAGTTTGGGCTCTTCAAGTGCAAAAAATATTTTGGTCAAGAACCTATTCCAATGTAATTGAGAATGAAATTGAGGATGAAGATTGTTGAAACTGATGAGGGTGAAATAGAGGAAGAATTCTGGCTGATTTTTCATTTTCAAGTCTTTGCTTGCAAATTAAAATTGTCCCATTTTTCACTAAAAGCAAAATCTGCAAATTGAACAACTGTTATATGCAAGGCTTTAAGACAAAACAAATGTAGAATTTCTGAATAATGTGTCTAGTTTGAAATGGGAATATGGACTTTAAATCCTGAACATTAGAAGACATCTGGAAAAAGTTTGGATTCTACAGGTGTACGAACATTTAAAATAGTGTGCAACCTTGATGGCCTTTATTTTAGTGAGGGCTTAATCTGCATTGGTTGATAGTCATGACCACTGAAACGACAAGTTAGGGAAATTTCCAAATCAGTGATGAATAAGATACATGCATTATGTATCTCATTCATAAAATTGTCTAATTGTTTTATAATCTTATTTTGAACAGGGAGAGATAGAATGAAACATAAAAATTACCAAACTGGGAAAGGGGTGGGAAAGTCAGGGGTAATATAACCAGAAAAAATAGATGGTAGGAAGAGAAAAAAAGTCCCACCAAACATTGAGGAAGGTGAGATAGTAAGCCAGATGGGCAGAAGATGAGTTATGACAAGATGGAGGCAGATAACTATAAAAGGGAAAAATAAAAAGTACGTGTTTATAGGCATTGTTTTGCTAATAAGGTAAGAAACAGCAGCTTGTATGATGAACTATGGAAAATAATTTCCTGCCTGACTGCAAATTGAAGAAGTAAATGGAGTACCAATCTCCCCACAAATGAGCAAAGAAAATATACATACTCTTAAAAAAAAAAGGTACTTAATCATAGAAGCTGTGGATGCCCCATCCCTGGAAGTGTTCAAGGCCTGGTTGGATGGGACTCTGGGCAACCTGGTCTACTGGTGGGTGTCCTTGTGCAGGGCAGGGGTTGGACCTAAGTGACTTTTGTGGTTCCTTTCAAACCAAACAAGTCTGTTATTCTATGATACATAATCTCTTTTGGCAATCAGAGAAGGGCTTGTGGGTCATATGATGGTTGAAGGTTGTCTTGGGCATAGCCATCATGAAAAGATAGTTTTCAATTCTTGGAGAAGTAAGGAGGGAGGCAGAACTGCTTCCTTAGATCTCTTGAGGGCAGACTTGGACCTATTCAAGATACTGGTTGGCCAAGTCCTTTGGGAGTCAGTCCTGAAGGACAAAGGAATCCAGGAAGGCTGGACATTCTTCAAGATGGAAATCTTAAAGGTGCAGGAGCAGGACATTCCCATGTGTTAGAGACAAGCTAGTGAGGAAGAAGAATGGCCTGGCTGAACAAAGAGTTTTGTAACTCAGGAAATTAAAAAAGAAAGACCTTTGGAAGAAGGAGAAGGCCACTTAGGAGGACTACAAGGATGTTGTGAGGTTAGAAGGGCTAAAGTCCAGCTAGAACTTAATCCAGCTACTGCCATAAAAGATTATTTAAAACGTTTCTATAAATACATTGGCATCAAAAGGAAGGCTAAGGAGGATCTATGTCCTTTATCGGATACAGGGGAAAACAGTGCTAGATCCTAGATCCTGATCATAGTCCTCTCACTACAATTTTGCATGTTTCTTTTGACAGTGTCTGTATTCATCCTATGCCTGTAATGTCATCTAGGAAGGCAGAAGAAATCTAGCTTTGGAAGAAATGGTAAAAAAAACCAACAAAACAACAAAAACCTAAACACTAGGTAAAGACAAATATGAACCATTTGTCTAGATCACAACAGATTGAGTAACAGACAATTTTCTTCCTCTTTCTGCTTTTCTTAGAAGTTAAGTTGTATTTGGGCAGTGGGACTCATTTAGTGATCTACTCTACCAGCCAACACATTTGTTATCTTTCAAACTTGTCTAGTATGTATTGTAATAGCCATTCCTTATACAATGTTTGTTTGCCCTGTGAAAATGTAATTGATTTTACATGGACGTTTCCATATATATCACCTGGATCATGTATTTGGCCAGCCATAAATGCTGCCAAACATTTCCAGAAAAAAAACAACTAACAAACAAACAAACCAAAAAAAAAACCCAAAGAAAAGAAGAGAAAAGAAAAAAGAAAAGGAAAGAAAAGAAAAGGAAAGAAAATAAAGAAAAGGAAAGAAAGAAAAGAAAAGAAAAGAAAAGAAAAGAAAAGAAAAGAAAAGAAAAGAAAAGAAAAGAAAAGAAAAGAAAAGAAAAGAAAAGAAAAGAAAAGAAAAGCAAAAAGAAAAGAAAAGAAAAGAAAAGAAAAGAAAAGAAAAGAAAAGAAAAGAAAAGATCACAAAACCCCCTCAATTAGAGGAAATCTTAACTGTTTTTTTCCAGTCGGCCTATTCAGAATGAGTTAAATTATGTCAGTTTAAAAACAAGTCTGTGATTTATGAATGGGCTTGTCTCAAAATTCTGTTTCCAAAGTCAGTGGTAACCATTCAGTTAATAACATTCCCAATGACTTCTTTAATGTATAAACATACAATGTATTTATGTATAATACTCTGCCTTACAGCATGGTATGTCTCCACATCATCAGGACCCTGCAATCAGATTTTACTAAAATGGATGTAATGTAATTCTCTGTCCAGTGGCTTCAAAATTAAATTAAAGCAAAATCTATAATTTTGGTTTACCTCCAAAATCACTATCTCATGCATGATTCAAGAATGCAGACTGTTTGCCTTTCCTAGTTTTCATAGAAATCACAGGTTAGCTCTTGTAGATGCAGGAAGTGTTCTTTCATGTCTGGGTTCAATAAAACTAAGTGTCAGATCTTGCAACTGGGTCACAACAACCACAGGCAACACTACAAGCTTGGGAAGGATGGCTGGAAAGCTGCCCTGCAGAAAAAGACCTGGGGATGGTGGCTGACAGCTGGATGAATGTTAGCCAGCATTGTGCCCAGATGGCCAACAAGGCCACGGCATCCTGATTTGTATCAGAAATAGCGTGGCCAGCAGGACCAGGGCAGGGATTATCCCCCTTTACTCAGCTCTTGTGAGGCTGCATCTCAAACACTCATTCAGTTTTGGGTCCCTTAACATGCTGAAGACATTGAGGTGCTGGACTGTGTCCAGAGAAAGGCAATGAAGCTGATGAAGGGTCTAGAGCATAAGTCTGCAGAGAAGAGATCGAGGGAACTGGGGTTGCTTAGCCTGGTGAAAAGCCATCTGAGGGGAGACCTTACTGCTTTCTGCAAGTGCCTAAAAGGAGGTTGTAGCCAGGTGGATGATGGTTACTTGTGCCAAGTAACAAGTGATAGGACAGGAAGGAATGTCTTCAGGTTGCACCAGGGGAGGTTTAGACTGGATATTAGGAAAAATCTCGTCACCATCATGGTTGTCAATCACTGGAACAGGCTGCACAAGGAAATGGTTGAGTGACCCTCCCTGGAGATATGTAAAGGACATGTAGATGTGGTGCTTAGGGATATGTTTTATTGGTGGACTTGATAGAGGTCATCTTCGGAGTCCTCATTTGGACTTGCTCCAACAATCTCAAGAAATATGGAATAGTGTGCTGGGTCTTTCTTTCTCATATCAAAGAAAACGAACTGCACTTTTCACCTTTAAATCTAGGAATAATTATATCTTCACATATTCATGACTTAAATTTCCTGTCACTACCTACATGCATGGAAAAAGAAAAATCTATGGTTTCATTAATAATTAGTATAACAGATGCAGATATACCACAAATCATCACAAGTACTAAATAATGAGACCTCCTTCATGAGCCCCTGCTGAACTGTTGGATTAATCACTTATCAATATCCAAAAATGTTTAATTTGTATACAGGATTGGTGGTAGATAAGACATGTCAAAAGTGTGGAAGTGTGAGGATCTTCTAGCTCTTCTCTCAAGAAAAATCCTGAAAGAATGACTGGCCTGAGTAGCCTGTCAGCAATGTTAAAGAGCTGCCTGGTTAGTCAGTCACTGCAGAACAAAATAAATATTCATTTGATGCTACTTCTGTTTTCTCTCTCAATATTCCCAGCTGATAGTATTTGCTCACTTTTCACAATTGTGATACTAGGATAAATATTTGAATTTTGGCCCAAAAAGGAGCCACCTTTTTTATAGATGTCAACATTCAATAAAAAATGAGCAAACACCTCAACAGGATAGACCCAAGAATGTGTTTTGCATTTCTCCTATTTTCTTTCAGGAGAGAGAATTTTTTTTTTTTTTACTACAAAATTAATGTGTTTAAGAGCATCTAAAATTTGATTTTTCTTAATCTCAATATTTGTGACTGAAATAGTCTAAAAGTCTTGAAAAAAATAAGAAAAAAGAGTAATTTAAAAAATAAATTATAAAAAAAACCCTCAAGTAATTTCCCAAGGGTAAAAATGAACCATTTTGGAAATAGAATATCTCCATTCTTCAGACAAATTGTTCTCCAATTTTCAAAAAGAGATTTTTAGAAATATCGGGGGGGAGGGTATTAAATAGTTTACTTATATATATTAGAATAAGTTGTTTGATCACCTGAAATTAGGTTGAATTGAAACTTAAACAGTTTTGCTTGACATGAGTGACTTTGCTTGGCATGAGTGACTGGACTGCAGAAGCCTTAGGCCACAAACCGTAACTGAACTTTAGATGAACCTTTGCTTGTTTGAGGGGGAGAAGTACTGGGAGTCATGCACATGCACAGAATGATAAACTGGACCAAGCCTATAATTCAAGGGAAAGACCTTCAAAGATAGAGAGAAAACATTTTATCTTAAGTCAACAGAAGACAGACAAGACCAGGGTGCAGATAAGACAGGAGGAACATGAAACTGCATAGATAAATCTCGTATCATCATGGGGAAAAGAAGCTTAATTGGACAAAAAGTCGAAGTGTGCCTTGTGGACGGGCTCATGCACACCTTGTGTAGTAGACTGTGAGGCCTTAAGTAGCATAGGAAAATGACAAAGGGTGTCCCCTTTGTGGGGCCACACAGCTTGAGCTGAAATAAACTAACTCTGTAGCAGAACCGAGGGTCTGAACAGTTTTTTAGAGTTTGAGACTAAGACTGGATCCAGTCACAACTAGGCTCCTCTCTCATTGTTTAGAAAGCGAGAAGGCCCAGTCTGAACCTTGTAACTCAGTGAGAGTGTCTTCTTGGACTCTACTATATCATTTTTCTTCTAAATTGAAAAATTTTTCATGGAATAGAAATTATCTTTTCTGCATATAAAACATGAAAAAATATCACCTAAGATTAAAATAAAATTAATCTAGTTTTAAAACATTTTTTTGTGAAACACAAATGATATTTCTGAGCACAATACAGTTTTCTTACCTAAAGGAGAAAAATCTAGAACCTGAAAGAAAATCTTCACAATGTCATATAAGTACAATTTGTTCCAAGCAGCAGGTTTAAGGTCAACTTGTTGCAGCTCTTTTGTTCATTTCTTCATCCTATTCTCACAGACTATGACTAATTTTCATCTTGCTTTTTACTTGGTAGCAAAGGGTGCAAGCAAAAATAGTCTTGTAACCAGAAGCATTTTAATAAATAAGAAAGGAAATGTGTGAAATAACTCTTATCTGCAGGAAAAGTAAGTTTTGCTTTTATTATGCTTGCATCCTAAGAAAATTATTGTAAACCACCTCTTTTTATTCACTTATAATAAATTTAGATGGAGGAAAGTGATACTAAACCAAAAGGACTTTAAGGGTGAGTTTGATCCTATATTTACCTGCAGAGCTGTCTAAAGAAAATGCTAACAAAGTGGCTTCTTTCTTAAGGCTGTGTTCAGAAGTAAATCACGCCCTTTACATAACTGAGTGAAATTTATCCCTTGTCACCCCCAATAAATTTGGCCTATTGTGTTTCGATTGTACCGCTGTACAGTTGTATTTTCCAGCATACATCACCTCTTCACTCTGTTCAGAGTGGCAAAGTAAATGGTTTCCAATGGCAATGACAATTGCCTTTCAAATTATTAATTCATTTGGCTCCAGGCAAATTTTCAGCACAGACTCTCAGGATTGGCCTTGTTTCTGACTAGAAAGGCCTGACCTGAGTGTTAGTCTAGTCAATGGGAGTGTGCTGACTTCAAATGGTCTTTTTCAAACTGCAATGATGGAGGAAAAGAAAATTGTATATCTTTTCCTCTGATCTTTCAAAAAGACCAGGGAAATTAATATGGGTAATGAGGTAAACAGGCAGTTCTTTACCTTTTGGGGGAGAAAGCCAGCTTCTCCCTGGTTTCCCTGACCATTTCCAAATACTTGTGGTACCCAGTGCTTAAGTAAAAAAAGGCTGAGACAAAACTCCAGAGGTACTTAATCTGCCTAGCCCATCTAGCTCATCTGCATGCCAACCATCACTACCCAAAATCCAGATACAGGCACAAATTTTCCTCTACTGCCTTCTCCATTCCTTAGTTTCCCCATGAGTGGGCAATGGTTACATGAGTTAAAAAAGTCCCTAAGGTGTTCTGAGAAACTGAGGGAGTAAACGGTTAGACTTGATCATCTTAGAGGTCTTTTCCAAACTTAAAGATGCTATAAGGATTCTAAACTGGATGGCTTCCCTTTGCTGAGCTATTTGGCCTGAGAGAGAGACACAGAGACAGTTCCTGACTGCACTAGTAAACTGCTGTCTGTCTGCAAGGTTGGTCTAAGAAGTAAAAGTTGGTTTGAGTTTAAGGAAAGTTTAAGCTCTGTTGCTATGGCAGTGAAGAAAAAAAACATTTGTAAAGCCAGCTAAAAGAATTAGATCTGTATACAATGCTGAAATAAAGTGGTCTTGAACAGAGCCTGCATACCTGTTGTAGAAATCCATAAAGTTAAAACCTGAAGTAAGTGCTTAGTTCCTTAGTGAAAAGACATTTTTCTTCTTTGCCTGATCACTCCTACCTCCTTACTATAGTGTTTAACATGTCTGTTTGTGGGGCTATGGAATGATGTAGATTCCAGAACTTCTAAGGTTTTTTTAAAATGTGTCCTGATGGTGGGTGAAAATTTTTTATTTACAGCCATATTGGTTCAGAGTAGAGCTCCACAAATCATTAAATGCAAGGAAGAGTTGGAGAGTGCAGAAAGATAATGATGATGGCAGCACACGTCATTCCTGACAGAACCAAGCAAGGGGGGTTATAACCTAAGACTTGCAAAAATTCCTGATTGGCATATGTACAACACACTACAGTAAGTGGAGATGACTGTTGCTTTATGAGAAATATCCTTGTCATGTTACTCATATTTCCTATCTGTTGGAGTACAGAAACTTCATCCTTAAAATTATAATAGCTCCACTGATAATAGTGCTTGCTGCCTTCCAATTCTTATAGAAGAAAAAAATACTCTTAGTGGCTATTTGCACACCTGGAGGCATCACCTAGATTAGACCGGGATGCTAAATATCAAAGGAGTAAAGCTTACAAGAACCTTTCAAAAATGTTGCCTATTTTAAATCTGAAAGTCTTGAATAGGGATTTAACAACAAAACTTCAGATCGACCTCACAAAATATTAATACACTGATGACACAGATGATTAGTAAGTGCAGAAGAAAAGATTTAAACAGGAAGCATTTTATTGTGAAGCTACTGACTTCACAGCGGGTTTTTCATACACTAGACCAAAAGAAGATCTATAACTTTATCTGCTGATGGAACTATCAAAGCAATGAAATAACCAATCTTTTTTTCACCTCTTCTTTTCTTCCAGTCCAGATTTGAAAGAGAGGAATTTCCTTCTCCTTGGAAATCCTTCCCAGAGACCAAATATCATGTTAGCTAAAGCTAATGAATGCCCATGGCCAGAATTATTTGAGCCACTGAAAAAAGGGTCCTCTCTCAACAGAAGAGCAAGATCCTAAGTGGATAAAAATTGCAAGGAGTGGAATCCAAGAATTTTATCCTCATTTTGAAATAATATCTATGACTATAGGACACTGAGTATAGGAACATATTCAGAATGTTTACAACTATACAGATGCTATATTAAAATTAATTATAAAAATATAAATAATCTAAATAAAGAATATCTCTTTTGCTTGTTTACTCAATTCCTTTACTTAACATTCATCTACAGGTGTGTTTTGTGGTATTTTAAAAATCATTCTGTTCTTTGAAGGGGCAACATCTGCCATAATCTTTGGAGTGTCAGACATTGTCACATTTCAAAGAAATACCTTGACCAGTTTGTATTTTTCTATCCCATTATAAATACCATCTGTTCTAGTGTTGTAAAACATTTGTGTGATGTTATTTAGCTGGAGAGCATATTCATCATCATCATGACCAAACAGATGATAGCATCATAAGGTTCCCAGAATCCAAGTTTCATGTTTGTTCACTGAAGTCCAGTGTCATGTTGCTCTAAACATGTATGAATTACATGAGGCCTCAGATATTAATGGAGTACCAGCTGTCTTGTCCATTTTACACCAGCAGAAGTAGGCATACGTTGTACTAGGTATACCATTAAACACTTCTCTTTCTTCACAACCCGCTCCTCTGTCAATTTCTTCTCTTGTCTTGCTCACAGCAGCTCTCCAGCTTCAAACCTTGTGTCCCTATTCCCTTCTTTCCAATGCACAGTGCAAAGTTCTTCTGCCATAAGATTAACATGACTTATGTAACCATCTTCTGCAAACAGTGTCCACAGGAAACGGCAAAAGATAGTAGTCTCACTCTATGCAGAATAAGACCTTGATATAATCTCGACAGCTCACACAAAATACGTAAGCATCCCTTCTCAATAAGCAAGAGGTCTAAAAGTTGTTCGTAGCAAAAATTAGATAAGTCATCAAAATCAGTCAGTATAAAATATTATGCTAATGTGATGCATCACTGTCATTATTTTTGACCATAATGTTATTCATACATATTTGTGAAACGAAGGCTGCACACTAAGCCATGCCAAAGGCGTCAGCTGGCACAGAGTACCTTCACTACATGATGTGATGTACAGTGATTTATACACCGTTATAGTAAACAGTTAATATATTCATGCATCCCCATACAAAAGAGGCTGCAGTTATCTACCAGCTTTTGTTATAGTGATGGCAACATGACTGCAACAATCTGCATGTAAATTCTACCTTTTTTTTTAATATTGCAGGACAAGCTCCCTACATATCTGTAGGAGATCTTGCATACTAACATTGGACCAGTATCACCCCAAAAAGGGCTTTGAATAGTATGAAGGCTGCCAGAAAAGCATACTCAGTGTGTGGGAAGGACAATCTGCTTTCTATTGATTGTAATAAAGCCAGCAGCATCTGCTGCTGTTCAGAAACACTGTCACCACTACTCAATCTCTTAATATAATTTTTCATTCCCAGATAATATTCTGAGCCTTTCATTCTGAATTTCTCTGTTTGAATGTAGGTGACCAGGTGAGAACCTAAAATTCATCACAGAACCTACTTCCAGAAAACTCATTAAATGGTGCTGCCATTAGACAGGGGCTGGTGAAACCTGCTTTTAAGGTGGTATGAAATTCTAGTTACTTGTAGCAGGATGAACCAACCCAGTCAATTCTGCCAATACAGAAATAACAAAATCAGATAAACTTTTCCAGAGTATTTCCCTTTAATCTTATACTCTTCTGAACACTGGGTAAAAAGCTTACACTCTAACTCAAATGATTAACAAGAAGAAGACAATTTAGCACATAGTACTGATTTTCTGGACACCTGATGGAGCATAAGTGGGTGAAAAATATTTGTGGAGACTTTCTTTCCCCACTCCTGAAACCAATGGCCAGATTCAGAGCAAGAAGTGTCTGCAATAGTCCATGGAGTATCATAAAAAGGACAGAAATTGTTCTGGTCTCAAATAGTTGGGACAATCTGCATTCAAATATTAGCCAGAACTACATGTTTTCTAGTACTCATGCAGCCATGACTTAGATATAAAGCAGGGACACATTTTGACTCAGCTACAGTTTCAAACAATGATTTAGCTCTCTTCTGCACTAGGAACACTAGACATTTTCTCATTTCCCATTGAAACCAATATAGTAAAAATTACTATTCTACAAAAATACACTGATTAGTAGATTAAGAAAAATACATATATGACAACTAAATTAAATTGAAGTCACTTAGGAAACTCCAGAGTAAGCCATTTTAGCAACAAGTGGCCTTTGTTACTACACACAACCCTGTATTTCAAACTTTTTTTCAGCCATTGTCAACATGAAGCTACTTTAGACACATAGGGAATGTGGAATTATTATTGAGTAAAGTAAAAGTTTATGCTGTTATTAACTGACTGGCAAAAAACGCAACAACACCACATTATCAGCATCTGACTATTTGGCTACATCAAAGTTCAAAGACACTATATGGAAAAATAACCTCTTACCTTCAGTATGTACAGCAGAAACATAGGTCCAGTTATAGCGCTTGACGATGTCCACCATAGCCCGTGCTTGCTGTGCATCAGATGGAACAACTCTCATAAAATACTTGAACAGGGTTTTGTCGCTAAGGTCCATGCTTGTGGCAGAATAAGCGATCTGAGGTATATTGAAAAGCTGCAACAAGTTCTGGACCTGGATAGCAACTGAGCTAGAGCCAGGTCCAATGACACCAACAATCGGTTTTTTGGAGCGGAAAGATGATGAAGATCCATCCACACATTTCACCATCCCTTCCTCTTCTTCTGATGAAATTAGAGAGTCCCTTATAAACTCTATGCTCTGCTCCAGAGCCACAGCAGAATGCCAGCAGGAGTCCCTTATTTCACATCCTAGTGTTATATTTGGCAACAGTGTGGGGTCCAAATTAATTCTGTCAAGGGTATGTAGCATTGCCTCCACTCTCTGAATGCCATACTGCTCTCTTACCTCTCCACATTTCCTTTCATGAACCTTGTCAACAGTTGGTTGGTGGTGGACAGAGAATAGAGCTCCAATGATAATATCACCAGGCATGTGTGCAACCACCCTTCTCTCATTGGCCTGTGCAGAAACCAAAAGCCCGAAGTTCCCACAGACATCTTCCTTCAATAATAGGATTGCAAGGAACAGCAGAAGGACCATTTTAGGAAATAATTTAGGCTGGTAGAGAAAACATGATGGAACAAACCTGGAGAGCTGATGAAAAGCAGTTATCAAATCTTTTGGATAAAAGGAGCACTGTGCTGATGGTTAGCCACAAGTTTGCGTATATTCTCTAAGGAGTCACCATCCTCTCCCAGTGGACAGTTATGCAGAGCTGCACATGTGATCATAATCCTCATAACCTTAAAAAAATGAATAAATAAGAGAACAAACTTTAAAAATAGTTATAAGATCAGCTTTGTAATTTCTTTCAAAATTGCACTTTTTCCTATTGCAGTCAGCATCTGTAATTCATTGCCCCCTACATACACTTGCTTCCATCTTTTTTCAAGTTGGAAAACTTTGTTGTACTTCAGTGTTTCACAGTCTTAGACTTGTACTTCTACTGATATGAATCAGTACCCTTCTCTCTGACACTCTTGGTTAAAAACTCTTTTGGGAAATATTTTCAGAAGCACAAAAGACAGACATTTATTAATTCCAAAGAAGAAAGATGTTGCCATTTCCAATGTATGTCTTCAAAAACAACTCCCTTTACTTTCAGACACACTCTATAACCCAAATGCCTATGTCACACTGATGTACCTTGGGCCGTGCTATATTATCAGTTACAGCACTAGGAAACCACTCTTGATAAAAGGAGCTATTCTTTAAATATTCTAAGGAACACAGAAGCTGGTTCTTCAAATTGTTAAATCTGGTTTTTTCTTTGCAAGCTGTAACACGAAACTAACTTAAAACAAGTTAGGATTAAGAATTCTGATTTTATTATTAATATTTGTATTTGTTTTAAGCAGTGAATATTTCAGCACAGGAACAATTATTCTGAAACAGTGGAGCAATTAAATTCTTTTCATGGCTTTATATCCCTAAATCAAACATCTCCAATAAGCAATTTGATATATCCTGGCACTGTGGACAACTATACAAACTTCATTGGTAGAAAGAAGTCAACACAGACATTGTACAGATGAATTACTGCCTAAAATATTTGTTCTGCTATGTTTATGTATAATCTGCAATGCTACCTGCATTCTGTTTTAGTGTTCATGAAGGATAAAAATAAATAAGAAAAGAATCATCAAAGGATTAGTTTCTTGGTGTTCTTCTTTCAAGAACTTGAAAATGTACTTGAAAATGTCCTGTACCTAGGTCTGAATACGCAACAGGATGCTTCTGGTTTAAAATATAGTTTTTAAACAGTAGTTTGCCCAGGTCTTGATCCCAGAGACCAGTAAAGTACTCTCTATTGCTCTACACTGGCCAGCGGATCCACTGAGAGCACAGAAAGTTAAACACACTCTTAAATCTAAGAAGATGCTGAGCTAGTTAGTGAGCCACGTGCCCAGTTTTATTATCAACAAAACAAATGAAAAATTCTGGGACAGAGCCTGACGTCAGTTTTACTGACATAAATCTTTTGAGGTAATAAAAAAAAAAGGAATACACAAGTTTACAAACATTTTAGACCCACCAGTCATTTCTAATCCATTAACAATCATTAATAAAGTTCAGATGTTGAAAAGTCCAAGAAACCCTTGTCATAGGAAGTCTACCTCTGTTTCTTCCAGGTTCAAAATCTAGCAGTATTTTAATCTTGAATTTACCCCTTACTGCTGGGTCATAAGGTACGGTGCAACAGTGAAAATTCCTGATTCTGAATATGAGACAGTCAAGCCTAAAACCAGTTTTCTGCTTGAGGTTAGCCTTGCTTAATTATTATTCTACCTAGACATCTATAAATTATAAACTATTTACGCAGAGGAAATCATGCAATAGTTTTAGTGAACATTCCCAAGTGAAATCCCAATCTTTAAAAAAGAGAAAACATTGAATAGAAATGGTTTTGTAATATTAATTGCAGTATTAATAAGTTCATGTAATATTAATTTATAGTAATATGAAGTGTTAATAATGAAATAAGGTTCAGAAAACAGTAGAACATTTCAAGAAGTTTTTTCTAGTCTGTGAAGATTTAGTTTATCAATACTGCAACCCTTGGCCACTGAGGAATAACAACAGTTCAATTCAGGTTAATTAGTCTCTAATTACAGAATATCACTACTGCTTATGTCTTCCAATTGTTTGTTCTGTGACTCTGGAGACAGTACTGTATAATTTGCAAACAGTCCGAAGGATGAATGACGGTGGATATCTCAGTACAATATCACAGCTAATAAATTCCTATACATCCAATTAATGTAATGTATTATAACTTTAAAAAATCTTTAATTATTTAGTAACTTATTAACATTTGAACATAAATAGTGCTCTGTTATTTAAAACCATGGGTACTTAATATTCTGAGCTTCTCAAATGAAGGCATCATGTACAGAGCACAACTATATCTAGACAAATGCCAGCTCTGCCTCAGACTGTAACTGGATATACAATTAGATGCCTTTTTATAACCTAGCTGCCTGTGCAGCTGCATAAGTACAAATAGAGGGAGTTCAGAGGACTGGGGTGAGCTCGTGACACACACAAAAATATCCAGTCCACATCCACCATTTTAATTCTACAACACACATCAACCAGGTTTCTGGTCAAGTTGAGCAATACTATTCTTGGCCTATGGATTAAACAGTTTCCATACTGGATATATGAGAAAGAGAGGGCAGCAAGCCCATTTTGATCTTCACTCCAAAGAACAGCTGTTTGTTCTTTTCTGTCTACAGCTGAATCTATCAGTATAAAACAGATTAGATTATATATAAAATGGATATGTAATAGATTGGGAGCAGGTCTGAGGAGGAGTGTTGACTGATGTAAAGCTTGACATGAGACAGCAACATACTCTTGAAGCCCAGAAGGCCAACCTGGGCTGCATCAAAAGCATCATGACCAGCAGGTCAAGCGAGGGGATTCTGCTCCTCTGCTCTGCTCTGGTGAGACCCCACATCCATCTATGGGGCCCCAGTATAAGAAGGACATGGAGCTGTTGGATTAAGTCCAGAGGAGGTCAGGAAGACGATCAGAGGGCTGGAGCACCTCTGCTATGAAGACAGGCTGAGAGAGTTGGGCTTGTTCCCATGCTCTGACTTGTCTGGCCCTGTGTGAAGCCAGGAGTTGGACTTGATGATCCTTAAGGGTCCCTTCCAACTCCAAATATTCTATTATTCTATTAAATTTTTCTCTGTGAGGGCACTGATGCCCTGGCACAGTGTGCCCAGAGAACCTGTGGATGCCCCTGGATCTCTGGCAGCATTCAAGACCAGGTTGAATGGGGCTTTGGGCAGCCTGGGCTAGTGGAGGGTGTCCCTGCCCATGGGAGAGGTTTGGAAGGAGGTGATCTTTGAGGTCTCTTCCAGCTCAATGCTTTCTGTGATTCTATGATTGCATGAAAATTACAGGGTAATGAAGGAAATAAAGCTGAAGGTCTCCTTTATATTTCTGGTTTGATAGTAATTGGAGATCTCATGGTTAGGCTGTTCCCGTGGCACAAAAGTGAGTTCTGAAACAAATCAAATCCTTCCACTCCATGGCATCGAAGGGAAAAGAAGGGGCCAGATGCAGACTGTATTTGTTCCAGAATTAATGAACTTTATTTAAATACACTGTACTAAATTGAAAGTCAATTTACTTGGGACTTAGAAAGCTGTTACTAATTATGCCAAGAAAACTGGTTATGTTTTATAGTATTAGGCTTAGGACTCGTATCCAAAGCAACTGAAGTCAATGTTTTCTGTGGGCTTTCATGATGCATTGAAAAAACCTGGAATTTATATTGACATGACTAAGTAAGCCTGCTAAATTTCCATGGATTTATGGTTGTATAATATGGATGTGAATCCATGGGTTTACTCTTGCCCTTATAAACCTAATAAATCACAGAACAGTTGAGGTGGGACTGCAATTTGGGACACCATCTAGGTCATCCACCCCACTTAATGCAATTTCAACTAAAGCAGGTTTCTCAGCTTCATGTCCTGTCAGGTTTTTAGTATCTCAGAGGATGGAGACTCCACCACCTTTCTGAGCAACCTGTTCCAGTGTCTGGCTACAATCACAATAAAAAGGTCTCTTTCTGTGTTTAAACTGAATTTCCTGTATTTCAATTTGTGCTTATTGTCACGCAAAGATGCCATGAGGGTAATCAGGTAACACATCCCATTTTAGGCCGAATGCCTGTGCAGAGAGCTGATAGACTAAGCACACTAATTACACATTTCCTGGAGAACATCTTCCTGAAGAGAAGATGAACAAGGGAACTGTTCAAATATGTAGTTTTATGGCTCTTCTGTCCCAAGAGAATCACATACAAGTCACTCCATGTTTTTATTCATTCTTTCCTACTACAGGAAGCTTATTATTACAAGCAGGATGAGTACTAAAATAAAATTAAGCAAAATTTCATAAGCTTAAATATAACTACTACTTAAATTGTTAGGGATAACCCTAAAGGAAGTTTGACATGCTATATATAGCCTGCAGACTGAGAACAGAGGTATCAGCAGCATCAAAGACAATGAACTCTTGAATGCATTCATAAAGTAATGGGAATTTTATCCCAATTAATAATTTATCTGCATTTACTTGTTTTCATTGATGGACAAGCAGATCAACATGCACAGCACTTCGGGTCAAATTTACTTTTCACACTGTTCAATTTCCTCAGCGTCAAGGGAGTTACTGCTAATTTACTGCAACATAGGCAAAATGGAATCAGGCACTTAATTACTGGTGGATCAAGGTTCCTAGCTTATTTCAGTTATGGGTCTAACTACAAATTAATCCTGAAGTCTCACACTTCAACAATAGATGACAGACGCTTTGCTCTTAGTCTTCTGGTGCACTGGCTTCACAGTTGGAGCAACTGCAGAAGTAGTTATGAAAGAAAGATAATTCTGCATATCAGTCCTTTGCTTAGTTTCACCCTAGAAAAAAATTTAAGGGCTACCCAGATGCCTGGAGACACGGATCTGATGAAGTGCTCAACATGTGTCTGTAATATCTGCTCCCTCTGTCAGTAAAAACTTTGTGCCAGTCTCTGTCAGAAGAAATTCTCAACTGTTCCTTCAGGGCAGGGTTGCAGCTACTTCATGTTGAGGTTTAACCGAGTAGAAAATGAGCATCTGTAATATTCCATGAAACATCACACAATTCTTAAAATTATTTATGTCAACCTCAAATGCAAGGCTCATTACTGTCTGTACTGACCTAAAAGAAAGAAAGAGCCCTAGTATCTAACAGCATTAATTAAATCTTGATCAAAAACCAAACTATGAACAGCAGTTCACAAAGGTCCGATTTTCCACTATGTACGTGACTAAGAGTTTGGACACGGGGCATGTCTGACTTCTGAAGTAAGGGCTTCCACTACCGCAGGTGTAGCTGAGTTTAAACCAATGACACCCTCTCCCCGTGACTTACATTATTATCGCAGCGCCCACTAGTGACCCCCAGAGTGAAGCACATGGCTTTTGGCAATTCAATTCTCTTGTCTACGTGGCTTCTTACAGGCGAAACACAGACACAGCAAAGGGAAAGCTTTGATTTAGCCTATCTTGTATCATGGGGGAAAAAATAAAAAGAGAGAAACTGCAACGCTTTCTTTCAGGTTTCTTCTTTGTTACAATTTTGTAGGTTTACAGCCTGTTGTTTATAGGCTCTAAATCTTTAGGCAGATATAAATAGTAAAAATAAAATGCCAGATTACTGAACCACAGAACAGTACTGTGAAGTGAGAACTTATGTTCCAATCCAGGAAAGCACTTAGGAATATGCTCAGTCTTAAGTACATTAATAACTTTATTGGTCAAGCATCTGCATGAGACTTATCTAAAGTTTAACGTCTCCTTAAAGGATTTTTTAGATCAGAAAAATCACAAAATCCCAAAATTCATTGGGTTTTAATGACAAATTGTATTTTATTCCATTGGTATAGCATACAGCCATTTACCTGCTCATTAAATACTTTCCAAGTACTCATTTGCAGTATATACTGCAATTAATCCAATGCCATCAGACATGAGATAATATAGGTCGATACAGATATGGATCAAATCAGTATATGCCAAGGAAGTAACCCAAGTTTCATCATTAGAGAAGACAAAACCTTAGCAAGCAGCAACTGAATTACTGGTCCAGTTATCACACGGCCAAGATCTTTGGTTAGCAAAAGATGGAGCTGCCTTAGAAAAACAATTACATAAGAGAGACTTCTTGACTCATCTTGATGGGGACCAACGTGAGGAAAAAGTGTACCTTCAGAATGCATTTACTCAGTTCTGCTGGCTATTGGCATTGCAAATCCTAAGCATTGGGCTCTGTTCTGGGAATCTAGCATCTCCCAATGCTGTAGAGTGGCTCAGTTTGCAGAAGGTCCCACTTAGACATTCCTTGCAGGTAATTCAGTTTGATCACACAAAACTTGATGCACTCAAATTTCAGATCTTTAGTTGAAAAGCATTAATATGATCCCAATGTTCTGCTTTGAGATTTCTACTGCATCTAAATTTTCCATTAAATAAAAAAATTTTAAAAAGATCAAACAGCCATTAGTCATTGCATTATCAGCTCTGTGAATTCCAGCAGGCATTGGATCAAGCCCTTTGACAAAGGAAACAGCCCTATACGACAGGAGAGAATATGAAACATCTTCCTGTAATTCCACTTAGAAATAGGAGAAAACTAAGCTGCATAGAGGAATTTTAACCATTTGGCCAGAAGAGCCACTGAAAATAGCAGACTGGTGTGCTGATCTCATGCCTTCACAGATAATAAGCAGAATGATATAATTATCAGTAAGATCCTTACCAATCCCAAGAAGTTCTTTCCCATATTATGCCCACACACAAACACTTTCTCGTTGATAAAATAATTTAGATTTTAATATACAGGTGCTTAACTTCCCAGCAAAACTTGACATGATCTCTGCAAGTCCTCTAAATATACTACTTATTGCTGATGTTACCAAAAACCTGTTATATCATACGATGCAGGAACTAGAAGCTCTCGTGTGATCTCAGCTGTAACCCTAGACATTTTATTAATTAATAAAACTGTATAGTCTAGAGGAAGTGATCAAGAAAAAGCAATAGCTATTCCAAAAGACACATTCTAGCAAACAACAAGAGTGGTGTTACAGAGGCATTCAAGTACTACCACTACACCGAAAAAGCTATAAACATGTTGACAAATAAAATTACAAAGACCCTATATAAAGATCCTAAAAATACTTTCTGACCCTCTGAAATAATGATTAACCCTGGTATTCCCTATCACATAGCATAAACACTGGCACTCACTTACAGTACTTGAGAATGTGCAAAATATTAATATATAATAGAAATATTTAACAACGCAGTAATAAAAAAAAGTCACAGAGAATGAAAAGAGCCTGGCAGTTAACTCCTCCACACGTCTTTCCCTTCCAGGGTGGTACAGAGTGGTTATATTCAAGATGGTCCTCCAACAACTCCACTTTCGAGATGAATATCCCCCTGCTTTGTCCTCAAGACTGGAAGAAAGGAACGACTGGCATCCCGCTGCACCCACTCACACCCCTAGGGTCATCAGAAAGCCCTTCTCTGGGAGGAGGAGGAATGGAGGGCTGGAGGAGCGACGGAGCCTCGGGGTGCGGGACAGAGCTGCCTGACGGCTGCGGGCAGCGGGCAGCGGGCGCTGTCCCTGGTGCTGAGCATCGCCAGCCGCAACCGTTCCCCTCCCGGCAGGTTTAGGGAGTGGGGGTGGGGGTGGATTAGAAAATAATCTAAATATCGGCTAGTAGTAAACACTGCCATGGTGGTGACATTTGCCATGCACGAGGACATTTTTCACAGATAAATTAAATACATGGAGCTGGGTCTTAGAGGAAACTATTGGACAAGGTTAACTCCCAGCGCATCTACCTGCGCTGCTACAACTAAGTGGCTGTGCATACAGACGCGCCTGTGTGCAAACACACTGGTGCTTAGGTCTCTCTCTTCCTGCTAGGTTAGTGGTATCGCTGTCCCTCTCAACCCTTAATGAATCACTTTTGTACACGGAGACATTAACTCTGATTATTAAATAAGGAACAGACGGGACTCGCCAAGCAAAGCAAAGTGATTTGTCCCAAGGTCACACAGAAAAGTCCATGGCTGAGCTAAGCCTGGCTGTCTCTGGAAAATACATCCCTGTTTCCCTTATTCCTTCCTAGCAAGACAAATCCCCACTGGTGAGCAGAGGGGCTATATCACACACACCAACAAGCCCCAGTGCTGCAGTAACTCAGTTCCCCCCTCACCAGCCCCACACATATCCTTTTCCTGGGGAGGGGTCAGTCCCCACTGCCCTCCAGCATACTGACCCACTGATGCCCCAGCAGCCCCTGGAGGTCCACCCCACCGGTTGTCTTGCTGGGCCCCCAGGAGCCGTGCTTGTCCTCCGGCAACCAGGTCACAGAGCAAAAGCAGGAAGGGAGGGAGGGAAAACAGTTCCTCCTGCACCTACAGGGTTTCTGTCTGCAGCCCAGGGCACATAAATCCCCTCTCCCACCCCATAGCATTACCTTGTTGGTGGCAGCAGTTACTTCTTCTTACAGGCGAGGCAAAACAGTCCTTTTGGTGGCAAATAATCAAGATGGGTAGGGGTAGGCACCTCCTATTTTCAGCCACGGCAGAGATAGCATTCCTCACACAGACCTTCTGGAGCTGAATAATCCTCAAATGCCTCTGCAAAGATCACCAGCAGGTGAGCCCCACTCGGCTAGCATTGTCACTCCTCCAGCTATGGGCACATCCTGTTTTCTTCTGAGCACGGGCAAATGCTGAGGACCGAGTACCCTACCCCCGCAAAGGCATGCACATACACACACCCCGTGCAACACGCTGTTCTCTCAGCATCGCTCAAGTCTCATTTGCAAGAGGCGTGAATGGTCCCTGGATTTAAGAGGGGGGAGGGGGGATGGGGGCGGGGAGGGAAAGCGTGAGGAGGAGGAATAAACAAATAAACAATGAAACAACAGATGGGTCTTTGCTTTCTGACACCACAGCCTTGGTTTTCCTAAATACTTGCTGCAGCTTGACCCACCTGCTTAAACACCTCCACCCCTCCTCACAGAGGCACAGTAGCAATCTCTCTGCATTTATAAGGGGCTAACCCTGTCTTCTGCCCTACCAGGAAAGCTCTCCAGGTGCTCAGAAGATTGCAAAGTCCCCCTATAAACCGACACCTCCTTCCTGCAAGACCATCCTCCAGCAAGTAAGAAAGCGGAGCTCGGTTCAGAACAGCATCATCCGAAGGAGAAAAAAAAGAAAAAAAAAAAAAAAAAAAAGGCCATATCTGCTTCGGGGAGGGTCTGTTTAAAACCGACTAGCGGGGACGAGTTTACCCCTGCGGTCCCGGTGGCATTTAGCGAACTGGCTCGGCCGAAGACTTCCCGCCCTCCCCACCCAGGGGGGCCGCCCTGCAAGGCGTCCCAGGCGCTCCGCTGCCGCACCTGCAGCTCCCGGGTTGGGGGGCGAGGGGGTCCTTTGCACCGGGAGAGCGCCGGGCTCCAGCGCAACTTTTTAGTGCCACCAAGTGGCATAGATCCCTCTAGGAAACCAAGAGTCTGCCAGCACTGGGCTCTGCCTGCTGCGCCCTGGCAAGAAGAGAGAGGGGAATGCGAGAGCGACGACCCCCCCACACACACCCCTTACACATGCACACACGTACAGTGCTATCAAGCAGAAAGGAGGGACTGTTTGCCACTGGAAGGACTGGTTGACCTCTCCAGCCCTCGGCCCTTCGCTTGGCTTCAAGGAGACGGCACTGGGCACGGCGAGACGAGGAGCAATGCCCCTGCCAAGGGCTGCCCGAGCTGCCAGCCTCGCCGGCGGGATGCTCCCCGCTGCTACTCTACCCCGCGGGCTGCCCCCCGCCTGCGCCGGCCCCCGGCTCCTGTCCAGGGCAGGTGCCACCTGCAGTCACCTCCCCTTCCCTCCCAGCTCGCTCGCCTCCGGCTCCCCCGAGCTCCCTGGACCCACAGGCACCGCAATTCCGTGCCAGCCCCCTGGCTCTTTAGCCAGTATCCCTGGACCGTATCTGAAAACCCACGGGCAGGCTGCTCATTTACCTACCTTCTGCTCACAAGCTCGGTACCCTACCCGGCCCTTCTGCTCCCCCGCCCTCCCACAAACCCCACAGTACCTCGTTCTCCTGCTTACTACCTGCTCCCCATACATGTACCTTTCCTCGGTTAACCCTTCCCACCCGAAGCCAGCCGAGGCTTTACCTTCTCCTCCGGCATCCCTAAATCCTCCCAAATCTTCCCCAGCTCCCTCTCTCCTCCTCCCTCTCACGGCTCAGCCCTGCACATCAAGACTGCTTCTCTCTTTCACACCCAGCCGTCCCGCTGCTCTCCCGCTGGCTGCACGGCACTACTCCTCCGCTCAGGGGGTGCAGGGACCCCCGGGGCACGGCTGAGCAAGAAGGCTCTGAGCGTGGGGTGTGGGGGGGTGTGGATACGCGTGTGAGGGTGGGAGGGCTCCGAGGTAGCCTGAGCCCTGGCAAACTCAACACCTCCTCACGCTCCTACTGCTGCAGCAGCAACAGCAAAGAAGGGACCATCGCAACACAACGCCAGACAGAGATCATCTCTTTATTCAAGGCTATTCCTAGCAAATAAATAAATAAATAGATAAATAGAGTAAAATTTAAATAAATAAATAATAACACAAAATGCCATATAAGTAAGAGCTGATCTGGCATTTAAAAAGCTGCTGGGTCCGACCATTTACCAGGCTGTATTTGCAGGGGAGGATTAGCTCCTGCATCCATTTTCGAGAATTAACAGCCGTTCTCCACTGTTGCTCCACAGCTTGGCACTCCCTGCTCGTTCTCCCCTCTTTGGGCTGCTGCTTAAAATATTATCTTTTTTTTATTATTATTATTTTTTAAACAGCTACTGAATGACCCAAATCCTGGCCATTACTTGATGTGGCTCCCCCCGAGTGGCTGCATTGCCATATCTAACCTCCATCATGTCCTTCTCTGCATCCCTGCCCATCTGAGGTAACTCTGATAGTTATTGGGGAACAGAGAAAGAGGGATGGTCTTGCTATGGCTCCCTCCATGCTCCTAAACCCCTGTGATCACTGCTGTCTCTCTTCCACCAGATTATCAGCTTGACCAGTCCTTTCATCCAAAAGGGTGAAGCACAGGAATTCCATGCATCCTTACCAGGTGTGGAGCCTGGCCTCTTTCTCCTTCACATCATCCTTCAGCCCCAGCCTGGGACTGGCTGGGAGCCCATCAGCTGGCACCTGCTTCACATCCTTCCCCATCTCTCCCGGCTCCTCCAGTTGCTGAAGCCTCTGCAGAGGCCAGTCCTTAAAGCAGAGAGTGCTGTGAGTGTGTGTGTGTGTGGCTTTAACTGTTTTTTCCATCTACACAGCTCCAAGAGCTTCTTCACTGGTGGTTGAAGGGATGGAGGTAGGTTATGTGAGAAGGAGCAGCCCAATAGTTAACAGGGGCTTCTCCATTCCTGTCACTGCCCTGGTGGGTGATGGATAACAAACATCCTTTCTCTTCCTCCCTACACTCATGCTCCACTCAGACATTGTCTCTTCCAACAACCATGGGCTGTGAACTTACTAGAAGATCAGGAGGCTGGAGACAGAGAAAAAGAGGGGACAATTATTTGTAGAGAGCACACAGATCAGAAGAAGGAGGGGATGTCTGGAAGGGAAAGGCGGGACTGAGGTATGACTGTGCACAGGGCCCCTGGAAAGAAGCAATATTGGAGATATTGAGGGAGAGGGGATGTGTAATTTCTTTGCTGGGCCATCATAGCAGTTCTCTGCCTTGCCCAGAGACTGTGAGTGATGAAGGAGTCAGAAAGCAGCTACTTCTTATTGGCAACAGAGACACCAGTGCCCTGGCAGGGTGGTGGGTGACCCACAGCAGATGAAGGAGAAGATTCCCACACAAGCAGGACACACGGAGTTGTGTGGATGCAAAGCAGCTCCTACACACACATCCCCAAGGACTCACCATGAATCAGAGCCTAGAGTCAGAGTTCACTGTGCCAGATGTTTGGAGCAGCTGGAGAAAAGATTAAAGGAGGCAAACAGAATGGATGGGGGTGGCTGTGGCACACTTCTAATACCTCTCATTGACCTTTCAAACAGGGTCCCAATGAATACAGATATATGAAAGGCGCTTTTCCTTTACTCCCTTCCTTCCCTTTCTCCCTCTCCTTCCTTCCCATCATTCACAGCCATTTAATAGAATCCATAAAGATAGTCACTGTCTTATCTTGGGGGTTGGACCCGATGATCTCTCGAGGTCCCTTCCAACCCCTACGATTCTGTGATTCTGTTATCTTCTGATGGTAGATTATTTCCCCCCCTATTTTCCTGTAGCTGTTTACAGCTGCATGAGTAAAAAGTAAATAAGCCAGTACAAGAATAAGGAGACATAACTGCTACATTTTATAAGCCCACTACTGGTACCACTCCTTACTTAAGTGGCAGTAGCACTGACACACTGAGAAAGGCTGAATATGTTTTGAATCTCTGCACTGTGAGGAGCTCATGCATACAGAAAATTTCAGGAGTTAAAAGAGTATGAATAAGCCTTTCAATATCTCCAAAGAGTATGATAACTCTTCTACCACTTTAAGACTGAAAATAAAAAGGTTGAGGGAATGCTAATTTTGAATCTCCTCAGTTCCAGAATGAATAAATCACGTGGAACACAGGTAGCACAAATACAAAGAGTGGACAAGAAGGTGATATTGTATTGGACAAGATGAGCCAAGTGCCTGCTTTCTTACAAAGCAATCTGTAAGACACACTCAAAAAAAAAATAAACCAAAAAAACAAACCCCGAGAAACTCCCACAGAACTGTGTTTGTACTCCTACATATGCAGGAATATTTACTCCAACTAGAAAAGATGGAGGAGATGGAGCAAGGTGGGAATAATTTAGCATGCTTATAGTTCCTGACATAGTTAAAATCAAGACAGTTATTCTTGCTGCCCAAGCAAGTATCATAACAGCAAATCTATTATGCAGAAGGAGAATAAAAAGGTGCAAAGCATTCTATACAACACATTTAAAAAGAGAATAGTAGCCTGCCAGGGTATAATAAAGGTGCTACCCTCAGAATCCTTAGTTGATATTGTCCTCAAGCCTTGAGGAATGAAAGGGCCTGACTTAATATATCTGTTTGGTAGGGATTTTTATATAAACTTCATGTTGTCTTCAGAGTGAACACAGGGAAATTGTCTTTTGTAGCATGCAGCTCATTAAATGTATCTTAAATATTTTGTTTAGGATGACAAATAAAGAGGAATTAAGATCTGCTCATTTATCATCATATATTCTAAAGTGTACCTATTCCTCATAGGATTATCTATAATATACCAGTGTGCTTTTAAGGAATTTATGACTTATTTTTGACTCTTGATTGTGCCTATATGTAAGGGAGGCACTGAAATGCCCAACGCTTCCAAGACTGTTCTAGTTCTGTGCAAGGAAGCTCTTAGTAGCTGGGAAAACTCAGAAAACCCAAACTGAAACTAGCTGTGAAAGTCCTTCGGCATTATGTAGCCCCTGGGTGAGGTTTCTTACCTTAGATTTAGATTTAAAATATATGGCTGGAGGTATCTATAGCTCTTGTTTGGTCTGGCCTTAATGCTTATCAATGGAGAAAAAGACATGAGAGGAACACAAAATAAAGAGCTCTGAGGAGGACACTTGCAAAAAGAGTTTAAAAGGGGAACAAACACTTATACATGGAGATTATACATAAATTATATACATAAATCTATGGAGATTTATGTGAGTAATGGGGTACATTAGATGTGGCTGAAGGATTGTAGTATACAGGTGGCCTCAGATTTGCCCACAAAAAAATATTATAGGAGAATGAAACCAGTTTGCAGGATATTTGAATTGAAAAAGTACATAAAATAGTTGAATTTACTCTAGGGAATTGTTTTTGTGTCCTCCATCTAATTCCTTTGCTCTTTCCAGAGAGTGAATTTCATGTCCAGCTACTTTTCCCAAGCACAATGCCAAACACTGTTTTCGACCAAAAAATTCCAGCACACTCGACAAGAGACTCAAAACTGATGTGTGAGGATCTTAGTTAAATGCAATCAGCATGCACACGTTAAAAAATGAGCTTGAGGTATAGACATAGCTCCCTGTTGAAATCCTTGAAAATACACAAGACATTTAAAAACACGAAACTTCCCAGGAAACTCCATACCTGCCTAAGACTGTTTTTTTCTATGCTGGAGAAAGTGGTTTAGCACTCTCATATCATTCAAAACCTGACACTAGTGCTCCTATTCCTACTCAGCGAGTTCTGATCTGAGTGGGGGAGTGTTTCTAATGAAGGCTGAAAGAATGAAACCTCCAATTATGATGCTGTGTGATACATTATCTTCTCTCTGCAGTGAGAGTAGAGTATTGACTGGGTGAAACTCAACTGGTAGGTTCCTTTTGGGATTTTAACACTACCCTGCTCATGCCCACACCCTAGATCGGTGTCTTCTGCTGAACAGCAGGGAGGGAATGGGAATGGGATTGTTTATGTAGTGAAGTCCCTGAACCTACCCCAAATGAGATTAGATCTGTGCTGCTGTGATTGATTCATGTGGATACAAGACAGGGGTGTTCCTGCCACTCAAAGCAATTCTTCCATGGGAATTTTACTCATTCCAGGATCCAGACCTTGCTCTAATGAGAAATATTAACAACAGAGGTATAAAACATTATTAAAAATCCATTTCATCCCCCTTGTGGAGAACTGCCCTTTGGTTGGAGAGCCAGCCTCAGGACTACCCTGAAAAAACCCATTGTCCTCCAAATTAAAGTGACAAAATATCACTGCAATGCTACACGCTAGTCACTCTACTGGTGTATTTCAGCTGAAGCACTGTTATTTCTAGCTACTCTTGGCCAGCTGATTCCTCCTGCTGACAGTGTGATCCAATTTCCATTCCCTTCATGAACAAAAGACGTTGGCAAAAGGCTGGGAAATACGTATCACAGAACAACCTTGATCCAGCAGCATCACAGACACAGATCAGCACGTGGCTGGTTGGCAGTCCACCTACCACAGAAGGTGACTTGGAGCCAGCTCTGTCTCCTTGCTCATAGCTCTTTCTGTGCAAAATGCCAGCTGGGAAGGAGAACCTGTAGAAGTGGTAGTTGTCATAGACACAGAATAATTTCAGTCCCGCCCCTTCCTGTAGGACGTCAAAAAAAGAGGAAAAGAGAACTAAGGCCAGCAGTAACAAAACAGTGCCATGTTTGGTATATAGCTTTAAATTATAAATACCCAGTATCACTTTCCTAAGTAAACAATTATTGCAGTTACCATAGGAACACTGGCTTGAAAAAAAAGTCTTTGTATTTTTAAGATGACTACTTTTTTGAGACCCAACATTGACAATGGTGATTGTTCTCAAATTTACAGTTTCTAGCAAATTAGGTTTTCAAATGGCCCACTGAAGAAGCAGGTGCACCTTAATTTTTTATTGGCATGACTTCAAGCATTGAGCAAGCTCTTGAGTTTGTGAAATGTGGGGGATTTTGGGTTGGATTTTTTTTCCCCATTCCAGAAATGGAAGAGGTTGATGAAGAAAATGAGTAGATAAATTAGTTTGAACTATAGTTAAATACCACATTCAGTTCTCTTCACTTACATATTCCTTTTTCCCTTAGGCAAACCTATCTACACAAACACCCAAAAAGTTTGCTATGTCAAACTCCATGTTTCTTATAATACCCAACATTTCCTTACATAAAAAGATAGATTTTTTTTTTTCCCCTTTGACTGCCAGTGCCTGCCAAAAGAAAAGTAGCTTGGTTGCTGAATATTATGACACTTGATGTCTAGAGCTGCCTTATTAAGACAAAACCACAGCTGGACAGTCTTATTCCATTTATACTTAGGGCTTCCCTGATACCTCTTCTGGCTTCTTCATTCAAGGTCAAAAGTGTTGTGCCATGGTAGGGTGTTGTCTGATTAATCTCATCACTGATGCATCAAAAGTATTTCCAGCAATGTATGAGCATGAATGGCAGTAAGACTAAGTAATTGAGGGACTGATATCTACCTTATGAACTCTTACAATTGGGTGGGGTGAACACATGACACAGTTTTCATTAAAAAACCCCCAGCATTTAAAAAATTGTCCAGTTCTGTAATTGTCAAGACCCTGGTATAAACTTCATTTTGGGGAGTGAGGGGAACAACTGTCTGTTTTTTCCCCTGTGTGAGCCACTAGCTGAATACGAAGTTTAAATGTTCACTTCTCTACTTTTCCTGTGTTTAAACATTAGGCTGTGCATTAAAGCAGCTCAGAGACATGGTGTGCTCAAGAACACTCTGCGCTATTCATTTGTCAAACCTACCCTATTGTACATATTTCTAATGCAGCTACTCCCACAGGATTGAGCTGACAGAAACGCTTATCACAGTGTGGCCCCACTGAGATTCCCAATATGAATTCTGACCTTAAGAAACCATGTGAAAAATCCCACTGTGGCCCCAAGAAGTTCTGAGAGATAATTTCAGACTTAAATAGGATGAAAAAAAGAAGCACATGAAAAAAATATTTGGTTAGAATTCTGTCTCTGAAGAAGGCCTGATGGATGAGCACTTGGATCATCTCTGAGGCGGTAGAAGTAAAAAAGGATAAAGAATGACTAAGGGAACAATGAAAACCTTCTTACTCAACCTGTGTTTTGATAGAAAAAATCAGTCTCTCCTTTTCCAGCTAAGAGTACCAGTACAGAGCTACTGTGCTGACATTAGAAAACTGCAGTAACTTCGCCATGTTTCTAGTATACTTCTAGAGAATGCCAAATGTTTGCCTTCCCTGCTTCCCACACTTCCCTTAAGGGTGGTGGTTTCTTGTTAAAAACGTAAAATTGAAAGGAAGTAGTCTGCTGTTCTCTACTTACCTGAAGTGAAACCAGAGTGACAGCAACATAGGCCTGGTTTAAACCAGTTTATATCAAAAGCCTGCACTAATAAATACAGAAAAACATTTAAATAGGTAGATGGTTGCTTGATTGGTCTTGAGTCAGTACCCACTGAATAAAGAGCAAAAATGAAAACCAACGTGAAATAAAAGATAAAATCTTGTGCTGAACAGAAAAGAGAAGAAACCCACAACTCTTACTCACCAAGCCAACGTTCATATATACACTTGGCCCAAAACATTGCTTTGTCCACTGGTCTATTAGCCACAATGGATGGAGAGAAACTAAATTCTCATAATACGGTCAATTAGTCTACTAGGACCATGTTAGAGAAGACAATTCCCTTTTGAGGTGCTGTTAGTATTTTCCCAGTAAAGAGCTTCAGTTTGTTAGGCTTTTTAGAAATAAAGGTATTTTGTTTACAAATATTGTTCTTTTGTTTACAAATAAAGTAACATGATTTTGCTTGCATGGAGTTTAATATCTTTGAAACAAAGGGTGTAAAAGCTTTGATGATACAATGAAGGAACCAACTGTGCAGGACATATCAGCCTAGATATTTTTTTTTTTCCAGTTTTGGACCCAAAGAATTTGCAGGCTGCCTTTGAGATTGATACTACTGACATTATCCTTTCAGCAGCAAGACAACACCTGTGAATTCTAAATTCTCCAGAATATACCCTTAATAATTTCAGTCAAGAAGTTTATAAAAGGGAAAAAAAGAAAAGAAAAAAAAAGGAGTCAAGTGTGGAGAAAGACTGTGAAGCAACTTCAGAGACTACAGTTAATTTGGTAATGATTTGCTAATTTAAAGAAGATTTAGAGAATGTGCATTGCTATATTTTCTTTGTGGTCATACTCAAGAAATTCTTTCCAAAAATAACAAGTTTGTTGCTTGTGTTGACTGAAAACAAATTGCTTCTGTAGCCAGAAACAAATTATTCAAAGGTTGTTTTTTGGAAGAAATGAGAGTTTTAAAATAACATTAGGAAAATCACAAAAATCACCTTAGTCATTAAATATTCAAGGCTTTGCCTTTACAATTCATCATAGTACCTAAGCATACTAGCAAATCAATTGATGCAATAGGCATCATCTTACCTCACATGGGCTTTTGTGATGTAGCTTCATTGTTGTTTCTACAACTCCATCCATACCAAGATGCAATATCAAAATGTAATTTAACGAACCATGTTTTCTTTTCAAAAATCATGTCCTCTAAAACACAGAAATTTGCTCTGTTGCAGTCCTGTAAACTGCATTCCTCTGGGGTTTTAATATCACAACTGTCTATGTAAATTAAGTTTTATGGGTTTACTACTATTTGAAAGCTCTGCAGATTATCATCTTGCTGTGTGACCTTCTCCTGAACCTGATAAAATAATCAGGATTTTGATTCAAGTAGAAAAACAAGATGAATAGTTAGCTCCATATATTTTAGAGACTACCTTTTCCTCAACTTCATATCATCCTTCTGATTTTCATAGGGGAGAAGTTGAGCACTCAATCTTCCAATTTTTTTTTTTTTGGGGGGGAGAGGGAATACTGAAATCAGTTTACAAAGAAAGTGTTAAAATATGAAATGCAAAACATTCGAATGGACCCTTAGAGAAAGTCCCTCTATGCACATACACAACCACACACTTCTGATGTTGCAAATGCAGATAAAAGTCCACAGCAACATCAAGGGCATATCTTCAATTTCTGGAACTGGGAATTTCACCTCACCTTGTCAGTCAATGGTATAGTGGAGAGATTGCTTCATTCTTCATCTGAGCCTAAAGACCAGTTAGACAAGAGGGCATGAAACTCTGGAATTAGACCCTTGTTTCTAATCAAGATGAAAGCATCCATAAATTAAATCATCAAACTTCGTCTTCCCAAATTAAGACTATTAAATGCTTTTTATATTGAAATCACATCAGTTTGTCCATGATGCTTAGGATTAATCAGGAGGGAAAAAAAAAGAAGGGATGTTATTAATTTTACTATTTTTTTTTTCTTTTGCTTTAATTGGAGTAGAATACACAGAATGAATAATTGCTTTCACATCAGTGGACATCATGTGACAGAAGTAAAAAATATTTGACAATAAAAAATTTTAATAGACCTTTTAATAAAATAAAATATTATGAAATAAAATTCTAGATCGCAATAGTAAGTAAAAATGAAATGAGTTAATAAATGAACTACAGCATTTCAAGAACTCAAGAACTCTTTGCTTATTTTCAAAACTCACAGACATTTGAAATATTGGAAATAAAAGAATGAACTAAAAATGTCTAGCAGAATAGGAAAAGTCTGTTGATACTTATATTAACCTTTACTCTCTCCTGCAAAGGACAGAAATATAAAGCAAATATCTTCATGGGTTTTTGTCACTCGGATACTCTAGTGGTAGGAGACACACTTGGATGATATTCTGCTTTGATGAGCTTTCAATGTCTGCATGAGAAAACAAGGTTGGAACTAGAATTTCTGCACCTTCATGCAGATATAGATTCATACAGACTATCAAGAAAGAACATCTAAAAGGCCTTCCAGTATTTAAGAGATGACATTTCTTGTTCCCTCTTCCCTTCACTTACCAGAGAAACAGCAAACAAACAGAACAAAATTACTCAGAATGAATACTGAGATGCAAACCTCAATACATTTTTCCCCCATGTGTACATAATCAACACGCCATTTGTTCTGCAGTAAAAGCTGTTTGATATGTTGCCTCAAAAGCACTACAAGAAAGGCTGATAACATACTTCACCATTTTAGAGACAGTGAGGACTGAGCATGCTCAGTGCAGTTATCACCTAGGAAACAAATGATTGCATCTTATTTTTGGCATAAGGCTGTAGGTGTACGAAAGATCTGAAATGCGCTCCCACACAGTACTGAACTCGTTCCTCATGATGCCAACAAGAGTAATGAGCATGAGCGGAGCTGCTGGGAAGCACCTCCTAGTGGTACCCAGAGAACCACCCACGGGCACTAGACGTGATGTCAGGGCTCCTCACCACATGAATTCCCCAGGAACGCTCTGTTTCGGACGGCATAATGCACAAATCAGGCCAGGCAATCATAATAGGTTCTTTGGGGTTGAAGATCTCCTAACAAAATCCATGAGGCACCCAGAAGCAGCGTGCATCAAGATGTAAAAGCATTCAAATGGATTTTAATGAAACAATTAATTTAAGTGCTCTTCAGATCTTGATGTAAATTGCCTCTGCATCACAGCATTACAGCAGGTTGCTTAATAAATTGATAGATTTTAAGGCCAGAAGGGACCATTATGATCATCTAACCTGACTGCTTGCCTAGTACAGGTCAGAGACTCTCACCCAGAAATTCTGTAAGTAAAGCCCATAACTTTGGATTAAGCAAGAGCATTTCTTCCTGAAAGCCTTCCAAACTTGATTTAAAGACTTTAAATAATAGAGAATCCACCACAGTCCTAGATTAATGGTTTAATGGGGCATTACCATAACTCTTAAGGTTTTGCATGTTATTTTTAATCTTCTGTCTCCAGATTTTTACCAGTGTTGTTTTTCATGCAAGCAGCTTGCAATGTAATTGTGACCTACTTGGAAAAAACATGATTGTGAAACCTTGTGCAGCTTTGCTGATCACAAAGTATGTATATGCAATTGCCTCTCCATCTTCCTTCTCCCTGAAGAGTCAACTCTGTAACAAGCTTGTCCTTACCTTTGTTCGGTGGCTGAGCATCCTTCTTTCCATCTGTTGCATGTAAATATTTGCTATGAAAATGTAGCTTTTGGAAAATAAACCTATGGTTTGATTCTGGTGTCATTACACAAGACTTTCCTGAAGGGGAATATCTACAAAGCATTGTTAGGCATAAATTTACACATAAATGGTTATTTTACACTCTCTACACACAGACATGTTTATTGCATAGTAGCAAAAAGATTATTAATTCTGATATCATAAAAAATTGCTTCTATGAGATTATTAAGGCACTACATGTTCATGTTTATTTTACCCCTTATTTCACAGCTGCCTCCCTCCGTAGACAGGCCCAGAGCATAAAATAATGTCTCATTCTAATCTTAAGGCACATATGTGTGACCTCATAGACAGCAGGAAAGATGACTTGTGATTTATACCCAGAAAGGAAATGAGAATGACCTCTTCTAAGGGGCTGCACATTAAATGGAATCATAGAAATACAATGGTTTTGTTAGATCTGACAGAGTAATACTGATATGTACCATTTAGCAATCTAGTCTGCCACCATTATGGTTTGCAGCATTCATCCTACCCGTACTGTGATGGTCCATCTGCTCACACTAAGATTAAGTTTTTCTTTTTGTCTGTACAATGCCTGACACAACAGGGTCCATGGTGAGGGACACACACATGCATGTTACTATAGCAGAAATAAGAAATGCTAACTATAGTTTACTTCAGTGGGACTCAGTGTGCACATATGGTCTGTCCATATGGAGCTGATTTCAGGATGGGTTCCTTTATGTGCAGAACCTTATGGGCTTATCGATAAAAAGATGAATCTTTAAATAAGAAAAATAAATAGAGAAGCAAAATGTATAGCTGATGGACAGAGGCCATAATTGTATTTTTCCCCTTTCAAATTTCACAAATTAATCACAAAAAAAAAATCAGCCACCCAGAAATTAAAATCAAGACTGCTTAGATTTGAGATGCTCATTAATTCTGGGTACCACTTTGTGTCACACAATATTAACACTATAACTAAGATGTATGCTAATAGAATCAATAACTAAAAGAAATGGCTGTATGTGGGGAGGGCTGCTTCTGGTTTTGAGCAAAATAATGGATAGCTCTATTCCAGCCTGATAATGCTGCACAGCTTATACACTACTGTTTGGTAGGCTGAGGTTAAAATGATCATCTAAAAATTCCATGTCCTGAGACATCTGTGAAATGATTTCATCTTTGTAAAGGAGAATGCACACAAATCAATGTTAATTGCAACATTCATATTTCTGACTAAGTCAAATGCCTTTAAAGCTCGATCATAACAAAGCTGAAATCAGCAAAGGGAATGTAGCAAGATGGAGACGAAACAAGGATCAAGTAAGCAGGACATTTCTGGTATCTGAGACACCACTTTTGGAAGGCTCTGTCCATTGAAAACAGTTTTACCTCCCTCCAAACCACCTACTTTTCCAAACAACTCTTGAGAGAAGCCCTACAACATAGTTGCCAGCAGCCCCATTGCTTCAGTGTTACGTCTGTAATGAGAGACACGGAAAAGTGAAGATCAAAGATTGTATTTTTACTCAGACAGCAACAGCTTTTTAAGACACAAAGGCTACAGGATGAATAATGAACTCTGTAGGTAAATTTGAAGAGGTATAGATGTATGCAAGGGATCACAGCTAAACTGTGTCTGCAACCATTATGAGCATTGCTGTGCATTTCTGTGCTTGTCTAAGTGAAGGGGAGACCCCAGAATTCCCATGCCAGGACTGCAGTTACTCCTGTAATTACTGGTATTTGTTCATTTTCACTTTGACATTCTGAAGTCACTGTTTACAGCAAACTGCCTTACCCCTCCTGCTTTTCTTGCACTTTTCAATCTGCCTTACTGTAATTATGTTAAAACTGTGTTAGACTGAAAACAAGTCACACGTTCTTTATTCCTGACTCAGATTTTCTTCCTAGTTCCCTGTCTCCAAGCTGCTCAGTGAGGTTTTTCTGGAGCTTCTTGTCTTTCATATGCAGCATTAAGAAGCTATCACTTTTTGGGTACAATTGCTCCAGAACTGACCACCTGCTTCTTGCCTCATGGCTGTATTCCCCAGAGAAGCTAGCATGGGATACTGGATAGGGGGAGGATGTGGAAGACACTACATATTTTGCATATGTGTGTGTTGCAATAAATCCAGGTCAAATTTCTTATTGAATTTCATAGGTGTAATATTCAATCTCTTGTTGGCTTTTCATCATAGCAGAGGAGCTGAATTGTAAAATGTCTCCTCTACAGTAGACAGAGCCATAACATTTATTAAGTGAAATTATCTATTACACAGGCCACAATACTTTAAGACTGAACGTGTCACTTTGTAATTAAAGTGTCACGACAGCTGGAAGATTTATAAGGGTGAAATAATGAAATTATTATTAAAAGGTTTGTCTGTTTCTTGTAAATTTTGCCTGCCATTGGCATGTGCATTACCCATGTGGTATTTATAGCACAGGCTTTCCATGCATAGTTTCAGGGATTAATGTATGAAAAAACACTGTCTAAATCTTTGAAAATCAGATTAGCAGAATAAAATAATAAGAATATGGTCAAAACAAGAATAACAGCCCGGCATCCCAATGTGTTAATTCTCCTTTTCAGGGCTCTAAAGATACAGCACAGGTTTAAATGTGCTGTGCCTTACACATAACACTGTTAGATCTAGCAGCACGTAGATTCATCTCACCCAAGGGAGTCTTCCTGTGGAGCACAAGCTGAAAGCATTGAGGATGTGGCCGAGCAGAGGGAAAAGTGAGTTCACAAATGGTGATGCTTATTGCACACAACGGTTCTTCAAATTCACACAAGTAAATAAATTCAGCCTGCATTATTTCCTTAAAGGTATTTTCAAGCTCTACTGTGAACCACTCATTCATGCAGGTAAACTCCACTAAGTAAACATGACATTTGATCTACGTTGGTATCATAATATACTTCCAAATGCCTTTTGAATACAGAGTTTATGTTTTGCTATGTATAAAAATTATTTGGTTTTGTGACTACTTAGACAAAAAGAGCCATGAGCTTATTCAGTAATGTTCTGTTTCAGAGCAGGTCTCCCTCCTTCAAGTTTCACTACAGACATACTTACACAGAAGCTGAGTGTCTACACTTCTTCCACTCTGCTGTGGAGTTGTAGGGCAGAAAGCACTTGTCTAAATATAGATACTTGCTGACATCTGAGATGCAATGGGACAGTTGAAACTCACTGGGCTGGCAAAACAGTATGGGAGGTGTGGGAGACTTGCCTGGTTTTGGATTCTGAGGTGGGTCACTACTGGGATATCCTCAAGGTTCAAATGTCCCTAGATGACTACACTTCAGTGGCTGAATCCTTCTCCTAGTTGACATGGCTGGTGGCACCTGAAGACAGAAATACTACTGATAGTTTCCTACAGCCCTATTCAGTTGCTAGTCTAGAAGGTGCCAGCCTGTCTAGTGGTATATCTTCCAGCCTTCTCCATCTGAAACGTTTTAAACATCTATGTCAGAGACCTGAACCAAGTCCCTATCTCACCTGTGACAACTCCATGGAGATACCTACATGCAGTCTCTAAATTTAAGCATCCCAACTCCCAACAGAAATTGTATCTGACATGCAATTTGATTCTGAATTAGTTTCACCTTTTATTTTTCATGAGGCCACACAAAGCCTTTATAGCATAAAAACAAACATTTCAAGAAAATGTCAAAATAAAGCTGTTTTAATTTGAAAATTAGCAATTTATAAAATATTTTGCAGATAAGAATTTTTCTCTGCATGTGATCATTTGTTCTGAAGCCAGATTGTGTGTCTTCAGATCTTTGAAACAGATATTTAAAAGATAGAAAGCCATTTCTTCATTAATAAATGTAGGTTTGATCATTCCAAAGCAGAAGCAAATTTAGCTTGAATTCCACTAGAAGCATAAAAGGAAATTAAGACAAATGAAGATTTGCATTGAGTAATTTTAATAAAATACATGGTCTTTTCATTTAAAACTGACATTTCAGGCTAATTTTTAATAAATTAAAATTTAAAAAATGTTTAACATATTTGGTAATATTATGGTAAACCCAAAATCTAATGATTTCTTTTCTTTGGGAAAAGTGGAAGGAGGAACCTATACTGAAGAACACTGAAATTATTATTTTCCAAAGCCAAACCTTTGATAGGTATGAAAGTAGGATGAAGAGTGAAGATCCTCAGTCTTCTGTATATTTCTACATTTTCAGATGAGGCATTTTCTTCTTCTCTGATTTTAATTGTACTCAAACCCCCCTCCTATGTCCACATACAGTATCTGCAGCAATACTAAGCAATCTCTGAAAATGTAGTGGTTCCAAGTTTTAAAAAGTGGCCATACAGCTATTATTCCCTCTCCTACATTCCCAAGAAGTATATAGCAGATGCAAAATCCTTCACAAAATTTATGATCACTCTTTGGTTCCTTGCAAAAGACATAATGCTTTTCAATTAGAACTAGACATCTTTTTTCATACATTGGTTAATGAAATTTACTTATTTGCATTTACACAATTTTTATGACCACCAGTGTAGATATATTTTATATCTTCCAAGCTTTGTTACACTATCACAATACCATCTTTCAAAACATAATATTTTATTGTATTAAAATCTGAACTTTCTGTGACATTTTTATTTCTGCCAGAAAGACTGTTTTAAACATGGATTTCCACTTATTGGAAAAATATTTTGTTTAATAAAAGGCTTGTAATATACAGTCAAGTTGATTAACAAAAACCCCAAACCCTCTGAAAGATTATATTTTAATATACTAATTAGCTTCTAAGTTTTACAGGATTTTTTTCTGCATCTTTTACAATTCTTTATTAAATTGACTGTTTGCCAATGGAGAAATAATCTGCAAGGTACAGATTATCCTGTACCTACTCCGTCACATAGAGTACTCTATGTGATATAATAATACAGTCATGTTTAGCAATGTATTTATATGTACAAATGTAAACGTGCTGCAGACTGTCTTTACAGTAAACAGTAAGAAAAGGGTGCTTGTAGCTTGCAGTTCAGATCATCATGAAGTAGGGTCATATGCACTGCATTTAAAATTGTCCATTTCTCTCCCTCGGTTACAAAAGTCTGGAGTGACATACTAAGATGCATACTTCTGCAGTATTATTTTTACTTGGGAATTTTTTGAAATTAAAAAAAAAAAGGATTTAACTAGTAGATACCATAAAAATTTGGGGATTTAAAATCATTAGCCTTTTAAGAAAAAAATATTCATTTTTTATGCCTTGTTATCAAAAATGAGGGGGAAGAAGTTGAGGAAGGAAAATAACTTGCTGGAAGGCTTTTCCTATAGAATTCAGTCTGAAAACCTTCAGCTGCAGTTCTCAGCAAGGAAAAGACTTGAAATCAGTCCAGACATGAATTTCAGTTTGGCACGCTCTGAGATACCCTCTTTGTTTGTTGTTTCCATAGTAATTGCATTCTGAAGTCAACAGATGTATAGCCTCCTGTAGTCAAAATTGGATATTTTATTTTAAATCATTCTGCTTTACATCTTCAGTAATGTTTCTCTAGAAAGGGAGAAAAACTCTCCATGTCATGTGTTTCCTTTCATATCTGGTAACCCTGAACTTTTCTTTCCATTTGTAGAAAATATGCTGTTCACTGTCAGAGGGAAAGGCTCCCTATTTCTTAATATTGTTTCTATTTGAGATGGCTGTCCAGAAATATAATAAAGATTACAAAACAACTAATACCCTAGGAATCTGGCTCCTCTGATTTCTCAGTACTTAGAAGTATATAGGTGACACAGCTCTCATTTAAAAAATAGAGCATTTATCTAGTCTATTTCTTTGTAAGGATGGTTTGCATAGGATTAATGTAAACTCATCCATACAGTTGAAAAAAATGCATGGGTGAGTTCATTTTTGTGATAGATGTCCTTGGCAACTCAATCAGCAACTCATTCAAGGCTGTTTTTATTTCTGTTGCTTTTAAGAGAAAGGAAAGTGTTTCAGTGACGCTGAATACAAACCAGTGCCATGCTGGTGGGCAGCAAATGGAATCCTTGCTGGTTTCAAAGACTGTTCAGGATTACTCTGGTGATGCAATGCATGGTTAAATATGAGGGTAAAAATCACCTTTCTTGTATCTAACACTGCTTCAGATGTCTGAGTCAGGGCTGGTCACCTTGTCTTTTCTTTGTAATAATAGAGATAAATTGGCACCTTCTGCAAGTGATTAAACCTAACTATCTTGGCTGTCTACTTAAGGGTGAAATGACCACACTCATGAGATCCTGGTGTTTCATCTGAAGGAAATCCACTGTGACTAGCTCAGGTCTGGAAAGGCGAAGTTAGGGCAGAGGAGTTCCACTTGGAGTTTCATTCATTTGTATTACTCATTTCTCACATCTGCTATATAAAGCTCTGCATGTGATATGCACTGTTTCGCTATTGGCACGAAGCAGAGCAGCAAGTATCCCTCAATTTTTCAGCCATGAGTCAATATCAGTATGTTTAGATTATACATAAAAGAATAAATAACGATGCAATTCATCAACTGTCAAACATAAAAATCTTGAATAATTAAGATAAAACATTCAGTCAACCACATCTCACCAAATTTTAGAGTTCTGCATTGTAGATATTGTACAGCTGAGCAACCTAAGCTCCCATGATAATAAATAGGAAGGAGTAAGTACTTAATTTAGACTATTTTAGGTATTTGCTTTGCTTTAGGATGTGGTAATTTACAACCTAAAATTTTCTGCTTCACAAAATTACAGAATCACAGAACGACTGAGGTTGGAAGGGATCTCTAGGGGTGTTGTGTCGCCCCACCCCATCCTGTCCCCCCCCACACACTTCAAGCAGCACTATCCACATCCAGTAGCCAAGGACTACATCCAGATGGCTTTTGAATCCACAAAAAGCCATGGATCCACAGGCTCCCTGGGCAATCTGTGCTAGTGCTCAGTCACCTTCACAGCAAAAAAGTGTTTCCTGGTGTTCAGAGAGACCCTCCTGTGTTTCAGTTTGTGGCCATTGCCTCTGTCCTGGCACTGGGCACCACTGAAAATACACTCACTCCATGTTCATTGTACCATCCTGTCCTGGTTTCAGCTATGATGGAGTTAAATTTTTTTTAGCAGTGAATGGAATGCCATGTTTGGGTGTTAGCATGAGAATAGTGCTGATAGCACCCTGATGTCTCCGATTTGTTGCCGGGCAATCAAGTACCTTTCTCAGCTCTGCATACTTCCTTACTAGTGAGAAAGGAGGGGACGAAGCCAGGACAGGTGACTCGAATTGGCCAAAGAGCATATTCCATGCCAGTTACGTCATGCTCAGTTTAAGGGGGGACTGGGGGGAAGAGGGGGAGACAACGCCAGGACGTGCAGTTTCTGGGGCGGTCGGGTTGTCCGGGACGGGCTCTAAGCTGTGCGGCCTGAGTTGTGTGGTTTGGTGAGAAATTGCATTGTGTATCACCAGTTTCATCTATTTTGTGCTTTAAACTTATGTTATTGTTATATCTAGTTTTCTGTTATTGTTTAGTAAACTATCCATATCCCAACCTCCGTGGTTCTGGTTTCTAGGTTGTGGTTTATTTTCCTCCTTTCTTCCTTCCCTTTTCCCCTTCCCCCAACTTTCCTTCCCCCTTCCTTTTAAAAGTACAAGCGACTGTGTGGGGTGCGGCCCCCGGCTGGGGCAAAATCACGACAGTTATTTTGGCGCCCAACGTGGGGCACGAACGGTTGGGATAACGGTAGATCTGACCCTAACTATCGCAATTAAGATAAGCACTGTTGTTTAAGCAATCTCTGGTCACGATGCTGTGGTATTTATTCACAAGGCTGTCGCAGCAAAACCACCACATGCTGTATACAATCCTGGCAGGATTCTTTACTCTCTCAGGTCTGCGGCTCCTGTATTTGTTCCCATACTTCATTATAGTGTATTTTATGATATCGGTCTATGATACAATAATATCGATGATCATGAGCTTAAGCTGGTACCTGTATGAGGTTTTGCTGTCCTGTCCATTCTTTGGACAGGGAGGGGTTAATAACAGCAGCCGGTATGGTGGGGGCACTGCTTTCTTTTCCTTTGGGCTAAATGCAACAGCTCTTAGGACAGTTTTTGAAAATCTTCAATATCTCTGGGATATTCAAACTAGCATTTTGCTATTGGTAGGTTTGGAGCAGATGGTTCAGTTTTTGTTATATATCAAGCATAGGTTTATGAATACCACTGAAGAGCTTTCTCCGAGACAGAATAATCACGAGTGGCAGGGCATGTGGCAAAGTATGGGCGAGTACCTAGGTACTTTCTCACGCCCGATGGTTTGGAATTTCACTCCTGAACAGTTACAAGACCCCGATCAAGTGACTGTATACCTAAGGAAAAATTGCTGTAGGTTTCCCAGAGATGGACACCTTACTGCACTGTGCTGGGCTCTGGCCACTATTAATCAAACACTGCTTGATAGCAGGCAGCACTGTCAGCACTGTCAGCACTGTCAGGGAGAAGGGAAAGGAAACAGACTGGCAGATACTATAGCTGCTGCAACCACTGGGGCTGACACTGCAGCTACTGCAACCCCTGTGACAGACACTGCAGCTACTGTAATCTCTACAGCAGACACTGCAGATGATCAGAAAAACCAATCCACACCAGTGTCTGTTGCTCCCGTACAAAAGAGGAAAGGCACAAAGAAATCAGTTCGCATAGTGACGGATAAGGATGATGATCAACCAGGATCATCTCGAGGATATCAGGATGAGGCAGAACCAGAGATTGTTACCCGATCCCTGACTCTGAGTGAGCTGCGTGAGGTTCGAAAAGATTTCACTCGCCACCCAAGTGAGCACATTATCACTTGGTTGCTCCGATGCTGGGATCACGGGGCCAGTAGTTTGGAATTAGAAGGCAGAGAGGCCAAGCAGTTGGGATCCCTAGCTAGAGAAGGAGGAATTGACAAAGCAATTGGGAGGAGGCCGGAAATCCTCAGCCTCTGGAGGCGACTACTGTCAAGTGTGAAGGAAAGATATCCCATAAAGGAATATATTACATGCCAGACACCCAAGTGTAACAGCATAGAGACATCTGTCCAGCACCTGAGAGAATTAGCTGTACGGGAGATAATTTATTATGATCTGGACAATTCACGGCTTCCCTCTGATCCCGATGAAGTCCTATGCACTCCAGATATGTGGCGTAAGGTTGTACGAAGTGCACCAGCAGGGTATACCAATTCACTGGCAGCAATTGACTGGAATGATACAAATCCGCCAACCGTAAATGAGGTGGCCTGCCGACTCCGGAAATACCAAGACAATGTTTCCCTCTCCGTCATTGCAGCAGTAGAGAAACTGGTTCAACGACTTGACAACAATGTGTCCAACTCCCAACCCGTATGGAGCAATGTTGCAGCTACTGGGAGAAAGCGTCCATCGTTCCAAGAGGGAGAATACACACCACGACGTACATTGTGGTTTTACCTGCTTGATCATGGAGAGGACATGAGGAAATGGGATATGCAGCCCACCTCAGCCCTTCGAGCACGAGTAAATGAGCTGCGGGGTAAAACATTCGCACAACGAGATTCTGCCAGGAAGAAGGCTGCACCAGTTTCTACTGGGCAGTTCCCTAGACCAACTGGAAGGCCTACCTATATGTCTGATGTGCCTGATCCTTTTGAAGGGACCTCTAAGTCCTTTATGCAACCAGTGGAAAACAAATATGATCAGCAGCAATAGAGGGGCCCTGCCTCCAGCCAGGTGGAGGAGAGGGACAATCGGGTTTATTGGACTGTGTGGATCCGATGGCCTGGCACGTCAGACCCACAAGAGTACAAAGCTCTGGTGGATACTGGTGCCCAGTGTACTCTAATGCCATCGAATCATGAAGGGGTAGAACCTGTTTGTATTTCTGGAGTGACAGGGGGATCCCAACAACTAACTGTGCTAGAGGCTGAGGTGAGCCTAACTGGGAAGGACTGGGAAAAACACCCCATTGTGACTGGTCCAGAAGCTCCGTGCATTTTAGGTATAGATTATCTACGTAGAGGGTATTTTAAAGACCCAAAAGGGTACCGATGGGCTTTTGGAATAGCTGCTTTGGAAACAGAAGAAATTGAACAATTGTGTGCCTTGCCTGGACTCTCGGAGGATTCTGCTGTTGTGGGGTTGTTGAAGGGTGAAGAACAGCAAGTGCCAGTTGCTACGACGACGGTGCACAGACGACAATACCGTACTAACCGAGATTCCCTGATTCCCATCCATAAGTTGATTCGTCAACTGGAGGATCAGGGAGTGATCAGCCGAACCCACTCACCCTTTAATAGTCCCATATGGCCAGTGAGGAAGTCCAATGGAGAGTGGAGGCTGACAGTAGATTATCGTGGCCTAAATGAAGTCACTCCAGGTATGAGTGCTGCTGTGCCAGACATGTTAGAGCTCCAGTATGAATTGGAATCGAAGGCAGCCAAGTGGTACGCCACAATCGACATTGCGAATGCTTTCTTCTCGATCCCACTGGCGCCAGAGTGCAGGCCACAGTTTGCTTTCACTTGGAGAGGCATCCAATACACGTGGAATCGTCTGCCCCAGGGGTGGAAACATAGCCCCACCATCTGCCATGGATTAATCCAGAATACACTGGAAAAGGGTGAAGCACCAGAGCACCTGCAGTATATTGATGACATCATTGTATGGGGCAACACAGCAGAGGAAGTTTTTGAAAAAGGAAACAGGGTAATTAAAATCCTTTTAGAAGCCGGTTTTGCTATAAAACGAAGTAAAATCAAGGGGCCTACGCAAGAAATCCAGTTTTTAGGAATAAAATGGCAGGATGGGCGTCGTCAGATCCCAATGGACATTATTAATAAAATAGCAGCTATGTCTCCACCAAGCAACAAAAAGGAAACACAAGCTTTCTTAGGTGTTATAGGTTTTTGGCGACTGCATGTCCCAAACTACAGTCTCATTGTGAGCCCACTCTACCATGTAACTCGAAAGAAGAATGATTTCCAATGGGGCCCTGAGCAACAGCAAGCCTTTGAGCAGATCAAACGCGAGATAGTCCATGCAGTGGCCCTTGGGCCTGTCCGGACAGGGACAGATATTAAAAATGTGCTCTACACTGCAGCTGGGGAGAACGGCCCGACCTGGAGTCTCTGGCAGAAAGCACAAGGGGAGACTCGAGGTCGACTGCTGGGGTTTTGGAGTCGGGCCTACAAAGGATCTGAGGCCAATTATACTCCAACAGAAAAGGAAATACTGGCTGCCTATGAAGGGGTTCGAGCCGCTTCAGAAGTAATTGGAACTGAAGCCCAGCTCCTCCTGGCACCCCGACTGCCGGTGCTGGGCTGGATGTTCAAAGGGAAGGTTCCTTCTAAACACCATGCCACTGATGCTACGTGGAGCAAGTGGGTTGCACTAATTACACAGCGGGCTCGAATAGGAAACGCCAACCGCCCAGGAATCGTGGAGGTGATCACAGACTGGCCAGAAGGCAAAGATTTTGGGATGTCACCAGAGGATGAGGAGGTAACACGCGCTGAAGAAGCTCCACCCTACAACGAACTGCCAGAGAATGAGAAGCGATATGCCCTGTTCACTGATGGGTCTTGTCGCATTGTGGGTAAGCATCGGAGATGGAAAGCTGCTGTATGGAATCCTATAAGAAGAGTAGCAGAAGCCACTGAAGGAAAAGGTGAATCAAGCCAGTTCGCTGAGGTGAAGGCCATCCAGTTAGCCCTGGACATTGCTGAGAGAGAAAAGTGGCCAAGGCTCTACCTTTATACTGATTCATGGATGGTGGTGAATGCCCTGTGGGGGTGGTTGCAGCAGTGGAAAAAGAACAACTGGCAGCGTAGAGGCAAACCTATATGGGCTGATGACTTATGGCAAGATATCTCTGCTCGGTTAGAGAAACTTGTTGTAAAGGTACGTCATGTCGACGCCCATGTACCTAAGAGTCGGGCCATGGAGGAACATGAAAACAACCATCAGGTAGATAAGGCTGCTAGGATTAAAGTGGCTCAGGTAGATCTAGACTGGCAACGTAAGGGTGAATTATTCATGGCTCGATGGGCTCATGATACCTCGGGTCATCAAGGGAGAGATGCAACATGTAGATGGGCTCGGGATCGAGGGGTGGACTTGACCATGGACGCCATCGCACAAGTTGTCCACGAATGTGAGACATGTGCTGCAATCAAGCAAGCTAAGCGGTTAAAGCCCCTTTGGTATGGAGGACGGTGGATGAAATATAAATATGGGGAGGCTTGGCAGATTGATTACATCACCCTCCCACAAACCCGCCATGGCAAATGTTATGTGCTTACAATGGTGGAGGCAACTACCGGCTGGCTAGAAACATATCCCGTACCCCATGCCACTGCTCGAAATACAATTCTGGGCCTTGAAAGGCAAGTCCTCTGGCGACATGGTACTCCAGAAAGAATCGAGTCAGAAAATGGGACTCATTTCCGAAACACTCTTATAGACACCTGGGCCAAAGAGCATGACATTGAGTGGGTGTACCACATTCCTTATCATGCACCGGCCTCTGGGAAAATTGAACGATATAATGGACTTTTAAAAACTACACTGAAAGCAATGTGTGGTGGGACATTCAAGCATTGGGATACACATTTGGCCAAAGCCATGTGGTTAGTTAACTCTAGGGGATCTACCAATCGGGCTGGCCCTGCCCAGTCAAAATTTCCACGTACTGTAGAGGGAGACAGAGTGCCAGTAGTGCATATGAAGAGTGTATTGGGAAAGAGAGTTTGGGTCATCCCTGCTTCAGGCAAAGGTAAACCCATGTCTGGAATTGTTTTTGCTCAAGGACCTGGCTGTACTTGGTGGGTAATGCAGAGGGATGGAGAAGTTCGATGTGTACCTCAAGGGGATTTGATTTTGGGTGAGAATAGCCAATATAATTAATGAAGTAGAAATTGTAATAATTGCCAAATAACCCATTATTGTATATTTCATTATTGTTATGATTGCTGTATGTTGTACCATAGCATTATAGCTGGAGTCATACAAGTTAATGAAGAATGAGTGCCATGATGCTGGAACTAAAGCCTGGCCTCTCAAGAACTTTTTTCTCCCTTTGAAACTAAACTCTGACCCACAGACTATGAGCATGGACCATGCCAGGTGTATCAGTCAAGAGCCTGAGATGCAGCATGCAACGAGCCAATGGAACATACAATTATCCTGAGAAACTGTTACGACAAATGGAGCCTGAAAATCATGGACTAAATGAACTCAACAACTTCAGAGGGATGATTCACAGACTGAGGGAATAAGATCTGTATGCACGTATGTGTGCATATATGTGTACATACATATATGGGTGTGTGAAACACGAAATTGGTTGTACCCAAAGAAAATTGTTGGATCTGGTCATGACGTAAATGGTATGGAATAAGGGGTGGATAATGTCCTGGTTTCAGCTATGATGGAGTTAAATTTTTTTAGCAGTGAATGGAATGCCATGTTTGGGTGTTAGCATAAGAATAGTGCTGATAGCACCCTGATGTCTCCGATTTGTTGCCGGGCAATCAAGTACCTTTCTCAGCTCTGCATACTTCCTTACTAGTGAGAAAGGAGGGGACGAAGCCAGGACAGGTGACTCGAATTGGCCAAAGAGCATATTCCATGCCAGTTACGTCATGCTCAGTTTAAGGGGGGACTGGGGGGAAGAGGGGGAGACAACGCCAGGACGTGCAGTTTCTGGGGCGGTCGGGTTGTCCGGGACGGGCTCTAAGCTGTGCGGCCTGAGTTGTGTGGTTTGGTGAGAAATTGAATTGTGTATCACCAGTTTCATCTATTTTGTGCTTTAAACTTCTGTTATTGTTATATCTAGTTTTCTGTTACTGTTTAGTAAACTATCCATATCCCAACCTCCGTGGTTCTGGTTTCTAGGTTGTGGTTTATTTTCCTCCTTTCTTCCTTCCCTTTTCCCCTTCCCCCAACTTTCCTTCCCCCTTCCTTTTAAAAGTACAAGCGACTGTGTGGGGTGCGGCCCCCGGCTGGGGCAAAACCACGACACATCCCTGCAGGTATTTATATACATTGATGAAATCCTCCCTGAGCCTTCTCCAGGCCAAACAGTCCCAGGTCTCTCAACCTTTATTCATAGGAGAGATGCTCCAGTGTGACCCTTCATTGAAGTCTCTCCAGGATGTCCATGTCTCCCTTGTACTCTGGAACCCAGCACTGGGCACAGCACTCAAGGTGTGGCCTCACAAGTACTAAGCAGAAGGCAAGAATCCTCCAGTAACTTCTCTCCAGTAGCTTCTTTCCAGTAATTCTAAGCTTCAGCAACTGCAAGATTATCTCCAAAACCAGTAAATCAATCCAGGTGAGTAGCTCAGGTCAAGGTAGCTAAATTTTATTAGAATAATTCACTATGTAGGGTGGGTTCTTCTTTTAACTACAATGAGGTTTTTCTATATACTTTTCCGTGGTATAATTTTTTCTTCATATTTTAGTCCATCAGTGAGGGCAAATGGTTCTCCTGTAGTAAAACAAAGATAGCTTATTGACTGCATAAAGAGTGAGATAGATATAAGCTGGAAGCCTGGCATGTTCATATGTCTCATGAATTTGTTTAAACTCTCAAACTAAACTAAATGAGGAGATGGAGAAACTGGCAGTGGTACTGCAATCAGCTTTCTTCTGCTTTCTGTTCATGAAAATTCATTCTGTTATTGTTGGTGGTGGTAGTTTTGCTACAAGTTCTCAAACAAGTTAGGATTTCTGTGGCCTCAGCACAGACTTCTTTATCTCTCTCAATCTCATTTTCTTTACCTGTGAATGAAGGCCAAATACCTAATACCAATATATTATCCACTTGTGGTTATCTAGATGTCATACAGTATTCAAAGTCCAAGATGTTCCACATGGAAACTGTGGTAGTTTCCTTGGCTGGATATCAGGTGTCTACCAAGCTGCTCTATCACTGCCCTCCTCAACAAGACAGGGAGGGGAGAAAAATAAGATGGAAAAAGCAACCCAAAACTCGTTGGTCAAGCAAAGGCAGTTTAATACAGCAAAAGCAAAAGGCTTCCCACAGAAGCAAAGTAAAAGTAAAAGATTATTCTCTACTTTCCATCAGCAGGTGATATTTGACCACTTCCCAGGAAGCAGGGCTCCAGTACCTGGAGCAAATGTTGGAGAGACAGCCTTGATGTGTGCAAGTGCTGCCCAGCAGTAGCCACAACACCAGTGTGTTACCAGCTTCTCGCTGGTTATTGATACACAGCACTATGTGGGCTGTGGTGGAGAAAATTAACAAAATCTCAACCAGAAGCAATACAGAAACATTTTCATCACACTGAAATCAAATGCAAAGACAGTTTAAAAATGTGGCATACCTGCAGATCAGTTTGGTGGTTATTATCTTTTTCTTTGTTATTATCTCTGCCCTGCCCATGTAAATAAGTCTATTAAAAAATTAGCTAATACAATCTTTAAAAAAAATATAAAACCATCCATAAAAGTAACTTCTCTGAAAAACATTAATCACCCAAATATTAAGGCCGAAGTCTGACTTTTTCAAGCACTGAAATAGAATACAGGAGATTTACCCGCATGAAATGATGACATTCCCAAAAGTAGAGCAGAACTGACACTTCCTTCTAGTTCTGGGAGATCCCAAAATATCAGACCTAGAAAACTCGAGACATCACTCCATATAGAAAAGCTACAGGCAAATGTTTTTAGGAATTTCTGAGCTTTATGTCTTTTCCATGGGTGAATCTGATACCAGCTCATGGCATCTAGGCAGCTTTTAAGCACCATGTCCTAAATAATCATAAACCACTGAAAAAAAAGACTACTCAATAAAGAATCCATACAAAAGGGGCATAAGTCCAACTCCATCTTCGTTGGTATTTGTTCATTTGTGGTATAAGGGTCAACTGAAATTAACCACTTGCACACTGTCAGTAATTTTTACACTATGACCCACTTTCAGTACTTCCGTCATGCTGTTCTCATCACTCCATAGTGATGGAGCCATCTTTGGTCATGCTGGTAACAGGCACACACTATCAAGATGCACAATATTGCCCTGCAGTTTCCACATGTTTGAAAGCACTTTACCTAATGTAACATTGAATGTGGCTTTCGTTTTTGTGAGTGGAAGACCAAATTCAAAATAAACTTGGCTTTTTGTAATGCTAGATCACATTAAAATTTACTAACATGCACGAAGCTGCTCATAGGAAAACCTTCTTTGTGTCTCACACTGAATTTATTTTACAGGTGTAGCTGTAGCCATTCATTGTCATTGGTGTGTCAATCCTAATCTCTCTAAATGTCCATCTTCACAGCAATGCAAACCACCAAAACGTCACTGCTACCAAAACAATATCATTTTACCATACAACACTTTGCACCAGCTTGTTTTCCCTACCCTGCCAGCATACACGCACAAAATAGCACCAGAGTATTTATAAGGTAGGTAAATATTTCTTGTAGGGAGATTGGCACATTGTGCCTGTTGAATCTGAAGACAGGCAAGTGGGTGACTAAAAGATTCTGACATAAGCATGAGGACTTTTAGTACTTTTGAGTGTTCTTATAAAGATGTATGAAAGGGTATAAAGTTCCCTTTGGGAACTCACTCTGAAGGCTTTCCTTCTCCCACCTCCCAAGTGATCTGCCAAATCACTGCTCTCAGAACTCAGTCAGTCCTTCACACTTACTGGTATTAGCCTTTCCCCTCAAGACTTTTGACAGTTTTATTGCATTTGTTTATTTAAGAAAACCATGTTTGACAAAAAGACTATAATGATAAAATTGCTTAGGTGCAGTCCATCTCCTGTGACTAGGGATAGTTTAAGGTTAATTAAAGTATTCCAGTCACAAGAATCTCTTACACTTATGTCAGAAATACTAAAGGTATTTCATCTGAAATACCTTATCTTAAATAATCTTCTTTAAGCTGTCTTAGTTAATAACTTAGTGCCCTGCAGAACTGATGTATCACTTGCTTTCCAAACTGTTTTCGTTATATTGTACATTTACATTCTCTGGGTTGAGAAGAAGAAAGGATTTCCAGGAACATACTTGGCAATTCATTTCTTTTGAGTGTCTTTCTAGGTACATGGACAATCCCAGGACTTGCAGACAGTGCACAAATAATGTTTACAGTATACATTTAAATAACCTCAAAGAAATCTGTTTTGTTGGTCACAAAATCTATTTTTTTTTTTAAACTAACTCATTGGTTTTTTTTCCAAAAAGTTGAAAAAAAGCCTACTTTTTAATTTGTAAAATAAACCTCAAATCTTTGTTCATTCTAATTTCTAACTATGCTGGGAGATTTCCTGTCAAACATCGGACATATGTGTTGAAATATTTACACTGCTTTGCAGTGGAGACCAGGATCTGCCTGGTGGCATCTACATTGAATGTACCATGGGCTGCCATGGAGCAATATTTAATCTGCTTTTGTTGCAGGACTGGTCAAACTAAAGGATCATGTTGTCCATTATCTTGCCCCACAACAGACCATGATGGATGCAATATGGGTCTGGGAACGGAACAAGCCTATAGAGCCATTTCCCTTGAGTTATCTCCCCTCCTCAAGAAATTTAGGGTTCAGAGACTTCTGGAGCCAGAGACGGTGCGTTTGTACTGAACAGGGCTTGTTAATATTTTCTTCCTGAATTTGTCTGGTCCGTATTTAAACATATGAAAATTTTCAACTACAAGAGATCTAGCAGGTTAACTGTGACTTGTAGGAAGAAAAATATCTTTTTTCTTGTTTCAAACACACTGCATCTTAATGGAAAAAAAATAAGGAGAAAAATGAGAAAAGTCATCGTAATTCACCTTCTCTGTGTTACACAAAACTGTCAGCTATTATCAGAATCATTGTACATTACTTTGGAAGGGTTTTTTTCCCCATTTTCTCTGATGCTTAATATCTTACCACGACATTTTGTTCTGTATTCAGAGAGTTTGCAGCGTGACAAACTGAGTTTCCTATCCACTATTTGTATAGAAGTGAAATTGAATGTCAAGGTCTTATTTATATATTTATCTAGCTGTGGATTAATTAGCAAAGTTCTACGGAAAATGTAAAATTCAGCAAAATCCAAATCTTCATTATAGTCATTATTAAGGGGGGAAATCAGAGACAACATCTAATATTTGAGTCTTTTGTGTAGCTGGGCCTTTGAGTATTGTCAGACAGTTAGGGAAGGTTAATAAGAATTTTTGAATTCTAAACAATATATGTCTTTTTCCTTTATCTTTCATATGCTGTAGAGAGGTTTAAATTAATAGAAATGTGAGTGGAGCTATGATAATTGCCTACTTTATTATCCACATTTTCTCTCTGATCTGGGACTGAAGAACTCCATGATCTTCTCTGCTCTGCAGAGGGGGGAAGCAAAAGGAAAACATGTATCATTCTCCCACAGGTGTGTTGGACTTGCAGGTCATCTCTTTCTTGCCCATTGCAGCATGAGAGGCCCCTGCTTGAAAATCTTGCAATAATAAGCAGATGTGCAGGTAGCAGTCTGGGAGATTAGGGAACATTTGCCTTCCACAGCTTTCCTTCTTCCACCATGTCTCATGGAAAATGTCTGTATATTGCAGTCTCCATCAGTTTGGTTTTATCTGATTTGCTCCTTCTAGCAGAGTTAGCAAGAGGGTCTCAGGCAAAGCAAAAGCTACGGGTGTTAAGAACTGATTGCCAATAGAAGTCATGCTGTTTAAGAGGTTGTCTGAAAGAGATTCGTGGTGTTTAAAAGGTATCTGAAAGTCTAGCCAGCCAAGCTGCTTTTCAAACCCAGAGAAGGTTGCAGGTTCAGGTAATAGTCAAAGGAGAAAGTCTTAATGCAAAGCATGAGTTTAATTTCTTCTGTATGTTATTTTCCCCACTAGAACTAGCCACATTTATTTGCATTTTTGGTGGGGTTATTTCCCTTTTGAAACATATTCTATGGCTATGAAAAAGTTTGCATCTTTTCCCAAACACAAAGTTTTTATTTACCTCAGTAAATCTCTGGGAAACACTTTAGAACAATTGCAGCATTCACCTCACCATTTGCAAGTATTCAAAGGACTTTTTCGTATTAGATTATGAGGGTGAATTTATGACTAAAATAATGTATGTTTCAAATTAAGAGAAAAATATACTTCTTATCTGATGCACAAGTTCCCCTTCTATGAACAAGCAAAGGCATGGAAGCCCAGCTGCTCTTGGTTCAGAAGAGGTTATATGATGTGACCTCAGCCTCAGAGGGTCCCAGCTGGTTTGTGTACACATACCTCTCCCAGCTGATTCTTTATTCCTTTTCCAAATTAATTTTTTGACACTGCAAAGCCATGTTTGTGTTACCACCATGAGCTGCCAAGACCTCCTTGATGTTAAATGCCACTCTTATGATTTTTAATACACTATTCAATTGTTTTCCAAACCATTCACAAACACAAAACCAACAGGCAGCTACTGGGAGATTTTATTCTTGTGTGTATCTACAGAGCTGGATAAATGGAGCAGGACAAGTCCATACGAAGGGCCTGGAGTCATTTCCTAGACACAGCTGTTTCTGAAGAGGAGCCAAGCACAGTGGGCAGCCCAGGAGGAAGGTTCCCCCCAGTCAACCTGCAGAGAGTTGAGTTTATCAGAGGACACTGGAAACGAGGAGGACAATTATAGTGTTTTAACTGCAAGAGTAAGACTCTACAGTTGACTGAGACATGGCTGTGGGGTACTTGCCCAAAAGGCAAAGGACGCAGCTTTGCAAAATGGGTGAGCCAGTCTGAGACACCCGCAACATAACAGAGACAGGCCTTGCCTCTCCCCTAGTTGTTTCCAACACTGGTTTTGCATGAGTTAGAATGCTTTTCTGACCCCTCAGCAGGCCAGTTCACCTTGGCAAACAAGCAGAATATTAACCCAGAAAAGAATAGCAATAGTATATGTGCAGGTTACTGAAAAAACTTTCTGTGCTTTTGGCCTGAAGGAGCTGTTAGATGAGAAAGGGATTTCCTGAACCAGCATGCTATTATCTACCTAGTTAAATGTAGGCCCTAGCCTGCTATGAAGGCCAAACTCACATATGAGCCACACAGCAGTAAAAAAATTTATAATACTTTTCCTCTGAAAGCTGATAGGAAAACATTCAGACCCACTTACCAGAATTTCCACTCTTCCCAGCATGCTCCCAAAAGCCAGGTGCTGGGCTGCCTTTCAGCAAAGAGCTGAAAACAGGGCTGAAGTGTAAGTGGAGTGTAACAAACCTATAGAAAATATTGCTTCGGCATCCTGCTTAGATGCTGTCCTGTCATCAAGACTGATAGATATCAGATAAGTTTTGTGCTGCCTGCGGCAAGACTTCAAATCATGTACATTGTAGATGGATAGGTTAGTAACTACTTTTGTATTATCTTCAGTCTATAACGGGGGAAAATTGCCTTTTGTCTTTTGTTGCAGTTTCTACACTTTCATTACTCTGACTACATCAGCACCTCTTCTCCCTGGCTTTGGACAGCAGACCAATGACTTGTCTTACTCCCAGATGTTGCCTGTAATATTTAGCCTAGGTTTACAGACCAGTTTGAATACCTATTTTCTGGTGCACTGAGTCTAGGGCTCCCAGATCAAAAATAACTCAGCCACATAATAAAAGCCCTGATCCAGTAAAACCTGCTAGTTCAATGCTTTTAAAAATGGATAGATTAACTTAGTGCCAGCAGGATTCATGACCAATCAAATATCATCTGTCCACACCTTTATGTTTTTGCTAGAACAAGTATTTCTCCTCTTTGCATACACTGTTAAACCTGTAAAACCTTAGCATTGGCCTTTTGTTCTCTGACTGATTCAACAACACTGAGACTGGGATGGACCATCCATGCATGGGCCAGGTTACATTAGGATCAGGAAATGGGGTTGATCTGCTAACATGATGATTGCTCTCCATAACCATGATAACATGATTGTAGCCTGGGAAACCAACTACACCTGTGAATTCTTTCTGCAAAAGTTCAGGGCTAAGGAGGCTGAGGTGACAGGAGTGCTTTGAACTGCTGCACAAGCCAAGATTTACTGAGTCTTCCCTGAATTCCAGATTAGGGCCCAGCATCCCACTCATTGCTAGAATATGCTCATGGCTACTGCTATCAGATCATCAGCTTTGTGGGCTACATATTAGGTATGGTGGTCGTGAGTTAAAAGTTGGTTACTTACAGCACTCTTTTGAGCCTGGGGTTTTCCTCCTTTACAAAGGTGAGGAAGTTTTTGTCTTAGGCTGAAAAGCTTGTGGGAATGTCTAGTCAGTTTCTTAGTAAACAGTTTTGATTACTACAAGTGAACTTAATGAAATTTATACTTTCTGATCAGAAATGACATTTTTTCCACCTAAGGATAAAAACATTGATTATAAATAGAAATTTAATATTTTCTTCTTCCTTGTGTAATGCTTAGATGCCTAGCTGCTTCATGGCTCTTAGTGGCAAGCAGAAGTTATCTTAAGCTTCCCCTCTCTGTGTATCAGTAACCAGGAGATGGATTTTTCATTCTTGTTTTGACCACAGCAAAATAATCATCCTATATCCATTCCTGTTTTCTTTCTCCTGGGGGCCAGGAGCCGGATTTGGTTCATTGGCAAACCACTGAGGAGTCTGATAGCTCCATCTGGCACACAGGTCATGGGGCAAAGAAAAAATGATGCTTTATCCTTCCACTACATGAAATGTGATCTCAGCAGGATCTCAGGAAAACACCTGAAGCCAGGTGTATTATGCAGTGCATGAGGATGTTGATGCTGAGCAGCAAGTAACAGGTATGGATCAGAGAACACAATCTGAACCTGTTGGTTTGTTAGACTGAATTTCCTGGCTGGTTAAGAAACTATTTTTCTTTCCATTTGTCAGAGCTCTCTCACTGTCAAAAGGTCCTTGTACTTATTCATCTCTAACCGTGACTTTTTTTTTCCTATTTTTCGCTTGACCTTTTTCTTTCTACTGGAACTGAGTGGCAACAACATGTTCATCTAGACTTTATTTCTTCAAAGTTTTATACTTTTCAAATAATGAAAAATTATTCTCCATTTTCCCATCCCAGATTTCAATATTTCCCCACTCAACATAGACAACTAAACCTTAAAATTCCTACAACATTCTTAAAAAGGGTTAACAAGCAATACCAAGAGACTCTTTGCTGTGTCATCCAGCTATCACATTTTTTTAAAAGCCACCAATGTTGGTTGAAACATTGTTTGCTTCAAAATCAGCATCCCAGAATTGAAATTTCCAGTAATATCTTCCAAAAGGAAGATCATCCCAGTCACAGAATCATAGAATCACAGAATGTGTAAGGTTGGAAGGGACCTTTAAAGGTCATCTAGTCCAACCCCCCTGCAGTGAGCAGGGACATCTTCACTACATCAGGTTGCTCAGAGTCCCATCAAGTCTGATCTCGAATATCTTCAGGGATGGGATCTCCACTATGTCTCTACGCAACCTGTTCCAGTGATCTACCATCCTCAGAGGGAAGAATTTTTTCCTAAAATCCAACCTAAATCTCCCCTTTTCTAGTTTAAAACCATCACCCCTCACCCTATTGCTCCATGCTCTCGGGAACAGTTCTTCCCCAGCTTTCCTATAGGCACCTTTCAGGTACTAGAAGGCTGCTACAAGGTCCCCCCCAGAGCCTTGTCCTCTCCAGGATGAACAAGCTCAACTCTCTCAGCCTGTCTTCATAAGAGAGGTGCTCCAGCCCTCTGATCATTTTTGCAGTTCTCCTCTGGATGCACTCCAACAGGTCCATGTCCTTCTTGTGTTGAGGTCTCTAAAGCTGGACACAGTATTCCAGGTGAGGTCTCACCAGAGCAGAGGAGAGGGGAAGAATCACCAGAGCTCTCATCTTCTAGCCACACTTCTTTTGATGCAGCACAGGATGTGGCTGGTCTTCTGGGCTGCAGAGGCACATTGGTGGCTCATATCTGGCTTCTCATCCACAAGTACCCCCAAGTCCTTTTCCTCAGGGCTGCTTTCAAGCACATCATCTCCTAACCCATATGGATAACAGGATTGTCCCGACTCAGGTTCAGGACCCTGCACTTGGCTTTGTTGAACCTCATGAGGTTCACCTAGGCCCACTTCTTCAGCCTGTCCAGGTCCCTCTGGATGGCCACCCATCCCTTTGGAACATTAACTTCACCACTCATTTTGGTGTTATCAATATAATTAAGATATATTAAACAGCACTGGTCCCAGTATGGATCCTTGAGGAACACCACCTGTCACCGTCTTCCATCTGGATATCAAGCCATTGACCACCATCTTCTGGATGGGACCATTCAGCCAATTCCTTATTTACTGAATAGTCACCCATCAAATCCATATCTCTCCAACCTGGAGAGAAGGATGTTGTGGGGGACTGTGTTAAAGGCCTTGCAGAAATCCAGAGATATGACATCCATAGCTCTTCCCTTGTCCACTGATGCAGTTACTTCACTGTAGAAAGCCACTAGGTTGGTCAGGCAGGACTTGACCCTAGGAAAGCCATGCTGGCTGTCTCGAGTCACCTCCATGTCCTCCATGTACCTCAGCATAGCTTCTAGGAGGATCTATTCCATGATTTTCCCAGGTACAGATCTGAGGCTGACAGCGCAGTAGTTCCCAGGGTCCTTCTTCCTACCCTTTTTAAAAACGGGCGTGATGTTTCCTCTCTTCTAGTCACTAGGGACTACACCTGGCCACCATTATGGTCAGTCACATCTGATGAGATCAAGAGTTATTTTTATGAAGCGCTATGAACCCCCATCCAATGCCATTGCTTTTTATGTAGATTGATAATTTTCTTTGTCTATAACCACATCAGAAAGTCACACTACATGTCTATGCAAAGTCTGGTTTAGCATTCAGCATAGTACTGAAAATCAGATCCTAAGTCAGTGCATGAACTTCAGGAAGACATCATCCTTCCAATAACCATTGCTGTCTATAAAGCACTCAAGGTCTTTGCAATGAAAACATGAGTTAGATTTTTAATACTGTATTTCTGTGCCACTCTTCTAGACTGAAACCAATATTTTAACTGATCTTTAGGGTGGAGTTGAGATTTAGGGACATGAGGCAGAGCCCCATGTTAGTCTCTTGTTGAAGGGTTTGGGTTTTTTCCTTCTTCCTATGGTGAGCAATTTCATTGGTGCGTCACTTGTATTATTGTTATTATTGTTAACTACAACTATTTTTCCCTTCCTTTGTTTTTCTATTTAACTCTTTATCTCAACCCACAAGTTTTTTGTTCCGTCTTCCTCCCCATGGTGTCAGAGGAGGTCAGAGTGACTGGATGCAGGGTGCTTATTTACCAGCTGGGGTTAAACCATAACACAGGCCCAACTGTGAAATGATTCCTGATCATTTAAGCTTTCAAATCTAGTAGAGTTGAACATGGCCAACAAGCCTCTGTCTTTCATGTTCTTGGATCTAGAAAGTGGTGTGCCTTAGCCATGGTGCTCTTACGGTTTACTTAGCATTTCCATACGTTGAATGAATAAGTCTTGATGCATACTAAAATGCAGAGACCCAGGTGTGAGAAATAGGCCTCTCAGAGCATATGGCAAGATGATGTTAATCCACTTGCAGAATGCAAGGGACATTTTCAGTCAAAAAGTCCAAATTCATCTTACACACAAAATTAATGCACGTATGATGGCTTTGTTTGATGAATGAGGAAATCAAGAATGCTGGCTTGAAGCACAAGAGAGATGGAAAGTCTCATGAGGCCTTTATAATTATTAGAATTATTCCCAGATGCATCATGTAAGGTGTGACTGTCTCATGTTCTGGTGACTCCACAGTCACACATGGGAATAGGAACAAGTATTTTCTTACCTTTTTAATGCTTAAAGCTGTTGATATATGGAAGGTTTTGTTTCTCAGCTATCTGAATCACTGACAGTTATTCAAAACAGGATTCTGCTCAATAGTAGGTCAAGAAGGGCGTGTGCTGCTTCCTAGTCAGCATTCCTCATTCAGAGTTTCTCATTTGTACTGTTGCACAGGCGATTCCTCTGTTAACCAGCTGCTTTAGAAACTTGTCATATGACAGCTGACAGATTCTTAATTTTTTTAACATTGAACATAAAATCTCATTTACATATAAAAATAGGGTATTGAATGTATTTTTGTGTATGAGTCTGCCTAAATATATATTGGAGGGCTTTTCTTGTTCTCTCTGAGGCTCTATCTCAAGCCTTTCCCAGTCCCTGTAGCTTTTTGGTCAAAATTAAAAAAAACCCATATCATTATCCTCAGAGATTGGTCTCTTCTCACATATAGAAGATTTGCACTAGCTTCCACAGGAGGAACAGTAAGCTAAATAAATTGCAAAGGTTTATCAAAAGCCAGGCACAGAGAAAATAAAATAAATCAAACGAGTGACATTTCTATGATGAAATTTGTTTTACAAACCTAGCATGGAAACAAGGGGAATTGGTCAAACAATAGTAAACATCAGCCTGTGGTTAGAAATACTGTTTGAAAAAGCAAGTCCTTTGCCGTTGCCTGTCTTACTCCAAGCTTGTCCATCACAGGCTCTCTGGCAGAGGGACTTGGGGATAATCTCCTGGAATACCTGAGGCGTAGAAGCCAACAGGATTAAAGCACCTCGTGTTCCTCAGCACAGTCATGTGATGACCTGCTGATCCCAGCAAAATGCATCGTTTCCCAGCAAAGTTCTCACTTCATTTGCCTGTACGTTGTTCCTGCCCTGCCGAGAGCCTCCCTAAGCATAAGGAGATAATTCACAGTGCTTTCAGTAAAAAAATAAACCAAACAAAACCACTTTTGCTAATAACAGTGATAACTGAAGAAAAGTGTGGATTATTTGTGTGCAATTTACCCAGCAGTAAAACAACTGCTGTCCCTTTGCTTCAGGGGTCAGCTTCAAAGGATGCATAACTTCTAATGCCACCCATGCAGCTCTGTTACCTCTGATCAGGCTAATATATAAGAAGAAAGAGGTGGGCGATCTGGAGGCTACCCAGTGGCATATAAAGAACATAGTTACCGTGTCTGCAAATTGCCTGACGGGAGAAAATCAGGAGTCAAGGTTTGTTTCCCAGGTCTAGAGATATCTGCTTAAATTCCTTTCAGCAAATCTATCAGCAGATTACCTGTGTACCCCACAAAAATGCAGACAACATTTGGGTGCAGATTTCAGTGTGTCATTAACTGTCAAAGCACTGTGGATTCTAGGGAGACAAAAAACTGTTGTATTCTGGCAAGTTTATTGCTTCACTTGTTAAGGTACTTTGCTGTATGCTAGCCCAGGGAAGGCAGATCAGGCTGAAATATAAAATGCCAAGCCAAGCCATTTTTTCTGGTTTTTCCCTATGTTCACACTTAATCTGATCACATTTTGTTTGCTTCATCTTAAAAAAATATATAGCTTACTCTCAAATTTTTTAATTTCTCATTTTCAGGTTCACTGTGTTTATTTAACTGATCAGATTCTTCTGGGTCTTTTTTTTAAACAGGCATTTATTCTGAAGCATACAATCAAAGAATTTGAAGAGCCAACAATTGTTTCTGTGTCCAAATTTTAATTTTACTTCCTCTCCAGTTGCCAGAGGAAAGCAATCATGTGCTAGGCAGAAGATGAAGGTTTATAATAAACGCCTGTATTTTGAAACCTGTTGGCGGTGGGGGAAAAAAGTCACTTGGCTTTCACCCAGAACATGTGATAATCAGATTAACCATGAAGTGTATTTTACGTGTAAATACATCCAGGGTAGGAATGGGGAAGGATATTGGAGGGTGCACTATAGCAGAAGTCAGCAGTGAAGCATTCCTGGTGGAGAGGAGGAATCTCTTTCACACCCAGGACTTTGGAGAGGTCACAGAGAGCACTCCATGCACTGAAGCATAACACTGATGCTCTCCTGCTGCTCTGTGAGGATGTCTCTGTTTGCCATGGGTTTTCTGCTAATCATCCTTCAGCCGTCTACCGGGCAGTTCCCCCGAGCCTGTGCAAACACACAGAGCTTGCTGAGGAAGGAGTGTTGTCCCCCCTGGGATGGAGACGGGTCCCCTTGTGGGGAGCTTTCCAGAAGAGGGTCCTGCCAGAACATTCTCCTCTCTCAGGCTCCCCTGGGACCACAGTTCCCTTTCTCAGGAGTGGATGACAGAGAGGACTGGCCATCTGTATTCTTCAACCGGACCTGTAAATGCGAAGGCAACTTCATGGGATTCAACTGCGGGGAGTGCAAGTTTGGTTTCTCAGGACGTAACTGCACTGAAAGGCGAGTAAGAATGAGAAGAAACATCTTCCAGCTCACCACCAGTGAGAAGGACAAGTTTCTTGCCTACCTTAACTTGGCAAAGAACACCCTTAGTCAGGACTATGTTATTGCTACTGGCACCTATAGTCAAATGAACAACGGCTCCAATCCCATGTTCAGAAACATCAACATGTATGATCTGTTTGTTTGGATGCATTATTATGCCTCTCGAGACACACTCCTAGGTGGGTCCAATGTGTGGCGTGACATTGATTTTGCGCATGAAGCCCCTGGTTTTCTGCCTTGGCATCGGGTCTTTCTGCTCATGTGGGAACGTGAGATCCAGAAGATAACAGGTGATGAGAACTTCACCATCCCCTACTGGGACTGGCGAGATGCAGAGGACTGTGTGGTTTGCACTGATGAATACATGGGTGGCAGACATCCCACCAACCCTAATATACTTAGCCCAGCGTCATTTTTCTCTTCATGGCAGGTAAGGACAGTTCAAGGGGAAGGGGAAAGGAAAGGTTGATCATGCCAGAATTATTCTGACTTTAGGTGCTTAGGTGAGGTACACAAGCTGGGAGTTTAGCCATGCTGCATTCCCGTAGACATTCCTGGAGAAAAAGTAGGCACTACCAGAGAGCAAATCAGACTTTATGTGGACCTAATTTTCATTTAGACTTGTTCATTTGTCTCTTTGTCTCTTCTCTTTCTGACTGTAGGATTTAGGGAGATTAATTAAGAACCTAAGGTTAAGGTGGAAGGAGGAAAGTTATGCCTTTCTGTCCAGACATGGTCTTTAGCGGGCTAAACAGGCTTGTGTCTGCTGAAGCAGTCAGGTGAGAAAAAGCAAGATTTATGTATGCAGATTACTAGCACACGACCATTGCAAGACAATTGATGACTAAACGTTGGAAATAGAAGCAAAGAGTTTCCAGAGGCTCTACCCTTCTCCTAGTGCCTTCTTGCATCCTATTGTTAAGAACTATCCAATTAAGCTTGTCAGCTTTCAAATTAATATCCAACCAAATAAGCAAAATAAGAGTACAGAAGAGCCAGCTGTGTAACTCACATCAGTAGTTCACAAGATATAAAAAAAGTAATTTCTGTTGCTCAGAGGACCTAAAAAGTAAACTCAATAGATGTTCCTGCCACTTATAAGCACTGTAAATTAAACCAAGGTAAATTTACATATTTAAATAGGTGATATGTCCTCATATTGCTGAACTGTACTGCAGTGTTCGAACACAGACTAGACTTTTTTTGTCTCTTCCTCGTTACTGCCATGTTGCCTAAAATACAGTGACAAAGGTCTATTGGCTTCCATAGACACTTTCCATCATGACAATAGCAACAGTCCCTTCTGGCGCAGAAGTCTATGATTATGTTGGTGTAAATCTATCTTTGTTCTATTTATTTCTGCAGCAACGGCCCAAATGAAGGTTGGGCAGTTTTAGTGATTTAATGGAAAGTGAAAGAGATACAAGCTACAGCAGCTCTCTGGTGTTCCAGCATTACAAAACAGCAACTAACCGGGCTGGTTACACTGTGTTTAGTTTTGATTTGTGTCCTCTGAACAATATGGGCTGTATATATACCTGTGTATTCAAACATTCCCATATACAGTAACAGACCTATTTTAGAGTGTTCTCTGGCATGTGTTCTGTGTCTATTGCCTAGCACTCTCCCAAAAGGGTACATTTCAGGGACCATTTCCAGGAGAATGTTTGCATGTAGCCACCCTGTTTGGGAGGCTAAGGTGATGTTACTGGCTAGACACTGATTATTTCAGACCATTTGGCCTCAGTGCCCAGGAAATTTCCTTTACTAGTGTAGCCATAGCTATAGATATAGCTACGGGCAGATATTTCCATCCCATTTTCAAAGACTGTGCTCTTTGTAACAGTATGAAACTGAATGAACTCTACTAACTTAATTAGATTGCATTACCAGAATGAAGTGGATCTGATGCTGTTCTGCACTGAGCTGAATAAAGTGTTATGTGAAAATTGTACAAAACTGATTAAGTGGATTAAATGAAACTAGAATTGCACTGGTTACATGTGTCAAGTGGAGCTATCAATACAATACATTGGACAAGATAACCAAGGTATAGAAGGAGACAGGTAGTACAAAGGAATCAGCAAGTTGCAAGCAGAATTTTCTTAAAAGAGCTAGAGGGGTCAATTAGTTATGTTTAGCTCATTTTTTTCAAAGGTACTGTTAATCATACCCAGACTTTTAGAATTTTTCCATCCTGGTAATAAGTACCCAGAAACTTTATGAGCAATCACAAATATATTTAAGAAACAGTCAAGTTTATAACTTCTCATTTAAGATCAGGTCCCACAAATATATTCTGAAAATAAAGACATTATTTTTATGTAATTTTTTTTTTAACAGATACTTATTTATAACTTCAATAGGTGCAAAATTAAAAGTGCTGCATTTATAGCACATTCAGTGTCAGTGTTTATATACAAAGTCACCTAAGTCCTTTGTTGAAGTTTTCCAAATAATCTCTGAAAATACATGATTATTTCATATTTTTCAGCCCCTTCTGGAAATGTTACACTTTTATCAGAATTTCCAAAACAGGATGACAATAACTTTACCTTCAAAGAGTTTTATTCCTCTTTAACACCTTCTGTCTCTGTATATCTTTGCTGCCTTACCTAGAGAGGGAATGGAAGATATTGAACAAATCTGCATTTTCAGTCAGTGACTTTGGGGTAAATATACCACACAAACTGGTCTTTCTTTATTAGCCTTAAATCCAAATTTAAACACTTGTTTATGATTGAATAACTTAGTCAATGCAGTAGCTTCAAGTAGCACAAAATAAGAGATCAGAATCTCATTCCAGAAAATCAAAAGGGAACAAAAATAGCCTTCGCCTGAACCGGAAAACAGCCATAGATTTGCTGCAGAATGCGCTGATTATCCAAGCTCTGTAGCTAAACCGCCAGAGAGGAAAAAAAATAAGAAGAGGATCCAGAAATGTGAAGGAATTTAGGTTTTTTAATAAGTATTCAAAATAAGAAGAGGGTAAGAGAAACCTTTTGAATAACACATCTATAATATGATGTCCGTTTTAGAATTCTGAGTCTCTTCCCAAAAGAAGCATAACAAAACAATGCTTGCTATGTTAGGAAATAGTTATAGATTTATCAAAAAAATAGAAAGGTAACACGCCTATTTGCAGAACAGCATCTCTCTCTCTTTTTTTTTATCCCTAAAGAAAAGGGAAAATACTTTATTCCATTGAGAAGTTGCCATGGCAACATGGATACCCATGAATACATGCTGAAATTCTTGCTTTCGCCTTACTTTTTCTTCAGCATGCTGCTGTTGCCACTTAGCTGAGTGAATTATCTAGCCACATTTTTCTCATATTTATCATCTAAGTGAAATTTCTGATTCCTGCCTCTGTTTTTACCAGCAACGCTATCAGGAATCTTCAGTGTTTTTATTTGTTTGCTTAGCTCATGCTATAGGGTAGGTGGGAAGGATTTTCTTGTGTTTTCAGTTACTTGTTTGTGATGATTCAAATGTTGCATTCAGAATTAGGACTGCATGACACCTACTAATGCTTTACCAAATTTTGCAATTCCATGCTAATTTAACTGAAAGCTCTGTGGGAAATGGAAATCTTCCATGACATTTTGAGATTTTGAGTTTTTTTTTGGTTTAGTGCCCATTTATATAATTATTCAAGATAACGGATTTTCTAAAGAAATAATGATTATGCTTCACTTAAATAGTAGCAAATTAAATTCTGCCCTCCTCTGCACCAGAACTAATTTGGAGAAATAACTGAAGTCAGTGTAGTTAGAAATGCATAAAAAGCTTTCTGCAAAAAAACCCAGAATCTTTCTGCTGGTAGTTAATGTTAGAGGTTGGGGTTCCCCCCATGAAAATGGAGAAAATAAGTCAGGAGAATGTAAGTGCTATTTTGAGTTTGCTGTTGGGGCAAGCAGGCTATATCACCAACTTCAGACTGCTGTATTTTGTCTGTCCTAAAAGGAAGAGTGATTTGAGAGAAGTAATTGCATAACGTGGAGAGCTGTCTGCTCTCAGATGTGCTGGTGTAAGCCTGCAGCCAATTCCTTGTTGTAAGCACCGAGAATTTCCCTTAGCACTTCATTCTGTATCACCCTGCGGAACCACTTAGACAAATGCAAAGCTGCTGCAAAAGGGAAACAAGTTACACAAATAGAAAATGTATATAATGCTCCTGAACTAATGATGACAGTACTTCAGATCCATTACCTGAAAATATGACTTCATAAGAAAGAAGAAATTCAGCTGTTCAGACACAGTTACTAAATTCTAAGCATGGTTTGTCAGGGAGCTGTATTGCTAGCTGAATAGCCTGAGAGGATCATTGGAAACGCTGTTTTGTGCCCACCTTTAAAAACTGCAGGAAACTTTCAAAAATATAAACACAAGAAGCCAGCATTTATTGATTCTTAAATCAGTCGAAGTTGTACATCCATCTCCTTGCAGACACCTGAGTATCTCATGAACTCAATGGCTTTATGTTTTCATTGCAACTTAATAGGTTTCAGTGCCAGCTACAGGCTGTTCCAGCAAGTAAATATAAAAGCACAGTTTATCAAGACTGGTCTCCTAATGATAAGTTTACACGGATTATAAATTTGAAACATTTCCTGTTACAAAGACAGAACTCTCCACATGCCACACTTTGGTACCACAGCCTGAAGGAACCAGGATCTGTGCAAGGCAGGAGCACAGCTCGGATATCCTCAGCCCCTTTACATCACTGTCATCTCAGAGTAACTCCCTTTCTTCCACAGGATCATGGGTGGGTGACAGCAGCCTGGCCTGTGGTTGCCTGGCTGTTCTCATACAGCCATGCTTGCCTAGCAGTCAGGTAGCAGAAAAGACAAATGTCTTCAGAGGTGTATAAATTAATAGCTAAGGAATCTCATAAAAATTGCATTTTGTTAATAATTCACCAGAAAAAAAAAGAAGCCTACCACCTCTCTGTAGAGAGATGTGCCTGTGAATCATGGTAGACATGGAGACAGCAACACTAAGGGTACATCTTGGACACGGACAGAGAGCGGGGAATCACCGCCTGCCAAACCTGAAAGTGTTAATGAATATTTCAGCAGTAATTGGTAAGAGCTTTCTACTCCAGCCCAGCATTATTTTGAGGTATAAGTTCCCCCCAGTTCTGGGCTGCCTCTGAGGAAAGAGATGAAACTCAGCCAGCTTTTACAGAAGGCTGAGAAAATACCTTGAAGGCCCTGGGTTTGTTTCAGTGCTGTCACTTCATGTTTGTCTCATCTCCTTTTAGCTTGAGTTTCACAGCTCCTCCAGTTAATGGATGTGCCATACGGGTCAGAAAGATAATTAATGACCTTATCCTTGCACACAGATGTTTCTTAGAATTTCTTTGAAGCTTTGCTGTCTAAATTTCTTTTTTTCATTCAGTCCTCTGCCTGTTTTACCTTTCCATTCCTGCTAATATTCAGGAGTACACAAAGAAGCAGATATAAATACACACAGTTTCTCAAAAAACTTTTGGTCTGCTATAGATATAGCACGCTTTAAAGTTCTACCTATAAAAAAACCAAGCTCCCAAAGTACAGCTTGGTCTGTTGCAGGTTATTTGGCAATTTCCTTGTACTTTCCTAGTTTGGGGAGTAAATGGATGTCACTTAATTAGGATTAGATTATGCCAGGCCCTAATGCAGCCAAAACAGTAAAATATAAACCTCTTTACAATTGCCAAATATTTTAAATCCAGCATGACGACTGTGCTCTTTAATGCCATTCCCAAGCAAGCATGTGAGAGTAAGTGGAGAAAGACAAAGAAAGGCAATGAATCAGTGCAAAATGTATTTTGGCCACATAGTGGGACCCAAGGCTCCAGTTCAGGAGTCTGGACATCATGCAGGACAAACGGACACATGGAGATGTGTCAAAGATGTCCAGGAAGTGCCCACAAAACCACCTTGGGAGAGCTGGGATGGGTGCCACAGGCAGCAAAGCCATGTGGTTGCTCTGGCTGTAGTCCGAAGCAGCTCTTTTAGGCTATATTAACCTGGAACATAACATGCTGAAAGCATGCTGATAGAGTTTCTGGATGTGGTCAGACTTCTGCTCAGTGAGCTCAGAAGAAAGAAGAGCTAGGGCCCAGCTCTAAAGGCAGCAGAGGTGTGGATTAACCCTTTGAGTGGTCGAACTTCCCCAACAAACTAAGGAACTGCAGAACACTTTCTGAGCAGCTATTTCAATGCCATGGGAAATCAATTTTTCCAAGTGTTTGGGTCCATATTACCCGCATCGCATTGCCCCAAGCAACCGCAAAGAACTTCATCACCAAACCCTCCAAAGCTTTGAATTCAAACCTAGCAGACGGAGGACTGAATGCTCCTGTAGTGTAATTCACTTCTTTAAGCAGAGGGGCTAGTCTGTGCAAGCAGTTGCAAACTAATAGACAATAGGCCTTCCCATTTGCAAAAAGGTGCGAGACAGCTGCAGCACTTCTGCTCATTTACACTCTGTTTTCTAAGAAACAGTACAAAGAGCTGTGCTAAAGATCTCAACTGCAGTGCACGAAGGATTTTTTTGCTGGGTGTACAAGGCCTGGGAGAGATGCTGCATATTCTGGACTGCCATCTACTGGCATTTGCTCTGCCTACTGCTTACATAAGTTTTCCTCTGAGCATCTTCATAACAGTTTCCCTTGAGCCAGTGAATTTGCGCATGCAGGAGAGTGGGCATTGGGTGCAGTTCGAATATGAAGCTATGTCTAGAGTCAGCTGAGAAAAATTGCTCAGGAATGTTCTGAAAGGGAGCAAAAAAAATCATGTGTGAAAACAGCATATTTCTAATAGAAAGTCCGTCAATGAAGAGGAGGCAATGATGTGACCCATTTTGTGTGTACTTTATGCAGATTGCATCCAGAATCATTTAACTGACTTGATGTTCTGTTGCCACACATCACATGATTGATAAAATAGCAAATTAGACTTCCAGGATAGACCCATAATTTATATTACATAAATTATACCTGTGGTATCCTGCCACATTTTGTGGCCAGACTTTAATCTTTAATCAGAACAGATAGAAGAAGGTTACAGACAAGCATTTTCATTCTTGCCCCTTATGCATGGTCTTTTCTTGACCATGAGTTACAAGATGCCTCATAGCATCTGGCTTCTTTCATATTCATTCTTTAGGATGAATTCCACTAGTCAGACAGTTAAAGAGGGCTACACTGAGACATAAATAGCAAAAAAAAAAAAAAATTTAGTGCTCTCACCATTTATAAACCTGGTAACATTAACCCTATTATGTTCCCCTGGGAACGTTATAAGCCTGGTTGCATTAAACCCCACTGAAATGGACAAACAGAATGAAGATTAAATGTTCTTTCATTTAGATATATTTGAGATCATGCTCAAAGATTCCCTCTCTGAATATCTGCCAGTCTTGAAGGTAGTATGTGATTCCTCTTTAGGACCCAAAGGGGAATTATCCCCAGGGAAGTGGGGAGAGGATGAACAGGTAAGAGATGGCAGGGCTGAGAAGCCAGAAGACGATATGGACCTAGATAAGGTCCATAGGAAACAGAGCTAAACAGAAAATCCACATGTATTTAGATTTGAGTGAAGTGCCAACTCAGAATTGGGTTGAGCTCCACCAACGAAGACACACTTTCTTCACTAATGCACTTCTAGCGACATAGAACTGTGCATTTTTATAAAGAAACTACTAGAGCATCTCTCTCAGGATGAATCATCCCCATATCTTCCTTCTAATGGGAATAAACTATCTCAGTAATACAAAACAATCATAAAAACAACACCATGTCTAAGCTTTGTTTTTGTAACTGTAGGTCTCTCTCTGTTGCTACCTCTCTGTCCTTAGCGAGGATATTTGAAAGACTTCTTACAGGCATGGTGCTGATATCAGTCCTTCTTAAAGTCGCAATCCTGACACACTTGGTGAGCTTCTGGGGGGAATGTGCACGTGAAATGCTTTGCTGGACAGCTGCCTACAGCCTCCAAGGGCACTGTTTTAATAGACTAAAGCAGGTTTCAGCTAATAGAGCAACCTCTAAGGATAAATTTCTCTGATAAGCTTTCTTATGTTTTTAAAAAAAAACCCAACTAATTTATTCATTATATTCATATTCATGGGGAACTTATCATTTAAGAACTCCAGATTCTTAGGAAGTCTAGGTTATATCACCAGCTCTGTCATACATTTTCTGTGAATTTGTGGTCAAATCACTTAGAAAAGGTTTCCTCTCATCTTCCACTGATTCAAAAGTTAGTTAGGCAGCAAAACAACTTGCCTTTGGCTCTCTCTAGTCACTTCAGAGGCACATCCATGCCTCCAGGGTGTGATTCATCCCATCCTAATGCAGAAGCAGAGCATTAAGTTGAACACTCTTAATTTTGCTTCCCTTGTTAATTGCAATCCAGAGACAGTTTCTGAATCGATTTTTTTTTTTTTTACATTTTATTTCATTGACTTAGACAATGGAGAGTATTAGGAACCCCTAGAGTAAGTACATCTCACCTACCAGACATCTGGCTTAGGAGGGCTGAATCACACTCAGGAGATGCTTCTCTCTATTGACTGCAGAGGTTGTCCTAAAGTGTTACTTCATTCTGGTAATTTGTACACAACCAGTGCTGGTGAAATGAATCTCCCACTCACTTCACTAACAGAAAATTTCATGTTCTCCCACCCTATTCACAGCAAATGTGATTGCTTTTTCCTCACCTTCTCATTCATTGTTTCAGTCCATGAAATACAAGTACACCAGGATGAAGGAAGCCTGGAGGTTTCAGTGTTATGTGTTTTCTGCCCTATGATGTCTCATGCAATAATGAGACCTGTTCTTTCTCCACACAAAGTTCTCACATTGATTACTTGCTAACCTTAGAGTCATATATTTTGAAGGTACCTCTGGTGGTTTGGAGTTTTCTTTGCTTTGGTGGATTTTTCAGAAAAGAAGCAAAACAATAGACAGCAGTTTTGGTTCAGAGCCTCAGCCTCACCTGAAAGGGTTAGAAAACCACTTCTGGGAGTTTTGAGCCATTGTTGCTCCATTTCATTTTCATAGACCTTTCAGCTGTACCACTATACACACCCACCAAACCCTCTCGTCTGATCTTCTGCTTGTCATTGTGGTGGTGTATTTTTCTTCATCCTCTGTCCTAACTCCATGTTAGGCAACTTTCTGAATACAAAGTTAGTATTTCCACTAATTCCCTGAAGGTTTATTGTACCAGGATAAGAAAATGATCCTTCCCCACATTCCCATCACTTCTCTGACCATACAGAGGATGCAGTGAGAGCTACTATAAAAGCCTATGGTCATCAGAAGACCTATGTCCTTAGGTAATAAACAAGTTGCTGTGACTAAAAAAGATATTGAGCAACACGTTAATGATGCTTACATTCTATGTGGACACTTTTAAGCCATGGCAAATGTGGAGAAGCTTAACTCAGCCAAAATTAGCAGATAAGGATTTGAAGTTACGTTGATCTACCTTACTCTTCTAGGAGTCTCTTCTACAGCTTCTACAACTCATCTGACAAATAATGACTTGTTATGCCATGGCAGCTGAACTTTGCCTGTGAACACAGAACGTTTATATAAACTGTACTGCATTCTGAAAATATTTAATATCTGTATCCATCTCTCTGTTAAGATCCTTTCCCAATACCTATTACTACAATATCTCAGTTAGTAATATATGTTAATCTCCACAACATTCCTGGGAAGTAGAGTGGCATCTTTTCCCAGTTTATACATTTAGCATATAGTGAAACTAAGTGCCCATTTAGTCTGACAAAGCACAGACAGATACTTTCAGAACTTTTTTTTCCATACTGCAAGTCAACAGTTCACCCTTTACTGTGTGGGGAGAAAAATCTGCAATTATGTCTTTGTTGAGTACTCTTCTGAAGCCAAAATTCTTCCATTTAGCAACTGCAGCATCAGGTTAACTCCATTTGTGTCCTGCTGCATTGGTAGGTAACTGAATTTAGCCTCAGTGAGTTTTCAAAGGCATAAATGAAAATTGATGCCTTAGTCCATATGCATAGTTTCAGATACAAACTAATGTATTTTTTCAAAATGTGAACTGCAGCATGACACTGGGTGTCTGCTATGAAAGAACACAGCTCATATTAAAATCACGCATAGAAAAATGTAAAATGAATATATATATTTTTGCAACAAACATATTACATTGTATATTTTCCATGCTGCTTTAAAAATATTAATCAAATGTACCTCTGTTGTCTGCTTTTATTTTTTACAAATGCAAATATACTAACAGAAAGTGCTTTATGCAGGTAATTTGTACTCGTTCTGAAGAGTACAACAGCCAACAGGCTTTATGCAATGCCACAAATGAGGGGCCTATCCTGCGAAATCCTGGGAACCATGATAAATCAAGAACCCCAAGGCTCCCATCTTCAGCTGAAGTTGAATTTTGCCTGTCACTGAGTCAGTATGAATCTGGATCCATGGATAAAATGGCCAATTACAGTTTCCGAAACACTTTGGAAGGTAACGTATTTTATTCTATTACACCATTTCCATCTGTAAATTGATACACTCAGGGGCTGCATCTTTAAACTCAGGGCAATTTGAGCTTATTCCATAAAGCTTCTCACACACATACACACACATAAAACCCAACTTTGTCTTTCTCCTGGAATAGCAAGACAGAAAGAACCACATTTACAGAAACTGTAAACTAGATCAGACCCTAAATCCATCTATTAATCCATCCCACACCAAGCACAGCAAAGAAGTGTAGCACTGAATAAAAGGAGATCATCTAATAATCTCCTTCACTTACACATGATCATAAAACTATGTCCATGAGAATTACAGGATTGGTCTGGAATCTGCTGTCTTCCAGAGGCAGGCTGGACAGCAAGGGTGAAAGAGGATGCTGCCGATCAGCATGTTATGTATACATTCTGCCACTACGAACTCCACAGCAGACTTCTCCCTGAACTCTAAGGATTAGGAATTAAGTCGAAGCTCAAAAATGACCTTTACTGTAATTTCCAAATTAATTTATTTCTCTTAATTTTCTAAAAATCCAAGCTGTTTTGAATGCTTCTAGTTTTCTAGCTAACAAGGGTCCTTTCCTAAAAGGAATAGTTATTCTTAATTATCTGCCTACAGGATCTGTTTTGAATCTTGTTAAATCATTAATAAACAAGGATAGCAAGTTATATATTTATCAATAAATACTGCTAGAGTATCATATATCAAATGAATCAAATATGATCTAATTTTGACATCCCAGAAGTTCTTTTGCTTGCAAGGATCTTTTAAAAGGCCAAAATAATGCAATATGGGAGTTAGTGTGAGGATAAGAAAGCAAAGCTTTTAATAAGTTCAGTAGTACTCCTGATGCAGTGTGAAATGCCATAAAGCTTTCTCTAGGGGAAAAAGCAAATATGTAAAACAGTTTCTGGTCTAATAACAGTCAAAAAATGTGGAGTTTGTCTCCTGAAGCCAACAGAGAATCCTGACATTAATCTGAAAAATAACTGCACTTTCTACCTTTGAACAGGGGAACCACGTGAAGTGTGGGAAAGAAAAAGGTGACATAATGGAGTAGAGGTTTGATCACATTTTTCTCCGTAAAGTCTGTGAATAGATGCAAAGGGTGGAATAGGAGGTGTAGAGAAAAGGAAATTGAAGTAAACATGTCATGAAATATGAGAGTCTACCATCATGCTGCTAGCACTGTAAACAAAAGCAAAGGCACAGTCTGTGGAACCTATGCAGAGTCACAAATGGGTTTAATGAGAAGCAGAGTCAAAAAGGACCACTCTCTTACAAAGCCTAAATTTCCGTATCACGACTGCTCATTAAATAACAATAATTCAGAGAATACTTGCAGAAAAAGGGTAAAAACTGCTTTTTTTGTCAATGATAAGCCTAAACTGACAGATCAAGTATACTCCTTTGATACAAAAGGGTACATTTTGCTATTGAAAGCAACAGTAGCTATTTGAAAAAAAAAGCAGTAACATGGTGTTCAGCAGAATTGCACAGTGATCAGGAAAGCACCTACAGTTCTCAAACCACCTGGAAGAAGTTATTTTAACTCGAAAACCAGAATCAGTGTTTTGTCTCATTAATCTGTCAAATGCTTTCTCTATTGCTGTCCCTTTGTGCCTAGTGAGCACAGTCCTGGCTGGTCTTTGTTAATAACGCACAGTGTCATCTGCCAATCTACACCTATAGAGGGTCATGCTTTAATGTGAATAATGTGAATGTCACTGCATCTGAAAAGAGCTCTCCAAAATTTCCTTCATGAGAGTTCTTTGTGTAAGAACCCTGGACTGGACCAATGGGCTGAGACCAATGGGATGAAGTTTAACAAGGCCAAGTGTAGAGTGCTGCACATGGGACATAATAACCCCATGCAGCGCTACAGGCTTGGGGGAGACTGGCTGGAGAGCTGTCAGGCAGAGAAGGACCTGGGGGTGCTGGTTGATTGCAGGCTGAATATGAGTCAGCAGTGTGCCCAGGCGGCCAGGAAGGCCAATGGCATCCTGGCTTGTTTCAGAAATAGTGTGGCCAGTAGGTCTAGGGAGGTGATTGTGCCCCTGTACTGGGCATTGGTGAGGCCACACCTCAAGGTACTGTGTCCAGCTCTGGGCTCCCCAGCATAAGAAGGACACTGAGGTCCTTGAGCGAGTCCAGAGAAGGGCAACCAGGCTGGTGAAGGGGCTGGAGGGCAAATCCTATGAGGAGTGGCTGAGGGAGCTGGGGCTGTTTAGCTTGGAGAAGAGGAGGCTGAGGGGAGACCTTATCACCGCCTACAACTACCTGAAGGGAGGTTGTAGAAAGGTGGGTGATGGTCTCTTCAGCCAGGTGACAGGTGATAGGACAAGAGGAAATGGCACAAAGCTGTTCCAGGGCAGGTTCAGATTAGATGTTAGAAATTTTTTTTTTACTGAAAGAGTTGTCAGGGCCTGGAACAGGCTGCCCAGGGAGGGGATTGAGTCACCTTCCCTGGATGTGTTTAAAAAAAGGGTAGATGAGGTACTTAGGGGTATGGTTCAGCATAGGGCAGGAATGGTTGGACCTGATGATCTTAAAAGGTCTTTTCCAAACTTGTGATTCTGTGATTCTTTGAAGAGTCATGCCAGTAGGCGCTAGTGGTTTTCATGTGATTTAGACTGTACTTCCAATAGACTGGGGAAGAAACTACATGTTCATGAGGATGTATGCAAGCCAGATATAATTCAGAAGCCATACAGCTTAGGTAGGAAGAGAAGCAGCATCTATTATGTTGGTCATAGTGGTGCACAGTTTATGGATTCATCCAGTTAGCTCAATGCAGGGGCAGAGGAGGACTGTTTCATCAGTTCATCCAGATGTCCCCTCCCTGACACTCTCCATAGCCCTCTGAGAGCACCCATAGTATCCCTCATATGTGATTGAAAAAGGGAATAAAAAGGGACTGAGCGGCTCCTTTTCTCCTGGTAGTGCAAGTCGACTTTTGCAAGGCCTAGGATCCACAGGGAGTAAACCTGGGAAATTGAGGAAAAGCTCAGTTTCTAGGGCGACTAGAACAAAAAATGTCCTTGGATGCACTGTAGACATGCAACTATAAAACCAAAACAACCTAACATTAGATCCTCTCTATTCTAATGAAAAGCCTGTTAAGAAACTGACCATGCTTGCTCATAGTCCAATCCACAGTGCAATTGCCAGATCCTACATTGTTGTCGAACTTTTATAGTCTAGCTAAAGGAGATCTACAGGAGTTGATATGGGGGACAGTAAAGGTCAACAGTAAAGGTGATATTACCTTTCTTTCCATAAGAAAATTTCATTAGAGCCAGAGATAACTGGAGTGAAACTGTGTCCATGTTCCATGAGAAGGGGCTTTTTTTTGGTGATGAGTCTGAATGTAAGCTACATGTGGCTCAGTAGGTACTTATGTATACTATTATCGATCTGGAGCTTATTCCATTAGACACAGTGTTATTCTGAGATAGACCTTAACATTTCTTTTCCTTTAGGATACATATATATATATTTAATCTAAATTATCTAAACACTCAACTTTACAGAACAGGACCATAAACATTTCTGTCAACTGGCTTCCTTATTTAGCTAACAAGACAGTCAACACCTGTGATCACTTAGAAAAACTGATCACATAGAAGATCCACTTTGGGGCAAAATTTTATGCTTTTTCATGCCTGAGTGTACTGGAACTGAGACATCACCTTTTTACCCTTCAAAGGGGTAGGCATCAGCATCATCATGAGCAGATGTCGGCAATGCAGGCTGAATCTAAGTAATAGAAAATGCTCCTATAGAGACAGAAATTATTTCACTGAAAAGAAAGCACAACAGCCTTAAACAGCAAATTTCAATATTATTCAGTAAAACAACCCCTCTTTGAGACTGAGCAAACAGGTTACCCTCTCACTCTGGGACAGACCAATTTCTACATTGTCTGAATAACAACAGGTTAAAAGCAGTTTATATGTTACTTGAAGTGGGAGAAGTTATTTTGCATAGGATTTGTTAAATCATGGCCCTAACTGGGGAACACTGTTGGCTTCATTGGACACTTCATGGATACAAGAAGACAACTGAAAAAATCAGCCTAGTTTATAAACAGAAGATGACATCAGAAATGGATTAGTTGACTGCAAATGAAATAGTTGGGTTTCTTCTTTGTGCAATTCAGTTTTGATGTGACACTTTGAATGCTACCGCCTAACAATGAGACATGGCTAAAAAACTTAGAATTTCTTTATGAGCAAATGCCACATTTGAGGTTATTTTATTTATGGCAACTTTAAGTGAAAATCAGTGTCTTCTAAGTTTTGCACAAAGTGAGAAAAGAACATTTAAAAAAATCTAAAACTGTATCTCTTTCACAATTCATTAATTAGCTCATGACACATGGTATCAAGTCAAGCCATGTCATAGCATTCCACTGTCTGTCACAATTATGCACAATTACTGCTGTTCTGTCATGAAATAATGGGATAAAACATCAAACACTTCAAAATATAATTTCATTTTAATATGACATTTTCCTTCTTTTCCCCTGAAATGAGAGATTTTAATCTGGAAAATTCTTCTCAGTTCTTTCACTGTAATCCATATAGTTAATGACCAGTGGTTTCTCAAAATGAAGTTTGCCAACAGAAAACTTCTAATTAGAAAAGTTTTACCCTACAGCAAACATCCCTCAACCACCTCAAACTCTCAAACTCTGGGTAAATTTATGCCACACATCCTGTCAAGATACTGAGGGTTATTAGCAGAGAATTAGAAAGACTATTCAGCCCTGACCACAGTGAAGCTCTACAAGACTAATTTGAAGAGAAAAGCCTACATGTTGACATGGTATAAATTAGCTAATCACACACTTTCATTTACTACAGCCCCCTAGGCCAAATTCTGCAGATCTTGCAGCACTCTAGAGTGATTACAGTAATAATATTGCTTGAGAAAATATGTAGGATTTAACTATGAAAAATTTCCTGTGAGACCACCAATAGTCAAAAAAAAAATCACAAATATAAGCCAGAAAATCAGTAACTTCAAAAACCAGTATAGATATGCCCTTAAAATCCTTATAGCTGTTTCTTCATTCCTATTTTAAAATAAATGCATCAATCTGACAAACTTCTTTAAAATGTTAAATCCTTATTAAGTGAATCTCAGTGAAGATGTGACTAAGTATATCAGATATTGGAGTTCAGATGTAGAGTCATAGAATCACAGAATCATTAGGTTAGAAAAGACCCTTAACATCATTGACTCCAACTGTAAACTTATCACTGCCAAGTCTACCACTAAACCACGTCCCTAACCACCACATTGCATGTTGGAGTGTTTAAGGCCAGGTTGGGTGAGGCTTTGGGCAATCTGATGTAGTGGAGGGTGTCCCTGCCCATGGCAGGGAGATTGGAACTGGATGATCTTTGAGGTCCCTTCCAACCCAAGCATTCTATGATTCTGTGTCTTTTAAATACCTGCAGGGATGGTGACTCAACTAGGCTCCAGCATGTCAACATCTCTGTTGTAGTGAGGAGCCCAAAACTGAACACAGCACTCAAGGAGCAGCCTCACCAGTGCTGAATACAGGGGGACGATCACTGACCTGGTCCTGCTGGCCACATATAAAAACCAGTGTAACCAACAGGTGATCCTGGCCTCTCTTAAGACCCACCTGGAGTGCTGTGTCTAGCTCCAAGGTCCTCAGCGCAAGAAAGACACTGCTAATGGTCTCTGAGCTCTGTGTAGTTTCTGCTAAGCCTACTTAATGATGCTTCAGTCAGTAGCAAATGAAGAGCTGAGGAAAACACTACAGTTTTCAATATATAAAGCTTTGCATTTGACTGATTATACACCGACTTCTGTGGTCTCCATTACTAGATTGTAAAATCCACAGTTAATATCATTAAATACTCTATTAAAGGACATGATCCAACTACATGTTCAATGAGAACCACCTATATATCATCCTAAAAACTGTCAGGCAGACTTAATTTTGAGTGGCATCATTACATTCTCCTATAATAAACTTTGGCTAAAACCCCTTCTGATTTAATTTGGCCTTGCTCCAAAAAGCTACTTCAAATCTACTGGATCTACTGGACCATTGATTTACAGGGCTATGAGCAGGAGCAGAATCAGTTCAGTGATCTCTTACAAAAAATATTTTTCTCTTATCAAAATCACTGGTAAAATTTGCATTCATTTCAGTGATATATGCCCTAATGGCTGTTTCTAATGCACCATAATTAAACAAGAGTTTAAAAAGGATGTCTGAATGCTACAGGTTCCTATGCTGGCCAGATGATTTAACAGCTCACTGCCATCAGGAACAGTCCTGCTTCTCTATGTAGTCTCCTCCATCCAATAATCAGTCGCTGTCCTTCCTTTTTTGGTACCACCAGTGGTTCTCATCATATGAGATACTGTACCTCTGTTGCCTGTAAAGAAACTGACATCCCATACGCCAGAGTAGTTTACTGCCAGGCTAATGAGCTAAATAAGTTCAGAAAATGACTGACCAGGTGCGGGTATTGCATGGGAAAGGAAAGCATGTCATAGAATCATAGAGTCATTGAATGTATTGGGTTGGAAGGGACCTTTAATGGCAATATAGTCCAACCCCCCTGCAGTGAGCAGGGACACCTTCACTAGATCAGGTCACTCAGAGCCCCATCAAGCCTGACCTTGAACATCTGCAGGGATAGGGCCTCCAGTACCTCACTGGGAAACCTGTTCCAGTGATCTACCACCCTCATAGTGAAGAACTTTTTCCTAATATCCAACTTAAATCTACCTTTTTCTAGTTTAAAACCATCACCCCTCATCCTATGGAGCAAGGCAGGTGGGGAAAGTGGAGTTCCCCCTACCTAGAGCCGGGGAGCTCTATTTCAGCTCACTGCACTTGTAGATCCACAGCCTTACATTTTCTGTAGGCCTGATTTTACTTCAGCAACCTTAGCAAATCTTTCTGTGCACTGAAAACTTAGTCATGTTTTCACATACTCTTTTAATTGTCTCTAGCTCATTTCATAGTATGTCATCCTGAATAACTGATTGTCCTGAAGCATTTTACAAAGTTCTTGAGAAACAAATAAAAGCCCAGCTAATAAAATAAAGTGACACCACATTTTTGTTTTATTCCTGCTCACTTTATAGTTTATATGGAGTTTTTGTAACAAGATATCAGATGTTAGAACTACTCATGTGCATGATTAAACATGATGTCACCTTTGACACTGACTGAATGCACCCCAGTTAACTGGGAGCTTGTGGGTGGGGTTGTTATTATGATTTTGATTATTAAGATAAATTGCTTGTGTAAAGATGTTCCATGAAAAGTTGAATAGAGGTAAAGAGTATTATATATATATTTTATGAATTATTAGATCAAGTGTTTTCAGTGCATTAAGAAATTTTAAGAAGTATCCCAAGTCTGATATAAATCATCTGTCCTTCTACCTACACTCTGCACAAAGTTAATCTTCCCTTAAACAGTTATAATGTGGCTGCATTTAATTGGAAGAGTTGATTCAGAATGATATACAGATAGATCACTTTCAGTTAATATTCACAGAAATCTATTATTGCTATATCAGCTGATACAAATGATCACATGTTGTGGTCATCAGAAAAGAAGGCCAAAATTGTTGCCATCAGTTGCTGTGAGTTATGGACTGTCAATGTACATAATTCTTCAGAGGTAACATTTTATTCTGCAGTTTCCTCCCACTGAAAGCTAGGTAACATAGCATTCGCCATCAGACAAATTTGTGTAGGCAAGATTTTCCCTTTGAGATCTTCTGCCCATTGCTGTTTATGTCACCCTGAAGCATCTTCAATAATCCCAGGCTACATGTGATGTATTTAAAACCCACAGGCATCTGTAGTCATTAACAGGTTCCTCTTTCTCTCCTAAATCCAGACACACATCACCTTGAAGTTCACAATTTTCATCATAACCCAACTCTATCTCCTCAACTGTCTTGATTATGCTTTCAACTCCAACTTGCCTTGAATTTCTCAAAATCTTTGTCATACTATTACAATCAGAAAGATCACAGAATCACAGAACATTAGGGACCTCGAAAGACCATCTAGTCCAACTGTCCTGCCAGAGTGGGATCACCCAGACTAAATCACACAGAAACAGGTTGAGGCAGGTTTGAATGTCTCCAGAGAAGGAGACTCCACAACCTCTCTGGGCAGACTCTTCCAGTGTTCCATCACTCTCACAGTGAAAACCTTTCTCCTATATTCACATGGAGATTCCTGTACTCCAGCTTGCACCCGTTGCCCCTTGTCCTATTGCTGGCCATCACTGAGAAGAGCCTGGTTCCATCCTGGATGGTTACTGTCATATATTGGTTCCTCACTGCCACAGATATGTTTTCATCCTTCATAGAATTATTAGTGATTTTATCATAGAATCATAGAATATCCAGGGTTGTAAGGGACCCATTAGGATCATCAAGTCCAACTCCTGGCTCCACACAGGCCCAGTCAAGTCAGAGCATGGCACTGAGGGCATCATCCAGACACTTCTGGAACTCAGTCAAGCTCAGTGTTGTGACCCCTCCCCTGGGGACCCTGTTCCAGTGCTTGATGACTCCTCTCAGTAAAGGACCTCTTCCTAACATCCAGTTTAAACCTCCCCTGTCATAGCTTCATACCGTTCCCTCAGGTTCTATCCCTGGTCATCAAAGAGAGGAGATCGGCACCTATTTCACTCCCCCTCATCAGGAAGCCACAGACCACTGTGTGGTCTTCCCTCAGTCTCCTCTTCTCCAGGCTGAGCAAACTTCAGCCTCTTCTCATAAATCTTCTGCTCCAAACCCTTCACCATCCTCATTGCCCTCCTCTGGACAGTCACCAATAGTTTTGTGTCCCTCTTGTACTCTGGCACCCAAAACTGCACCCAGGACTCAAGGTGAGGCCACACCAGCGCAGTGCACAGCAGGACAATCCATGGACCGGCTGGCAATGATGCGCAGGACATGGTTGGCCTTCCTGGCTGCCTGGGCACACCGCTGACTCATGGGTAACTTGCTGTTGACCAAGACCCCCAAATCCCTCTCAGCATGTCTGGCCTCCAGCACCTGATCCCCTAGTCTGCAGGCTGCAGAATGCAGCCCTTGCCCTTCTTAAACTTCATGCTGTTGGTGATTGCCCAGCTCTCTAATTTCTCCAGGTCTCTCTGCAAGGCTTCTCCACCTTCCATGGAGTCAACAGCTCCTCTCAATTTGATGTCATCTGTAAATTTACTAAAGACACTGTCTAGTCCTGAGTCCAGGTTGTTTATGAAAATATTAATAAAAACTGAACCTAAAATGGAGACCTGGGGAACCCCACTAGTGACTGGCTGCCAGCCAGATGTAACCCCATTAGCTATCACCGATGCTTTTATGCCAGATGCTTTCCCTTTGTTTAAAGAGATTAACAGACAAGGCTGAGCCCAGTGAGGGAAATTAGTGGCAAAATGATGCATTCATTTCAAACAGAAGATCAGAGTCCCAGTGGAGTCTGTAACTCATAGAGTATGACTGTACTCATAAGGCAATTTATGAGTACTTAAGTAACTTCTCAGTTACTACTTTGTGTAACTAAACCAGAAGCAAACCCAAAGAGAAAAACAGTAGGCACTGAGGACCCAATTTCCTTGTTATATATGAGGGGAAGGGGTTCTTTCACAATAACTCTAGTTCAGTCCCACAAACTGAACACCTACTGATGGTTGACACATTTTAGATTTCTTCCAAAAGGAATCCATCTTGTAATGACACAAATTGCTCTGTAAAGTGAGTTACAGCATGAAACAGGACTGTTGTGTGATTTACCTCAGAAGTATATTGCTGATCCTCATTCTGAATAGTTCCTGGTCCAAATAAGTAATAAAAGCAAGAGTTTAAAGTGTGTGAGGCACTGCCTAAAGAGAAAAGGTAAGATGTTCTTTGTCCCACCTTGCAGACCAGATAAACTGCAACAATATTAGAAAAACTCTGAGAAACAGCACAAGCATATTGTTCACAGCCTTTTTTAGTTGATTACCTTGTAAAGATGTTTTAATATGTCTCCACTATACTTCCTCATCCTGCAACTTACAGAAATTGTGAGAATGAGATATCTTCTGAACCACATCAGAGAGAGACAGATAAAAGGTTTTCTAGCAGGGCTTAAATAGTAGGACTTGGATGAGGTTAAAAAATAGATTGGGAGGATAATGTAGGTTTCTGCTTTTAATCTCTTGGAAAATCCGAGGGAAGGATCCAACGGTTAAACTGACTTTTATTAGGAGTCTTTAGAAGTAGGGGGAAGCTTGACTATTGGGATGCTGAGAAGGACTGCCAATATCAGAGCTGAGGTATGGATAGGATACCAAAATAAAAACTAATGGAGAGACTGATCTGATCTTACGGTATTTCCTATTTGGTAGCTGGGGTTTATGACCTCTTCTCAAAGTGCATATTTTAAGTGCCCTCCAAAATAACAGCAATCCACAGACTTTCATCCTGGAAATTTGGCCATGGGAGATTATTGATTATTTACTAAACCTTTTTGTACAGATTATAACTTGCATTGCATTGTGTTGGCTCTCACCAATAAAATAGCATGTTCTGTAGAGACAAACAATATTAAATGATCTATAAATGAGATATAATAAACTTTTATTTTAGAAACCTAGAAGTACAGAGATCAAAAATAAAAATAAAGTGAATACATTTTCTCACCATAAATAAATGCACAAGCATAGATGTCTGCAGGGATTACATTGCCTTTTCACAGATAGACACAATGGACAAAGAAATTAAAAAATATAAAGCAATTAAGCAACACATTTCCTGATATACTGCACCAGCTACATGGCAGGAGTTTTAGTTTAGCTTATTCTAATTTCATCTTTGCTGTGCCTTTGAAACGTATTAACACTCCTTTACGTGTTTTCCTAAACCCTTGTCTAAAAAGCTGAACGTAAATGAAGTTAAAGTAGGTACTTTGATCTTTAGTCTTACTGGGAAAAGAATTATACGCATTGTCATATCAGCATACGGTTTGCTCTTCTATATACAGGCTTTGCTGATCCACAGACTGCAATATCAAATATATCTCAAAGCGGTTTGCATAACGCACTTCACATCTACATGAATGGTTCCATGTCCCAAGTACAAGGCTCTGCAAATGATCCTATCTTTGTACTGCACCATGCGTTTGTTGACAGGTGAGTTTAATTCTTCTTAGTAAACCTAATTTATTTTATGATTTTACAGTGTTCTTCTCACCTACATTTCAAAACTGCAAATATTTTACATGCCTTTGCAAGCACAGCATTTTCAGACATGTACAAGTGAGCTCTGCTGCTATTTGAGAGCAAGCGCCTTCCCTAACTTGTCTGTATGCTCACTGGATTAAATATAATTTGAGGAGTTGACAAATGTATTCAGCTTTCATTACCAAGGTAAAAATAGTTCTTCACTGATGTCATAGTGTTTAATATATATGGATGTGTATGTCAGGAAGTATGGACCAAAAGTGTGTGACTCATTTTAACATAACTGTAATCAGTTGGAGCAACCCCTTTACATTCTAAATGTCAGTGCTGTTTTAATTTCTATTCCATAAGGAAAATCCGAGTGTGCTATTCATAAATTAAAAAGAAAAAAATCCCTATTTCAGTGTGACAAATAAAATTGTGACTGTCTCTCGATGAAAGAGAAGTGCACAGCTGTGCAGAGTGAAAGGAAAGCAAACAGAAGGATATCATGTTTATTAATAAGAAAGGGAAGTGGAGCACGGTTTTCCAAGCAAAGAGTGAAATTTCTATGTCCAGGACAGTGGTCCAAGTTTTAATGATGACCTTAAAAATTTCTGTGTCACTGTAGTATATGTGAATGGCTGCAAACAATGTGCTATAGACTGCATTACTGCAGACTGCGATGACTAAAAAGCTGTAAAAAAGAAAGTTAGCGAAGTGGAGGACTGTAAAAGCCACACAAACAACACTTGTTCTGGTTTGTACTTTCTTACCAATCCTCCTGACTACAAAGGCACTGGCCATGACTTGGCTACTGCAATAGTCAGAGCAAAAGAATTATTGCCCCATACAAATATTAGGGAATTTTTCATAAATTTGTATGCTCAGAAATGTATTGACTGGTATCCTGCCTGCATGCAGCAAGACTTATTCAGAAGAAAAACAAAATAGTTTCGCTATTTGGGTCACTGAGGCATGCAGCAAAGGAGGGATGCAGATTATATCCTATGCACACCATGCTGTAGTGAAGTTCTCATGTTTTAGGCAGTTCACACTAAAACCCTTATAGAAAACTTCATTGTATTTAACCAAAAAGCTAGTCAGTGTAAACCCGGAATATGAAGTTGGTTTTTTTCTCCTTAGTTTCTACATTTAGTGAGCCCAATAGTTGTATTCTTCATACTTTATCTATCCAGAAATAGGGTATTAAGTCTAAGCAGGTCACCCAGGCATCAGTGGTATGGTTCCTTCAAAGGGTGATCCACCAGTCTTCTCCTAATACTGTAGGGTTTAATTAGCCTTCTGGAGGTGTCAGTTTTGTAATTCTTCTCTGTGAAAAGCTTTTCTTCAGAACATTTTAAAAGTTAAACAGTGTAGCTTAGCTGTGATTTAGCATATCCACCCATTGACTACCTTGTAGGATGGGTGCCCAAGGGTTTCAGGTGTGGTTACAGATTTGAAGTTTGGCACCTGGAAATTAACTTTCCAACATATAGGCTATTAAAAAAATACATCAATTGAATATTCAGAGAAAAAGAACACAGAAGGGAAAGCATTATGCTCTGCAATATGAAAAGAATTGTTTTCCTTAGACGTTCACACTTGTGTAAGACCTACGCATCTCTTAGCTCCCACTCATTGCAGGGCTTAAGTAGCACCTTGGTCTTCCTGCTGACCCCTCCTACAGAGGAATTTCAGTAATAGTCATTATAAGCCCCTGGAAATACTTTTCATAACTGTAGTTGTTATCCATTTTAGAAGGCAAAATTATTTGCAAAAGATAACATCATTAAATCCTACTAATATTGAGGAAATAAATCACTGCACAGGCACTGTGGGGGCAATACAGATATCTGTGATGCAACCTCATCCCATCTGTGGCAGAAAGAAGGATACCAGTGCTCTGTAGCTGCTGTGTGTATGGGCTTTAGTATACATGGATGTAAAAACTGATAATAATGCTGCCTTTTGTATAAGTGACAGAAATGCATTAGCATGATTAGGGTTACTTAGCAGCCTTATCCATGACAGATTAATCATGCTTTTAGTTATAATTAATAAGTAGGTGACTGATAGGTACGTACAGTACATTTAAAAAAAAAAAAGCAACCCTGTTCCTCTCCTACATAGACTTTAAATCTGAAGGGCTGCAAAGAAGTTCTTTTCTGAGAGGCAATCAAGAATACAAAGAGTAGAGGAAATGGGAAAACAGTCTCCACGGCACCAGCAGCCTTATTTTTTTTTTTCCTTTTTTTTTTTCCATATCAGCTTTTCTCTTTTGGGCAGAACACTTCTGAGCTGATTGCTATCACTAAGTTGGGCCTCTGGGCTTTTAACTAACTTTGAAAATAAATCTGTTGAGGACAGAATCTCTGCCAGGCCTTGGTGTGGACATGGAGAGTTGTGAGATGGGGGTTTACTGGCAAAGGTTATAAAAATACCAGCAACCACAGGTCTGCTGAGTCTTGGAAAGGCATGGAAAAGTTCTGTGTCAAGAAATCAAGAATCACCACTTTGAACACCCCTGTGGGACCTGGAGCAGGGATTTCTCACTCCACTGCAAATTCCTTGGATTTGATCTCCCAAACACATATCTCCTGGAGATGTGTTCCCTTCCCATTGATTTCAACAAGAATTTTGAAGAGCTGTTGATCTGAGCTTCAGCTAACCCATCTGTAAAGTGGGTGATATTAGGTGCCTACGCAACAAGGACCCTGTCAGGGTAAATGCATTAACGACTGTGAAATGCTCAGTTACGACCATAATAGGAGTGATAGAAGTAAGGCAATAGATCATTGGAACTGATTTTTCATAGAAACATACGGTACAGAGGAGGATAAACAAGTGTATACGGAGTCTGCTGACAGGTGTGAGCCAAATGTTAGGAGCTGCTTTCCAAACTGAGCAACAGTCAGCCTCCCATCTGCTACCCCCAGCCTTTCCTACCCAGGCCTGGTGCACAAAGTTAGAAAGTAAGGGACGGATGGACAGAGCAGAGGTTGAGAAGATCTCTCGGCTGAAAGGCAAAGGGCTTACTTACAAGCACTGCCCTTTTTTAGGTCATTCTCTTTCAGGAATGCAGAACTATGAAGGTACCCAGGCAACAGGTTTTTTTAGCAATGATAAATCAATTTTCTTACCTTCTTATTTGCAAGCTAGAAGACCTAGGAATCAGGCGTCAGTGCTTGGTAAAAGCAGGTGACCACCCTGAAAGTTATTAATTGTTAATTGAATGGCTTAAAAAAAAAAAAAAAGCAACAAAATATACATTCAGCAAAAGTGAGAACTTTTTTAGCTCTGTGAAGCATTTCTCTTAATTGCAAATCTCTTTGCTATTCAGATATGCTCTACAGTCAGCACAAGGGAATAACAAGGGAGGAGTCAACCCACTCAAGCTGGAAGGAGCAGCTGCATAAGCAGTGAAAGCAAGGGCCCACAGTCCCACTTCAGCTCACTAGGGTGTTTTCTTTGGTCTGAAAAGGAACTCTTTCCTCTCTGTCAACTTTTCGGTCTCTCGCAAAGTATCTTCATCTGTTCCTCATGCACTTCTCCCATTTAAAAGTTTCTTCAATTTTTCTTCTCATTTTTGTTCTGTACCTGTCTTCCCCCTGACTTCCACATCCCACCCCAACTGTTCCTCCCTCAAACTGAAATAAAAGCTAAATTTCAATGGGGAAAATAAATTGCCATTAAAGATCTCCATTCTACTTTATACCTGAACAGCAGCTAATACAATAGGGCCTCAGATCTCATCTTGTTTCTAACTTGTGCAGTAATGGGCAGGGTTTATTACAGCAATATAGATGACCTAATTAACAAGCTATTTAGAAGTGATTTTTCTAGAGAAACACAGTAGGCTGTAGACTTTCTGTCCCTCACATCTCTGAAATGTACAATTGTTAGACTATTTGTACAGCTGGGTCCAGATTGCCAGTTCTAGTGGTACCATCATTACAGAATCTTTGTTTCCTGTTTTCATGAGTAACCGAACAGCTCAAAACACTGCTGCAACTATCATTGCATTAACCCAATGCTCTGATCAGTTGTTCCTCTTTGTTCATACCCTTCTACCATTTCTTTGCTCTCTGTTACATCAGATAAACTTCTGGTCTCTATTTTCAAGATCCTTCACTGCCTATACCCAAATCATCCCTTATCGGTTAGGCATTGGAATGGGTTTCCCAGGGAAGTGTGGAGTTACCATCCCTCGTGGTGTTCAAGGAAAGATCAAGGGAGCTGGGCCTGTTTAGCTTGGAGAAGAAGAGACTGAGGGGTGACCTTATTAATGTTTATAAATATGTAAAAGGCAAGAGTCAGGAGGATGGAGCCAGGCTCTTCTCAGTGATGGCCAGTGATAGGACAAGGGGCAATGGGTGCAGGCTGGAGCATAGGAAGATCCGTGTGAATGTAAGAAACTTTTTCACTATGAGGGTGAAACAGGCTGCCCAGAGAGGCTGTGGAGCCTCCTTCTCTGCAGACATTCAAACCCCACCTGTATGCGTTCCTGTGTGATTTAGTCTGGGTGATCCTGCTCTGGCAGAGGGATTGGACTAGATGACCTTTTGAGGTCCCTTCCAACTCCTAATGTTCTTTGATTCTGTGATTGGATTAGGTACTTAGAGACATCGTTTAGTTAGTGATATAGGAGGTAGGAGAGCAGTTGGACTAGATGATCTTGGAGGTCTTTGCCAGCCTAATGATTCTGTGATTCTGTGATTCACTGCTAACTCACCCCTTCAACAAGTGCATGGAATCAGTCTCTATCTTATATCTGTTTGGCATTCAGAAAAGTCCCTCTGTTTTCCACCTAGTTGGGAATTGTTCACCCTACACATCCACAAACTCAATCCTGTTCCTCCTTTGAAATGATGCTTGCAGGAGAGTTCATATGTGAGTAAGCTGAAACCTTCACTTAGGTGGTGCACTCTTGCAATCCCACTACATGGCTGCCTAGTCCTCCTCTCATCTGTTTCCATCTGTTGTCCTTCATCCTAGGCATACATTGTACACTCTGTCATTAAAGGACTCTCTAATTGTGCTGATATGCCATCACGTGGCATATCCTTAGCCTCTGACTATGACTCCCAAGTATCAAAACAATGAAAGCAACAGGAGACAGCAATTGCTGCATTTATAATCATATGAAATGGTAATGGCAAGAGACAGCTGGACAGCCCTGTGCTGACCTTCTTGTTTTCAGTTACTGTTTTGCTTGCTACCACGCAGGACTAAATCCTTGCATCAAAGAGAAAAAACCTTTGGGTTGGGTGTGGGTGTGGGTGTGTGTATGTGTGTGTGTATTTGTGTGTGTGCACACACGCTTTGTAATCCAAGTCAAGCACAAGGTCATGTAGGAAATGGAGGCAATCATTTATAGCACCTTACATCCATGCACGCTTCCAAACAGGTGCAGGAGAAACTCTCCTACACATCAGCTTCAGAGCCCAATGAAAATGCTGCAAATTCTGCCTAATCAAGGCAAATGTCTCCATGCTGTTCAGCAACATCAGCTGCCACAGACTCCTCTGCAGGATGCTAAAATAACCCCTTCTGCTTCAGTGGCAGGCTGGAGCTTTAGGAAATGCCAGACTCTGGCTCATTGGAGGATCTAACAATAGAATGTTCCTTATTGCATTGCTTATCAGTAAATTGTTAAACTGAAAAGCATGTATGGAACAACCTGCTCAAAAACATATTACAGCCTTAAGTCTACACATCCTGATTTGCATGCCAGTAACACCCCATTCCCTAAGCCAACTTCAGGGACATTTTCAGGCCCTGTGGACTCAACATACTCATTTTCATGCCAGTCCCTTTTCCTTTTACCTCAAAAAAGTTGGCATTATGTCAAAAGTGATTTTGCTGGGAAATACTTTAACAAGAGGAAATTTTATTTTCACTCTCAAGAGATGTCAAAATAAAAGCTTCTTATTTTTACTCTGTTTTTGAAACAGAACATTTTCATTTTCTCTTAAATGTCATCTCAGGTTTTTTAAACCAAAAAATGACATGAGAAAAACCAAGTTATTCTCTTGTTTTCAAATGTTGACAGGAAACAAGAAAATTTTTTGGTAGTTAAAAACTATTCACTTCAAGAATTTGGAACATTCAAAAAGAATCATTAGAAATTCTTGTAAGGCAACTGTTTAATATATGAAATAAGATTTATTCCTTACCTTGAATGGTCTCCAGTGAGACACAACGCAGAGAAAGCATAAGGCCAAGGAAATATTGTCCCCATTTAGTGTACAGAAACTTAGAGACACTAAAACAAGTGACTTAAGCACAGCTGAGATGGAGATTGCAATACAATGATATATCAGCTAATAATACAGGAGTGTAAAATGGAGAAGCCACTGCATTAAACACTAAGCATACGATTAATTTTCTCCGTTGATATGGGCACAGCAAGACTCTTATTGCTTTCTGAGGTACATTGCAAAACATGATGACACAGCCTAAAAGTTGTATTTATCTGGAGCTGAGTGAACTATGGCTTGGAGCTGCAAAAAATCTGCTCAGCAAAGGCACATCAAGAGGCTGCCATTAGCAATACACCTCCTCCCACAGTAACAATAAACCCACAGCACTTCTGCATCCTGTCAGCTCAGGATCTTAGTCTGTGTCCGGCACTGTATCCTCCCAGGTGCCTGCAGAAAGGCCAGGAATGCGGTAAGGTCATCTCCATAATTGTCCCTGGCATGAAGGTCACACATGGTTAAAGTTCTTCCCCTCAGTGAAAGAATGAGCATCACTTAGCTACTGCTGTGCCCAGGGGTACGCTAGTACAGCTTTTGTGAGCAAAGCACCCGAGATTTGCTCCCTCCCTAGGGATGTTTTGCACCATTTTCAGAACAGAACAGATGAGCATGTTTAGTGGGGCAGCCCCTAATACTCCCAAATACAACATTACCTTTGAAAAGCTTCTGCATCTTGCCAATATATCTTTTGATATCTGGCAGCTGAGTTAAATCTTGTGGAAGCTGGTGGGTGTAATAGTCATTTCTTACTCAGGATCCGTGTCCATAACCGTTAGGCAGTCTTTTGGAATTAAATCTGGATTATAGAGTGCCTTTGCAGAAGAAATTGAATCATGTCCACCATGCAGCAAAGATAGGAGGGAAGAGATGGGCTTGGTGGGGGCCGTGTTCAGTGGGAATGTATGCGTATGCTGAATGCATGGAAAATGGATAAAGAGGGAAAAAGCTTTTTCGGAAGCAGAAAGGGAAAGCAGTAGGAAGCCAAGGACAGCTGGAAAAGAACTTAACTGTGGTGAATGCTTGGTAGTAGCATAATCCAAAGGAATCGCCATAAACCTCTTTATCTGGAGGACTACGAATAGCGAGGAACTCTGTGTAGGACATTACCTTATACCTTAGTCCCTCTGTCCTTGGGAGCTACGTTGTCCCCTGAAACCTGGGGTAGTGAAAGCATCAGTGTTGGAGCTGATGACCACGCATACCTTAACTGCCAGCTAATATGTGGACCTGCATCAGAGCCCTAGTTAGCAGAGTTTCTTACTTTGAGGAAGCACGCATCCAGGGCTAAGCCCTGTGCTTCTCCAGCTATAAACCAACCTCTGACTCTAATCCCAACTTACACTTGACAGAGACTGTACTCAAAGAATCACAGAATCACGGAATGTTAGGAGTTGGAAGGGACCTCAGAAGGTCACCTAGTCCAACCCCCCAGCCAGAGCAGGATCACCTAGACTAAATCGCACAGGAATGAATCCAGGCAGGGTTTGAATGTCTGCAGAGAAGGAGGCTCCACAACCTCTCTGGGCAGTCTGTCCCAGGACTCTGTCATCCTCACAGTGAAAACATTTCCCCTTATATTCACAAGGAACTTCCTATGCTCCAGCTTGCACCCATTTGCCCCTTGTCCTACCACTGGCCATCACTGAAAAGAGCCTGGCTCCTTCCTCCTGACTCTTGGCCTTTACATATTTATAACCATTAATAAGGACACTGACTAGTGACCCGCTCAGCTGCAAATGGTCTTTTGATTGAACGAATCCTCTCAAAATACTTCTTTTTACCTCTGCACGACACCTGGCATGGAGGGTTCATTTAAACTCAAGTTCATAATTGTCGTGGTTTTGCCCCAGCCGGGGGCCGCACCCCACACAGTCGCTTGTACTTTTAAAAGGAAGGGGGAAGGAAAGTTGGGGGAGGGGGAAAAAGGGAAGGAAGAAAGGAGGAAAAGAAACCACAACCCAGAAACCAAAACCACGCAGGTTGGGATAAGGATAGTTTACTAAACAATAACAGAAAACTAGATATAACAATAACAGAAGTTTAAAGCACAAAATAGATGAAACTGGTGATACACAATGCAATTTCTCACCAAACCACACAACTCAGGCCGCACAGCTTAGAGCCCGTCCCGGACAACCCGACCGCCCCAGAAACTGCACATCCTGGCGTTGTCTCCCCCTCTTCCCCCCAGTCCCCCCTTATACCGAACATGACGTAACTGGTATGGAATATCCTCTTTGGCCAATTCGGAACACCTGTCCTGGCTGTGTCCCCTCCTTTCTCACTAGTAAGGAAGTATGCAGAGCTGAGAAAGGTCCTTGATTGCCCGGCAACAAATTGGAAAACATCAGGGTGCTATCAGCACTATTCTCATGCTAACACCCAAACATGGCATTCCATCCACTGCTAAAAAAAAAAGTTTAACTCCATCATAGCTGAAACCAGGACATTATCCACCCCTTATTCCATACCATTTACGTCATGACCAGATCCAACAACTTTCTTTGGGTACAACCAGTTTCGTGTTTCACACACCCATATATGTATGTACACATGTATGCACACATATGTGCATACAGATCTTATTCCCTCAGTCTGTGAATCATCCCTCTGAAGTTGTTGAGTTCATTTAGTCCATGATTTCCAGGCTCCATTTGTCGTAACAGTTTCTCAGGATAGTTGTATGTTCCATTGGCTCGTTGCATGCTGCATCTCAGGCTCTTGACTGATACACCTGGCATGGTCCATGCTCATAGCCTGTGGGTCAGAGTTTATTTTCAACGGGAGCAAAAAGTTCTTGAGAGGCCAGGCTTTAGTTCCATCATCATGGCACTCATTCTTCATTAACTTGTATGACTCCAGCTATAATGCTATGGTACAACATACAGCAATCATAACAATAATGAATATACAATAATGGGTTATTTGGCAATTATTATAATTTCTACTTTATTAATTATATTGGCTATTCTCACCCAAAATCAAATCCCCTTGAGGTACACATCGAACTTCTCCATCCCTCTGCATTACCCACCAAGTACAGCCAGGTCCTTGAGCAAAAACAATTCCAGACATGGGTTTACCTTTGCCTGAAGCAGGGATGACCCAAACTCTCTTTCCCAATACACTCTTCATATGCACTACTGGCACTCTGTCTCCCTCTACAGTACGTGGAAATTTTGACTGGGCAGGGCCAGCCCGATTGGTAGATCCCCTAGAGTTAACTAACCACGTGGCTTGGGCCAAATGTGTATCCCAATGCTTGAATGTTCCACCACACATTGCTTTCAGTGTAGTTTTTAAAAGTCCATTATATCGTTCAATTTTCCCAGAGGCCGGTGCATGGTAAGGAATGTGGTACACCCACTCAATGCCATGCTCTTTGGCCCAGGTGTCTATAAGAGTGTTTCGGAAATGAGTCCCATTTTCTGACTCGATTCTTTCTGGAGTACCATGTCGCCAGAGGACTTGCCTTTCAAGGCCCAGAATTGTATTTCGAGCAGTGGCATGGGGTACGGGATATGTTTCTAGCCAGCCGGTAGTTGCCTCCACCATTGTAAGCACATAACATTTGCCATGGCGGGTTTGTGGGAGGGTGATGTAATCAATCTGCCAAGCCTCCCCATATTTATATTTCATCCACCATCCTCCATACCAAAGGGGCTTTAACCGCTTAGCTTGCTTGATTGCAGCACATGTCTCACATTCGTGGACAACTTGTGCGATGGCGTCCATGGTCAAGTCCACCCCTCGATCCCGAGCCCATCTACATGTTGCATCTCTCCCTTGATGACCCGAGGTATCATGAGCCCATCGAGCCATGAATAATTCACCCTTACGTTGCCAGTCTAGATCTACCTGAGCCACTTTAATCCTAGCAGCCTTATCTACCTGATGGTTGTTTTCATGTTCCTCCATGGCCCGACTCTTAGGTACATGGGCGTCGACATGACGTACCTTTACAACAAGTTTCTCTAACCGAGCAGAGATATCTTGCCATAAGTCATCAGCCCATATAGGTTTGCCTCTACGCTGCCAGTTGTTCTTTTTCCACTGCTGCAACCACCCCCACAGGGCATTCGCCACCATCCATGAATCAGTATAAAGGTAGAGCCTTGGCCACTTTTCTCTCTCAGCAATGTCCAGGGCTAACTGGATGGCCTTCACCTCAGCGAACTGGCTTGATTCACCTTTTCCTTCAGTGGCTTCTGCTACTCTTCTTATAGGATTCCATACAGCGGCTTTCCATCTCCGATGCTTACCCACAATGCGACAAGACCCATCAGTGAACAGGGCATATCGCTTCTCATTCTCTGGCAGTTCGTTGTAGGGTGGGGCTTCTTCAGCGCGTGTTACCTCCTCATCCTCTGGTGACATCCCAAAATCATTGCCTTCTGGCCAGTCTGTGATCACCTCCACAATTCCTGGGCGATTGGCGTTTCCTATTCGAGCCCGCTGTGTAATTAGTGCAACCCACTTGCTCCACGTAGCATCAGTGGCATGGTGTGTAGAAGGAACCTTCCCTTTGAACATCCAGCCCAGCACCGGCAGTCGGGGTGCCAGGAGGAGCTGGGCTTCAGTTCCAATCACTTCTGAGGTGGCTCGAACCCCTTCATAGGCGGCCAGTACTTCCTTTTCTGTTGGAGTATAATTGGCCTCAGATCCTTTGTAGGCCCGACTCCAAAACCCCAGCGGTCGACCTCGAGTCTCCCCTTGTGCTTTCTGCCAGAGACTCCAGGTCGGGCCGTTCTCCCCAGCTGCAGTGTAGAGCACATTTTTAATATCTGTCCCTGTCCGGACAGGCCCAAGGGCCACTGCATGGACTATCTCGCGTTTGATCTGCTCAAAGGCTTGCTGTTGCTCAGGGCCCCATTGGAAATCATTCTTCTTTCGAGTTACATGGTAGAGTGGGCTCACAATGAGACTGTAGTTTGGGACATGCAGTCGCCAAAAACCTATAACACCTAAGAAAGCTTGTGTTTCCTTTTTGTTGCTTGGTGGAGACATAGCTGCTATTTTATTAATAATGTCCATTGGGATGTGACGACGCCCATCCTGCCATTTTATTCCTAAAAACTGGATTTCTCGCGTAGGCCCCTTGACTTTACTTCGTTTTATAGCAAAACCGGCTTCTAAAAGGATTTTAATTACCCTGTTTCCTTTTTCAAAAACTTCCTCTGCTGTGTTGCCCCATACAATGATGTCATCAATATACTGCAGGTGCTCTGGTGCTTCACCCTTTTCCAGTGTATTCTGGATTAGTCCATGGCAGATGGTGGGGCTATGTTTCCACCCCTGGGGCAGACGATTCCACGTGTATTGGATGCCTCTCCAAGTGAAAGCAAACTGTGGCCTGCACTCTGGCGCCAGTGGGATCGAGAAGAAAGCATTCGCAATGTCGATTGTGGCGTACCACTTGGCTGCCTTCGATTCCAATTCATACTGGAGCTCTAACATGTCTGGCACAGCAGCACTCATACCTGGAGTGACTTCATTTAGGCCACGATAATCTACTGTCAGCCTCCACTCTCCATTGGACTTCCTCACTGGCCATATGGGACTATTAAAGGGTGAGTGGGTTCGGCTGATCACTCCCTGATCCTCCAGTTGACGAATCAGCTTATGGATGGGAATCAGGGAATCTCGGTTAGTACGGTATTGTCGTCTGTGCACCGTCGTCGTAGCAACTGGCACTTGCTGTTCTTCACCCTTCAACGACCCCACAACAGCAGAGTCCTCCGAGAGTCCAGGCAAGGCACACAATTGTTCAATTTCTTCTGTTTCCAAAGCAGCTATTCCAAAAGCCCATCGGTACCCTTTTGGGTCTTTAAAATACCCTCTACGTAGATAATCTATACCTAAAATGCACGGAGCTTCTGGACCAGTCACAATGGGGTGTTTTTCCCAGTCCTTCCCAGTTAGGCTCACCTCAGCCTCTAGCACAGTTAGTTGTTGGGATCCCCCTGTCACTCCAGAAATACAAACAGGTTCTACCCCTTCATGATTCGATGGCATTAGAGTACACTGGGCACCAGTATCCACCAGAGCTTTGTACTCTTGTGGGTCTGACGTGCCAGGCCATCGGATCCACACAGTCCAATAAACCCGATTGTCCCTCTCCTCCACCTGGCTGGAGGCAGGGCCCCTCTATTGCTGCTGATCATATTTGTTTTCCACTGGTTGCATAAAGGACTTAGAGGTCCCTTCAAAAGGATCAGGCACATCAGACATATAGGTAGGCCTTCCAGTTGGTCTAGGGAACTGCCCAGTAGAAACTGGTGCAGCCTTCTTCCTGGCAGAATCTCGTTGTGCGAATGTTTTACCCCGCAGCTCATTTACTCGTGCTCGAAGGGCTGAGGTGGGCTGCATATCCCATTTCCTCATGTCCTCTCCATGATCAAGCAGGTAAAACCACAATGTACGTCGTGGTGTGTATTCTCCCTCTTGGAACGATGGACGCTTTCTCCCAGTAGCTGCAACATTGCTCCATACGGGTTGGGAGTTGGACACATTGTTGTCAAGTCGTTGAACCAGTTTCTCTACTGCTGCAATGACGGAGAGGGAAACATTGTCTTGGTATTTCCGGAGTCGGCAGGCCACCTCATTTACGGTTGGCGGATTTGTATCATTCCAGTCAATTGCTGCCAGTGAATTGGTATACCCTGCTGGTGCACTTCATACAACCTTACGCCACATATCTGGAGTGCATAGGACTTCATCGGGATCAGAGGGAAGCCGTGAATTGTCCAGATCATAATAAATTATCTCCCGTACAGCTAATTCTCTCAGGTGCTGGACAGATGTCTCTATGCTGTTACACTTAGGTGTCTGGCATGTAATATATTCCTTTATGGGATATCTTTCCTTCACACTTGACAGTAGTCGCCTCCAGAGGCTGAGGATTTCCGGCCTCCTCCCAATTGCTTTGTCAATTCCTCCTTCTCTAGCTAGGGATCCCAACTGCTTGGCCTCTCTGCCTTCTAATTCCAAACTACTGGCCCCGTGATCCCAACATCGGAGCAACCAAGTGATAATGTGCTCACTTGGGTGGCGAGTGAAATCTTTTCGAACCTCACGCAGCTCACTCAGAGTCAGGGATCGGGTAACAATCTCTGGTTCTGCCTCATCCTGATATCCTCGAGATGATCCTGGTTGATCATCATCCTTATCCGTCACTATGCGAACTGATTTCTTTGTGCCTTTCCTCTTTTGTACGGGAGCAACAGACACTGGTGTGGATTGGTTTTTCAGATCATCTGCAGTGTCTGCTGTAGAGATTACAGTAGCTGCAGTGTCAGCCCCAGTGGTTGCAGCAGCTATAGTATCTGCCAGTCTGTTTCCTTTCCCTTCTCCCTGACAGTGCTGACAGTGCTGCCTGCTATCAAGCAGTGTTTGATAAATAGTGGCCAGAGCCCAGCACAGTGCAGTAAGGTGTCCATCTCTGGGAAACCTACAGCAATTTTTCCTTAGGTATGCAGTCACTTGATCGGGGTCTTGTAGCTGTTCAGGAGTGAAATTCCAAACCATCGGGCGTGAGAAAGTACCTAGGTACTCGCCCATACTTTGCCACATGCCCTGCCACTCGTGATTATTCTGTCTCGGAGAAAGCTCTTCAGTGGTATTCATAAACCTATGCTTGATATATAACAAAAACTGAACCATCTGCACCAAACCTACCAATAGCAAAATGCTAGTTTGAATATCCCAGAGATATTGAAGATTTTCAAAAACTGTCCTAAGAGCTGTTGCATTTAGCCCAAAGGAAAAGAAAGCAGTGCCCCCACCATACCGGCTGCTGTTATTAACCCCTCCCTGTCCAAAGAATGGACAGGACAGCAAAACCTCATACAGGTACCAGCTTAAGCTCATGATCATCGATATTATTGTATCATAGACCGATATCATAAAATACACTATAATGAAGTATGGGAACAAATACGGGAGCCACAGACCTGAGAGAGTAAAGAATCCTGCCAGGATTGTATACAGCATGCGGTGGTTTTGCTGCCACAGCCTTGTAAATAAATACCACAACATCGTGACCAGAGATTGCTTAAACAACAGTGCTTATCTTAATTGCGATAGTTAGGGTCAGATCTACCGTTATCCCAACCGTTCGTGCCCCACGTTGGGCGCCAAAATAACTGTCGTGGTTTTGCCCCAGCCGGGGGCCGCACCCCACACAGTCGCTTGTACTTTTAAAAGGAAGGGGGAAGGAAAGTTGGGGGAGGGGGAAAAAGGGAAGGAAGAAAGGAGGAAAAGAAACCACAACCCAGAAACCAAAACCACGCAGGTTGGGATAAGGATAGTTTACTAAACAATAACAGAAAACTAGATATAACAATAACAGAAGTTTAAAGCACAAAATAGATGAAACTGGTGATACACAATGCAATTTCTCACCAAACCACACAACTCAGGCCGCACAGCTTAGAGCCCGTCCCGGACAACCCGACCACCCCAGAAACTGCACGTCCTGGCGTTGTCTCCCCCTCTTCCCCCCAGTCCCCCCTTATACCGAACATGACGTAACTGGTATGGAATATCCTCTTTGGCCAATTCGGAACACCTGTCCTGGCTGCGTCCCCTCCTTTCTCACTAGTAAGGAAGTATGCAGAGCTGAGAAAGGTCCTTGATTGCCCGGCAACAAATTGGAAAACATCAGGGTGCTATCAGCACTATTCTCATGCTAACACCCAAACATGGCATTCCATCCACTGCTAAAAAAAAAAGTTTAACTCCATCATAGCTGAAACCAGGACAATAATTTACTATAATATAAACACCCACAGCACATGTAATGCCTAAGGTGTATGACCCACTACTTGTGTACTCAATAAGAGTGAGGCTGGGAGCGTTATCTCCCCGCCTCCAAAGCCCTCAGGGGAAATAATTACATTTGTGTGATGCATCCTGGGTGGCCGTGTGTCTTCCCCCCACTTTGCATGTGTTAGACAGCCCCTGCCAGGAACAGAGCCCTGCACAGCACGCACAGCTCGGTCCCACCAGCACGCTCAGCAGCACAGCAGCAAGGTAGCAGAGGTTTCACCTTCCTTAACAAATGCTTAACAAAACCACCTTGTTACCAGCAGCTGCGGTGCTGGAAGTCACTGTGCCACAGAAACCAGCTCTGTTTTACCAGGAGGGACATTACAGAAAGAATAAACTGCTCTCTGGCAGAGCATTTCACCTGAGGGTGGGCCAGGAGTGTCTTTGGTCACAAGCTTTATTGGCACACACAAACTCCTATGGCAAGTGCAAGGCACAGAGCATATCAGTACAGAAGGGGTGGGAAACTCAGGCACAGAAAGTTGAAATTTAAACAGCAAAGAGTTCATTTAAATTTTGCTTCCCTGTGGGGATTGCAGGGGGGCACACACTCCTTCTGTTACTAGGACTTTAGTTGTCACCGAACTGAAGCTGCTAACCTCCCTGTTAACCTCTCAGGGTTGTTAACCAGAGCTATGCAGCCTGCTTGATGGAACTGACTCACTCACAGTGGGCTCAGTATGTGGGTAGAGTGAGTTCACATCTACTGCGAAATACCACACAAATATATCCATGGGAAACAGAGTGTAAGTGGGAAGCTTGGGGTGTTGCTGAGAAACACAGCTCCCCAGTATCTCCCCAGTATCTCTCCCCATGTCTGGGCCTGAAGTGCAAATCATACACTGAGATATTGAATCTGGACTGCAACATTCATTTCAGTAAGTCTGGGGACTCACTGCGTTTGCAAAGCACCCAAAGGAGCTGCCTTGGAGGACCAAAGTACAGGTCCTCCTAACCTGTACCATGGCGGTGACCAGAAGAAAAAGCAAAGGAGTATAAGTGTAGAGCCACCCTCCTCCAGAAGACATCCCTGCTTTGCCCATTAGACAGCCATGAGCTGAGTCTATATAGTACACTGCAAGTTGATATGTGTCTAAAGCAACCCACACTCTCAAATAAGTCCTCTGGAAATCCACAGATAGACCATACTGAATCAGAGACACGGAGAAATAAGAAGAAAGGAGCAAGTTCTGAAGATAAATGTTCTTTTTTTTTTTTCAATTAAGCATATATAAAACCGACAGGGCTGCTGATCCACCTTGCTTTAGTGGAACAGCAAGAGGAAGGTTAACCAAACGGCTTCTGGATTCTGTGTGAAACACAGTAGTTGACAATCTCACTTGCCATGGCATTATTCAGCACAGATGTTTATAATGACCCATTCTGCTCTTAAAAATCAGTAATATAGGAGGTTTGGTTCAAATAGTCCCATTTAAAGTGCCTGTTTCTTATCACTCGTACTGCAAGATTTTAGTTCAGCCAACGCAGTTATAGAATGGATCACTTTGTACACTGCATATTATGCAAGCGATTAGTGGGTTTTTAAAGGAAAGGTTACTTTGCCCTGAAACTTGGCAAGAGCCACATGGTTAGTCTTCACCTATTCTTTTAACACTGGAGGAGGAGAAAGCTCTCTCTGTGACACAGCGATCAAGACAAGCTTTGATGCAGACAGCTAGCATAGCGTTGAATTTCCTTCCTGCAGCACTTCTGCAATAATAGCTGCTGTAATTGTTCAAATTGTAAAAAATCACAGGAAAACATGGTACTTTTCTCACCCACGTATAGCTACCTTCTATTCATCAAAAGAAATTATCACTTTGCTACCATAGATGTGATTTATATATTACATGCCCTTGTGAACCTCAATAATGACAATCTCTCAGTCTCAGAAGAACTGAATTACAGAGCACAGGAGTGGGTTACATAGAATCAGTCCAGCTACCTCCACAGCAGTCCATTTTAATCTGCTTGTTATCTTTCTCTTCAGGGGAAACTAGTTATTAAACTTTGGAGCAGCTGGCATTTGTAGTATCTCTTACTTCAAGTGATGTTTTTCTGCTGCAAACCATGGCAAAGATGAACCTGAGAAAGTTAACGCAGGATACACAGTCCAGCAAATGTTCACTTCTTTCTTGTCATGCAACACGTGGTTGCATTTGAACTACCTTATTTGCAAAGCATGAAGGACACACTGTCATGTATGATATACACCCTGGCTGTTGCAGTGTTGGACAGCATTGAAGACCTAAATCTGAATGAGAAACAAATAATTTTTTTGCAAAAAATTGCCCTGGTTTGACAACAGAGTGAAACAATACACATAATGACAGCTATTTTAAGGAACAAGAATTTCTCTCCTGCACCTAGGAAGAATTGTTGCTGACTTTCATTGCTGTAAAACAGAGGCTGGCTTGACTAAGAATCGTGATAGAGTTTAGATCAGATATCTGACCAAATCTCAGCCCAGCTAAGGCTCACCTGAATACATAATTTCTTTCCAGGGGTTAACTTGCTTTGTCAGTGATTGGGTTACAAGAAGTCATTACCTAGTCCTACACTAGACTACTCACATTCCTCTGCACAGATTCCTACACCACTTCCAACACTCAGCTCCTCCCTTCAGTGTCATGAGGAATGTGTGGCACTCAGCTTATCCATCATCTCCTTCTCCAGTAGGAATAAAGCTCTTCATGTTGTAATCCATCAGGAACAGATCTGACATGTGCTAGGCATAGCACTTGCTGGTTCACCCTACCCGATTTTCTGAGAAGGCAGAAAATGAGAAAGTTTCAGTGAGGTTCATTGATTTGGAAAGTGGGTTCAACTTCATGGTAGGGAGCTGTGCCCCAGACTTACACACAATGGGGTCAAGGCTGCAAGCAGCTATATGGATTTTCTGTCAAGAGGTAGGAATTTTGTGGTGTGACTCATGGAAATGGGCATAGCAAAGGGGGAGTAGAAATCCAGGAGTACAGCAGCTCCCTTCGAGAGAGAGGAACGACCCTTGGTCCTACACCACTTGCAGTGATGTCTGTTTAGGATTGTTAGAACTGAATCGTCTTCAGGACTCAGGTGCCTGAGCAGATTTTTCTCACAGCTGAGGTTGGAGGAGCTGCCACCATTTTTGTTCTAGACATGAAACACTTGGTGTACTACATGATTACTGGAGCAATGAATGGAAGGTGTGTAGCCCTCTGCACCCAAGTGAGCATGTTAAGCATCAGTGAGAGATCCAACTACATCTTCTCCAAAAAGCCACAGATACTGTAATTGTTTGATGTAAAGAGGAACAGTTTCAGCTGGAAAGGCTGAAGACTTTCTTTTTCCCCTAATCCTACAGAAGTGCATTTTAAATATAAAGGGGAAAATTGCTCCTAATCACATTGTTAAAGGGAATATTAAAAGTATCTCCTAACCCCAGCAGCTGCAGTAACCTTGAAACTTTCAACAAAGTTAGACATGAGAAAATTGATTGTCTCTTAGATGAGGCTGGTTGCATGGGACTATACCTTTACTGTCTCCATCCCTCTTGTTCCCTCTGTCTGACACTTTCTAAGCACCTAGTTTGTGCAGTGCCATAGATAAGAACAAAGGAGATGGAAGGAAGTACAGTTGCTTGTAGTGGGATGGTGAAGTTGAGCAGTGCCAAGATGCTCAGGTGGGCACACGGTGTCCCAGCTCTGGTAATAGTTTGTAATGGGTGGAAAGGTGTCAAAATTGTGCAATTTATTATTATCCAGAGAATGGTCCATTAGGAGGCAGATTGGAGCCAAGGTCAATCTGGCTAGATGAGTAAAGTGCTCCTCAGTGTTGCAGGTAGTCAGTGATCCACAAAAAAAAAAAGAAGGTGAAATAAAGGCAAACAACAAAGTAGGCCAGACCTTTCCTAAAATGAATATTCATATTTCAGAGACATATAATTAATCTACATGGGAATATATGATACAAGAAAATAATCAGAAGCACATTATGTGAAGGAAGAGCTCCACTGGGGTCTGATTCATGCAAGTCTGTGTTTAAAGAGTAAGGAGTTGCCAAATCTGGTAGCCCAATAACAGTACAGCTACCCGAGATCCATATTCTTCGGTCTAACCAGTAACGGTGCTAAGCCTATGTTCCAAATACACACCTATGCACAATAACAGTATATATGTATATGCATATATTCATATGTGCTTGACTAACTACATAGATCAACACAAAAAAGGGAGCACACACACAAATTCCAACAGCATCAACAACCTCATCCTCTTGCACTCTTCATCTGACCAAGATGGCAGCCTCTTATGGGAATGTATATGTACAAATATAGACATATATATATATATAGGGAGAGAGAGAGACATACACATACACAGTCTGGATTCCCCAGTAACTGGCCTTAGGCACCCAGTCCACCCATTATACTTCCCCCTGGTTTCCCAGTTACCTCACTGACAGGCAGATACTCAGATGTACTCATGCACAAACAGGGCTCTCCAGCAGCAGGTCTGGAGAGTAGCACAGAAGTCACTTGACAGAGGTACTGCAAGGGTTTGTGGAGGAGGCCTTGTACCCACTGATGCTTGCTGCATGCTGCAGCTTGGAATTGATGGTGGAAATCTGGATGTTCCCCAGCAGCTGGGATTGGACACAGAGTGAGTACTGTAACCCATGGCAGTCCTCAGCAGTGATTCAACAGTGGAGGAGGCACGACCGCAGAGAGAGGCCTTGGATGGGTTTCTCACAATAACTGAGGGCAGCATCTTAATTTCTAATCAGATACTTCCATTATGACCTGTGCCATTTGTTTACAACCTGACAGTCCCTGTCAGTGTCTTTAGCTGACTTAAAACAAAAAGAAAGAAACAAAAGAACCAAGAACAAACAAACCCACAAAATACCCCCACTGCAATATAACCGCATACATTGGCAAACAGTACAGTACCTTGACTTTACAACCTTAGCATCAGCAGCTCTTCCAGGACTAAGACACTGATGTTTCTCCCAAATTCTTGGGATGGGAATTTCCTGAGGTGACTTTGTAATACCAGCTGTATTGTGCCAACTTTTAAAATGATGACTACGATGTAATCACAGTCCTTGGACTGACATTTCAGTTTCCTCAATTTGTTTCCTCTCCCCTTTCTTTCCAAATGCAAATACATGTTGCTTGCCAGATTTCTCTTACAACATGTCAGATCTCATGATACTGAAATAAATTGTATAAATGAGCTCCAAGCAATAATGTTCTGCCTTCCTTCAGTCATAGTCAGCCTGATCTAGCCTCAGTCTCACAACTGCAGATGAGGAATGAAAGTTTCGGTGTCAAACCCAGCATAACTATTGACACAGCTTCATATTTGAATGTGATAAAGTTATTAGTGGCTTCAAAGATGCGCTCTACCAGCTGAACTCTTAGTGCTGTCTGTATGCAGGCTTAGCTGAGGCATGGATTTATCAGGGTACGAGAAACAAAGGGCACAGTTTTATTGCTACTTTAAGTCAACTTAGCATGGCACACAGGTTAAGAAGAAGAAACAGTGCTGTTCACTGCTCAAGAAGGCCAATGGCATCCTGGGATGTGTTAGAAGGGGGGTGGTTAGTAGGTCAAGAGAAGTTCTCATCCCCCTTTACTTTGCCCTGGTGAGACTGCATCTGGAATATTGTGTACAGTTCTGGGCTCCTCAGTTCAAGAAGGACATAGGACTCCTTGAAAGAGTCCAGCACAGGGCCACCAAGATGATTAAGGGAGTAGAACATCTTCCTTATGAGAAGAGGGAGCTGGGTCTCTTTAGCTTGGAGGAAATTGAGGGGTGACCTTATTAATGTTTATAAATATGTAAAGGGTGAGTGTCAGGAGGATGGAGCCAGGCTCTTCTCAGTGATGTCCAATGATAGAACAAGGGGCAACGGGTGCAAGCTGGAGCACAGGATGTTCCATGGAAACATAAGAACAAACTTTTTCACTGTGAGGATGATGGAGCACTGGGACAGGCTGCCCAGAGAGGTTGTGGAGTCTCCTTCTCTGGAGACATTTAAAGCCCGCCTGGACAGGGTCTTGTGTGACCTAATCTAAGTGATCCTGCTCCGGTGGGAGGGGTTGGACTACATGATCTTTTGAGGTCCCTTCTAGCCTCTTACATTCTGTGATTCTGTGATTTACCAGCTCATCCTACTCAGACGTGCTCACCTCTGTTCCTCCCTTGTGCTGGAACTGGCCATCACGCAAAAGCATAATGAATCGTATCTGACTTTATCTCACATCAGCTATCCCAGAAGAAATGAAAACAAATTAGATGCTTGGCTTTAAACCAAATCAATTCCTTAATCTCGGCCATGGCATGGCTGTGCAAACATTTATAAGGAAAGCGAGGACAGGAAATCATGAGAAAAGCAGGACTGTGCCCTCTGTAGCGATACGGACCTAGACTGACCATGACCCTTCAGCAAGGGGACTGTAGTCCTCCACTGGGGACACCTGCAGTGGCATATGTGTTGCAGGTTCCATGGCAGAGGAATTCATATAGAAGTTCTGAACCCTCTTCCCACTTTCCCTCTCCTGCTGTCCTTAATTGCAAGGTAAAACGCGCCGGATTGAACTTCTCCTAGAAAATCTTCCTGAAGGGCCAGTTAGGTTTACACTGTGTGTCAGTGTCTCTGCAGTAGTTCGATACAAGGAAATCTTTAATAACAGATATTTGAAGTCTGGTGTGTCCTCCTACACAGCAATTGGTCAAGTGTAGCTCTGCTTATGACTGTGGAGGCACGCTGTTGGGAAATGGTTCTTAGGACAAACACTTTTCAAAATTATAAAGAAAAGGCACACTCTCATTGTTTTACTTTCCTTTTTCTAGGTTTAGAGATTTCTTCTCTGTAAGCAGCATCTCTTTTCAGAGCACACAACATTATCTGGAACAGTATGAAGTTATCCAGACTATATACAGTAGTGCTCTTACACTGTGCTTGATATTTCCCACTGGCAACATAAACCCATTTATTTCTTGACTCATCCTTTCATTAGCTATAATCCCATTACATATATTATTCATAGAATAATATGAATTCAGAAATATATATTGGTGGCCCTTTTTTAATCAGCCTGAAATCAATCTTATTTTCCCCCCACTTTTTAAACCAATTTATTTTTTTAAAATTAATTTTCCAGTAAAGCTCTTTTCATTTCACTTTGTATGATCTTGTACGTATGGAGCAAAAGAAGGAAAACATCCAGGTCTATTTATATGCAAGTAAATGGAAGTGATATATCCATGTGTTTTATAGATGGCTTTAATTTTCTCTGTAAAAGCACCTTACCACAGAAGTTTATTTCCCTTGAATGAAAATTTAAACTACCAAAGCATCAACGTAGCAGGTGGAAGTCTTTATTACTTTTTACCACATACCAGCTTTTTAGACATATCAGTGCTACACACAAGTATTAAGGTCATTAACAGTTAGAGAGATCTGTATAGAGATATAAGGCAAACAAATAAGATTGAGAGTCCATGCTTTGCAATGATACAACTTGGCTCTGGGAGGTATCATAGTCTGGTAGGCACAAAGTTCGACTCCACCACAGCATGTCTAGTGTAAACTTTGACAAGTAATTTTTGCTCTGTGACTATTTTCTCTAAAGCAAAATGGGGACTTAAACACTTTCCAAATTTTCTCTAATATGCAGGAAGAATATTCTTTGCCTTTAGGACTTTTGGGAATCTTTCTGACAAGATAACCTCCCTTAGCTATTTCTACATCAAGCATATATCTTCTGACTGAAACAGAGAGTGTGACCTATAGTGAATTTATCATGTCCCTAGATCAGAATGTTTAAATACAAACACTGAGCCTTATATTAGCCTGAATGAGTCTAAATTCAACCCATTCTACAGTATTAACACGCTGTTTCTTACTACAAAAATAATCTTTGCATAGACTGTTGATCACCATAATCTAGTAATTCTAAAACCTTCAATATTTACTTTAATAATACACCCACTACAAAATAATTCCTACTTCAGAAATGCAATATAGAGAGACTGAGCCTCTTTGTGCTCTAAATCTGAGACAGGGCAAAATTCAAATTATTCTCCTATCCCTTTTGTTTCCTTAACCTCTTATTTAGGACATGCAATTTGGGCACTTTGATTTCTTCAAGCAAAGGAAGATGCTATCCAGACAGAAAATGTCTTTGCTCTAATCTAGATAGAATTCTTTTTTAATTTGTCCAAAGCCTTTAAATAAAAGCTACCTCTTCCAAGCCACTTTCGTTTGCCGCTAGAGAAATACATAGGGTGTTAGGGTTATCAGGAGACTGATCTCCATTTCAGTTAGTTCATTTCCATATTTTAAATTTCTATTTCTTAAGACCTGATTGCCTATGACCCTCTAGGTAAGAGCTGTCACCCTGGAGGATTTATGGTTTATTCCTGCTACATCCCAGATTGAGTTCCTCCCTGCCCCCCACTCCCCGCTATTTCCATTCCCTGAATAAAATTCCCAATCACTTTTGAATACCTTTTCTCTTCTTTCCTTTATTCTGCCTTGTCTTCCCCACCACGCTCACATCCCATCTGCTCTCTTCAGCACTGCCAACATCTCCCAAATGACTCCAGTCTAGCTGGTATTGCAGCACTAAAAAAGTCTCCGTGCCTGGAAAATATCACTCCTACCTATACAAATAACTATTTATCTACTTGCCCTCTTTGTCTACATGCTGATGAAAAAAAGTAACCAACCAGACTGGTACTGGAGTCAGGCAGATTCTTCTCTCACTGAACTTCTGCCCAGAACTTTTTTTTGCAAAGAAGAAATATGGAGTTTGGATATCACAGAGCCCTGATCTGGTTCTTTAGCTGTCTTTTTATTACCTTTTGTCTCATTATGTCAAGCAAGGCAGGAAAAGTGGAATAAGATGGCCCTTCAGGTATCATTTAATTCATAGTCCTGCATTGTTATGTTCTCAGGCCCAGGGAAGAATGCAGAGGTTCATATAAAAAAGAACTTAGCAGCAGTGGTTTGCCAAGATAACCAAAATCTCTAGGGAGTTCAGGTCTGCTGCTATGCTGCAAACCTAGCTTTTCTACCAGGAACTCTGTCGTTCCACAAAGGGACCAGATAACTGCATCGGCATTTTCTCTCTCTGCATGTAACTTTAATTTTGCAGCCCTAAGCTCTTCCAAGTTTGCAGCTACTGAGCAAAGCTCAGTAAGCAAGTATATATTTTCAAGATACCAAAAGGAAATAGTTTATAACATAGTTGCTTTTAAGAGAAGGAAAGGACATTTCCTGAACCTGGTCAAGCCCAGTGCTGTGACCACTTCCCTGATGGCACCATAACAGGCTCCCCAGGGAAGGGGTCCCAGAACTGAGCTTGATTTCAAGAAACATCTGGATGATGTGCTCAGTGCCATGCTCTGACTTGTCAGCCCTGTGTAGAGCCAGGAGTTAGACGACGATCCTTGTGGGTCCCTTCCAATTGAGCATATTCTAAGCTGGTAAATAAGCCTTTAAGGGGAAAGAATAAATGTAACTTCAGCCAATTGCTTTACTACCAGGCAGATCTTAATCTTTCAAAATGTCAAAAAAAACCCCCAAACCACCCCTCCCCACAAAGCTAAGATACACGCACAGGGCCAAGTATTCTAAAGGGAGTAATGGAAAGCGTGACTCTTAAAACCCTAACAGGTAACAGCGCTATGCTGCAGAGAAGGGCTGTCTCAGCTCCCATCTACAACTGCTAGGAAAACAAGGCATTGATAGGATGCCTTGCCCAAGACATGAGGGAAAACCAGACAGGCAAAGGGTGGGAGTGCAACACCCCTACCCCTACTCCCCAGAGCTAAACTAATGCCCCGGTTTCCTTTATGTTCTATGCCTTTTTAATGATTACTGAATTTCTCTATGCTGTCCTTCAAAGATGTAATCTGATTACAGTTTCTGTTCAAACTTTCTTGTGATAACTGCAGCTGAAGACTTGATATCATTGTTTAAATTTATCCGTCTGAAAGCTTCAACTGAACATTATTATTCTGACAAGAGTTTTTCTAGACAGCTGATGAAATTAACTGAAGATGAGAGCCACAAATGAAGATTCTAATCAAAATTAATACCTGCATTGTTAGGGGTTGACAAGGTGTATGAACATGTATGTTTCATCTGTTAAATCTTTTGATCCTAAAAAAAGAAACAAAGCTTTAGCCTTACCTCTGTTTTGATGAGCGTGAGAGTGTTTTAATTCTTTTAGACCATTTCCATCTGTCATAAGTAAAAAATTAATTCACTGATCACTACCTGTACTTTATGCTGATAATCCCCTCCTACCATATCTTCTAATCAGGCATGGGGTCGTCTTTCTTCACATATAAGACACCTGCAACTGCTCCCTTTGGAGCATCTTCCCACCTCTCCTATTCCAATCTGTCACATCCAGGTGTCTGCTGAAAAGTCAAGGTCACCATGTAAACAGCAGGGAATCAGGGAAAGGATCTCAGGACTGGAACAAAGTGAAGAGTTGAGCAGACAAAGAATAGACACAAAGGGAAGAGAACTGAGAATGTCTTGAAGCATTCTTAATTTTCCAAACACATCCAGTAGTGGACTTAAAAATGTCAATACAAACTCTTCCTATATTGCAGTGTTTGAGCCTTCTGCCTCCAGGTTAAAGAACAGATGTACAGCCCTGAACTTATAGACAGCTAATGGAGAAAGTTTGGCAGAGAAAAACAAACAGGGGCAGTTGCGGTCACAGGTGTGGGTAACAGCTTGAATTGGATTTACATGCCAAGGTTTTGGTAGGAGGCTGCAGGGGTGGCTTTTGTGAGTAGGTGCTCCCATGTTGGATGGAGCCAGTTCCAGCCAGCCCCAAGAAGGACCTCCTGCTATCTGGGGCTGGGCCCATCAGTGGCAGTGGTAGCACCTCAGAGATAACATAGCTAAGAAGGGAGAAAAAAACATTCAACAGCAGGCAAGAGAGAGGAGTGACAATATGCAAAACATCTATGCAGAGACCAAGGTAAGTGAAGAAGCTGTGGCTGAAGAAAGACTTCTGATACCTGTCTGGCTTTATCAAGTTTTTGGACTTGTGTAACTTATCCCTCCTTCCTCAGATTTTTTCACCTCCTTGGTGATGTCAAACCAACCATCGTGTAGCCATACTTCAGTACAGGCTTGAAAACACTTGGTAACAGTGGAGACAAAATAAGCAAAGGGGAACAGGACTGAGAAGCTGGCAACAAGACCATCCAAAAACAGCCATAAATGTTTGTGATGGTGAGGAGGAAGGACTGAGGTCTTTAATCCCTTTCTCTATCCTTCACAACCATGTGAATTGCTGAGCAGAAATTGCAGTGAGACAATGAATTTCATTTGTGGAATTTAAAAGCATATTCAGCCTCTCCGCAGACCTTTTCTTTTCGTAGGCTTGCATAGGGACTCAGCACTGAAGTAGCTAACGCCAAATGATTTGGGAATGCATTAAGCACACACAAACACAAGTCATTGCATGCCACTCTCTACTCAGGGTTAGCAAAAGAAATCTTTAACACTTCTTTTTTAATCTTCAAGAAGAAAATTTCTGCTCATCTCCACCACTGACATGCTTTTTCTTCTACAGCATTTTTGAGCGATGGTTAAGAAGACACAGACCCATGCTAGAAGTTTACCCAGCAGCCAATGCACCCATTGGGCACAATCGAGAAAATTACATGGTCCCCTTTATCCCCCTTTACCGAAATGGAGAATTTTTTAAATCCTCAAGAGATCTGGGATATGACTATGAGTATCTGCAAGAACCAGGTAATGTTATTATTTTGGGTAAATGTCAAGTTTGTTGCCTATAACCTGGAATGTCTGTAAAATGAGAAGACACTTTAAAATCCTCCTACTTCAGATATTTTCATGATTATAGTCCCAATTTGTTTTCATGTTTCTGATCTAATGTAGAGTCAACATGACACCATGAGAAAAGTTCCAACCAAAAATCAGTCACTACCATTAATGCTGTCTATCCTAGCCAATGTAAGATCAGAATCTCATCCAAATTATCATCTCATGATTAGAACTGGGGAGAAAAACTGCTGGATTTCATCTCTGCCATTCGTCCAGCTCAGCTGTTACTTTGAAATACATATGGGAATCTGTGGGATTTTCCAAATTCTGGTCAAGGCTTAAAGGAGGGCAGATGCAAGGCTCTCTGATTTACAAATGTAATCTGATCTCAAAAATATTCAGAGCAAAATTCACCTTTGTACCAAAAGGCCAACTCCAGATCTGTGCAGCACTTAAAGCAGTGATCCATTGACTTTGTTCTTGCCTTATGGTTACTCGTACAGAATGCAACTGAATCATTCATAATGCTCATCTCATTTAATAGAATGATTTTTTTCACTTTATAGTGATGGTTTTGATATGCATTGTTGTTCATAGGTAGTTTTGAGTAGGGCCTTTTGGCCATCCTCAGACAAAGGGAGGACAAGAGGGATCCCAGGTCTCATGCTCAGAGTTGTGGCATTCGTACTTTTCTTGAGTAGTACAGGTTTCCTTATTGTTTAAGAGAAGGGTTAAATCCTGTTACAAATACAATGTTGCCTGGAAATGTGGACTGCTCAGTTACTTTGGCCCAACCCCTTATAAAAGTGGGCCATTGGAAATATCCAACATATCTCCTGTGTTGAACACTACAAAAAGCTTCCCTGTCTGAGGCAGAAAACTTCCTGTGAATGCAGCTCGTCAGTTAAAAGGCAATCCAGAGCTAAAAGTCCAGTAGCTATACAGCAAAAGCACCAGGGACATTTTACCGATGCTAGCATTTGCTAGATTTTTATCTTTATCAAAACAATATCAATTCTCAGGGAATCCCTGTTTTCCTGACAGAGTTTCCTTACTAATGGGGGTGTACGTTTCCTGCGTACTTGATAAACCGTCCAGTCATGCATTTAGCTTGTTTGTTCACTTCTCAAGTAAAATCTGGCTTCATTCACAGTCTTCTTATTGACTATTTTACGTGCAATGAAAGGAATCTACAACTCTCCTGCATAGCTGCTAAGGCTGTTTTAGTATTACAACCCAGAGACAAAAGTCAGTATTTCCACCAACATACCCTGAACAGTTTGGTCAACCCCAAGTATTCAGCCAGAAAATAAGCTAATAAATGCTTCAAATGTAATCTCAAAATTATTATTTTGGTCTCATTGGTAGTATTTTTGCCTTTTTATTAACGTTGCCATAATTCAATTCTTGATCAAGACCAAAAATATTTATACACAGTTTTAATTAAAGCCACTAGTTTCCTAAAACCACATTATTCTTAGAATCATCTCACTAAAAAAAAGTGCCAAATGCCACTGTTTTCAGAAATATCAAGTCCTGAATTTGTTCTGCAAAAGGAAGAAAATGGTAAGCTGTTTATTATTAGCAATTCACTTCTGTTGCTTCCTGGTTTCTTCCTTTTTTCTGGGGAGAACACCATCATCATAAAATTAAACTCTTATTAAATTCTACCCATGTTTTTAACACAGAGGTAAGGAAAGTAGTTCCTTAATTATTTTGAAGATCAACACAAAGAGTCAAATTCAACCTCATTTAGAAAGCACAGATAATCCTCAAATGTCACTCTACCCCTTGTTAATCTCACTGAGAAGAGAGCTTAAGGTATTTCTTATCTGAACGGAAGAGCTAGTTACAAATGGCTCGACTCTCAAAATGCAGATACAGACTTTTATCAGTACTCTAGCATTTAACCTAAACTTTTCTCCAGACAGAAAGGCTGGATTCCTGTTCAGAGGAACATGGGAATAAACAGGAACTTCTTGCTAGAGGAGCTGAAGCAGGAAAGCTTCCTGGCCCACCCTGAGAGCTCCTCAGAGGAGAAAAGAAAGTCTGTGACTAGCAGTCATGAGTTACTGGATAAACTGAAATTGAGTCATCATCCCTGAATGCGTTTAAAAGATGGGTAGATGAGGTACTTGGAGATGTGGTTTAGCATTGGACAGGAACAGTTCGACTCGATGATCTCAAAGGTCTTTTCCAACCTTGTGATTCTGTGAAACAGGAAAAAAGTTACAGAGGAAAAAAAAAATCATAGCAGTGAAAATCTGGGTGTTTAGAAGAGGCAGCAATTCTCTAGCTCTTGCAAATGAGGAGGAAGAGGAAAGGCAGAGGAAGAGGACAGAACAGAATAAAGGATGAGCACAAAAACCAGGTCTTGTTGACTTTAAAGGAAGCAGCTGGAGGAAAGCATCAAGGACATCAGTTCTGAGTTACAGCACCACCAGCCTGGTAGAGATGAAGCAGGACTACACAGAGCATGACGAGGCTGGTTACAAGAAATAAAATTTGGAAAGAATCCAATGCCAAAATGGCATTTTAATGCTAAATTATGTTGTTGCTGTTCCCTGGAGAAAAATCTGATGCCTGCAGCCCTGCTTTCCCCTGAAAAGCAAATCAGTGTGTGACAGTATGTGGTTATTTTAATTGCAGCTTCATTTATTTTTATACATGTGACAGCCCTGAAGCAGAAGTGGTCACAAACAGTGTGTGTGGAAATCCATCCCTCAGGAATCAAAGACACATATCAGAGCCTAGTTACTGCAGAGCTGATCTGAGCAGAAATTGTAGCAGACACCCAGCTCTCCCTCACAGGAGAACTGTGAACTGTAAAGCTACCAGAGCCTGCACAGCTTACTGAAAATGAGCATTTGTTAGTATCAATAAAAAAGATTTGGAAGACTAACGGCACCACCTAGCAATAGCTGTCAAAACAATTTTATGTGGCAAGAGCTATTCCAAGCACTTAGATTTCAGGGCCTGGACTAAGTCTTTTCTGTTTTATTTCTTTCTCTTCCAGAATGGGAACAGATAAACCCCTAGATAGAACATTGACTTTCCCCTAGAAAATCTCCCTCTCTCTGTGGGAACAATTTGATGACCGTGACATGTGTAGCCTGGTGACTAATATTTCCTTTTTGGAAAAGCAGGCAGTTGCCCCATTATAAACCCAAGAATCTAACCACCAGTTGCAATTTTTGGACACCTTAACTAATAACATATAATGATCTTTGACATTCAGTGCAAAGCAAGGGATAAAAACATTGTGATTACAATGTAGAAGGCCAGGTTACTCGTGGATGTGATCAGGAAGAGAGCTCAGATCCAGAGTCTGACTGCAAGCACATTTTGGTTTCTGGCTCTTTAGTAATTTGGTTGCAAAATCACATCTGGTGAGTAGAAAATGTGGCAGCTGGCAAATATGGCACCACCATGGAGGGACTCTGCCGAGTCTCCTGACTCAGGAGCACACACTGTTGGCCATAATGTGATTGGATGATGTTATGCATAGAATCATAGAATCACTAGGTTGGATAAGACCTTTGAGATCATTGTGTCCAAACATACCTGTCCTCTACTAAACCATATCCCTGAGCACCTTGTCTACCTGTCTTTTAAATACATCCAGGGTCAGCTACTCAACCCCCTCCCTCGGCAGCCTGTTCCAGTGCCTGATAACCCTTTTGGTGCAGAATTTTTTCATAATGTCTAATCTGACCCTGCCCTGGCGCAGCTTGAGGCCATATCCCCTCATCCTATCACCTGTTGTTTTGGTGAAAAGACCATCTCCCACCTCTCTACAACCTCCTTTCAGGTAATTGTAGGGAGTGATAAGGTCTCCCTTCACCCTCGTCTTCTCCAGGCTGAACAACCCCAGTTCCCTCAGCTGCTCCTCATAAGGTTTGCTCTCCAGCCCCTTCACCAGCCTGGTTGCCCTTACCTGGACATGCTCCAGGACCTCAATGTCTTTCTTGTAGTGAAGGTTTGGTTTTAATCCCTGGGATCCATTATAGCAATAATGTAGTTTGATGCTACTACAGAACTCAAGATGCCAAGTAATAGACTTGCCACAGCACATTTCTTCATCAATCATCATGGAAAGTCCACCTTATTACTCATTGTTTCACCTTAAAATTGCACTGCTGTGGTTGCCTACCCTCTCAAAGACATTCAGCAACCCACACAAAATGGACTGCTTGTTTTTTTCAATTACATTAAAAAAGAATGATGTGATGTGTTAAGAGTAAGAAATGATTTGTTGCTGTTACCTAGAGCTAACACTCGCCTTGAGAAGAAAGAGTATGTCAAGTGTTGAATGCTAAGAACATTGGGTAACGTCTCCCACAAAGCAGCTATGTGTCATTGTCCCCACTACCACTCCCTTGACATTTTTCCCAGGTAGTCATCAGAAAACACAGTTGTTGCACTTTTGGCCTTTCACAGTTTAAAGAATTATGGTAATGGAATATTGAAATCTGAGTTTGCATGATTTTGGCTGAGCAGCCAGTTCAGTCATAGGTTTACTGTTGTGTTAAAGTTAGAGATTAACAAATTATAGGGTGTCCTGGGCTGCTCCATCATCTGACACCCAACAGTTGTTATGGCAACCTTATGATAGCAATGCCAAACACTTTTTTTGTGTGGCAAAAGGAAACAGGCAGTAGATGCCAGGAGGTGGCTTTTGGCTTTGAGCTGATTACAGAAAATGTACAGACAGAGGCTGAAAGCAAGAGAAGGGCATGTTTGACTGGTTATCAGGCTACAATAAAGTAGATTAATCCCTTCCAAAAGGGCCTGCCATGAAATGTAACACCTTATCATCTCAAAGTCATGTTATGTTTTACTGGGAAGAAGATAGCTCAGACCTCCGACTAGTTTTGATGGAGGAAAGAGATAGTTCAAGAATAAAGTACAAGTTTAAGATGCCCCTTTGAAAACATCCATGCCCCAGCTAAATTCTGCAAGTGATGTAGTTCCTGTTACATATCAATTTTCTTTTATCATATCCATTCACCAGTTTAAATAGCCAGATTGTTTCTAATTTAGACATGTTTGCAAAATAAAGGTAGAAGAGTCGAGTTAAAGTACATTAGAGTTGCAAAGTCAAGCACACAGAGTTAAGAAATGCCAGCATTATGGTTTGTATAGCCATAACACACCCTCCACCTCTACATGCATGCACTATATTTACCTACACACTACTTTTCCCCAGACCCTCACCTCATTCACTACATAGCATAGATAGCATTCATGAAGAACTGTATGTCCAATCCTTTCACAGAATCACAGAGTAACAAGGTGATTCTGTCTACTCCTTTCTACTCCTTATTTTCCTTCTCTCAGTTAAGCAGCGTGTAGCCTAATGTGTGATTTATTGAACACTTTTAAAATACTATCCTGAAGATGTTTCCTCTAACACTGTATTTGGTGGTGATCACTACAGCAGCTAAGTCCTGCAGAGATACTAATTTATATTCACAATACAAAGGATTCAGTGAGTGGTACTGCCCTCATTTGACAGATGAGAAATGAAGGACTGAAGGTATAATGCACCTCATACCCAGAGGTTTGTTGAGTTCAGTCTGAAACATCAAGAACCTCTTTTACGTGTAATTCTTAGCATTTATATATCTAATGAGAAGCAGAAGGTTGAACATGCAAACTCTTGAAATACAATCTCAGAATGTGAAGTTGGATTATTTGGAAAACAAGGACCAGAGAAATAGCAACGAAACATTCCCCAAAGTGAAGCTGAGTTGTAGGAACAAATAAACTATATCCAGCCTAAACTTAGCCTAAATTGTAATTACATCTCAGGAAGTGATTCAGGCATATAGTGATAAGGAAAACTTAACCTTAAAGGTGCTCCAAACCAAAAGTGGTTTTTTGCAGTGCATGTTAAAACATCAGAAGCACCATGATTGAAGAAAATATATGGGATTACTTTTCTTGACACCAGTGAAAATTCAAGATTTCAAGAAGACATTTATAGGCTTTGTGAGCGTATATCACACTGTGTGGTTGAGTATATCTAAATAAGTCTAGACAGATGAATATCATTTAAAAATAAACTCTGTAGAGGGTCCCTGAGATGTTTCCCAGAGAGGTGTTTTTTGGGTTTTTTTTTTCCCTATAATAGCTAGTAATTACAGCTACTAATTGGGAGAAGTGAATTCCAAATCTTCCTTGACAAGGAGACACATATTCCTGTTTCTCAAATTCAAGGCAACAGGTTGTTGGGTGCATTATGAAGAGGTCACTTTCCAACCACAACCATGAAGTGAGAGCCCTGTATGTCAGGGTTTAACTCATCGGGCCATAGTGAGAAAACCAGACAGAGACACACACATGTATAACACAAAGCAAGAGGGCAGTTAATTATTTAACTGGTGAAAAGCTGCCCTGGATTCACCAAAGAAAGAGGGCTCCAATTCTTTAAGATGTTTTTGTGAGTCACCAGAGAGTAATTGTGTACTGCCTCTCCCTACACAAGGACTATCAAATGAAACAAGAGGTTCAAAGTTAGTGAAAGGAAAGTTTTATTTTGTTACCCAACATATAGTTAAGGCAAGGATCTCCTTGTTGCAAGAAGTTGTGATGAAAGTTCAAAGAGCAGCTAGAAAAGCTGACAGAAGGGGAAAAAAATCCTCTAATAACTATTATATACAGTGACACCACATCTGGTTCAGGAAATCCCTGAGCTGCAAATTGTTGGAAGCTGGTTAAGTATTTTCTGAAAAGATCATAATAGGCTTGACCTGTTCTTAAACTCTTCCTAGCTGATCTGTTTTGGTTATTGATGCCAACGGAAAGCTGAGCCAGCAGGACCTTTGACCATACTGTATCAAACTTCTTTGGTTATAGTCTTACTGTTTTGTACAAAATCATAAAGAGCACTGGAGACAGTGAATTCTGTTTCTTCCTTTAATATGAAGACTGAGAAAGCGACTATAAGGGCTGAAGAGATTTTTTTTAAAACAAACCTATTTGTGACCTTCAAACAGTTTCCACCAATGCAGTTTCTTTTTCAATGAACCTTCCAGTATTATCCATTATATAACCTTTATAAACTGACAGTATAATGCATAATTTTTCTTTTTGTTTTTTTTTCTAGCACTTGATTCTTTCCAGGAGTTTTTAACACCCTACCTTGAGCAAGCCCGTCAGATCTGGGGTTGGTTGGTTGGAGCAGCTGTGATTGGAGGCATAGTTACTGCATTGCTCACAGGGCTCCTGGTGGTCTGCCGGAAGAAAAGAAGAGGAACCTCTTCAGAGGTCCAACCCTTGCTCATAGAAAGTGAAGATTACAACAATGTATCTTATCAGTCAAACTTCTAGAGGCCTCCAGTAACTCAGTGATATTACTAAGGTGCTAATCAAGCGTGCAGTGTTTGATTTGTGTTTACAAATACCTTGTTGAGGTGTTCTGGATAGGCAGTCTTGTTCCTCAAGCCTCTTGTAACCTCCAATATTGTAGTATCTTATTGGACTGACTCCTACAAAAATCTCCCAGATCCAACATAAGTTACCATACCACCCAAAGAACAGCGTAACATCATGTATTTCCTATGCTTGATTAAATAATGCTCGTATGAAACCAGGTTAGCTCATGTGTTGGAAGCTTTATGTACAACTATCTGCTCTTTTATTTTCTCTTTTAAATCTGTAGGCTCCAATCCCAAAGCCCAATGAATCCATGTGATTGGTGCGTGGATTTAGTGAGAGGTGCCTGACAGCACCATCAGTGTGACATTCACTTTGTGTTTGAATGTAAGAGCAGAAAAAGCCTTTTAGTTTAGTGAGAAAAATACGTGATGCCTTGGAGCAGAGTGAATGACCCACAGACACATATTTCTTCTAGGACAGAAAAATTTTCTCTCCAGCTCCCATAATGTCCTGTTTGTCTTTGATTGACTGCCATCAGCAGCAGTAAGTGGAATCTCAGAAATCACTTCTCACTTGTCTCAAATGCTCCAGTTAGCCACCTTCTACACTGTCTGGAATTCATCTGGGGAGCTGAGAGGTTTTAGGAGATGAAACCTGGTCTTATCATGTCCACCTCTGTTCAGTTTGACTTAAAGATTGCACATACCATGGTTAAATTTTGGTTGCTCAGTAGGCATATACTCTATACAGATAACCCAAATATAACAAAAACATGTGCCATGGATTCACCCAGGCTGGAGGCCAGGTACCCCCCAAAGCTGCTCTATCACTGTCCTCCTCAGATGGGCAGGGGGGAGAGAATATAACAAAAGGTTCATGGTTTGAGATAAGGACAGGGAGAGATCACTAACTAATTTCTGTCATGGGAAAAACAGACGTGACTCAGGGAAAACTTATTTATTACCAATCAAATCAGAATAATGAGAAATCAAACCAAATATTCAAACATCTCCCCCTACCCCTCCCTTCTTCCATTCCCCATTGCTCTCCCTCCTCCACCCCCAGCAGCACAGGGGGATGGGGAATGGGGGTTGGGGTCAGTTCATCACAAGTCTCTGCTGCTCCTTCCTCCTCAGAGGTAGGACTCCTCACGCACTGCCCCTGCTCCAGCCTGGGGTCCCTCCAACAGGAGACAGTCCTCCATGAATTTCTCCACCATGAATCCTTCCCACAGGTTGTAGTTCTTCATGAACTGGTTCAGCTTGGGCTCCTCTTTCCATGGACTGCATGTCTGGCTGAGGAACCTGCTCCAGCACAGGCTTGCATGGGGTCAGTTTCCTGTGGGTACATCTACCTGCTCTGGCATGGGGTCATCCACAGGCTGAAAGTGGATATTTGCTCCACCATCATCCTCCATGGGCTGTAGGGGGAAAGCCTGCCTCACCATGATCTTGAGCATTGGCTCTATTGGACATGAGGGAACCGTCTGGCATCTTCTCATAGAAGCCACCCCTGTAGGCCCCTGACATCAAAGGCTTGCCACACAAACCAAATACACAAGGTATCTAATGGCATGACAAGCCTTAAAAGAAAAGATTCAATCCTTTTTTGGTGACTCCAACTAGCTTTTGATAGTTCCAAAGTTCAACTCCAGCCAAAAGCATAAGCTGTCCCAAAATGATCTGTACTGTTAGTCCAGTTGAGAAGAGTCCTATCACACTTTTGTCTTTTAAGAAATGAACAGAACATGGCGGGGGCCATGGCTTTAGTGCTGGAAAAACCTGCTCTACTGATGGTGATGCTGCCATCTGGGTTTATTCCAGGTATTCAGAATAGTCTTGTGGTTAAAGTGATAGATTTCAGGAACTGCAGATAAGGGCACCTTGAAGACTGAAAGGACCACAGGAAGGTTCAGAGGGACTGTGAGAAAATTGAGGGAGGGACGGTGAGTGGGAAGGAAGGGATAACACTTCATCATCTGAAAATGGGGGAAACGTACTTTAACCATTGGTCTGAGTGCTCTTTCCGAGTTACAAATGCCACAGGACCTCTCAGATGAGCTCTCTTCTCTCACTGCTGCCTCCAGTGAACATCGTCATGGAGCACTGAGAGGCATTATTTTGATGATAGTTTTCAACTGTCCAACACTCCAGTGAATTAATTTCCATTTCAGGTCAATTGCACTGGAATTGTCCTCTGAACTACAGAAATGATGGGTCTTTACACATCAGAGGTGACACAAAGCAGTACGGGGCTTGTATGTCCTTTAGAAGGGTCCACCTAGAGTGGATGTTTCTACAGGATTTCTGGTTCTGTTTTTTCACATCAAAATGTTAATACCCATCTTCTGCTGTGGAAATCCCATTTTCAAGGAGCATACAAAGACATTAGCAGTCTCACAACTATCCTTGACTGAATAGTAAGTCACAAAAAAGGGCAAAATTGAAGGTGGGAATAAAACTACCAGTGTATTCCACTAGCAATAGAAGGAACATGTGAACCTTCAAATCCAACCATATCCCATTCCCAGGAGCTAAGAGACTGACTGGTGCATGCTGATCTGCTCCATTGCCCTGATTAAGGAAGACACAGGCTAACGTCTCCTCCGGCTCAGCAAAGTGCAGGGCTTTTGCTGAATGAAGCTGTTCTCCCACATGAAAGATTCCATTCTTAAATCCAAAAGAGCTGTCTCTATTCCTGTGGCTTCTGACTGATCATCTGAGATACTAGTAGATGAATGATATCCAGCACTTTTAGAAAGCAGTAAAATCAAACACAGTGCACTGGATTTTAAATGCTTCCTGGCACTGAAGCATAGCCATAAGGAATTACATTATGATAATATTTCAAGTGGTCAATTCAGTCATTTTTGGTTTTTATAAACCAAAATGTCCTATTGGTAGAAATAAATGCTAGTGGGAGAGGACAACCATCCATATTTAAATTTTTACTTCAAAAAATGTTCATTGATTTCAAAATCAAATAAGCACAAACTTCTTTTATGCGGTCTATTTGAGGACTCCATTCAAATTCTACATCTACTACCTTGGTTTAATTTCTCTGAAATACTTCAACTAGCTAAAATGGGAGAAAAAATCCTCTGGCAGGCATGCAGTGAAAAAAACCAAAACCCATCCCTTTTTGCTCAGTGATTCTTCTAAAAATCTTGCTGCTTGTGCTCAATAGTCATGGTTTGGCTAAATATATTTTAAATTATTATGTAATTCTTAATTCTGCAAATCTTCTTATTCTGAACAAATTTGAAACATGAAACAAAAGAACTTTGAAAAGGAAATATTTGGGGACATAGAAGAATAAAAAGTGCTTTTTAATCCATAACTGTTCACAGAAGCCTATGTTGCATGAATGCCTGTGAATCCTGGGCTCCCTGCTCCCACTCAGCTCTACTGGGCAGATGGAGAGCTGCAAGCACACAAACAGTGGCTGTTACATTGGAGATACAAAGACTCTTCTAGTCTATGGAGGGAGAGTGGAAATCTCTCAAGTTGCCAGCAGCTTTCCAGGCAGAGAGGTATCTCCTATCGCAGTCTGAAGCCAGTATGCTTTTGGGGTCCGTAGTCCTGGTGTTAAAATGTGCCAAGAAGACAACTCCTGTGTTCCACTGGAAATTTGTTGAAAACAATGCCTTTTTGCAAAATAATTCATGTGATACTGTCCTCTGAAAAGTTGTTCTGATAGAATAATCCTAACTATATTAAGCAACCTTATCTCAGCCTTTGTGATATTCCATGGGTATTTCACTAGTTCTGCTCCTTTTCACATCAGTGAAGGCCATTTTTACCCAATGTACAAAGGACGTCCAACAGTTCCATTCTGATTCAACTTATCTGTCACTGTCTTCTCCACTGATCTTCACCAGTGTTCCCTGGGCCTCCCTGCCTTGGCCATGACAACACATCATCTGTGGAAGGATGAAAGTGAAGCTTTGGCTCATCAAGCTTCTGCACCCTACTTTTTGCCAGCTCTTGATCATCCCTTCTTCCCCAAAAGCATGGAATGCATAATTCATACCTTGTGACCAAACCTTGTGATCTATTAGTGAAAGTCTCTTATGGTCTTCTCAGAACATCTACCAGTTCCCAGGCAAGATTTTTCCTTTCCCTTTTGTTCAGCAGAAGATTTAACAGCCTGTTCTTATCCCCACAAGTTTTATCACAGAAACCTCAGCCTAGCTATAACTGATGAAAGGGAATGTGTATCCCCTTCATGCTTGTAGGCATACCCCCAAGCACTTTTTCCCATATGACCTGGCCATCATGTCTGCTTTGAGAAAGAACAAAGGACACAGTAACCCTGTTTCAAATAGTCAGTGTGATCTGTGGCAGGAAATAATACAGTATACATTAATCTTACTAACTAGGACACAGTTGATACAAGCAACACATGCCAGTTCTCCCCAATGCTACAAATGCAATGGCACATCATTTTCCTTCTCAGAGTCATGTTGAGGGTTGTGCTCACTCCTGTGCTCAGACAAATACCACCTAAATGTTGAAGAACCTCATTTTGTCAGAGATGTTTCCTTAAGATGGCAGCTGGAGCTCCTTTGATTTTTTTTGTTGTTTTTTTTTTAATTGGGAATAATGCAATGCCATGTAATCTGAATCAGAGTGGGCAGTGCTTAAACACAACCCTATCTTTACCTTTTCCCCTCTCTGGCCATGGTGACTTGAAACAAGAAACTTCCCATTGGCATTAAGTAGGTGGTTTAGACTTGGGGAGTTCATTCTGACAGGATCAATTAAAAAAATGGGGCCTTATAGTACTTGGTACTATAAAACTCTAGATCCTGTGTATGTAGACCATGCACACAGTGGGCATTGAAGTTAGGCTTATCTGAAAGTACTTGTAGAATCACCGAATGGTTTGGGTTGGAAGGGACACCAAAGCCCATCTAGTTCCAACCCGCTGCCACAGGCAGGGACAACCTCCACTAGCCCAGGTGCCCAAAGCCCCATCCAACCTGGCCTTGAATTCTGCCAGGGATCCAGGGGCAGCCACAGCTTCTCTGGGCAACCTGGGCCAGTGTCTCACCAGATACTTGTAAAGTACTTGTTAGATGAGGATCCCACTGGCTTCAGCATCCACGGGTACTTTTGCAGTATCAGCACCATGTTGTTTCACACAATGAAACAAAAATACCCTATGACTGATGTTCAGAAATCTTCTGCAGGATACCTAGTATCTTCACTGTAATGTCCTCAGTAATGTATGTCTCTGGCCTTTGCAGGACACTGTTACCTCTGTGAAGCCTTTTGTTTTCTCATCTCTTCTTTCTCCCATGGACTTTTAAGAGGCTCATTTAGTCAAGGCAGGACAATGAGCAGCTGTCAGTCTGTTTCATTCTGTTCTCCCTCCCACATTTTCCCCAAATTTGTATTTTTAGCACCTGTTCTCTCCATTGAGTTAAATCTGTAATTCACCATCTGCGTATACACATGTGTGTAGGGATGCAAGTCATTTTGAATCAGTCTCCATAGTGAGCTGAAAATTGGCAGCAATGAGACCTTGTCATTAAAAATGGCCTTTTACTGTAATTTTTTGTAATAAGCTCTGAATTAGATATGAAGTAGCTATTATAACTATAGAAAAACCAACTTATTTCTGCACATCCATCTTGCATCCATTAGGCTTTCTGCTGCCCCATTTTATATAGGGACATTTCCCCAGGAGTCTGCCTGCTACCTCCTTCTCCCCAAGGTGCCTGGCATGCCTAATTCACATGGTGACAAAAAGAGTTCTGGAAATCTGCTAGATTAGTAAAGTATGTGGAGAAATGGTTTTTTTCTCTGCACACAGACAACCTCCGTTCTGAAATAAGAACTCAGCAATAAACATTAATTCTGGACCTTAACTGTGGTCTGGCACTTCAGATCATCTCCCTTCATGCAACTCGATTCAGGCTTATGTGACTTCCCTCTCCTATCACCCCACAGTGCACTGGTTTCTCTCTCAGGAAAAGAAATTCTGAAGGCCTCAGCTATGGGATTTGTCCCACGTTATTGAGGCTGGGATCATCAAGGCAGTGCAAAACAGCCGGCAGGGATGGCACTGTCACCACTGGTACCTGATGTATAAAAACATTGTTTTCCAGTAAAAGAAACACGCTCAGGCAGTAATAAGCAATCAAGGCATTTTCAGGTCAATTACATGTTGTGGGCAGATTTTCACACATTTTCTGGAATCATAACAATGTTAAAAAGTTTCTGGTTTGAATTGTTTCTTGGAAAATTTCAGCACGACGATTTCATTGCACTACATTTTCAAACTGCTGTACATCTTTCTGAGCACTTCTGACAACAGTGCCATAAACATGAATAAAGGAGAGTAGTCTGCAGAGCATTTTAACTCTTAGAGCAGAGCCATGCACCAGGCTTTCCTTGCTCTGCATACCAATACAACTCACCTTGTAATCAGATTCTGGTTTTTCTCCACCGATGACTGATGCTAATGAGGTTTTTTGCAAGAGTAATGTCATTACTCACCTTAATTCCCTTGTGCAAGATACTGCAAATAAACAGTCCACACGCACCGCAGAAGAAAATGTATTTCTGGGGAAAGTGCTAAAAGTTTAAGCTCTTTGCAGGTGACCCCCTCATGTAAAGACAAGAACATGACAAACACGTGCTGGATATTTTGTTGCAGAGCTGAATGTGTCAGAAAGTTCTGCTAATAAAAACCTGAAGGCCTAGACTGTCTTCTCATAAATTTACTAGGAGATTGGCAGAGTGGAAAATACTGGTCCATTGAATGGTGCTCTGCTAAATTTACTGTCGACTGATTTCATTGTCAGATGACCTGGCTGTATAGAATGATATATATATATAACCATATATATAATAACCATATTATATAACACCATAAATATATATTTATATATGGTTAGATAGTTGGAAAAATACAAAATGACCAAGATCATGGCAGTATTGGTATACAGAACTGTTTATTGCTGTAATTATGAGAAAATGTGATTTATTTATTTATTTTATTCATCCAGAACACACATCTCAGAATGACAGAACTACAGCTGATAGCAAAATACATGTACTCATGGCAACAGAGAGGTGCTATATAACTGCATTCATATTGTAGTAGTAAAAGTTGTACAACAGGTTGTGTATATGTGTGTAGACAAGCCCTAGAAGGATTTTTCCTGCTCCTCTTTCATTACAATGACATTACAGTCATTTATATCGAGAACAAATGAATATATGATTTGTCAAGTCAGAACAGCAGCAATTTGTTTTAACTTTGATCTTGTCAATGCCACAGTGACCATGGAAAATACAGACCACCAGAGAATTTAGGATCCACATCCTCTTTTACACAGAGCTGCTATTTTCAAATTCATTTTTGTCTTTTTATTACATAGCCTGTGGTCCCAATTATTTAATCCAGAGGGTTGACTTTCAAAGCATCAAGCTCCTATTAACATTCAGGGAGAATTAAGCTCTTGACAGCTCTCATGTAAGAGCCTAAATGAAAATGAGGCATTTCTGTCTTCCCTACTGCTACCAGAAAAGGTGCTTGTCACTTCCAAAAATCAGATCACTTCTAGTCAGAAAGACTTCTCCCTTTCTGTGGAGCAAATAGACTTAAATCCACAAGTCAAGATACTGAGACTTGAAAAAACTGTGGCTTCTTGCCTCATCTTAGGAGCCATGGCACTACAGAGCACTACCAGGGATGTCTGCAGGGAGGCTGTCTCTTCTGAAATGGTGTTTGGAGGTCTGGATACGGATGACAGATTGGGGAATTACTGCAGTCATTGTAATTAAGGTGACATTCTTCTACAAGGAGAAATACTATTGCAAAAAGTTACAGGAAGGCTCATTTGGAAAATTAATCTATAGTGAGATCGGAAACTTTGGGCTAACGAAATTAACTTTCAGGAAAAGCAGAACAACAGTTTTGCAGCAGGAGACAGGACAAGTTGTTGGTTATTCAGACCATCAGTCATCAGTCCACAATGCACAATTTCAGATTAGGAAGTGCACTGTTACTGAGCTCAGTCTGATGCTTATGCATATGCTAAAGAAGACACCAGAAAGAGCAATGATAAATCATGGAGCCATTAAATTAATGAGAATTAAATTTGCGAGGAGTTGGAAAAGGGGAATGGATGAGAAGAGCAGATTATTTGAAGTCATCTTGCATACATAAATGCTGATGGGTTTTCAGGAGAAACAATTCCAAGTTGTGTTGATTAGAAATTACTTCAATGTGCCACCCTTCAGCCCTCCTGTAACATCCATATGGCTGTAATGTGCTTCAGGGCACATTTAAGGCTAAGCATGAGGTTCCCTGCAGTGAACAAGGCTCTGACTGGATTGCACAGCTGCTCCCCAGCTTTCTGGAGGCTGGTGAGACCAGCTATGGGGTACCTATTCCTTTTACCCACCAATGCAGGATAGGGAAAAGGTAAGGAACCACCTATGAGTACTCCTCAGATGACCTCAATTTTGTAACACACACTGCTTTTTCAGGTGGTTCTCCAGCAGAGATATTCTAGGACAGGGGAGCCAGCATTTACAGCCCATAATGTGCTGTGTTCTCCAAATAAGTATGTTCCCTATAGCATCAATGGAGGGGAAAAGGAGCTTCTGAAACAGATTTTTTACGACGAAATGCAAAATTCCAAGTCAGGCGAATCAGATCTCCCTGGAGGTCTCCAGAGGCTTTCACATCTCCCCACTGATCATGTGGGAAAGGTGTTCATTTACTTAGGAGATTTGGTTCATTGAATAACTGAGATTCATGACAGGCTGGTGCCTAGAGCAGGCAGACAGCTGCTGCTGCTCAGCCCACGGCTGCTGTTTTTCTCTCCAGCAAGGCTCATCTATTAGGGGAAGCAGTCTTTGCTGCCATTGCCCACCCTTCTGCTCACCTTGTTATCCAGAATTCATCATGATCAATGATGCCTATCCAGTGCTGAAGTGGGGAGGAGGAAGCACAGCTTTGCTGCTAGGAAAACAGCAGACCTCAATACTTTTCTTGCTGCCCAATGGAAGTAGAATTTATTTGCTTCAGTATTTTTAGCTGGATTTGCCAAAACTAATCCCCCCTCCCCCCATGCTCCCTTTCCACTACTCTCCTTGTATGAACAATATTTCCCTCTGGATCAAATGCATTTGTGAAGTCATTTCCCATAAAAACCTCTCCAAGTATCAAACAGAAAATCAAAGCTCATGAGCCAAAACACGTTTTGCCAAACCTTGTTACTTGGCTGGGGAAGGTGAGTGGGAGAGGATATTCTTAATGAAAGACACCATAATAATTTTTGAAAATACAATTTTTTTTCCCTCTGAAAGCTCTGCCCAGCATGTCACTGACCCTGTGTTAAATACAAATAAACACATTTTACATTTCCATAGCTCAGTAATTTTCTGAAGTGGAGACATTAACTTTCTGTGCATGTTTTTAACCTAATCACTAAAAATAAATGAGAAGAAATATATAGGATTTTTTTAAAAATTATTTTTCATCTTGCTGCAGTTAAAACTCCTCATCCTGGAGGGATGGTACCTTTTGCCATCATTATATCAAAATGCCACACTGGAATGAAAAAGCAACTCTGTGATTAATATATGCAGTTTGTGTTTTCTTATTTCTCAAAACCAAATAATTACCCAGAACTTTTGACAGCAATTCTGAAAAAATCAGAGAAATCTGAACATATGTATTAATCCTCATTTCACATGTAATTTTCCTAAAATAAAAACCCCAACCCTAAACCCTACAACCCTGCCAACTGCAGAAATGATTAGGTGGACATCTACCAGGACATTCATCTTGCAGAAAGATCAAATGGGTGCTTCAGTCTGCAGCGCTCCAGAAACACCTCTAACCACATTACTGGGAAATGGACTATGAGTTGTAAAGTTGCTTCAGATTTGCATCAGGGTCAGCAGTGTCTTGAAGACAGACACACAGTAAAATACCAGTTTGCCATTAAGACCTACCAAACGCAGCATGACCTGAGCAGGTATTGCAGCTGAAGCATGCTCTGAAACACTTTACCAGGCTGAGCAAACTGAAGGAAATGCCCAGATTTTGTTTCACTAAGGATTTCAAGTGCTCATCTTAAGTGGGAAAGATTTCTACAGACTTATGGGATGGGAAGGAATTTTGTTCATCGTTGGTTTTGGTGCGTTAGGGTCAGGCAGGTGCTGTGTTTTGTTACCACTGTGCTCTAAACAAAACTCCCGAAGTGCAGAGGACAGACTGATGTTCCACATTCCAGTGGCAGGATGACTCTGTGTGAGAATGAGATATGTTTATTCTGCTGCTGAGATGGTCTTATAGTCAAAGATATTAAAAAAATTATTTGGCATAGTACTTCATTTTGAATGATCTGGATTTGTCAGAAATTTCAAGAGAAGGCATACAAAGTAAGCATGTGCCAAACATTTTAAGTCAGAAAATCACTCTGGGTGTCTGCTACAATTTTTGTAGCTCAGTTATCCTACCTGGCTTCCTTCTCTTTTCCTACCCCTCCTTCCTGCTGTTGTTCCAGAGGATCCTGGGTTTCCTGCAGCATATATGCCAATCCTGTGTGGATGTTTCAGCTAGTACAGGGCAGCTCAAACAGCATTAGAGGCTCTGTTTAAGCAATGAAATCACAGACTCCCCTGCCAGCAGTAATACATACGCACATATGCACATCCACAATGCTTCCATGATTAAAGCAGTGTGTCATTAATTAAAACCAGGTCACAAACAGCAACTCAACCATGGTTTGTTCAGTCTTGGAATGGTTGTTTATTCCAAAGTCATGAAGCTTCCTGTAAAGTAAATACCTTGAGAGTACAGTGCCATAATTACATGATGAATAAATGTATGGTGCTCTGTCAAATACAATAAGAGACATACACTCACATTAGGGCATCCTGCTAATATAAAGGAATGCAAAATAACATCTGAATAGCAACAGAACTCAGCAGCAAAGTATTTCACTTCTCAGGATTGCCATCAAGATGAAATCACAGAATCACAGAATCACAGAATTGTAGGGGTTGGAAGGGACCTCCAGAGATCATCGGGTCCAACCCCCCCACCAAAGCAGGCTCCCTAGCTCATATTGCTCAGATAGGCGTCCAGGCGGGTCTTGAATATCTCCAGTGAAGGAGACTCCACCACCTCCCTGGGCAGCCTATTCCAGTGCTCAGTCACCCTCACTGTGAAAAAGTTCTTCCGCATGTTGGTGCGGAACTTCCTATGCTCCAACTTGCAGCCATTGCCCCTTGTCCTATCCCCACAGACCACTGAAAAGGGGCTGGCTGAATCCCCCTGCATCCCCTGCTTCAGATAATTATAAACTTTGATTAGGTCCCCCCTTAGTCTTCTCTTCTCAAGGCTGAACAGTCCCAGCTTACTCAGCCTTTCCTCATAGGGGAGATGCTCTAGGCCCTTAATCATCCTCGTAGCCCTTCTTTGGACTCTTTCCAGGAGATCCCTGTCCTTTTTATACCAAGGAGCCCAGAACTGGACACAATACTCCAGGTGGGGCCTGACCAGGGCAGAGTAGAGAGGGAGGATCACCTCCTTTGACCTGCTGGCTACACTCCTCCTGATGCATCCCAGGATCCCATTGGCTCTCTTGGCCACCGAGGCACACTGCTGGCTCATGGCCAACCTGTCATCTACCAGGACCCCCAGGTCCTTTTCCACAGAGCTCTTCTCCAGCAGGTCATCCCCCAGCCTGTACTGATACAAACAGTTGTTCCTTCCCAGGTGCAAGACTTTACACTTGCTTTTGTTGAACTTCATCTGGTTTCTCACTGCCCAGCTTTCCAGCCTGTCCAGGTCTCTCTGGATGGCAGCGCAGTGCTCCTGCGTGTCAGCCACTCCTCCCAGCTTTGTATCATCGGCGTACTTGCTGAGGGTGGATGTTATTCCCTCATCAAGATCGTCAATGAAGATATTAAACAGGACTGGACCCAACACTGAACCCTGGGGAACACCGCTGGTAACAGGCCTCCAGTCAGATTCTACTCCACGAATCACAACCCTCTGGGTTCGGTCCGACAGCCAATTCTCAACCCACCTCACTGTCCACTCATCTATCCCATGCTTTCTCAGCTTTGCTATCAGGATGTCATGGGAGACAGTATCAAAGGCCTTGCTGAAGTCAAGGTAGATGACATCCACTGCTCTCCCTCCATCTACCCAGCCTGTCATGAGATCGTAGAAGGCTATGAGGTTGGTCGAGCACGATTTCCCCTTAGTGAATCCATGCTGACTACTCCTCATGACCTTCTTCTCTTCCAATTGCTTGGAGATGGCATCCAGAACAAGCTGTTCCATTACCTTTCCAGGGGCAGAGGTGAGGCTGACTGGCCTATAGTTACTAGGTTCCTCCTTCTTGCCCTTTTTAAAGACTGGAGTGACATTGGCTATCCTCCAGTCTTCAGGCACTTCTCCTGTCCTCCAAGACCTGTCGAAGATGATAGAGAGCGGCTCAGCAATCACCTCCGCCAGCTCCCTCAGCACACGTGGATGTAACCCATCTGGGCCCATGGATTTGTGTGCATTAATCCCTTTGAGCCGCTCCTGGACCTCCCCTACTTGAACCAGAGGGAAATTCTTCATTTCCCAATCAGTCCTACTCTCATCCAGTGTCTGTGGGTCCCGGGGGGCCTTTGAAGTGAAGACCGAAGCAAAGGCGGCATTCAATATCTCCACTTTCTCAGCATCCCCCGTAACCAGGACACCCTCCTTATTCAGCAAGGGACCTACATTATCCCTGGACATCCTCTTACTGTTCACGTGTCTAAAAAACCCCTTTTTATTATCCTTTATGTCCCTTGCCATCTTAATTTCCAAGAGGGCTTTAGCCTTCCTAGTTGCATCCCTACAGGCCCTGACCACATTCCTGTATTCTTCCCAGGTGCTCAGACCCTTTTTCCACGATTCATAGATCTTCTGCTTCTCTTTGAGTTTGCTCAATAGCTCCCTGTTCATCCATGCAGGTCTTCTGCCTCTCTTTCCCCATTTCCTCCTCAAAGGGATGCATCGTTCCTGTGCTTGGAAGAAGTGCTGTTTGAATGCTAGCCAGCTCTCGCAGGCTCCCATTCCTTCAAACAGCGTAGCCCACGGGATAGCCCCCATTAAGTGGCGGAGGAGATCAAAGTTAGCTCTACCAAAATTCAGGGTAGCTATCCTACTTTTTGGCTTGCTTCTTCCACCCAGGATCATGAACTGAACCATTTCATGGTCGCTTTGCCCTAAGCTGCCCCCGACCTTCACTTCCCTAACAAGTCCATCCTTGTTAGTGAAAACAAGGTCCAGCAGCCGCCCTCCCCTTGTGGGCTCCTGCACCATCTGTAGCAGGAAATTGTCTTCAACACACTGCAGAAATTGTCTGGACTGCATACGACTGGCCGTATTGCTTGCCCAGCAAATATCTGGGTAGTTGAAGTCCCCCATAAGGATCAGTGCCCGGGAACTTGAGGCTACTTCTAACTGTTTATGGAATGCGTTATCTACCTGCTCCTCTTGATCAGGGGGCCTATAGCACACTCCCACAACAATGTCCCCCATACCAGTTTGCCCCTTGATTTTAACCCACAAGCACTCGACAGAAGGTTCATCCTTCCCCAGGTGGAGCTCAACACATTCTAGGTGCTCTCTCACATAAAGAGCAACTCCTCCACCTCGCTTCCCTAGCCTGTCTTTCCTAAAAAGCACATAGCCATCCATGACAGTGTGCCAGTCGTCCAGGTTGTCCCACCACGTCTCTGTGATTGCGATGAGATCATGGCCCTGCGACCGCACAAAGATCTCTAGTTCTTCTTGTTTGTTCCCCATGCTACGTGCATTTGTGTAAAGACAGTTCAGTGGTGAAGCAGATGTAGGTATCCTCAACGGCCCACAGCGAGATTTCTGACAGGGGACTGGCAAAAGTGGCTCCACGGAGGAGTACTCAGGGCAGTCCACAGAATTTTCCCTACTCTCACGTGGAAAAACGTCCCCAAGTCCACGACTGTGCTGTTGGTATTTACCTCTTCCCACCGTCAACTCCCGTTGTGTCTCCCGAAGCCTAACCCTGGCAGCCGCCTTAATATCCCCTTCCCCCTTCCTAACTAGTTTAAAGCACGATCGATGAGCCCTGCTATCTCCTGGGCGAGGATCCGCTTTCCTTTATAGGACAGGTGAGCCCCATTAGCAGTACTCATGCCAGGAGCAGAGTACACCATCCCTTGGTTAAAGAATCCAAAGTTCTTGCGCCGGCACCAGCCTTTTAACCACACATTCAACTCGTGGGTTATCCTGTCCTGCTCTGAGCCCCTCCTCCCACAAGTGGGGATAGAGCAGAATATTATTTGGGCTCCCCCCCCCTCAACAGAGCGCCCCAGGTCCCGGAATTCCCTTTTGACAGCTTGCAGGCTACACTTTGTGATTGCGTCCCTGCCTGCTTGAACTATCAGTAAGGGATAATAGTCAGTGGATCTTACCAGGCCTGGTAGCCTTCTGGTTATATCCCTGACCCGGGCTCCAGGGAGGCAACACACCTCCCTGCGTGTAGGGTCTGGCCTACATATAGGCCCTTCTGTCCCTCTGAGAAGGGAATCTCCTACTACGACTACCTTCCTCTCTTGCCTAACAGAGGCAGTCTCAAGGCGTGCAGATGACCGCCTCACTCTAGGCCTCCGCTTTCTCTGAGGCAGAGGGGCTCCATTCATCTCCTCAGGTACCTCCTCCTCAACTGTCAGGGCCCCAAACCTGTTGCTCAGGGACACCTGAGGGGGTGGGGTAGGTAGGCAGGGGGAGTGCCTACGACGCCGAGTCGGGACTGTCTTCCAGGCCTCCTCGGGGTTTGGGTCACTCCCATTAACCTGGCACGGGCAGTGAGGGGGGACCGTCTTCAGGTGTGAGGTGTCATCCCGACTGTCTTCCTTTTGGGACGCCAGGGAGCTACTCCACCAGTCAATCTCTCGCTCGCAGTCCCTGATCACCCGCAGTCTTTCAACCTCTTCCTTTAGTTGTACCACCAAAGCAAGCAGGTCATCGACCTGCTCACACCTCAGACAGGCTAGGTGTTTGCCTCTTATCCCAGGCAACTGCAGGCTCTGGCATTCCCTGCAGCCTGAGACCTGGACCGCAGCATCCCTAGGCAGGCCCTCCATCGGGGTTGCCCGAGATTTGCAGGGGGAACCTCTGCGCCTGGTGGAGACCATGGTTAGCTGAGCACACAGCAGACAGGGAACCCTCAGCTCGCCCTTTTGTACTCTGCGAGCCGGTCCTCTGAGTATACCCCCTCAGCAAACTAGGAGGGGAGGCTTGCTCGGCCTGCTTGCTCTGCCTGCGCGAACTGCCTCGCTAACTGCCGCGCCACGCCCTTCTGACGCGCCACGCCCTGTTTGCCCGTCCTGTTCGCCGCGCTCCGGGTCGCCGCGCTCCCAGAGGCCTCTCTTGTATGGAGAGGGATAATTCCTGTCGCCCTTAGCTCCGCCCCCGATGAGTCACCGCTCCGGGCAGTGCAGGGGACGAAAAATGGCTGTTAATGGGTGCTGATGGCCACTGATGGGTGCACCTCTGCCTCTCTCCTTTTGATCTTAGGTGCTTTTTGTTAGTTGCCCTCGCGGATCTATGTCCGGGGGTTGTTGCTCGCAGAAAGGGGGTCCCTCGACGGAGTCTCCCGCTTCAGAGCCCTGCTCCTCAGCAGCTAACTCAGCCTCATATTTTTGGAAGGAAGCATCCTTCCCATACTACAACAAGGATTTTGCAATTTAACTAAATAAGTTTGGAATTAAAAACTATATGCCAGGCAAATCCTTAAAAGGTTTTTCAGGTATAACTGTCCCTATTTTGCAGGTAGGCAAAAATAACATGGGATTCTAGAAAGAAGCTTAATGCAGTTAGGTATCAAAACCTGAATTCTCCATGTTACTTCAAAAATCCTAAGCAGTGACTGGTTTATAAGAAAACTGTACGGCGATGCGGTAGACTCCTGGACTCCTTCCTATCCAATTCTTTTTTTTTAGCCAATGGTTTGCACCTATTCCTGCAACACTATAATTAAGAAAGGGACACTACAGGAAAATAAATTCTGCACATGAAAAAGAGAAGGAAAAAACCCCCCTCAAAGGACTGAGGAAAAAGAATGGAAAACCCCAAATGAAAACCCCAAAGTTTGGGGTTTTTTTGATCAATTTACTAGCTCTGCCTAATTATTTCATCTAACTGCTAAAATCTTTTCTTCATCTGATGGGAATTATCAGAGTCAAAGCTTATTGCTTACTCTTTGAAGATTTACGAGGCACGCAACTGTAATAGTGACCTATTTAAATCCTTCCAGCCAGTGGAACATAGCTCCTCTACTACGTTGGGGGGTGGGGGGCAGCAAGCTGAAGCTACAAAATGGGCTGTTTCATATGACAAGAGTATGATGGGTAGGAACCCACTAAGTACTATTCTCGTTCTTACAGTCAAGCCTGGGGGAAAAAAAGAAAAACGAAAGTTCAGGACAAATTTTGCTTTCTGTTCCACTTGGAAACTGAGCAGACATTTCTCTTCAAAGAACTGTACCACATCCTGATCTATAAAAACGTAGGAACAGATTGAAATTACATTAATGTAAACAGGCATCTCTGAAAAGAACATTGAGTACTCAAAACTGTGGACGTTTGTGCCAGTGTTTTCCAAAAACTGCTATCTTGCACACTGTATAGTGAGAAAAAAGTAAATGCCGGCTTCCTTTTTAATACATTATTTTTTTATTAAAGCTTTAGTGGGAAAAGAAAATATACATAATTACAGAACTGGAAATTCAGAACAAGTCTTCTGGCCTCTTTCATTCTGGGACAGGAGTGAGTGAGGGAAGAATGTGGTCATTAGTGAAAAAGTCACAATCTAGAACTATAGGGCATTCATTTCTTCTATCATATTCTACATGTTAACAGAGATAACTAATGCCAAGAGTTATTTCTTAAAAGACAAATTGGAAAGTTGAACTAGTTTATTGCTTTTTCTAAATTTTAGGGATGGCAACAATTTCATCTGGGGTCCATATCTTCCTTCCTGAGATTGGATTTTGATCAGTTATTTTCTGTCTGCGCAGTACTCTGGTTTAAAGAAGACCTTTTACTAGTAGGATCACAGGCCAAGGTCTTCCCAGGATACTCACACTCACATGAGTGTGCCCAGTTCTTGGACATTTGCTGTATCAAACCCTCACACAACTTCTGAGCCCCAAATAACTATCCATAGTGATATTAAAAATGGATGACTTTTTCTTTTCCAAGAGAATTCCCAGCTCCAATCCTGGTCACCTCAGAAGACATTGTGAGATAACATAAGCTGTGGCTAAAGAAGGGTAAATGCCTCATGTCCTCCCTGTCCTCTGGACACAGCGCTCTCATGGGAGGACTGGCATGTGCCCTGAAGTCCACTGCAGCTCAATTTACGGAGTGACCCAAGTCTAAACCCACTGCAGATACTACCTTGAAGGTTCAGATGACAGTGTAGACTAAAGTCAAAGCTCAGACAGTGGTAGCATTGCTTAGTTTGAACAGTACTTCTCACCATTGAAGTTTGGAAAGGAAAAAAAATCCCAAGGGTGCTTTGCCATTAGAAAATAACAGTTTTTACAAGTTGTTTCTGCTCTCCTTAAAACATCTTGGAAAAATTATTTTTAAAACAGAGATGTTTTCAACACATTAACATTTGCCAAGTAAAAAGATATTTGGGGCAGGGGGCATTTGTTCTGCTTTCAGCTGGGATTGTTCATAGCTGGTGCAGTTCTGTGTTTTGGATTCAATATGAGAATAACAGTGATAACACATGGATGTTTTTAATTGCTGCTGAGCAGTGTTTACAGTAAGTCAGAGACTTTTCAGCTTCTCATACTGCCCCACTAGCAAGGAGGCTGGGGGTGAACAAGAAGCTGGGAGGGGACACAGCTAGGTCACAAAAGGGACAGCTGACCCAAACTGACCAGTGGGATATTCCATAGGATATAACTTCATGCTGAACAAAAAAAAACCCAACCTGGCAAAGTGTTCCTAGGGGACAATGGCTGCTTCTCAGGAAATGCCTGGGCATTGGTCACTGGATGGTAAGCATCTGCACTGTGCATCACTTGTTTTGTATATTCTATTACTTTTTTTTTTTTTTCATTAATTTCCCTTTCATTTTCTTTCTTGTTAAACTGTCTTTATCTAAACACAAGAGTTTTAACTCCCCCCACCCCCCCAATGTCTCTCCCCCATCCCAGTGTATACACACACACACACACACACACACACAAATGGCTGTACGGTGCTAAGTTCCTGGCAGGGGTTAAACCCCAACAGTCCCTTTTGGTGACCAATGTAAGGACCCAAACGTTGAGATAATGACAGATCTTACCAGAGCGTGTTAAACAGAATTTGTTACAAGCGTTCATTATATTACTGTAGTGGTCACAATGCTGATTTATTTGCTTTTAGAGTTGTTGTCCTTGTTCTCAGAGGTGTGTTATGTAACACCTTACTTAGTCCTGAATCCTGAAAAACTAGTAAAATATTTTGAAAAAGTGCTCTGTCTCCCCGGGAATTCGAGAGACACAAATCACTGCAACATGCTGGGGATTGGCCCATGCCCACCGAGTCCTGTTTAAGGCTATTCTGTACCCTCAAGGGGAAGAGCGTGTTTCTGGATCTGACGACAAAAAGCACTGTAGCACTCCCCTCAGTTCCACTGTCAAACCAGAAAATATGAAAAAAAACCAAAAAAACCGTATGCATAGGGATCTGATGCACTGGCCCAGTCAGAATATCTGTTTTGGGTATCAGTTTGAGGAAAAAAATAACACAATTATTACTTTTCTGCTCAACTATCACAGACCAAGACAACCATTTGTTATCCAAATGCGCTTCATCAAATTTGCTCTTGCAAGTGATTAGAAGGAACAAGGAGAGAAAAAACTCAATGGGATTAAGGGTTTCACAACCTGACACATATGGGCTAAGGCTACTTGTCCCAAAAAAAAGCTAATTAATAAGCCCAGAGCTTCATCAAATATGAATCCTGGAAGAGGGTCTTGGTTGCATCTGAATCTCAATGAAAGCTTTGCCCTTCTGCAGCCCAGCAGCACCAGTGCTTCCTTCTCAAAGATGCAGAGCAGAACATATGTGTTGGGAGTTGTCTGCTTAACAGCACAATACTTCTTCTTTCCCTTTATAAACAATGAGCTCTCAAGCTCCCTGAAGCTAAGAAACCAAGCGAGAAAATATTTAATCAGTGAAAGGAGGAATTTATATGCAGTTGATAAACTAGGGGCTGTATGGAAATAGAGAATGTAATTGAAAAAAGCAACCCTTTCCATCACTGCCCGTTGTCCTGCAATGCCTACGTGAGAAAGCAGAAACATGACTTAATTTCAGTGAGGGCCACAAAAAACAAATCCCTGATTCACATTCAGAAGATGACATAATCTTTGCTATGATGAGTTTTCCCAGTTTTCTACACAGCTGTCCTTGTTGGCACTGCCCCATCTCTAATTCTAAAAATCATTTCCAAGACCGGGGTGCTGCAACCCATCACCTTCCTAAAGCTAATCAAAGCGACTACAATACCCCCACTGGACTCTGCACATGAAGAGCTCTATAAAGGTTAGGTTATGGTATGATTAAAACTGAGGACCTCTGCATGTACCACAGTGGTGTTTTCTTGGCTTAAGGGAAACCTCTTGATGAAACATGTGCTATGGAGAGAGAGAGGAAGAACACAAAAGCAGGACTACGTGACACATGGATGAGGCTGAGAAGGTTAGAGCACATCTCTGGATAAAGGCTGAGGTTATGCAGAGAGGAAGTGATAGATCTGAAAGCCCAGCTCCCACTAATCTTCCACACAGAGGGAGCAGACTGAGATTAATGAAAGCACCAAAGCATCCAGCTCCCACAGACATGATACTTCACTATCAGGTGAAGAGAGACCCTTTGCCAAGTTGTATCTCAGCCATGATTTTAAGCTCTGCCTGGGGACATTGTGTTTTTCTCAGAAATTGTGTATCAAACAGTTACAAGTACTTAAAGCTGTCAAAAAGAATAATGCCATAGCCTAATCTTCACATCCTTATCAAATATTTTAACAGTTATTTATGTTGTTCTGACACAATAAAGGAAAAACACATCACTTGTATCTTTTCCACAGAGATTTTGCAATTTATTCCTCATGAACACTAGTACAAATATGTTCAGGATATATTGTCACTGGAAGCTGGCATTCACCAACCACATCTGTTCTGGACAGTACACGCTTCCAAGCATCTCATACCTAACGAGGTACAATAACATGCCCCGCTCCCCAGTCCCTGAACAACAGGCTTCTACAAAGCTACAGAAATACAAAGATGTCCATACCCTCAGCTAACCATACTGAGACTGCTCTCAAGAGTCAGACTGGCTTATCATCTACACAACTCACCTTGGACATGACAGGTCTGAGCTCCAAGCTAGAAAGCGCACACAGGCGGCTCGCCCGGTTGCACTGAAACCTGCTTTCATCTCACACTGCAGACTCGATGTTCCATGGTCCCTGGTGCCAAACTGTACCTTTAGGATAGGCTCTGACTCAGCACTGTTCAAAGATGGGAAGGCCACTGTTGTGACATGGCCTGCTTCTGACTACGGCTCATGTATCACCACTGTGCTTCCCCTTAAACAGTTGTTTTCCTCCTTGCCTTAAACCTCTCCTCTTCCCAGCAGCTTGCAGAGTTTCTGCGCAGCATCCCTAACCAGGCTGCACTGAGTGCAGCTCAGGACACGGTCCACTCAATATGCTCTCTGGTATTTTGCATTTCTCCTGATTATTAAATGGAGAAGGCGGCTCAGAGGCGTTATTTATTCAATTCAGAAGGAACCCGTTATCACTGTGTTACATTTCTAACATGCAGACACCACTACATAGCACTAGGAGATAAACTGTTATCCCTGAAAAAGAAATGACATGCTCTTTTAAAAGCAAAGGAAATGCCCTGCTGTTGATTAATATCTTCTTGGTTACAGCACAAGGAGGAAGTTTTTGCTGTTCCTCCCCCACCTCTCATCCCAATTTCTTCCCTAGGGTTGCAGAGTGTGAGATGAGCAGCGTGACCTTGCAATGACAGAATTTTAATGTGTGACTGGTGCACCAGAAGCAATGCAGTAGTGTCTCTCTTCTCAGTGTTGCTATGTACACTAGACATTTATGTAACGCCACTTCTCATCCTCAAGGCTGTCCTTACCTAGGGTCAGCAGCAATGAACACAGAATTTATTTAGTCAACTGTCAAAGCTACTTAGAGTGAGCACTGAGCGCGGTGCTCGGCAGTGTTCTGGTGAAAGGAAGTTAACAGGTAAAGCCTTTCCCAACCCCGAAGATGCAAAACAGATGCTTTTAGAAACAGGTTACCTCAAAAGAGTCAATGGTGCCTTTATTTCAAACAAACTGCTTATTTGCAAGGTGATAACTAAAATATCCTGATTTTATTCTGTGCTTTAGCATTGAGTTGTGGAAAGAAAGGCTATGTCTTCACATATATTAGGTCTAAAACCCCAGGGAGACTGGATGTACATCCAGACAATGGGGCTTGTTTGGAATTTTGAGAGTTGAGGTGCCAGGAGAAATGTCTCAACCTTTGCTCACAGGTTTGAAATATTTCATCCTGTTAATTTCTGGCATTCATCATGCTCTCCTGCTCTGCTTGGTTTACTGCTCAATTGACAGTTTACCTGAAGCTTCAGGAGCTACTCTTGGCTTCCCCCTCCTGGTTTAATGGTAGAGATCATTAAGAAAACACTGCAGATTTTGGACTGTGGGCTGGACAGGCTTTGTCCAGATGAAGAAGAGACAGTACATACATATTTTCTGCAAGGACTGACATCTCAGAAAACTAAGGGTTCTGTTAAGAGACAATCTACAACTGGGATGGATGGCTTTCTCCAGCTTTCTCTCCATGCCCCTGTAACAATGGGACAGATCCACTGCTGTTGGTGTGGTTCCAGCAGCTGTCTCTTACAAATACAATCCTTCTAGGAATCATAACAGTTCAGGCATGGCAAACCTTGAGCATCCACAGCAAATCTGGAGATGTTCATACTCTCAGTATGTGCACAGAATTCTACCATACAAAAACTATTCTCAGCCCCCCTTACAACATGGGTGGTACTACTAACAGAACACTAAAGCTTCACAAATACTCATCCTGGCCTCTAAGGCATTTGTTGCTCAAAATGTTTGTGTCAGAGCTTTCATTATACATGTCAGCCCAGTACAGGACTCAGGGTTCAATCCTAAAAGATGACAGGCAATTAATCTACTGTACCTACAAAGGAAATTCCAGAGTTCCTGAGATTTACTACACTCAGTACAGGCACTAAAATATCAGGCTCTTTGTGGGAATGAAGAGTCTCATTTCAGCTCCATGCACTTCATCAGTGTATTACTACAGTGGCCTTAACAAAGTGCATCAGCAGCAGAGACAATGCAAACCCCAATCACCAGAGTTGAGTCCACTTTGTTAAAACAACAAAAAATGGTTCTATGTGTGAGGGCTGGGAAATCTGCAGACAAACCAGGTGCATAATCCAGAGAAGATCAGATCCAGCTTGTCTTAAATCACATTGGCATGTCCGTGAAATGACTGCCAGGCTGAAATGAAAATTAATCTCCCTAGAAGCCCTTTTATTTTTTAAGCAAGTAAACATTGTGTTTTGCTAACAGTGTCTCTTCTCTGACTTACAGGGTTTGAACTACTATAGACAATGACTAGTTAGCCTCTTGCCTGCTTCTCTAAGCAACATCTTGTCGCTTGAAGCTGCAACCCCATGCGTTAGTGTGGAGTGGAGGCTTTTCTCTTAGGCAACTGTTCTAAAAGCTTATTTCTTACCAAGCCATTACTTCTCCCCTTTGTTAGGCTTCTGTATCTGTATTGCTGTTCCCAATATCCCAATGCGGCTCATTTGCCACTTGCATTATCTGCCCCTTCTCAGCCAGCTCCAAATCACTTTCTCACCCATGTTCTAGAAGCATTAGAAGCAAAGGGATGATGTTACACTTGCTTGCACTGTACTGTGCTTACGTCAGACCCTGTGCACGGATGCAAGCATATGTAGCATATACATCTCCCACCTGCAAAGCACATCTGCTAACAAGGCAGGTATAGATCTGCAACAAAGGGAAGCGATGGGGCTTCAGTGCTGAGGGAGAAAGCCTGCCTTCGGGGTGCGCTGTGTGTGCAGCATGGTGCAGGGCGAAGCTGAGTCTGCGCAGTGCTTTCATACACATCTTCCCATCAGGCTTGTGTGGGCAGGAGTCTTTAGAGAGAGGGTTTATCTCTTTTTCCTTTACAGCAACTGTGCTTTAGTCTTCTGTGGCAGAATGATCAGCATTTTGCAGAAAATGGATTTGGCTTAAAATTTCTACCTTAAGCAGCGCAGTCATTGACTGTCTGCGGTACACACCGGTGTCCTCTTCCCAGCCCAGGTTCAAGGTTGTATGTTGTGATCTCTCATACTCCTTTCAGTCCTGTCTCCTAGAAGAGCAGATAAAAGTCCAAAGAACTCATGTGCTATTTGGACCATATGCTGAAATAAGGATGTGTTGCTCCAAACTCGAGCTGGAATAATCTTCATAGTATGGGCTGCCCTGAAGACTCCAGAGACAAAGGTGACTTCTCATCAGGTTTTCCCAGGCTCCATCAGAGCTCACCTCTCCAGCTCCTTCCCACACAAGCACAATCTCTATGCTATAGGAATAGAACTGCTTGGGTAAATCTGGTGAGTCCACTGCTGTATGAGATGGCTGGACTCCCATTGCAGAAAAAGGGCTTAGTTTCCACCACGGCATGAGAACACTTCAGTTTTAAAGAAAAGTCCCGAAACATTTACGATGAATAAACCACAAAGATTCCACTGAGCAAACACTGAGGAGTCTGCAGTGAGAAGTGGCAGAATACATTGTGGGATCCTTATGAGGACAGGCTGAGGGAGCTGGGCCTCTTTAGCCTGGAGAAGAGGAGACTGAGGGGTGACCTTATTAATGTTTATAAATATGTAAAGGGCGAGAGTCAGGAGGATGGAGCCAGGCTCTTCTCAGTGATGGCCAGCAAGGCGCAACAGGTGCAAGCTGGAGCATAGGAAGTTCCATGCGAACATAAGGAGGAACTTTTGCACTGTGAGGGTGACAGAGCCCTGGGACAGACTGCCCAGAGAGGCTGTGGAGTCTCCTTCTCTGGAGATAGTCAAACCCCACCTGGATGCGTTCCTGTGTGATTTAGTCTGGGTGATCCTGCTCTGGCCAGTGGGGTTGGACTGGATGATCTTTCGAGATCCCTTCTAAACCCTAATGTTCTGTGATTTTGTGATCCTCCCCCTGCCAGCAGACTCATAGGACTCAGTTTAAAGTGTAAAGAGACATTGAATTACATAAATCTAGTTGATCTGTAAGGGCTGTCAGCCTTCACTGGTGTGCCTGGCACAGAGTTATATTTTCATGTATGCCTGCCTTACAGATAAAAAAGCTATGGAGTTTAAGAGGGCTTGGGTCAGTTTTGCAAGCTGGAGGTGCACACTCAGAAGCAGCAAGGTCAATGCAGCCCGTAGAAAGACCACATTTATCAATAACACTTGCAACTCTTAAAGTCAAGTCACAGTCACTAACCCTTAAACTTTTCGCCCCTCTAAAGAGCATAGCTCAAGGACATGGAGAAAAGTAATTGAAGATTTTAGCTTGTCCCCAAACTCACCCTCACCCAGTCTCACAATTACCCATATCACAAAGGTTTGCACAAAGTAAAACACAAATAGCAATTAGGCAGACCTTGTCACTGCGGGTACACTGAAGTGATCCCAAAACATGAATTAAGCCTCGCAACACCCCGGAAATGTAGATGGTTCTGAGTCTGTTGTACAAATGGGTCAGCTAAGGTTGGTGCAGGGCAGAAAGAGGAGAGAAAGAATGGCTTTGCCCGTGTCTTGCTCTGACAGTGCTGCCGAACTAACAACAGGCATTTCACGCGCCTGCACTCAGTGTCAGCTCCACTACAATGCAGAACAAGAGCACAGTACTAGTATTTTAATTTCAAAGTGCTACCTATAGAAGAGCTTAACCAGAAAATGTAATCTGTTTTAGCACAGAGCTAACTACAAAACTAGCTGCTCATTATACAGTAATGGAACCAATATCCACCAGAGAGGAGACATGAAACCACAAACAACATCGTAAGTAGATGACTCTAAACTGTATTTAAAAACCATTAGATACTAGATCCTAAAACAAGAGGAGAAAGATCACCATCCAGTTGTGGGTGTTAGATGCAGCGGTGATTTCACTCACGCTCCCAGCTAACTGCCAGCCAACAAAGAAGCCTGCAGTATTGGCAATATCTGATATCTATGCATTTTGCCATCAGTGTTATGCTTATTACAAAACCCACACAGGCAGCATTAGAAATTAATCTTCATTATTAAATGGGATGTAATCCTTTTCTGCATACCTCCTGTTTTACAGTGATGGATGAACGAGATGCAATGGGAAAATAATGGCTACTCTAGTTCCTCTCTAGGCTACTCTGAGAATTCTCATCAGGTGGATTAAGTCCATCTCTGGCTCTTTCCTTCCCCCACTAAATCCCAAATTGGGCAGAGTCGGTGATGGGAACCAGACTCTGAGGAACGCGTCCCCATAAGGCTTCACAGCTGCACCTCCACGCTGCTGCAGCTGAGGTCAGCTCCTGAGGAGAAGCTGCCAAGGCAAAGTCCGAACTCATTTTCACTGGTTACACATACAACATGCCTGTACAACGCCTACCAGAAAAATGCTTCCCTCTGAACACTGGTACTTGTAGAGCTCCATGTAGAGCTTGTGCTGTCAGATGAAAACTTGTGTCTTCCTTACTAAGATAACAAAGGTCTTCACTGGGAAAGATGGAAACCAAATCAAATGCTAGTTACAGGTGAACCGCAGGCATGAGAGATGCGGAGCTATCTCACAGCTGTGCACTGCAAGCAGTACAGGGTGTTGTGGGAGATTAAGAGCCAGGATTTCAGCACGTGTAAAGTGATGCTCCCCTATTTAGATGCACCAGAAGGATTCATATTTATATCAGATAAGTGTCTGATGGCTGCTTAAATGGCCTCAGCAAAATAACATAAAGGAAATAAAGAAGAAATAAAGTTAGATTAGCTATTGGATGGAGAGAAAAAAAGTTGCTCCTCAGAAAGAAGAAGCTTCTAAAGTGCTGTTTCAACCTCTAGCCTTGCCATGGCAACTACAAGCAGACTGGAAAATGGCTGTGGGGAGGAAGGAAAGGAGAGCTTAAATTTGGATGTTTCAGGTCCTCCCCTTTGGGACACAGTGGAACCATACTGAAGCTCCTGCAAGGTTTCAGTCTCCACACATGATGCAAAGTGCCACAGTAATGAGGGCTGTGTTCTTACTCTGCTGTAGATCTGTCCTGATCCTGCTTTTGGTGACATCAGTGCAATCAAGTGTGACTCCAGGGAAGGTACTCAAAAGGATCACAGTCAACCAAACATACTGGGGAACCTCTAAGATTGGATTTCAACCTGCTGCATTGTAAAATAATCAGTAAGATCATCTGAATGATTGAAGTATTTGACATTCAAGGCATGTGAGGGCAGAATGAGCGCAACTTCCACATTGAGTGTGTGGTGTAATAAAACATCATATCCTGTCTTCTCCTGTTAATCACTTTTCTTGCTCCATCTTTCTGGCTGCATAAATCACACTTACTTTGCAAACTTACTGAATGCTGAATCGATGCAAGATAAAAGAGTTCTCCACATAGAGCTGTTTGCTTGCCAAAAGGCTGTGATTTACATGACAGCGGAGCCTGCCCACAGATACTACACAGTTACACTCACTTTTCCATAGGTTAACTTACATCTTTCCCCATACTCCACCCTCTCCTCCATCCGGAGTGGGAATATTCACATCCATTACAGAAATCGACTAGCACGAGTAACACTCTGTATTTTAAATGCAGAATCCCAATTCTGCAATGTATACATTTTTAATACGGAGTGTTTCCACCCCAAAGCCGTAAGATCTGTATACCAACAAGAGCAATAGGTCCTCATAATACACAATATTTTGCCATTTGGATTAGTCTGGGGTTTGGTTTACTGATCCAGCTTCAGAGGACTGAAGTGGAAGAAGTTCAAACATTCCACAGATTCTTCTTTCATCAGCTTTTAAAGCAACTGTGTCTCTCCCCAGCTTCTGTACTTTTTAATTAACAGAAACAGCTCAGAAGAATCTTTGCTGACACAAATATTGTGTGAGTGCATTTGGCTTTGAGCATAAGCACATATTATTTTTTGGTATACTGCTGTATCCATCAATTTTCAAAGTCTTAAATAATCATAAATAAGAAAATCTGTGCTATTCTTTGGTACATTTCTGTCTGTTTAAACCACAGATGAACTTTTGAGTTGTACAAGCAAAAAATAATTGTACTTTTATCTTCTAGAGAGTCTTGCTAGTCCAACAGACTTTCAGCTGAAGGATTCTTTATTATACTCAAACCTTGTCCCATAAGAGTTGTTGCTGTTGCTCAGTTTATGAAGTATCTTAGAGATTTTGTTTGGTCCACAACAGAAAACTCCAATAGTCTTCCTGTAAAAAACAAAAAAATGGAAAAAAGTCATGACATTGATGATAGTAACTTCTAACGACAGACAGAACTGGACTCTGGCCTCACTGTGTTACATGTAAGCCAACTATGTACAGATTTTATGGTGAAAACAGCGCCCTAGATCACCTGGTTAGTCTTACTAAAGCCAGAAGATCTCTCCTAAGTTTCCCCACAAGTCCTACCACTTTTTTATTTGACTATGATAACCCCTAGAAAACAGTACGTCATCTTAGTCTCAACACACCAAGTGATGAAAAATTACTACTTCCCACTCCAATTTTTACCATGATTAATCACTTTTTTCTTGTTAAAAACACACCTCACTGTAACGACTTCATTAGTGTAACTCATGATTTACACCGGCAGGAGATCTAGTCACTAACGGTGATTCGCTACACTAATGAAAACAGAGCACTACTAACCCATGATTATTTCTGGCAGCAGCAGAATAACTTTACTGCTTCAGTTCCACATTAGCATGCAATCTTTCCTTCAGCAGCCGTATCAGGAAGCCTTACAAAAAGTCAAACACCGAATACGATCCTTGTTCATCACCCACAGCTATCAACCCAGGTTCATTAGTTAACCTGACCTGACTTTCACGCCCCTCCACTAAAGAGTGTTCTGATCTCTGGTCACCATAAACACAGGTTGTAAGTCAGACTCACGGTCACACAGCACCTGAGGGCTCAGAACAGTAGCCAGCATCAGAATAGGGTACATCCTCAATAGTGGGGCTGAGGTGCGCATGATAGTCATCATCCCCCTTTTTTTGGGAAGATGAGGAGAAGGGAAAGGAAGGAGCAGGGAAAGAGGATGTGCTGCTTTCTCTTCTGTATCATGAAAATCAAATTTCCTCATCTTCCTGATTAAATTGTGCCACTACAGAGAAAGATCTTAAGGATTTAGTGAGATGGAGAGAGAGTGAGCACACAAGGTGACACATGGCTCTAACGATTGTGACCTACGGCACTCATCAAGAGGCTGGAGACTTGAGTTCTGGTCCCTGCCTCCAGGACTGCTTCAGGATTTTATGCAGTAGTGATTTAATATAAAATATCTCAGCACATGCAGGATAATCAAATGCGTAATTCAAAGCTGCCCAGGTATGAGTTTGGTGAGAGGAGGGAATTAACCCATATAAGAAATCTCTGTTGCATACTGTCAAGTGCATGTGCCAAATGTCAGGCAGCAGCTCAGGTAGCACGGCAGGTACACACTGTACTTGTGCACAGCAGCACTGGCATCCCACAACTGAGGACCTGAATATCAGAAAGGATCACAAAGTTATACTGGTAGCTGCAACAGTGTCACAACACTGACATTAATTGCCTTCAACTACATCACCTCTCACATCAACCCATAGCAAATATTCCTAATTGCTGGTTTTGGCTGGGATAATGTTAATTTTCTTCACAGTAGGGCTGTGGGGTTGTGGTTTGGTTTTGTGCTGGATACTGTTGATAACAAAGGGATACTTTGGTTACTGCTGAGGAGTGCTTGCACAGAGAGGAGGCCTTTTTGGTGAGTGGGCTGGGGGTGTGCAGGAGGTTGGGAGGGGACACAGCTGGGACAGCTGACCCTAACTGACTAAAGGGATATCCCATACCGTATGATGTCATGCTCAGCATACAGAGCTGAGGGAAGAAGGAGGAAGCAGGAGGTGGCATTTGGAGTGATGGCATTTGTCTTTTCAAGTCACCATTAGGCATGATGGAGCCCTGTTCTCCTGAAGATGGCTGAACACCTGCCTACCCATGGGGAGTGGGGAATGAATTCCATAGTTTGCTTTGCTTGTGTGTGGTTTTTGCTTTACCTATTAATCTGTCTTTACCTCAACCCAAGCGTGTTCTTGCTTTTACCCTTGTGATTCTCTCCCCCATCCCACTGGGGCAGGGAGTGAGTGAGCAGCTGCATGTGGCTTAGTTGTTGGCCGGGGTTAAAATCACAACAACAACTTGTGCTTTTCTCAACCTCGTGTGTATCTATTAAACTTTCCTGTTGTGGCAGAACTCCTTTTAATGGTAAGGGGTGCCGTGTTGGCGGCTGGATTTGCAGAAATAATGAGAACGTTATTGCTCGATGCTCTCAAATTAGATTCCTTGGCATTTGCAGAACCTGAACACTGGTCTGTGCACAGTGGAGAAAAATACTCCATGAGCTGCCAGCAAGAATCAGTCTTCTACCATGTATTTAATTGACAGAATTAATGTTGTTGGGTTTTTTATTAGTCTAATTAGTACAGACAACTGATAAATAAAACCCAACGTGTTCATTTGTCTCTCTCCTTTTCATTCCACATATATATCTAGCCCCCAAAGCACAGGCATGTCTAAGAAGCATATACTGCCAATGCATTCTCATCCCAGCAACATCTTTCTGGGGTACACAGAATTTTTGGCTAGGAAACAGAATTGCAGAAAAGTTAAATGAACTTCCTAAGGTCACACAAGAGACCTAACAAGGTTTCCCAAAACCCAGCTGAGCCTCTGCCCTGTGCAGTGAGCCAAAGGCTCTCAAACTTCCTTCTTGGGACAGATTCCTCACCATCAGCATTTAATCTGGACCATTTACATCCCACAGTTCACAGCCCACGTCTTCCTTCAACTACGCCCCCCACTTCCCAGTTTGCAGATACCTTCCTCCCCGCCTCACTGGTTGCTGTGATGTGAGCAGACAGGCAGCTGAAAGCAGCCACTACATGGTGTAGCACACTACTACGCCAAGCTGATGGGCTTTCACTCCATCTCTCTTGTTTAGGTCAGTAGCTCACCTTTCATCTTGTGAAGCCGAGAATAGGCAGCTAGGTATTGCCGAGGCAAAACATCCGAGAATCCAATCAGTACTACTGACACGTTTACTACTAGGGGAACTGGCACAGGTCATTCTTTGTAATAATTATAAACATTAATATCAGATTTTACTCATTCAGAGCACTAAGCAAGTAACTCCTCAGTGTTCCTATGGGATGAGGAGGTCAGCACATAGTCTTACAGCCATTTTATGAACAGTGGGAGGTGAGGGAGAGGTGAAATACTGCGCTATCTAGAGAGAGCAGAGTCAGGACTCCAAATGTTCCAGTTTTAAATCCCACATTCATTCCTAGAGAGAGGTTTCTCCTTTACAGTGCATGAGAAATGTATCACGGTGTTCCATGCCTTTCTCTCCTACAGATACTCATGTCTTTATCTAGGTCAGTCTCCATCTGTCAAAAAGCACGTGTCCATTTGACCTGAGCAGAATTGAGAGAGCGTGGCAGCCAAGGCATGGTGTAAGCTTTTCATCCAGGAGACAACTGAACAGAAACACGGTTGCTGCTCCATTCCCAAAGACACACCATGAAAAACAAGACCAGTAATTTATTATATAAACCGTCCCAGTCCACATCCTTGGGACTGCGGGTGTCATATAAAATACCAACAGTAGATGGCATGCGTCCGCTCCTATTAGTCCAGAAGAAAGAATCAGGAACCTGATGCTGGGTTGTCCCATGTCACACTCTGAAGGTCTGGCAAAGCTCAAACACTTACAAACGCACTTTGCTTATTTGGGACCCAAACAGCAGCAATTCACAAACCACAAACCAATCAGATGTCTAAACCGATGAGAGGTTTGCCAGCTGCATGTTTATTTATGTGCAGATTTTACTAAAATCACAAGACAAAAAGTGGAAAATATCTTGGCTGCCCATAAACAAGCCCAAGGGGATGATTGCAAATACATGAGAAAGCCTGAATACTGGCACCAGATGTTGGAAACAACTCTGTTGCCCTGCTTTGATTTGAGCTTTTTGGGTATTTTGTTTTGGGTTGGTTTTGTTGGTTTGTTTTATTATTTTTTTTTGGTCTCCATGTTGCAGTGTGGTTGTTTAGGTGGAAAGTTACTGAGAAATAAGAACTGAAATAAAGTTAGTGGGAGACCAGGAAATTGGACTGTAGAGAAAAAGGGAAGTTCCTGTCTCATCCAGGAAAACAAGGACAGCATCCACATACCACAGGATGAGGGGTAATGGTTTTAAACTAGAAAAGGGGAGATTTAGGTTGGGTATTAGGAAAAAAATCTTCACTATGAGGGTGGTAGATCACTGGAACAGGTTTCCCAGAGAGGTGCTGGAGGCCCCACCCCTGGAGATATTCAAGGTCAGGCTTGATGGAGCTCTGAGCGACCTGATTTAGTGAAGATGTCCCTGCTTACTGCAGGGGAGTTGGGCTAGATGTGTAAGGTCCCTTCCGACCTTACACATTCTATGATTCTGTAACAGTGACATTTCTGTGGGATTGCTGAGTTACAGGTAGCACTACTGTCTATCACGTAATATGTAACTATGTTTATAGATATAGACCTTTATCTATAAACCCTGATAAAGGGGTGACAAAGGGTGAGGAAGCCTGCATCTTAGCAACTGCAGGATATTCAAAAGAGTCAGAACCCTATTTAGGTACTAAAAGATACCTTCTTTAGAAATGGTGGCACATTTTAAAGGTCTCATGTGGAAACACAGAGGAAATGGTACTTGAAGTCTAATTAGGAGCAATGTGATGGAAAGCACAAAAGAAAAATAGCTTCATCTATATTATATGCACTTACTGCCAAGCAAGAAATTGGCAGAAAACTCATCAATTTAATATTTTAGAACTGGATTCACACAGTTAAACAAAAAAGACATTAGAACGGTGCATAAAAGGTCAGTGGTCCTCTATGCAGAGGAGTCTGAGCCAGAGAGTCTAGCTTGCTCCTTTGCCCTCTCTACTTCCCTTTTTTTCCCATGATACTTTACAACAAAGACCTTCTAAAAGTGATACACATTTGACCAGTGTGAGAATCTTACTAGGGATGTCCTTCTGCAGCAGCCTTTGGGGCATCCTGTCAAGGGACCCTGTCTACAAGAACATGGCCTGAACCCAAGATACATACTGTCAGCAGCTTATGCTGCTGTGGGAATTGCACCTAAGCGGTTCAAATCACAGGTGCCTGCTTATCACCTATGCAAATATTGTAGATGGAGATCCCCAGTGTTTGCAGGAGAAGCAGCTGAAGGCAGGAGTCTTGCAGCATCAGGATGGCCCTTTTTTGGCTAGAATCTGCAGAATAAACAGACAGTTTCTACACAGAATCTTGAAGGTTACAGTGCCCAGAGTGAGATCGTTTGCTTCATTAACTGCAGTGCTAATATTAAAGTTGACACCCCTAAAAATGCTAATAAGCCAAAAACAGTACATGCTAACATATGAGAGTACTCAACTCTCCACCCAAGTCATGTTATACATCACCCCTGGGAGGGAACGGCTAAGATTAGGGCATAAAGGGTGTTGAGGAAGTTACCCCAAGAAGGGGGGAAGAAGAAATTGAAGACCCTGAAGAGGCAATTGATGGGCTGTGCTCCTTCTCCTCCATCCAAGATGGGGATACCTTCTCTTCTAAGTAAGCAGTTATGATTTCATCCTTTTGGTGAGAATACCTGGGAAAGTATTTTGCTCGCATTTTAGTTATAATCATAATGATGTATTAGTGCTACTGCAGTAAGTGCATTATCAACAGCAATCCTTTTTTATATCTGTCATTTAATAAACTTCCTGTTTGCCTCAACTCTGTGAAACTGTTTCAGTGAAAGTCCTTCAGGGGCTCTGACAGGCAACAATGCTTCTGATATGTGGTTTTATATATACACTTTTAGACATAAATCGAGTCTTGGACTAGGACTGGACCTAGCTATACATAGGCTCCTCTCTGAGATGTTTAGAAAACAAAGGGGTCCTTTCTGAACCTCATGACTCAACACAAGGGCCTCCCTCAGCCACACATCAGGCTCTTACACCCTTTACATGATGACTGCCAATAGTGAAACATACTGGCACTGAGTATTTCTCAAGAGCTAAAGCTCAGTGTCTCCTAGTCATATCCAGCCTCAGAAGAGTCAATAAGCCACGGGCAGACGTTCAGTGCAACAGAAGATCTTGAGAGAATGTTCTGCGGGTGACCGTGAGAGCACCTCTGAACCTGGCACACACAGATTACTACCAACAGCTAGCGAGGGTGGTCATGCTGCTGACTTTGCCAGAAGTGGATCAGGGAAGATTCACATAATCCTTTCTACCAGACCCAGTTCTGAGGCATTAAACTGCCAGTGGGGGGGGAAAAACACTCAACCAACAGAGTCTGATTGGAACAAAGACATTCCAGTCTAATTGTATGTCTTCCCTGGTTTACAACTGTCTTGTTTTTGACCGTAACACTTGCCTAGCATAGTAAGAAGGCATTGCCAGGTCTTAACAAAGAATAAAAAGTGCCAGGAATCTCCAAAGACAATATATCCTGCGAATAAAAACAATGCAGGGTAGTCAGATTCTTCCTTGTGTATTCTGTTTATAAAGCAGTGCTATAAATCATGAAAATTATAGTAGAAGTCAACAATCTTAAAAAATGTAACTTTATATATAAAACCAGGATATATTGCAAGTGAGATATTGCCACGAACAAAAACATATGCAATCTCTGAGCAGTGAGATGGAAATCTATTACTTTTATTTTCTGGGCCACTGAACATCCCAGTTGCATGAAAAGATGAACTGTTCTGAGTGTTTAAAAAAAAAAGAAGAAAAGAAGTTTCAGTTTGTACAGGCTATCCCTCACAGCACAACATCAGCTAATCTCCACATCAGTAGCTTAAACATTACACTCTGAAATAAAACACAGAAATATTTCCATACAAACATAGCTGGGAAGAGGTAACATCTCCACCCTTCACACTGTGGCATCCTTTCAGCAGACTGGTACTCACCGCCTGTTACACTTTGCGATTTCATCAAAAAGGAGTTTCCACCGGGGTCGTCCAATCAAAAGCCTTGAGTTTAAAGCCTGATATTTTTCACCAATTATTTTCTGCAAGAAACAAACAAAAAAAATCCATTCTGCCTGATTTGCAAATTGCCTCACATCACCCAGGGCTCCTATTTCTGACACTGGCTGACTTACTGTATTGCTGAGGTGTAAAACTGAGCACAAGGATCAGGCAGTTGTGATTAAAACTGCAGCCATTTCATGCACCAATACCTCCCCCAATGGCTCTCCTTGGTGTTCGTTATACATTGTTCCTCATGCAGCTGCTCATTAATCTCCACATTACTTTTAAACCAATTTATTTAAGCCATAAAACAATATCCACACTCCTATTATTCATTCCCTTATTGGCTTTTAATGGTAAGTTGGAAGAAACACTGTTTTTGCAAAAATCATATTTCTGTCTGAAGCCTTTTTTTTCATTTCGTACAAGTAGCTATTAAGATGACTAGGCCTGAAAAAGTAACAAGGCAAATTTTACATTTCTCCCTGAGAGTAGCTTGCCAGCTGTTCTGAGCTGCTGTAACAGCAGAAAGCAGCCAAAACTGCTCCCTGGATGGATCCCAACCCATTCCAGCAGTGCTAACTCACCAGAATTTCGAGAAGGTCAAATACCCTTCAATTGCAGGGCATTCCCTTTCTCTGGTTCTCTGTGCTGATCAGACAGGAAGGCAGAGAGAAGTTTCATCTCATCTAGGTTCCAACATTCACTGCTGAATGACCCGAAACGTTGCTTGTACCAGAGCAAACACCGAGCCTCATCCTCCATTGGCCTTTTGCATTCAAGAGGAGGCATTTGTTGAAGGATGAGCTAGGGTCCATGTTGTCACAGAGGCACGTTACTTCTGAGTGAATGGAGCATGAAGGGAAAGTGCCCCAATTTTGGCAGCAGCCAGCACTTTGGACTAACATCAGTGAACACATAAGCTGTGTGGCAATGGAGAGTTGAGTTTAACTCTCCCTTGAGAAGTCATGAGGTATGGTTCATGCCAGCTTTGTTCAACAGGCACAAAACAAAAGCAACCTTAAAGAAAGACTTAAAAGTTGTCTTCATTAAATTCAATAGCTGCTTGATACACAGAATTAGAGAACTTGCTTCAAATTGTCTATCATTACTGTCTTGCTGTGTCACTGCGAAAAAGTTCTCTTTGGGTTTTAATTTTAACCTAGCAGTTACATACCAGGTTCATCAATTAGGTATTTTCAAGCAGCCCATTCCAACTGACATACGCCATTCAGGCAAGAAATCTGTGGAGCATTATTCATAGCTACTGTAGATATCACATCATTTAGACTACTGGGTAGTGTTCTTATCAGAGCTGTGAACGTTACACTACATCCACCTAATACCACGCAGATCAAAATCCTTTTGGCATGGTTTCTCACTGCATTTCATATTAGGCTTGGTTCTGGACCCACTGCAGTCCACGGAAAGCTTCCAGATGCAGTGGGGTAAAGAATCAGGCCTAGGCTCGTGTGCTAACTAATGCAAAATGAAGACAGTCAGGGTAAATAGCTATGGGAGATGCCAAGAATTGGGGAATTAGTCCAGCTTTGGTAATACATGACAATTGACAGTTCAGTGTAATTTCCAGTCTCACACATCAGGAAATCTCTAACTTCTGTCTATATTTGAGACAAAAAAATTAAAAAACTTTTAAAAATAGCTATTTTCTCTAAAAATATTAATCTGAAAGGAAGATTTGAGCTTGCAAGGTCCTCGACTTATTATATTCTGATTCTTAGCCCAGAAATGAAGCATATTTCCCATCAAACACAGCCAACTGTCTGGTCTGGGGCCTGGCCTGGAAGAACCTCTTTCCTAGAAAAGGAAGATATGGATTTGTGCCCACATCTAATCAAGTTAAGGCTACTTGTCTAGATTCTCTTAATGCTGTGGGGATGGACTTGCTCTCTTGCTCTAGTAATGAATCAGTCATTTGAGTTTATGACCTCATTTCCTGCTTTTACCATCTGCAGTAATTCCCTTTTGCCTCTGACTGACAGTTTGCATTGTCTACTACCCCAAGGTCTAGTTAGGTTTATAAACAGCATTTAGCCACATACCTGTATTCCATCTGTTTGACTGAGGTACAGCTGGATATTTATATAGTCTGGTCGATTCTCCTGCCAAAGCTGGGAAGATGATAAAAACAGCTAGTGAAATAATATCCCTTCTCTTAATGTAAGCATAAAGTCACTTCTGCCTACTGTCCTGAAGGACGTAGGTTTCAGCATCAGTGAAGTAATCTTTTTAATGAAGAAGAGACTGTTGTGCACCATGCTGCATACAAAATGCTACTTCAGGAAGCTACAATACTCTTAAAATCCACCTGAAATTGTAAGTTCCTCTCCCTTCTCAAGTTGTCTACTAGCCAAATGGCTAAAGGCGACTCGGGTTCCCCAAACTGCCCGTTCTTCTTCCATCTCATAAATTTCACAGACAAGTGTACAGACTACTGGTGGATGGCAACACTGTGCAATTAAATACTAGTGAGAGTGGTTTGTGCAGCTGCAAGCACAAAAAGGAGTCTGGGTCAGGTAGCCGAAGCAGAGGTACTACTGAAGGTCTCTTGCTTCAAGTAATGTTGCCTTTCTCTGTCACATGCCAGTTATGATGTGGTGTGGACATACCCTGTGTTTATTAAGTTGTCAGCATCCCTCCAAGAAACACCCATTACCTTGTTATGCAACATACAGAGCAGATCTGCAAACCAGCGGAAAGATTCAATGTCCCTGCACACCCAGATGAAGTAGAGTCTTCTGAGCTTGTAGCATTTCCAGCCGTCACTTGAAAACAAAATGCTTGGGTAATTAAAATTTGCCATTTAAAAAGGAAACATTAATTAACACGCTTTATATTCATTAGTAGAAATATGAATTTCCATTAGAAGCCAATGGCTAAGTTGTTCTTCATCCTATGACACATCAGACACTGAAATGGCCAACACAACCCATTAGGATAATCCTGAGAATATTAAATCTTCAGCACAGAGCTAACACCCTTCACAGATACTGTTTCTGCATTAGGAAGTTGTCAGCTATAGAGATTATTTGGGCTGCAAATATGGATTCATGCATCATCATCAAACTTTTATTTCAAAGCAAATCGGACATTCTGAGTTCAAGTGTATTATGTCAATTCTTTATTAGGTTTACAAAGCGACCTATAAGAGAATAATATTGACAAATGCAATAATGTCAGGACTTAATTCTGCCTTTATATGTGAAAGGTTCTGGTTGATTATAATTAATACCCTAGCAAAATCACAAAGACTAAATCAAATCAGTGCTCCATTGTGTTAGGGAACTGTGTGATATATTACAGTCCTCAGAAAATGCTGGTGAGTGAAGTGCAGTCATGGGCAGATTCTAGCACTGCATTTAGAAAAACAAGGACTCATGTCAGATTTTTAATGCAAATAAAACACAGATATAGAACAAAGAAAGACTTGGAACAAACTGGGACTGAAAACAGAAGTGAAAATATCTTGATGATTAATGAGTGCAAACAAAGCACAAATATCTAGGAAGTGTCTTCTTAGCTGGCCAGTGCTGTTTACTGTTCTGATTACTGAAATAGCCAGTGCATAGCTTCTTTCCTCTTTTTCCTCCTAAAATAACTTTCAGATAGAAAAGGCCATAGCCTGTCAACTTCAAACACTACTCCCAGAGCCAACCCTAGTAGAAAAGTTTCATGATACATCTCACCATACCCACTGTGCATTATTTCAAACTCTAGAGTTGCTGGCATATACATGGAGGGTATTGCAACAATAGAGCTCCAACCACTGTCTTGCCTCACCACACACCTAACCTCCACTGTAAATCTGAGGAGCAAGGATGAAGACATTCTCAAGCAGCTTGTAAGGGCTGAGAACTCACCTTCTGTGTAAACAACCCCCAAAGAAAAAAAGTGCTGTAAGACTGGAGAGTAAACTGTCTTTTAAATCATGATTTCACCTTTTTTATTTGTGAACCACTGACCCACCAAGCAGGATTTCCTCCATTGGTTTTTTTCTGACTGCCTATACTAAGACAAGCCCATAGGAAGGGCCACAATCTGATCAGATGGGACAGGATAACTATGAGCAGGAAAATAAGTGCCTCTTGCCGTAAAAACAGAAAAAAGAAGAGAAAAATGCAAGGCATTTTGTATTGAACTCCTGTATCTCACTAACAAAACGCTGCTCTCAGGGATGAAACATTACAGCTGGACGAAGAGGCTGGACTGTGAGACTTCACAGTCCCCTGGTAAAGGGGCTGGAGGGCAAATCCTATGAGGAGTGGCTGAGGGAGCTGGGGATTTTTAGCCTGGAGAAGAGGAGGCTGAGGGGAGACCTTATCACCACCTACAACTACCTGAAAGGAGGGTGTAGAGTGGTAGACGATGTTCTCTCCAGACAGGTGACAGGAGATAGGACAAGGGGAAATGGCAAGAAGCTGTGCCAGGGCAGGGTCAGATTAGATGTTAGAAAAAAATTTTTCACTGAAAGAGTTGTCAGGGCCTGGAACAGGCTGCCCAGGGAGGGGGTTGAGTCACCATCCCTGGATGTGTTTAAAACAAGGGTAGATGAGGTACTTAGGGATACGGTTTAGCATAGGATGGGAATGGTTGGACTTGATGATCTTAAAGGTCTTTTCCAACCTTGTGATTCTGTGATTCTGTGAAGTCAAACATAGATTTAAAATAGCACCTCAGGTACATATGCCTGGGTCTACCTCCAACAGTATATATTATGCAAGAAAGGTGCTATCCCCCATTACAACCAAGCCCACATGTAGATAACGCTTCTTGTGCATTTCTGTGTTACCACTGCCCATAATAACAGCCATTATTTACAGACCCTTCTGCAGAAGAGCCATTAGCTTTCCTTAATGTAAGTTATTTTCTTAAAAACAGGGCATAGCGTTCAACAGCTAAGCGGAGGAAAGGGCAGGACTGGGAATTATGTACATACAACAGGAACACAACTGAGCAGGAAACAAATGACTACCACGACAGGCTTTTGATCTGTTTTGTCCTTGACACAACAGGACTGCTCCGCAGCACTGGCATCGTAAAGCAGTTTGCATGTTACTACCTGCTAATTTCTGCTTCTAAGCCAGGGCAAGGACAACAGGCAGATCACCCACTCAGTCAGTGCTTTGTGGATGGTTAAATACTGAGAAGGAAAGCAGGCTAAAGCTGCAATTCTCCCCCCAAATCACAGAACAATTCCCCTGTATATTGTACAGGGCCCAAGGGGAAGATTGGGTACAAAGACAGGTTGTGGGATTGGCTGTTTGGAAGCAAATTTATGACTTTATCCAGATAAATGGATATGCAAAAAAGCTTTTGGACACTAACCTTCTATGACAATGTCTAGGCAAGTTCCTACAGCCTCTGATAGCACACTGGTAGAGGTAAACATTACCTGCTGCTGGCCCACCATTATGATATGTGACATTTTTGCTAAGCACTGTAAGGATAATCCATCACAAGGAAAACAGCCATCTTATCCACCTGGGCCCCAAGCTTTCAGCCAAAATGTACCCGTGTTTCACATTCCTTCAGGAAAAGAAAATGAAGGAGGCCAAGTTGGTCTTTGAATAGTGTAGCACTATGAGACAGGTGGGGCTGACAGTTTTCAGAAGTGTTCAGCACTGGCAGGTGTAGCCCAGAAGAATGTGTGCAGCATCTAAATTCCAGGCTTTAACTTCATTATGGAGCTAAGGCCATTGGCATGTTCATCTTAGAACAAATGCTTCCATTGCGTTTTATAAAACCCTCCAAAAGCCAACTAGCCTTTCAGCACTTTAAGGAAGGCTTGCTGCTTTGATTGTCTCTTTACACTGTGCCTGTGAAACAGGGGTGCTTAACCTGTGAGTGGAGCTCTTAGCAACACTTAAGCAAAAAAAAAACCCACAACCCACAATAAAAAAATCAATAGCAATCATAAAAGCAAGCCTATTTCACACAGCACACGAATTGGTAGAAACCATGTTGCCAATGGGACAGAGAAATAAGAGGTGAAAGGTTCTGACTGAAGAGAATGTCAAAGGCTTTAGATGAAAAAAAAAAAAGCAAGCAAAAGAATAAAAAAAACCCCAAACAAAAAGGCATACCTACAATTTAAACTTTTCAAATGGAGTTAAACATCCAAATGCTATCTGAATCCAAGTTGATCTCTTTCCTTTACAACTTTAAGCTTACACATTTACAGAAGTCAAACAGATCAGGCGAGCTGGCCTGCATTTCCAGTAGAAAGACTGTCACAACTTCTTGACTCTCAAAAACTCACTATCATCGACCATAGTCTATCTAAGCTGGGCCTAGAGGAACAAGTCTACCTGAAGGACTATATTTATATTAATCACAGGCTAAGCTGGCAGCAAGATATAAATGCCAGTGACACTGTCCCAGCTCTGGCACAACTCTGCCACAACTCCTTGGGTTACAAAGCCTGTATAAGATGATTTATGCTCTTTGGCAGACATCTCAGTCCCTCTCTCCTACATCTCTCCCAGGAATGAGGTTCAACAAGGCCAAGTGTAAGGTCCTGCACGCGGGTCGGGGCAATCCTCCTCATCAATACAGGCTGGGAGATGTGTGATAGAGATCAGCCCTGCAGAGAAGGACTTAGGGGTGCTAATAGACAAGAAGCTTGACATGAGCTGACAATGCATGCTCCAAGCCCAGAAGGCCAACTGTATCCTGAGCTACATCAAAAGGAGTGTGGCCCGCAGGTCCAGGGAGGTGATTCTCCCCCTCTACTCTGCTTTCATGAGATCCCCACCTCCAGTACTGTGTCCAGTTCTGGAGTCCTCAGCATAAGAAGGACATGGAACTGTTAGAATGAGTCCAAAGGAGGCCACAAAGATGATCAGAGGGCGGGAGCACATCTCCTATGAAGACAGGCTGAGAGAGTTGGGCTTGTTCAGCCTGGAGAAGTGAATGCTCCGGAGACATCTTAGAGTAGCCTTCCAGTAACTGAAGGGGACCTACAAGAAAGCTGGGGAGGGACTTTTTAGAAGGGCATGGAGTGATAGGACAAGGGGGAATGGTTTTAAATTGGAAGGGGGTATTTAGATTGGATATTAGGAAGAAATTCTTCACTATGAGGGTGGTAGATCACTGGTGGTAGATCCCTGGTTGCCCAGGGAAGTGGTGGCTGCCCCCTCCCTGGAGGTGTTCAAGGCCAGGTTGGATGGGGCCTTGAGCAGCCTGGTCTAGTTAGAGGTGTCCCTGCCCATGGCAGAGGGGTTAGAACTTGATGGTCTTTAATGTCCCTTCCAGCCCCAAACCATTCTATGATTCTGTGAATCACTCATGTTTTGTTCATTGAATTTTTTTAATAGTCTGAAAGTCTTTCTAACATGCACTACTAGGGTAAATTGGGGACAGGGGGAATGGTTTTAAAAGGCTTAAGCTCACTTACAGCAGTGTGTTGAGTATTGATGCAAATGGTGTAACTCCAATACCTCCAGCCACACACAGGCTGACCTCATAGTTCAAGGATTCCTCAAAGGGACTTCCAAAAGGTCCATCCACATACAGTCTGCAGAAAAAGAAAAAAAAAAGGAACACTTTCTGAGAAAGCTGCTAAAATCTGAAAGAGGAAAAGAAAAATGTACTGGAATTAAAAAACTACAAAGAATTTATTTCAATTTTATATTAGTCTTAGGATGCAAAATGTGAAGATCTTTTTCCTGGAAAGGAGATAAAAACTGTACAGGTGGTATGAAAAACTGTTACATAAAAATCTCTTGACACACTCCATGATTAGACAAGCTATTTTTAATCAAACAAGTGGAGGTGACTACATTATGACTGCCCCTTGTGTCTGGTATTAGAAGGCAAAGAAAGTGCTGCACTGGAAACAATAACAACTTGGTGGGTCAAACACAGGAAGAAAAAAAAGACTTTGGCTAGACTGGCCAAGGAGGTTCATCTCTTGAACATCAGAAACAGTTGAGATGGACAAAGGGTTAAAAAAAAATTTCCAAGGGCCTCCAGAAAATGAAGAATAGGTGACACATACCTATCCTGCAGTGCACAAGAAGAACAAATTAACTTCTGTTTACTCCACTTTCAGGCCCTCAGAAATGTGATCTACTCCAGTCATACAGGATACATGAAGAGGAGGAAAATCAGTGTGTTGCACCCCTTTGACTCATGCCTCTCCTAACAGTTTTGTCTATCTGCTTTTGAAGATCATTTAGAAGACTCAGTTCCATTTCAAATCCATTCTGAATATTTCAGGGACTGACAGAAAGTCAGTTGACTGTAATTTAAGAATTGGGTCTTAGGCATTTTTGATGGTTTGATCTCCAAACTTTTCCTACAAGTCTTATCAAGGTCATCCATAGACAGCTGAAAATGTATGTGCTATAATTTTTTCTAGTAAGATTCACATAGTCCCTGCTATACCAACTGCGTATCTTGCAGTCTGAAGTGACAGCAATAGATTCACCATTACAAATTATTATGAAGAGAACTTGAACAGTACATTTAGTCAGGGTCCATTCTGTGTATGAGTGGATCACTGCATTTTAGGTAACTGGTGAACAATTTTGTGGGACCAGCACTCTGTTCAGTAGCTCAGTAACTAGATATTTGCTCACAGAGAGGCTGACTGAGATCAACCTTTGGCCTGAGTCCACAAAAAAATCTCTAACATGTATTAGTTTTATAAACACACATAATGGTACTATTACACAACTAAGCTAGTCATAATTTACATCTAAGGAAAGGGCATAAGCTTCTCCTTCATAACATCAGGCAGAGAATTAAAGGCAGTAGAGATGTTTCTTTTTCCAGACAAAGCCTTCCAACCTTCACCCAATTCCTCCTTTTGAAGACTGGATCTGAGCCATAACTTAGTATCTCACTCCAATCACATTTCTTTCAGTTTTGTGGTCTGAACCTTGGGATCTTATCAGTCAAGACAACGTCTCATCTGTGTGTCCTTGGCCAATATGGTCCTTTCTAGGAAATGTCTTCAGGACCTCTGCTATTGCTGACAGCTTTTGCAGCCAGAGAGAGGACTGAGACGATGTAAGAAACCTTGCAGAAACCAAGGTCAGTGAAGAAGGAGGGGAAGGAGGTGTTCTAGGCACTGGAGCAGAGATTCCTCTGCAGTCCCTGCAGAAGACCATGGTGAGGCAGGCTGAGGCCCATGGAGGATGATGGTGGAACAGATATCCACCTACAGGCTGTGGAGGAACCCACACTAGAGCAAGTGGATACACTCCAAGGAGGCTGTGGTCCCATAGGAAGTCCACGTTGGAGAAGGCTCCTGGTAGGTCCTCCAGCCCCATGGAGAGAAGAGCCCACACTGGAGCAGGTTTGCTCACAGGACTTGTGACCTCATGAAAGGGACCCACACTGGAGCAGTTCATGAAGAACTGCAGCCCATGGGGGGGAGGGCTCTTGCTGGGGAATTTCCTGGAGGGACCCCAGGTAGAGCAGGGGTAGAATGTGAGAAATCCTCCCCTGAGGAGGAAGGAGCGCCAGAGACAACAGGTGATGAACTGAACTCAGTCCCCATTCCCCGTTCCCTTGGGGGTAGGAGCTAGAAAAATCGTGAGTGAAGTGGAGCCTGGGAAGAAAGGAGGGGTGGGGGGAAAGGCGTTTTTGAGATTTGTTCTCATTTCTCATTGCTCTACTCTGTTTTACTTGGTAATAAATTAGATGATTTTTTTAAGTCTGTTGTGCCTGCCAATTGGTGAGTGACATCTCCCTGTCCTTATTTTGACTCAGAAGTCTTTCATTGTATCTTCTCTCCCCTGCCCAGCTGAGGAGGGCAGTGATAAAGCGGCTTTGGGGGGCACCCAGCCTCCAGCCTGGGTCAACCCATCATACTCACTGATACTCATTATTAATAAAACTGCAACCTAAATATGCATATTCTAATTTCTGTCTTTGTATTCTGAAGTCACTGCAGTAGTCTAAGAATGTTCTCTTGGGAGAATCTCATAGCTTTGCAGTATCAAGGATGCTACTACCAGCATGATGAGTATATTAAAAAACCCCACTATTCTCCTTAGTTAGTACAGATAAATTCTTTTACACAATGGGGCCAAGAAAAAATTAACTGGACATGTGCATACAACATAAACAGAAATTCAACTATGTTATCATTAAATCATTATACCCCTGTCGCTTAACAAGGGTTTATTTTCCACTAATGAAAGATACCACTGCTGGTGCAGTGTGGACCAGGAGCTGCTGTAAGAGATCTTCTAAGCACTGCACTATGATTTGACTGAGGAGGTAAAGGAGCGTCTCTTTTTAAGTAGGTAACTGGGGACATGTAGAGAAGTGGCTCATTCCTTTGAAAGGAATCTGGTCCAGGAGACATTTTGAGAGAATTCCACAAATGTCATAGGTCTCAAATACATATTTTAACAGAGATCCAATTGTGGGATATAAGTGGAGGGCAAAAAGAAAAAAAACCAAACCAATACTGGATAACGAAGACCAGCAACTGAAGTCCATTGTCATTCCTGACATACCTCTTCTACATATGTTACCCTAATCAGATCCTGCCTTGCTGGTAAAACCTAGAGAACAGCTCCTTGAGGTATGAAGGCTGAAAACCCAGGCCTGAAGGAAATTCCTTGCATTTTGCACAAGCAGCACTAACTTTTACTTGGACATAAAAATTTACAGGCAACATTTTTGGGAGAAAACACAAGCAAACAAAGAAAAAGCAAACTAGCAAAGCAGATTTTTCCAGAAATGACCACAGTGGGTGTCATACACTGTAGGGATGCCACTCAGCAGAACTGCTGGAAGCCAGCTGCCCCTCAAAGCTGCTCCATCACTCCCCTCCTTTTTGCTTTTTCTTTGTTTTTGTGCATGGCCTTTTTTTTTTCTCCCCCTGTATTAAACTGCCTTTGTCTTGACCCACGAGTTTGGGGTTGTTGGGGCTTTAATTTTTTCTTTTCCTTATTTCCCCTCCTGGACCTACTGAGAAGGGGACTGACGGAATGGCTTGGTAGGCACCTCACATTCGGTATTGGTTAAGCCACCACACTAGTTAAGGACTATCTAAAGCATGCTTGGAAGTCTTATCTCTAAAGGGATTAAGCAGTTCCTGGAAAGACAGTGCTGCTGAATTCCACTGACATGATCAGGAGTTGAAACATGCAAAACTAGATCTGGTCACCACAAACCACTCAAGGGCAGTGCATAATTCCATGCCAGAAATGCAAGAAACAGTCCTTAATTAAATATGCATTTTAGTCAGATTGCTCCAGTTTGCGGCCCATTAGCCCCTGCCCCATCTGGCCTGCTATTTCTACTGCCCACTGGATCTTCCTCTGAGGCCGTAAGGAGCAGTTGTCAGGACAGAAAATTCAGTGAGAGGAGCCAAAAGCCTCCTGCTGTGCCTGCATGTGGCCCAGCACAGAACAGCCAGAAGTCACTGCTTCCAAGTGTGAGAAATGGAGGAAAAGCTGGAGAAATATTGCTACTGCATTAACCCACTCCACAAGATTGCCTGAAAAGACTGATTCCAGGGATAACATCATCTCCCTGGAAGATTTTGTTGGATGTCATAAACACGCACTATTTAATCGCATTACGGAGATAATTTATAACTAAAAGAAGTTTTGATGCCTCGATAGAAGCAGCCAATTAGGAACTGATCCTTCTTCCATTCAAGTCAGAGGAAGAAAGAAACATCCTGATGCTGTATCAGGGCTGTGATGAACAGAGAAGCGATTCAGTCATGGACTTCTGCAGAGATTGTGCAGCTTTCACTTCCTGTCAACATGTCCCTCCTTTCATTTGGTAGTGCTGAAAAGTTTTTTGCATATAAGCGGTTCATTATTGTAAATGAAATCTCACAGCACTCAATAAAAAGACAGACAAGCCAAGGGGGGTAAATGACTTTTTGTTTCTTGAGTTGTGCCCCAGATATATCAGATGACGATGCGATGCTCTTCTATCCCCCCCAGCTTTAATTTAATTAACATGAAGGAAGGGAATGGAATTTTACTAAAAGTTTAGAAATTCCCCCTTCAGGCTAACTTATTCAAATACAAGTTGTTCTTTTCACATGTATTCATTTCTAGTCTTAGGAGTGCTGCTCTCAGTTATTCTGGCACAATTTCTTAGCCCACAAACGGTGGGGGAGGGGGGGGAGGGGGAAACTCCTTAAAGTAGAACCTGTCACAAAAAAATACCAGAGCACATTATTAAAAAGCATCTTACAGATAGGTGGTGAGCATATTTTCTATTTAAAGCACACTTATGTTCTGCAGTACGGTGGTAGAGAAATTTTCCAGCAAGCACCAAGATAGGTTGTTCCAGCGCTGGGCAATGCAACTGCACTAACATGGAGCTGTCCCTACAGTAAGGGATGCTGTCCCTACACTAAGGGATGCTGTCTCAGGGATGCAGGCAGCTCTACGGCTTTGAAGACCTGAGTTTCTATTGTCCATAAGGAACTGCACAGTGATGTGTGGAGACAACCGCCCACATCTCTGTTGGACTTGGACCTTAGTAGCACGCTTTACTGCGGGGTGTAGGTGCCCTTAAAAAAGTTTAATGCTTATCTTGTACTTCATTAACCAACTGTAAATGCTGATATTATACTGCAGCTTTTTTCCTAGGCTCTTTGGGAGCTACTGTGAGACATTATCAGGGATATTAGTGGAATAACAGATGGGTAGGGGAGTTAATTCAAGAGCTTGTAGGAAATTTTAATTAAAGAAGTATCAGAATTTGCAAGCTGAACAAAATGCTTGGATAAGAAATACTGCATAGAACACAGAAAACGAAGTCCTAGTCTAACTGCAGTTTGTGGCAAAACTCTTAGCAATGTCAACAGAGTAAGGATTTCACCCAGCAGTATGAGATTTTATATCCTTGGAGCAGTGTTCAGTTTGTTACTGAGACCCAGGTGTAGGTGTCTTTGTGTGAGCATACTGATTAAGTCCCTGATACAGTTAAGAGATGCAGTCAATACAGTTAATGGAGCTTAGAGAGAGTTTCAGGATGTGATGAATTGCCCTCTATGTCTACAGACTGTACTGACTCAATTAACAGGACCATAGAGATTGGTGTCTCTCTGGAACAGCTGAAGGCCAAGCAGAACTGAAGTGGCATTAGACACCTAGCCTGAGGAATCCAAATCCAGATCTGTATCTCCACTGAGAAAACAGGACCTTGGTACCTAGCTCACACACAGACACCTACATTTAGACATATCTCCAGCTGGCACTGAATCCCTTCCATGACATCCTATGAAAAGCCCATGCCATTGACTTCACTGGGGTTTGGATCAAATTCTCCAAAATCAAAATAGTAAACAACCCTTTCCCCACACTCATTCTTCGTTGTAACTTGTCCTACTAAAACCATATGTATCCATGATGGATACAGCCTGAGAACTCCAAGGAACCAACTGCCTGACGGCTACAACACTCTTCTTAGGCTCTTCTGTTTCTGTAATTCTCATGCACCAAAAAGATGTCATCACCTCCCTCTGATAAACCACAACACAAGCCTCCACCCCCACACTATAAATATTCAAACAAGTGCCTTCATGTTCCTCCCACACTACCCTTCATGCCTGGGAAGAAATCTCTGTAAACATCTGCAGAGTTATTTCATTATTTCCCTTCAAATTCCTTTTTAAGACTCCTTTTCCCTCTAATATCTGAAAAAAACAACAAACCAGAAGTTGGCAGTACTTACGCAAATGATGTGCTCGCTATTGCTCAGTTATATTCTGGCCCAGTACTGTCTCACCAGTTCCCTGAATTTTGCTGTCTGATTGTATCCGTCTGCTATCTTTGTTCTTTTAAGTTGGTTTCGTTAGGACAGTCCCTGTGCTGTGTGATTGTGTGTATCAGGTTGGCTTCCTGATGCATAGCTGGTTCTTCAGGGCACTAGGATAATACTGATGAATAAAGAATTACTGGAAACCATCCAAATCTGAAACTTATATCAAAGGCAACCTTTCATATTGTAGGCTTGCAAAAAGCAAACTAAGCATTGAAGTGTTCCAGACCACTCTGGAGTCCAAGGCTCAATACACAGTTTTCAATAAAAACCTAGCTGCAACAAATTACATGATTTTTATTTTTCACAGAAGCTGCACTTACTACTATTGAAGATTTTAAACTATTTTTCTGCAGCAAAAATCAGGACAGCCACTTCATCTTTTGAAGTCAACACTTCATGTCATAATTTAAACCTCAGTTAATGGCTGTACACTCTGACACTATTTTTCCAGGAGTGTGATTGCTGACAGCCTTTTACAGATGAAGAACCACCACTGAACAAAGCACATCATTCTTGGTTTATATGGATTTCCAAAACTACAATGGCTTTCAAAGTTTAAAAGTCTAACAAAATGTGACATTTGGCATGTGAGATGAGAGCTTCCCATGTGGTCTCCTGACACTGTGAAGGATGATGTTTTCATTAAAGAAAACAGCAGCCCCTTAGACATGTAAGTTTGCAAAACCCAGTGTGTCCAATTAACTTTATATACTACTTTGCACAAGATCACAAAGTGTTATGTTTCCAATTCAGATTTCATTAGGCATCCTCTCTTTTTTTAACAGCCTGAGTTTATTTTCTGATTATCTGTATTTTTTCCCTTCAAAACCAAATATATTCTTACAATAAGTACCAGAGTTTGTAGAAGTTTCCTTCTCCCTTCTACAGAAGTTGCTTCCTTTATCAGCTGGTGAAACATCCAATTATAACAATGCTGATGGCTCAAAACCCCATAAAATCAATTAGCATCAGATTTTCCTCTCATAGAAACATGCCAAGTTATCATTATTTTAAAAATTCTAGAAAAGTCACTGTTTTTAGTGCATCCAAGTTCCACTAATTTCTCTCTGGCTGGGCAAAACAAAGCAAAATCACCTGCTCTTCAGCTTATTATACTCTCAAGGTCCTAGAGATGACTGAAGGTGAATTTCCACTTCTACATCATCCTTAGCAAGAGAAAATATGTTGAAGGCATGATGACAAGGGCAAGAAAGCAGAAAAGCTGAGCACACAACTGCATTTTCATAGATACAGCTCTTTCTATAAAACCCATCATTTTGTATGAGACACAGTGACCCACTGTGGGTTCATGAAGATCCCACTGGAGTAGGGGGGAACACGACAGCCCATATTTCTTATTTCTCAGTGCTGTCAGAGGAGAGAAGCAACAGTTTGGACCATTCACTTAATGAAAAAAGTCTGTAAAACCACCATGAGAACTACAGTCAAGTATAATTATGCATTCAGACAACTTTGTTCTCTGAAAGTATATGCGCTTTCTGGGGCCAATATTATTAATTAATGTTTTATTAATTCTTCTCCATGGCAGCCTTTGTGCATTCATTTTTATGAAATGTTTCTAAAATGTATTCCTTTGATTAAAGATCACACATGATTTAATTTTACTGTAACAAGAAATCCAATTTTCCACTTATTTCCTTACCAATTACAGTATCTGTTTTGTGAAGTGACGTGCCTCTCTGTAAACTCGTTTCCTACCAATTTTGCCTCAGTGAAGAAAGTCAAAGAAGAGTATTTTTAACAACTGTACCACCTGTTGTAACTCATCTTTTGAAAATTTAGCTTGTTACCTCATTAAGTGATAAGGTGCTGCAGATCAACAAGAAGAAGTACATTGAGTTTTTTGGCCATGTATCTCCACAGATCATTCGCTGGCAGAGCGGTTACCTGTCCACTTCATGGCAAATGGCATTTCTGCTTTAGAGTAGTTCACTTCCACATTTTAATTTTTATTTATTTCTGCATTTACAGGAAGCTTTTTCTTGTCTATACTATTCCTTTTGATGGTCATCTCAGAGTTGCCATGCATCCTTCTCAAAAGCAGTGCTGATATCAGCACTGAGCCTTCTGCCTCACTCAGCAAATCATACTCAGCGAGACACGATATCCCATGTCCCTGTGTCAGTGGAAATACCTGTAGCATCAGTACGCCAGGGTCCTATGGGATAACTGAAGCAACTGAAACACACCTGTGCAACATATTAACCAGTGCTGGAGGTCTAACACAGGTATTTTCAAGTTAAGTAAAAAGTCTACATGGGAGTCCAGAATTCAGGAAAGCCTGACAGTTAGCACATACAGCAGTGGGATGTGTAGTAGTCCTCAACCTCTGGAAGCTGCTTTGCACTTACAAATACAGTTGCGGGGGAGGGGAGCATATTATGCCAAAGGTCAAAATACATAGTTTTTTATGAGTATACTGGGGGAAGACAATGACTACTCTATCTAGACATCCACACTGCCAGTAGGCTTTCCCAGACAAGCTCCAATACACCTTAGGGCTGGGGAAAGAAAATTTGGGACCAGCTGCCACATACCAAGGAATACAATTGTAGCCAAATACCAAGGAAGACAAATGAAAATCCCAGCTAGGTATCTGCAGAAACAAAAGGGGAGGAGAGAAAAAGCTGACTAGAGTGCTGGAAGATGTAGTTGGCAGCAGGTCCATATGAAGACAAAGCCAGGCAACTCCACAAGCAGCCTTTTCAGGCTAAGACTAGGACCGTTTGGACTAGAATAAGTAGTCATGAAGAATTCAAAATTAAGAGAATAAGAGGGAAAATCAAAAAAAGATAAATTGCACAAAAAAAAGTTCTGCAGCTGAAATTAAGTAGTCAATCCTACAATAAAATGGGATCCCAAATATATAGTAAATCTAAGAACAAATATGCTACCTAAAATATAATAATCCCCCCAAGAAAGAATCATCATGTCTCATTGCTGAACTTTTCTGTCTTAAGGAGTACATTTGGGAAAGCAAAGTGACCTAGTTCAGTCACAAGCCCATCTCTTCTCTGGAAAACTCTCTTTGGAAGGAAACGTCTCTCACTGCTACACCTCCTTTAAAGCAAGATGCTCTTCATGAGCCTGACATCTTATACAGGACAGTGAATGTGCCTATAGGACTAAGTTCCCTTTGGGGCAGCTTCATGAAGCAAATAATTACTGGTCTGGGGGTTTGTAAAATATCTTTGCTTCAACTTAGTTGCCGGGAAGTCTAGAAAGAAATTCTCTAAAAATTGCTCAGACAGTTGAAGAGTGACGTATTCAAGATAATGAAAAGGCAACTTCAAATGGCTTCCAGATGTTCCGTGATGGTCAGACAAGCTCATTTCCTTAGGCAGACAGTCTCTTATCTGGAAAGGGATACAGAAAATTGGCATGGCCAAAATGGAAAGAAAGAACACCTGCCAAACGCTAGAGTAAGCCATACATAGTTGCAGTAAAATGGCAGATTAAGGATGAGATCATTCAAGTTGGAGAATTAATTTCTGAATTAATTTAAGCTTATACATGAGTCTGCATAGAGATCCACAGGACGAAGCTTATCAAGCTACCAGAGAATACCCTGCATTACATCATAGATGAGCTTAATCCATCTTGACCTCTTCCATCTTTTTTCTGTGAATATGCTCCAACTTCTTATTTCTGGGTTTTTAGAGTGGACAAACCATTTTGCCTGCAGTGTTTCCATTTCAGTCCTGCCAAGGCTCTATATAAGGGCATCATTATTCGTAGGTGATGGTGTAATTATTATTACCTTTGTAGACATACAAAGATGCCCCTATACAGCACTCCAGCCCCTTCAGTCATTCAAAACAAAGAATTTTTCATCCCTAGAATTTTTAAATTTCTTCAAGTTCTTACTTTTCTACGTGCTGTAAGAGTATCAGAATAACAGTGGGAGTCTTTATTTTTTACATCTCTCTGAGTTTTAAGAAGCTGTGACAGAACAAGTGAACCCGAACAAGAGAAATGAGCAAGAGACTTGGTGAGAGACACAGAGAAGGGAGTACTGTTTAAGTACTTCAGATATGTAATTCCTCTCATAACCCTTTCTACCCTTATTTTTCAGAAGTATCCTAAGGGTTCCAGCCCGCTGGGTTTGAGACACTGCTGTAAGGCAAGGTGTTAGTGTAAGGCACTGGAGAGAACAGAGGCTGGACATCCCAGCAAAACAGATCTGGCAGAGTCACAGTTTAAGCTGAAGGGGCTCTTCCTGTAGGTCCAATACCAGTCCCTATTGACCAAATATCCTGAAGTTGCTCTGTAAATATACAGAGAAAACACACTGTTTGGCACTGGTCTCATCACTCTAGAGAGACACAGTAAGTTCGACTCGTCCTGCAGCTCCACACTGGTCAAGCTGATCCCCATCATGTTTGTTATCATTGTGAAACACAGGTCACAGGACTGTGCCCCAGGTCCAACCTCAAATGCCAGTTTTGATCAGTCAGAGAGGCAGAGAAGCCCTGCCTTTTAATCCCATCTCCCTCACACTGATCCAGTGTCATTTACATCCTCAGCTACGCTCTTCCTTTTGGTGAAACCAGGTAGCAATACCTTCTCAGACACCCCCCCCAATATTGTGAATGATTAGTTTAACAGCTATAACACTCTGATAAATGCACCCAAAAGGCTGCTATAAAGCATTAAGTATGGTCCTAACACTTCTCCCCCAGACCCATGTCATTGTTGATGATAATAATTGCTCTTGTGTGAACTGTCTGACATTTCTGCTATTCCAACTCACATCCTTTTCCTTACACCCACCTCTTAAAATTTGCCATATCATTCAGAAATTTCAATCCAATTGCTCTGAAATATACTATCCTCCCCAATCCAATATCATTCAAGGATTTAATTAACTTGGTGTTTACATCTCCCTCCCTGTTACTCATTACTTGTCATACTGAAAGAACAAGTTCCAAGATGAACGGCTGCATATTTGATACCTCCTCCCTTTTAAAACTGTCTACTTAAGAAATATTTGCTGTTTACTACTGGTCAGCACTGACTTTATTTATCTATTTGTTTGATTGTTTATTTTTAATACACTGTGCTATATTTAGACAATACTCTGCTAAATTCTCTATGGAAAAAAAAAGCCCAACAATCTGATTCCAGGACAAATAAAATGGCAAAAGTACCACTGGTTTCTGTAATATCAGGATTTAACTCTGGAGGCCTGAAAGGCATATTGCCAAGCAGGTACCCACTGTACAGAGCATATATATACATATATATGCACACACAATATATATATACACATATAGATGTATACACACATATACCTAGCCTACATTTTACTTTTCCTATTGTGGTACTTATATTTGCAAGCAAACACACCAGGATACAGAGAACACACGACAGATGAAATCCCAATTCTCTAAATTTTGTGTATCTACCAAACCTCACTTTTTTCAAGAGCTCACTCTGTATCCATCAGCTGTGATCAGTGGTTTAGGTGTTCCACATACCATCTACTTTCTTTCTGTTCCCTTAATAACTGGATTTAGACAAACTGTAAAGTAAAAATTGGACTGATAGGGAATACTTTCTGGTTCTTCCTTTCTGAAAACTACGGTTTTGTTTTTCCTAATGATTTCAGTCATCAACCATTTGCTAAACACCACCATGTGTATTACTGCCACATATACTGTGGAAGTGCTCAAGGTGTTTTCCCCACTGTAGTGGGGTTTACAAAGAGCACCAGGAGGAAGGATGAATGCAGCAGTGCAGGTGCTGTGCTGGGATCCAACCCACTCTCTGCCACCACCACCCTCCTTGAGCAAGTCAGTGCAACAACGTGTGAGAGCATCTGTCCGTTACATGGGAACAATTATATTTCTCAGAGAAAAGCATTGCAACGACGGCTTCATTAAAAGTCCGTGAGGCCCACAGATGCATCTGTAATGGTGGTCATAAACACCATCAATACATGGATCACAGTCCTTAAAGAGTGAATAAAAGGAAAGGAAGGACAACATTACACAAAGGAGTGTTTCTAGAAGTACACTGGACCATGGTTTACTCTGTGTAACTGATGGCTTTTATCTGCAGACTTGACTAATACACAGTTTAAAAAAGCATAAGTGATAGTTTCATATCTGTCTTAAGACAAACAAATTAAAGGAAAGGTGAAGATGACTGTGGATAAAGGCACCAGCCCTGTTATTTCCCTGTTAATTCTATTTCATCAGTTTGGTAAACCTTACATGACAGCACTCACACTTGACTGCACAGGGTTTTTTTAACACCAGTGACCCAGTGATAATAAAAGCATACATTATTTAGAAGCACTTTTGATATCTTTTTTCCTATGAAGAAGTTTTATGGTGGAGTGCCTTGAACTTTGATCCTTAAGTGCAGAGAAAAACAGAACCCCAGACTCAGCAAAATCAAGACACCCTTTTTCTTTTTTTTTTTTTTAATAAAAAAGGTACCTGGCCTCCAGCCTGGTTCAACACACTGTACAGATGCTATTCTCTCATGTCAAAATCTGAGTGCAGTGATAAATAACTAACAACAAAGTTAATCCAGTGAGGGGGGTTCATCCTACCATGTAGAGCTGGCATAGCCAATGCAGAGATAAATGGATTTCTTAAGCTCCAGTTGTGCTCTTTAAATCTGCTTGCAGCCAACCTACTCTATTTTGCTATCAAAGTACTTGAGAGACCAAGCTCAAATTTTGATAACTTTTGAAATTTTGCTGCAATCACTTAAAGTGCATTCCTTAACTGTACCAAGAGATAAGAAAGGTTAACCATCAACCATTGCGCAGCTAGTTACTGCCCTCTAATAACGTGAAAGCAAAATGCAGATAGAGACATGCACACACAGATGCAGTCAAACAGCAAAGTGCTGCTGCAGATGGGGCAGTGAAAGCTAGAAAAGTTTCCCACCTCAGAAGTGGGTTTCACACCTCCCTGTGCTGACTGTGAAAGATGAAAGTAGGGGCTGATTCCTGAGGGACAGCCCTTCTGCTGCAGTTAGGGCTTGAAATTAGATGAAGTGCTTACTAATGGCACCATGGGTGAAATAAGCCTTGGAGATGCCAAATTCACAGCCTGTTTTCTCCTCGGGACATAGCAATCCACAAATAAATTAGCAAGACATTTCTTAAACCCTCCTCCCTAACAGGAGACAGAAGGAGCTCAAGCTGTCAGTCAATACCAGCATCACTTGCCTGTCAGGGAAGAGCAGTGCCCAGAGGCTCTCATTACAATGCAGTTGAACAAGCTCGTGTTATTTTGCTCTGCTGAACCCATAAAGTAAACCTGTTCTTTTGAATTAAGGTATCCTTCTCCATGTAATGCGTAGACTGTGCACAAAACAGAAAGCTACATCTGCCTTTTCTTCCTCCCTGCTCTTTTTCCCTCCCTCCCTCCCTTCCTCCCTCCATCTCTCCCTCTGTCCCTCTCTCCCTTCCTCCCTCCTTCTACCAATCAGACCACACAGTATTCTGCATCACTGCTCCCTTCCAATCCATTCAGCAACCAAACTCAGAGAGGTTTTCCTTCACTTCACCAGTTTGACATAAACATTCATGTCCTCTTCTTGAAACAAAATTGGGCCAACAGAGAGGTTGACATGGAACGATTGTCCTTCATAAAAAGTTTGTTCTTTCTGGAGAGAAAGCAGCATGGCATTTCACTTGAAGATAACTGAAATAGGTAAACAACTCCTCTTCAGATCAGCTGTGATCCTTCAAGACAGTGCCCTTGCACTCAGAAACACTGACACAGCCAGTGAATTGACTACTGTATCACCCTAACTAATGGATTTTGGTAGTTTCTGGTCTTTCTTGCAGCTTATACTAAAAAGTTATGGAAAGCCTAAGTTCTCTTCACAACTCGGCCAGATTTTATGTTATACCAGCTTGAACAAAGCACCAACATAGCATTACATCTACGTGATCTGCCTCATCCAAATTGAAAATACACAGAAACATAGAATGCTTTGAGTTGGAAAGGACCTCAAAGACTTTTTTACAACCCCCTGCCATGGGTAGGGACACTCTCTACTAGACCAGGTTGCCCAAAGTCTCACCCAACCTGGAGTTAAACACTTCCAGGGATGGGGCATCCACAACCTCGCTAGGCAACCTGTTCCAGTGCCTCACCACCTTCATAGTAAAGAATTTCTTCCTAACATCTAATCTGAACATACCCTCTTTCAACTTGAAGCCATTACCCCTTATCCTATCCCTGTACTCCCTGATGAACAGTCCCTCTCCCACTTTCCTGTAGGATGCCTTGAAGTATTGGTCGGCTGTAAGTATGTCTCCATGGTGCCTTCTCTTCTCCAGGCTGAACAAGCCCAACTATCTCAGCCTGTCTTCATAGGAGAGGTGCTCCAGCCCTCTAATCCTCTTTGTGGTCTCACAAGAGTGGAGTAAAGGTGGAGAATCTTTTGAGAGGGGATGCAAATGCTTTTAGTATGGAGAAAACACTGGAAATAAATGCCTGCATTTCAAATATTGTTTAGGAAGCTTTATCTATCTATCTATTAAAACAATGACCATTTAACCTATTTTAAGTCTTCAGAATTGGGTTAGCAGAGGGAAATCAATATAATAAAGAAATTAGATCTTTTGTGCTGATTTGCCTCAAATAGGAATTAGGTATACCTTAAACATTCCAATATTAGAAATCACTGACAGTTATGTAATGTATCTAAAGAACCGTGTTATGCCTTAAAGCCATAGTACACAGTGAAGGGAAATACAAAGCTGTAATATTCTTAGGTAACACCTCAATGCAAAGGAAAGCAAGGTCCCAGTTGTCAGAAGTGCTCAGGCATTCGGTTTTGTTAGGTGCTTTTCAAGTATTTTTTTAGAGTACTTTTCAAAACCAGAAAGAATAGAGAATGCACAGAACACTTATACTGACAACTGTATAGGCTGTAGAATATGTTCCTGTTTCCATACTGGTCATGTGGATTTGGGGTAGGAAGACTGATCCCACTCCAATGCATGTTTTGGGAGCATGGAACAATTTTGCCTTACACAAGCTCCAAGAGGAATGAGGAACATTCCTTGCAGTGTTTTATTGGAAATGAGTTTCAACCACACACAAACTTAATTTAAACCTTGTATTACAAAGATACCTTGACAGCAATGGATAATTAAGTCATAAAGCAAAGTGTTACATGAAGGCTATTAGGCTCTAAAGCAAATTATTTTACTATCTTTTCTTTCTCGTTGGTGCCTGTAACATAGCTTCTGTCATTGCTCTGGGGAGAGAAAAACATTGCTACATTCATGACACCAAGGAAGAGCATTGCTAGTCAACTCACTCGACACATATAGTGCCTCATTTTAGGTGTAGATGCTTAGACTTACGAATTTCTCATATTAAAAAACAACAGTCAGCTGAATATCACCCAATTTATTTTCTCCATCCAACAACTCAGTACATACCTTTTAGTCAAACAGCCTTTGTGTTAGGTCTTATCAACTTCCATCTCCAATTCTACTCATCAACAGCCACAGCTAGCTCATCAGGCAACATTCAGAAAGGATTTGGCAGCTAATATCATGGGCCATTGCTGTTTGTCATCTGCTAGCTGTCTGGCTGTTCAAAAGCACTTGTGATTCTTAAAAACCACTTAGTGTGGTCATAAAAGACCTTTCCTTGGGGCTAGGCATGGGCCACTGGGTACAATCTTCCAGCAGCCAACTCCCATCCCCATGATTGGTGATGATTAATAGCTGGAATAACGTACTATAGGATGGGAGGGATTTATACCACTATCAGTTTTTCAGACTTGTTAGCTACTTCTGAGCTATATTCTAGCCTAAATGCTGAGACATCTTCCTCCACAAAATGTGGTTGACATACATGTTTACTTGGGGATGCTCAATTCAGGGTTGTCCATCTGGCTTCTGACAGCCCAGATCTCTTACCTACTTCTCAGAAGAGACAGGGGTGGCTGTTAGATCAACATGAACCTTTTATTGTCCCTGACTGTCACCAAGAGCTTAAATCCCAACTTGTTGCACGAAAAAGAAATGTGAAGTGTCTTCCTCAGATAAACTAAAGAGCCTGGCACTCAGAATTGAACCACTCCACCCCACTGAAAGCTTGATAGAACTGTAATGTAGCCTCGGGCCCAGCTGAGACCAAGTCATCTTTGCCCATTTTATGCCAAAGTAGAACACCTTAAATGTCTCCTTTGGCTTGAAAGTTTGTGCTCCCCTCTGCTCTTACACAGAACATATACTTGCTGTTACTCCAGGGGAAGCAGCAGTGCATGTGGTTTTCTGGCATGAAGAGAGAATTGGGGTACAGCTCAGGCATTCATCAAACAGTTTTCCTGCTTCCTCAAACCTTGTTTGGGGAATGGCCAGAGAGCCATGAATGTTGCTAGACTTCTGCCCTCCTTAAAGAACAGGAAATATAGGTTTTATATGTCTTACATGAAATATAAAGAAAGACTTGGTAGGCAATTCCTTTTACTTTCCCAGTTTGTTTCATGTATTCAAGGTTATAATATTGTCCATTTTCTCCTTTATTCTAGCTGGAATCTTCCTTCTCTCCTTTTTTCAGCACAACTCATTAATAAAACACCAACTAAAGATGCTGCCTCCTTTAATAGGTTCTATGAAAGAAAACAGCCTCCAAGGTTCCACACTGAAAGCACGGGCCAGAAATTAAATTGCTAATGTGCAGGTAGGCGAACAGGAGAGAATGAATGATGCTGTTCCCTTTTATCCATAGAATCAAGGAGGAAGTCACTACTGTCAACAACCACAACTCTTCAGCACTTGCTTTTCCTTTTCAAGAGCCTGGTGCTTAGATTTCTGTAACTATGGTAATTGTGAAACTATTTTTTAAACTAATAAAAGTCATTATTTTTACAATGTTAAAACTGGATATAAGGCCAGAAGGGATCACTGTAACTCTCTCTTGCATAATGAATCAAAGAACTTCACTAATAACTTCTGCATCAAACTACTAGAAATTGTGTTTGAGATGTTTTAAAAAAACATCCCTCAAGGCAGCTCATGGCAGGTAGTTTCCCACAGTCTCACACTGCTGCTCAGTAGAAGACAGGTATGTATCAACTGAATCAACAGGCTTTATCAAGAACCATGCTCCTGCTCCCAAATACTAAGATGAAAAGTAGCCTTAACGTTTGAACTGACACCATTCACTTTGAACAAAGCAATGATTTCATCTTCCAAACATTCTGAGACATTGAGGTGTCTTTTATTTTTAATCATCCCTTTCCCCTTCTCAATGGGGAGTATTGCAATGTTTTGTATAAAACAGTTCATGACTGCGGGTGAGCTGCAACTGTGCTATGATAAACAGAGCTGAGTTAAACCCACATTCGAGATTGCCTGGTACTTCACCCAGAGCTTCAATTCTGCATGTACATTGCTGCACAGATCTCTCAGGACATAGTTTTTCTCCCCACATTTTACTGCAACTGGACAGGATACAGGTTTTTCGTCCACATCTCTCTACATCTGAAAGATTTGTACTTGTTTCTTCAAACTTTTTTATATTTTGGGTCTGAGCCTCGTTGATATTAGTGGCAAAATTCCCTTCAACTTTAAGGGGGCTGGTTTACTTTGTGATGTTGGTACTGGAAGTCAAGGTCTTTGGAAATAGAACAAAAGTGTCTTTATTTTGTACTAGAAGTTACTGGGGCATTGCACTGATACTCTAAACAAATATAGCCTCTGTCTTGAGGAATTTATGATCCCATTTGAGTTTAATGGTCAGTCCTAAATATTTCAAGATATTGACTTGGCCTAGTTTGATATTATGTGGATGTGTCCACACAGGCTTTTATAGGATCTGAACCCAAACATGTTTTTATACTCTTTCTTCCCATTTTCATCGTGGTTTCAACAAAATCTAGATCTAACACTTGCATTTTTAGGGACATGATTACTCCTACAACATGACTGCTCTTTTTTATAAATAGCTACAGCCTTTACCCATTGCCACTGTTGTTCTTAAGATTTGGTAAAAATCCCAAATGACAGGAAAATGCCCTTTACTTATAGTGGAAGTTTTACTGTCATGGAATTTAACCCTGCACTGTTCTGCAAACTCTACAGGGTAATCTGATACCACATTCAAAACAAAAACAAAAATAAAAATAGAGACAAAATCCCAAACAACTAAAATCCACTATAAACATTCTTCTCTATAAACAGCTTCAGTTTCTTTTAAATGTCATTACTGATTCCTCAAGCAGGTATCACTTCTTTTTTATCAAGTAATCAAAATTCTCTGAGACTCAGGTTGTTCTGGGGGCTCGGTGCTGCTGGGGAGACAGCTTCTAGCCTGCATTTTGAAATAAATCTCGAAGCACTTCAAACCCAGTAATTTTCATGCTTAATGTACAATGCTACACAAAGCATTTAAAGTGCCTGTGTGGGCACTTCTGAAAGGCTCCCTCGTTTGGCACTTTCCCATCTGAATGCAGCAACATGGGCAGGCCACGTGTTTTTGCAGTGGAAAACAGGATAGATGCTATTTTAGATGAGAGAGCCAATTGCACAGAGTTGAAAGGACTGTGGAAGACCTAATTTCTATTTCTGGCCTTGTCCCCAGTAGAGTCACTCCTGGGTGACACCAGTACCTCACATCAGAGATTTGTGCCTCAGTTTCTTCTCCATAAGAAGAGAACATCTTTTGTAAAGCACTTCACAGAAAGCCTTTTATAGAAAATCGCTCCACTGAAGTTCTCCACCACTTTTTAAAGTTAAAGGCTTCCTTGCCTTTACAATGAAGACTGACAAAACACATAGGTCCTGATTTTCCCCCTTGTTGAACACCAAGGAAGATGTTGTCTTTGTTTCTAGTGTAAACTGAACCAGGTTTCTGGGCTATGACCCTGCTAGCTGCTCTGGTGTGTGCTTACATATGGAATTCAGGGAGAATCTCAGCGGATGCACTGTGTGGGAATCTTTACTTCCAGAAGTCACAATTCAGTACTTTCTCTACTTTGAGATTTGAACACAAATCATGTTCCTTTAAAAAAGAAAAATGTTCTGTTCTCACAATAGTTACAAATAATATAAAAGTTTTGTTAACAGGGGTATTATTTATGAAATATTATCAGTTTCTTGGCTTGGCTCTCAAGCTGTAGTAAACTGGCGTGGATCCATTACAGATCTATTATCATTAAAATGAGTAGCAATAGGAAACCAGATGGCACAATGGTTTAGGGCACTAACTTTCTGCCGCCTATTTGTCTAGACTACTCCATGATGAGAATCAAATAACACCATTTGGCTTTGTTTGAGCTGAAACTTTCAGCAGCTTTTCAAAATGACCTTCAAAAATATGTATTTGAAGACACAAACATATATATAAAAATCAAGATCCTGGGTTTTTTAAAATTTTTGTCACAGGAAAATGACCAGGACTTCCAAGCATACGCAAAAAGACTACCATAATTTACTAAGAACACATGCCAAAGAAAGGTTTGTAACTTTATGACTGATGGAAAACAAATGTATTTGGAATACTCTGCTATTTCATGACATCTGCTAGGTTCTAAGTTCATTTATTTTTGTCCTAAGTTCAAGACTTTGTTGCTCCATTTAAAAATAAGACAGTGTTCAATTAATATTGCCTCCCTGTTCGACTCCAAAGAAGTGCTGTTATTTCTCTGTATGCACATTATGGAAAGAGTCACCAAAATACTTTCTTCGTTCCTGCCCACAACTTTTTTGTTTGTTTGGGGTTTTTTTTGTTGTTTTGCTGGTTTTTGTTTGGTGGTTGGGTTTTTTTCTATTTATTTGGGGTTTTTTTTAAAGAAAACTTTGGAAAAAATGAAAAAGAAAAAAATAGTTATTAGAATGAGACCTTTCAGATAAGCTTTACCCTGAGAGAAAGTTTTATTTATTTAATTTGTCCAAGTGAAGGGTAAGTTTTTTAATGACCTCCAAACTCTTGTCATTTCAGATGGTAGACGACTTTCTTGTTTAGCAGAAAATGGTATGGTGATATGGCAGAGACTGGAACCTGAAGCTAAAGAAATCAATGTTAAACATTCCTGCAGTAATTAACAATTGAAATAAGCTGATCTAATGGATCAGCTGGAGAATAAATGTTATGAGGACTGGCTGAGGGAACTGGGGGTGTTTAGTCTGGAGGAGGTTGAGGGGAAACCTAATTGTGCTTCACAACTACCTGAAAGGAGGTTTTGGAGAGGCGGGGGCTGACCTTTTCTCTCTAGTGACAAGTGATAGGATAAGAGAAAATGGCATCAAGGAAGATTTAGATTGGATGTTAGGAAAGACTTCTTCCCAGAGAGGGTTGTTAGGCATTGGAATGGGTTGCCCAGGGAAGTGGTGGAGTCTCCATCCCAGATGTGTAGTACTGAGGGACATCACTTAGTGGTGGATGGCAGGTTAGGGTGATGGTTGGACTTGATGGTCTAAAGGATCCCTTCCAACCAAGACAATTCTATCATTCTATGATTCTAATGGCTTGTGAATTTTCCAGTTTTTAACATCTCAATTTAAAGACTGGATGTCTTTCTAAATTCATGCTCCAGTGGAACCACAAGCTTGCTGCAGGGATTATCAGGTAATGCTCTATGGCTTATGTTAAGCAGGAACTCAAATTAGCTGGAACGTAACAGCTCCTTCTGTTCTTCAAATCTGTGAATCATCCAAGAACGTTTACACCAAACCCACAGAAGATAAGAATGAAGACTGCAAATATTTCTGAAGGGGGAAAAAAAAAAGCAAATAATCCATCATCTAACAACCTCACATATATATTTGAGGATTTCAGCAATATCTTTAAGCGCAGCTCAACTCTCAACTCATTTGTATATAGGGAAATTTGCTAACAAGCTGTAAGCCCACTAGGATTTCTTGTGCATCCCTCTGAAGTGCAGTCAGCCTCTCTCCTGCCTTTTTTACCCACCAACCTAATTCCTCACTCTCACACTTCTTTTATCCCTTCTCTTATCATTCTGTGCTTTGGGATTTGTTTTCTTTTTTTAACACTATCAGACTACAGGAGACACTTCTCCCTGGTCTTGCAAGGCAATTGTTCCTCCTTCCCTTGCACAATCAATACAGATGGCCAGGAGCAGAATGCAGTCAGCAGGAAAAGATCAAAAGACCCTGGCCAAATGGAGCAACAAAACACTCTGTCACACACTGGACCCTATAGCCCAACTGCTGAACAGAGTAATGTCTTCTTCAGAAGCAATCCTCTGTAGCCTGTGTCAGCACTTCAACAGTTCTTGCATTTTATGAGTAAATCTGCATGATAAAATAGTAGGAACATTGTCAGCAAAGTGGGCGACCAAGGAAAGTATGAGCTTGATACCAACACGAGAAAAGCTCCTGCAGAAATGTGCTAAGGGTGAAACTCCAAAAATTTCTTTATGAGATATAGGAGCCCTAATAATCATCGTCAAAGTAATCAGTCAGGATAAGACTCATTGCAGCAAGTTTAGTTTGTTGCCAGGTCCGATCACATTGGCATAATTTACCTTGGTGACTTCAGCATGCTCATGGAGTAAGGGAGAGAAAGAGAAAGCTGCAAGTATGTCTGTGACTTGGTTTGCGGTGCAGAGGCTCTACCCATGTGGGTACACTTGGAGGCTGCTATGCACCCCAAACCATTTGGCTGCCCGCAGCTGCAGGTTTATTCTTAGTTTCAGGTGTGGAAATCCTCACAGATATGGTCATGGCTTCATGTCAGCTAGGAGACAGATCTTCTCAAAACATTTTTCTGGATGGATGGATGGGTGTCCACCTGACATGGATGAGGGGGGTCTAGTGATGTCTGATTTCTGAGCCACACACTTCACAGAATCACAGAATCACAGAATCACAAGGTTGGAAAAGACCTTTGTAGATCATCAAGTCCAACCATTCTCATCCTAAACTAAACCATATCCCTTAGTACTTCATCTACCCTTTTTTTGAACACATCCAGGGAAGGTGACTCAACCCTCTCCCTGGGCAGCCTGTTCCAGGCCCTGACAACTCTTTCAGTAAAAATTTTTTTCTAAATATGTAACCTGAACCTGCCCTGACACAGCTTCATGCCATTCCCCCTTGTCCTATCTCCTGTCACCTGGCTGAAGAGACCATCGCCTACCTCTCTATAACTTCCCTTCAGGTAGTTGTAGGTGGTGATAAGGTCTCCCCTCAGCCTCCTCTTCTCTAGGCTAAACAGCCCCAGCTCCCTCAGCCGCTCCTCATTGGATTTGCCCTCCAGCCCCTTCACCAGCCTGGTTGCCCTTCTCTGGACTCGCTCCAGGACCTCCATGTCCTTCTTGTGCTGAGGAGCCCAGAACTGGACACAGTACTCGAGGTGTGGCCTCACCAATGCCGAGTACAGGGGCACAATCACTTCCCTAGACCTACTGGCCACACTGTTTCTGATACAAGCCAACATGCCATTGGCCTTCTTGGCCACCTGGGCACACTGCTGACTCATATTCAGCCTGCAGTCTACCAACACCCCCAGGTCCTTCTCTGCCTGACAGCTCTCCAGCCAGTCTCCCCCAAGCCTGTAGCGCTGCATGGGGTTATTATGTCCCATGTGTAGCACTCTACACTTGGCCTTGTTAAACTTCATCCCATTGGTCTCAGCCCATCGGTCCAGTCTGTTCAGATCCCTCTGAAAAGCCTCCCTACCCTCAGGCAGATCAACACTTCCTCCTAGTTTAGTGTCATCTGCAAACTTAGTGAGGGAGCATTCAATCCCTTCGTCGAGATCATTGATAAAGATGTTGAACAAGACTGGACCCAGGACTGAGCCCTGGGGGACGCCACTCGTGACCTGCCTCCAGCTGGATTTTGTTCCATTTACCACCACCCTTTGGGCATGGCCATCCAGCCAGTTTTTAACCCAGCTGAGAGTCCACCTGTCCACACTCTGACAATCACTTACAGTATCAAAAAGACTGACCTGGGTTAGACTGGTCAGCTAGTTCAGACACCTGTGACTACGCACAGTGCCACATGTTTCCTTAGGAAGTTTCACTGTAGAAATTTATGGGAGAACATACTTCCACATTCCTTCCCCAATAACTACAATTTTTCCAAGACATGGGTACATTGTCATGTGAGTGAAGTGTAAGATAAAGCCCAACTCATTCTGCTCTGCAACCTTGTAAAGAAAAGTGAGAGGACACATGCAGCATGTTGGGCTGACTGGATGGATGCTGTACTCATGTGCTGGCCTAGTGCTGTGTCTCAGCCCACAGGCCATGATTAGAACTGGTGCTCATGATGACACACTGTTTCTGGACACTCAGTGATAAGTCAAGGAAGCACTGTGATGTGTCGTGTGGCTTTACAAGCCTGAACCTTTGTAAACTCAGGCTTTTCTATAATGTCCTCCACGTGTCAGATTAGGTATTTGCTCCTCAGCCAAGGCAAGACCAGTAGAATAAACTCAGGTAAATGTGAGGACCATGAAAATATTCTGCATTTCTCCCTGCATCAACTGGGAATGGATTCTTTAACACATTTACCCCAGCAAATCTATAACAATTTGCATACATATTCTTGACAAATTCTTCCATTCATTCCAGCACACAGACATCTTCTCTGAGAACAAGCACGTACTCAAAATTACCCTGATGCTCCACAGGAAGGAGTTCAGGTCTTAATATAACAAATTTATAACAACATAGTTCAAGTCAGAACATCAAGGTTTCTGAGTTTCAAAAACCGATGGATTACAGCTTGTTCATTTAGCTTTAATATTTATTACTATGACTAACTACTCTGAGAGATGCTGGACATCTTCCTTTATAATCTCCCTCCATTCAATATATGTCTCAAGTATATGCAAACTTTTGTCCTTCCTACTTACTAAGCCCTGCTTAGCCAAGCTATTCAGTGAAGTTATTACTAAAATTACTCTATTTTTAAGTTTCCATATTCTTAGGATTTCCTTAAGCATTACAAGCTCCAGCTTGTGCTCCATGACAACATCTCATTAAAATGACCTTACTACTCAGATCCTTATGTAGCACAAACAGCCACTGCTCAGACAAAGTTAATGAAGGAAAACTGATTTGTGAGATGTGTCTATTCATTATCTTCATTTCTGTTAACTGACCTTTCAATGAAAACAGTGTAGGGAAGGGAAAAAATTGGCATGGAAATAAGATAAAATATATTACAAAGATTAACCGGTTTTTCACCTCCTTGAACACAAGTATTTCACTTGAAAGACAATCCCTAGGGAAATCAGGACTTGTCAACAGCCTTCAACCAATTTCTACCTCACAGAATCATAGAATCGTTTAGGCTAGAAAAGGCCTTTAAGATCATCGAGTCCAACCATTAACCTAGCACTGACAAATCCACCACTAAACCATGTCCCTAGGTTATAATAAATGAAACATTTCTGCAACAAGAATAGATTTTCACCAATTAGTGATGCTAATAACAGAAATCTTTTAAGTAAGAATCACAGAATTACAAAGTTGGAAAAGACCTTTAAGATCATCAAGTCCAACCGTTCCTGTCCTATGCTAAACCATAACCCTAAGCACCTCATCTACCCTTTTTTTAACACATCCATGGTCAGTGATTCAACCCCCTCCCTGGGCAGCCTGTTCCAGGCCCTGACAACTCTTTCAGTGATTTTATTTTTTCTTAACATCTAATCTGACCCTGCCCTGGTGCAGCTTTGTGCCATTTCCTCCTGTCCTATCTCCTGTCACCTGGCTGGAGAGACCATTGCCCACCTCTCTACAACCTCCTTTCAGGTAATGGTAGGCAGTGATAAGGTCTCCCCTCAGCCTCCTCTTGTCCAGGCTAAACATCCCCAGCCGCTCAGAATGCAAACTTCTCTTTCAATTAGGTGAAGTTTGGCTGGTTTTGAGTATTAGAGGGATCAGTCAATCTTGCCAGGCTGAAAACATGTATCATTTTGTGATACAAGGCCACTACTACTTCAAATGCAAACCATACTCCATAGCGTGAGCTAGTTGTTGCATGATCTTCAAAGAGCTGAAGTTTCTGTTAAACAGAAGACAACAGGCACTCATTCACCCACAAATCTGACAGTGGGTACCACTGCTAGTAGCCATTACTTGCCAAGAATGCTAGAAATTAATTGAATGTAAAATGGGAAGTCTGACTCCTCAGGAATGATTTAGAGGGAAGTTTGTTCTTTGAGGAAGGACAATAAACTAGCTTCTCAGAACAGTCTGACAGTGTCCATACCATAAGTTAAAACATCTAAGCCAAGCAAATATTCAACTACTGTGGAAAAGTAACTGTTGTACTGCTCCAAAGGGTGAGGACAAAGGAAGTCCTACTGTAACACACAAACCAGTCCATCAACATAAGCTGTATGCCAGTAAAACAATGACAAGGTATAACGCAAATAACAAATTCAGGGGGGTAATATCCTGTGTCCCTTGAAGTCAAGGCAAAATTTCACCATTTTCAGATTCAGGATTTCACCCTTAAGTGATATTATTGAGTATTCACAGTGAGGGGGTGACTCGTTTTCACATTCAGTCTTTCTATTTGTTGCTACCTCTTAAAAAAAACTGCTGGATTTTAAGAGCTGTATCTAAGACTTAGCTCCACTGGCTTCTTATGTATTCCAAGAACCTGCTAATCATGAAAGTTTAAATAAATAACTTTGCTTATTTTCATTATGATTCCTGGATTTGCTCCAGACATTCTTTCTTCCTTCTCATCCCTCTGTCCATCCTGCACTAGCCTTCTTTCTCTGCTTACCAGGGTCATGATTAACATGAGGACTCTTTCTCTTTCTTCTTTCCCTTTCACCATTTCTTTCCAAGATTTAGCTGAAAGTGACTACTTCTCTTAATCAGTATTATATCAAAGAGCTTTTATTGTTTCATTCCAGTATGCCAGTTGAGAGAAGAGAGAAGGTTTTGTCCGGGATACTCAATACATGCAAGACCTCCTAAACACACTACTCTTTTGGTTTGCCTATACATACATCCCTAAAAAGGGCAGGAAAAAACGTATGTTTTCTAGTGCTTGTAGGCTTCCAGAGGGGAGCCTGTTAAAATCCAAGGGAATCTGTCACCATAAATGATGGAATGCTGCAAAACAAGCATGGGGATTAGCCCAACAAAACATCTGCCCATGTCAACACAATGTCAAGTGAAACAAAGCTCCACCAGACACTGATCCAGGCAACTTAGCGTCTACACTCTGCCACCACCTCCCCGCTGACAGCTGGGCACGCTTGCAAAGCACGTCTGCTTCTCCCTGACACCGCTGAAAGGCTGCAAAGCTAAGTGTGGCTCCCTGACAGCTCTGCTGTAGGACTTCACACCAAAAGTATGTACAGTGCTATAAATGCTTCACTCTCCCTCACTGGAAATAGGTAAAGATTTTATTTCTCCCAAGAAGACCATCTTACTTACTTGGGATAGCGCCTCTGCTGAAAGATGGGCAGAATCTCTGTATCTTGATTTGAATGTAGAAGGAGTAAATCCCGAAATCTTTCTGTCAGGACAAAGAGAAAAAGAATAAAAGAAAAAAAACAAACCCAGACTGTGACTCTGCATTTTAAGTTCAGGCCACAAGTAAGCAAGCAGTAATTTCAGTGAATTCTCTTCTCCAGTATTATTTACCAGAGCACAAAACTAAGTTTATAGAGAATACAATATATATATTCACGCAAAACTGCTGCTAAGATTATAAATCACTGTTGGAGTGAAACCTTGCATCACTATTTTAAATTATCTCTTTTTTCAAACAATATTGAATGCTAGTAGTGCTTACAAGCTTCTGAGGTCTGCATACAGGTCTTCTGGGTACCATGAACAGACAGCCATAAACAGTCCCTGCCTTGAAGAGCTTAGTCTAAACAGAAAGGAGGAGCAACTAAGAAGTCACTCAAGGATTACAGCAGTCTAAACAAAGATAGATTAAATTGTGGTGTAAGTCCTTGCATAACTGATTCATTCACATTTTGAAGGATGGTTGGAAGACTGGATTGCTCTTGGTTCACTATTATTTATTTTAAAAACTGCATCATAGGATCACCTGCAGCAGGTAAAGTTTTCATCACTTAGCTTCACTGGGGGAGCTATGGATTGCTGTAGCTTGCCTTTGATGTCTTTCTCTAGAGGTGGCTAGACATAAAACATACGGAGGATCTGTAGGAGCTTCTATCAGTACAAATTGCTTAGTTTCTGGAAGATGAGAACCTCCTCAAAATCCACATGATTGCTAGCCAGACTTGGATAGAACGGACTTTCCCACCCAAGTCAAATTCCCTCATCATACCCTGTAGCTCTCCATAGCATGGGACATGCTCTGTTTCCTTCTTTCCTTTCATCACCTGCAAATTTATTGTAACTAGCCCTCCAGTGGCACAGAAACCTTAAGTCACTGGTGATGCCCTTCCCACCTTCACATCTCCTACTCTTCCTAAAACAATTTATAACTAGCTTGAAGTCTTCAACTACAGGTTTTATCCCTCACTTGCTAAGCCACAGTTCACAGTCTATGTTGTAGATGTAGTATGGGTTTCTCCAAACCAACTATCTTTTCCATGCAAGTTTTTCCTTATGGGAACTGAACCTGTGGATAAGTGAGTCCTCCCTCCGCTTCTATCCCTGTTTCTCAAAATATCCTCTACCACTGGGTTTACAGATAAGGAAATCAAAGGACAGAAAATCAGCAGAGAAAAAAATCTGAATCTTCTAGCTCCAAAAATGAACCATGGCTGTTTTCTTAGTTCTTACAGGTTAGTAGTATATGATGGTTTTCCTTATCAGTTTTATGAACTGATATGTTTTCATAACTAAACTCCATTAATCTGAATACAGTTCTGCAATGCAGCCTCTAAAATGGAAAAAACCCAAACCAAACCAAACCCAAAGCCATACTTCATAAAGTTAAAATACATTGAAGAAACCATAGTAAATTGAGAAGAAAAAATCTCTTGTTAAGGGCTCAGTTTTAAAAGTCAGTTGTCTCAGATGGCCTGATCTTGTCTTTCACCAGATAGCTAAAATACACTGCAAACATCTCAGAGATTAAATTAGGATCTGCCACTGAAGAAACAAGGACTGATACTCAGTATCCTCATTAATTTATTCCTACACTTCTTCAGATTCCACTTTGAAACAATCAAGCCCTTGTACCTAGAAAGTTCTTACTGCATCCTCACAATGTAATTTAGCTTTCCCTGGACAAAACTGGGACAGAGGCTGGATGTGGCCAAAACCAATAAATACCATGATGGAAGTGAAACTCCATGTGCTTCTTTCAGGGAACAGCCTTCTCATTGTTTTGACAAAAAGCTTGCCATGACACCCACTTCCTGACCTCTTCTTGAATTTTAAGAAGATGCAGCAAATCACCTTTTTCTGTGTCTTTTTTTCTGGTCTTCTGGTACATGGCAATATGTTGTATGTGGTCATGACCTGCCATCCTTGAAGATGATATGCTATGATCTTCAAATGCCACAAGAACTGAAAGGCTTCAGGAAGCTTTCACTGGTGAAAACCACACAACTCTGTATGTGTTAAGAGTGAGTATATTAACTTCAACCCCACCTCGGGAATCACAGAATCATAGAATGTGTAAGGTTGGAAGGGGCCTTCAAATGTCATCTAATCCAAGACCCCTGCAGTACGCAGGGACATCTTCAGTGGAGCAGGTTGCTCAGAGCTCCATCAGGCCCGCCCATGAGTGTCTCCAGGGATGGGGCCTCCACTATCTTTCTGGGCAATCTGTCCAGTGATCCACCACCCTCATAGTGAAGACCTACATCTCCCCATTTCTAGTTTAAAACTGTTGCCCCTTGACCTATTGCTCCATGTCCTTGTGAACAGTTCTTTCCCAGTTTCCTTACAGGCACCTTTCAGACACTGGAAGGCCGCTATAAGCTCCTCCCGGACCCTTCTCTTCTCCAGGCTGAACAAGCCCAACTCTCTCAGCCTTTCACAGAAGAGATGCTCCAACCCTTTGATCATTTTTGTGGCCCTCCTCTGGACATGCCCCAACAGGTCCACGTCCTCCTTGTATGGAGGGCTCCAAAGCTGGGTTCAGTACACCAGGTGAGGTCTCACCAGAGCAGAGCAGAGGGGTAGAATCCCCTCTCTTGAACTGCTGGCCACACTTCTTTTGATGCAGACCAGGATGTGGTTGGCCTTCTGGGCTGCAGATGCTCATTGGTGGCTCATATCTAGCTTCTCAACCACAAGTACTCCCAAGTCCTTTTCCTTAGAGCTGCTTTCAAGCACATTATCTCCTAACCTGTATGGATAACAGGGATTGTCCTGACCCAGGTGCAGGACCCTGCACTTGGTTTTGTTGAACCTCATGAGGTTGATCTGGGCCCACTTCTCCAGCCTGTCCAGGTCCCTCTGGATGGCATCCCATCCATCTGGCACATTAGCATCACCACTCAGCTTGGTGTCATCAGTAAGCTTGCTGAGGGTCCACTCAATCCCACCGTCAGTATCATTAATAAAGATATTAAATAGCACTGGTCCCAGCACAGACCCTGGAGGAGCACCGCTTGTCACAGTGTTCCATCTGGACTTGGAGCCACTGACCACCACCCTCTGGATGAGACCACTGGGAATCTCCCAATGCAACTCAAGCTACTGGAACCCTTTATAAAAAGGCACTGAATAAACAAAAGCCTTCGTGCGTAGCTAGTGGAGGAACGAGACAAAGTTTTCAATGGCAAACACTGAATGATAGCACTTCCCTCCATGACTTCAGGGTTTTCACTTCCAGAACATGGTGTGTGACACAGTGATTAAGGATTTGTCATACAATCACAGAGTGGTTTGGGTTGAATGGAACCTCAAAGGCCATCTACTTCCAATCCCCCTGACATGAGCGAGAACAACCTCCACTAGCCCAGGCTGCCCAAAGCCCCATCCAACCTGGCCTTGAACACTGCCAGGGATCCAGGGGCAGCAGCAGCATCTCTGGGAAACCTGTGCCAGGGCCTCACTACCCTCATTGTAAAGATTTTCTTCCTAATAGCTGACCTAAATCTATGCTCCTTCAGTTTAAACTCATTACCCCTCATCCTATCACTACACTCCATTATTAACAGTCCCTCTCAGTCTTTCCTGTAGGCTCCATCATGTCCTGGAAGGCTGTTCTAAGATCTCCCCAGAGCCTTCTCTTCTTCAGGATGAACAAGCACAACTCTCTCAGTTTGTCTTCAGAGCAGAGGTGCTCCAGCCCTCAGACCATCTTCGTGGCCTCCTCTAGACTAATTTCAGCAGCTCCATGTCCTTCTTGCACTGGGGACTCCAGATCTAGATGTAAGACTTGAGGTGGGGTCTCATGAGAGCAGAGCGAGGGGGTAGGTCTCCAGACCTGCTGGCTGCACTGCTTTTCATGCAGCCCAGGACACAGTTGGCTTTCTGGGCTGCAAGTGGACATTGCCAACTCATGTTGCTTTCGATACTGTCTCCCATGACATCCTGATAGAAAAGCTGAGAGATCATGGGATAGATGAGTGGACAGTGAGGTGGGTTGAGAACTGGCTGTCGGACCGGGCTCAGAGGGTCGTGATCAGTGGAACAAAATCTGAATGGAGGCCTGTGACTAGTGGTGTTCCCCAGGGCTCGGTGTTGGGTCCAGTCCTGTTTAATATCTTCATCAACGACCTTGATGAGGGAATAGCATCCACCCTCAGCAAGTACGCTGATGATACAAAGCTGGGAGGGGTGGCTGACACGCAGGAGCACTGCGCTGCCATCCAGCGAGATCTGGACAGGCTGGAGAGCTGGGCAGGGAGAAACCAGATGAGGTTTAATAAAAGCAAGTGTAAAGTCTTGCACCTGGGGAGGAATAACCGTCTGTATCAGTACAGGCTGGGGGATGACCTGCTGGAGAAGAGCTCTGTGGAGAAGGACCTGGGGGTCCTGGTTGATGACAGGTTGGCTATGAGCCAGCAGTGTGCCCTGGTGGCTAAGAGGGCCAATGGGATCCTGGGATGCATCAGGAAGAGTGTGGCCAGCAGGTTGAAGGAGGTGATCCTCCCCCTCTACTCTGCCCTGGTCAGGCCCCACCTGGAGTATTGTGTCCAGTTCTGGGCTCCCTGGTATAAAAAGGACAGGGATCTCCTTGAGAGAGTCCAGAGAAGGGCTACGAAGATGATTAAGGGCCTGGAACATCTCCCGTATGAGGAAAGGCTGAGTGAGCTGGGACTGTTCAGCCTGGAGAAAAGAAGACTGAGGGGGGACCTACTTAATGTTTATAAATATCTTAAGTATGGGATGCAGGGGGAATTGGCCAACCCCTTTTCAGTAGTCTGTGGAGACAGGACAAGGGGCAATGGCTGTAAACTGGAGCACAGGAAGTTCCGCACCAACATGCGGAAGAACTTTTACACAGTGAGGGTGACAGAGCCCTGGGACAGGCTGCCCAGGGAGGTGGTGGAGTCTCCTTCTCTGGAGATATCCAAGACTCGTCTGGACGCCTGTCTGTGCAATATGTGCTAGGGAGCCTGCTTTGGCAGGGGGGTTGGACCCGATGATCTCTCAAGGTCCCTTCCAACCCCTATGATTCTGTGATTCTGTGATGTTGCTTCTCATCTACCAACACCCCCAAGTCCTCCTCAGGGCTGTTCTCAATCCAGTCTCTGCCCAGCCTGTTGTTATACTTGAGATAGTGCCAACCCATGTGCAGAACACTGCACTTGACCTTGTTGACCTTCATGAGTTTTGCATGGTCCTACCTCTCAAGCCTGTCAAGGTTCCTCTGGATGGCAACCCTTCCCTCCAGCATGTTGACTGCACCATACATCTTGGTGTCATCGGCAAACTTGCTGAGGGCGCATTCAGTGTTATCCTTGGGGTACTCTGATTTATTTTTTTTAGGACCTACAAACATATGTAACAGCAGAGCAAACCACGGGGAAACATGCTTGTCTTCAGACTATACTGTGTGATACTTCATTACATGTAAGTGAGTGAGGCTGGTTTGGCAGACCTTGCAACCGAACACATCTCAGGGAGAGTGCAGATCTGTCCCACTCCATTGTTCTGTCTGAGATGGACAGCATCCAAGCAGTCAGCCAGATTCCATCTCCAACCACTACTCTATGACTCTATTGCTGCCCTTTCCCATTGATCCAGGCCACCTGGCTGCACTCCAGGACTCAATCCAACAAGCCGTGATCTTGAAGATATTTTGAATAGTAATGTGACAGGGTTGGCCTGTACTGGAGTGAAAGCAGCCAAGTTATGGCATCTTAAATTGGCCCAAACAGCTTCACTACTGGATCTTGTTTTAGTTAACGTCAACTTTTGTGTTTTTTTTCCCCACACTATGGCAAATTTCCCAGGCAGATGTATTTTCACCATATGACTTTACTCATTTTTCCATGGCAACATGCTATATGGTAGTGTTCCACCTCATCTCACATGCATCCTACGACTCCTCCAGCACATGTAGCCTCCACATCCCATAAATCCTCTTAAGAGAAATGGCAAACTGAACAGAAGCCTTTAGGATTAATTTGTCCCACAGGACCATTATGTACATGCTTCACCCTTCAGGTCTATAATATTCTCTTATTACATGCATGTGTGGCACAGCACAAGTCATACTTGTGCAAATGACACTATTGCCTTTAAGGACTTTCCAGCAAGGTGGTGAGGGAGGTGATGAGAGCTTTGGCAGCTACTGACAGAACACAGGTAATTCTGGTGATCTTACAAAAGTGAGTATCAGACGCCTGATTTTTGACGTGAGAAAGCTTTTCAATTTGCAAGAAAATAAAATCACAATGTTACTTTCCAAGGGGAGGGGGTTTTTTTTGAAAAGACTAGTATTTTCTTCTAATTCATGCTACAACAATAAATGCAGAGCCTCAGAACTGATGAAACTAATCGTTTTAGCATTTTTACGTCATTTTGATTTGCAGTCACTGCTTGATCAGTAGAACCTGTCCTGGCGGTTGCTTAGAATAGGGTTAATGTTCACCAGAAGTTGGGAGGGGACAAAGCCAAGACAGGTGACCCAAATCATGGTATTCCATACCATGACATCATGCTCAGTATAACAGGAGCTTTATGGGGGACAGATGGCACAGCTCCAGGATATGTGCCTTGGGACTGGGCTGAGTTGTACAGCTGTGAGTGAGAAACTATGCTGTGTATCACCAGTTTTGTATATTCTGTTGTAAGTCCTGTTGTTGTTCCCCTCTCTCTGTGCTGCCCCAGTAAACTGTCCTCATCCCAACCCACACGGCTGCCTTTGTCTCCCTTTTCTCCTCTCCATCCTGCCTCAGTGGGGATGGTGGTGAGCAAGTGGCCCCATTATGCTGAGCTGCCAGCTGGCGCTGGACCGTGACAGAACCAAAACAAGTCACAGAATCACAGAACATTAGGGTTTAGAAGGGATCTTGAAAGATCATCTAGTCCAACACCCCCCCCCCCCCCCCGCCAGAGAAGGATCACCTAGAGTAAATCACACAGGAATGCATACAGGTGGGTTTGAATGTCTCCAGAGAAGGAGACTCCACAACCTCTCTGGGCAGCCTGTCCCAGGGCTCTGTTACCCTCACAGTGAAAATGTTTTGCCTTATACTTACATGGAACTTCCTCTGCTCCAGCTTGTACCCATTGCCCCTTGTCCTATCACTGGCCATCACTGAGAAGAGCCTGGCTCCATCCTCCTGACTCTCGCCCTTTACATATTTATAAACATTAATAAGGTCACCCCTCAGTCTCCTCCTCTCCAAGCTAAAGAAGCCCAGCTCCCTCAGCCTGTCCTCATAAGGAAGGTGTTCCACTCCCTTAATCATCTTGGTGGCCCTGTGCTGAACTCTTTCAAGGAGTTCTATGTCCTTCTTGAACTGAGAGGCCCAGAACTGGACACAATATTCCAGGTGTGGTCTCACCAGGGTGGTGGTCTCAAGTCACAAATAATCTTATCATTACTTGGATCATTTTAGAGAGACACCTCCCAAAATCAAGCCTTTTCCAGCACCTCTTACAGCTTAGTATCTAAAATACGATGCTTTTTGTATAGGTCTTGCTCTGGTGTGTTAATAAAACACAAATAATATTTACTTAGCCAAGTTTTAAAAGGCTTAATTCTGAAAATCTGCAATTATCTTCTCTGTCCCTCATTCTATCCCTGCAATTAGCTGTACTAGCTCGTCTCCCAGTGATTTTTTTACATTGTTCTGAGATCAATTATGCCATCGATTGTTTTGTCACTCTGCTGAGTGTGAAACAGCCGCCTTTGTCTCACTGGCTCCCCCACAAATCTACCCCCAGGATGAAGTTCTCACAGACCACATGAATGGTTGTATAGTCACATCTTATGTTCAGACTTCTCCTTCTCACATGCTGAGTGTCTCCACTTTTCCCTGGCTTTCATTTTAAGCATACGGTTCCCTCCAATTCCTTGATCAGGGAGAAGTCATCAGTTAAATTTAGGCAGCCTCAGTGGGATCATGTATGTTTAGCTAAACGTGTAGCACAGTTACCTGTGATGACTAGGGGATTGTAACAACAATCTTACATCCTGTCCTCCTAAAACAGGAAGGTTGTAGACTACAAAGGAGAAGAGAAAATTTGTCATAGATGGCTTTAGAGACTTAACGTGTCCACTCACATAAACATCTCTTCCCTTTCATCTGACTCTTCTTCCCTCTGTGTCACCTTTTGTTCATCCCTCCCCCTCCCAGCTCATGCAAGTCAGCCAGTGGACACTCAGTATAAATGCCCACTAACATCTTTACACCATCTGTTCTGAAAAAACAATTACCAATTTACAACGACAGAGGTATGCATATCAAGGGAGATTTCCCCCTTAAATTCATACAGGTCACTGTTGTTAATGAGTAATAATGGGGTTGTGCTCAATATAGCGACTAAAGGAAAATGCCAGAAAAATGTGAGGAAGAGCAGCGCTGGAGCCCATTCCAACTGGTGAAGGGTACACTACTAGAGAGCTTGAGAGACAAAAGGAAATTTTAATACAGCATTTTAATATCTGGTGCTCTCAAAGCAAAGAAAAATAATTTTATAGAAGATCCCTGTGTATTATTCACACACTGTTGAAAGAGGTACCATGGCACAGGGAGCGCTGGCCTTGTTTTTCAAAGCTGCCACCCTCCTGAAGCTCTTAATGTTTTAGCACTTCAAAGATGATGCCAAAATGATATGCCAAATGTCACGCACTGCAGTTTTCCAGATCAAGTACAGAATCACAGAATCTTAGGTGCTGGAAGGGACCTTTGGAGATCTAGTCCAACCCCCTGCCAGAACAGGATCACCTCGAGCAGGCTGCACAGAATCAGAGAATTGTAGGGCTTGGCAGGGACCTCAAGAGATCATCGCGTCCAACCCGAGGATCACATGCAGGCAGGTTTTGAGTCTCTCCAGAGAAGGAGACTCCACAACGGCTCTAAGCAGCCTGTGCCAGTGCTCTGTCACACTCAGAAGTGTGGACTTTTTTCCTCATATTGATATGGAGCTTCCTGTGTTCCAGTTTGTGCCTGTTGCCCCTTGTCCTGTCACTGGGCACCACTGAAGCAATTCTGGCCCCATCCTCTTGACACTCCCCCTTCAGATATTTATAAGCATTGATCAGATCTCCTCTCAGTTTCCCCCAGGCTAAACAGACCCAGCTTTCTCAGCCTTTCCTCATAAAAGAGATGCTCCGTTCCCCTAATCATCTTTGTAGCCCTCCACTGGACTCTCTCCAGTAGTTCCCCGTCCTTGAACTTTGGGAACACAGAACTAGATGCAGTAACACAGATGTGGCCTTACCAGGGCAGAGTAGAGGGGGAGGAGAACCTCCCTCAACCTGCTGGCCACAGTCTTCTTCATGCACCCCAGGACACCATTGGCCTTCTTGGCCATGAGGGTACATTTCTGGCTCATGGAGAGCTTCTTGTCCAGCAGGACTGCCAGGTCCTTCTCCACAGTGCTGCTTCCCAACAGGTCAACCCCTGACCTGTACTAGTGCTTGGGGTTAGTTATTCCTCCCCAGGTTCAGGACCCTATGCTTGCCCTTGTTGAATCTCCACTCAACTCTCTGAGTTCCAAGGGTCTTGAGAAATCAAATTCCTGCTCTTTCAGAGTCTGATGGGTCTGTACATATGAGGCCGTAGCAGTATATAACTAAGTCTGAGATATCACTGTTTTGTTTATCCTAACCATGCTTTACCCAGCAGCTTCGGACCACTCTGAACCTCTAATAAAAACAGGTTGAATTGCATCCAATCAACTCAGTTAAGAACACTGTAAAACTAATGGTAATTGCTTTTAATAGGACAAAAATTTTTTCATATGAGTTTTTTAATATGAGTTTTATGGATTATTTTTTGAATCACAATTTGTAAGAATAAACAGAAATGTGATTAGAAAGCAACCAGAGAATGGGGGATCAGAATAGCATCATCACTTACAAAGTACAGAGCACTGTGGTCCCGAAGCCTTGCTGTCTACCAAAAGGCCTATCCATAGGGTCACTCGTGAGTTTGGATATTTCACAATCATGTTACAGTAATTACATGCAGCCCTTCTGCAGTCATTGAGACACACATCTCAGTTCCACATTTCACTACATGGACACTCACAATCCCTGTAATTAAAAATCTGACTGGTTCTATACAAAATGCAGACTGGTCTGGAGCACCTTTTGTGTCATGAATTGCTCCTCGGCACCTTGCAATCATTTGAAAAACAAATTAAAAATTGAATCAGGTCTCTTTAAATTGCAATGGGTATTTGAGACCCACTAATCCGACTTGTTTTCAAACTCTGTAAATTTGAAAATGCTGTCATAAGTGGTTCCTAAGTGCCTTGTAAAAAGAAAAAGCATTTTAGGAGGAAGTCTTTGCCAGTTATGGGCTATAAAACTATGATGAGCAATGAGATGGCATAAAACTGAAATGTCTAATATTTTATTTTGATCTGTGGCTCATTAATAGTCCAAGTTTTTTAAGGTAAGGAAGTATAGCTTCTCTCTTCCTGAAGAATCAGCGCTACAAATATCCTCCATCAGATTAAAAGCGGAGGAACCAAAATGATGAGATAATGTTGATGAGCCTAAAGTTCCAAAATTATTACATCATAAGTCTTGGGATTCCTCTAAAACATACATATTTTGCTGATACAAACAGATAGGCTTTCTGAACAGTTAGAACTTCCATGTTCCTGAGTCCATCAAGCCTCAAGGAGTTTAATTCTCTGTTTTTTCACCACCATTTTCTTCCCTCCTGATCAGTCACTTGGAAGACTAATTAGAGCCCACCATTTACACAGCTAGTAAAAACTCAGAAAGTTGATAACTACATTAAAAACTTTTGCTGTTTATATTAATTTAAGCGAGATAGAGAAACTTACAAAAAGTCAACTGGTCTCTTCATTTTCTACTCCAGGTAAATAAACAGCTATCACCCTTCTGTTCAACATTTCCTTTTGTAGGAGTTTATTTAAGTAAAAAGAAAAAAAATTAAGGAAACCAACTGGTCATTACACAGGTCAGCAGTGACCCTTCCAGTCACTCTGGGCCTGCAGAGCTGTCCTTTCTTTGAAGAAAGCCTCTGTACACCCTGCTTTCCCTCCTAGCCCACATTTGTTTCCTAAAAAGTAGTCAGTGCCTTCTCTTTCTCTAGCTGTGTGCTCAGCAGCTGGAAATCATTCTCTCTCCCTGATTCTGGCATCAGCACATCCTTTCCCCGCTGGAACTCTAGGTGCTTCCTTATGTTTTTAAAATGCTCCACCAACTATGGCAAAATTAGCTTGGACAGATTTATATTCAAATAGACCTCCCTCACTCGCACTGCAATCATATATACTGCATGATTTATGTGTGTATGCCCATCTATCAGCCAACAAAGAAACCCTAAAAGGCAGTTCCTTGTACAAGGTGCCTTAAAAGGTTCAAAGATGAGCGATGGGAAGTGAAAAGCATTACGTTTTGTTTCAACACAGGGAAAGAGAGATGCTGAGGACCATATTCAGGCTGCATTTTGCACGTCTAACTTGATAAAACAGCAGTGAGTGATCCAGACTGCCTGTTAGCCACACTGCCAGATTAAGGATCCTTATGCAGCCAGCGAAGAGAGGTGGGCATAACACCGAAGTTCAGCAGCCCTGATGCTCAAGAGAATTCCTTCTGTTGTTACACAGCAACTCCCTGGCAGAAGTGGGGAGCAGCTAGACTGCTGGAGTTCAAAACCAATGTCTTAATCAAGGAACATTTTTTTTTTCTCAGAGGTATTTACTGAAGACTGTTTCTGCCATGACAGAAGGAACTCTTCTCTTCCAGAACTCAACACTTACAAAGTGCAGCAGTTAAAACAGGGTTTGGAAACAACACCAAATGGTAACTTTAACTTTAAAAAATATCCTTGCACATATATGCTCTGAAGCAAATGTTATTTATGCGGATTTATTAAGCACTGAGTTCTAAAACTGCTGCCTTTGGCCATGAAGGGCTGTACTTGGCTGTATGGGAAATCGAAGGGAAGATCAACTACCATTTTCTTCGCTTGTGATGCATTTTCCTCTTTCACAACATGTTGGAAGAAATTACCAGGCATTGGTATATCCATTTTTGGTTTTAAGGTAAAGTTGTGACACTTGATCTAAAAAGTCCTTATGTTCACCAAAAAAACACCAAAAAGCCCTCAAATTATGCAAGGGGGGATGCAACTGGTTCTGCCTTTGTAACTGGTAATCTGATACAGAAACCAGAGAAAGCCCAACCTTTCAAAAGCTACGTGGGATTTTATGGCTGTAATGGAGCTACTATTCAGCTGTGTGATTACTGCAATACTATCCAGCAGTGCAGAGCTCCAGAGGGTGTGCCTACAAAGCCCAGCAAAGGCGCCATTTGTCAAGCTGCACTGAGTCACACTAAGGGCCCTCCAACCCCCAATATCTTGCTTCACATGCTGCACCTATGGAAACAGACCCTCCTGCTGGCATTTTCCCAGCCTCCAACCATTTCTATTTCAGCAGATGTCCTGAGCTTAAAACAGCTTGTCTATTAAGAAATGCCCTGACTTCTCCTTAAAACACTTGCCCAGTCCCGCATGTAAACCTCTTAATCTATCCCCTGTCCTCTGACAAGCAGTTTGGTCTGAAACTGTCTTGCTGACTGTAGCTGTTGGCCTAAAGTTCGCATACTGGCAGAAACCATGAATAGTCCAGCTCTGCCCACTCACTCTTGCAGTGCTATACATGATTTTGTAGACCACTGCTATATTCCCTTAATTTATATCCTTTCCAGGCTAAAGAGCCTCTGCATTCTCAGCTGTCCCATGTTTAGAAGCCCTTCCATGCTTTTGATCGTCTTTGTCATTTCTTCCTGAACACTGTCCAGCATCCTGTCAGGGATGAGGACCAGACCTGCACGTAAGCTACAAGTCCTGAGAGCACCACAGAAACTGCATAGTGACCTCTTCTGCTTTATTCTCTACCCTTCTAGTAATTTTTCTCTTTGTTGCTGCTGAGAACTCTGCTGATGCTTTCATGGAAATAATTACCATGACTCCAAAGTGTTATTCTTGGGCTGTCACGGTCACATCATCTCCAGCCATGTGCCTTACTCTGTCACCAAATATATCAAACATCAGTATGTACCCAAATGCATACATGCACTGGTATTTTTAGCCAGGTCTATAAATAGGTTCATAAGTGCAATATATTTTATACGTGTGAACAAGCAACAAGAACTTTTCACTAAATATATTTAAATGGCAGACATAAAAATAATGGTGTTAATCCCATCCAAGACAAAAGTTCTGTATAGTAACAAAACCACCACTGGTCACTGGAAACTCATTCGTGGGATTTTGTCTCTTCGTATTCGGTCTCAGTTTAGACCATAAGCATGGGATCATTTCACACTCTTACTAACACAGACATGGTTTCATTGGTACACTCAAACATGCAAATAAATTACTGTATCATAACACTGCAGAATCTCAGAATAGTTGAGAGTCGAAGAGCTCTCTGGAGATCACCTAGTCCAATCCCCATGCTCTGAACGGGGTCAACAAGAGTAGGTTGTTCACAGCCATGTTCAGCTAAGTTTTCAGTTATCTACGCAGATGGAGACTCCACAACCTCACTAAGCAACATGTTTCTGTGCCTGACCACTCTCCAAGTAGAAATGCTTTTTTCTTACACTTTAACAAAATTTCCTGTATTTAAATCTATTGCCTCTTGTCCTGTCTTTGGTCACCACTGAGAACAGCCTGGATCCATCTGCTTTAGTCCCTCCCAAGTAAAAGCAGATAGGACAGTAATTTTGGAGAGAACAATACAGGCTGGGGGATGATGAAAGCAGCCCTGTGGAAGGACTTGGGGCAAATGATGGACAGAAAGCTGGACACAAGCCAAGAATGTGCACTTGCAGCCCAGATGGCCAATCACATCCTGGGCTGCATCACAAGAAGTATGGCCAGCAGATCAAGAGAGGTGATTCTGCCCATCTACTCTGCTCTGGTGAGACCTCACCTCAAGTGACTGTGTACAGCTTGGGAGCCCTCGGCACAAGAAGGAGACGGACCTTTGGAGCAGGCCCAGAGTGGGTTACAAGGAAGATCAGATGACTGATAGACCTCTCCTACGAAGACAGGCTGAGAGAGTTGGGCTTGTTCTGCCTGGAGAAGTGTTGGAGAGACCTTAGAGCAGCCTTCCAGTACCAGAAGGGGACCTACAAAAAAGTTGGGGAAGGACTGTTTGTAAGGGCATGTAGTGATAGGACAAGGGGCAATGGTTTTAAACTCGAGCAGGCTAGGTTTATATTAGACAATAGGAAGGAGTTTTTACTCTGAGGATTGTGAGACACTGGAACAGACTCCCAGAGAGGTGGTGGAGGCCCAATCCCTGGAGACATTCATTGTCAGGTTTGATGAAGCTGTGAGCAACCTGATCTAGTGAAGACGTCCCTGCTTACTGCAGAGGGGTTGGACTGATGGCCTTTAAAGGCCCCTTCCAACCTAACATATTCTATGATGCCATGACACTTAGATTCAAGATCTAATGAACCTTTCCCTGTGCAGCATAAGGAGCTATGTAAAGCTGATCAGACTGCATTTTATCTTCAGCCATTGTTATTGAGGATAGGTGATGTACAAAACACTTTGTACACCCAAAACAGACAACAGGTCAGCCTTGTACAAAGCTCTCCTACAACAAGAGGTGAACACTAGTGGATTTGGGACTAGCAAAGGATTCAGCTATAGACACTGCCTTACAACCACAGCTGTGCATGATGTTGCTATCACTGAGGTTTAACTAATGTTTGTAAGGTGATTAAGCATAACTTTTACTTTCTCACAGCAAGTTACATCAATATCTATATTGAAGGCACTAAGTTGTTTGCAGGGTCTGTGCAGAGGGCCAGAGAAAGAGCTGAAATACGCCAAAATACTTAGTGAACACGGCTTGGACAAAACAGTGCTGATATACACCCTGTGGGAGAAAAGCCTGTCCAGCCAACCACTTAGCTAAAATAAAAGGCTGAAAATAACAGCAACAAGTCTCCAAATAAGAAACAAAAGAAGAAATAAGGTATTAAGGGACTCTACTTATAAATAAAAATAATTTCTCCTGTGTTTTCAGCTGCCTGTGTCTTTCAGAGAACACATACAAGATCTTCTCTAAAAGCACTCCAAGCACTAGTTGCACTGAAGTATAACACAGGATAAAGTGATCAGAGCTCAGCTGGATCCTATTTTCCATATAAATTTTGCTAGACAACTGGGGATGATCCATCCAAAAATGCACATTTTTTCCAGAGATATAATCATATCTGAGGCTCCATTTTTTATAACGTCTCTCAAAGGGCAATATCAAAACCTTAGCAGGAAATTATTTGAATGACTGGCAAATTAAATGAGTCATCAGATACTCGTTTTCTCTTTCTTTTTTTTTGATAGGTGATAAACATAATACACACGAGTGTATCAAGAACTACGTTAAACTTTTGGTTTAATTCCACCCTGCTGTGACCAATTCTGTTATTTCTTTTTACATCTGAATTAGATAAGTTGTTCCTGAGAACTTAAACCAGACCACTTCCTGAATATAAGCTACTATATATAACCTAGTCTGGGAGGCTTTCATTTACTCTCAATTAATAACTTCTTTAAATACATATATTTATTGACTTAGCAATAGCTCTCCTTAAAATATGCTGCAGGATTTTCTACCAGATTGTCATTTCCATCTTTCAACTACCACTATGTTATGAATGTAATGAAATACTAAATAGACACAATGGTTTTACGTTGGAAAGGACCTTTAAGCCCATCTAGTTCCAAACTCCCTGCCATGGGCAGGGATACCATCCACTAGATGATGATGCCCAAAACCTCATCCAACCTGACCTTGAACCCTGCCAGGGATCCAGGGGCAGCCACAGCTTCTCTGGGCACCCTGTGCCAGGGCCTCACCACCCTCACAGGGAAGAATTTCTTCCTAATATCTCATCTGTATCTACTCTCTTTTAGTTTAAAGTCATTACCCCTTGTCCTTTCACCTCCTGCCCTTGCAAACAGCCCCTCTTCATCTTTCCTGTAGCCCCTTCAGGTACTGGAAGGTGCCATAAGAGCTCCTCAGAGCCTTCTTTTCTCCAAGTTGAAGCAGCCCAACTCTCTCAGCCTGTCTACACAGGAGATGTGCTCCAGCCTCTCAGGTAATGACACCTTCTCTGTCTTTACATAACAGAAATTCTGTTACTACTAAAATCAACAGAAAAAGCATTCCTACTATCCTTGAGTGGAACAGAAAGCTTGAAAATGTTACTGTGTAATTCCACATCGAAACTATTTTGTAGAACAAAGAACCAATGGCTTAACATGATTTAGATCACACAATTCCTCACACATTTAAACAAAACGGTTTGCATGTACTTTTCTGACAGAGTTATTTTGCTAATTATATATCTGGAAGTTGTCATTAGATACCTATCTTTTTGTTCTTTCCATTCCCAGTCACTAGCTGGGCATATAGCAATGCATCGATGTACTGTCACAAATCCAGCAACACAAGATGGCACAGAAATGATAAAAAACTCCCCATGCAGAAAAGGCACATGCTGGTGTCAAGAAGTATGGAAGAGTTTTATAGAAACTTTTTTTCTAAACATTTTTTTATTATTAATGAAATGCTGCTTTATTTGGAAACTGCACTAAGAAAATGTTGTTTGCCATGTTTGTTAATGACAGGACACAATTAACATAATCCCCTCAACCCATTAAAAAATGCAAACATCAAATAACAGAAATCATAAATATGTCTTCCTTTAATTATGCATTTTCCCTCTTTTAAACCAGTTACAGCTAAATTCAAGAGACACTCAGCTCACACGGTGTAAGTAAAATCCTTGAGGGAAAGCCCTGTGCCGTCAGGCTGGCACCAGCCTCTTGGCAAAGCACAGCAAACCATCACAGCTTCAGCTTTGAAAATCCACGTGGGCATCTGTGGCATTTTCCTTGAGGAAACAGCACTTATGGAATGCTTAATGAATAAGGGAATGTGTTAAATTCATGGGAAGAGATAGTCCTTAAAACTGCTTATCGCAATGAAGAGCACAAACTGCCCACTGATTTATTTTCATTTCACAGAGTGTGAGGAGGCTTCTTGGAGGCTGTAGGTGTGATAGTGATCATCCACAGTACTGTAAAATCACCACAGAAGCCATTTCAGCAAAACTCAAAATAGCCAATAATCACAGAACTGGACAAAATTTCAACCCTGAAAAATTGTGTCAACAACCCTTGGTAAATGCCACCCTGTACTGAGTGCCCCCTTGTGCAGCGTGCATAAAACACACAAATATGCCCATTTGGATGCACAGACCTTCTACCCTGCAAAGAAGCATTCTCTTACTCATGATAGTGATATTTACTATAGCATAACTTAAAATTTTCTGGTTCTGGGTGAGTCACAAAGCTAAGCAGGTTTTCCGCTCTTTATAATAGAATCACAGAATCTCCTGGGTTGGAAGGGACCCATAAGGATCACTAAGTTCAACTCCTGGCTCCACACAGGGCCATCCAAGTCAGAGCATGGGACTGAGTGCATCATCCAGACACTTCTTGAACTCAGCCAAGCTCAGTGCTGGGACCACTTCTCTGGGGAGCCTGCTCCAGTGCCTGACCCCCCCTCTCAGTACAGAATCTCTTCCTAACACCCCACCTGTTGCAGCTTCATACCCTTCCCTCAGGTTTTATCAGCTTCTACATACAGAACAGGGTCCCTTCAACAAAGCAATACTATGCACAAAGCATTGTCCAAATTTTACTCTCAAATATTTTCAATCAAAACATTGTTTTGATAGGATAGGGAGATTTTAAAAGAAAAAAAATCTGTAAAAGCTACATCCAAATGTTTCAAGTTGAGGGATGTGTAGTGGCACATATGTATGTATATATAAATAAAATCAGCACTTCATGCAAGCCAGCATGGACTTTTCTCATGTGCACATCTCTTTTCCCAGTTAGAGCTGCTAGCGGGACTGTATCTGCCATGATCCAAGTGCTTTCCAGGAGAAAGTGAGACCATGGCACATTACAGCAAATATACCCTGAACCGGGAACCCAGCCAAGAGATGATAAAGAACTCTGGAGACATACAAATCCTAAGAGGCAGTGAGGAGAGCATTTACAAGTGCTATTTTTGGCTTTCAGACTATTTTTGACCATATGAATTTTTTGAGAAACAAATGACGTCTCATGGAAAAGGTAAATCAACTTTTTTTTTTTTTTTTTTTAAAGGGGGGACATGCATCTTCTATTATTTATTAGGCAATTTTATCACTCATATTTCTCAAGAAAAAAATGCTTTAAAAAGTAATGGGAAACATTACTTTATTCCCTGCTCTCTGCTTTGACATTGCTTCCCCTCTGTCAGACCTGCTGAAGGCACTGCATGCTTGTTTTTTCTGGCTGTTTCAGCTGATCTAATAAAAGATATTACCTCTCCCTATAAAATTTGCCTCTCACGGAGTATTATTTCATTACAGCGTACTTTGGTCTAATCTACTACAAATGTGTACAAACTATACAAATAAGAAGTATCACGATAGCCTTTTGAAAGAAGCTCTGTCGCTTTAGCCCCATTCTGAGCAAAAAAGCACTTTAAATAAAGAAAAAGAAAAAGAGTAAGAGCATGCCAGAGCTGCAGAAATCTGGGTTATAGTGTTAGTGAAACAAAATACATGCTGCACCCTGCCCATCAGCTGCTGCTCTTCATACCAAAGTGCCATTCATGACTGATGCGGCAGACTGCTCCGCGTACCACAAAGCACCGGGCTGCAATCCCATTCACATTTTGGAACGTGATTTCCAGCCTATGAATTCCCTCCTATGGTTTCTCCTCACCATGCTTCAGCTAATACTGAGATAATAGAGTCATTTGTCTTGCGAAGAAATGGCATGTTCAGTAGATAGCAGCCTCAACTTCCAATTGGGCTCAAAATTCCAACGCACTAGCAATCAATTCACCTTGCCATAAATACAGTGTTTAAGGCATTTCTGCCTCACCGCCTTTTGAAATTTCAAAATCTGATAGAAAGAAGAGACGTAGAATCACAGAATGCTTTGTGTGGGAAAGGACCTCAAAGACCATCTGGTTCCAACCCCCCATCATGGGCAGGGACACCTTCACACTAGGCCAGGTTGCCCAAAGCCCCATCCAAGCTGGCCTTCAACCCGCCATCACTTCCAGGGATGGGGCTTCCACAACCTCTCTCGGCAACGTACCTCTCTCGGCAACGTATTCCAGGGCCTCACTACCCTCACAGGGAAGAGTCTCTTCCCAATATCTCATCTAAACCTTCCCTCTTTCAGCTTGAAGTCACTGCCCCTTGTCCTACTGCTGCACTCCCTGGTGAACAGCCCCTCTCTCACTTTCCTGTAGGACCCCTTTCAGTACTGGCAGGCTGTAATTAGGTCACCCCAGAGCCTTCTCTTCTCCAGAATGAACAAGTCCAACTCTCGCAGCCTGTCTTCACAGAAGGAGTGCTCCAGCCCCCCAAACATCTTCATGGTCTCCTCTAGACTTGCTCCAACAGCTCCATGTCTTTTCTGTACTGGGGACCCCAGAGCTGGATGCAGTAAATCGAGGTTTAATTACAAATTAAGGTAGTGGTCTGACACTTACAAAAGGATGCCTTCATATAAAAAAATGGATTGTACTGGCAACACTTCAATAGCAGTATCATGCCAAAAGGGAGCTGTAAAATATTTGATGTGTAAACACAGGGAAAATATTATGTGACAATGTTATTTGGTCATGATAACATTGGCAATGTTCTGGGAGTTTCCAAACAGGAAAAAACAGTAAAAGATTACATCATCATGAAGTCAAAATTCATTTTCACAAGCAGCACAGAAAGAGCCAATGGCTATCCAAAGGTTGAAGCAGAAAAATCTGACGATTACTTCAACCCCAGGTTTTGGTTTTGGCTTAACTTCTACACAGAAATTCTTATAAGAAATTCTAAAATATCATGCAGGAGTTGTGGGCACATAAAAAAACTCTCCTCTCTGATCATAAAGTTTATAAATATCAGCAGTTCCAACATAAGTTTTTCCTATTCTTTTTTATGTTCCATTTGAAATACATTTTCCCTAATCAACCACAGCATTTTTACAATCTGTTAGAAAAGGATCCCAGAAAGAAACCTTTTAAAATCTACTTTTAAGATAGTTTAACTTTCAAATGTTAGTTAAATTGTAGTAACTCGGAATTCTAAGTATGAAGTGGGTCTGCTCTTCTGTCCCTGAGGGAGAAGTTTCAACGAACTGAGAACAAAACAAGATGATGTTTTGGTAGGGAACCTTCAGCAAACCATGAGTGGCATGTAGGAGAGTGCACTATTGCCCTGAGGGGAGTGCAGGCTTACATGAAGAGCCGGCATTTTGCTATGAACTCTCACTTTTTTCTAGAAACCATTACACACCTCAGCTTGTTAAAGGTGCTCACACAAAGAAACCAGACAAGTCCAGCCAGACTTTGTATGTTCATTGCTTGAAGCAGCTGTGTACCTCTGCACAGAAGCTCCCACAAGAAAGAGACTGCCCTAAGCATCCCTAAGCAAAGACTAACAGAAAAGTGGTGAAACATGGGCAATTCCAGAACAGCAACTTTGCCGCTTTAAATAGGCAAAGGCATCATGAGGGTGGTGAAAGACTGGAACAGGTTGCCCAGAGAAGTGGTGGAGGCCGTGCTCCTGGAGATATTCAAGGTCAGGCTTGAAGAAGCTCTGACCAACCTGCTTACTACAGGGGGGCTGGACTAGATGACCTTTAAAGGTCCCTTCCCTTCTAATGCAATCTATGATTTTATCATCATACAAATAGTGGTTAGATAACCAGAAATTTGCCTGTCAGTCCACTCAAATACATGTCCCAAAGACTGCCTGTCTTGTGACTCTATTTTCAAAGTAGAGAGTAGCTGTTTGCCATTTTTCATTACATTTAGGTCCCCATCAGCTGCTAGATGTTTCTGTGCTCCACAGGTTTCATTCCTGCAGTTTGTAAGGGTGCTTAGAACATCTGAGGCACTGCAAGGAAACCTTCAACTTTATATTCTTGGATCAGTTCTTTACTACAGCAACATCCACATCCTATGCATATTATACCAAAGGATAAAAGTAACATACATCATTCAGACATGTAATTTTCTATAAGCATTACCTGACTAAAAAGAGTGTGAGATATGCAAAAAGGTGGAATTTTACAAGTAACATAAGGGGAAAATTACTCCAAGGCAACTTTCTCACCTAAAAATCTTTGTTCCCTGTAGAGGTATAAAACTCATTGACTGTTCAAATCAGAGTTGACCCAATTTATGCTGGTTTTGGTACTAAGTCAGCTGGAGTTCAGCTCCAGTCAGCTGGAGTTTACTAATGTAAAACAATCCAGGTCTGGAGCCAAAAATTCTGATGTGTTCACCTTCACCACTAATTCTTTAATCAGAGAAAAGCACTGAGCCAGATTTCAGCATTCAGCCAGTTGAACTGAATCTGGTCTCCACCTTCTCCATTCTCTTAAATCCTGCCTTTTATTCAGCTTGTTTGCAGTCATTAATATAATTAATAAGCATTAAAGGCAATAAGGAATAAAACTAGTATTTCTTATGGCACACTTTGGCTAATTATATTGTTAAGATATTTATACCTCCCAGTAACGTAGCAGTATTACTTTTATTACTAATTTCAAATTACATAAAAAGAAACACAGTTAAACCTTTTAAGCACTCAATTTTGATATCTTCCTCAGAAGTCTTGAGTAAGATTCACTGACAATGTCAGAATCAATAGTCACAAAATCTAACAGGAAAATAACATCTATCCCATCTCTGTCTTCTGCTTCCAAAGCCACAGACTGATTTTTCTGGGACAACCAACAGTACGATGTCATGAACACCTTTCCACACTGCAAGAAATCACAGAATCACAGAATCACAGAATCGTAGGGGTTGGAAGGGACCTCGAGAGATCATCGGGTCCAACCCCCCTGCCAAAGCAGGCTCCCTAGCTCATATTGCACAGATAGGCGTCCAGACGAGTCTTGAATATCTCCAGAGAAGGAGACTCCACCACCTCCCTGGGCAGCCTGTCCCAGGGCTCTGTCACCCTCACTGTGTAAAAGTTCTTCCGCATGTTGGTGCGGAACTTCCTGTGCTTCAGTTTACAGCCATTGCCCCTTGTCCTATCACCACAGACCACTGAAAAGGGGTTGGCCAATTCCCCCTGCATCCCATACTTAAGATATTTATAAACATTAAGTAGGTCCCCCCTCAGTCTTCTTTTCTCCAGGCTGAACAGCCCCAGCTCATTCAGCCTTTCCTCATACGGGAGATGTTCCAGACCCTTAATCATCTTCGTAGCCCTTCTCTGGACTCTCTCCAGGAGATCCCTGTCTTTTTTATACCAGGGAGCCCAGAACTGGACACAATACTCCAGGTGGGGCCTGACCAGGGCAGAGTAGAGGGGGAGGATCACCTCCTTCGACCTACTGGCCACACTCTTCCTGATGCATCCCAGGATCCCATTGGCCCTCTTAGCCACCAGGGCACACTGCTGGCTCATAGCCAACCTGTCATCAACCAGGACCCCCAGGTCCTTCTCCACAGAGCTCTTCTCCAGCAGGTCATCCCCTAGCCTGTACTGATACTGACGGTTATTCCTGCCCAGGTGCAAGACTTTACACTTGCTTTTATTAAACCTCATCTGGTTTCTCCCTGCCCAGCTCTCCAGCCTGTCCAGGTCTCGCTGGATGGCAGCGCAGTGCTCCTGCGTGTCAGCCACCCCTCCCAGCTTTGTATCATCGGCGTACTTGCTGAGGGTGAGTGCTATTCCCTCATCAAGGTCGTTGATGAAGATATTAAACAGGACTGGACCCAACACTGAGCCCTGGGGAACACCGCTAGTCACAGGCCTCCATTCAGATTCTGCTCCACTGATCACGACCCTCTGAGCCCGGTCCGACAGCCAGTTCTCAACCCACCTCACTGTCCACTCATCTATCCCATGATCTCTCAGCTTTTCTATCAGGATGTCATGGGAGACAGTATCGAAAGCCTTGCTGAAGTCAAGGTAGATGACATCCACTGCTCTCCTTCCATCCACCCAGCCGGTGATGAGATCATAGAAGGCTATGAGATTGGTCCAGCATGATCTCCCCTTGGTGAATCCATGCTGACTACTCCTCATGATCTTCTTCTCTTCCAGTTGCTTGGTAATGGCATCCAGAACAAGCTGTTCCATCACCTTTCCAGGGACAGAAGTGAGGCCGACTGGCTTATAGTTGCTAGGTTCCTCCTTCTTGCCCTTTTTGAAGACTGGAGTGATATTGGCTATCCTCCAATCCTCAGGAACTTCTCCTGTTCTCCAAGAGCTGTCGAAGAGGATAGCAAGCGGCTCCGCAATCACTTCTGCCAGCTCCCTCAGCACACGTGGATGTATCTCAACCAGGCCCATGGATTTGTGTGCATTAATCCCTTTGAGCCGCTCCTGGACCACCCCTACCTAAACTAGAGGGAAGCTCTTCATTCCACAAATACTCCTACTTTCATCCAGGATCTGCGGGTCCCGAGGGGCCTTTGAAGTGAAGACTGAGGCAAAGGCGGCATTCAGTATTTCCACCTTCTCATCATCACCCGATACCAGGACACCCGCCTCATTCATCAAGGGACCTACATTATCCCTGGTCACCCTCTTACTAGTATTGTAATGGAGTATTGTTGGCTTCAATTGAAAAAAGGGTTTGGTTTTTTTTTTCCACCTGGAAATTCCTGCTCCGGATCTGGACCTTCCAGAAAAAGGACTATGGCAATATGTAACAAAAATTCCCATCACGCTTCATCAGATTCGAATCCGGGCAGTCAGTACCTAAATGACCTAGAGCCCATGTATATCCTCATCTCTAGCAGGGAGAATTAAGCAAAGATACGTATTTCCTGATGAGACCTAGAGTTTACTACGGTGATGCAGATTGGTACCCCATGACCTGCCAACTCTGGCTCTAGCCACAGAGTTCCCAAACACACCAACACCTCCTGTTGCCATGGTATTTGGTTAAGTATAGGACAGAAGTCTCAGACTCAATGGGCAGTATTAAAAGTGCTTGTGTGGCACCCCCACAATAAATATGATGCTGCTCAGAATAGTGAACAGGCCCTGCAAACATCTCTAGGATCATACGCTGCTACACAGCATGATGACGTCACCACATGACAAACATTTCTGTGGAGTTCAGAATAGCAGCAGCATTTTAAACACGGTCCCACATCAGTTTGCACCAGCAGCACACCGCAACCTGACAGCAGCAGTGTTTTATTGCCGTAAGACATGCAGTTTGCCTTAAGACCTCTGAGTGCTGTGTATTTGTTCCACACAACAACATGCCACGTGGCTTGAGAAGTCTGTTATTTCGGCATCATCAATAACACTTTCTGTCTCGCACCCTGAAGTTCGTCTGGTGAATGAGACACATTGTCTTGATACACTGCCATGGATTTTTTTCGCTGCTGTCAAGTGGTTGGACATGAGGCATGGCCTGCGGCCTCTCTTTTTCCCTCTGGAGGTGCCAGATGAAATGTCAGCTTTACAGCTAAACAAGCAGTAATACTTGAGGCAGCAGCAAGGACGGAAGAAGCATAAGGCTGATAGATGACAACGCTGAGGACAAACTAGACAGTAAGTGAGACCAGAAAAAAACCAACAAAAACACAAACTTTCAAAACACCTTTCTGTAAATACTAAGCCAACAATTTTTTCAAAGCTGAAGGAGAAATAGGTGACCACAGATAAGAGAGAAGCAGAACAAAACAGGTGTTTAGAAGGAAGGATACTAACAAGATTAGCTAATCAGGTAACCCATGGATCTCACAGCTCTGATGCGTGCAAGAGCCACTGCAGGGACTTCAGTGTCAGGGTCAGGTTTGAAGCTGCCATCCACCAGCTCATCTGCAGAGGACGATATGCTGACTTTGCTCTGAGCCACAGGGCTAACCTAACCAGCAGGACTTCATGTTTTCAGTTACCACAGACCAGCCACTGTAAACCCATCATAATTTGGGTGTCTAAGTCCTGACAGGCTCACAGAGCTGTGGTCTACAGCAACAGGTATATTGACAAAATAATTACAGCTGCAGTACGAGCCACCAAGTTGCCACAAAACACTTCCCAGATACAAAAAGTGCTGCCTTTAGCAGTCACGTCAGCACAAGGATAGTAATTACAAAACTGTTCTTTCGGAGATCTAGAATAGCTGTGCTGCTGCTCACAATACCCAATGCACATGGCAAAAGATGGAAAAATGTATTGGGTTTGCATGGCAAGGTTGGGGAGGAGGTGGGGAGAGGAGCGACTACAGAGGTGGCTTCTGTGTGAAGATGACAGAAGCTTCCCCCATGTCTGACCGAGGGACCTGGACTGGAGCAGTCTGGTCCTGAAAGTCTGCACTGTGTGAAAGGGACCTACACTGCAGCAGGTCATTAAGAACTGCAGCCCGTGGGAAGGACTTGCATTTGAGAAGTTCATGGAGAACTGTCTCCTGTGGAGGGGACCCCAGGCTGGTGCAGGGGAAGGGTATGAGGAGTCCTCCCTCTGAGGAGGAAGGAGCGGCAGAGACAAGGTGTGATGAACTGACCCCAACCCCCATTCCCCATCCCCCTGTGCTGCTGGAGGGAGGAGGGAGAGAAGTGGGGAGCAGAGTTAAGCCTGGGAAGAAGGGAGGGGTGGGGGGAGGTGTTTTAAGATTTTTTTTTCATTTCTCTACTCTGATATGATTGGTAATAAACTAGATTATTATTTTTTAAGTCAGGTCTGTTTTGCCCATGAGGGTAACTGGTGAGTTACCTCTCCCTGTCCTCATCTCAAACCACGAGACTTTCCTTATATCTTCTCTCGCCTGCCCATCTGAGGAGGACAGTGATGGAGCAGCTTTGGGGGGCACCTGGCCTCCAGCCTGGATGAATCCATCACAAAATTCCTGTTAGGAACCTTTGCATGGGAAAAATCACAACTAATTGTCAATTAACTAACTACCTCTAAGGTAGCAATGCATATATCTAGGCTGCCTTTACAATCACAGAATCACAGAATGTTAAGAGTTGGAAGGGACCTTGAAAGATTATCCAGTCCAACCCCTCTGCCAAAGCAGGATCACCTAGACTAAATCACACAGGAATGCATCCAGGCGGGGTTTGAATGTCTCCAGAGAAGGAGACTCTGGGCAGCCTATCCCAGGGCTCTGTCACCCTCACAGTGAAAAGGTTCTTCCTTATATACAATGAATTAAGAGAAAAAGATGTGCTTATGGCCTGGATCTCCTCATCCTAAACTGGACAGATACACAGGCCACAGATCTACAGAGGGAGCTAGGTGAAAGTATGCACTACGCAGGCATCCAAAAGCATCTTAAAGTAGTAAGAGTGCCTGTGCTTTCTGTGATGAACATGAAAGCTAAGCACAATAGTTACTAATACCACTGAGACACAGATGAGAAATGAAAGAGGTCAGATTTCTATTGGAAATTTATCTGAAGGATGCTGCTGCCTATGTAACGGGAGGGAATGTTGTGGCTTTATCCAAGTCTGCTTCTGGGAAAGGCAGGTTTTCAGCTCTCCTAGGCTCAAATAGCACCATTTGATTTCAGTGATGCAAGAAATGTATCTCTTGGGGGTCTGGATTACTGCTTGGTTTACAAAGATCTCAGACCTACTTTTTCCGAGGTTTCTTTCCCTCTTTCTCTCTTTTTCTACATTATGATTTTCAATATTCAAATAGTTGTTTTAAAAAGAAATTAACAGTATTGCCTGGAAATCTACTAAATATCTGCTCCTATGCAAAAAACCTTATTTCTTAAATGACTGCATCTTGCAGCTTCTTCTATTTGGCATCTAAAATGATATGCACTGGATACAGGCAATTCTATTACCCCTTTTCTCTTGACATGCATCTGCTTTCCCAACCTACAAAAGAAAGTCACCAAGGCCACAAGGTATTCTATTAAATTTTCAAAACCTAAGACTCTGTTAGAGACTTGACCTGAAACCTAACCTGTAGAATTGGTTTTCCCACTATCCCAACTCAAGTCCTTACAGTTAATAAGGTGTTCCTCCACCACATCTCCTGGGTATAAGGCAGCGGAAGCTGAAGCCAGCAGAGGAGAAACACCTCAAAATACCCAGTTCTTCTCTGCTTTTCACAGCTTATCTGCACGCTCATTGCATCCTTTTAATTTAAGCTTGTAATTGAGTTTTCTGAAGTAAATTGTTAACTGTCTTTGGTGTCAGACATAAACTGTCAGGAATGTGAAAATGTCCTACAAGAGAGAATTTTAATAAATAGGATAAAGGCTGAGAGAACCGGTCGCTAGAAGAGCTTGAATGACAGTATGTCACATAAAAACTCCTCCAGCCCAATATCCTGTCTGCAGAAGCAGCCATTAGAGCACGCTTTAAAAAAGATAAGGAACACAGCAAATATAATAATCCTTCCTCAAACAGTCAGCAGATTAGAGCCTGTTAATTGTCACAGGGCTTAAGGGACCGAGTGAGAACAGGGCTCCATGGTACAGATGCAGCATAAAGGGTTGGACAAACTGCCTGCTGCTCGACAGCACGTTTGACCCCAGGAGAGATATCCCTGTTAGCAAAAGTAATACCACAAATGGTCTCTGCCATATGACAGTGTCCTGAATCTCAGACAGTCCTACCTCTCAATGGAGAATATAGACGCTGAGTTGGGAGAATAATGTTTAAATGCTAATAGAGAGCGATTCACGCCACCGAGGCAACCAGAAACTTCAAAGGTGACACTTCTTTTGGAAAACTCATTTAGCTAACACTTCACCCTACTTGTCCCAATAGCCTAGCATCCTCTTCCAGGTAGGAATGATGTTTAACAATAAAAGAGCCATCATACTGGGGCAGACAAGAGGCTAATTAGGCCCAGAATCTGCCTCTGCCTGGCCAACATCCTGTACTTCAAGCAAGAACAGAAAATCAGGGTGATTATGGAGCATAGGTGCAGATGCCACTGCCCTCCCAATCTTTGCCTATGAAAGTTTCAGTGACTTCCACAGCCAAGTACTCAGCTGAAACAACAAAATTCAAGAGACGTTTATGGACTTACTCTCCCTGAATTGGTCTAATCCCTTCTAGGGCAACAAACTCATTTGACTCAGTTCCATAAATACACAAGCTGATAGAAATTAACACGGAAAACATTTCTTGGTAAGAAACGAACAAGATGGTGTTGTGTGTTTGTTCTCCTTACAAGGAAATGTTATGCTGTGCAAAAAGAAAGTCTGTCACCGAGGAATAATGACAACTATCACTTGAGTATACAACTGTCACAGGGAGTGGCAAATTACCATTCTCCTCCGTGGGAAATCCTGGTTTACACCCCTGGTCTGGAGGACATTCAAAGAGCAATGGAAGAGCATGGAAGAACATGAAAGCAGCCTGTAATCTCAGCGTACCACAGGCGTTAATTAACGTGGCAGCCATCCAAACTGCTGGCATAAAAATCCGCTTATCTGGGAGCTGCACATTTCAGCGTTTCTGTGGACCCCACTATGCACAGAGGCACGGCACCGCACAGGGGCAACAGGGAACTGAAACGTAAGGAAAAGAGGCAGAAATGGAGGAAGGCTGGAAATTACTACGTTGCAGCCAGAAGATCTGTTAGTAGTCAGAAAAATGTTTATGTTAAGAAATGTACATCTGAATAACGCAGGGGTTGCATCAAGGATGTAATAAAGACAACTCTGGGAGAGCAAGCTCGAGCAGTCTCTAGTGAGAATACAATGCAACCGAGGTGCGATCATGCTGAAGCCAGAAAGGGGTAACAGTTCAAGTAAAGGTATTTGGCTCTGAAAAGGAATTGGTTTTCTACATACCTGTCCAGTCTCCTACTACTTTAAGGTGGACCCCAAACGTTGCTTTGGTATCTGTAGGGCACTAAAAATATTAAATATATTTAAGGACTGCTTCTGAGTAACAAGGAAATAACAAAATGCATTCAAAGCACAGTTGTTAAGACGGAACCTAGTGTAAACAGGTCATTCTTGAGCAGACATATATGCACCTATACCCTTCAAAAAGCAAGTCTTGCATCAGTAGAGTTCAGGAAGCCAAACATGACTAGGTCTTCGCTTTAAAAACCCTTAACCTTTTTTTCGGGTCACAGAGAAATTTGGGACAGGCTTATCTGGGGGTGTGGTTTGGGACCGCCACTTCACTAAGCATTACTCAGTAGTGATACCAACTGAGGATACAACAGTACAGAAATACTTCATCTACTATTGACACTTACTCAAAATCAGGAACTGTCCCATCACTCCTTTAGCAAAACGATTAATAGACTTCTGGTTCCTGAATGTCAGGGCAGATCTTTTCAGGCTGATCATTTTCATACAAATGACACATTCTTCTAAAGGGAATCAGATATTTTGATGCACTTCAAAGTTCAAGGACAGGGAACTACTTGAAAAAGCCTAGTGCAGGTCCACTGAGATGATTAAGTGAGCAGAACATCTTCCTTATGAGGACAGGCTGAGGGAGATGGGTCTCTTTAGCCTGGAGGACACTGAGGGGTGACCACATAAATGTCTGTATGTAAAGGGTGAGTGTCAGGAGTATGTAGCCAGGCTCTTCTTAGTGATGTCAAATGACAGGACAAGGGGCAATGGATGGAGCATAGGATGTTTCATGGGAACTTACAAAAAAACTTTTTCACTGTAAGGTTGACAGAGCCCTGAGACAGGCTGCCCAGAGACAGGCTGCCCAGAGAGGTTGTGGAGTCTCCTTCTCTGAAGGTATTCAAAACCTGCCTGGACAAGTCTTTGTGTGACCTAATCTAGGTGATCCTGCTCTGGCAGGGGAGTTGGACTAGATGATGCTTCAAGGTCCCTTCCTACTCCTAAAATTCTGCGATTCAAAGAGCTTTGAATTTACAAAGGAAAACCACAAGATTGCATGGCACATCATAAAAATTACTGTAGCCACCATTCTGGGCACCTATGTCCTCACCTCAGGGCTACTTACTTTTGACTATCAACAGAGGAATGATATTATTCAGTCTTATCTACACCACAGTATCTAAAAACCTCCAGTCAAGCCATGTCTAAGGTCTAAAGACCCCCATGTTTTGTTACTTGTTACCTACAGATTTCAAATGCACTGTCTGTACCAGCTTTTGCATGTACACCAAATGATTTCACATGTAAACAAGACAAGCAACTGCTCCTCATAAAAAGATTCATCACTTTCCTTCTATAAGCCTATACCATTGGTTTAAATTTGATAGAAGATATTACTACTGAGTTTTGATTCCTTTCTTAGAACCTGTTAATGGTTGATGACACTCCTCTCTCTTTCTACTGCTGCTACACACTAATGTGAATTTGGAGGAGAGGGCTTAAATTCAAGGAACACCTCTATATTATAAATACAAGAGGCCCAAGTAGTGAATCCAAGCACCAAATAATCATCCACCATGCTGTGAGAACATTTCTTGGCTCTGTTTTGAACCATCATCATTTCCTTTCCCAAGACAATCTGTTGCACAGTGGGAAACCACTGGCCTCAGGGCTGTGGATCATTTCCTATCAGTTCCTTATTTAGCAGCAGACACAGATAAAGTTTTAGTATTCTCTATATCTTGGCATAAGTAGAACAGGGAATATAATATCCTGGCTAGTCATTCCATTTTCCAGAAGGGGAAGAGCATTCTTGTTAAGAGCACTGATTACTAAACAGACTCGCATTTAATTCCTTGTCATCTCTAAAGTTTTCCTATAAAAATTTGGAACAGCAACTTAGGGTCAGAATTATTTCAGCAAGTCTTAGCCATCAAACAAGTGGTATCAAGGATGGGATGCAGGCAAACCTCACCCAACGAGGCTGGTATTTGAGGTGGCCAGTTACAATGTGTTCCAACAAAAATATCCAGACCAATTAGCCACGTGAAAGTAAGGAAGCAGCTTCTCAGCTAGAAAGTTGTGTACTGACAGCAAAAAGATTCTCCTGGGAGCTTCTCTAAGAGCCTTTAGCAGAATTTATTCTTCAGTCTGGGTTGTCCCAGGCTTTTCTGTGTTACACAGGAGGCTGAGTGATTTTCTTAGTCCAACTATACACAGTCCCAGTTCAGCACATCTACTATAAAATTGTCTGTCGTTCCCTCCTTCCATTAAAGTTAATGGCAGAACAGCCTTTGTCTCTGGCCAGAATAAGTTCAGACCTGTTATCCTTTACATTACCCTTGTGGCTAACTCTTTTCTGCACTACTTTGAAAAATTATCCAATAAAAAAAGAGATTTATTTCTTTAGACCTTAGGAAGCCCATTTTGATACTGATAACTGGGTATGAGAGTTCCTCAGAGAGTTTTGGAAAAACCTTTTTGTGCTACTAAATCTTACCAGAAGAAACATGCCCATCTAGGCTACATGGGATGAATTTCCCCCAGTTCAAGGGAGAGAAAGATTGTAGGTGGTCCACCAAAAGGCCGCAAAGACAATGAAATTGTTGGAGAACCTGACATACAAAGAGAGGTCAAAAAAGGTAATTTGCTTGTGTAACTCACAAAAGAGAAGGCTGTCTTCCTGAAAAATAGCTACAGAGAAGATAAAGGTGGTCTCTTCTTCATCACCATGCATGATGAAAGGACAAGAAACCAGGGGCACAAGTTCCTTCAGGGGAAATTTCTTCTGGATACATAAAACCAAAATATTATTCATGATGGAATAGATAGCCAGAAAAATGGTGCAATTTCTCTTGTTAATTCAGCTTCACAGGTCCCTGGATAATATAATCTGCGGCCCTTGCACCAGAAGGCCAAACCAGACAATCTCCAGCGGCCTCTTCTGACTTAAGACTTTCCTATAGACCTGCAATTTTAACTTTGAAAATTGTGTTTATGTTTTTACTGCACAGAACACTTATTTTCTCCCTCTCATCTCTGTAAACACAATTAATTCTCCAAATTGTAGCTTTTTCCAGACTGTTAGGGAATATGTTGCAGAAGTTTAAGAAAATACCCAGTTTTTCAGAAGGTCAACCATGAAAGTAGGTACACTTTCCCATGTTACTAACAGATGACTGGGCATGCGTAATGAAGTGTAATGAAAATATCCTCTCATATATTTAACCTCCTTCATGAAATCACACAATCACAAGCACCTCTTGAGACTGGCATCTTCAATCCTCCTGCTCAAATAGAGTCTGTGAGAACAGGTGGCCCAGGGACAGTGTACAACTGCACTTTGAACATCTCCAAGGATGGAGACTCCACAGCCTCTCTGACAACCTGGGCCAGCCTCACAGAAAAAAATTGTTTGGTTTGGTTGTTTTTCCTTCTGTTCAGATGGAAGCTTTTGTCATTCGGTTTGTGTTGTCCTGTCACTGGATGCCACCAAAAGAGTCTGGCTCTCCACTCCTTCATTGGTTCCAGCTCTCTCAACTTCTCCTCGTAAGAGATGCTCTGGCTCCTTAATTATCTTTGTGGCCCTTTGTCCTCAGATATGTCCATGTCCCTCTTCATTGTCAACCCAGTGTCCACTAGGACATCCTGGTCATTCTCTACTGAGCTGCTTTCCAGCCAGTCAGTTCCCATCATGCACTAGTACATGGGTTATTCCTCATCAGAGACAGGATTTGACAACTCCCTTTCATGACCTTCATGAGGTTATGGTCAGCCCATTTTTCCAGCCTCTCAAGGTCCCTCAAACGGCAGTACAAGCATCTACTGTATCAACCACTCTTCCCAGTTTTGTATTATTTGCATACCAGTACTGACCCTTGAGGTACATCACTACTGACTAGCCTCCAACAGGTCTTTGTACTAGTGACCACAATCCTTTCAGTCTAGGAGTTCAGACAGTTCTCCACCTACCTCCCTGTCTATTTATCTACTCCCCACTTCATCAGCTTCTCTGTGATGATTTTATGAGAAACAGTGTCAAAAATGTTGTAAATTATGATGCTCTTGAACACCTATTTTACTTAATTTGCCATTATCTCATCTTTAAAACAATGCACAGCTAAACACTGCTTCAAGATCCGTATTACACTCAGCTCATACATGCATTTAAACTGGCATCTATTTATGTTCTACTGGGAAAATCACCAATTGAAATACCCTTCTGAACTGGAAACCGAGAGAACAAGCACATGAGCCTTGGTCAAATAAAGGCATATCAAAGTGGCCTCAGCAATGCATCATGTCCTCTCTGCTGCTGTGAACAAAACCTATTAAAATTGTTTTAAAACATTTTTGGCAAATAGTACTAGTATCTCTCCCTCCTCCTGTTAATCTGGGAGCTCTAAGAAACAATCCATTGACTATTAACAGTAATATGGCAAGTGCTGCAGGCAGCCCCTTATTTTTTTCTTTACTTCTCAGTACACTGCCCATGAGAAAATTCTAAAGATTAGCCAACCTTGAAAAACAACAACAAAAAAATCTTTCTCTTTGTTTCTTTTCACGGATTCATAGAGGTTGGAAGTCACCTCTGGAGACCATCTCACCAAACCCTGCTGCTAGAGCATAATTACCTAGAACACATTGCACAGGACAGCATCACGATGGGTCTTGAATCTCTCCAGAGAAGGAGACTCCACAAGCTCTCTGGGCTGCCTGTCCCATTGCTCTGTCACCCGCACAGTAAAGAAGTTTATTCTCATGTGGAGATGGAACTTCCTGTGTTCTAGCTTGTGCCCATTGCCCCTCATCCTGTCATCGAGCACCACAGAGAAGAGACTGCCTCCTTCTTCCAGGCACCTACCCTTCTTTACATCATAGAATCACAGAATCACTAGGTTGGAAAAGACTTTTAAGATCATCAAGTCCAACCATACCTGTCCACTACTAAACCATAACCCTAAGTACCTCATCTACCCGTCTTTTAAACACATCCAGGGACGGTGACTCAACCACTGCCCTGGGCAGCCTGTTCCACATCTGTTCCACTGTCCAACTCTTTCAGTGAAGAACTTTTTCCTAACATCTAATCTGAATCCACCCTGCTGCAGCTCCATGCCATTTCCCCTTGTCCTGTCACATATTACTTGGCTGAAGAGGCCATCGCCCATCTCCCTACAACCTCCTTTCAGATAATTATAGGCAGTGACAAGCCCCAGCTCCCTCAGCCGCTCCTCATTGGATTTGCCCTCCAGCCCCTTCACCAGCCTGGCTGCCCTTCTCTGGACTCGCTCCAGGACCTCCATGTCCTTCTTATGGTGAGAAGCCCAGAACTGGATACAGCACTCGAGGTGTGGCCTCACCAATGCCGAGTACAGGGGCACAATCACCTCCCTAGACCTACTGGCCACACTGTTTTTGATACAAGCCAAGATGCCATTGGCGTTCTTGGCTGCCTGAGCACACTGCTGACTCATATTCAGTCTGCAGTCAACAAACATCCCCAGGTCTTTCTCTGCCTGACAGCTGTCTAGTCACTCTGCCCCAAGCCTGTAGTGCTGTACAGGGTAAACAGTATTTTCCAAACAAGAAAACCACTAACTTGAATAGTTTGCAATGCAAAGGGGCATTAGATGCTGTTAAAGCAGAGGTCACAAAAGCATAAGTTTTTCAGAAGTTCTTTTCACCTTTTAAAGAGTTAAATGAACCCCATTTCCGACACTCATTTGATTAATATGCTATGGTACAGAAACAAACCATGGCAGATATGTTAATCTTACTCTAACTTCAAGCTACGTATATATTTAAAAAGTGAAAGATTTTACAACTAGGATCATCCAGACCAATCTGGTTCTCTGCCAGCATTTGGCCATCCTCCAAAAACAACTGAAAACCAAAGGAATTCTGTTAAATTCAGTACACCCCTGGATTTACACCCCCAGAGAAACCAAACTATGCTCTTAGCATTGGAAAGTTGGTAATTTCCTCAGAGCTGTTAATCACCTGCGAGCAAAGTTTATAATGCCAATTTTATTTTTTTGTATGGCTTTTTACATTCTAAACATTGAGGATATTTTATATGTAGATAAAATTTATGGAATACAGATTATTCTATATCTTGATGAAAAAACACCTTTCCATAGATCTTTTTTCTCCCCCCACCCTTTTTTTTTTCAAGCTAACTTGAAATATAAATGCAAATTATCACTTGGGGAATTTGCAACAATCCCTCTTGAAATTTATGTTTATAGACCACCAAATTAATTACACTCACCAGCAGCTGTAGCTCTACTGTTTATCTCTAAGCTGAGATAAAATACATATTTTTTAATAATCTTAATAATTCAATTAATGTTTAATGTACTACTAGATTAATACTTACATGAAATGTATTTTATTTATCAGTTTTACATTGTCGGCATGATTCTCTATTGTCCTCTATGCCTTGCTTTTATAGCAACACAAAGTGAGTGAACTAATTACTGTTAGATTAAAACTGGGGATGTTTAGCCTGGAGAAGAGGAGGTTGAGGGGAGACCTTATCATCGCCTACAACTACCTTAAAAGAGGTTGTAGAGAGGTGGGTGATGGTCTCTTCAGTCAAGTGACAGGAGATAGAAGAAGGGGAAATGGCACAAAGCTGCACCAGGGCAGGGTCAGATTAGATGTTAGGAAAAAGTTCTTCACTGAAAGAGTTGTCAGGGCCTGGAACAGGCTGCCCAAGGAGGGGGCTGAGTCACCATCCCTGGATGCGTTTAACAGACGGGTAGATGAGGTACTTAGGGATATGGTTTAGCATAGGACAGGAATGGTTGGGCTTGATGATCTCAAAGGTATTTTCCAACCTTGTGATTTTGTGATTATAGTGGTAATACTTTACACCCACTTTATATTGGTGTAAAACAAAAAAAAAATCCAAAACTACTGGGGTCAATAGCAGTGCAGAAATCTGTGCATCTGAGAGTACAACACACCACAAATGAAAACTGTGTTATCAGCATCTCTGTTTCCAGCTTAGAATACCTGAAGTATTTAACATCACTGGAATCTACTCCATCAGGAATCCTGCCCAGAATAAGAAGCAGGACAAGCGTTATTGAAATAATGAATATTGAAATTGAATTTTACAATATTGAAATATTGTAAAACACACTGTTTAGACCTTGAGGGTGCAGAGATTTGGGGTAGGTCAACAGCAGCAAAGCAGCGAGAAAAGAGAGTTAAATCCCAAAATTTTCCAGTTCTTCTGCACATTTCTACCATAAAACTGTGGAAACTCTTTAGAGAGATATTAGGTTTTGATTACACCACTGTCACAGAAGTGCTGATGCACACGCCAGCATTAACACTGCAGAATATCTATTATCAGAAAAGAGGAGATGAAAGGGGTCCCCAACTTGTTTACCCCCACGTGGCTCTGCAAACAAAGCTTCTTACAAGCTCCTGTGGAGATACTGCTCTCAAGCTGATGCCCCACAGTGAACACCAACTTCTGTGTTTGGTGCTGTAGTAGATGACCTGAATAGTGCCCAAAGTCGAAAGATCTGTAACCTCATCTTAGCCTGATTTTGGGAACTAAAGACCTTATTGTGGTTTGCATAAATAAAGGGAAACTCCTTCAAAAAAGCTTCCGCCTTGGGGAAAAAGCCGTGATATGATCCTAATATAGATGTGTGGGTATCCTGGCGGGGACTGTAAAAACTGCTGAGCCCCTGGTCTGTTTGCCAGGCTCTAGCTGTCTGCCAGGGTGAACCAGGCGCACTGAAAACCCCATTTCATCAGCCCACCCTTAGTCCAGGCTCAGACAAACCATTTCACAGATCAAGAAAAATACATTAAAGACAGCACATTTGAGAAAGGGGCAGAATTGGGAGGGAGAAAAGAACTGAACACAACTAACTTATTTTCCCTCCTGTAGAGGGTAAAGAAAAAAAGAGAAAAAGGAAAAAAATAGAAAAAAGCTGTTTGAACTTTATTAACTGCAAGAAAATGTGAACCTTGGAAGCTCAATAAGCTGTAGTTTGTCTGGTTTCATACAGAACTGATATAAACATTCCTAAAATCATTCATCCTTACATTAGAAAATGAAGAGGTGTGATGACAAACACAGGCGTGCTATATAAAGGTAGCCAAAAAATAGTAGCTAGACTTTGGTCTGACTCACAGGAGTTGAACTCCATTACACTGGGCACCCCTGTTCTAAATAATAAATCCCATAAGAAGCAAATTTCAGAGGGAAAAAGTTGATCTGAGGAGTTACTCCTTTAAACACAGCTCTGCCTCAAAGGTTGTGAGATCCTCTGAAATGGCTGTGTTTATTTTTTGGTTTCGTGTTACTTCACAGATTGGATTTTGTCTAAAAGCTTTCCCTGTTAAGAGACTTGACCTTACATTTATCCTCATTTCACTGGCAGACATCAGCAGACATCATAACATCTCCAAATGTGTGGAAATCCTAACCATGGAACACGATTCAAGTATTAAGGGTGTCTGGATGATCAAGGCAAGACCACCATGCCTTGAATAATCATTGCTTCAGCCAGACCCTCCCACTGCAGAGCTGACACCTTGCAAGCAGCCCAGCTGCAGAAACATACCCCAAACACTTTTCCCCTTCTCTTTCCATTCTCTTATACCCCTTGTTGCACAACCCCAAACACCTGCAGCCTAGCTAGCGGAAAAAACACACTACAACACTGTGGGATGCTCAGGATGCATCACTGGTCAGCTGCAGTGCCAAGAAGGATCATTCTGGTCATCTGGGGTCTGATTTCTTCTGTAATATAAACCACAAACCCACACCCACTAATTCCTGTGAGTTTGTAGTTACTACTTCAGTCCCTCAGTCCCTTCAGTCTCAGTTGTTAAACTACTCTCAATGTTCAAAACAATCTTTTTTTTTGTTTCAATCACAAACATTTTCTTTTTGTTTCACCACAACAAAACACGTAACTTTACTGTAACAGATGTCTTAGGATTGTAAATAGACCAATAATTGTAAGTGTAAAATACATACAGTGTTGCTTATAATAATATATGCAATAATAATAATTGTTGAATAAATAGTATGGAATTATTTCATTTTCTATTAAGTTGGTAGTAGCCTGACACCATAAATTTTTGCTGTTACAGATGTGCTACAAAGATAAGACTCTTACAGACTAGTCAGTATTTCTTTGACTCTTTGCAAAGTAAAAAAACTTCCTGACCTCCCTTTTATCCCTAGCAGACACATCACATATCATAGAATGTCCCATATCAGAAGAGGCTCATAAAGATCATTGAAACCAACTCCCTAGAACTTAATAAAAATGTCTCAAGCCTAGCAACACCAAGTCCATGTAATTTATGCACTGAAAGTTTCTAGCTAGTGGGGGAAAAAAAGAAAACTAAAACCCCCAAAAAACCCACCAACCCGCAACCTTGTGGGATCACAGAATCACAGAATCACAGAATCGTAGGGGTTGGAAGGGACCACGAGAGATCATCGGGTCCAACCCCCCTGCCAAAGCAGGCTCCCTAGCTCATATTGCTCAGATAGGCGTCCAGACGAGTCTTGAATATCTCCAGAGAAGGAGACTCCACCACCTCCCTGGGCAGCCTGTCCCAGGGCTCTGTCACCCTCACTGTGTAAAAGTTCTTCCGCATGTTGGTGCAGAACTTCCTGTGCTCCAATTTACAGCCATTGCCCCTTGTCCTATCTCCACAGACTACTGAAAAGGGGTTGGCCAATTCCCCCTGCATCCCATACTTAAGATATTTATAAACATTAATTAGGTCCCCCCTCAGTCTTCTTTTCCCTAGACTGAACAGTCCCAGCTCACTCAGCCTTTCCTCATATGGGAGATGTTCCAGGCCCTTAATCATCTTCGTAGCCCTTCTCTGGACTCTCTCCAGGAGATTCCCTGTCTTTTTTATACCAGGGAGCCCAGAACTGGACACAATACTCCAGGTGGGGCCTGACCAGGGCAGAGTAGAGGGGGAGGATCACCTCCTTCGACCTGCTGGCCACACTCTTCCTGATGCATCCCAGGATCCCATTGGCCCTCTTAGCCACCAGGGCACACTGCTGGCTCATAGCCAACCTGTCATCAACCAGGACCCCCAGGTCTTTCTCCACAGAGCTCTTCTCCAGCAGGTCATCCCCCAGCCTGTACTGATACAGACGGTTATTCCTCCCCAGGTGCAAGACTTTACACTTGCTTTTGTTGAATTTCATTAGGGATGCTCAGGATGCAAGCCTTTAACCCTGAAGGAACAAAAGGCGGTGGCACAACGTTTCTGCCCAGTGCTGCCTCTTGAAGGGCATGCAGACACAATGCCAAGCACCACTGCCATGAGCTGAGAAAGGCACCGACAAGGAAATTGAATGGCACAAAAGGCTCCATCTTCACCATCCTTGAGAAAAAGAACTATGGGTCACCTCCAGATTCATGCTCACTGGCTCCAGGTGGTGTGAGGTGCTCAACCACCAAAGGATTGATAGGCTTTATAGCTCAGATCACCACACCATCTTGAAGAACAGTCTCCCTCCAAACCACCTTACCAGCAGACGCAGTTATTTTCCCAGGCTGAAGCACAGATGCCAGTCAGTCAGCTGGCCTTACTTTTAGGACAGCAAGAAGTAGGGCACTTCATTTCCTCTAATACTTTGTCCACATGCTAACCGTATTCATGCTTAAAAGTTGTGCTTGGGTGTTTTTTTTCATTTTAACATTCTCCTGTGCTTCCTAGTCCTTTCTCTAACCTGACCCACCAACGATCTCTGATGGGAGAAAACACACTTATTTGCTAAAGTCAGTAGATGCCAGCTATATATTGTGAACTCACTTTCATAACATCAGAAAAAATAAAACCCAACTGCTCACAAGAGAGACCTTCTGTTTCAAGTCTCTGCTGAAGGAGCACTCAGGATTTACTGAATTTAAATGTGATGATTTCTGTGCTCCCTTGATCCAGAAGAGTCAGATTTGTAAATTTAAAGGGAAGTCAAGGGGTTTTTTTGGGTTTATATACAGATACCAAAACTATTAAACCCAAAACTGAACCAAAACAAACAAGTCTAAGGAAGTACTAAATGCATCTGAAATATTAATCTATTCTATTTTTGGTTTACTTAAAATTCTTTGTCAAACAGCTGCTAGATTTTCTACTTCTATTAAGAGCAGACAAGCTCTAGGGACTTCTTTAGTTTGCCAGCAAGATACTTCACAGTATCTGCATTTCCCTAAATGCTCTGTAAATCATCTCAAAGACAAGTTTCACAACCATTTGCACAAGATATTTAACAAATCTTATTAGAATGTCATCATGCTAGATTTTCCTTTTGTTGTGTTTATCTTCTGTATGAACTCAGCTCTTGATGTTTTTACATACTTCTTACTCAGGCAATCTTCCAACAAATTCTCAATTATTTTTTTAATGAAGTATTTAGGAATTTGGTCCCCAGGCTTTTTCTGTTTGTTTCTCAAGTTTACAGTACAGTGCATCTGTTTCTCCATCATCTCAAGCTTTTCTCCTTGCACAGGAGAAAAGCAAATTTCTTGCTCAAAAGAAGCTCAGAGCCAGAAGTTCATAGCTAAACTGTTAATACCTTCACTGATTTTAAATGACCCTTGGATTATGTAGGGATAGAGTTAATGTTGGTGCTACAAGACACTGATTTTCATCTGCCAGACTAAGCGTGTTACTCAGGGCATTGTTTATATTCATGTATTAGTGACAGAAATACCGCTCTCTATCATCTTCGACAGGTCTTGGAGGACAGGAGAAGTGCCTGAAGACTGGAGGATAGCCAATGTCACTCCAGTCTTTAAAAAGGGCAAGAAGGAGGAACCTAGTAACTATAGGCCAGTCAGCCTCACCTCTGCCCCTGGAAAGGTAATGGAACAGCTTGTTCTGGATGCCATCTCCAAGCAATTGGAAGAGAAGAAGGTCATGAGGAGTAGTCAGCATGGATTCACTAAGGGGAAATCGTGCTCGACCAACCTCATAGCCTTCTACGATCTCATGACAGGCTGGGTAGATGGAGGGAGAGCAGTGGATGTCATCTACCTTGACTTCAGCAAGGCCTTTGATACTGTCTCCCATGACATCCTGATAGCAAAGCTGAGAAAGCATGGGATAGATGAGTGGACAGTGAGGTGGGTTGAGAATTGGCTGTCGGACCGAACCCAGAGGGTTGTGATTCGTGGAGTAGAATCTGACTGGAGGCCTGTTACCAGCGGTGTTCCCCAGGGCTCAGTGTTGGGTCCAGTCCTGTTTAATATCTTCATTGACGATCTTGATGAGGGAATAACATCCACCCTCAGCAAGTACGCCGATGATACAAAGCTGGAAGGAGTGGCTGACACGCAGGAACACTGCGCTGCCATCCAGAGAGACCTGGACAGGCTGGAGAGCTGGGCAGTGAGAAACCAGATGAAGTTCAACAAAAGCAAGTGTAAAGTCTTGCACCTGGGAAGGAACAACTGTTTGTATCAGTACAGGCTGGGGGATGACCTGCTGGAGAAGAGCTCAGTGGAGAAGGACCTGGGGGTCCTGGTAGATGACAGGTTGGCCATGAGCCAGCAGTGTGCCTCGGTGGCCAAGAGAGCCAATGGGATCCTGGGATGCATCAGGAGGAGTGTAGCCAGCAGGTCAAAGGAGGTGATCCTCCCTCTCTACTCTGCCCTGGTCAGGCCCCGCCTGGAGTATTGTGTCCAGTTCTGGGCTCCTTGGTATAAAAAGGACAGGGATCTCCTGGAAAGAGTCCAAAGAAGGGCTACGAAGATGATTAAGGGCCTAGAGCATCTCCCCTATGAGGAAAGGCTGAGTAAGCTGGGACTGTTCAGCCTTGAGAAGAGAAGACTAAGGGGGGACCTAATCAAAGTTTATAATTATCTGAAGCAGGGGATGCAGGGGGAATCAGCCAGCCCCTTTTCAGTGGTCTGTGGGGATAGGACAAGGGGCAATGGCTGCAAGTTGGAGCATAGGAAGTTCCGCACCAACATGCGGAAGAACTTTTTCACAGTGAGGGTGACTGAGCACTGGAATAGGCTGCCCAGGGGGGTGGTGGAGTCTCCTTCACTGGAGATATTCAAGACCCGCCTGGACGCCTATCTGAGCAATATGAGCTAGGGAGCCTGCTTTGGCAGGGGGGTTGGACCCGATGATCTCTCGAGGTCCCTTCCAACCCCTACAATTCTGTGATTCTGTGATTCTGTGAAAATATTTCAACGTATTACTACTTCATGGTTGGACTTGATGATCTTTAAGATCTTTTCCAACCAAAATGATTCTTGATTCTATAATTATTTGCTGGCATCTTTCTGACAAAGCATCAAGCCCCAAAATTTAAATACATGGGTCAGGGCCACCAGCTTGTAATCCCATTATGCCTAAATTCAAATACCAAATGGACTTCAGGAGAGTTGCAGATGTAAGAAGGAAAACTCAATCTACAAATCTAAAACCTTAAAGGTAGAAAATGTGTAAACAGTAGCTTTGAAACAGTTAGGTACAGTCCTATAATTTGTCATGGACATCCAGAAACCTCTTTCAGGCAGTTCTACCTATTCTGAGATGATTAATGGACTCAAAGAGTTTCTCTGCCTGGGGTTCAGCAATTACTATCTTATGAAATTTAGATCTAAATATTAATCACACAAAAATATTCTTCCTCAATAATACATACTTGGATTTTGTCTGTGGATCTGAGTGTTTGCATATAGAAACTTCTCTTCAAAACTCAGCTTTCACTTACTAGAAAACACACACATACTGTCCCCTTCACTTGCTACATGCTGTATACGCCACAGCAAGGATGGGACCATCCATGTATATGAGCAGAAAAATCTTTTCTTACTCATACAGAACAGTATGTGGAAGGAAAGGAAGAAAGATGTTACACTACAAACTCTCCTGATGTGATCTGCTTTAAATTAACCATCTGCACAAAGATGGAGAGCCAGCAAAAGAGCAGAACTACTTGGAGTTTTTCATTACCAGACTCTTCCAGCTTGTACTTCATGGGATGTAAAAGCAGATTTGCTATACAGCACTTAAGTAAGGGAGGTCAGAGCACATAACACAGCAGAAAATGTCAACTTTCAAAGAAAGTTTCAAACTACCTGTTGCAGGGAGTAATCTCTGCTTACCTGATACCAGAGCTAGGATCTAGACACTGAACCAAGAGCCAAAACTCTTTGGAGGATGTGAAGAAACAATCACTTGTGCTAATATAAAGCAGATATTTCATAAAGTCCTGGAGTCTGAAGGCTGGGGTTTTTGCATCTTTGTTTTGGTTTTATTTTTTGGTTTATATGTGCCACTCCCATGCCATCTGCCTCTGTTAGCTCTGCTGTGTGGAGCTACTCATCAGTGGGTATGCAGAGTAAATATTAACCAGAGGAAGCTCAACAAGAGCTTAATCAAGTTATCCATGTCTGATTATCACCAAGAAGGCTATCCTGGGATACATATATGTGTTAATTCAGAAGTGAAAGACAGGTTCCATGATAAAACAGTATTAATCTGAAAAGGCAACACTAAGTTCAGGATATATATAAATCTCTTGCAACGACAAAGGAGGTCCTAGACAGCTTTACAAATAGGAGTAAAGTAAAAAGACATTTATCCAAAACATTTAAGTTTGCACTGTTCATAGGAGCAGAGGAGGTGCCCCTACACAAAGGGAACTTCTTACAACATAGATTAACATCTTTGCATTAAGCCTTTTATCTTAATAGCAGGTGGCTTTCTAATTGATTCTAAAAGGGATTCTGGGTGCTTAAAGGGGAACTGCAGGAGGGAAAGGGCATCCTACCAATGGCGCTGGGTCAGAAAGAATGATGGAGAAGGTAATGAAATCTCTATGCAAAGTCAGTGAGTGAAGCTTGATCTATACAGATCAGGGAATGCCTTTGCTCTGCCTGAAGAGCCTGAGCTAATGGACTAAGATTTATTGTTTCCTCACTTCCGACAAAATGATGTCCTGAATCTCTGAGTAATTTAATGTGGATTATTTCAAACAGAATCACAGAATGTTAGGAGTTGGAAGGGACCCCAAAGGATCACCTAGTCCAGCCCCCCTGCCAGAGCAGGATCACCCAGACTAAATCATACAGGAACGCATCCAGGCACATTTGAATGTCTCCAGAGAAGGAGACTCCACAACCTCTCTGGGCAGCCTGTCCCAGGGCTCTGTTACCTTCACAGTGAAAAAGTTTCTCCTTAAATTCACTTGGAACTTCCTATGCTCCAGCTTGCATTGTTGCTCCTTGTCCTGGTTATCGATGAGAAGAGCCTGGCTCTGTCCCCCTGACTCTCATCCTTTACATATTTATAAACATTAATAAGGTCACCTCTCAGTCTCCTCTTCTCCAGGCCAAAGAGACCCAGTTCCCTCAGCCCTTCCTGAGTGGCTTCAATGAAGTGTGGCTGGGTCACTGAACTCACTGGACAAGAACTAAAGAGTGCAGAATTTCATTCCCAGAAACTCCTAAAGCCTCCCTCCTCTCCAGCACCCAGAGCATCTGAAGGAGAAATCCCAGGGCCTAACTCTAGCGCCTTCTCTAGTCAATGCAATACTGTGATTCAGCCAACTTAAGGTTTGTCTCCTGTCCTGAATGTCTCCGGGAAGTCTCTCACCCTCACACTACAGAAGTATGGATTAGCACAAGAAGAGTTTCAGTTGAGTGGAGGTGATGTCTCAGTGTCCACATACTGTGGATACAACACTGATGTCTCATGTCTTGGGTGCTAAAGTAATACTCCTGGTATCTGTTATTGTGACATGTCATAATACCTGAAAACACAATTCATTACACATACTCTTGTCAGAAATAAGTGGACAGTCTCTTGAGAACCAACATTTTAGCTGGAAAAAATGTAAGTTACTGTTCCAAATAACAGATCTATCTATGTTGGTGCCATAAACCAAAACTTAGTATTTCCATCAGCAGTTCAGTGTCCGCAAAGGATACTGCAAACAGACTCAACCCAATCACCACGGCACCTCATACTCTTTCCTCCATATTCACCACTGCAAAATGCAGATGTAAAGAAGCTTTGCTGAAAGACTCAGTTCTCCACTGCATGTAACACTGGGACTACTTTTCTTTCCTCCTTGGAGGTGGTACTTCTATTTTAGAGATGGTACCTACTGAAGGAACAGTTTTGAACAGTTTGCACTGTTCCTTGCATGCAGGAGAAGGAAGGATTTTAAACTGTAAGCTGTTCAGCCAGCAGTTAAAGTGAGCTCTGAATTCACACCACAACAGAACAGTATCTCCTATCTCTGTGCAACACAGATTTCAGTTCCAAAGGGAAACGGAGGCATGACAGCAGCTAGTGACAACCAAAACTGTCATAAGTTTGAGATAACTGATTGTTTGATCTTGCATTTGTGGATGCTTCTTACAGTGGAGAAGTTTTCAACAAACCTGAGATCTGAGCCATCTCCAGATTTAGAAGAATTTGCTTTTTGGCCTTGTCCTTATTTCAAGGTCTGTCACAATCTCATATGTCACAAGTCTCTCATGAAGTGATGTGATTGTTTCCCACCTTCTCTTGCCACAAGCAAATCAACACTACTAAAACAAGGTTACCACGCGTTATGAGGTGGTGGGAATAGACACCAGTCTTTTGGTAGCCAAGCAGTCCAAGCTACAGCTTGTGAGAGTCTGTGGCTTGCATGGACTCTGTGGTAGATTCAGCAGAGCCCACATGAAAGGATCCAGCACATCTTCTGAAGCACTTAACACCCGCAAAACACAAGGCTATTTCCATGAGGCTTACTGCCAATTACTTCAGGCCAACACAAGAAATTCCACAAGCACAGCACTAAATGTAATTTATCTTGTAAGACACTAATATATATTCTAAATAGGAACCTACTTCCGACATCATTCATTAGCAAAAAAAGGAAGCGCGCAGCACAAATGGTCAGTGCTATGGTACTGCAAATTATAAGTGGTGTGGTTAAGTGTCTGGAAAGAGGCAGAGTTCAATACTAAGTGGAAAACATAGGATGCGATGGAAGGAAAGCTAATGCCACCAGAAACTTGAAAGCCTGAGTCTCTTCTGGTTTGGAGAAGTTAAAATAAAAAGGAACCATAATGAATTCAGAGGAAACAAACACTTTTCAAAAAGTAAAAATATTAAAAATTGGAGAATCTCCATATTTTTTTCTTAGTTTTGATAAGAGGTGGGACTTTGTTTACTAAATAAAATGAAAGCAATATTCTTTGTATTTGAACTGAAATGAAGGACCATCCTCTCTACTAGAAATTGAAACTATCACCAATGCTTGTTTTCTTTTCCAAGGTGTTTAAAGATTGCTATAGACAATGACATTTAAACTCCATTCCAGAGAACATTAGTTCCACACCTTCTCCCACAGAGGCATAAAGAAGTGTCAGTCTTGGGAAGCAGAGCACTACAGAATATTTCTGGTGTTTCTTTGGATAGTCTGATCTCCAGACCATACAGTGCACTTGGTCTGAAAGACAAATCTCCTTAAGAGTGGAATGGAAACAGACAAAAAAATCATTTGTCCCTTTAAAAACCCTCAAGTAAAATATTTATTCACAGGAAGTATTTCTCCCCAGTACAGATCAAAATATCTTGAAGCTGACTGTATTCTGTTCAGATTCAGCTGTGAGATGCAATAATACCCTACCAAAGTAAGTAAAGAGAGTACAGGACAGAAAATGTTACTCACTGTATTACACAGCATAGTTAACAGTTGTGTGCAGAAACTGGTGAAAGCAGCACCGTAAAACATGTTAAAAAGAAAGCATTTTGTCAAAGTGAAATCAAAGACAATGGAGCAATGACAATACAAAGGTAGTTCTCATAGCAAGCTTTGTATTGTCATTGCTCCATTGTCTTCATAGCAAGCTATGAACTACCTAGAACTGGCTGGCAGATCACTTGCAGGAATTCCAGATGTTGAGTCAACCCTTCATTACCATTTCCAGCCTTTCTCATGGGTAACAAATTCAAGCAGTTGCACTAAGTAAATAAAATATGGTGGAATGATGCTTCAAAAAAGAGCTAAAAATGCTATCTATACATTGATTGTGAGAGAAAACTGGGATCTCCCAGTGCCTAAACTTCAGGGTGTACAAGTGGCATTGCCAACAGGACAAGGGAGGAGATGCCTCCCCTTTATTCTGCACTTGTGAGGTCACAGCTGGAGTACTGCATCCAGTTCTGGGCTCCTCACTAGAAGAGAGACGTGGACAACAATGGGAAGAGTCCAACTAAAGGCCATGAAAATGATTAAGGGGCTGGAGGAAATGATTAAGGGGCTATAAAGAAAGGCTCAGAGTTGGGACTGTTCAGCCTGGAGGGACCTTATCAATGAATATAAACGCCTGCAGGGAGGGCCCAAAGATGTAGTCAGGCTCCTTTCAGTGGTGCTCAGCGCCAGGACCAGAGGCAATGGGCACAAACAGAAACACAGGAGGTTCCCTCTGAACACCAGGAAATGCTTTTTTACTGTGACCAGGCACTGGCCCTGGTTTCCCAGGAAAGTTGTGGAGTCTCTATCCTCAGAAGTACTCAAAAGCCATCCAGACCTGGTCCTGGGCTACCAGCTCTAGACAGCCCTGCTTGTACAGGATGATCTCCAGAGGTCCCTTTCAGTCTCAAACATTCTATGCTTCTGTGACATGAAGCCTTTGACATCAGGGACAGGTCAGACGTCAGCAAAGAAGCCAGACTGGCAGCTCTGAGTTTGGACCAACATGGATTTTGCCTCTCCAAACTCCCATGCACATTTTGCACCAGCAACTTCTGCTCATGCCTTTCATCAGCAAGGGGAGGAACACTTTCTATTGACAAAAAGGAAAAGAAAATCTCCACTGCACACATTTCTGAGCAATGATTCTGTCTTTATGCTCGCTTGGTTACAATGCAGAGCACCCTCTGGCTCCAAGTGAAACACGTTGGAGCTTTGCCAGAGTGCAAGGGGAGGGGGTTCAGGCCCTGGACACAACCCCCAGTGTTTTTCTCCACCCCAGTGTTATGTAAGAGACTGAGCTAAACTGTAAATATTACACAACCTCGAAAAGGGAAGGGACTAGTAAAATATCTGCATGACTCCTTCACGCTGACTCACCTCTTCCTTTCTGCTTTTGCTTACAGTCCTCACTTAAAAGATATGCCTGAACTGGTCACTTCTTGTCTTTTTAAGCATACCCCAGGCACAGTGAGATGTTTCATCAGCTTAGACAGGACATCACGTAGTGCCTAAACAGGACCACAGCACCAGGAAGAAGGCTGCAGCCTTCCCCCTAGCTCTGCCACAGTCACCTCTTCACTGAGCTTCCAGCATCCGAAGACCCACACTCCTACACCAGCCTAGAAAAATAACCCAGGGATTGTCACCATCCAACAAAAGAAGCAGCAATAGTGTTCCAGCGTGCTTGGTCACTACAACTACGTCAGAGGGGAGAAGAAAAATTAGTAAGTGAAGTTTCCCTCTCTACTCTGCTCTCATGAGGCCCCATCTGGAGTACTGTGTCCAGATCTGGAGCCCCCAGTAAAAAAAAGATGTGGAACTGTTGGAGAGGGTTCAGGGGGGGGCCAGGAAGATGATTAAAGGGCTCGAGCACATCTGCTATGAAGAGAGGCTGAAGGAGATGGGCTTGTTCAGCCTGGAGAAGAGAAGGCTGCGGGGGAACCTCATTGCAGCCTTTAAGTCCCTGAAGGGAGCTTATAAGCAGGAGCGGAATCAACCTGTTAAAAGGGTAGATAATGGCCAGACAAGGCGGAATGGATTGAAGCTGAAGGAGGAAAGGTTTAGATGAGATATTAGGGGAAAGTTCTTTACAGAGAGTGGTAAGATGCTGGAATGGGCTGCCCAAAGAGGTGGTGGATGCCCCATCCCTGGAGGTGTTCAAGGCCAGGTTGGATGGGGCCCTGGTCAACTTTGTCTAGATCCAGATCTGGAGGTGGGTGGCCCTGCCTGTGGCAGGGGGTTGAAACTATGTGATCCTCGGGGTCCCTTCCAACCCAGACCATTCTACAATTCTATGACTATTGCCTGCACACTCAATAAGCACAGTCCCATGCCTGGCATCATGTTAAACAGCAGCGAGACAACAAAAACAAGCTTTCTAAGCAGAACAGCAGCCCGAGGCGTAACCTATGACCTAGAAACACATGTGGAAACAACTGTCCCCTACTTTGGCTGGGCAAAGAGACTGCCATAAACCTAGACATTTCAAATCCTCGCTATGCTTTTAAACAGCCATTTACCCAATGGGTGCAGTGCTCCAGCATAGCTGGCATTCTGCAAGATACATCTCTGTCAATAAAAACAAAGCTCAGCAACCCAATGGTAACTTTGTGTCTTGTGATAGTTAACACACATATGCAATCTTGAAGGACATGCTGTTACACTGAAGGATATCGCTGTACTTTAGAGTGTAAAGTATTAAGCATGAACAGAAATCACAGGGTCTAGTATTACATACTTAAAATATAATGTATGGTGCCTGAGTGGAAATTGCTAGTTCTAATGTAACTTATTTAATATGCAACTGTAAAAATTACATAAACTGTAATTTAACAACATAAATATATCTTCAGATACTGTGCAGTATATTTCAGTGTCTATAGAAGTTATATTCACTAAGAAAACTCGGGCTCACGACAAGAAATCTGTTTTCCATAGCTCCTACATCTACATGGTTTTGTACTAAAATCACCTTTCATAACTCTGGGACAGGCTGGGAGTCTGTGTCTCTGGAGACACTCAAAACCCACCTGGATGCTGCCCCGTGCAGCCTGCTAGAGGTGATCCTGCTCTGGCTGGGAGGTTGGACTAGATCTCTAGAGGTCCCTTCTGTGATTCTGCAACCAGCATTATTATAGTATGTAATTTTAAACACTGGTTGAAACCCTCAACTCATGCAAAGAATCTGACAAGTAAAACATCCTCCTCAACTTCAATCTATCAGAAAAGAAACTGATGACATAGGCTTGCTGGGTTAGATCATAAAAACCTCCCAGCTTAACAAATAGTTCTGTCAAAAAAAAGACTACTTGTTTGTATCAGAAATAGCATGGCCAGTAGGTCTGTGGAGGTGATTGTGCCCCTGTACTCGGCATTGGTGAGGCCACACCTCGAGTACTGTGTCCAGTTCTGGGCTTCTCACCATAAGAAGGACATTGAGGTCCTTGAGCGAGTCCAGAGAAGGGCAACCAGGCTGGGGAAGGGGCTGGAGGGCAAATCCTATGAGAAGCAGCTGAGGGAGCTGGGGATGTTTAGTCTGGAGAAGAGGAGCCTGAGGAGAGACCTTATCACTGCCCGCAATTACCTGAAAGGAGGTTGTAGAGATAGGTGATGGTCTCTTCAGCCAGGTGACAAGAGATAGGACAAGGGGAAATGGCACAAAGCTGCACCAGGACAGGTTCAGATTAGATGTTAGGAAAAATTTTTCACTGAAAGAGTTGTCAGGGCCTGGAACAGGCTGCCCAGGGAGTGGGTTGAGTCACCATCCCTGGATGTGTTTAAAAGAAGAGTACTTGGTGACATGGTCTAGTGTTGGACATAGTAGGGCTGGATAGATGGTTGAAGGTCAATGATCTTGAAGGTCTTTTCCAGCCAAAACCATTCTATGATTCTATGAAAAACATAGTACTGCAATGCATTCATTTTTCAGCATTGCATACCTCGTCATCCTCACACACTATAGAGTAAAGCCTTAAAAATTCACCTACTGGTGCTAACAATAGATAAAAACCAAGCACCTCTGTTTTCTACTAATTAAGTGAACAGCCATGAAAACTTTGCCAAAACAAAGATATGCAAGGGCCAATATTGCTTCATCAAGCTATAAAGAGGCAGCTTCCTTTAAGTGAGATTCACTCCCAGATTTATGACACAAAGTTTATTTGGGATGGAATTTAATGTTGGTTCCCTTGTGACTGTACCTGCCTGCCAGCTCAGCATATAGATAAATAAATTAACAAAACAAATAACACCTCACAAAACCCAAGAGCTGGAACTGGACAAGAACTGGTTGTGTCCTCTGAATCTCAAGTGATGTTAAACATCTCAGCTCTTCCACAGCACTAGGTACAATTCAGTGGAGATACAATATCATTTATCAGTCCAAAGAAAAGAACCAAATATGAATACTTATTTCCACGTTTTTCTGGAAGAAGACTATCTGTTTCAGGCAATCCTAAATTACTGCCTTTGGAAGGAAGAAGCTGCCACTAACAGTCAACCTTAGACTTTGCTTATTGTAACAACATAGCCAGTGCAGTACACTGATTTTCCGGTAGCAGCTCCCAGGCCTCTGCACTACTCATTCTGAAGAGCTTCAGATATGTTTCTATACAGTCTGACTTTAGTCCAGTCTGTCTCCAGGGCTTCCAGTTCCCCTTCTAGATCCATTGAACTGAGGTAGGAATAACCCCCATGTTGAATGATTTCACTGATAAATCACTTTAAGTCATCGATATATGCCCCAATACAAAAATAAAGCTTCTTTTTAAAGCATGCTCGTTTTCTAACTTTGGAAAAGGCAGTTGTAAAATGTCTTTTCATTGAATAGGAAAGATGACAGAAAATTTATTACCATTTATGCTTATTCTGTGTTAAGGTCCACAAAAACAGCTGAAACCTTTTTTGTGAAACAATTATCAAAATCACGTGGTTTGCATTTACTTCTTTATTATTGTTTTTCACTTATGGAAGACTTTGAAAAGAGTTCCCATTATTTTCTCAACAGTGGAGAAAATTAAATATGTATTGAGTACTGTTCCACATAATAATCATACCATTTCATATTCATCGGTACCCTCATAAATGAAACATAAGCTCTTCTAGAGGGAATTTTCACCTTGAAGGCAACAAAGACCATTTGTTTACCAAATAGAAATAAAAGGGAAGGTACAGAGAGAAAAAAAATGATCATATTTCTTACCATTGTAAGTGTGAAGGGATGGCTTTCCAATGCAGACACTCTTGGACAGTGCAGAATAACATACTGAAACCAAAATCAAACAGAGAAAATAAAATGACAGGAACGGCAAGTTCAAACTAGTCAGTGATGGGTTAGTACAAACAAAGTAGAAATCATCCCTGTGTATGATGGTACACAAACAGGAGTGATATTTTTAGGGGTGTATTAACTCACCTGACCAGGCCTTGCTTTAAAGTCATCTTTCACCATCCTTACTTCAAGGACATTGGAGGGATGGCTTATCACAGAAGTTATTGTGACCGATTTACTGCTGCGGATGTAGCGGTACAGCCTTTCCATGCAGTACAGGCACAGAGGTCCAGAAATCCAAAACCAGGTCTATGGGAGAATAAAAATATGATACCTCAAGCACTTTTCCTTTTATATTCTCTAATTTCAAAGCTATCTGAGTGCTTGCAGGACCCCATTTCACATCTATTGTGGAACTGTGTTTTGGTCACAAAGTAACATCTACATCTCTACGTGCAGAAATCCAAGCATGTTATGGAGTCTTAATCAGTCTAACTGGCATCCACAGGCACAATTTCAATCATAAAACTCATCAGGATCAAAATGCTAATGACCTCATTTGCAATCATGTTACTCTGGTTTTATGTAGTTAGATTGCAACTGGTTTCAGCACTGAATGGCACAGTATTTCAAAATACAACACAGCAGAGCACTGTAAAACTGGTTCACCTTTATGACAAAACACTGTCTGGCAATATTGACTGTTACCTTACTTTAATCATCTCAGGCACAAGAAAAAAGCTGGGAAATAAGCAACTCTTGTGCTATAGAATTCATATTCAATATAAAACTAGTGTAATGTCATACACAAGAGAGAGGAATGGGCACTTCTGAGTCATGATTCATTTGCCCCTGTGAAAGATGCATATGTTAAATAAATAATGCATGGAAATGTCCATTTCTCTGCACAGCCTCTGGGTGACTACCTCAGATGGAGACACTTGGTTGCTGCTCAGCTAAATCCCATCCTAAAGAGTCAATTACTAACAGCTTATGGCGGACCTAACTAGTGCTAATTCCACATCTGCTCAGTTATTCAAGCCATGGCACTGAAATGCCCTCGGCTCTCATCCATCCTCCGTTCCCAATTTTTGAAGTAACACATCCAGATCTCTTGCGACTAACAGAGCATTTAATTTCCTCCAGCACCTCTGACCTTAAAAACCTCAGTAGCTCACAAGACCTAAGATGGGGGGGTTTGCATTGGTTTTTTTGTTGTGTTTTTTTTTTTTTTTTGCCTTGGTATGGCTGTGCGCATAAAACACTTCCAAAAAAAGTCCTAAAATAATGTTGCAAGCTGCCAGGGGAAAACTGAGTGGCCACTGTTTCCATGGCTCTTCTCTTCCCGTAAAGGGCTCTGAAGTAGACATCATAAGTCCCAAAGAAGACTGTCTGATAACCTGTTGGTCATACGGAGCCAGATATACATTGATGCTTGTAATTCAGGAGTATTTCCACAACAAAATACAAATCCAAAGAACTTTGTTGGAGGACTTTCATGTAGAATTGACTGTTTCTTATTACAATGATGTGCTCTATAGTAAAATGGGTTCCCACTGCAGCTAGTAAGTGGTATACATGTTCTACAGAAAACAATTATAAAAAACTCCTGTGAGGTCTGTTATGGGACCACCTTGAATTGTGGGACTTGTGAACTTCGTATTCCTAAATTTCCTCAGGCTACTTTGCCAATACAGCCTAGCTCATCTTTTCTCAAAAGAGAAGAAAAAAAATGTAGATGAAGACAAAGCTGCTGCCACAAAACATAAAGAAACAAAAGGAAAAAAGGAAAACAGAAAAAAAAAGGCTTTTCTATCCCACTGTCATCATACTGATTTACACATGCCGCATATAAAATAAGCCTGTCTGCAAACAACATGCTTCACAAAGCCAAACCACAACCAACTGAAACCCAGAGATGAGTATTAGGACTTGCATCCGCACAGTAAAAAAAGAGAACAAATGGAGTTTGATTATTTCAATTAACTACTGCTGCACAATGCTTACAAAGGGACCTTATGAATGTTATATAAATGTTTGCTCTGAAATGCTACACTGTAGTTTAAAGTCACATTTATAGCAAGACCAACACATCTCTTACCATGTCATACAAAAAAAGAACACTACAGCCAATCTCTTGATGTTTTTCCACCCTATTCTATGCACCACATTGCAATGCAGTTCAAAGTTTAATGCAGATTGTTTTTTCCCCACAAAATCTTTGAATGCCTGAAAAGGTTTTAATAATATTTTCCATTATTAAAACATCTGGTCTGGAAAAGCAATAATTAGTGGTTATGGCTGACTGAAAGACTTGGCATGGCTTGTAATACCTGAAACGTCGGATCATACAGACCTCTGGGAAGTGTGACTGGAACTTGGGTTCCTCAGAACAAATTCTCATAAAGTTATTTTGTACAAAGGGTTCTGGTATTGATAAGTCCTCTGGGAAAGGCTCAGTAGTATAGTCAGGAAACATCTCTTCAAAAGCCCTTGGCACTGTCACATTCTCTCGGAGTGTTTTGTTAGGATTAAAGCAACCAGGAGGGTGTTCCTCTAAGTTGGTCTGGTACTTGAGCACGCCCCTACAGGAAAAGAAAACCAGCAAAGACACTGAAGTTAACAGTCAAAGCCAAGGTACTTATCTTAATTCAGAGAGGTTGTAGAAAGCAGTCAAAAGGCTCATCCTCTGTGAGAATTTGTATTCCATTTGCTTTCAGGACTTTCCATGAGATCAATGTTTGCAACAATAGAGCCCTCTGTCACTAGAGGCAAGGTTTAACTTTTCCAGCTCACTTGGCACTCCCCCACTGAACAGCCTCAAGCTTAATACTGCTTGAAAAGGGGGAGATATTGCGGAAGCCTTGAAGAAAACCACTAAATAATCACATTTCCAGTTCACTCACACCCAGGCTGTTTTTATTCATCCTCCCTACAGTCAGCAAGCCCTTTTTTTTTTTTTTCTGGCAATCTGTAGCTGAAGGGGCCAAAGTTGTGAAATCATCAACTGTAGGAATGTTCCTGCCACTTGATGTTTATCAGGTCTGCACACAATGGTAGAACTTGCTCTTTTAAATATCAGCTTGTTGAACAGAAGGAAAAATAAAGTCCTGCATGATAGCCAAGGAACCTTTATTGCCAATTATTTTGTGGGGTCCATGCTTGTTTTTTAAGCAAAAGTTAAATTTATAGTAAAATGAAGTGAGAAATCTCCAGCTGTAGCTAGAATGTATGAAGAAAGAAGTGGAAACCTGAGACACTCTGGAATAGCTCAATACATGAATGAATCATTGAAAACAGGGAAGAACTGATAATACAGTAGTAAAATTCCTTGGAAGTACTACTCGTCTCCCAATCTGGAATTGCAGACAGTAAAACCACAAGGAGGAATATTTAAAAAAACAAAGGGCTAAATGACAGCTGCACAAGACAGTGCTGGGTGGGAAGTAAGGCACGCTGACACCAAGTCTGGCGAGACGTGTCCTCTGAGCATGAGGCCATGTGGTGAACGCTCATCTCAAGTATACAATCAAACATAAGGACAGATGCTTCCCACTCCTCTCCCTAATGTACATGCAGCAGCAGCAAAATGACAGAGTTTAATTCACAAGGAGAGAGAGAGAGAGAAGTCGGGTATCAGCAATATTCCCAACTTAAATGGATTCCAACAGGCTACTGGCAATCTTCCTTACTGAAATGCAGTCCTGACAGCTAGCAACACTCCCCACATAGTTCAGTGAATGATGTATGGCTTGAAAGTTAAACCTGCTCACTCTACACTGCACATCTGACCCTGGAAGAATTACCTGTTAAGTCTCCATGTGCCTGCACCCATGCTTCTGTATGTATTTGTTGCCCAATCAGGCCTATCGCTTGCATCTGGCATCACTGCTGGTCATCAAACATTTGCAAAGTGGCAGATACCCCTACCATTATGCTAGTTCCCTGCTCCATAAATATTATGGTGCCTCACGGATTTAGCTGGAAGTCACAGCACATGCAATATTTTTTCAATCAATCAGCCTTGTGTGCATGCCTGCCAGCTGCTCTCACAGCTTCCCTGTTCTCAGAACATCCCAAAAGAGGACTCAAAATTTTCCTGGAGACATGAATAGCTGAACTGCAAACATAAGCATCCCTTCCAGTGATCTCGAGTTTGTTCAAACTATTACAAACATGCTAACTGAGTGGCAAACTGGGATGACAGAGCTGCCTCTTAACAGCAGCTGCAGTGGCTCCCATTTCTGAAGCTGTCAAAGAAAGGCAAGTTGTCTTACACACCCAAGATCAGTTCCCAGAAAGGTTGAGTTCTGCACAACTCTTAAGGAGCCTAAGGTATACCCTCACGTTTTTATTTGTGCAATACTTGAATACAGTATGTGGGTATCAGTAAGTAGGAGATGTACATCAGTAGCAAACAAAAGTGGTAGAGACAAAAAGGGCAAATCATATGAAAGTGTCTCACCGACTGAACAACACAGCATGCTGTCTACTGGCATGGGCATATCCTGCCCCGATATCCCCAAACTAGAGAAAAAATTCACTTCTGGATAGAGTAAAAAAATATATATCACTGTTTCTTGACTGATTTATGATGATCATAGAATCACAGACCGGTTTGGGTTGGAAGGGACCTCAAAGTTCCATCTAGTTCCAACCCCCTGCTATGGGCAAGGACATGTCCCACTAGCCCCGGTCAAGGGATCCAGGGGTGGCCAAAACTTCTCTGGGAAACCTGCGCCAGGGCCTCATCAACCTCACAATAAAGAATTTCTTCCTTATATCTAATCTAAAACTCCACTTCAGTTTAGAGACATTACCCGTTGCCCTGTCACAACATGTCCTGATGAAGAGTCCCTCTCCAGCTTTCCTGCAGCCCCTTCAGGTACTGGAAGGCTGCTCTAAGGTCTCCCTGGAGCCTTCTCCTCTCCAGGCTGAACAAGCCCAACTCTCTAAGCCTGTCTGCAGCTAGGCTAGATGTCAATGGTTCTCAGTGCTTTTACAGGGAACTACACTGTTCTTGTCATCCATGTTCTACTGCTCAACTCAAGGTGAGTTGCTTGAGAAGTCTCCTAAAGGTGAACGTATGGGTAGAATCTTAAGAATTTCCACCCTTTGGAAGATGAATTCTTGGATAGGTCTAGTGACTTATTCTGTGAACTGGCACAACCCACTTAACTCCACAGTAGTATGTACTCTGGATCAGATGACGATTGAGCTCCAAATGTTTCATATGTTTTGTAACTCCTTTTATTGGTACTGCAAACATCAAGCTTTTGCTTTTACAGAAACTATTTGTTGTTGGTAGCACTGGCTAACAAACAGATAATATAACGTATAGATACACCGAGTCTTAAGCCACTAAAATGTCTGAAAGTCACACTGCAAGTACAAGAGCAACAGATGTCTTTAAGGCTAGTTCCCTAAAAGCTTCTCTTCTCCTTTAGGGTAAGGATGAAATAAAAAATGAGTAACATGGCAGGTGAATCACAACACTTTATATAGAAGTGCCCAGCTAACCTGAAGAGGATACTGTAAAAACATACCCATAATAGTCCAAAACAAAACAAGAATCCAGAAATTCTGTGGAAATATTCAGGAGAGACTCCCCAGAATGGTTAAATTGTCACCCAGTCTGCCTGTGCAGTCCAGCAATAGGAGTCGCCTTGCTCTGTCAAGTAACTGGCCATGTGCCTATAAGAGAGCTGTGGAAGCACTGCTTACACGGGCATCTAGCAATGGGATGAGGGATAATGGTTTTAAACTAGAAAAGGGCAGATTTAGGCTGGAAATTAGGAAAAAATCTTCACTATGAGGGTGGCAGATCACTGGAATAGGTTGCCCAGAGAGGTGGTGGAGGCCCCATCCCTGGAGATATTCAAGGTCAAGCTTGATGGGGCTCTGAGCGACCTGCTCTAGTGAAGATGTCCCTGCTCACTGCAGGGGATTTGACTAGACAACCTTTAAAGGTCCCTTCCAACCTAACACATTCTGTGATTCTATATGACTGCAAATCTCTAAGGCAAGCTACGTAGGAGTTACTTGGGCAGATAAACATGGGTGTCTAAGCTTCCTTTATTTTCAGAAGAGATCTTCTAATTACCATCCTCAATGGAGCACAGAAATTGATCCAGCTCAGTTGAATGTAAATCTATGTAGCAGGAGGTTAACTAAAGCATTCTTGAGGCTCCATTGATTGTATTTATTTAAACTCATTAGACTATAATGGGAGACAGAAGCTTACAAAACATGTAGGTACCTACATTTACGTGTCTTAAACTTGAACTGACTGACACTCTCCATGACTCATTCTTCTCCCACTTTCAACAAACACTCAGGTTTTTTAGATTCATGCTGAAAGGTTTTCCAATTCAATTGTAAAGAAGGTGCGTAGAAAAAGATGTCTGTTTAACTCTTGGCATATCCCTGCAGCCTTGGTTTGCTATCTGCTCCAATTAGACTTCTTCCTTCATGAGGTAGCAACATGGTTAGGAAGATAATGGGCAGAGGATCATACAGTGAAGGAGATGAATTAAACTGGACATGAAAAATGCTCTGAAGGCAATCACTGGAAGAGATTGCCTAGGAAGCTTACAGAACCTTGGTAACCATAATTTAGCAGAAATTCATCCTGCCCTAGGTTGGAGACAACAGGTTAGATCCAACTTCCCCAGCTATGAAGAAGAGCTATGCCACAGGAGAAAAATAAAGGAAACCAAACCAAAAAACAAAACAACAAGCAAAACCAAACAAAAAACCCCAACCCACAGAGAACTGGAATTGTATCCAGGAGTTTCAATTGTTTTGAACTCATTATTTCAATTCACCAGGCCTCAAGCTGTGTTTGTTTGGTTCAACAACATATTCCTGCAATGATCTTTCTAGGCCTAATTACCTTTCACTGTTTACTTGAAGCAGCGGTGCTCAGTGTCACAGAGACATTCCAGCACCCTGTGTTTCAGCAGATGTTTGATGACATGGAGAAATAAACCTCGTTCAAACACACCTTTCCCTATACCAATCTCTGCACCTATGTCCATAAAGGAAACTTCAGAGACATTAATGGACCAGATTTTCACATCTATAACTTGTGGAAGCTGCTTTACCTTGGAGTAGAGCTGGGCTCATCTGTGCCAGGTACAGACCTGACCATCACCTTCATGGCACATGAATACCCATCTCATTTATGAAAACAAGAAAAAAACCTAGTAAAATTTGTATCACAATGATTAGAAAGAGATAATTAGGGCGAGGCCATTCCTTCCCTCTCCTTAGGAGTCAAAATAGAAGGCAGAGAGGAAAGACTGATGAGCAGCTTTACTTCACATTCTGTTCTCAGCAGCCAGGTAAGAGTGGGCAGAAAAGAAACAATACTGATTGATTTCCCACTGGAAGCTGGTAAAATGGACAAGGAATAAATGTAAAAGTGAAGAAGTCAGTGCTAGCTGACTGTAGTAAAACACAATTCTCCAACCTACAGTCTGAACATTATTTAAATAATAACCTGTTGAAAAACTGATGACCATCTTGTAAAGAAGGTGGCCCACTATGCACAAGTGAGCTTGGGAATGGCAGTAATCAAGGGAACTGCTCTTTCTGGAAAAGGGACAGTGTTTTCCATTTACTTACCCAGAAACATGCACCATCAGCAGCATATAGAAGACAAAGAAAAGGTTGTGTGTATACCAGAAGATGTCATAGTTTGAAACCCTGAAAAGAATAAAACATGTTTCAATGCTGTTTCACTCAGATGGAACCAGTGCTAATTAAAAACAGACCTGTGCACACAAGACATCATTGTATACCATGGAGTCATATAGGATAGTGAAAGCCCAGAACGTATCCCTACAGGCACACCACACTCACAAGCAATCAGTGTTGAGAAGAATGGGTGACTGGCACAGAAGTAAAAAGCTGAGAAAGACAGGTGAAGGAATCTAAGCACGAAGCCTGCTGAAGACTTTGCTGCTTTCATAGACCCTACTTAGCCCTTATCAGATCCCTACACCTAGAATAGTTCTTCAGGCTCCAGCCTCAGAACTCAACCTCTTCACAGCAAGTGCCTCCTTGCATTCTCCCTGCCCCAGCACAGGGCTGTGCTGTTTAATGTGTCATTACTGGAGCAACATACACATGGGTAGCGTAGACAGCAGCAGAAGGGCTGGTAGGAATGGTAAAAGAAACTTGAAATGTAAGGAGTGGAAGGAGATGCAGAAGGAAAGGGAACTTGAGCGAGCAGGTAACACAAAGACAATTAAGAGGATTTTCAGGGCTGGAGGTCACATACAGCAGGGCTCTAGGACTGATGGTCTTGGGAGGAACAAGAACAACATTATCACTGTGAGGATTTACTTTCATCTGTAATTTGTTAGGTAATGTAGGAAGAACCAAGACCAAAGAAAATACTCACCCAGAACCGTTTTTGTTAAGCTTATTTGTTTTTTCTTGAGTAAAATAGTCACCAAAAACCAACAACCAAATGATTAAGAAAATACCCTACTTCAAAGCACAAGCACACCTCTCACTACACAGCATGGCAGGACAGCCCCTTCCAAAACAACGAAAAAATCTCTACCCCCATTCATAAGCCAAAACAATTAAATAAAACCCAACTTCATCTCTGAGAATATAGTTTAGAAGCTACTCTTCAGACACACCTAGCTTTTTTCAGACTTCTCCCCCTCCCACAACCTCTTACATAAACAGGCAGCTACCCTTGCTTCAATACATCCAACACATCCACTGCATTTCTTTCTGTCAATACAGGGCTTAGTTACTTTTTCTCCTCTTGAGAAAGGAAACAGCTCCAATATTCTGAGTGCCACCAAAATAAAACTTGAACAAGAGCAGTTCTAAGGAGGCCAGCAACAGTGAGGGGCTCCAAAACCCCTGCTTCAGCCTTCTATCCTTCCCTCATTCAGCACCATGCTAACACTTTTTCCTCTGTGAGGCTGCTCAGACCATTTCTAACTACCCACAGCCTGGTAGGCATTTCGATGCCATCACTGAGCAGTATCTGCAAGGAGTTGTGGGAGTGAGCACCATTAAGATAAAAATAAAGGATCACAGAATCACAGAACATTAGGAGTTGGAAGTGACCTCGAGAGATCATCTAGTCCAACCCCCCTGCCAGAGCAGGATCATCCAGACTAAATCACATAGGAACCCATCCAGGTGGGCTTTGAATGTCTCCAGAGAAGGAGACTCCACAACCTCTCTGGGCAGTCTGTCCCAGGGCTCTGTCACCCTCACAGTGGAAATGCTTCTCCTTATATTCACATGGAGCTTCCTCTGCTCCAGCTTGCACCCATTGCTCCTTGTCCTATCACTGGCCAGTGATGGCCAGTGACAGGACAAGGAGCAATGGGTGCAAGCTGGAGCAGAGGAAGCCTGGCTCCGTCCTCCTGACTCTCACCCTTCACATATTTATAAACATTAATAAGGTCACCCCTCAGTCTCCTCCAAGCTAAATAGGTCCAGCTCCCTCAGCCTGTCCTCATAAGGAAGATGTTCCACTCCCTTCATCATCTTGGTGGCCCTGTGCTGGACTCTTTCAAGGAGTTCTATGTCCTTCTTGAACTGAGGGGCCCAGAACTGGACACAAGATTTCAGGGGTGGTCTCACCAGGGAAGAGTAGAGGGGAGAAGGACCTCTCCTGACCTACTAACCACACCCCTTCTAATACACCCCAGGATGCCACTGGCCTTCTTAGCCAGGAGGGCACATTGCTGGCTTATGGCCATCCTGCTGTCCACCAGGACACCCAGGTCCCTCTCCCCTATGCTGCTCTCCAACAGGCCAGTCCCCAACTTATACTGGTACCTGGGGTTGTTCTTCCCTAGATGCAAGACCCTACGCTTGTCCTTGTTAAATCTCATTAAACTTCTCCCTTCCCAACTCTCCAGCCTGTCTTAGTCTTGCTGAACTGGTGTCAGCCACCCCTCACAGTTTTGTGTCATCAGCAAACTTGCTAACTGTGCACTCTATTCCCTCATCCAGGTCATCAATTACTATACTCAATAGTACAGGTCCCAGTACCAACCCCTGAGGGACTCCACTAGATACAGGGCTGGATGATGATGTGGTGAGCAGAAACAAAATGAGAAGGCACAAAGAATAACTTTTACCCCCAGACCCAAAACAGGTCTTGGTTACCTTGCTATAATACCAAAAGCTTTTTTTTCAGAATGCACAAATTTTGCAAAATTTCAGTGATGGAAAGTCAATCTCAGCTTCTGACATGTTGTTTTCAACAACTAATTATTACTACTGGTGAAATTACTGTACACGTCTTGTCTGAACAGATCTAAACGTCAGCTTCCATCCAGTTAAGCATTTTAGTCTTCTTTCAGCATTCCTGCAGATACCTCCACTAGAAAATCCTGTCTCCTCACATGTATCAAATTCCCTTAAATGTAATCAACCCCTCTCAGCTTAACCTCCTGACAACTAAAAGTATGGAGATCCTTGAGCCTCTTACCATGAAACATATTTTCCAGTATTTTAGTAATTAGGCATTTCTTACTTCTATGCTTCTTCAATTGTGTGTTGTACAGATACATACAATATTCTAATACACTCAGTAATTCCCCTACTGCTTTTATTATATATTTTTTTTTTACAGTTCTTCAGAACATTTATTACTTCCTTTATGTTCTTTTTAGGGCTTAGAATATTGTTGACAGAATTAATGCATTTCTTAGGAACTCAACGTCCTGAAAATTTGATATGAAGTTAAATGTTTAACTCTAGAATTTTGCATGTGAAGGCCTCTTCCAAGAGTTTAACTTACTGAGAAACCTAAGGAGAAATTGCCATGCTTAAAAGGGACACAGTAAGAAGCACAGTTTTCCATAGATATTCTTAACTCTGCTACAGCTAGTTTTGAAAAGGAAGATGTATGTGGTAGTTAAGAGATGAAACTGAACACTGGAATATTTGGTTACATAAAGAGATGGCAGCAGTCTATATTTTAGCATTCCTTTAAGTATATGATTTCCAAAGTCACTAGTAATTGTGTTGAATGGAAACCATCCCACACAACATTAATCTGAAAGTTAGCAGAAACATTAGCATTTATTTGCAGGATTTATTGTATTTTCTAATAATTTTATTATCCTTCCAACAAACAACTACTCAACAAAAAGTGCTGACTTAATTCTCAGGCATGATGCAGCAAAAATGCAGAAAAATTTTGAAGTGGTACTCACTTTTCCCCTTTAAAATATTAGCAGCTAATCCCATCTTCCTAATACTTATTCACGCAGTTTACTGAACAAGCAAAGGCAAGAAAACCGAAGGATAGTCATGCACAGAAAAATTTCCGGAGGAACACACGAAGGAGGAAGTGATGAAGCAGGTCAGTGTGCAAGAGTGGATTAGGGCTGAAATTCAAAAGAGTATAATAGTTTTTTTGCTGGTAGGCAGTGAACACTCCCAATTCTTTTTTCTAAGACATTAGCATGAGCTTAGCTGTCACAAGGCACATGAGAATCCACAGGAAAAGAGATTGAAAAGCAACATGAAGATGCAGGCTGGAAGCTTGTTTCCTCAGTAAAACACACTGTACAGACAAACTTGAGCTATACGCCTGAGGGAGAAGCCAGGATAAAACCTCTAAATACGGATTATTGCTAGACTAACAGGAGATGCAGATGATGTCTTAAGGGCTTTGACTCTGCTGGCTAGATGGCAGAAAGACAGGAAGGCACTTGCACTCAGAGTAACTGAAGGAAATAACAAGCATGTAACTTGGAAATATGGAAACCTTTGTTGCATGACGTGGGAAATTATTATTTCCAAGAAGATGCTTGAAACTACATATATTTTCCTAGGTTTCCCAATCATTAATAAATGCTGTTGGGTTTTGGGTTTTTTTTCTAATTTATCAAGACCTTGGAGAAAACAGGACTTTGTTCTGGCTCAGTGCTGCTGAGTGAAGTAACTGTTTCATTTTTCCATCTTCCCAAAACTGGCTTTCTTTTGCAAGTAGAGCCAGCTGTGTGGACTATGCAATGTGCAGCCATGCCTGACATGTTGTGCAGCAGATTACCCTGTACTACTTTCTGTAGCCTACAGTACCTCACAGAGGCTTCAGCCCTTGAAGCATCTTTGTTCACAAAGAGTGCACAATTGTTGAACTATTTTCGTCAATCAGCACCTGGTAACATTGCTACTAAGGAAAGACTGCTTAGTTCAAAGTTCAAACCCACGTTATCTAGCTCACATCACCAGAGCAACATCAATGTTTGAAGATATGGAATAGAAAATATCCTTCAGTGTCCACTGAGTTGAGATGATGTATTTACATAGCAGTCTCTGGTGAATTCAAAAACTGGTTATAAAAATCAAGGGTGGGGGGGGGGTTGTCTTTTTCTTTTTTTTTTTACGGTTTGTTGTTGCAATTAATCGGTGGAAATAATTAGGATAAAGATATCTTACTTTACTTCCAGTGTACTTAATTTATGCATTGAACAGAACTTTCCATACGTTTACTTTACTGCTTCTCTGTATGAACAGGAACAAAAAGCTGTTGTTTAAATATCTCAATTTATAACCAAACACAATTTTTTTTCTGAAGGCAATTTAATCAGTTTTGTAATTTTTCTGAATACAAAATTCACAGTGCTATTTTACCTGTAAACAAGTAAAGAAAAAGGGTGGGGGAATAGAAGAAAACTAGTATTTTTGACACTTGTTTAAATACTTGCCTTGCATTGCATTTACTCTTCATTCCCTCTCATCAGTATGAGAATATAATTACTCAAATGGCATTTTTCAGCATAATGATCAGCTTACATCTTACCTGATAGCATATGTAGAAGCTGTACACATGAGGAATAATACTAACACCATAATGACTCCAGTCAGACCTGGAACTAGAAGAGACATAAGAGAACTTACTTTTGAACGGTGAAGAGGTGTACCCGTATTCTATGACCTTTTAAGAGTGAAAGTTAAGACATACAAATCACAATTCAATCAAACTCTTGTATGTATTTATCTCTTGAAGACAATTCAGGTACCAAACCAGATAGGAAAGCAGAGCAGTTGGGTTATTTCCCACCTTCCCAGAGAAAACTGCCCTTTTCCTTGCATTTCACCATGCACCACTAGTTTCCTATTAGTCTTTGCTCCTGTATTTATTTGTTCATGACATTTGTCCCTGAACAGGTAACCAAGAACAAATCCTGTCTATTTGTATGACTGTACAAGTTTCTGTATCTCTTTTATTCTAAACCCTAAACTCTGTTGAGCACAATTAAAAACCTGTTCAGGGACAGAATTTCAAGCAAATCAGTTTCCATGCAAGCTGTCACTTCAATTGTTTGCCAACCCATTTCATCCTGGAATGAGAAAGAGCCTGAAATTACTCTCCATGGCATTGTATCATGCTTGAAATTGTTGCCTGTAGAGCAAGGTCTGTGAGAGTGATCTACAGCCAGCATTTGAGAAGGAAAGGTTAAAAACATTAAGGACTGGACTCATCTGTTCGAATGCAGACTTGTATCAAAACTAATCAACCCTTGACTCTTTTTTTAAGTCAAAGGAGTGGAACAAGTATTTCTATGGCACGATTCATCTCATCCTACAGTTGAAATCTGCCCATGAAGTACAGTAAACCATCAGCTGAAAAACAGATTAGAAAAATCCCAAAGTTGCCTCTTTTTCTGAGCACCTTATCTTCAAGATTGCCATCCGAGGAATTAAAAATCTGAATTAAGAATTAAGAACCTAAAATCCATGAAGCATTACATCAAAACCTTTTATTTCTCAAAGAATGATAGCTTTTAGGCATAATCTCTGGTCACACTTACAGCCATGTGTTTGGATTTAAATAAAGCCAGTCAGACCTATCACCAAGCACAAAGCTAAATCGGTGCTAAAGTGCTGGTTTTCTGTCAGAATATAAACATCTCAACCAGCTTTCATGGTGTAAATGGCAAAACCAGAGGTTTTAATGGTCCAGGACATTTTACAGGATCACATCCTAATGATACGAACAAGCTAATTTTCAAATAATTGTGATTTTAGACCCTGTATCAATAACGGGACAATTTCAAATCTTAACTTATATAAACCTGTCAATAACCACTTATTGAAAAGTCTAATACCCAAGATCTGACACATCCCAAATCACAAACCATAGGGAAAACCTCCTAGTCCTACAATCAATAGAAGTTTCACATGGACTGCATAAGAAATGTAATTTTATCCCTTCATGGACATATTACAATTAAAAGCAGTTACAATGAAAAAACACCCAAAAACCACAAAACATGTACTCTTTCAATTGCCTCCTTCTTCATTTATTCTTTCTTTTTCTTAATCTGATATGCAGTGTGCAATCAATCTCATCTGCCACAAACACTTCCAACCCAATTGCAGTTCAGCACCTGATCCAGCTTCCTACACTGTCACTCAAGCTACAGATCACCTTCCACATCCAATTCTTAAATTCTCTTCTCCATCAAACTGCAAACATGAAGTCACTCACAACCTTGCCCAAATTCTTGAGCAAATTTTTAGCGTTGCACTCCTCCCTGTCTTTTCCTCCACTAACTATAATCTGTTTGGGAAGAGATCTTTTTTCCATATTTGTACACCTCCCAGTGCAGGAAAATCTCAGTCCCTGTCTGGGCACTCCTTCAGATAAATAATAAATGTTAGTTACCCATTATTAGGATTGGTAGTGATCTGAGTAATTTTAAATTGAAGGTGAGTTAGAGACACTGCTTTTTTGCAGTGCTCTCAAACGTTTGAAAATGCAGTATTATCCTGGCTGACAGGGGGTTAAAAGTAATTCAACCTTGAACATCCTCTGCTCAGCTAAAGAGCTCTCAAAGTGTCCCCAGAAGCCAGACAGTATTTGATGGGGCCACTATACCTAAAATCCTTCTCCTACATCCAAGATATTAAAAATAATCCTTGGCTGCTGTTCTGTTACCAGTTACCCAACTATTTCCAGTTCACAGTTAACTTATACCTCAATTTCTATCATTTCACCTTCTCATTTACCCAAATCTCAACTCATCTAGACCTTGCTTAGGGTACTGGAAAGCCTTTCCCCATAGACTGATAATTCTATTAAACATACTGGAATTGACAGGTCTAGAACCACAATTATTGCTGTCCAACTGATTCCCTCAGACCTTGCCATCAAGCTGGGGAATTTTACATTTCATCTAAATACAGGTGAAAGAGAGTTGATACCAGAATGACCTTTACCTGCTCGTGAAGCACTACCGCTTGGGCTGATATTTACCCCCTCATACCTAAACATTGCTCTATTCTAAATTCCTGCACCAAAAATGTCTTTATTTATTCTTTATGAGTGCTCAAGTCTGATTCCCATGTAGCAGTTTAGATTGCTCTTAAATCAAACTGACCTTTAAATAAACCAGCTGAAGCAAGAAGTACACTTGTTTTTGTGTTTCTTTTTCTAGAAATTGGATCATTTAGGAATTTAGTTTTAATATTATGCAGAATCTCTGTTTGAAACTAATTATTTTCCACTGACTCATCTGTACAACAACAGCTTTGAAGATGCTGCTCATCCTACTACAGGGCTTATGTAACTTCTCCCTCCTGACTACCAGATCAGCAAACCCAGGTTATGTTATGTTAACACAAATAACACATCTCAACCTAGCTGAGATACGACAAACAGAACATGCAAACACAGGATCAAAATGTTTTGGCTGGAGAGTGATGATGAGAAGCAGCAAACTTTCTCATTCAGTGCAGCAGACTTACCAGTAGCAAAAAGCAGTTTCCTTGGGTCCTGAAAAACACAGGGGACAGAAAAAAGAATCAACATGTTTGATTTTATATCCATATTAATAATGCAATTGTTATAACTAGCTCATAAAGCTCACATGCTCGATGGCATACACAGGCCCTAAATCTGGATGCAGGAATGGATTCAGGATTTGGTCTACACTGACTGCAATTCAATATAAACTAAGCCTTTAGCATTCGCATTCCCCCAGTGAAACAATTCTCCTCTGTTATGAAAAATAAGAGGTAATTTTAAAGATAATGATTTTTGAAAGCCTAACTTTACTCAGTTACCTCTTTGAGAGGACAAAGTGAAGTAGAAGAAAGGGAAATGCTGAATTTTAATGAAAGACAAGTGGTAAGCATTTAACTGCCAGTTACATCACCAAGAGATGTGCAGTGGACTCCAGTGAAGCAGGACTGAACACAAAGGAACTGATAACACAAGGCTAGATGTTCCAGTATCCTCCACCACTTGTGAAAGGAAGAGAGAACATGTCAATCTTCTAGGAAACTGCCTCATTCCCCTTCAGTCCTATGCTTCATGGGGTTTTCTCTTCTTCACTGAAGAAGTAAAATGCATTGCAGTAAAATGCAATGGGTGGACATGAGCAGTTTTCATACAGGTTTTCATACAGGTCAGGAAAAATGAAGCGTCCCTCTCCCTGACCTTGCCTGCATCCCAATGTGCACACCCATGTACAAAAGACAATGGTAGCATCCAGACTGCCCACCACAGTTAAATAGCTTTAAGTCGAATTCAAGAACAAAGACTCAAGACCTAATAAAGTACCTAATACCTAGAGTATCTAATAGAGTACTAATAGAGATCTGTGAGGTTTTGATCCTAGAGTTACTAAGACTTGTTGTCATCTCTGTTTTCTATTGCAAAACCCCTACAGCTGCTTCACACAGGCTGCCATGCACACTGTGGCACGTTCTTGCCTGAGGCAAGCTCCCAGCAGTGTTCCTGATGAGACAAAGTCTATCAGACCACTCCTAACACATGCAGACACTTGAGTTCAATCCAGAACCTCAGCACAATAGTTGGTGTTGGTATGTCTGTCTGCCACTGAATAGCTCAGTGATTAGATCATTCACCCAGGGAGTAGACCTTGGTTGTTGGTCCTTATGCGCCCAGGCTGAGTCAAGCTCTGCTTTTCCAGGAAAGGATGCAGCTGGGATAGGGTCATTCTAATTTTTTCTAAGGAAGCTGGTAGAAAAGAAATGCAGACTTGGGACTAGAATGAATATAAACAAGAGAGAACTTGATTGTAACCTGAAGAAGAAAGAGTCCTGGACTACGGTCTTACTCCTAGGATCTGCACACATCTCTCCAACACCATATGCACAAGCAAGCACCCAGAGGAGGAACTGGGACTGTGGTACACCTTCAAGAGATCTGCACCACAGACAGAGAAGTCAAGCAAATCTTTTTCGCAGTAAGGGTGACAGAGCCCTGGGACAGGCTGCCCAGGGATGTTGTGGAATCTCCTTCTCTGCAGATATTCAAGACTCGTCTGGACACCGACCTGTGCGATCTGTCCTAGGGATCCTGCTTGGGTAGGGGGTTGGACTCAATGATCTTTGGAGGTCCCTTCCAACCGCTACAATTCTGTGATTCTGTCTGTGATTTCCTAATCAGAAGTCAGCTTCCAGACCATTTAATTAAAGTCTCAGCATATATACTTCAGTTCCAACTGCAGTTTAAAAGTGCAAAAATCACTCAAACCTCACTATTCTTAAATCGCCAGTATATGTCACATAGCACTATACCCTAAATACTTTAAAAGCACTATCTGTTTTCCCAAAACAGCTGCAGAAGTGTCTCGATCAGGCCTGCTGAAGGAGCAGAGAGGCAGAAGAACAGAACAGACTTTTTCAGTTGGAAGGGACCTACAACAACCATCTAGTCCAACTGCCTGATCACTTCAGGGCTGACCAGAACTTAAAGCATGTCGTAGAGAAGCAGAACAGGGCACAGTGTGAAAGGACTTGAAGACATCATTCTCTACCTCACAACCCAATAGATCTGAATCCTGCTGGCTTGAAGTGCTTAAGACACATTTTGTCCTGAGAAAGAAAGAAAATCCACACTAGTCCACATGATGGTGAGTTTTCCATGCACAAAATCATCAGCCTGCACTGTACTGATTGTAGGATGGATCCCACCAAGGAACTGGATATACAAATAATCACATATTTAGATTATATACTTAAGGGAAAATATAAAAAGTTGGCTGGCTCACCTCGCCACGATAGTTTGCTGCATTTAGTGACACAAAGTCTTCATTGTAGTTCTCAGAGAAGTTAAGAGCATTCACCAGATGAGCAGCAACATGTAAGACTAAAGCAAAAAAAAAATCAACACGGTAAAACAGATTCATAAACAAGAGGTAGATGTTCCCCTGAAGTAAAGAAAAGTGGCTACCCAGATGCCAAGTCATAATCACATCACCTGCAGAAGATGCCTCAGGGACGAAGGAATTATTTTTCCACAGTAAATCATGCTATAGATATTCATGGTGCAAAGCTGTATGTATTTTAAGACCCTTTTAACACTACAGCAATCATTTCTGTACTGAAATAATTCAGCTGGGAGACAACATTCAAAGGTGTCCACCAAAGAGTGTTTCCTCTTCAGTTAAATGGGTATTTGCCTCCACTGCTCCCTCTTCTGCAGATATAAGCCTGTAGCATCCTGCTTCTTCACTCAAATTTCTCAGGTACAATCGAAGGTTAGGTATAACACCAGAGTTTGACCTGATCTCATATACCTGTCCTTGTAGAAACTGGAATTTTAAGGAAAGGAAAAGAAAAAATAAACCAAAACCTACACGCATCTGAGAAAGCATTCACATTTTAAAGCAGGGAAGCACAGAGCAAGACTACCCCCAAATGTACTGCACAAGAAAAACCATAAAGTACTGCTTCAGTGTGTTTCCCAAACACCCTTGCTGCTCAGCACAATAAGATCTCACCTGAAAAGATGCAGATTGTAACACCACATGTCACATGGAAAGTTTTACTTTTATCTAGCAGCCTTCTGGTTTTCCTGCTGGCAACCTAGTAAGAGAAGAATTCAAGCAATCTCTCTTCTAAAACAAAGCAAAGGAAAGAAAATACCAACAGCATTGAAGTAACATAATAGCAACCTTCAGCTTTTACTAGGTATAAGACCCTTGCAATCACAGCACGTAAATTTAAAAGCTACAGGATTATGTCAGTGAAGCAATTCTGAGGTCTTAATGAAGGAATTACAGTTGGATCTGTATGATAGATGTCAAGAGTACATAAGGTAGTATCTTTTGGCCTTAAAATGTAGAATTCCAGCATTAATATTTGTAGGTGTCACTGAGCCTTCGGTGAGCAGGACCAAAGGGAATGGTATATTTGCATATATATGTGCCTCTAAGCATCAAATCTTATAGGTACTGTCACATGATGAACAAAACTCATAGGTTCAGTCTGCAACCATCAAGAAAACACAGATGATCTTCAAAAGCATTATTCATATTTCTGTCAAAGCAACTGATAAAAATCACAGATCAGCTAAACCATTGTTACTTAATACTGGTACAGAAAACCAGTCCTCATAGCTTTGCCAGAAGCTTTTTTCCTCTAATGATACTGAATTTATTAGGCTGGGTATTTTTATTTAAAGTTCTGTTACCTCCCGTAGGATGCTTCTGGTCATGCACATCTAAGTTTTTTCCTCTGCTGAATTCTACCAGGAAGCAGTGGAGAGGACATATAAGCTCTTTATATCAGAGTTGGGAAAGAAGATGATTTCATCTGGTTGCAGTTCCACAGCAAGTCCCTGTCCTTCAAAAATGCCTTCAAGAAACCTTCCTCACTACAGGTCCAATTAGACCAGACGATGTCAGGCAAGGAACTGACTGTCTTCAAAGGGGTCATGAACCTAGGCTGAGTGATACTTGCAACATGCAAGCACATACTGTATAACATGCAGGGATACCACAGATATTTTCCTATAATTTTTAGACTAAACAGACACCAGGGCCACCTTCGCCTCAGCTGCTGCATTCTGAGGACAATACTTACCTTCTGAGATCCTCGCAGGAAGGCCAAGAGAACACGACACATTGGTAGAAGGACCAGGCAGCAGTTGAGATTGAGGACAGATGCTGAAGCTCTGCTAACACACAATCCTAGCTGAACAAATACAGAAAGAGTTAGATTACAGGGAGAAAAGATGGTCTAATGGTTCATATGTCAGCATCCAACCTCCCTTCCTTTACTGCAAACCCAAATAGTTCCCATGCTCTGACTAATCAGAATGACACTCTGATGATGTTTTACACATACTAGAAAACCACTGTACACACAACATGCTCTCCAGTTCTCTGAGGGAAAGCGGCTCTCACTTTTACAGCAAAAACATTACTCAAAATTTATTTTGTTACCAATAATGTAAATAAATGACAACTTTCTACTGAAAGAACCAATATCCTCATCAGTGCTCAAAGCCACGTGGAACAAAACACATCTCAGACAAACAAGTGTCTACTCAAAGTTTCAACAGGCATAAAATTAAATAAGAAAGGGAGATAAAAATTATGAAGAACCTAGAGAGCCACTTAGTAAAGCGTAATGATTTTCTGATAAACAAGTCAGGAAAAGATGATACTGAAATGATAATATTGTTTCAAGAACTATTATGGAATTGTCACAGAACTCCTTGTCCATTCAGACTATGCAGTGGCACAGCTGGACCTAAGGAAAGTAGGTTTTCCTCACTGTAACTACTCAATAGCTGGGAATTGTAATGAAATCTAATTTTGCTAGTGCTTTCACTGGTATATTTGGAACTTACATAATTAGAACAAAAACACTTGTCAAACAAACGAACAGTGCACACATTAATGTCATAACCCTGTATTTTTTAATCTTATTATATTCTCTCATTCATTTACATTTTTTAAAAAAGTCAGGAAAATGTCATTGTTCTCCTAGTTATTAGGTTGAATTACCATTTTGCTACCTTATATAAAAGATGCTTTTAGACTGTCAACAGATTGCTGGAAGGATACTTTTTACAATGCAAGTTTTTCAACTCCTGAAGAAATTAATAAAAAACTATTATAATATTATGAGATAACTCAAACACTGCAAACCCAAGTGAATGATTTGAACAGGTACAAATTATCTAATGAAAATTACTAAAGATTTATTACTTTTTCCACATTGAACTATCTAAAAAAGAACACTTGTTATTTCTCAGTTATTTTCCTCAGTGAAACATAATATTCCTATCATTCTTACCAAAAAGAAAAAAGTTGAAACAGTTTAGTTTGGGTTTTTAACAAAAATTATTAGAAAAGCCTTGTGATTTCAAAATTTGTGGTTGCTATTAGTTGCATGCCAAAAAAAAAAAAAAAAAACTAGTAAAAATAAACAAAATAACTGAACTCTAGCATGATAGGAGATTCTCAGTACCATACAAAATCAGAACTGCCTGCTCACAGTTAGTAGCACCATGTACCACACTTGTACAGAGGAGGCAAAAAGAAGGTGAAGATGTTCAATCTACCTGATGCATCAGGCTTGATGGATGCATCCACCCTGTTTCTCTTCTGGCTACTTCACACTATTTAGTTAGACCCGAGTGCTAGGGACCAACTCAACGGATATTACCAGGTTCACGGAATCACACACTGGTTTGGGTTGGAAGGGATCCCAACCATCATCTCATTCCAAGCCCCTGTCATGGACAAGAACCCCATCCACTAGAACAGGTTGCCCAAAGCCCTATCCAACCTGGCCTTGAACCCTGCCAGGGACCAAGGGGCAGCCACAGCTTCTCTAGACAACCTGTGCCAGGGCCTCACCACCCTCATAGTAAAGAATTTCTTCCTTATGTCTGATATAAATCTCCCCTCCTTCAGTTTAAAGCCATTGCCACTTGTCCTGTCACTCCCTGCCCTTGTAAACAGTCCCTCCCCAGCTTTCCTGTAGGCCCTTCAGGTACTGGAAGCTGCTCTAAGGTTTCCCCAGAGCCTTCTCTTCTCCAGGATTAACAAGCCCCAAATCTCTCAGCCTGTCTTCACAAGAGACGTGCTCCAGCCCTCTGATCATCTTCCTGGCCTCCTCTGATCGCAATCCAACAGCTCCATGTCTTTCTTATGTTGGGGGCCCCAGAGCCGGACACTGGATTCCAGGTGCGGTCTCACCAGAATAGAGCAGAATCCCCTCCCTTGTGATGCAGCCCAAGCCATGGTTGGCTTTCTGGGCTGCAAGCACAGACTGCTGGCTCACATTGAGCTTTACCTGAATCAACACTCCCAAATCCTTCTCCTCAGGGCTGCTCTCAATCCATTTTTTTCTGCACAGACTGTAATCTTACTTAGGATAGCTCTACCCCATGTGCAGGACGTTGCACTTGGCCTTGTTGAACTTCGTGAAGTGCACACAGGCCAACCTTTCAAGCCTGTCAAAGTCCCTCTGGATGGCATCTGTTTCTTCCGGCATGTCAACTGCACCACACAGCTTGGTCTTGCTGGAAGACTCGCTGTGGGTGCACTCAATCCCACTGCCCATGTTGCTGACAAAGACTATAAACAGTGCCAGTCTCAGTACCAACCCCTGAACAATGTCACCCAGCAGCTGACTGCAACTGTTTCACTGTCGTCTTACAGCCAATTCGTTCTCCACCAAGTGGTCCATCTGTCAAATCCACATCTCTCCAATTTAGAGACAAGGATGTCATGTGGGACAGTGGTCAAACGCTTTGCACAAATCCAGGTAGATGACATCTGTCACTTTGCCCTCATCCACCAGTGCCGTAACCCCATCACAGAAGGCTACCAAATTTGTCAGGCACAATTTGCCCTTAGTGATAGGCTGTCACCAACACCTTCTTATTTTCCATGTGTCTGAGCAGTTTCCATGAGGATCTGCTCCATGATCTCCTCAGGCACAGAGGTGAGACAGACCAGCCTGTAGTTTCTCAGGGCTTCCTTTTTTCCCTTTTTAAAAATGGGGGTTCTGTGTCCCCTTTTCCAATCTGGGAACTTCATATCTTCTTTCTTCTACATAACAAAGCATCCCTAAGGGCACCTTCTCTCCAAAGTTGCTCATGACAAGTGGGAGCAATTACCACCCAAAACATACTCTATCTTGTTCTCTACTGTGCAGATTTGTGATCCCTGGAAAACATCCTGAGAGAAAATCTCCTGTACGTTATACTGAGAGAGGGACTTATAACAGAGGCATCCCTAACCTACAGAAACATAGAAAATAAGACTAGAATGAAGCACATCACCTCTTTCCCACACTCCAGATTTCCCCCACTATTTCTTGCAATGCACTCTTAGTCCTTTTGTTCATTAAAATTTTCCATTTCGTTTTTTTTCACATAAAACCTTCCGTGCTTCTATTTCATCTGTTACCTCACACTCTGTTCACAGGCACAGCAAGAGATTATTCTTGCTGCTTTTCCCTCACAGTCACATTCTTCAGACTTCAGCTCATCCTCTCCCCTCTGGACATTCCTAACTGGTCCAGAGTCCAAAAGCAATGACTACAACCAAGCACCAGCTACAATGGCCACAATCTCTGCAACTGAGTTGATGTTTACAAAATGCTAATGCCACTTTCCATGTCAAAGAATGATAAAAAAATTGTGAACAACCACAATAAATATTTCTCTATCCTGGCCCAAAGTAGCTTCAGAACATCATAAATATTTTTGGAGTATCAGAGAAAATGGCAATAACCTTGAAATTATATGACTTAGTGTGAAATTAAATGTTTCTATAATGTCCATTCACAAATACAAGGCTGTCTCTCTATTTTCATTAATTATTACCTCTCTAAAGAGAAGCTAAAAATGAGCTTTACACCTCATAAAAGTAGTAACTTAAAAAATACAGTCATTAAACATATGTAAGTATTTTTATTAAAGATTGCTGATGTACTACAGTATTTCAGTGATTAAATGAGCATGATTTGAAAAACACAGGAATTATGTAGAATTGTTTTTTACACAGGAGTAAACCGAACCATTTTTGTAGCTCTTGACTAACATCCCAAAGCTGAAAAACGTTGCAATGCCATTAACATGTAAAGCAATTTGAAAATTGTAATAATTTCTCTTTTATGACCTATATGATACATCATTAGCTTCTTAACAATTTATGGTGTCTGAGTTTAAACATAAACCAGGCATGATATTAGTCAGCCACAAGTTCCTTTATTAGCTGCAAATATTATAGAAACATACAATGTGTTAGGTTGGAGGAGACCTTCAAAGGCCATCTACTCCAACCCCTCTGCAGTAAGCAGGGACATCTTCACTAGATCAGGTCGCTCAGAGCCCCATCAAGCCTGACCTTTAATATCTCCAGGGATGGGGCCTCCACCACCTCTCTGAGAAACCTGTTCCAGTGACCCACCACCCTCAGAGGGAAGATTTTTTTTTCCTAATACCCAACCTAAATCTCCCCTTTTCTAGTTTAAAACCATCATCCCTTGTCCTATTGCTCCATGCCCTGTGAACAGTTCTTCACCAGCTTTCTTACAGGCACCTAGTTAGGAATACTCTAGAATTGAGTTAGTTCTACACTGTATAGTACTAAATAAATAATTTATTCTAAGAAATAAATTGTTTGGCATTTTACTTAACTGGTACAAAAAATAGGAATCTGCTATGAGTTGAAAAAGCTGCCCTGTTCACCTTTGTGGTTTTCCATGCCACTATTTAACAAATAGTAAATACTCATTCATAATGCAACTACTGTGAAGAAACATCCTCAAGCTGATTCCAATCCAATGCTATCAGCTGCTGTAGAAAGAGTAAAAAAAAAAAAAAGAGGCAACTTCTCCAAATAAGCAGCAAACTTCTAGGAAAGTGCGTTCCAAATAGTTCCACCAATAGTTCATCTAAGGTTTTATTTTGAAGAAATAAGGTTGGGCAATAATTGCTGTAATAAGCCCATGACCAATTTGAAAACAACAGTGAATGAAATACATTTAGCAATGCTTAGAATTAAAATTCATTTCAAGACCCAGAAGAATAACAGAGTACTAAGTTTGCTCTTAACATATATCCAAAGGCTAAAAATATCCCCATGAAACTAATTCTTTCCAAATGGTTTCCAAGTGGTCTCTTTCTTGACTTCCTTTGCATTGCCTGGGTGGCAGAGGAACAAATTAACATAGTGTACTGTTGGATTTTTAAACAATAGTAAAATAAAAGATTTTTGCTCCAAGGCAACTTGCCAGTTCTGGACGGATATATATATCCTTCTTAACTAGTTAAAAAAGAGGAGAAACATAATCCGCTTCTTAGAGATTATCATTGGAAAAAAAAAAAAAAGAAGTGTTATTTATTTCATGCTAGTAGCACACAAAATTGCTGTAAGACCAAAAAGAGAGGAAAAAACCACCCCTAGAATCTCTGCTGGACACTCTCTTTCATCTACCTTTGCTAATATCAAATCCAAGTATTTGACAACATCCTTCTGTACTCTGCCTACCCAGTACCACACATGCTGTTACCCTATTTCATCAAGGGGAAGACAGGCATAGAAAAAAACTAAAGGATTCATCAAATTGAGAGGGGAAATCTGTGGCAGGGTTAGTAGGGAACTGGCCTCACTACAAACTGAAACCCTACAATCTACATTAGATTATGCCTCCAGAGAAGTATTTGTATTTCCTTCTCCGTAAGAGCAGAAAAGGGCTTCAAATATACAATGGGAATGTAAGTTTTCTGTAGCTATCCCTGCCTGATGTGTGGTCCCACAGAAATCAGGATGGACTCCTGCCTACACTTCACTCACACAATGCAGAAAGCAAGACAGAGAAGCAAAGAGTCTGTTCCAGTTGGATGTTCTGTGTGCCACAGGGAAATGAGCGTCTCTATAGTTAGGTGAATGATTTCAGTTGAGGTCTAAAGTAATTGTGTATTACAGGCTTCTCCAAAGTTCATCAGTTAGAAACACAGAGATGAATGTTACCTCCAACTGCTGTGCACAGACACCCAATATTCAATACATGGCTGTAAAGCATATTGGAGAGCAGAACACAGGAAGCCTTCAACATATATTGTCCTATCTCACCTTTTAAGCTCACCTTGTACAGAAAAATAAGAGAAAGAACACCACAAATCCTTCCATACCTAAAAGTGATGTGTCTTGGATTCTCAAGCCTTCACTATGGATAAGCAACAATCCTAAATAGGTGATGATGCAGACATTTCACTCTCTGTGACCTTTTCCATTCTTCTATGATTTAGGGCAACCTGAAAGGTTCTAAGAAGACTCATAACCCACGTACTGCTCTGGAGCCACAGATCACAGCCCAACTCCCCAAATCTGCACCACGGCAGCTAAAAATAGTTGGTTTTGTAGGTGGGACAAACTGTGCTACACAGTGCGACTCTTTTTGAACTGACTTCCTCTTCTGCACAGAGTGCTCCATGTTTTGAATAAGAGATAATTTAAGATGAAGGACAGATCTGAATTGTACAGATAGTGATTATTCCCCAGAGGCCTGCCAAATCTAGCTGGAGGTGTAGTGGAAAAACACTCAAAGCAGCTGAAAGGAAGAAAAAGAAGGTAAACAGAAGGAAAATGCAAGAGTTGTGGAAATCTACCAAAACACACGAAAGCTCCGACAAAAATTTGACTTGTTTCTGATCCAGAACATAGAAAGTTTCAAGGATGGACTCTAAATCTCAACCTCATGCACTGCAAACTTTAAAAAAACATTTTAAGGCTAATTAGGATATTTTTAATTACACCTAAAAAAAGTATTACATATATAAAATCCCCCAAATCCGGCAACTCCCTATGCAAAGTGTTTAACAGGAGCCTATTCTCTATGTTCATTCAGCTTCAGTCTTCTGCTTGCACATATGAATCAGGACTTGGACAAGATATTTTAGAACGGGAGATACATCAGGAGTAAGCAAGGGCAACAGTATTTTTACTTCTTTGATGAGGTATGTGTATATGCCCTGCACTACTGAGAACCACCATTCCCTCCGTTCACTTGTAATTCACCCATCAGGCATTCCTTGAAGGCTTTCCTTCTCTGTCTGTCTGCGTATTTAGGTCATGTTCTCATTTTATATGTAGTCCATTTGTGATAAATCTACTACTTCTGTTTAACTCAGTCATTCAATCTGAAGAAAGAGCTATCTTCATATGGAACTCAATATTAGCTTCCAACTTCTCTGGCAACTCCAAACAAAGTAGATACACTTACAAGACTACAGACCAAATGTTCATCTTTATTGATTTAATAAACAGTCAATTTAAGCTGTTGTGCCAGGCAGAACAATACATGCACAGACTGGAAGTGATCTCAATTTGTCTTCCAGATTTGAGTTTCCTAGACTCTTAGTCAACAGGACTATTTCTAACCTAAGCCTACACGATACAGTGGTAAAAATGTCAGTAATCATTTGAGATGTAGCTCTGTTAATTCCCAATATTGAGAGTTTCATAAGTTCTGCAAAGATGGAAGTTTTCCTATAAAATGTATTAATATACATGTCCTTCATGGGATTACTCCTGTTGGGAGGGGTGGAGGAAGACAAGAAAAAAACCCCAGAACATTATGGTGCAAAATCTAACTTCTTCCTTGGTTCATAACTGAGAATAATCTCAGCACTGATGCTGAACTGTGGGCTGTCGAGGAAGGACAAAAGGTCAAAGGAAAAATACTTGGGGAAAAAAAATTATCTAGGAGGCAAAGAAAAGGCAAGAAGAGATCTGCTTCCAAATTCAAGGTGACCATCACGGTAAGGTCTTGTGGATTAACACCCTCAGTCTTCGCTAGGGAATCCTGCATCTGTGCATATATATATATATGTGCACACACACAGAGCTTCCATAGCAACATAAATCTAATATTAAACATTATTGCTACATGCAATACTCTAAAGACTAAATCCCAAATATCCTGTTACAAGACAATTAAATGGAAAACATGCGCTGTATTAAGGAAAATAAAGGGTCAAAACACCCAACTCCCTCCACTGCTCAGATGTGTGGGGGAAGCAGACTGCAGAGAAGTTGCGTATGGATCAACGAAAGCAGGATTTGGCCTCAACTACCAGAATCTTTATTGTTATAATAAACTAGCAAGGAGAGACGTGCAAGTTACTGGACCATCTGGAACATATTCCATGCAGTAAATAAAGATGACATAAATGCAATGTACAGTACTGCACAGAAATAAGACAGCAACTGTGTAGACAAAAAAAAATGATGCAGCACTTTTCCTTTTCAGTCCCATTTTCAGTTATTCAATCTTCTCCCAAAGAGACCCTTCTGAGAATTACACTTCAGTGTGAATTCCACTTTAGTGTGAAACCCAGAAGCTTATCTCTTGTATTAACACCCATTTGACTACATTAAGAGTTATTTGAGCAGGGACTAGAGAGGGAAAAAAGTAAAGAGAGACCTTTTATGCCATGATAAAATGAACCCAATGCTCCTTCTATTGAAGTGGAATTCAAGCAACAAGAAGGACATATTTTATTTAATGGTTTTAAAAGCAAGACTCTAATCTTATAATAAGGCCAGTACTGAATTTAGGACTGTATTTGTTGTTCAGATGCAAGCAAACTTGATTAAAAAAAAATATATATAGCTAAGTTAATGTGAAGTCTGCAAGGAAAATGAATCATCTGGACAATTTCTCTGACTGAGAACATCCAACAAGGATTTTTGGAGTCATGTCAAGCAGTCTATCAATTTTCCTTTCTGAAATTCATGCCTTTTACATCTTCTATTATCTACCATAAACATGGAGATAATATTCCTTTCTTGCCACACCTTCCTATATGAAATCAGTGCCTGTTGCGACCCTTCAAGTACTTCTCTTTAGGTTAACCATGCCACAAGTTTACATTTATTTATGAAAAATTTATTATTATCTGAATCATGTTCATAAACCATCAGCAGTGAATGTACTCATGTGGTAAAACTATGATCTGCAGTGTTACAAGGAATTAAGTATCCAATGGAGTAGCTAATGAAGGCAAATGTTCTGGGAAGGAGTCTGTCTCTGCTAGGTTCTGGCTTAACTTACGTAACAAGAATTACTCTGGTTGAAAGGGTCCTTGGGAGGTCTCTATTCCAACCTCCTGCTCCTAAGCAGGTTCAACGCTAAACTCAGACTAAGTTTGCTCAGAGTTTTGCCCAACTAGGTTTTGAAAACCTCCAGGGATGCAGATTCCACAGTGAGGGGTTCACGGTCTCATCAACAGGACTGAAACTGAGCAAAGTGGTGACGTTTGACACAACATTTACCCACTAGTTCCGTATCCTAGCACATCAGCAAAGAACAAATCCAATCCTCCTTCTTCTGCAGAATGCTGAAGGAAAGGGAACCACTTCAGTGACCACTGGATGAAAGACTAACCTCATTCTTTCTTCTTCACAGCAGAAAGAAACGACATGGCACGAAAACATGGCAGAGTTGAATATATTCAGTCCAAGATCTCATTTTATATCACAAGCTGATTTCCTACAGCAACTCTTCCTTGTTCTCCATTCTGTTACTTGACAAACAATGAGGTTACCTGTGGTAAATCTGCCAGTGCTGCAAGTGCAGTAGTTCTTGAGATTTTTAGACTATCATTGCACAGAAAGAGAGGGGGAAAAAATTACTTAGCAGACCTCACTGAAAGACAAAAGAAGTTTATTACAAAAACTGCCTTTCCTTTTTGCCATTTTTTGTTAACTGGCTGGAAGAAGGAATCAATTTTCATAAAATTATCTGTAAAAAAGTCCATTCTGTTAAGACAAAAAAATAATCAGCCATTAAATTATAAATGAAGAATTTTCATCTAGCTCTCAAAATCTTTGAAACTTCAAGAGGTGGCACACAGAGGCACTACGGTCCCTCACCTACATATGGAACAGAGAGGAGACTGGTTATGGAGATGGGCCAATGGGACAGTGGCTGCACAAACCAAGATAGGAAAAGAGGAGGAACAATAATCCCCGTGGAAAGTAGCTGCGGTTTTATGATGAATACGCTTACTCTTTCCTGAAGAGGCTAAAATTGAGTTTAGTTTTCTCAACCCTTGCAAAATAATCCGTATGATTTATATGCATAAACAAATGCACCAAAGAGAAGGGAGAAAGCTAGCTTTGGGGTCCAAGGATGATACTAAGGTAAACTATAAAAAAAAAAATTGCAAGAATGTAATTTAAAACTTTTTGAAAATGTAAAAGTTTCAGAACTTTGAGCAAAAGTATCTTTTACACTCAAAAGCATGGCCTCCTTGTTTTCATCTCCTGACCAAGACAAGGAATCTGTGCCTAAATCATCCACAGGTTCTGAACACACTGTATTACTTTGTATGTGTCTTTCATTTTTAAGTATAAGAAAACCAAAAAACCCACCAAAACACCAGACGATGAGCTGGTACAAGGCAGACTAGTCTTCTGAATTTAGAGGAACTTTGCTGATTGATACCAGCTGACAATCTGGCCCAACATATTGACTCAAGAACATTTGCTTTATAAACAACCCACTTGCCCTGCCAGGAACAAACAGAGTTCTCAAATGGATGCACTTAGCTGAAAGGCCATTAGAGATGATGGTAAAATTAAACATGTTTTCAAGCTTTTTCTGTCAAGAAAGTAATCATAATTAAGGATTTAACTATTTTCTTTTCCCTTTTTCTCCATTACCTTTGCTAAGCTTTATTTCTTAGGCACATCTGAGTCAGTCATAAGAAATAAAAAATAGAGAAGTTTATTAGGTCAACTGAATTTCAAGCAAGTTCACAAAAGCTTATGGAACTGGCTAGCTATGGCGATGACATCAACCTTATTAAAAAAGTGTGTATCCTGGATCTATCAAAGATAAAAGAGAGATGTTCTAGAGCAGGTTAGGACATGCATGGTCTGCTTTAACCCCATGTGAGCTTTCCACTGAAATACATTCCCAAGCACGACAGTGTTGCAAAGTGCCATGTTATACACCCACTTTATCCTAGATTCTCAAACTGAGCAAGCCTAGAGCATTTTCTAGAAAGCTGTTAAGCCTTAATCTATCTCTTTAGATAGAAGTCATTTCAAGCAACTGCAATGGTGTAGCTGTGGCTAACTTCACAAGACGGACTAGTATTCCACTTCCCAAATAATCTTTTTGGATTCTTGTGGTGGATATTGCCCTTACTAAATGAAAACAGTCAAATCCTTGTTAAACCATTCAGATTCCAAGAATCTGTTATTAGAAAACAAAGCTAGAATTAAGTAATGACAATGATTTACACAGAACAGAGGAACTGTGGAGATGACAGAGACCAAACAGAACTAACTCTTATCAGAAGAATGCCTTCCGCAAATATGCGTCACAATTACTGGATTAGAAAGAATTTTCTAGCACGAGCCCATAAGCTTGGCTAATGTTTTGATAACAAAAACTGAAAAATCCCATCCACTGAGCACGCTTGTATTCCTGGGAGCCTTTCTGCAGCTGGGAACACCAGGAGGGAGGAAAGGAAGGGAGAGATAGCTGTTCTATCCTTCACTGGCTCTTCTCACTGTTCACTTGCTATTCCTAAACTGTCAACAGCATCCCAGTAATTTCCTACTTGATCTTACCCCACTTTACCCAGTTAACAAGTAGTTTGCATCATTCCTGATGAGTAAATGCATTCTGCCCTCTTCCCATCTCCCAGCATCCCAATTTCCAGGGCAAAATGTAACGTCCGGGTCACTCACCCCTAACATCTGATGCAAATAATAATACTGCAGCCCTTGATAATAGAGCAGGAAGGTTTTCCAGAAGAACCACACGTTGAGGGAGAGCCAGAAAAACTAAAATGAAACAGAAACAAGTGACTGTAAGTGAAAGTTTACATGTGCAAACCCTTCAGCGTTAGTTTAATTCATAAAACTCACAGGCACGAAGTTTCGTAAACACACGTAAAGGGAATGGAAGAACAAACCTCAAGCATTTAGTGTAAAATATTTTAAAATACTAAAAGGTACAGCCCTTGTGTGCGTAGTCGGCAATGTCACCGCACCGCACTTCACAAAACTACCTTTGTGTCTTGCCGAGCGCTGGCAAAGCCCTCCGCATACAAACCACCACCCCCAACCCTTCAGTTACGTGCGGAGTTAAAAGACCCGAAGAGTCAAACTTGGCAACAAAGAGACAAAGGCAGGAAGAACTTGACATCCCAGAAGATGCTTCTCCCCGAAAAGCTTCCCAGAGAGGATCTAACAAAGAACAAACACGCGTCCAACGTGTGCCGAGTCCCAGCAGGACACGGGCGCCCGCGTTGTCCCCGACCCACGGCACACGCGTGTCCCTCTGCGAGCCGCACGCCGGCGCGGAACACCCCCAGCCACTGGGCACCACGTCCCTGCGCCGGGCACCTCAGGCCGAGCGCGGCTGGTACCTCCTGCCCCGTACTAGGATCTGGCGACCCCCGGGGCTCCTCGGTGCCCCGCCGAGCCAGCCGCCTACCAGCACCCCCGCGCCCACGTCCCGAGCCTTCCCTGCGGGTCAACCGCGCCGAGGGGACCCCATCCCCCCGGGGGCAGCCCCCTACCAGAAAGAGGTGTTTGCTCCCCTCATTGGCCAGCCAGCTCCTCCAAGACAGAGCCATGGTGCGGGACGCCTGCGGGGCAGCACCGGGGGGGTGGGCGGGGGGTGGGGGGGCGACAGACGGGCAGGCGTGCGAGCCCTCCTTTTCAGCTGGGCTGAGCCGGTCCTCCCCTCTCCCCACCCCTCACCCCCCGCCCTGTCTTCCGGCCGCCGGGGCGTTGCGCTCCGGCCCCGCCGGGCTCCCACCCCCACCCGTCTGTCCCGGCTCCGCCGCGGTGTCCCGCTCCGCCGCGGCCACCGGGAGCTGCCCCTTTGTTTGCCGCTGGCCGCCCTTTGTGCTCCGCGCTGCCCGTGGGGCTCCCCGGGACCCGCAGCGAAGCTGGGCGGAGGGGCCTGGGGGGGAGGGAGGGGGGTGAGCTCGGCAGGGGCCATCCCCGAAGGGGCTCCGGGCCGCCAGCTCCTCCGCTCCGGAGCGGTGTGGCCGGCTGCTGGCATCACCCCACCTGGAAAAGCGCCTCTCCCCGTTCGTGGGGTTCTTCCTAGCCCTACCCCTCCAAGCCCCCCGTATTGAAATGCGATCCAAAAAAGCAGGAGGGAGCGGGGGAGCGGCAATTCGAGGGAAAACAAAGAGGCTGTCCAAGGAACTGCTGCTGGGCGGCACATGAGGTCCTCGAAAGCTGGGAAAGGCCGGACTGTGCCATCACCGAGCCTGGCCCTTCTCCATCAGGTGTCCGTGGGGGCACTGGAGGAGGTCGGCTCCCAGCCCGGCAAGAAGCAGCGGCCGGTGCAGGTTCAGAGTGTGTAGTCACACCACAGCCAGCAGCGGGGCTGCTGCGGGCAGTTCTGATCACTGCTGCGCTTTGCAGCCAGGCTAATTTGTGATGTGGTTTCCATGTGTCGTTTGGGTTTTGTGGGGTTTTTGTCTGGGGTTCTTTGGAGGAGGGGTTGCACTCGATACTGATTTTTATATCAAGAAATACCCTGTTGCTAGCAGGATACCCTCATGAATCATCAGGGGAGCTTCCATTCTCAGCCAGGCATTGTGCTGCTATCTCCCTGAGATAGCAGCAACAATGACATCTGGCTTCAGAGCAAGGCAGCTTTTCCAGGAGGTGTCAAGTCCAATGTCAAAGCCAAGCCATGCCGAGAAGTCTCATCCAGTCTGGCTTGAGCTGGCTGACTTCCTCTTACAACTCAGAAAGTTGCCATTTGTTGTGCTCGTCGTGATACAGAGAAAATGGGGAGGAAGCTAAGTTGCATCTTTCTCCAGTTCCATATGGAGATGGAGGGAGCATCTGACCCATATGTCTCCCTACATGGAAAGCGTATTAGTAGGGCATGGCTCATGTGAAACTCAGTTGGGGTTGTTTTGGCTGCAGCAGGAGCCCTGTCTCAGAAAGTGCAGGTTATCTCTGCCTCTGTGAGGTGCCAGATGAAGTTTTGAAACAGCAGGACAGAGGATTAAAGTCATTTCATATCATCAAATGACACTAAAAGGAGAACTAGTGAAAAGGAAAATCCCTATTTGAATTTAAAACTCCCTGGAACCATAGTTTGATGGCAAAGCAGCTCCCACAGCAGAAGGAAGAGTATAGTTTATTTATCTTGTTTGCTGTTTCCACATTTCTCTTGGAACATAAAGGGAAATGGAGGCTGCTTACAGAGAACTAGATGATGAAACTTCTCTAGACAACCATGTCAAAGCTGGAATGACAGAAAAAAACACCCAAACTTGTAGGATACGTCATGCCTAATAACACAGGGCCTTGGCCAAAGCTGAAGCTGCAGCAAGCACAAACAAAACCAAAATAATTTGCCCATGCCATATGCTGTACTTCAAAATACCCTTAGAACTGTCTGAAAAATCAGCTTATGCAGGATTTGACTGCCCACTCACATGAAGCTGATGACTCACGACCGTACTTCACTGCCCACTTACCAAGCACTGCAATGCATGTGGAGTAAATGACTCACGCCTCCGTCAAGATCGGATCCTGCATCGTATCTAGGTACAGAGCAAGGAGCATGTTTTTCTAGAAAATGTCCCCTTTTTCTTTCTCCCTGGAAATATCCACGGGTTTTGAATCAGTATCTCCAGAAGAGGTGGCGAAGGCCAGTGCCACAGGAATACAGCTGCATTCATTCTCCCTCCGCACAGAAGGCTGAGTTTCCAAGTACCTTCCCAGGGATCTCTGGAAGTCATCTGTCTTCTTTCTCTGTTTTAAACCATCCCAGACATATATGAGCATGTGTCTTCTTTCTAAGAGTACTCAGAAATGCCCACAGATGCCAGCCCAAATAACTAGGATGTAACAGGACTGTCAAACATCATTTGAGCACCAGCTCATCTCTTCTTTGCTTCCTGAATATCCATCTTCCAGGTACACCAGTTCTTGTCCCACCAGCTGGGCAGACCACTGTCAAGGCCCTGGTAAAGACTGAGCACATGCTTTCTCTGAAGTTGCTTCTACTGCATCAGCAAAGTCACCCTGACTGCACACTCGCCTTGTATGTCTACTTCCCACCAACCTCCACTACACTCAAATCTACCCTCCCAGAGCTTGTTCAGGTAATTTACAACTCTTTGCTGAGGTTAATGTTACAGACATAGTTTAAAAGGTTTCTGGTGCCTAAATTTTGCTTATATACCTTGAGTGATCCAGAGTCAAATCACCTAAACTCCTCAGTGTCTCCATCTCTCAGCATATCGAGATGATCCTGCAAGTTCCCGCTGTGACTGCACATGTTGTGACCACTACACCATGTCCTTCCAGTCTGGGGAGTGATCCAGGCACCTTGTTTCCTCCTCTGGTGCAATCTAGACTTAGTCAGGCAAGCCCTCAGATTCTGTCTGCATCCCCAAGGGGGTTGATCCAGCATGCCTTCTCTGAGTATTTACCCTTAACACTGAGCTCATGGGAGGAGAAGGAAATTTTGGCACTGATTTCGTTACAGAGAACAGGAAAAGTGCAGTCTCTGCATAGCAGCAGAGTGATTAGAGCACTTGCCCAACAGTGGGAGAGCTGGAATTTTCTCAAAGAACCAATGCCATTGTATACACATCCCAGGAAGGTTTCTTAACCACTGCCCATCACTGGGTCAAGGAAGGAAGCAATGTCCAAGTGAGCCACTGTGCAGCCAGGAGCACAACACACAGAGGTTAAAGAATATCGGAAAGGGATGCTGGTCAGATGGTAACAGCACATGTCTAAGGAAGGAAGAGGACCATCGGGGAAAAGGAGATTCCTGGTGGTAGTTCATTTTTATTTTTCCATAGGAAGAAAAGATGCGGGACAAATTTCAAACTGTTCAGGAGAAAACGGCAATTGTAGGAGAAAGGTTTCCCCACAAATGGACTTCATTCATTTGAAGTATTAGAAACTTTGTCATTAATCTTAAGCTACACGTTGAGTTTATCATTTTCCCTATACCTCTAGTTTGTAGTCAAACCTAGGTGTAATCATAGCAATCACAATGTATCTTAAGGCCTGTGCTGTGTGAGCAGTATCCTGAGCAATGGCGCGTGGCTTTGATGGTGTTACATGTTGTGTCATTTTGTTCCTTTTTTGAAACTGGAGCTTTACATTTGCTGCATACCACAAGATCATCTTGCTTTCCTATATGCTCCCTGATGGACCCGGAGGCCTCCCTAGGGTGAAACACTTCTCCGGAGCTGGGTGACAGCCAAGTTTATTAATTTCAGCGAAGCTCCAATGATTCATGGCAATGCATTATTTACTGCTGCCGTAGTGTCTAGGAGTGCCGGGCCCAGGCCCGTGCTTTACCGCACCAGAAGAGTAAAATTTCTACCCAAAGACTTCAGATGAAGAGTCAGACAGCAACAGGTTGGGATCTGATAGGCGATTCTCACGGCCAGCAGAACGGGCAGCAAGGCATGGGTGCACTGGTACCATTAATGGGCTGCCTTGGCCTTCCGCTGGAACTCTGGCCTACACCAAGTGATTGAGCCACTGCTGAGCTCCATGCTGCCAGCACCGAGTTCAAAAATATGACAGGAGGTCTGACAGTATTTTGTCCTTACGTAACCTCCCACACATTCCTGCTTCAAACAAGAAAGATAGCATGACAACTCCGACACACGGCAGCATCATTCATCACGAAAGAATGCATGCACATAGCACATGGGGAAAATGTGTATTATAAATACAGCTGGAGTGCATTCCATGACAATTTGAGAGAAATGTCAGTTATATTTGTTTTTCCAACTGTTTGTAAGATTTTCTTGAACACTTATTACAGCAATGAGCCCCATACACACAGATCATTAACATGCAGCATCTCATATCTTTTAAAAGTGTTGAGGTACCATCCACCTTCCACTGGATTTATGGGCCTTTCCTTGATTTTTCTAGGATTTAACTACTGAGTAGTGCAGTAGTTAAAACATACATTTCATTGATTTTACAAGTTAAAGGAACTATTATATTCCCCAAAACTTGCATGCCAGAGATTCTCAACCAATTATTTCTGTATTTGGTGAATCACTTCTGTTTGAGCTTGAGCAGTCCTTTCAAAAAGAGAAAACAAAGTAATATAAACACTTGCTAGCCTTATGAAGAGGGAAATCATAGAATCATAGATATGTTAGGTTGGAAGGGGCCTTTAAAGGTCATCTAGTCCAACCCCACTGCAGTAAGCAAGGACATCTTTTCTAGCTAAACACAACCTACCAAGCTAAATAATGCCTTATTTTTTTTAATTTTTTTTTTTTACTTTCTCTTTTTGTGGATGCACTGTATTTTTAGTTTAAACAAGACAAAAACCATTTTGGGAGCACTGGGATTATCATCTATTTTGCTGTTACACTGAAATGAATCTACCCTCAGAATCTACTCTCAGAAATGAGGGCAATGAGGATGGTGAAGGGTCTGAAGGGGAAGACATAAGGAGAGGCTGAAGTCCCTTGGTTTGTTCAGCCTGGAGAAGAGGAGGCTGAGGGGAGACTTGATTGTGGTCTGTGGCTTCCTGATGAGGGGGAGCGAAGGACAGGGGCTGACCTCTTCTCTTTGGTGACCAGGGGTAGAACCCAAGAGAATGGCATGAAGCTGCGACAGGGGAGGTTTATGTTGGATGTTAGGAAGAGGTTCTTTACTCAGAGGGTGGTCAGGCACTGGAACAGGCTCCCCAGGGAAGGGGTCACATCACCAAGCCTGGCTGAGTTCAGGAAGCGTCTGGACAATGCCCTCAGTCCCATGCTCTGACTTGGCTAGCCCTGTGTGGAGCCAGGAATTGGACTCAATGATCCTTATGGGTCCTTTCCAACCCAGTATAGTTTACGATTCCATGATCCATTTTCTCTTCAGTTTCATATACCTTAATATCAAGTCACCTTTTTACCTTTTTTCCGGTTAACTGAACAAATATACTGTGCTTTTAGTTCCTAATTCCTCCCTCTGAGACAAGGTTTCCAGAGCTGGAAGGATTTTGGTAGACTTAATCTTCCCTTCTGAAGGGGAAACACCATCTCTTTATACAACAGTACAAAGCCAGGCTTACTAATATAGGTAGGAGTACAAGTATCTTAATAGATTACAGGATACTCCTCTGCTTATATGCCAAGTTACTGCATTTGCCAGTTTAGCTACAACACTGCACCGAGGATTATAAATGCTTCCAGACCATGAATAAAAGGAATTGAACAGAGCTGGCATGGAAAAAATGTTATTGAACAATCACACTAACACACTATCACTGAATAACAATATGCACTTAAAAAAGTTATACCCTTCAAAGGGAAGCCAGGGCTTTAGTGAAATCATTAATAACTGAGTCTTGGAAAAGTCTGTGAAATAAGTGAAGAGTGGGTAAGAAATGCTTCGTATCAGTGCAGTCACTTCTCAGGTAGAGGAGGAGAGCTGGTTTAAAGCTCTTATTTAAGACAAGAAATAAAACATTCCTTTACATCTCTGGTAGCTTGCATCCCAAGGTGGCATAGTGCATGCTAACATTGTACCCGGGCATCCTAATTCAGCACCGGAACACAAAGGGCAGTGCCAAATAATCTGCAGTGTCCAGGTTTCTCAGAGGATGCTCATCGACATCACATCAGTCCTGGTTAACTGAAAGAATTTAAACAATTACAGTACAAACTTCAGCTCTCATAGTTTACAGAGGATAGTTTACAGAAGCTCTTAAAGTCTACAGTACAGCATCCAACAACATGCTTATGCAAGCATCATAAATATTAACATTGAATAAACACTCATAATTCCTCAATACTTGGAAAAAAAATTCTCCTTGGAAGAGTGTAAAGTTAAAAGCATCAGGACTGCAGATCCAAGAAGCCGGCACATTCCTCCACATTAACTCTGCCAACCTGGTGTTTGCACTCTTATTACAATGTTAGCAGGGCAGGAAAAAATAATGGAAACACAAGGGAAAAGGTGGCACAAAGCTAACAAAGGAGCTGACTTTTATCCATGATCAACAAAAGTAAAATCAGGAAAGCACCTTTGATACATTAATATAAATGTGAGAAAATTTTGGTCAGATATCCCAGATACTAGATATTGGAGATTCCCACCTGAGGAAGAATTCATTCTTTGTTCACATTGTCACACCTCATAGTCCTTTTACAGAAATGCCTTGGCCAACTTTATTACTCTTCTTGAATCTGGACTCACATTTTTCTTTGCAAAACTTGCTCAAATCAATCATGTAGATTGCTTCCATGGAAGTTCACTGCTGTCTCTACATTTGAGAAAGAAGTTTCCATGGGAATGCAGGGAAAAGCTATTCAGGAATTTCCCCTCCTAATTACTGTGTCTGAAAAGCTTTGCCTTTTGAAAGGTGCCTTTAGGCTGCCTTCAAGATGTGTCTTGTACAGATAGGGGATCAGAAGTGCAATATGTGCTATTGCCAGAGATACAGAAATCTCCAGATGCCCACATGCAGCTGTGAGATTATAATTGCACCAGAAAAAAACCCCAACAAACAGACAAATCCAACACGAGCCCAGAACCTGCCAGGCCGCTGGTAGAGATTAAGGGCAGAAGAGTTGAGTGGGCCATACTCATAGCAGCGCTCATTGGGGAATTGAGGAGTAATGACAATATGGTGAAAGATCTGCCTAGCTTGGAGAGAAATTGAGTATGGAATTCAGTCAGACAACGCAACTGCAGTTGGCAGGAAAAGAGTAAACACTAATGAGGGAAAGCACTTTACCACTCTTTAAATAAAGGAGAACACCAGTATGTGAATAAATATTTATACCCTGTTCATGATTAAATTTAGCCTGAAAAGTAGATGAGGTGCAGTGAAGTGCTGGAACAGCTTTCCGGTAAGAGGAGAGGGGAAAAAAAGAACTTGTTAAACATTAGAGCTCTATTGGTTTTTAAAAAGCACTGTATAATATCTTCCAGAGTAAGGGGAAGACTGTTAAATGATCCAGTTTCAGAAAATGTCTTCCAGCCCAAACACACCTCCGAGCAATCATTGCAATGGCTGGGGAATGCCACCCAAGACTCCCAGCAGTCAGGCACTGTCCTCCCGTGATTAGTAGAACCTTCTTTGGGTATGAATTGCCAAGTTATTTCTGATGCTTGATTTTCAATTTAATATTGAATATGTTTCTCTCCCGTTTAATTGAAAGAGTTACTCATCCTGGAGAAGAGAAGGTTCCAGGCAGACTTTACCTCAGGCTTCCAGTGCCTGAAGGGGCAAGAAAGCTGGAGAGGGGCTGTTTGCAAGGGCATGGAGTGATAGGAAAGAGGGGAATGGCTTTACACTGAAGGAGGGGAGATTGAGATTAGATATTAGGAAGAAACTAATCACTGTGAGGGTGGTGAGGCCCTGGCGCAGGTTGCCCAGAGGAGCTGTTGCTGCCCCTGGATCCCTGGCAGTGTTCAAGGCCAGGTTGGATGGGACTTCAGGCACCCTGGGCTAGTGGAGGGTGTCCCTGCCCATGGCAGGGGGCTGGAACTAGATGGGCTTTGGGGTCCCTTTCAACCCAAACCAGTCTGGGATTCTATAAAAGACATCTTAAACTTTCTTGAGAATGAGCCCGTTATCACAAGTATGGGGCCTTACTCAAGCATTCAGCAATTTTTGCAGAAGTAATACTTAATATTCTTAATTAGCAGTTAACTCTGCAGCAAATTTAACTCATATTCCCAGCGTTGTGCAATTTACAGAGCCAATCATGGCTAGGGTCCTCGTGGTAGAGGATCCCCACCTCCTGTTCAGTCTGGTGAAGCCCAATGACATGTGGAACTTCCTGTGGATCATGTTGCATTTAGTGCTAAGACAAGGTAAACAGTGTCAGGCAAGACAGTTTAGAGAAGAAAGACTATGTACCTTATGGAGAAGATTACAGGGGATAGATTGGAATCTCCTATTTTATTCAATCAGGCTCTCATCCAGTAAAGGTCTTAGGCACACATTTAACTTAAAAAAAACCTAAACACTGGGGTCCAATCTGCCTTTTCTTACAGTTAAGTAAAGGGATTTGTTTGCTCAGTGAGGGCTGTCATCACATATGTAAGTGCTTTGTTTAATCAAAATCTCACACAGGAATAAATGAGAAGCAACATTACCAAAGCACATGGAGTTATGTCACTTAGAGGACGAAATATGGTTGCTATTTCTGCTTGTTCTCCCCTCAGTACTCTGAGCAAGCAGAGACAGTTTTATTGGAGACAGACTTTATGACAAAGCTTTGACGCATAAAGCTGGTGGCTTGAGAACCTTAATTTTAAATGCAATTAAAGTTTGATAACACATACAAGTTTTACTGAATATCTAGAGGTTTATGATTTGCTTGCATAGATAGATGTGCTTCTAACTGACTCTATAACTTTTTTATTCAGACCGTGCCTTTCTTTTGTTAAGTTAAAGTTAAGACAAGTCTTAGTTATCTGAAACTATTCTGGGCTTTCTAACTAGACAGTCTTCTGGGAGAAGCTGAAGGTCTCCTCATTGTATAAAAAGTGCTTACATTAATGTTCTTCATTCCTCTGGAGTAGAGCCATAAGCATTACACAAACCCTTGTGAATTAATAAAACACAGTTTCTGGTGAGGCTACTAAAACCGAACCAACCAACCGAGCTGTTAAAGGTGGGTGTTGAGTTTGTGTGAGACCAAGTCCACCACTGAGAAATAAATACTTCTGCATGGCAGTCTCACCTCTCAGTTCAGCAGTTAAGTGAGCTATTTCCACAACTGTTTAATATCCCACCCAACCATGTTTTACGACAGCACTGTTCTCTTTCTCCTTATTTATGTGGTGTCCCTTTCTGTATTGCAGATCCAAACTATGTTTGCCAAAGGCTTCCCCCTGAGAAGAGTGCCACTGCGGATTATGTTAAACTATGGGCAGTAACCAAACACACCTCCCTTATTTTTCTCGTTTAAGAGAAGAGTAAGTCTTCAATGTGTGTCAACGAAAAAGGTTGTTGAGAGAATATCCCTATAAAAGCCACACATTACTGCTCCGAAGCTGAACTTAGTGCAGGGCACAGTTTGTTACGCACGGATTAAGAAGAGCAAAAATTTGCATTTGAACGTGGAAGTATGCACACAGAAAAGCCGTGACGCCTTAAATAAGAGCATCAAGATTTGCAGCTGATTAAAAAAAGCTTTGTGTGCATACAAGATAAACTTTTTTCTTACTAGATCCCTTGCTATGGATCTCAATGTACATTATTTATGAACAACACTTTTTGCAAATACTGTGTCAGGAAGTGCTTGTTTTCTTCATGTATGTTTTCTTCAAATATTTTGTCTTTCTGCAAGTGTAGTTCCATTGGTTAAAAAAATAAAGGAATAGTGTAGACTATAATGATGTAGTTTCTTCCATTCATATACACTCAATGTTCAGTAATTTCAATTTGCATCTCAAGGAAAATATATAAGATAACTAACTTTTTTTAAAAAGCTCTTAGTCACCAAGTAAAAATTCTTTTATCATTATTCATCCTTTTTGTTTAAACTATTATGAATACTTTATAAACTAGAATAGATTAATAACATCTATTTTCAGTTATGCTGGGCTTTTGGAATTACAGCAGCAATTCCTCGTTACTTAGTAATTTGTTGCTTAAAAGCAGTTTCACTCTTTAAATGTTATTAAAAAGAAAAACTTCTTTTTCTCTCACATACACAATTTGAAGCACACTACATCATTTAAATGATGAATGATATACCAAGTATTCCTAAACAGATTTTTTTGGATGTTCTTTTTATTGTCCTGGATGCTTAGTGGAATCTAAACTATCATCATCTACTTTGGAAGCCAAAAATGTGAATTGCCGTATCAACTAAGTAGTTAATTAATCTTAAGGAATTTAGATTGGGAAGATTTATAAGGATGTTTAAAATCCAAAGGTCAGTAAATAGCATCACTTTTCAATAATTTAATAGAAAACAAACTTTGCTATTGGATTGAGAGACACTAGGGGAAGGTTAAATACCCTTGCCAGGAATGAAATGCATTTACCTTTCCCTGCCAGTAAAGGTAACTGACTGACATCAGAGACAAAAAGAAAAAGACAAACAAACAAAATACAGTCAATTCTCTGTGAAAATGAAAAGACATTTTTCTGTAATTACATTGCTTCCCACAGGAAATAAATTTTTCAGTTGAATGCCAGAGTCTTTCATCAGATAACATTCCCCAGCAGCTACAAGGAGAGTGCTGGAACATTAAGGTATTGGCATTTTTAAGCATGTAAATATATAAGATTTTATTTGACGAGAATTAATGGTTTCAATAGGAAAAAGCTAGTTCAGCAGAAAATTGTTTTTATTAACTTGTTGCTGCTCACTTTCATTTCTAATGTTTCTCTCCTTTCCTTGCTTTGTGACACATCAGTAGAGGAAGTACCTGGATGAGGGAATAATGTGTCCAGCCAGCAAGTTTGCTGACAACATAAAGCTGGGAGGGGTGGCTGACACATTGGAGGGCTATGTTGCCATTCAGAAAGATTTGGGCAGTCTAGTGAATTGGGCAGGGAGAAGTTTAATGAGTTTTAACAAGGGCAAGTGGAGGGTCTTGCATCTGGGGAAGAACTACCCTAGGTACCAGTATAGGTTGGGACTGGCCTGTTGGAGAGCAGCGTAGGGGAGAGGGACCTGGGCGTCCTGGTGGACAGCAGGATGGCCATGAGCCAGCAATGTGCCCTCATGGCTAAGAAGGCCAATGGCATCCTGGGGTATATTAGAAGGGATGTGGTTAGTAGATCAAGAGAGGTCCTTCTCCCCCTCTACTCTTCCCTGGTGAGACCATCCCTGAAATCTTGTTTCCAGTTCTGGGCCCCTCAGTTCAAGAAGGACATAGAACTCCTTGAAAGAGTCCAGCACAGGGCCACCAAGATGATGAAGGGAGTGGAACATCTTCCTTATGAGGACAGGCTGAGGGAGCTAACTCTCTTTAGCCTGGAGGAGACTGAGGGATGACCTTATTAATGTCTATAAATATGTGAAGGGTGAGAGTCAGGAGGATGGAACCAGGCTCTTCTCAGTGATGTCCAGCGATAGGACAAGGAGAAATGGGTGCAAGCTGGAGCATAGGAAGCTCCATGTGAATATAAGGAGAAGCATTTCCACTGTGAGGGTGACAGAGCCCTGGGACAGACTGCCCAGAAAGGTTGTGGAGTCTCCTTCTCTGGCGACATTCAAACCCACCTGGACGTGTTCCTGTATGATTTAGTCTGGGTGATCCTGCTCTGTCAGAGGGGTTGGAATAGATGTTCTTTCGAGGTCCCTTCCAACTCCTAACATTCTGTGATTCTGTGAGAGAATGGGGAGTTGTTTCAAAGGCCCTGCTAAAGTGAAGGCATAGAAAATCCACTACTCTTCCCTTGTCCAGAGTACCAGTGACTTTATCACAGAAAGGAACAAGGCTGCTCAGGCATGATTTGCTGTTGGTAAACCTGTACAGCCTCCCAATCACCTTCCTGTCTTTCATGAGCTTAGAAATAACTTGTAAATTAATTTATTCCATCACCTTTCTTGAGACTGATATGAGGCTGATCAGCCTGTAGTCCCCTGATATTTTTGAAGATGTGTGCCATTGGCCTTTTCTGCAGCCCTCAGAAACCTCCTATGATTGCCATGACCTTTATAAGATGATGCAGAAAGGCCCCACAATGCCATCTGCCAGTTCCTTCAAAAACCTTGGATACATCCTCCCTGGTTACATGGACTTGTGTATCTCTAATTGGCTTTTAATTTCCCCTATTCATTCTCTAGTTCATATAGGAACTATTTATCATTATAATAACTATTTACTATTATTATAAATCTATGAAATTATAGGTGCATTCTCATCAGGTTTCTCTGCAAGTGAAGGTACCTGTCATCTAGACTGCCCTGGATACATCTTCTTCCACCAAGACATGCTTTCCTGAGGGAAACTGAGGACTTTAATTCCCCATCTGAAATTTCCAGACACACAGCAACTTGATCAATTTCTAGCAGTTGATCTCTGTAAAGATTTCTGCTTTTTTTTTTTGCAAGTCCTTCATTTTGAAAATACATGATCATTTAGCTCCAAGAAACCAAAACATAATCCATGGTCATAGTGTAGCGAGAAAGAAAACAATTTAAGGAATCTCAGATCACGGACGATGAGCATTAAATCTAGAGCTTATCACGGAGTGGCATCTGATATTGAACCTATGCGCTTTGTCCTCAGTCCAAGGAGATTCAGACCTGTGTTTCCTTACCACCAGTTTCCAGGGTAGGCTGGACTGTGGATATGCCACTGAAACTCTCATCATTTGTGCGCTAAATGATGCCAAATTCAGGTGGCAAAAGGGAAGAAGAGCACATCTTGACTCTGCCACGAGTGGAGGAGCACAAATAGAAAGTATAATTTTTCAGTTGCAGTCCCCACTCCTGACGTTGTTGCTGAGTAGCACATTGACAAGTGAACACAACCTGCCGAAAACAGCTGCTCCTTATATTAGTTCACCAGGCGCTTACCACCTTCCTTTGTGTGACATGGCACATTATTACTGTAGAAGCAGCTGGATTGAGAAATCAGGTATTTTTGTTAACATTCAATGACTGCTGTAATTTGAGATACAGAATTTCACAGTGTTCCTACTGACATGCTGTGTGTGTTTCAAGGAGATGTGGTAAGTGTTAACAAGGCATTACAAAATGGAGCTATAAGGGTTAAAACCACTGTTAGGTTTTTCCAAAATAAGATTTTATAATTTCCACTTTGGACCAAATGTGGAAGACAGTTTCAATTACGATTAAAATAACAAATTTTTTTTGTGAAACAAACAAGTCCCTCCCCTTTCCTTTAACAGCCCCTAAAAAACCTCAGTAATTTGCAATAATACTGTGTCTCCCAGTATCTTGCTGGACATACAATTAGACAAAGCCATAATGGGCAATTGGCTGAAGGGTCAGGCCCAGAGTGTGATAGCAAATTGGGTTACATCTTCTCTGACTTGACTGGCCCTGTGTGGAGTCAGGAGTTGGACTCGATGATCCTTATGGGTCCCTTCCAACTCAGAAGATTCTATGATTCTATGAATAAAGAGATACTGTAGTAGTAGATGTGATACTAGAGTAGTAGATAGCTATGCTCCAAATCTACTGCAGGATCTGTCTCCCAGCCTGCGTTCTACTTGTGTACCAACTGCTCTTGTGACATCTGTAGCTCCTGAGTCCTCTCTGGTATCTGCACAGACTTCCTTATCATGCAGCTGGAAGAAGATGGCACCAGAAGCAAACCACACATCTCTTCTCTTCACCCTGAGGGGCAACGCTCCTTGGAACAGTGCTGCTGCACATTTGGGATTAGCAATCTGAGGAGAAAACTGAGGAATTCAGAAGTTGGCAGAGCAGGCAAGTGGGTAAGGAACAGGGACTCTGACAACCTTCTGCAGCCCTTACCTTGAAATTAAGTTCTCAAGGGATATTTTGGTGCCTCATCATGTTTGGACAGGGAATGACAAAGGGGAAAAGTATGCCTGGATGGGGGTGCTGAGCACCTGGCTGGTCTCTGCATCCCCCAAGATGCAAACATAGACATCATTCACTGACTGCCACTAATATAGGAGTGCTACATCCCATCTTCTAGGCAAACCTATGCATAATGAGTGCTGCTTGTATAGTCACAGTACTAAACTTCAACCCCTTTTAACAAAAATCCACAGTACCTGGCTTATGTTTGCATAAAGATAAGAACATATTTCCTGAAAGCATCTCTTTGTTGTAGCGACAACAAAAGAAACCACTGTGGTGATAAATTGGAAAATGCATCTTAAAGATTCTGGTAACATTTTATGATTTTATCTATTTGTTTTATATACCACAATATTTGTAAGCAGCATTATTTTCAACTTTAAGTACCTAATAGGAAGACTTTTTGCATCCACTTCCTTTTTTATGCTTGCTGGAGCTATAAAAATATATATACAATTTATCTTTTTAAATAAAGAACTCCCAGTCCTTTGAAATAAAATTGTTCTCATCAAACAAAGAATCTGGGCCTACCACAGAGAAACTGCTGTTCTTGCTGGGGAATGTTTTGATTGCTCACCAGTTGTTCCATATAATTTCTAAATGACAGAATTCTCAACTGTCTATAGAATGCCAAGGCAACATTTGACTTTTGGTTCCCCATTGAGTTTTATTCTTTCTCTTTGCTATAGAAATGAAAAACTGGTATGTAGAAACCCTATTGGTCAAAGAAAGTAAATAGCCATGTATTTTGTGGAGCAGTGCTTGCTCACACAACCTTCCTTCTGCAGGAACAAAGGCAGCAAGGGTGACTTACATGTGCGGAACTGCAGACATTTAAAAAAAACCCAACAAAACCAAAGCAGCAAACACTTAGAGATTTGCAACACTCTTACATTAGGACTTGGGGGTGCTATTTGTATTAGGACTTGGTGAGCATTTTATGTCAAGCTCAATGTGAGCCAGCAGTTTGCTCTAGCAGCTCAGAAGGCCAACCATGTCCTGGGCTGCATCAAGACCAGCGTGACCAGCAGGTCGAAGGAGAGGATTCTGCCCCTCTGCCCTGCTCTGCTCTGGTGAGACCCCACCTGCAGCGCTGCATCCAGCTCTGGGGTCCCCAGTACAGGAAAGACATAGAGCTATTGGAGCAAGTCTGGAGGAGGCTATGAAGGTGATCAGAGGGCTGGAGCACCTCTCCTACGAAGACAGGCTGAGAGAGTTGGGCTTGTTCAGCCTGGAGAAGAGAAGGCTCCGGGGTGACCTAATTACAGCCTGCCAATACTTAAAGGGGTCCTACAGGAAAGTGGGAGAGGGACTGTTCACCAGGGAATGCAGTGACAGAACAGGGGGCAGTGGCTCAATGAAGGCAGGTTTAGATGTGATACTAGGAAGAAATTCTTCCCTTGAGGGCAGTGAGACCCTGGCACAGGGTGCCCAGAGAAGCTGTGGCTGTCCCTGGATCCCTGGCAGTGTTCAAGGCCAGGTTGGATCAGGCTTTGGGCAACATGGTCTAGTGAAGGTGTCCCTGCCCATGGCAGGTGGTTGGAACTAAATGATCTTTGAGGTCCCTTCCCACCCAAACAAGTCTTTGAGTCTATGTTTAGTTCACACAACTCAGATAGCACATCTACTTTCTGAAAGCGAAAATAATTGACAAATTATATAATATTATATAAGATTTCTCATCACAACTGTTGCCCTTCCATCACTTGCATTATTTTAAGCTAGCCTAGACAGTGATATTTCAAAGGAGTGTCAGATGTGTACTGAAGTGTGATCAATGCACTTCTAATTTAACAGGCTATTTCTCATGCTTTGATTACCAAACCATATAAATAAAAGAAACATATGGGAGTTGTATTCATTCAAATTCAATTAAGCTGATGCATAGTGAGTACCTTTATTATGCCATATAAATTAAAAAAAAGGAAACGAAAACCATTTTGTAATACAGCTTTTAGAGTTGTTATTTAACCTGTTTGTTAGATTAAAAATTGCCTTACTGTTATTTCAGTGAACTCAAATGAAGCAATTCTGAACAGTACAACAAACTTCTTAGAAATGTCAGTTCCTTGGGGTAACCCTAGCCTGGAGGCTGGGTAGTTTGGTTTTGCATTCGTTCATTCCAGAGATAATAACACTAAGGTAATACAGAAAAGGTCTGGCAAGATTGTATCTCAAAAGGCATCGCTGGGTTACACCAAGATTCATGTGTTTATGTTTAAAAAAAGACACTTAAACATTCTCAATGAGGAGAACATCAGAAGCAGTTTTTATAAGAGCATAACCACCTCAGGTTAAATCATACTTGACTGTGTCTTTCCATCGTTTCCAAGGAGGGACGCAAGAGAATGGACTGAAGCCAAGACAATTATTATCAAGAAAATAAATAACTATAAAAGGTGGTACAAACCCACCAGCATGGACAGTATTTGTTTGTGATGGTTAGGGTACGCTCCCTGGGGCTGAGGAGTATATTCATCATAAATCTTCCTGCACCTTGCCTATATGTTCTCACAATGAAGATAATGAATGAAAATAGATACCATCTTATTCTGTATTTGAAGGAAAATAAAAATTCAGTAGCACTTAACAGTTTGACAAGAGTTAGAGGACCTACTAAATGTCATTAAAGTTTTCAGATGAGACCAGGACTTGGGTGAGAGCATGTAATAGGCACCTTGACATTGGCTGGGAACATGAGGTGCCTAGACCTGGGTAGAAGCACAGTCTGGTGCTTGAGAACTGCCAGTGTGAAAGAGACACATCTAAAAGAACATGAAGTCGTGACTGAGCTCTGATAAAATGGAGATATCTTACTGTGCAGGGAAGGAGAGGCAGCAACTGTGGCAACTAGGGACATATGAATACCTTCAGCATCCAGAACCATAGCCACAACAGCACCAACAAAATGAGTGGTTTGGGAGCTCCAGGGTATAGACATTTGTGTCATAAGGTTCAGAACAGCTTCAGAAAACTCACAAGGCTGTAGAGGACAGCAGACAGGTATTCAGAAAAATACAGTAGGAGAGTGACTAGTTAAGAGTTGAAAGGGGTGAAAAAAGCAGGAAAAAACCCTTCTCTCATATTAAAAAAACTAATAACAAAAATGAAAATGCCATCCTTTCACACTAACCTAGTCCTGCTGTAGGATAAAATGCATTAATCAGGCTGTTTCTTTTGTCTTCAGAAGACTGTCTCTCTATTCTTAATAGACTTTGTTGCTTGAATTTGTTTTGGGTTTTTTTTAAATAGGTTAATGGAGAGCACTCAGCAAACGAAGCATCTTGGCCTTCAGAATTCTCTTCTTATATCTTTATTGCTTTTTGATCTTAAATTCTCTACATCCAGTGTGTGGCTTCACACTTCTCCACATTGCATTGCACACAGAAAATTCAGTTTCCTCCAGAGCTTTTCTTTTGTGTGCATTACTGCAGAAAATAAACATCTCTTAACTTTCACAAATTTGCATGCAGCCTTGTGAAATGTCCACATTTTACAAAAAAGAAACTAGAGTGATTTGTCCCTAAAAGGCTTACTGGTTCTGAGTGGGAGAGGTTCTTCAGTTCTTAACATCCTTCAGTTTCTTCAGCTCTTATATCCTTCAATTTCTTCCTCTTTTGATCTCCAGTTATGTTGGCTTTCCACTTGTTACATTACAAGATTTACAAGACCAGTAGCCGTCCTCATCCTTGTGTCTTGTCAGTGTTAAATAAATAAACAAAGCAGGATGATAGAAGACAATTTTCCCCACACAGATTGAGAAAGAATTTGCGGTTCTGGCCAGCTTTCCAGGCACATGTCAAGTATCAGTTAAACAATAGTTTGGGGAAGAGAGAAAGTTTGGAGTCTCAGTACCTTTCCTTTGCTTCCACTTTTACAAAATAGCTCTCTAATCCAGGCTGTGCAACATACAGGCAGATTGAGCTCACAAGGGAATTGCTTTAAGGACTATGTGCTCTCCAGCCTATGTGTAGTTCTGTAGACTAAACATAGCAGATAAGACTCTAGCACTGCAAAGCCAGTCCAGTTTTCAAAGTTGACTGTCCTGGAGGCTTCAGTCTCTGCTATATTAAGTGCCCCAAAATGCAGAAAGACAGCATGCAATTTGTATTATTTATTGAATTCCAAACATCCAAGTTCAGATTATAAAAGCCATTAAAAAATGCTTTAGCGTGCAGTATCCATCCCAGGTCAGGCAAACAGCCTCATACACTGCCCCCTCTCTGAGGGTGGCAAGGGTCAGATACCTAAGCAAAAAACAGAAGGAAACAGAGTTTTAGGGATGCCCCTCTGAGGTGGTTCACCTCCAAACAGTAGCTGAACACCACACACCACTTGCTTACTCCTGGAGGAGAAACAGAGCCTTCGTGGGTTGGGATAAGGACAGTTTACGGACAAAATCACTGTGAAAGGAGGACAATTACAGCCCACAACAAACTTCCCTCACACCCAGTGATAACAGAGAGTACCGTACCAACCCAATGATAACACTGAGTACCTCATGACACAAGGACCAAGGCAACACCCCCGCCACAATCAGACTGCTCTAGAGGCACCCAGGAGCACCCCTCCCAAACCAGCCCCTTTTCTGAGGGAGTGATGTCAGGTGGTGCGACTTAGCTTACCTGTGCTGGCTGCCTGGGAAGGGTAACTCTGGCTTGGCCGGAACCAGGACACCCTCATAATAATCTTCCAGAATCTAAATATTTGTCATCTAGGGATTCTCGAGTTGTTCTTCCTTCCATTCATTGTCCATCATTTTAAGAATTGTGTAGACTTTCAGTGTCCCCTGCCTCCACAGGTAGGAAATTATACAGCTGAACTGTAGATAAACAAATATTTTCTTTACTTGTTCAAGACCTCTTACCTTCCAGTTTCATCTGATATATCTCCTATTCATTGTTTTAGAAGTACAATTGTTCTGTACTAATTGTTACCAAAGCACTCAGAATGTTGAAGACTTCTATGTACCCAAAGGTATGGTTCTTCCTGGGCAATGTCTTCTAATTCTGCAAATTAATTATTTCTCAAGCTTGAATCACTTTGATTGTTTCTCTTTTGCTCGCTGAGTTGTACAAGAATGTTTTGGAAAGGGACGAAGTGTGCAGCACCGGTTCAACTGAACCTTGACATTGCCTCTGGACTTTATAATTAAAATATGTGCAACAATCAAAGGTTTGCATAGAAGGCACTGAGAATTTCAGAAATAAATGAAAACTAAGACAATTGTCATTTTTGGTCAGAATAGGCCAGTTAACAGCTTGGAGAATAAAACAAAAAGCCAAAAAAACCCCTGTAATATGTAAAAGTTGTACTGACTATGCAGAAAAAATATTACCAGAAAATGTGGAAGAATAATATAAAAATGTAGCTCAAATTTCTGAAAAAAAGATCAATTGGAATTAAAAAAAGAAAAGCTTGGGTTTTTTAATGTTGACTAAACAAAAGCTAAAACACATCAGCATTTAAGTAATGTCAAGGAGCTGCAGGTGATGGAACAAAGCTGGATGGAATCGCTGAAGGATGCAGTGTCTTAAGTTTCAAACATTTTGGGTGGTACTGAGCTACCTGCTAAATCCAAGCAAGAATCCTACTTACTTTGCGATGGTGCAGTGTGGTCTAACAGGAGGAGAAACTGAAAAAAAAACCCCTAAAGAAAAAGATGCCTTAGAAATAATGAGCAGTGTCAAAAAGTATCTGAAAGTAGAACCGAACTATGCAAAGAGAAATTATTGAAGAAGGATGGTACATTGCGGATCTCCTGGGAGAGGCTGAAGAAATAATTTGTGAGAAGATAGTGGGGAAAGAAATGTTGCGGCCAGCTTGGAAGAAGCAGCAGTATGACAGCCTCCAATCACAGAGCTGTACAGAAGAAAGATAACTCAATGCAGACTGGGAAGAGAGGAAAATGAATATTATTTAATTGTCTGAACAGAGCTGATTTTAGCCACATCTGAAGACCAATAGAAGAAAGGTCATCTAGAAGAATGTGAAGCTGCTAAGAAACAAAGAAAAAAATGGTAAACAGCACTTTAAAAAATGAGAAATGGGAATAAGGAGAGGAAGAACTCCCAGTCCTTGTCCTCATTAAATAGGATTTTGTCAAGTTCGATTCTGTAAAACATTCAAACATAACAAAAAATCCACAGAAAGCATAAAAACAAAGATTGGGCTGCTGCAGAAGTTCACAGTGAGTCATCAGACCTGGCCCTTAAAATCAACCAGAAGTTGCAGGCGGGAGGAGAAAGCTAAAATGCTTCAGCAAAGCCACCCTGAAGCCTGCCTTGGACTTCTCTGTCGGTAACTTGGAATGAGGGTTCCTGCAAAGCCAGAGACATGTCAAGAATTGTAAGGGTATCAAAGTCTACAGATAAATATTTGTTATGATCTGTTGTTGTGAAGCCATAGAAAATTACACAGGGCAAAATCACATGGGATGGGAAAAAAATCAGATTCAGACTGTAAAGCAATTAAATTTGTAATGGGAAGGTCATGCTGAGGTAGAAAGTAACACAATCAAGCCTCACAGCATTTCAACATGAAATTCTGATCCAGAGAGAAAGCATGGTTTTGTTGTCACGAAGAATTAAGTTAATAGAAGTCACTGTACCTCGATTGCTATGGAGGAAGAACTGAGAGTTCCTTGGGACTGCTCTGAATTCTCATTTGCATTCAATGCCATTTTATAACTCTCGTGTGCATGTGGAAAAAGGAGTGAGAGCATCCTCCAGAAGCTCCTGGAGAAGGAAACCTGCAAGCCCGAGTCTGTACCACGTGTCAGCTGGGACATCAGCAACACATGTTTCTGCAGTTTATACCTTCTTACTTCTGAGGTTTTCTTTTGAAATAGTGCTTCTGATTTCACAGCCACGGACTGAATCTCCTGCTCTGCTACAAATCAATCTTAGTGTTTGCATTTTGAGCATTTTAAAGGGAATTCGGATCAATTGGACCAGTAAAAGACATCTTACTCTTTGGGGTGCAACCAATTGCAATAAAATGCTGCTATCAGCTTATTCTCTCTCTGCTTCCTGTAATCTCACTGTGTGCTGCATCTTTATTGCAGTAGCAGAGGAAATGGAGAATGCAGAAGTGGCAGGAATAGAGCCAGGACATGGCAGAAAGTAGGTGATAACATTAAAAAAACCCAAACAAACCCACAAAAAAACCCCAACCAAAACCACCCTAAACATTAAGGGATACCCAGCAGCAAAAAGAGAGCAAGTGGTTGCCTTCTTCATATCCCAAAAAAGAATCATCATTTACAATGTCCACCTTAATATGTTGTAAAGCACTTTATACTGAGAAAAACCTAACAGATAATGATACTGGCTACGTATCAGGACCCTCAGGGTTAACAGGGATTCCTACAATTCATTAGGCATAATTTTCTTTTCCAACAACACACTTCTGAGAATAGCATTATTTGTATTTTCATATTCTTCAAAGGGGTGGGTTTTGATGGTCCATTTCCACAGCTAGCTCCATTCTTTTAGGAGTTGCTGTGAAGTATTGGAATTCTTTGCTTTTGACTGGAAGGAGAGAGGGCTTAAATCTTAAATCCAAAGGAAGATGCCACTTGTTGGATAATTATGACTTACAGAGATCCAATTGAAAAATTCTGTAAAACCTGATATACAGTAGATTGGAGATTTAAAAAACTGTCAGGATTTTAAACACACTGTACAATTAAGGTCATATTATTATATTATTCTGCCTTAATTTCTGTGTATCACAGGTTAAAGGACTTGATCCAGCATTTCCTACAGTAAACATATAGAAGAAATACTTGATGCCATGTCATTTTTCTTGAAGATTTTCTCATTTAAATGTACAAATGATAACTCTTCAGAAGAGTTAGGCAAGGAAGGACAGGCAGTGGGGTGGCCCAGTATGTTAAGGAGTGTTTTGATAGTTTAGAGCTTAATTATGGTGATGATAAGGTTGAGTGTTTATGGGTAAGAATCAGGGGGAAGGCTAATAAGGCAGATATCATGGTTTGAGTCTGTTACAGAGAACCCAATCAGGATGACGAGGCAGACCAAATATTCTATAAGCAGCTAGGAGAAATCTCATGGTCACTAGTCCTTGTTCTCATGGGGAATTTCAGTTTACCAGATGTCTGCTGCAAATAGAATACAGAGAGAGGAAACAGATGAGGACGTTCCTGGCATGTGTGGAAGATAACTTCCTGACACAGCTGGTGAGTGAGCCAAGTAGGGAAGGTGCCCCACTGGACCTGTTGCTTCCAAACAGAGACAGACTTGTGGTTGATGTGGTGGTTGGAGGATGTCTTGTGGACAACAATCACAAATTGATAGTTTTCAATTCTTGGAAAAATATGGAGAAGGGTCAGCAGAACTGTTACCTTGGATTTCTGGAGGCCAGACTTTGTTTAGGAGACTGGTTGGCCATGTCCCTTGGGACGCAGTCCTGTAGGGCAAATGAACCCAAGAAGGCTGACACTATTCAAGAAGGAAAACTTAAAGCTGCAGGAGCAGGACATCCCCATGTGCTGAAAGACAAGCTGGTGAGGAGAGAAACCAGCCTGGTTGAACAGAGAACTTTCTATGAAACTCAAGAGGACAAGGAGTTTCTGGCCTCTGGAAGAAGAGTCAGGCCACTCAGGAGGACTACAAAGATATAGTTACTCCATACAGGAAGAAAAAATTGGAAGGGTCAAAGTCCAGCTACTTAACTTCGCTATTGCTATAAAAGAAAAGAAAAAATGTTTTTATAAATACATTAAGAACAAAATGAGGGCTCCATCCTATATTGGATGCAGGGGGGAAACATGGTGGCAAAGGATGAGGAAAAGTCTGATTCACTTCATGCTTGCTTTGCCTCAGTCTTTAACAGTAAGACCAATCAGACTTGGGGTACCCAGCCCCCTGATATGGAAGACAGGGACAGGGAGTAGAATGAAGCACCCATAATCCAAGGGGAAAAGGTTAGCAGCTACCTACCCCACTTAAACACTCATGAGTCTATGGGCCTGGATGGGATCCACTCAACGGTACTGAGGGAGCAGGCAGAAGTGTTCATCAAACCCCTGCCATCATTTATAAGCAGTCCTTTCTAACTGGGGGGTGCCAGTTGACTGGAGGTTAGCCAATGTGATGCCCATCCACAAGAAGTGCCAGAAAGAGGTTCTAGGGAACTATAGTCTGCCCAGGGAAGTGGAACAGACTGCCCGGGGAAGTCATGGAGTCACCATCCCTGGAGGTATTTCAAAGACATGTAGATGTGGTGCTTAGGGGCATGGGTTAGTGGCTGGACATGGCAGTGCTAGGTTAATGATTGGACTTCATGATCTTAAAGGTCTTTTCCAACCAAAACAGTTCTATGAATATGTAGAAAAAAAATAATCTTCTACAGCTTTGATAATAGGCCTTAGTGGTTTATTAATACACCTGTTCACATGTTTCACTCCATTCTCAACCTGAATTGATATGTCATCAATTTCTAGAGACTAGATCTCACGCACACCTTGTTCTCCTGGATTGAAGAGCACATACTATCAGATTTCTTTTCTTCTGTTGGTATATTCAAAAGGTCCTTTCATCAACTTTATAGTTGTATTTTTATAGTTTATAGTATTTCTATTTGTAAACTAATTGGGCCCAGTTTTAAGGAGTGTAGCCAGATCTAGACAAAATACTCTAATAGTGGTCTTTTCTGTATATGACAATAGCATCACAACTTTATTCTAGCTGACGATCTTCTGACACTAGATCTAAGTACTGTATTTATCTTAACTACACCACCACACATGACGTTTGCACTTTATTTCCTACACCCCGGCTCCTATCTCAGAATCACTTTTCCAGAAGACGGTTCTTCACCATAGGTACACATCTTTTTCCTTGGCATTCCCTATGACTTTATAAAGAAGTAAATTATTCATAGGTGCAGTCCTTATCAAGCTGTAGAAACCTGTTTGTGTAATTGACCTGTCCTCCAACTTGCATATTATTTGAGAACTGCATATGTGTTCATTTAACATTTCCTTTTGAACCGTTAATAACCAGCTGAGAAGCACCTGGCCAAGACCATCATGAGGAAGTATCAGGTGTTTGCTGGTTTGCTTTAGGAAAACAGGAATATTTTTTATTATTCAATATATGCTACACTTATGCACATACAAGCAAAGTTTCTTAATTAGCCTTCAAGCAAATAAGATGTATTAACAGTTTAAACATATCTGGTACCATTGCTTTCCTGGAGACAGTCTTAGCAAGTTAATAAAATCACACGCTGAGAAATTTTGAAGACTAAGTTAAGTGCTTAAGTATCTGCACTTCAAGATTTAGATGTTTAGATTTTACTATTACTTTAAATTTAAATATTGTTATGAAGTTTTTAAACTTGAGTTGGAGAAGAGGAAACAGTCAAGAAAAACAGCCATCAGTCATTCCAGCTGAGATAAACAGAGACTGAATAACTAAGTTTTAATATCTTTTTTTTCCTGGAAAAAATCTCTGTTTGTAATTTGCTAGATTAACTTGTTGGGGTTTTTGTTGGGGTTTTTTTGTTGTTTTATTTTCTTTTTTTAGTATTTGCCTGTCTGGAGAGATGCACAAAAACCTAAGGGAAAAGAAGATGTACTCAGTAGCATAGCATAAAATGTTCAGACACTGGGAAGAGATGACCTCATCCTATTTTTGCTTGAGTCGGCTGGTTATAAGAAGTGAGCTGGCCATGAATCTGTTCCAGCAATTCTTTGGAGAAGTCGAGTTCACCATTAAGAGGGGTAATGTAGTTCCTCCACATTAATGTACTAGATATTTTGGAAGTTTAAATTGTACAAAAATTAAAGGAAACTGGATGGTTAGTCGTCCCATAGGAACATTAACCACATCATAAAGGAATATATCACAGTATGCTCTGTAAGCAGTAAGAGAAATTATTCAAGGTACTTTTTTGCAGTAGGGAAAATTATTAAAAAAACAGGGAAAACAAATTCATTCCTGAATGCCCTTCTTTTGTCTTTGTAAGACATCATTTAGGAAGGGTGTTGCTTTTAATTCCTTTTCTAAGAAAAACAAAGAAAAAAATCTGCTTTCACTTAAAATCTAAAACTAAAATGAAAAGGATCTAATCTAAAAGTTATTTTCTATTGAGAGTGACTCTGCAAGTTCATCTTCTGCTCTTTATATTCTTGCTTTCTGTTCTCCAGCAGACTTAGATAAGTATCCCAAACCCACGAAACTCCGTGCAGCATTCAGCTTAGTTGATTATCTCTCCACAGTCAATCTTGTCACATTGGTCCAAGCCTCAACTTATGTCTTGGTCTGTTTTCCTTATAGCTGTTCTTTGAGTTTCAGCAAAAAAGCTGTATCCCTCTCTGGCTTCCCAGTAAAAACCTCAGACTAACCACACTACATTTCAAGCAAACTGGGAGAAGGCACTAGCTGAAATTTTGTAGTTCTTAGTTGTAGTCACACAAGTCTGATGAGGAGCGGCTGAGGGAATTGTGACTGTTTAGCCTGGAGAAGAGGAGGCTGAGGGGAGACCTTATTGCTTTTTATAGCTACCTGAAAGGAGGTTGTGGTGAGCTGGGGGTCAGCCTCTTCTTGCAGATAAGTAGCAATAGGACAAGAAGGAATGGCTGCCAGTTGTGCCAGGGGAGGTTCAGATTAGAAACGAGGAGAAATTTGTTCTCAGAAAGAGTGGTTGGGCACTGGAACGGGTTTCCCAGGGAGGTGGTGGAGTCACTGTCCCTTGGGATGTTCAAGGAAAGGTTGGATGAGGTAATTAAGGACATGGTTTAGTAAGTATTATGGGTGGTAGGGGGATGGTTGGACTAGATATTGGAGGTCTTTTCCAACATTAATGATTCTATGATTCTATTTCCAGAACTAATTCATCTGCCCACACTCGCTGATTCCAGCACAAAGCTATTTCCTCACCAAGCAGGACCATATATTTCTCCTTTTTAAAAGGAAATGAGATGCCATCCTGCAGTGGGGCTATAAGTCTTTCTCATTGCAGTGAGGCATAGGTACACCTGCACACAGAGATAACCTCTCTCTGATGTTTTGACTGGATACAGTAACAAACAAAACATATTTTCTCAAAATCTTTTATGTTTGCAATTCATACTTTCTGTCAAATGAACAAATGAAAAGTTAGCTCTATTGCTAGAGGGGTTTACTGGGTTGGGATATGCTTTGGGGTTTTTTAATCAAGACAACATTTTAGGGACTACAAATGATTTCTTGGCAGCTCTTTACAAGTGAAAAAAGTTAGAAATTTAGGGAGAAGATTTGTAAGTTTGGGGTTGGACTTGATGATCTCAAAGGTCTTTCACAACCTAGTGATTCTGTGATTCAGCGTGATTCTGTGATTCTTCAAACCTAATCCAAGACAATTTCATTAGATTTGGTCACATTTCTCTAAATAACTGCAGTGTAAATTTAATTCAGTTTCATTTCAAATGTCTAAGGGATGTTTGCAGTGTATCTGGGCACTTGTGCAACCAAATAATTTGGTTCTTCTTGCAAAAAGGGTTTATGCTCACAGCAAGATAGTAGCTGAGGTGAAGGTAAAAGGGCTGCATACCCTGATCCAAAGTTTGTGTGTTAAATTCTCCGTGTGTTTGCTTAACTAGGTAACAAATTTGGAAGTTTTGGGTTTGGTTTTTTCCACTGAGAGTTTTTAATACCTCATTCAGCACATCCTCATTCTCATAGTGAAAAATGGTCTTCAGTCATGGGATGCTGCATATAATGGAAGAGGTTTACATTACAAATAAGGTTTCTAGGATACACAAGCTCAGTAGAGACACTGAATCACCTTCTACACCATGAAGCAGTAAGCATGATGGTTTTCTCCAGACAAAATGGGGAACGGTTTGTGCATAACATGCAGCCTTTTTAAAATGTTTTTCCCAATGGGGTAATAAAACAGTTCTGAGAAGACACAGAAGGGAGGAAAATGTTGTATTCTCAGTTTGCCTTTGATTCGGAAATAGCAGCCGTGCCAAAGACATGAAGGGATGAGAAGTGTTTGGAAATGGAAAAATAAGCAGATTTAGGCTCCTGTAATTCAAACTCTAATAAGGGAAAATCCTAGCAACTGTGCTAGAGACAGAAGAATTATGAATATGAAAGAGCAAATTATAAATATAATTAATTCTAAGGAGGACCATAATTAGTTAACTGTATAATGGGAGGGAGATTGTTGCTTCCTCTACACTCCTGAGCAGCAAGCAGCCAGGCACCTTGATACACCCTGACAGGAATTTCTGTATTATAAGAAGCTTATTTGTTTCACAGAGATGCTGCCTGATCTTTCAAAGTAGGACTTTCACCTCTCCGTCTCTCACAGGACGTATCACAGAATCTTAGAATCATGGAATGGTTTGGGTTGGAAGGGACCTCAAAGCCCATCTAATTCTAACCCCCTGCCATGGGTAGGGACACCCTCCACTAGACCAGGGTGCCCAAAGCCCCATCCAACCTGGCCTTGAACCCTGCCAGGGATCCAGGAGCAGCCACAGCTTCTCTGGGAAACCTGTGACAGGGCCTCACCACCCTCATAGTAAAGAATTTTTTCCTCATATCTGATCTAAATCTCCTCTCCTTGAGTTTAATGCCATTTCCACTTGTCCTATCATTCCATGCCCCTGTAAACAGTTGCTCTCCAGCTTTCTTGTAGCCCCTTCAGGTACTCTAAGGTCTCCCCATGTCTCAACAAGCCAAACTCTCAGCCTGTCTTCACAAGAGAGGTGCTCCAGCTCTCTGATCATCTTTATGGTCTTCTCTGGACTTGTTCCAACAGCTCCATGTCCTTCTTGTATTGAGAACCCCAGATGTGGGCGCAGTACTGCAGGTGGGGTCTCACCAGAGTTACAGTGGCAGAATCCCCACCCTTCTTCTGCTGGTTCACACAGTTCTTGATGCAGCCCATGTCACAGTTGGCTTTCTGGGCTGCAAACATATTGCCAGCTCATGTTGAACTTTACATCAATCAACACCCCAAGTTCTTCTTCTCAGGGCTGCCCTCAATATTGCCTTGAATTTATGATGCACATTTTCATGGAAATTCATGTGATAATATACAGTACTTTGATTTTAATTTTATTACATTTTCAGATTTAAGAGACTACAAACAAGGTTCTACTTTCCCTTCAGCAAAAGAAACTTCAGTTTATTAATATTGGTCATTTAATAGGTCCATACTTTGCCACTCTCTGGAGTTTCATATTTGCTCTTAAAGGCTTAACAACAAAAAATATCCCTGTGAGCAGTGATATTAGTGTGGTATTGTCTGTATCACTGGCTTGTTTGCTTAATTGGCTTTGCACAGGCAAAAAAATAGAAGTGGTAAGTTCTTAAACATGTGTTTTTAGTTGGTTTCTTCACTATAGTTCAAAAGCAGAAATTTCTGCTGATAACTAAAACATCCTCAAGCACAAGACATAACACTCAGACCCCTGAATACCACAACACAAAGACATTAATTCTCGGTCTGACTGTGAGCAATTTATTTCACTTTTATGAGCCTTATTTGGTTCATTACATGAAAACGAGCAACAAAATGGTTTTGTAGTTGCTTTTAAAGCAATTTCAGGTCCTCGAACATTAAAAAAATATACGACAGCAGATCGTTCATGGCTTGAAAAATTTTGTCTCACTGTGGTTTGTTCATGATAGACTTGATCTTAGCTCATGGTAGTACTTTAAAAATGCTGTTTTCTTTAGTAGAAAATCATAAGCTCGGGTTTTTTTCTTTGTCTGTGTAGTTAAAGAAGATATTTAAGCCAGTTAGCATTTTGCTCTTTGTAAATAATTGTCTTGCCTGTATCTTCCTGCTCTAGTTCTTCAAAGGCTGAAAGAAGGCACCAGAAATTGTACCCTTCTAGGAGGCTGGCAAGCAAGTAAGGTTTTTTTTACATGAATATCTGTAAAAATAGGTACAATCATCTACTTGGAGCAGAGAATATCATTTTGCTTGGTGTTGAATTTCTATAGGAAATGGCCTCAAGTTATGCTAAGGAAGGTTTAGATTGGATAGTAGGGGAAAAAAAATCTTCACTAAAAGTGTTGTCAAGCACTGTAACAGGCTGCCCAGGGAAATAGTTGAGTCACCAGCCCTGGAGGTATTTAAGGAATGTGTAGATGTGGTACTGAGGGACATGGGTTAGTGATTGGACTTGGCAGTGCTAGGTTAATGATTAGACTTGATGATCTTAAAGGTCAATGGGATGAGGTTTAACAAGGCCAAGTGCAGAGTCCTGCACATGGGACATAACAACCCCATGCAGCACTACAGGCTTGGGGGAGACTGGCTGGAGAACTGTCAGGCAGAGAAGGACCTGGGGGTAATGGTTGACTGGAGACTAAATATGAGTCAGCAGTGTGCTCAGGCAGCCAAGAAGGCCAATGGCATCTTGGCTTGTATCAAAAATAGTGTGGCCAGTAGGTCTAGGGCAGTGATTGTGCCCCTGTACTCAGCATTGGTGAGGCCACACCTCGAGTACTGTGTCCAGTTCTGGGCTCCTCATTACAAGAAGGAAATCAAGGTCCAGGTTGGAGGTTGAGTCACCTTCCCTGGATGTGTTTAAAAAAAGGGTAGATGAGGTACTTAGGGATATGGTTTAGCACAGGACAGGAACGGTTGGACTTGATGATCTTAAAGGTCTTTTCCAACCTTGTAATTCTGTGATTCTGTGATTCTCTGTTTTTTCCAACCTAAATGATTCTGTGATTTTATGATTTTTTATATCACAGTGGACACGGTCTTACCACTCAATAATGGAGAAAGATCTCTCTCTCTAAGTCATCTACTAACCAACAATACAGGACCAGCTAATTCAGCATGATTTATATATTTCTCATTGAATATTCAGAGGAAGATTAAATAGTCTGAAAAGTCTTGTGAGAAGTTGAAGCACACAGCAGTAAACCATAGACCATATACAAATATAAAGTGGAAATGACAGTTGTTAGAGTTGCTGAATACTCTTGTTCTCTGTCCAAATCAATCCATTCTCAGTCCATTGCAAAAATTATAAAGTGGGTGGGAGGAACATCTTCAGTCTCAGATCTTCGAGGAATCACTCAGAGAAGTTTATTTTATAAATTAATTAGACTGTGTATTAAAATTCATTCTTATTTCAGTTCTGATCCTTCGGTTACTACCAAATCATCACACAGCTTCATTCTTAAAATACCTAGATACTTTTTTCTGTTATCCAGCTTTACAAACATATTTACGATCTCTGAAATCAACCCTGAATTTGTTCCAGTGCTCTCTTTTAGTTTAAATTTCTCTTTTTCTCAGCTGTTCTTTACCAACACATTTACAAGGACCAACAACTGAAAGGTTTTGCTAAGCCTAAGTTGGAACAGGGACATTCTCCAGGGTAGCCTGAAGTCTTGCATCCCAGATGTCTACCACAGCTGGGTTATGACTCCCTTTCTGGGAAGAGACCACAATCACAGACAGGTTGCCAGAGCCTTGGTCAATGGCATTAATACTTCCTTCTCTCTGGTGGAAATATGTTGTCCAATATATCACAGCATTGTGTTTGTTGTTTTAAAATTCTTTACTGAAGCCCAGATAAGGGAAATTTATTGCATTTCCTTTATTTAGCAAAACACAGAAATCTTATCAAAGAGAATGGTTGAGTTACTGAATATTGTTTGCTCTTGGGAAATTCATGTTGCTTTTTCTGTTTCCCACACACCATCCCATGGGTAAGAGTCTTTCTTCTTCAAATTACATTGTAAAGGCTTTTGTATAACTGAGTCTAATATATTCAAATACTGTTTTATCTTCTCTAAAAGTTATACATAACACCCCTCTCTCACCTTTCCCCTTCTTCACTCCACCATTTGGCAATAATCCTCGCTAATATTGTGATGTTTAATACAGTGAGACTATCAGAATTCCAGAATGAAACATAGCCTATTGTACCCATATATTCACTCAAGGACAACAGAAAGGGCTTCTTCAAATACATTACAGACAAAACTAACACCAGAGGCAATGTAGGCCCTCTGATGAATGAGGTGGGTGCCCTGATGACAGGATAATAAGAAAGCAGAGTTGCTGAATGCCTTCTTTGTCTCTGTCTATACTGATGGAGACTGTCCTCAGGAGCTCCAGACCCCTGAGGCCCCAGAGGAAGTCAGGATAAAGGAACAGTTTGCCTTGGTTGATGAGGACTGGGTTAGGGATAAATTATGCAATCTGAACATCCATAAATCCATGGGTCCTGACGGGATGCACCAGCAGGTGCTAAGGGAGCTGGTGGAAGTCATTGCTAGGCCACTCCCCATCATCTTTGCTAAATCCTGGGAAACAGGAGAGATGCCTGAGGACTGCAGGAAAGCAAATGTTACTCCAGTCTTCAAAAAGGACAAGAAGGAGGACCTCAGTAACTACAGACTGGTCAGCCTCACCTCCATCCCTGGGAAGGTGATGGAACACCTTGGTGCTGTCTCTAGGCACATCAAGGATAAGAGGGTCATTAGGAGCAGTCAACATGGTTTTACCAAGGGGAAATCATGTTTGACCAATCTAATAGCATTTTATGAGGACATAACCAAGTGAATAGATGATGGTAGGGCAGTAGATGTGGTCTACCTTGATTTTAGTCAAGCCTTTGACACTGTCTCCCACATCATCTTCCAGTTAAACTGAGTAAGAGTGGTCTGGAGAATTGGGTAGTGAGGTGGATTGTGAACTGGTTAAAGAAGAGAAGTCAGAGAGCTGTGGTCAATAGGACAGAGTAAAGCTGGAGGCCTGTATCTAGTGGAGTCCCTCAGGGGTTGGTGCTGGGACCTGTACTATTCAATATATTCATCAACGACCTGGATGAGGGAACAGAGTGAACCATCAGCAAGTTTGCTGGTGAATGAAAACTGGGAGAGGTGGCTGACACTTCAGAAGGCTAGGCTGCCATCCAGTGAGATCAGAACAGGCTGGAGAGTTGGGCAGGGAGAAGTTTAACGAGTTTTAACAAGAGCAGGTGTATGTCTTGCATCTGGGGAAGAACAACCCAAGGTACCAGTATAGGTTGGGGATGATCCTGTTAGAGAGCAGCGTAGGGGAGAAGGACCTGGGGGTCCTGGTGGACAGCAGGATGACCATGAGCCAGCAATGTGCCCTCATGGCTAAGAAGGCCAATGGCATCCTGGGGTGTATTAGAAGGGGTGTGGTTAGTAGGTCAGGAGAGGTCCTTCTCCCCCTCTACTCTTCCCTGGTGAGACCACCCCTGAAATCTTGTGTCCAGTTCTGGGCCCCTCAGTTCAAGAAGGACATAGAACTCCTTGAAAGAGTCCAGCACAGGGCCACCAAGATGATGAAGGGAATGGAACATCTTCCTTATGAGGACAGGCTGAGGGAGCTGGACCTATTTAGCTTGGAGGAGACTGAGGGGTGACCTTATTAATGTTTATAAATATGTGAAGGGTGAGAGTCAGGAGGATGGAGCCAGGCTCTTCTCAGTGATGGCCAGTGAAAGGACAAGGAGCAATGGGTGCAAGCTGCAGCATAGGAAGTTCCATGTGAATGTCAGGAGGAACTTTTTCACTGTGAGGGTGACAGAGCCCTGGGACAGACTGCCCAGAAAGGTTGTGGAGTCTCCTTCTCTGGAGACGTTCAAACCCGCCTGGATGCGTTCCTGTGTGATTTAGTCTGGGTGATCCTGCTCTGCCAGGGGCATTGGACTAGGTGATCTTTTGAGGTCACTTCCAACCCCTGTCATTCTGTGATATGCTCTCTCCCTTAGATGCTAAGCATTTTGAAATGAGCTTCCATTTCTGGCCATTTTAATAACCAGTGTAAACAACATTGATTGAATGGAACGAGTTGCAGTAGTTTGTAATGTGATATCTAAGATCTTGTTTAGAATTTCTAAGAAAAGGAAAACAAATGTTTCCCATATCAGAGAGCAGCAAGAGCAGGACTGCATGAGGGAGGATGAGCTGCATGTGGCCACAGCAAAGGGGTGGTTCATGTCCCACGTATCTGAGCAGAGCAGGATGCTGGTAACAGGATCCATCAGCAGCCCCAGACAAGTGCAAGTGATTAATCCAGTCCAGCATGTATCTAAGGGATCCAGAGACAGGCTGGAGACAGGACTAGAGACATGTTGACAAGATAGGTCCAAAATCCAGGCAAGAGACAAGGCTATGTATGCATACCATATAGCTGAGGCAAGGCATAAAGAGATAGCCCAAGTTTAGATGGAGCAAAAGGTGCATGGAGGCAGGTCCCAAGGTGAGGTCAGTCAGGACAATTAAGGCCTGCTAGTGTGCTCAGACATCATGGTGGTCTTGGAAAGCAGTACCTACCCTACATGGTTTTGACAAGAAGAAGCTCTAGAAAAGTAAAGGATAAACAATCTAAACTTGGTAAAGAGACTGGAAATAGTGCATCTATCTGCATGAACCCTTTCACAGTCGCCCGTTTCTGCATGCAGCAGAAGACAGAAAAAACCCTTCACTGTTGCTCTTATCTGCCCTCTAAATCTTTTCCATGGTCAGCAAGATCCCAAGAATCAAATGCTATTACACATTTCTCTTCTTCATTTAAATGCCATCTAGTCCTGGCTGCAAGAGAGATGGACAAAACTCCAGGAGAGTGAAATCAAGAACAAAAGCATTGAATGCAGTCATATTTTTTTAAAAAAAGGGAGGGGGGGTGCATGGAGGGGGACAGAGATGCTACAGTCTTTTAGTTGTTTCCATTTGTCCTTTTGGGGAAACAAAAATGTTTCTTGTTGAGGGTAGCAGTCTTGAGAAATTTTTGACACCTGTATAAGAATGTTTTGTTAAATTATGGTGCTCATTCTTTACAATGTCATTTCGCAGGCCAACTTTTATTGACTCTGTAAAGTGATCAAGGTTACTCTGAGATAGTCCTGTTAATTCTGAAGTTTCAAATGGAGCCAGGAGAGGCATAGAAAATATATGCTGGGCAAACATGACAACAAGATTTCAAGTCACTTTTCAGGGCAGTCCTGCTTTTACATCAGCCACTTAATCCCTGGCCAAGTTTAAAACACAGGATGTCCCTAATAAGCCTAAGACTGCATTTCTGGACACACTGTAAGGACAACTACAGGTCTAATGGACGGTATGGAGAAGAGTAAGGGTGTAATTCTTAAAGTAGGACCTGCTTCTGCAGCTGAAACAAACTGTATTTGTTGCAGCAGAAATTTGTAAAATTATGAAGGCAAGCCTGTAGCCTCAGACAAATGTTTATTATTTTTATTAGACTATGGCTCACATGCTCCAAAATAAAACAAAGCTGTGATTTATCAATGCTTTATCTCTTTTTTGCACTAATTTGACCAGTTTGAATTTCCATTACATTTAAGTACAACCTGTAAAGAAGCTCACTTGTCTGACTCTATTAACAGTTTTCTACTACTAGAGACCTGCTGTATAAAAATGCATCTAGATAGAATGAATGGTTTTAAAACATCAAAATCAATGGCAGTTTCTAACAATCACCTCAGTCTTCTGCCACTGTTTCTTTTTAAAATTACATGTGCATTTGGCTCAGTTTCCAAATTCCCAGTAAATGTAGGAGCTGGCATAAGTTCTTACTGTGAAGAGAATCTCACCAGGGGTCGTACAAGGTGAAAATATTGCAGCAATGTTTTCTGTTTCATTTCCAATGCAGCAGCAGATAGACAGAGACTGTAATGGCAGGGGAAACATATTTGGGTTTCGAAGGATTCTGGGGTTTGTGGATAAAAGTGCATGGGTGAACCAGCAGGTGGGTGTTCAGCCTCCAGCCATGGAATGTTAATGGCAACTTCTCAAGTTTCCAAATTTGGAAGAAAGGGGATGTACGGCACAGGAATGGGAAGCAAAAAAGTTCTCTCAGGTAATTATGTCTCAAATTAATTTTTCCCCCCTTATTACCTTACACAGAAACACTGACATTTTTTTATTAGTGTTTCCAAATCTCTCTATGTATTTTTTCTCTGTTTCATAATCACTCTTTCCCACTTTCCCTTGCCTGCTCTGGCACAAGCCATTGACAGGTGTTACTGTAACGTTCGTCACTATATTGCAGAGGTAGTACAAAATCTGGTGACAAACCTAAAGCATGGCTGTAGTCATGGTGCTTTGCAATTAAGACAAGGTTGATGAGGGAATAGGTTTCTCTCGCACAAAGTTTACATTTCATAGATGACTACAGGTTGTATCAAAAGGAAGCAGATGGGGATGTCATGATATTTTTTCATAGTGAAAGTCCTAAAATGCTCTAAGGCAAATAAAAACAAACAAACAAACCAACCTAATGATATACAGACCGCTAATACTTCCCCTGCTGTGAAACACAGCTTTAATTAAATATACTCAGAGTTAACCAACTGCAGATTGGAGTCAGTCCTGGGACTGAAAGGTCACCAGTGAAAGATCAACAGTGACAGCCCACAGTCACATTAGAAAAGAAAACAAAACAACAAACCTGCTTCTTGGGCAGTGCTTGGGAAAAGAGGCATTTTCTCATGGATAATCTGCAAAGTACTCCCCAGTTCTGCAATTTAAAGCATAAAATAGCTATCAAAAATAAATAAACACCACCAGCAGCACCCAAGGATGCCAAATTTCAGATGATGGTGGCTTCAGCTGCAGGGTAGAAAAGGTTCCCAGGACAGCCTGATTTCTCTTTGAAAAGTCACCTCTCACTCCCTCTCTTTTTCTTTAGCTTCCCCTTGGGACCTGCCAAGCCCATTAGCATTTCCTCCAGAAGAATTTTTGATATGCCAAGGAGTAACTCCCAAAGGGAATGAGCCTTCACTAGGGACAGAAAAGGGCATCTGGTTCAAATCAAATCCTGGATCAGAGAGTAGGAATATTTTGCCTTTGCTGATACCAGACCTCTGCTGTTTCCAGGGAACAGAATGGGGCACAGAATGCCAGTTCAATTAAGCAGCGTTGTTGTTTCCTCTCAACTCCAGCAGGGAAGTTAGCTCTTGCAAGGCAGAGACTCCTGGGAGCCACTAGTTCCTTGCAATGTGACCTTGGGCAAGATTCTTCATGTTCTCATACCTCAGTTAACTGGCAAGAGTGTTGAAGTCTTAATTAATATGGGAAAGACATGAAGGTGACTAGAAAAAGCACAGTTTTGGCATTATTATTTTCTCATTTGGACTAGCTGATGCATCTCTGACCCTATTGATCAACTTCCAAAATTGCTTCAGTTTTAATGAAATGCAGTGACTGTATGAATATGCTAATTTATAAACTGAGAGTCACTATACAACTAATCTAATCAAATCTAGAAGATTGCTGAAAGAAGTCAGGACTCCCAATCTCCTTTATGCTTGAGTGCTACTTCGTGCTTATGCTTTCCTGATGGCTCCATGAGCTGGTAGAGCTCACTAAAGGCAGGAAAAAAACATCTACCCCCATTAAACAAATAATTCTGTTGGAGCTATAGAGCAGACCCAACAGCATGTAGGAAACAGAAGGAGCAGGAGCACATTTCCAGGGAGCTGGTGTAGGGTGGAACAGGGAGCAGCACCTCCAGCCGGGTATCAGTGAGCTTACCTTGTCCCACCTCAGCCTTACACATGAAACATCTCCTCTGTCCAAGCAGATATCTCTACAAATTATTCAGATTTCAGATAAGGAGCACAGGGTCTTTTCCAGAAACAAGGGGTAACCTACAGAAGTTATCACACACATAACAGTATGGGTTGGAAGGAATCTCTGGAGATCACCTAGTCCAACCGCCCTGCTAAAGCAGGATCACCCCTAGCAGGGTAAACAGGATTATGTACAGGCTGGTTTTGAATCTTGCCGGAGAAGGAGACTCCACAACCTCTCTGGGCACCCTGTACCAGGGCTCTGTCTCACTCACAGTGAAGAAATTTTTCCTTATGTTCAGATGAAACTTCCTGTGTTCCAATTTATGCCTATTGCACCTTGTCCTGTCACTGACACTGTTGAGAAGGCCCCATCCTCTTGACATCCAACTGTTAGATATTTATAAGTATTGATGAGATCTCCTATCAGTCTCCTCCAGGCTAAACAGCCTCAGGTCTCTTAGTCTTTCCTTATATGTGAGATGCTCCAGTCCCCTCATTATCTTGGTAGACCTCCACTAGACTCTCTCCAGTAGTTCCCTGTCTGCCTTGAACTGGGGAGCCAGACCTGGACAGAATTCTCCAGAAGTGGACTCACCAGAGCAGAGTAGATGGAGACAAACTCCCTCCACCTGCTGGCCACACTCTTCTTAATTCACTCCAGGACACCATTGGCTTTTTGGCCACAAGGGCATGTTGCTGACTCGTGGAGAGGTGATGTCCACCAGGACTCCCAGGTCTTTCTCTGTAGTGCTACTTCCAAGCAGGTCAACCCCTGACCTGCTTGTGGTTATCCCTCCCCAGATGCAGGACCCTACACTTGCCTTAAAATTCAGCAACAGTTTTAAAAACAAGCCCTTGTAAGCCTGCTTGGCACCCTGTGGTCCTGGAAGCCATTTCTTGTGCTTTCCTTTACTTATTTCTTTCAGAGCTCTTTATAGAGACTGGAGGAGTGACACAGGAAAGTATAAGACAAAATTTAAAGTCTCTAATAAATATTTAAATCATTCCTTCATAATTGTACTATGGCATCAAGACAGCTTGCAAGTTAACTGGAGCTGATGAAGAGCAAAGGAGAAGGGAGGAATTTGGTAGCCTGTTTCAGAGGGAAAAAAGCCTTCACCTTTTGCTCAATTTTCAACTCTCAATGTTTTTCCAGTGACAATTGTTAAGGAAAAAGAAATAATGGAGCAAAATAATTGCTTTCTCTTTCAAAATAAAATTTCAGCTGGGTGTGTTGGTTTTTTTTTTTTCCCTTGAACATTGTCCCATGGCTCAGAGACTGGTGCTACAGGCAGGGCTTTGACTTCTTTGGTCATGGCTGGTTTTATAAGACAACGGGCCTGACAGGGGTATGTGGGAAGGGGGGGCAGGGTTCTAGGAAGCCAATTAGCTGGTCTCATCCACAGGGCTTTAAACTAGATTCAAAGGGGGATGGGATTGTTGCTGGGTTCCCAATAGTGAGGCAGTGTTAGGGTAATAATGAGAACCAGAAGACCTCACAGCCCCCTAAGGCAAAAACAGTGTGCTCGGCTTGCTCCCTGAAGTGCCTGTACACCAATGCACACAGGATGGGGAATAAACAGGAGTTGGAAATCTGTGTGTTGTCAAGGGGTTATGACCCAGTTGCAATTACAGAGACATGGTGGGACAACTCACATGACTGGAATGTGGCCATGGATGTCTATGTCCTTTATAGGAAAGACAGGTCAAGGAAAGGAGGTGGAGTTGCTCTCTATGTAAAAGAGCAACTAGAATGTATTGAGTTCTGTCCAGGGGTGGATGAGGAATGAGTTGAGAGTTTGTGGGCAAGAATTAAAGGACTGGCTAACATGGGTGATACTGTTGTGGGTGTCTATTACAGGCCGCCTGATCAAGAGGAGGAAGTTGATGAGGCCTTCTACAGGCCCCTGATAGTAGCTTTGCAATCACAGGCCCTGGTTCTTATGGGGGATTTTTAATTACCCAGATTGCTGGAAGGCCAGCATGGCCAGCACAGCCAGCTGCTCACAGTCCAGGAGGTTCCTCCAGTGTATTGATGCTAACTTCCTAATGTAAATGGTGGATGAGCCTACTAGGAGAGGAGCGTTGCTGGATCTTGTACTCATTAACAAGGAGGGACTGGTTGAAGTGGTGAAGGTTGAGAGTAGACTTGGCTGCAGTGACCATGAGGTGGTGGAATTCAGGATCTTATGCAGTAGGAAGAGAATATCAAGTAGGACTGCAACCCTGGACTTCAGCAGGGTTAGCTTTGGCATTCAAACCCTGCCTGGGTGGTTTCCTGTGTGATTTAGTCTAGGTGATACTGATCTGGCTGGGGGGTTGGACTAGATGACCTTTTGAGGTCCCTTCCAACTCCTAATGTTCTGTGATTCCGTAATATTTTCAACACTCATCTCCAAGAAAGGGAAGGGAGAAAAGTAAAGGAAAGAGAAAAATCACAATTCAGTAAAAAAAAAAGAATTCTATTTCATCTTCTGTTCATTAAGCCTCCCTTTGCACGGTTTCAAAAGTTGGGATTTGTTTACTTAATTCAAGTTATTTAATTTAAAAATGTTTTTTGTTAATATTGCAAAGTCACCCTGGAAGAAAAATAAAAATGTTTCAGCAGTTGTTTTGGTCCAAGGCTCCATTCATGCTCCATTATCAAATTTGTAAAGTAAAAATATCCCAGCAATGCCAGAAAAATTTTACCTTATCCAAGCTTCCTCTAATCTTACTTGTTCCTTGAAATTCAAACTAGCACCTACAGCTACTGATGAATCAGATTAATAAATCTACAGCGCACAGGCATACTAACACATTAATCTCTGTCTTTGGCTCTAAATTAAGTTAAGAGTTATGATTGGTTATTCTGTGGTATTTAAAAAATTAAAAATTGTTCCTTCTCATGAATGCCCTTGCTTTTATAAGAAGCCTGATGAGAACCAAACTAGATTTCCTTGAAATTATTTTTCTTCAGCTTATTCCCACCCTTTTTTGGATTCCTCTGAAGTTGGAACTTGTCATATTTGTTATATAATAATTGAGCAATCTTCTATTTTTACCACCCTTAATCCTTATTTTTAAGGTTCATCTACTAAGTGTCCTAAAGAGGAAAAAAAAAAAGCTCTCGCTCCAGAATAGACACACGGAGTTGATGAGTTGAAAGGGCCTGTCAGGCAATGTTGCAAAGACAATTCTATGCATCCCCTTAAAAGAGCAGATCTAGGAAGCATTACAAAAATATCAATTAACATGCATTCCCCCTAACTGATGGAACAGAAGGCATGTGTCCTTCAGAGATCTGGCCTGCCATCTTCAAATCTGTGTTTGAAATTAAGTTTAATTAACCCCAGAGGTTAACTCAAAACATTTAGCATCCCACTAATTTCCACCGTGAATCCCTTGGAAACAAGGGGCTAACAAACATATCCCAAAATTAAGTACTATTGGTTTTTAGCAGAGGGAGAGACAGCAGACATTTCCTGACCTATATCAATAATAACATAACTTCAGCTTCAGCAAAGAATACAGTATGTTATCCGATGGAGTGTGTGCAATGGCTCAGGTCCATTGGAAGCTGACCAGTTGCCCTTCATTGTGTGTAGGGATGTATCTGCTTTGTTTGTGGTGCAGCAGGTATGTTCTCTTTCCACACTGTGCATCCACCCAACAAAGATAGTGCTGTGGCATGTGGCAGCTGCAATAAAGTCCTTGCTCTGAACCGGGGAAAACGAAGCAGAGCTCATCAGTATTTTCCTTACTTAGGAAAAGTACTGTAAGAATACTGTTCATGTAGGTATTAGCAGAGCCCTTTCTCGTAGAAAAATTGAGTAGACTGTCAGTCTACTTCTGAGGAAGATTCTCAGTGGGAATATATCAACTAGTCAACTGGCTATCTGTCCTTATGCCTTTTCCTCCTGCCGTCATGCCCTTTCCTGAAGGCTAATTGCAATGTTTCTGGAATCTGAGCCTTTTCTGAGACAGAATTCACTCAGGACAGAAGGGAACAGGGGTGTGTTACCCCCTCGAGCAAATGAAGCAGCCGTGATGACTGGGACCTTCATTTTTTTGTATTTATTCATATGTGTGTTTTTAGGCACATTTGTATTTTTTTATCTTTCTCCCTTTTTTATATTGTACAATCCCCAAATTTCCAGTGGTAATCAAAGTAAAAGAAAAACAAGACACACACATAAACAGCACTGAACCTAGTCATATGCATTTTGTAATACAGGAAGAGCAAAATGTTTTAAAGATTTGGGAGGTGTTTCTAAATTTTAATCAGTTTCAGACTCGATAGGCTACAAAGGCTGTGAGATCAGCAAGGTTTCAGTCTCAACCATGACATGGGATGAAGGCTGAGGCTGTTTGCTTGTGCAGTGATGAGCCCCATGCCGCTCTGGTGGACTATTCTGTGTGCTCCAGCTGTTTAGGTGAAAGCAGGAACAACAGCATTGACCAGATCAGAGCTTCCAGCTTCATTGGCCCTTCCATCAGTGAGGTGTCCCAGTGAATCATAAGCCTCATGCAGTAAGAAGCCAATCTGCCCTTTACACAACAGAGACAATCCATGAACAGCCCCATCCTCTGTGTGGCATGGACAGAAGGACAACTAGGGGCAGCAGCTTGGTTAGTTGTGCCAAGTTTTGCCATACTCTATCCCTTCCTTTGGGATCTATGCGATTTTCTGTGGGTCCAAGGAAAGTTGAGGGAATCCATGCACAGAAATATCTAAGACACCTGAATCTCATTGATATGTTTGCTGTGGCTAAATTATTTCACAGGGTAGCACAACTAAGTACATCTAGTTAAGACATGGCTTTAAATAAGATGCAGGAAACTTTACAGGGCTTTAATGCAATTTTTGATTGAGATTTTATTTATAAGGCAACTGGAATACTGTGATTGCAGTCAGAAGGGCTCCTTCCTTTCTAAACAGGCACATTTTTGGTAAAAAAATGGTTAACTTTCATTTTTTCATAGCCTCAGTTACTGTGACCCAGAATGACTCATGTTTACAAGTATTGCTGTGATTCTGCAAGGCCACCAATTAGCTTTTATGCAGCTTTTCAAAGGTGCCACAATTTGCAAATTTTACCCCAGTATGAAACAAGTAACCAAATCACCCCTAACTGCAGACATTAACACTTTAAACTGAGGCAATGCCATTAACATGACAGTAATGCTTTCTTGGCCTCACAATATGATGAAGCTAGGTCAGGGCTTTACAGCCTTTGCCCTCCCAGAATGGGTCAAAACTTCCTTTTTATTTTTAAAAAAATATTAATAATTCATATTAATGTACTGAACATTCATTTGTTGTATCAAACTTCAAAATCAGGGTAAATTTAGCAGATGCTCAGATAAACATCTGTAGCTCTTGTTAAAATAATAAAAACAAAATTTGTTTTCTTGGAAGGTCAGCCTAAATGTCATCATCTGTCTGCCTTATTCTCAAAGATAGGATTTCTTGAGAGAAACAATTCATGTGAAACTGTTTAGTGACATAAATTCCCAGTCCCAAAGCTACCAAGAGCGTCTCCTGGCTGAAGATCATACCTGGCTCTCATACAGATATCCTGATTTGTCCTACCCTTGAGAAAGAGCTTGGAAATTATTACCTTTTATTTAATATTAAAAAGAAAGAAAATCAATATTAAAACCAAAATAGGACAAGAGCTACTTTGAAAAATAAGCAGTTATGCTCAGATTAAACATATTGTGTATACTTAAAAAATACAATGTGTGAAAAGAATGGCTTACATAAGGCAGGATATAAACACTGGTTTTATTCTTGCAGCATAACAGTTTATTTCTTGTTAGTCATAAAACTAAGGCGATTTACTTCTCAGTTGCAGGCATCTAACACTGGTTATCAGGTTCATCACCACCCTTCAGCAGGCAGGTAGAAACCACAACAGAACCAATAATTTTTAATTGTATGACCAGACTTTCAAGAATCTTGGCACAAATTTTGAGGCAAGGATTCCTGTGGTGTCAGCATTACATCGACATTGCACTCTGCCACGGAGCATACTGAAAACAAGTTAGGTTGCCTGCAAGAAGCAGCCCAGCCATGGTAAGTCTGAGATTGACATGGGCTAATTTACCCTGCAGAGAATCTGAACACAGCCTCAGAAACAAAACAAGCTGTGTTAGTTCAGATGTCTTATCTAAATTACTTTTTTTTTTGAGGATCCAGACACCCAGAGTAGCTCTGGACAAGTGAATCTTTACCTACAATACTTACAACCCCCTGGATGCCAGCAAGTCTTTTTTACTTTGATTCTTTATTTCATTGCTTTAATTCCCCAACCAAACTACAATGTTAATGCCTGTTTCATTTATAGGGTTTTTTTTAATGTTTTTGAGTATAAAATATTTCAAAATATTTCCCATTATAGCAATAGGACAGTATAAGCAGGCAATATTTTTCTGGTTTTGTACTTTAGGTTGTCAGCTTGACAGTATAGTACCAAGCTCATAGGGAACCTGATCTGATCAGATGTTTGTAAGTGTTATTGCTGTATAAATAATAAAATAATGTCTGAATCTCTCAATTTTTGGGACTGACGACTATTAGTGAGAATCATAGAATCTTCTGAGTTGGAAGGGACCCATAAGGATCATGATGTTCAACTCCTGGCCCCACACAGGCCCAGCCAAGTCAGAGCATGGGACTGAGGGCATCATCCAGATGCTTCCTGAACTCAGTCCAGCTCAGTGCTGGAACCACTTCCCTGGGGAGCCTGTTCCAGTGCCCCACCCCCCTCTCAGTACAGAACCTCTTCCTAACATCCAACCTAAACCTTCCCTGTCACAGCTTCATGCCGTTCCCTTGGGTTCTGTCCCTGGTCCCCAAAGAGAGGAGATTGGCACCTGCCCCTTCACTCCCCCTTGTCAGGAAGCCACAGACCACAATGAGGTCTCGCCTCGGCCTCCTCTTCTCCAGGCTGAACAAACCCAGGGACTCTCCTCATAAGACTTCTTCTCCTCCAGAACTTTCATCATCCTCATTGCCCTCCTATGGACACTCCCCAAGAGTTTTCTGTCCCTCTTGTACTGTGGCACCCAAAACTGCACCCAGGACTTGAGGTGCAGCCATACCAGTGCAGTGTAGAGTTATTTTGTATAAAGAATAAATCTTAGAAGGCCAAAATGACCAGACTTGGTTATTTCATTGACATTAGTATATAAAACGAAGCATCTATAGATCCATTACCAATCCTGGGGCATAGTTCCATGCTGCAGCATTCCTATTGCAGTTCACATCTCCTGTTCAAACACCCCAAATATAAACCCATTTCTATCACAGTGTATAAATCAAAATATTTCTAGCAGTTTGCAAGTTCCTTTTAAAGAAGCCAATACATTCAAAGCCATCTTTTGTCCCCAGTACAGAGTACATCCTTGGGGAACACCTTCAGAATTCAATTTGAGCAGTCTTTTTAAATACATGCTGCCAGCTAATACCATGATGGTAGCAAAACTGCCACTGCAAAGCATTATAAGATTATGACTTAACTAAATGCTTCAGTTTCAACATAGAAAAGGATTTAAAAAACTTTTATTATAAATAGTTATGCATAGATCAGGCCATTTAGTGCAAAGGTTTTATAAGCATTAGAAATATCCAACACTTAATAAAATAATCAGAGAAAATAGAAATAAGGTAATATAAATCAAATTAGCCAAAGACAACTTCTCTATTGACTTATTAAAATCACAGACTGGTTTGGGTTGAAAGGGACCTCAAAGCCCATCTAGTTCCAACCCCCTGTCCTGGGCAGGGACACCCTTCACAAGGCCAGGTTGCCCAAAGCCCCATCCAATCTGGCCTTGAACCCTGCCAGGGATCCAGGGGCAGTCACAGGTTCTCTGTGCCAGAGCCTCATCACCCTTACAGGCACAGAATTTCTCCCTAATATCTGTTCTAATTCACCTGTCTTTTAGTTTAAACCTATTATCCCTTGTCCTATCACTCCCTGCCCTTGTAAACAGTCCCTCTCCAGCTTTGAAAGGCATGCTCCCCTATTTTTTGTTTTCTGCGTTTACAAGGCAATATTTTATTTGGTTCTAACATCAAATAACCAAACATTAGACACCTGGATTGGAACACAAGCTTTGTCAGCATCAATGGCAGTATTTAGTTTGCAGAAAGAAGAAACAGGTCAAAATGAAAAGTGGTAAGTACAAATCTGAGTTTACAGAGATGTGGCACACTTACTGCGTGCCCTTCACAAGTCTGTCTGTGGAAAAGAGCCAACACAAAGCTGCCTCAGAGTGTAATTCAGCAGTGGCTTTTATACAGCTGCCCATTTCTGGCATGGTAGGTTGAGGTAGTATATCCAACTAGCTAACTGCAGTTCAGTTCTGTGGGCTTTAGGTGATAAATTATTGTTCACTGGTATAATTCCAACCCAGTGAGAACAACTTTGGCCAGAACTCCTGCTCCACTCTGCCCACAAATATATCCTAAATCATTATCAGATTATCTATCCTTAATGGGCAATCTGTTGACCTGAGCAGGCAGCATGTAATTTGTCTGCATAATATCCTGAGCCCATCTGCATGACTCTTCAGATTTTTCCAGTCTTTTCCTGGTTTTTTTCATAAAAAATATATAATGATTCCAGAGAAGTAGAATTTAGGACAAGTAGACTATCTTGCTGCCTTTGTGAGATAAAGTTAATTTAGATAAAGAAAAGTTTGGAAGGTTTATCTGTCAAATATATAAAAGATTTACCTGGGATGCAAAATGTAATGCAGTAAAAATATTTATATTAGCAGGGGGTGGTGATGTCCAGTGACTTATCCTTTTAAAGTTCTTATTCTGATGGCATCTTTCAATAGATATAGCTTCCTAAGCATATCAGAAGAGTAAATCCAACATAAAATCATATAATTTGTACCTTCCTGGAGACTGGATTGGCACTGGATCCTGAATTCCAGAAAAAGGACCTTGTAAAACTAACAAAGATTAATGGTCTGTTTGTCTTTTTCTTTTCTTTCACTGATCAAAGTCAGTCCTTGTTGCATCTGAGAACACCATGGATTTTGACAAATTCACAGCAGAAAATCTGATCCGAGGCTTTCATAAACTTTGCTGGACATGACATGGGGAAACAATCTTTTTTTAACCGTGGTACCACTAATCAAATGTAGAAATAAAAGGATAATTTTTGACACAGTTCCAGTTTAAATAAGATGGTCCCAACCCAAATATCTGAGAAGTGAAATAGAATAGGAACTATATAGTGCAGTTGAATTCATGGAAGTACTGAGCCTGCTAATGCCCATGGTCTCCCCCAAATCTTTACAGAATCCTAATTTCTCCTCTCGTGCACACTGTGGATCATTCCCTGTGAGGCCAGAATCAGCAAAGACAAATTAGTTCTAGCACCAACTTGGAAACACTTGTTCCTTAATTCTAGCTGTAATTATTTAATGTTTTTCACGTAGGATATGCTTGGTTCAGTCTCTGGTATGTCAGTGCATATCATGGTAGTCATGCATTCAGTGTCATGGAAAATTAAATTCAGGCCAAACAGGATAGATCTGTAGTAGCTGTTTTAATTAACTTGGAGAAGACAAGTTGAAAAAGGGCCCCAGTGTTAAACAGCTCACCTCCCAAAGCACATCTTCTTATCCATTTCTCTTTTGACGATGATTTATTACTGTGATTCTTGCATGGCGAAGTAACAGCGATACTGCCCTGGGCCATATGTTATGAGACTTACAGAAAATAAGGCTGTCCATGAGTTGTATTCCACTATGTTACACCACAGATGTGACTTCTATAGCAAGTTAAAATACATATGTAACACATACATACATAGCTACCTCACCTCCTTACCTCCTCTTAACCTGCTATTTGTTTCCACCCTGAAACTCCTTTTACTACCTTAAAATGTGGAAGACACTCAGCTTCCAGAATAGGCATGGATCAACCCCAGCAAAAATGGCATTTCTTTCACCCTTGATATCTTTTGCTTGAAATATAACTCCTCACACACTTGCAAATGAGAAACTAGCTTGCCTTATCATGGGAAAAAGTCAACGCCCAGCTTGCATCAAAGAGAAGAAGCCCTCTCCTTGGTCTAGAAGAACCTGGAGTGGACTTGAGAGTTTAAATGTGTTCTGCAAGTGCTGAGAAACCTGAGACAGTGCAGGTTTCCCATTGTGGTAGATGCTATTTTCATGGCAAGCATCTGTCTCTTCTGAAAAGCATCTGCAGTGTAAAAGCCATCTGTGGCAGACTCGCTGCTTCCCCTCCTCTGTGATCTCAAGAGGGCAGAATGAGGAAAGAGCAGGGATTTCCAAGACAGCCATAAGCATTTTGGTCAACAGTTGTCAATGTTTTATCTTTTTTATGTATTTTAAATGGATACAGTTTAATTTGCTACCATGTGGGATGTGGAAAGTACATCAGAGCCTGCAGGGCTATCATCTTAATGGCATCACAAAGATGTGGTGGAATGGATCCTATGACCGGAGTGTTGGGATGGAAGGACACAGGCTCTTTAGGAATGACAGGAAGAGCAGATGAGGAGGCGATGTCACCCTCTATGTCAACAATCAGCTGGAGTGCATGGAGCTCCACCCAGGGATGGGTGAGGAGCTGACCAAGAGTTTATGGATCAGGATTTAAGGTCACACAGGGACAGGGGACACTATAGGGAGGGGTCTGCTATAGGCAAACAGACCAGGGAGACCAAGTGGATGATATTCTCTATAAAAGTAGTTTCATGTTCACAATCCCTGGCCCTCATGGGGCACCTCAAACACCCCAATTTCTGTTGGAGGGACAACAGAGCAGGGCGCAAGCAATCCAGAAAGTTCTTGGAATGCATTGGTGATAACTTCCTCCTCCAAGTGACAGAGGACCCAATGAGCAGAGGTGCCATGCTGGACCTTGTTCTTACCAACAAGGAGGGGTTAGTAGGCGATGTGAAGCTCAAGAGCAATAACGGCTGGACTGATCATGTAGTGCTGGCGTACAAGATCCTCAGGGCAGTGAGGAGGGTGCACAACAAGCTCACTACCTTGAGCTTCAGGAGATCAGACTTTGGCTTCTTTGGGGACCTTCTTGGTACAGTACCATGGGACAAAGTCCTGGAGGGAACAGCTGGTTACTATTGAAGGATTACCTCCTCTAAGCTCATGAGTGGAACATACCAACAAAGAGGAAATCAGGCAATAATGCCCATAGGCCTGCATGGATGAACAAGATGTCATATTATCCCAGTTTTCTTGAGAGCCTTGTTCTGTTCTCCCTATGTGCAAATATATTTATAGAGACAGACAATTTCTACAATGTTTGTCCATAGCCAGGTTGGTTAGAAATTACTAGCACTACAATGAGGCTTGCTTGCTTGCTCTGTACATATGATATGAAAATGATAAGCCACATGAGAATGTGTTAGGCATCTTCAGAAGACTCCATAAGTTTTCTTCATAAAAACTTTAAATTTTGGCTAAAACTTTCACTCCCCTCTATGAATCAAGAATACACTCAGTAACATTAAATGGTATATACTGAATAGATATCCTCAGTGGGCAGTATGTGGGTTCAGTGTGCAAAAGATAGATATATACTTATGTATTAATGTATTTTGATCCCACTTTCACTTCCTTACAACATTCAATAGGTATGATATATAATAATGACTGGAATATTATACACTTCCCCATCCTTCACGGAAGGATCACTGTGTTACACTGCTATAAATCAAGGGCACTGCTGAAGTGGTAAGTGGGAGGAAAACACAGCAGGTGCAGAAGAGAGCAGAGCAAGAGGTCCAGGACTAAAAGAAAGCTGTCCTTGTCCAGAGAAAGGAAGCAATTATCTTCAGCACTCTGCAGACAGACAGAACACTGTTATTCCCTCAAACTTTGACAGTATTAGTAATAAGGCTCATTTCCAGTTCCCTAGAGATGGGGAGTCATTGCGCAGGAAAGACATGCCTATTGAAAATGTTTTATTTGCAAAAGTAACACTTTTACAACTGGAAACAGTAGAAAGAATTAGGTAGCTAAAATACACTCAATATAATAGAAAACAGATGTTGGATGAAGTAGACACATTACAAGACCCAGATGTAAGATCAGGGGACATCACCTACATTCAGCATTGCCAAGTTCATATAGTTTCATATATTAGCTTTAAATTGAACAGTCATCCAGTTATCCCTACTGTGCTTAGCTTTCTGAAGATTAGAATTTGGTAGATAATATTAATTATAGCAGTAACAATGCCCCCTGTGACTATCTGTGTGTCCATAAATGGGGCTGAAAGAACAACAAGGAAGGAAAATATCAAGAAATGCTATTCTGTGTTTTCAATGTTATTGTTGGACTCCCTTGCTGCAAGTTCAGTGAATGCATTCCAGGTGTCCAAGCTCCACAACCTTGGCTACTTCCAGTACACAGTTGTTAGCTTGTCCTTCCTCCTGTCCATTGCCCTAAAATGTGATCATGCATATGCTTGAAAAAGCAGTTCCTTTTTTCTTAGGTAAATGGCAAATTCTGTCCTCAGTTACCATAGCATAAACCAGCCAAGTACCTGTACACTGATAAAGCCTAAATGAAGAAGGTTGTTCCTGCCTGGGCTTAATTAGGATTTAGGTAGTGCATAGCTTTAATTATTGCTTTCAGCTATGAAATACACTCCCAAATATATCAGTGTGAACCATGATTCAGACATGTACTTTTATTTAATTATTCTAAACAAACAAACACAATGTAGGAATGTTTATGTTGTTCTAAGATACTTAGTGAAGATCTGCAGTGGATACAGAAGTCTAATGTCGAGACATCAGTTGAACACTGTTTAACAGAGCAATGAGCCATCTAATTCTGATGCACTGGTTCATTTTGCAGTACATGCACTCATCATCTTTGCCCTTAACATATTTCAGCCAGCCAGGAATGATCCCAGTGCTGTGAATCTATGGACGTGAGTTTGTATCAGTTCAGGTAGTAACTTTCTTCTCTCAGACTGAGGGAATAACCAAAGCTTTGCCTTCAAAGGAAGGGACTTTCAGCTCTGGAAAGCACAAGTGACACACAGATAGAGATAAATCCAGATTCCCTTTGTAGAAATTTTGGAAGAAGTTCCCAAGTAACCATTTTCCAGTCACAAGGTATGTTTAGAAAGTGGGCAATCCTTTCATCTCATCCCACTGTTCTGAGCCATAACCCCCTTGATGTTCTGGGGCTGGGAAGTATCCTTTGGGGTGATATGCCACACAGCCCAAGGTGCTTTTCCTCCCCAGGTATGTGATCCAACTGGTGAGTTGCATTTTAACAGATTCCAGTCTTCTGACATTTCATTTGAAGATACATGGGAATTAAGAACCCAAGCCCAATTCTTTCTTAACTGCTTTGGACTACAGCAACACTGAGGAGCTGCAATTTGGAATCTTATTCTGTTCGTTACTCAAATCATATGTACAAAGGTATTGTACTCACACTGCAATATTTTATGGAGTGCGTAATCTGTAATTGTCTTCACAAGCCAAAAACCTGGAGGAAAGGAATAGGCTCCATTTCTTCTAATCAGCATTCACAGCAACTAGTAATCCCTCAGACACTGCAGTTTAGCTGTCTTAGAAAGAATGGAAGTTCACCCTCCCCGTTACGTCAAAGGTTTCTCCTTTGACCTAAGTTTGCTTCCACTTAGGCTCTGTCCTAGGTGCAATCACCCCTGGGGGTCTGTTACTCCTCTGAAGAAAGGTGACAGCTCTGAGGGTGCTGAGGTACTTCACCCAAAACCTCAGCAGCAGAAGCACTTCTACCAACTGGAAGTGTGGATGCCAGAGGAGGAAATTGACAACTCTGCCAAATCTGTCCTTTTTCACACCCAGATAGTTTCTTGTATCATTTCACTAAGAATATCTCCTGACAAAGGAAAACAAGAGTCTATATATCCCAAATAGTAAAATCAGGCCCCTAAAGTGGAACTCTGACTTTCAGGAGAGCATGTTTTAACCTGCACTTCAAAGCTAAAGCTAGCGTTCAGTCTGTTGCATCCAGAAACTCAGTAGCTGTTCAGTTTTTCTTGTTGCTTCAAACATGTTAATAAGTAATTGTTTAAATGAAAAAGCCATCCTTAGGATGCCTTGCAGACTGCTGAGATAAAAGAGGTTAAGAAAATTAATTCTCTGTCTTTTTACCATATACTGAAATAGTCTAGCTTTGCACCAGGGACTAATTCCACGTCAAAAAGTGGTTTCAAACCCTGCCAGGAAATTTTAGAAATGAGCAACACCAAATTCTCTTTCTATCCAATTCACCAAGAGATGTTTTAGCTTTTTGTTGTATAAATGTTCTTTTCTTTGTTTAAGAGTTATAATATTATTTTGATTTTACCTTTGGATGACAATTCAACTAGTAGAAGATTGCCAAACTCAAGCATTAAAAATACATCTATGAGTCAGCTCCAAAGAATCCAGCTTGAAAAAAATGTAATTAAAAAAGGCAGATTTTCACATTTAAATATCTAAGCTACTTTGAACATGTTTTTGAGATTTAATCTATAAACATGAGGTACAGTCTCTTTTTTTCTCTTCGAGGGAGAAGTGCATTAGAATTGGGACTTTTACACTGAGCAAAATATTTGTTTAATCAAACCCAAGAGCTGACAAAAGGTTAGTATCAAATTCCATGTGGACTTTCCAAGGCCAACAATTTCTACCATCACAGATCATTTAAGTCTTAATGTACTTATCCCCACATAGTTATCCCTTTGAGGCAAGGTAGTAATTACATCCGAGTTTCCCAATGTCTCACAAGTCTAAGAGCAGAACTCTGGCATTGTTTGCTCTGTGATAGTAATTTCTTCATGAGAACACTTTTTTTCACATTATACAGTCATTTTGTTTTCAGCCCCACAGCAGTAATTGAACCAGACCTTGTTTACAGTTCATTCAGCAGAACTGCTGAAACCAAAGCACAGGAATAAGCCTTTCGATAGAACTGAAGTGCATCAGTCAGAACTAGATCCCAGGGACCTTGCATTACGTACATGCATTTTATCTTCAAATTAAACACCCTTCTTGCCATGAGAGGTAATGGAAATCATCCAAAGCGAGATATGTGCTACTAACATGCCTATTCATGAGCAATATCAGTGAATAAATGAGATGCTTTCCAGCTAACGAGCACGTTAATATTATCAGGTATAGAAATAACTGTGAGAAAACTGAGGGTATTTACAGAGACAAGTGGATATCTAAGAGACCTTGGATCTGGTCCTACATCCTGTACAAGTGCAGCAAGGCAGTCTGTCAGCTGGGTACTTCAGTTATCTCTCCAAAACAACAGGAATTGTGAAACTTGTCCAGCATTGAGAAGTTATTTGGAAGCTGGGATTAAGAAATGCCATACAAAGAAGACCAATGTTTTGACTTGTCATGATTTAACCCCAACAGGTAAGTGAGCATCATGCAGCCGCTTGCTCATCCTTACCCACCCCAAGAGAATAGAAAAAAAGCTCATGGGTTCAGATAAAGACAGTTTAATACAATTACAAAAAAATAAAATCATAATAGTAATAATAATAACAACAATAGCAATAAGAAAAGAAGTGATGCACAAATGCAATTGTTCACTGCATGCAGTAGGAAAAAACACCCCACAAACCATGCCCACTCTATTTCTGAGCAATGATCCCACCTCCCAGATCACTTCCCAGATATATCCAGAGCACGACATGCTGTGGTGGGGAATATCCCTTTGGCCAGCCTGGGTCAGCTGTCCTGCCTGGCTGTGCTTTCCCAACTTCTTGGGCACCTGAAAAGCTTAAAAGTTTTTGATTTAATGTTGACATGACAACTGCCTAGCAACAACTAAATCATCAATGTGTTATCAACATCATTCTCATATTAAATCCAAACCACAGCACTATAGTGGCTACTAGAACTCATGACTGCAGCAATATTTTGTGTACAGGAAACCCAAATCTCAGCAGAACATCAGAGTACCCCTAAGGGATTCTATATCCTTCCTTGTCACTGAAATAACAAACCTGCACAGGAAAAAGTGTTTCAGGACAATGCAGAAGATTATAGCGATTTGGTTCCACCAAAGAAATAAAAAGAAATGACAAACACTTACATAGGAACATGGAATAATTAAAATAAATCAATTTCTTTACAAAACAGATGGCCCAGATATGAGGAAATATGTCTAGATTATTCTTGACTGATAAGCTAACAAAGAAATTAAAGGAAAAATACAACAGCACTGAGTTTTTAAAAAGAAAGCACTTGGTCAGAATAGCTAGTGAAAAAGCATGAGTTCCTAGAATCATGAAATCCTCTGGAAAACAAAGAAGAAAAATGAATAATAGTAGTAGTAGTAATAATAATAAAATAATGATAACAATAATAATATAATCAAATAAGCCACAGTCTTTCATTAGAAAAAAATATGTTCATGCTATAAGGAAACTGAAAAAAATAAAACAAGAAAATTATTTCTAAAAGAAAGCAAGCTCCTGTCACTAGCACCTTTGAGGGGATAAAAACTACAAATCTAACTAAGTCCTAGGTTGCTATCATTTAATCCAGAGACGTGTGGCCTACCCTTAGGAAAGAACCTGATAACATCAAAAAGCAAAGTAAAAGAGAAGTGCAGCACAAAGTGTAGGAACATTATTGGGAAGGAACTAAGAACATAAAAGTGAACCCAGAGGAAAGAGAACAAAACACTCTCATGAAGGATGCCTTTACACAATGCATATGCATTGCTCCCAGCAAAACTTAAAGGACAGCTTTCCTCTTAATATTCTGTTATGATGGAAACAATATCATATTCAGTCAACTATCCCAATTTAGATATATAACTCAGTAGATCAAATTTCTTCAAGTACTTCAAGTGCTCCTTGGAGTACATAGACACCAGCGCTACAAACAGCTGTGAAAGAGAGAAATGCTTATCCACAGCTGATCTCATCCAAGCCAGAAAAAGTGCAACCACTAATAGTAAAATATCCTCAACGGTGCAATTCACCTGCTCCAAAAATCAGTAGCACTCTTATTCATCTTCCCACACTTCAACCGCTCAACCCTTTTCTGCCACAAAGTGAGGGGTGGAATGCAGCAAAAATAGAAACACTGCCCAATTTCACCAGAGCTGCATTTCTAGATCACTATAAGCCATCTCTGTGCTTTCTGTGAAGTTGCTTTCTGGGGAGAGCAGAGATGCTCCACACCACATCCATCTTGCAGAGTTTGATGACTGCTCTGGACTGAGTGACAGCCCTGGTCCTGGCTGAGGGACAGTGTGATTCACAGACTGGTTCCTCACAGAATGTGAAACTGCCTGGAAACAGAATACCGGAGTCAGTCACACTGTTACTAATGAAGACAATCCCATCTGTGACCCTAAGCCCACCAAGACAACAGGAGCTGATTGTAAGAGGTGCCTGATTGCAGGCACACATTATAGCCAATGGACAAAAATGCTACATAGATAGTTTTGATTTTAACCAAATTCTTTGTCTAAAAACAACCAAGCAACAGCTCAGGGATTTTTCTATCCCACTGTTTTAGTGTAATTTTTTGTCTATTATTGCTAAGAATTGAAGCCCATTCTTTCCTCTAGGTCAATGCTGGCAAAATAAGATATATATCTAGATACCTCAGCTCTTTCTAAAGCTATTAACAGCAAGCATTCAACATCCAAATCCCTCTCTCTCTCATCTTGTAAAAAGAGACCATAATCTAACTGATAGCAATTCTGGGAAGCTGAGAAGAAAACCTGATGTTTTCATTGTGGCTTTTCTGCATTCATTTACATCACTTTTCTGTGAAGATGTTTGTAAGGCCTTTAAGAGCAAGACAAGGCAGTGTGTTTTAAACTGATTGTTTGGGAAGAATATCATTAATCCTGCCCTGAGAATGCCTTAAACGAGGCAGAAGAGCTGGATCTCATGTATGGTTCTGCATATGAACCATCAACACTGGCCTACAGTGGTAATTTAATATTCATTTCAGAGGCGAAAGGCTTAATGACTCTGAAGCCTCTTGCATTTTGTGTTTGATCTCAATAACAACCATCTACAAGAGTTGCTCTGACCACAGCATTGCATACCGGGCTAACAGGAAGACAGCATCAACACAAAATACTTAGACACGCAGTGAGGGGCAGGACTAGGCAGAGCATTTCCCCTGCTGTTACTCCAGACCACCAAGGAGATGTCTGTGTCAAGAGTGGTCAGCTAGCTGGCCAAGCTGGTCTCATATTTACACCAGATTTATGCCAGCCAAAGAGGATGATATGGCTCACATTTCCAAGCAACATCCGCAGCCCCAAGTTGGAACTCGTTCAGATCCACTCTCACAGACATATTGTATGAGTGTAACGAATTATAAAATTAGACTTCTGACCCAAGAGTTCATTGGATTATTTTGGTTGTTGACAGATTGTGGTACCCTAAGTAGTTCTGTGTATTTGAACAGACCTATTAAAAGAAATAAAAAAGGTATCACAGTAAGCTCCGTAATAAAGAAGCTATTAAAATCCTATTTCGGCTGCTAGAAGAAGTGTGGGCATTCATTCAGGTACCTTCTATTCTACTAATCTAGAAGATTATTGGGCAAATCAAATTAAAGAAGAGTGAGTCCTCAGATGAAGAAGTAAGAATGTAATTTCACTGTGTTCCCATCAAATCTCTGGATCTGGATAACCGGATCTCTGGAAAAAGTCTTTAGATTATGATAAACATAAGAGGAGGCATGAAAGAGAAGAAATTGGCCCTGGATGAGCCACATATCTTGATTAAAGGTTTAATCTGGCATCTTTTGTGCAGAAGCAGAATTCATTTTAGCATTTTTTCAGCTGTCCTCAAAGAAAGGACAAAGTAGGGTCATAAGGATTTTAAAATTTGCCTGCAATAGGGAAGTTTTAGTTGTGACCATTCTCAGCAGAAACAGGCAAAAACCTCTTCTGTCAGACCTCACAGCAGCCTTTCTTCCCACCTCTCTAGGAACGTACATCCCATTAGAGCCAGAGTTCCAGTTCCAGAACCACGGAGCTCCCTCTTCTCTCCCCGTGGATTTGCAGGAAGGAGAAGACATGGCACTGCCTGGGTCCAAGGTACCAGCCACACCAGTGGTTGCAAGGCAGCTTCCTTCTTTAATGATACAGGAGAGAAAACATCAGCTACGAGAACTAGGGAGTCAGGAAGAAATGAACTGGTTAACCAAATTCATGTTTGAGAAATGCCATGTTGAGGCCAGGACAGACCTGGGGATCTTCATCCTCTATCCACACTTCAAAGTGTGGAATCTAATGTGCCTCAGGTTGCCAGTAGTGAGAATTACTTGTGCACATGCCACTCAAGCATGATTTTAACAACAATGCTGTTTTCCCTTTCATAAGATTGTGTAGGCAGTGTCATATCACTCTACCAAAGTACTGCACTGCAGATAAATTTTGTCCCAGCTTGACATTCAGCTATCTAATCTTCCAAAACCATAGTTTTCTGAATTCCTGAACTATGAAATTTCACAATCAAGAGATTAACAACTTGTGACTGTATTTCCAGAAATAATAAAATTAATGAAAGCAAAAGAATGCATCTCATTTCTACTTTTTGTGGTTTGGGTTTGTTTTGGGTGGGTTTTATTTAAGCAGTCGTGCAGGGGAAAAACTGCAGCTAGGCTGAAACAGCCATTGAGTTTTCTGGATTATCTGAAAGTTGTGACTCTGAACAGCAGCAAATAAACTTCTTTATTTCCAGGCATCTTCTTTCAACAACTAGTAGTAGACTGAAAAAAGCAGCTATTTATTTACTGAGAAAAGAAGTTGTTTTTCCTCAAAGCCTGATACAAAATGAATTAGTTACATATACAATAAATTGCACAGAATGTAATATAATGCTACTGAGGCGGAGGGCACCTGCAAATGAACCAGATGTTGTTAGATCATGAGGATGACTGAGCAATATACTTTTGCACAGTTCTCGCTGAACTGTTAGCAGTTGGACAGAACATCTGGTGTGGGGAATTCATCAGCTATTCTTCATCAACTCACTTTCTAACAGACTGTTCTAGGCATGACTGTGAATGCTGATAGATTTCCCCTAGATTCCAGGGAAATCACAAAATGTAAGTGGAATAAAAAGCAGGAAGAGAAATAACAGCATGAAAAGAAAACAAAACCAACAAACAAAGGATTGTTGGAGGCAGGGGGGAAGAGTCAGATAAAACCATAAATCAGTTTCATGTACTTTAACATCAGAACCCCTAAACTAATATGGGAATATGCAAATTCACTCTATTAGCTGCTTTTAGCAAATTAAAACCCCGCAAGCAGCAGTATAGAAGCATCTACATTATAGCAGACTTGGGCTATGCATTTATTTTTACCTCTGCAAAACTTTTATTACTGCAGTGTATTCTGGCAGCCTTACCATGAGTGTCTGAGCAAAAAGGCCAGCACCACTTGCACCTCTGTGAGATATGGATAAAAAACAGGTGACAACTCTCATGCCGACCATGCTCACGTCCTTGAGCAATGAATTCCTTTCTTTTCTATTTAAGCCTTAAAGGAGGTATCACAGTTACCACACCTGTGCCTACACCCACTTTCGACCAATTTCTTCAACCATTTGGCAAATCACCCTGTAAAATTATAAGGATTTTCTACAGGGACTCTATTCACAAGGCCCTTCCCACACAACTCAAGACCGATTTCTAATCATTAATCATCTCTAGGAATTCGCCAGTCTGGTTCAATGTTCCTTCTCATAGGAATTTAGACTTTTAACGTTGCAAGTCATTTCTTTGTTTAATAATTTACATTTGTTCATCAAGACTTCCCCCCGCAAATTAATAGCACTTGTAGTGCCTAACATGAAAAGGTTCTCAAAACACACAGCTAGCCCAGAACAGAAACAATGGGCACAGACCTCAAACCTGAAAACACTACATAACATCAGGTTGATTACTGCAGCAATTTGCTCAGTCCACGCAGCAACACTGCCCAAAATAATAATAATTTTTAAAAAGCCTCAAAAAAATCCGAATCTTTTCTAATAGAAGAGCTGTGAAATTCTGGTGTTGCAAGCTTAAATCTCTCTGTGAGCCAAAGTATTATCTTTCTTCCTCCTGACTCTGGACCCAATTTTATTTTTTTGGATTCTAGTCCATGTTGTCAGCTTTCAATTCTACACACTGACAATCTACAAATACACAAGCTCTTTTTCTGAAGTTTTGTACTGTTCTAGGATAAACATCTTGGGGAAACACGACACATGGGTTAACCCTTCCACTTTTAGCAGTGAAGTACTAGCTTTAGTGATCTGTGCTCTCTTGGGTCAAAGCGCATTCCACTTTTTACTGAAGGTCTTGCAATAAAATTGCACATATCCATTTCAGACCTATCAGTGTTAGTAGATCTGTTAAGAGGCCAACAGCCCACCACTAGTGCAAAGCCTCAGATCAGACAGGTTTACAGTCCCTAATTAATCTGTAAGTTATTTTCCTTGAAAACAACTGTGGTTCAACATCTTACACTTACCGAAGCTCAATTTTTGTGTAAGAGATCTGGATGACTTGCTACATCCTCCAGGATATTATCTATTTTACAGTCAAGAAGTGTTTACACTTACTCTCATTTTGTGCGGTCTGGTGCTTCTGTCCAGAAGAATTCTGTCCAGACTTTTGTGCTTCTTAACCAGAACTATGGACTAAAACCTCACTGGAACCTTTGTGGTATTTTCTTAAGTAAACTAGAATTCTTTATTTCTAACAATAAAATCACGAGTTTGTTTAATGAGTTGGGATATCTAGTATCAATTTTACATTGGACCAGGATCATAGAATCATAGAATTGTCTTGGTTGGAAGGGACCCTTTAGACCATCGAGTCCAACCATCACCCTAACCTGCCAACAACCACTAAACCCTCAGCACCACATCTAACCATCTTTTAAATACCTCCAGGGATGGAGACTCCACCAATTCCCTGGGCAGCCTGTTCCAATGCCTAACAACCCTCTCTGGGAAGAAGTTTTTACTAATATCCAATCTAAACCTTCCCTGGCATAACTTGACACCATTCCCTCCTGTCCTATCATTTGTTACTAGGGAGAAAAGGCCAGCACCCACCTCTCCACAACATCCTTCCAGGTAGTTGTTGAGAGTAATTAGATCTCCTCTCAGCCTTCTCTTCTCCAGACTAAATACCCCAGTTGCCTCAGCTGCTCCTCATAACATTTATTCTCCCTTGAGTCAAAACTTCAATTCTGAAACAGGAACTCTGAGGGCTTTCCTGTCCCCAATTAATCGTATGGCCTTGCACAAAACAAAAAATTCCATGGAGAGCTTTTGAAATCTACCTTCATCCTCTCCCTCTTTCTTTTTCAGCTCTACCAGTTGTATAGATTTTCCCAGATACTTGCCATTGGACTAATTCTCAACTTATTAGCTATGCTATAACACAGGTCAGTTTTTCCACCACCCAAACTTCTTTCTTGGATTTTAGAGTAGTCATATCCTATTTTTGGATGACTGCATGTTCCTGGATTACAAACTTGACTTAGAGAACCTCTGCTCTGAACACACACCCCCTTCCCACTTGGAGTTTGCCACTTCCTTCCGGCATTTTAATACTTAAAAGCTATTATTCAGCTGCAGACCTAATTAATTGCTCACACTAACAAATCTATCTATTTAACAAGGTATTTTTTCAATGCAGGAAAGAGATTTTCTTTAGATATATGTGATGCTCTCTGCTAACCAGTCCTGCATTTATAGTGATTCCTTTATAAACAGCTTTTTTTTATACTGCCAATGCTTACTGGAACTGCTTCCAATTATTATTGCCATTATTGCCTATTTCCTTTATTCTGGAGTAGTTCAATAATGGTATGACCTGGGATAGAATCTTCGTCTCCCTGGACACTGAGCTGTACTTCTGACCAGCTTTCACCTTTTCTCATTCACATAGAATCATAGATTCATAGAATGGTATGGGTTGGAAGGGACCCCAAGGATCACACAGTTCCAATCCACCTGCCACAGCACATGTTTAGCACCATAACTAAACTCCTTACTTTTGGAGTGTCTCAGAATCACAAAATGGTTGAGGTTTGAAGGGACCTCTGCAGGTCATCTGCTCCAACATCCCTGGTAAAGCAGGTTCTCCTAGACCTGGTTTCCCAGGACCGATTCCAAACAGTTGCTGAATATCTCCAAAGATGGAGACCTCATAACCTCTCTGGGCAACCCAGGCCATTGCTTAATCATCCTTACAGCAAAAATGTGTTTTGTGAAGTTCAGAGAGAAGGTCCTGTGTTTCAGTTTGTGCCCATTGCCTCTGGTACTGGCACTGGGCACCGCTGAAGAGCCTGACTCCATTTTCTTTATAGTCTTTCTTCAGGTTTTTATAGACATTAATGAGATCCATCCTGACATTTCTCTTCTCCAGGCTGTACAGTCCCAGATCACTTTCCTCATAGGAGAGATGTTCCACACCCTTCAGCATCGTCATGATCCTTTGATGAACTGTCTCCAGCATGTCCATGTCTCTCTTGCACTAACTCCACCATTGAATTGCTACCTCACTCAAGTGCACCAAAGCACAGTAATCCAGTTGATTGATGCTAACAGCCTGTTCAAAAGAAATGACAGCTACTTCATACTTCACTTCATACCTTCTAAGCCATGGAAGTCTCAGCTTCACAAGGGTGTGGTGCAGCAGAATCTGACTCCAGATATATTGAATTCATGATGCAATTGATATATCATCTATGAATGTCTTACGACCTTATCTTGGGCATCAGATTTTGGTGACTTTCAATTACAGTTGCTTGGACCGATTAAGCACAGCTTCACCTATGCCTGCATTTCAATTTTCCATATGCATGAATCTGGGAGCATTCCATTCCAGCAAACTAAAGACTATCATCTACCATCTGTATCTCTTTCAGGACAACTCTTTACATGTCTGGTACGTAAAGCCACCTAATTTTTTCACATGGCAATCCAGAAAGTTTGTAAATCAACTAGAGAAGGTTCAGAGTACAGGGCTAGTAAAAAGACAACTAACAAGACAAGGAATTGGCTAGACAGTCACACTGTTGTGGCCAATGGCTCACTGTCCAAATCAAGACCATTGGCATGCTACAGGGGTCGGTACTGGGACTGGTACTGTTTAACATCTTTGTAAGAAATATGGACAATAGAATCAAGTGCACCCTCAGCAACTTTGCTAACGACACCAAGCTGTGTGGTGCTGCTGACATGGCAGAGAGAAGGGATGCCATCCAGAAGGACCTTGACAGGCTTGAAAGGTGGGTGCACATGAACCACATGAAGTTCAACAAGGCCAACTGTAAAGTCCTGAACATGCGCAGCACAGTCCCAAGCACAACTACAGCCTGGGCCAAGACTGGATTGAGAGAGGCCCTGAGGAGAGGGAATTGTGGGTGTTGGTGGGTGAGATACTCAGCATGAGCTGGCAATGTGTGCTTGCAGCCCAGAAAACCAATCATGTCCTGGGCTGCATCAAAAGCAGCGTGATCAGCAGGTCAAGGTAGAGGATTCTGCCCCTCTGCTCTGTGTCCTGTCTCCAGGACAGCAAAGACATGCAGCTGTCCAGAGGAGGCCATGAAGATGATCAGAGAACTGGACCACATCTCCCATGAAGAGAGGCTGAGAGAGTTGGGGCTTGTTCATCCTGGAGAAGAGAAGTTCTCCAGGGAGAACTTACAGTAGCCTTCCAGTACATGAAGGGTACTATAAGAAAGCTGGAGAGGGACTGTTTACAAGGGCAGTGAGTGATAGGACAAAGGGGAATGGGTTTATACTAAAAGAGAGTAGATTTAGATTAGATATATGAAGAAATTCTTTACTCTGAGTGTGTTGAGATGCTGGCACAGGTTGCCTAGAGAAGCTATGGCTGCCCCTGGATCCCTGGCAGTGTTCAAGGCCAGGTTGGATGGGGATTTGGGCAACCTGGGCTAGTGGACCAGTGACCCTGCCCATGGCAGGGGGGTTGGAATGAGATGGGCTTTGAGTCAAACCAGTCTGTGATTCTGTGATTTACTAGAGGAAAGAAAAAAGAAAAGTGAACTCTTTTCTTTAGGGAGAGAAGACTCCCTATTGTGTATTGGCTTTTCAAATATGTAAGAGGTATCCATAAATGTACTCTCTATGCCCTCCATGAATAAAACCAGTATTAGTGTTTTAAATTACAGCAGTAGCTATTTTGTTCAACATTGGGAAAGAAAAGCTTCCTAGCAATAAAGACAATGAAGCATAGGAATAAGTTGTCAAGCAACACTGATGGAATCTCTACCATACAAGATTTCAAGGATTTGTTGGATAGGCACCTTTCAGAAATTAAATCCATTTCATGTACACCTACTTCATGTATACCTTCATATATACTATATTTTTCTTCCCCTGTGCTACTTTGCAACCCTATTTTCTATGATCAAGTCCTCTGTTTAAGTGTGGTTCAAAGAGGTGGTTTTTCAGGCAGCCCTTTCCAGTTCAGAAGGCACTTAGACATCTGTTTGTGACTTACTTTCAACTTCAGCATTTTCAGATAATACAAAGAAGCATTTCAGTTGAAGATTCATTGTTTGATGTTTCAGTTATAGATTTTTCTATGGCTCTGAAATGCAATTGCAGCCTCCCCAATATATGCCATTTTTTCTTTCCAGACATTTCCATTGACTGCATAGAAAAAGATAGCTATGGAGTTGCAGCTAATGACTCTATTTCTCTACATAAATACCAAATCTATGAGGGGTTGTGTGATAAGTGGATTTTAGCATTCTTTATTAGTGTCAGGCCACAGAATTTTGATTATGCCCATTTTATTTCTTATACTTATCTTGCTTGCCAGATTTTTTGCTGCACAAGATTCAAATATATCTCTACTAAAAGTCTTATGAGGGAGAATACTGATAGAAAATTAAATAACTGTTTATGGACTTTTCTGATATGAAAATCCCAAACTGCCAAGATTCATTTGAATCAGGTCTGGGAAAAGAGCAAGGCTGCAATAATATTATATTTTTCCAGTTCACTTGGTGACTTATTTTATTAACATAACAATTTGCTCTAGACCCTTGAATGATGACTGTAAAGTACAGTCAGCCACCAGCCCCATCAACATAAGTCAAACCGTGTATTTGCTGAAGGGCAGAAGAATGCTCCATTACAGAAGATAAACTATTCGGCACTACCTTACATAGCTTATTAAAATATGTTTTTAAAGTGCCCTAAAACTCAGCCTTCCTCTTCATCACTGAAAGTGATCAGTAATTCTCTGCTCCTCATAGTACAGTAGAAGTACAGTGGAAGTTTACCTCTACCTAAGCTCCATTTTCTTCCCAACTGTGAGAAGATCTGAGAAACTTAGAAGATCTGAAGTCATTGAAGAGCTAAGGAAATGTCATTAGTGTAATTTATTAACTCTAAACATTGAGCTTAGAACAAATATTCAAACATCCTCTATAGAAAACCCACAAGGTACCCAGCTGAAAGTACAGAACTTGAAATGCAAGTCATTTAAGACTTATTGTAAATTCTGCTTCTACAAAATGCACCAATTAGTCAAGGATTGATTTTCCAGGCCAAGCAGCTCTGCAGGACATGTTTTGTGAATGATCAATATATTATTGCTTATTCAGTGAGTGATGAAGCTTGCCTGCCTGACAGACCATTATCGACTCACCTGGAAACACTTCTTCCCTGTTCTCTAATCTGGAGAAGGGCCATAAGCAATGGACATCTGTGATACAAATGCAATCCACAATGGCATTACCATTATCACATTATTCCTAGTGGCTATATTATTCATGTATTTCGCTGGCACAAGTGACTTGAAAAAATACTTCAGATTATGCTCTTTTCTAATAGCACACTCTTCCCTTTTCCTGGCACATTTCCATGACTTTCAACCTTGCAATCATGAAGTACAATTGAAGTATAGAGCCCACCTCCCTGCTTAGTCATTCTCTCTCCCCTTAAAAGCCACATAAACTTATGACACCTACCTTTAAAAGCCTCCCTCCCCACCAAAAAAACCCCTCAAAACCAAACCCTGACTGTGGGTAGTCTCTTCCTATTTTTCATTCATGAGAAAATTAGACTACCTACAACTATATCAGGTCAATTCAAGGGTCCTTACAGTCCAGAATGTTCTCTCTAACAGCTATAAAGAGAAGAGTGTAATACCAGGACAAACACATAGTAGCACTTCTTCAGACTATACTTGCTGGCTGTAATGAATTCTGGCAAGACCACTGAGAGAGAGTTGCTCAATGTTTGGTTAGTTGGTTTTGTAATAACACAACCTAAAGCTCATCTGCACAGCACAGGTGTGCTGTTACAATGTTCATTACATTGTAATGAATGTCACCTGAAATGTTTCAAAGGCATTCAGTTAAGTTTCAGATTTTATATCCCATCTCACCTATCTCCACCACTACCACTTGCTGCCATGACACTTGATGGACTTCAGGGTGTTCTGAATTGGGCTTAAGGAAACATTCAAATCCTTACTTTTAGAAACTGCTGTCAAGATTAAATGAGGAGTCAATTAAAAGGTTTTACCTTCTGTGATTTAAAAAGGTTCTAAACCTCTCCTTTTTTTCACCAGATGTTATCTAAGACATGCGACTTCATTTCAGGAACATTTTTATTTTCAAGTAGGCAAAAAATTATTTTGTAAAAAAAAAGGAAAATTATGATTTCAACAAAGAAACTATTGCAAAAATTATGTGAGCTTTCTCTAATATTTTGAAAGAAACATTTGGTTTCGTTGTTTTGTTTTGCTTTGTTTTAGGAATTTTCCTCTTCTTGTCCAGCTTTCTTTCATACATTGCTCTCTGCTTCAAACAATATACAACAGAAGAAAGCCAAAAGTGATTGCCACATATAAGATGACAAGCATTGTTAATGGAAGAAATATACAAAAAATACAACAGGTGTCAAAAGTAAGAAAAAGTGTTGCATTTATTAAAATTGTTGCTCATGTGTCTTTTAAAAATCATTAAATTAGCATTGATCTAACATCCTCATTTTCCAGGTACACCTCATGATACTTGTGATTTTCTTCTTCATTTCGATTTGCCTGACTGATCTCTGCCTCTTGTAAAGCTTAACCACTTTAGATGTTTATATTCTGCAGCGAACAAGCAGCTGGGAATATCTCGGATAGGTTGGACGGCGCAGCCGCCTAATCTTCAATATAGAGCTTCCTGCATGCTAAAACACTTCTTCGATTTCGGAGCATCTCTGCAGAGTACTCAAGGTATTAAAATGGTATCACACAGTTTTGCCTGTTAGCTAGTGAATAGCCAGCTGAAGCAACTAAGGAGATAGTAACATGGAATAGAATCTATGTGGTACAACTGGCCTGTTGTTAGGCATATTTCCTTGACATGACAAATGTTAGATGCAAGAAACAATATAGATATTCACTCATTTTCAGATGTGGGCTTATGATGTCTGAGGACCTTTGAGTAGTGACATACTTCAGGATAGGCAGCTGCATAAATTACTTGTTCACTTAAAGTGCCAAAAGACAAATTGATAAAAAGCCTTGAGTTCTCTGCTTTGTAAAACATCCCAGTGAATGAAACACCAGCGCAAATTTTGAAATGCTCTAGGCTGAGAGCTGGTAACCAAGTCAACTTACCAGAGGTGGCTTCAGCAAAGTTATTTTAATCATCTTTGGATGTTCTAGAGTCACAGAATCATAGAATCACTTAGGTTGGAAGAGACCTTTAAGATCAAGTCCAACCACAGCCTAACCCTGCCTAGTCCACCTCTAGACCATGTCCTCAAGCACCTCTAGACCATGTCCTCAAGTTTTCTGTTTCTTTCTCTCATAGCATGAATCCCCTTGGATGGCTTCAGTTAGCACACTGTGATTTTTGGATTTTGAGAGAAAAAATGAGAAAAAGGGAAATAACAAAGAAAATTTTAGCTTTGTTGGTTAAGAAATACTGGAAAATATTTGAAGAAAAATAACACTGGGAGATAACTTAAAGACCTTAAGACCACTTTGTTTAGATGCAGACGTGTAGCTCTGAACAACCAACTTCGGAAGTTGGGGGGTTTTTACTGCTGCTTCATCAATTAAAAGACATGGTAAGCAGGTTATCTTTTCACATTGGATACACAAGAGTAGAACACTCACACAACGCGTAAATATCATCATATGTCCCATTATTTCTAAAAAATAAACTGAAATTGTGGAAAGGCCTTTGAATTACACAGGAACCTATGCCAAATAAAAAACCCGACTGAAAGTCCCCACTGCAATCAGTGTTCTTAAAGGGTAAGGCCATAATTACTATGTTTAACTAGAGCTAAAGGGAACAGCTTTAGAATACGAACCTGCTTAGCTTTCCCATCCTGGAATATCCAAGGGCTTCATTAGCTGTGAGGTGGTATAGCCAGGGGAAAAAAAACCCTTACATTTTTAGGGCTCCAGAGAGGAAATAAAGGACACATGCCTCTGCAAAGTTTCAGTCATGCTATTTTGATGGGAGGAAGGTTTCTTTCTACGGAAGCTATTAACTGCAAGAGTTTAAAAATGTTATTTTAAGATATAGGAGCGAAGCGGTTGCACTTCACTGAGCTTTAGCAAATGATTTCTGGCTGCTTTTGAAGGGGTGCAGAGGGGTTAATTGGCTTTCTGCAAAAATGCAGAAGGATATGCTGACAGACCCAAGTATTATTTTGAAGACCAGATAAGGAACTACACAGGCACACCTAGAGTGTGTGGAAGTACTGCCAGCAAAACCAAGAAGCATTGCAAGCTGTACATTCACAGGGTGTCTAAAATCCTGTAAAAACACCATACAGAGGAAAAGACACATTATGGCAGTGGCTTGCTCATTTTATGGGTACACTGAAGGGAGAACAGGATCCTCCCAAAACAAAGCTTGGAAGAGTGTTGAAAGGTTTTTTCTGGCCAACTCCAAGAGCAATGACATTTGTTAGGCTTGCCATTTTGCAGAAGATGAGGGCTTCTGAGCTGCAGTGACTTTTTCAGCCAGCCTGGCTGCTTTGGGATAGGAGTTATTCCGTTTGTCAGTGCTCTGCTCTGTTGTGGTTCATGTCAGTCTTAGACCCATGATGAGAAAGGGCCCCAGCACAAAACAGCCCAAGCAGCAGCTGTGCAAGACCTGCTTAGCAGACAGTGAACGTGCAGCAGGTCTGGTGACCTCCTGTGCACGCAAGATTTCTGCACCAGGCTCCAAAAGCCCCATGAACCTCACTGACAGTGCTGCCCCCACCCCCAGTTTGTCACTGTGGAGGGAGATTCACCCAGATATACATGCACTAAGGATGTGATGCCTGCTTCTTATGCCACATGGAGAGGAAAAAAGGGCAATGTCAATGATGGATTACCTTTCCCACAAGAACAGACAGACCAAGACAGCATCCTTGGCACTCCAGGAACAGAAAGCGCACACAGCGTATCACATGCTGATAAATCCAATAACCATCTCTTTCCTGAGTTTATTTAAGTTCACCATCAATTTTGCTCTCTGCACTTCTATGAGCTCGCTGCTTTCATACTGGCACTGTTTTTGTACCCGTTCTGTCTGATGCCATCAGTCAGGTATCCCCCAGAGAGTCCTCCTGTTTTGAAGCCTTTCCCTTACACCCATTTTAATCCCAGAAAGGGATGGCCAGACCTCAGGATTGCTGCTCAAAGTTACACATTTAAAAAAAGCTGGCAGCAAAGTCCTGGACATGCCCTTCAGCAACAGACATTGCTGCAGAAGGGACTGTGCCCATTTCAAACTTCGAGTGAAAACAGAACTCAGGTACTTGGTCTCTCATGAAAAGAAATCATCATTTATTGTCTTCTGCCACTGTTGAGTCAATATGCATAGCGGAATGCTAGTTATGCGTGAGGACAGATGATGGCTCTTGATTAGGGTTACAGAAATATAACCCAACCATCTGATACCAAGGCAGGCTTAAACTGTTTGAAAATAAAACATAATACATTTAATTAGACTAGAGAGAAAAAGTGCTACAGAATGATGATGCTGGTGCAAGTGGCCTCAGATTCAAGTGCTAAGTCAATTTCTTAATTTTTGTAGAAATTGTGATGAATAGTGGACTGAAAGGCATTAAAAGGCAGTTGCTTAGTGTGACACCCAAGGCAAAAAAAAAAAAGAAGGTAAATTACAGAAGAAAGCAGAATAGAGACAAGGGGTAAATCCAGAGTCTGGCTCTCTTAGGGAAGCCGATCGATATTTTTCATGCCTATTTTAGCTGGAGAAAGGTCTTTGCATTACACATGGCAAGTTTTAGGTAATTTACTGTCCCTAAATTGTTACCAGCCAGTGCACCCCACCACCCAGAGAAGAAAAAACACTAATTAAAAAACAAACTCAGTCCAGTAACCACCTTCCACTCATACTACCCTTTCTAAAAAAGACCCAAGTACCACATCTTTGCAAAGTTCACAAGGGACTAGTATCCCTACAGCTGTTCATTTCAGACAGCAACTATAATGACAAGTATAAATATCCTATGCTGGATGTTGGCAGCATAACATGTTATATTTTCAAATCTTTTTGAGATTGACTTGTCTTTCAGGCAGTGACAGCTTTAATCATACTGGAGACTTAAGCTATCCATAAAACACACATTAATGCTGGAGAGTAAAGGCTGTTAGTCCTGCTCTTCAAAAAAGCTACCAAATCTAATCAAACTCCTGTCTAACTCAGAAAAAACATCCTAGGCAACCTTAATAATGGGAAGGATAACCTCACTTAGACTGCGGATTTACAGGAAAACATGCGAATTTCCTCATGTAAAGCTCTAATCCCACAAAAAAAAAAAAATCCCAGTTTCTTAGTTTGTTGAGAAAGAACTGATTTCACTCCAATTATGCAATTCCTCATTGAAGCAGTATTGCTGTTACAAATGAATTGCTCATTTGTTCCTTAGTAGTTTCAGTTTTTGGTTCTCATCCTAACATAGAGTTGCAATTCATAGACTACAAGCACTGCAAAAGGAAGTTTCATTCTAAATGAAACAAATTGTTTCATCATTATTATTTAAAAAAAAACACATCAGAAATTATATGCATGTGATGTATATAACAAAATTTAACACCTCAATCTATTCTGTGGCATGAGACCACACTATCTGAAGATTTTTTATATCATCTGTGGGCTTTGGATGCCATCCTAAAATAAGTCCTAACAAAGAGGTGTGGCTTTACTTTTATTACAGTTTGAACTTTGTCACTGACTTTAATAAAAGCAGGACTCAAGTCTATGAATAGTATTCGAACAGGATGCAAGGAGACGGACATCTAACCATCTAAATGACTCATCTCAAATAAGCAGTACATGGCTTAGAAACTAAGCATCATCTGTCTTTACATCCTTACTTGAAAATTTTGCCATTCAAAGGGTTTCTATCCAAATATCACAGCTCTGGAAATCATCATGGAAAAGTATTCTGAAAGCACAACATCTGAATACATGTCCCAGGGTCAGCAGAAATGTTCTATGGAAGCAATATCAAGCAGAACTTTTGAGGACACGTTTATCATTTCAGAGTTGCCTATTAAATTTAAAGGACCAGATCCAGACAAGAATGCTACCAAAAACAAATAGAAAAAAAGAAAAGGAGAGGAGAGGAGAGGAGAGGAGAGGAGAGGAGAGGAGAGGAGAGGAGAGGAGAGGAGAGGAGAGGAGAGGAGAGGAGAGGAGAGGAGAGGAGAGGAGAGGAGAGGAGAGGAGAGGAGAGGAGAGGAGAGGAGAGGAGAGGAGAGGAGAGGAGAGGAGAGGAGAGGAGAGGAGAGGAGAGAAAAGGAAAGAAAAGAAAAGGAAAGAAAAGAAAAGGAAAGAAAAGAAAAGAAAAGAAAAGAAAAGAAAAGAAAAGAAAAGAAAAGAAAAGAAAAGAAAAGAAAAGAAAAGAAAAGAAAAGAAAAGAAAAGAAAAGAAAAGAAAAGAAAAGAAAAGAAAAGAAAAGAAAAGAAAAGAAAAGAAAAGAAAAGTATTAATGCAGCAATACCTGCTGGGAGAAAGATTAAATTGTGTGAAGAAAGATTAAATTTAGGAATAATATTGCTTCCCTAATTGTCCAGGTTAGGATACACAGTTGTAAAGTTCTACAAGGAGAGAAGAAAGGGAGCCTTGCAGACCTCAGGCTCTAGTCTGATTTTTAACTTAAAGTAGTTCAGACACTGGGGACAAGAATAGCACATGAATATACACAGAATTAAAAGCCAAATATCAGGCTTTGTTTTGTCTGGATCATTTGAAACATTAATACAACTATTCAAAGCTCTTGTAAACACTACAGCACAAATTTTGGCCAGGGAGGGAGCAAGTTCCCATCCTTCTGCAACTGGAAAGCAATTGCCTCAGCCTGGGTAGATTTGCTGACCTAAAATAGGATAGGATCTCATTTATACAATAGACTGATCTCTGAGTACCTGTCACCAATCTGCAGAGACAACTAAGTCACATGGATGTACTTTGCTGAATGATGGGTTAGAAAGAGGAAAAAACCCAAGGCTGAAGATAGAGGAGCTTGGCTTTCTGAATGAGGCAGTGGAGGAGATGGGATAGGGTAGACTGTGTAGTAGAAGGAAATGATACCACATCACAGTGGACAATATTCTGGTGTGAGGCTCCTTCACCTTCTGCTGATTTATCTTCTATTTCATTCGCAGAGGAGTCTATGAGTCATAGTACCCAAGGGTATGTTAGAAATCATGCACAAACATTAGGAAGCATGTATACACAACAGCACAACATTTCTTGACGTGATGTGATCCTAGTGCTCATCTCTAACCTCACAGCAGCATTCACATTCTCCAGGCCATTGGCCAGAAACACTGCTCTGATTTCTTTATGGCATCACACACAGAAAGCACTGTGGCCCTCTAACAAAACTACTCTCTGAATTATTTTGGGGCGAAATTCAAGGCAGTGGATGTGATTAGCCAATTGCTCGCTGATATAGGCTGTTCGATATGCCCTTTCAGCTATGCCCATCTAATTTTCAGCCTCCTTCCTTTGTTCTAAGGCATAATTCAGTTATTCTATAAGAGTTTTGTTGGTACAATTGTCATACTACTGTTATGATTGCAGTAGCCTGTCTTTCTTTGCTCTACTGTCCTCTGCATAGCTGAAGAGTACAAAAGAGTGGAAAAAAACCTCTAACAATTTTCATTTGAGGACTACTTTATACGTTTATGTGAATGAAACTGAAAATTGAGTAAAATTGAGTGTGTTTTATTCTAAAGTAGACTGTAATAACACAGGGGATCATTTTCCAGTTGACATAGCATGTCAGAGTCAGAGTAAAGATGGGATCTCGGATGCAAACCTGCACACAACACAGAGTCTGATTTTCTAAAAGTAGATTCTCTGCCTGTCTGCAAAATCAAATGAACAATAGCAACAAAATGGTAAGTTCTTTTGCTTTCTCTCAAATCGAATTCTTGCAATAAATAGCCATTTTTGAAAGTCTTAACACAGGTTTCTGTTGCAGTTGTTAGATAACTCTTCCCCCTGAAACACGTATTCCATTGTGGCATATAAGAAGCCTGCAAAGATAGGAGAGCATACATTGTAAAGGATACAGTTGATGGGGATGTAAAGGGAGAGTCATTTTCATGTGATCTCAGGAGTAGTACCAACATTGCTCACTGGAATATAAACAGATATCTTCCATAATAATAATAAAAGGCCAAGATGTTTCTATTCTAAAAAAAACAAATATGCAAGATGGAATTTCCTCATGTATAACATCTGGTAAAAATAACCACTGAGCTCTTCTGTTGCCATGCAGCACAGAACACTTCAGAAAGGTCCAGGAGTACAGTCCTTGCACGACCAGTTCCCCGAGAAGTAGGATCAAGGCAAGGAGCAATGGTCAAACAGAGCTTCACAAACATTCCTCCTGTTAAAAGTTGGCTAATCACCATAGCATCATCCTTCCTAATGACTCCATTCACAAAATGATGAAGTATTCCAACAGCCCAGCAAAATACCAGATAATGAAGTTTGCAAGAATACTTTATCTAGTATTAAAAAAATATCACCCACCCTCAACCAAAGCAATTCAGCAACCTCAAGGATCTCTCATAATATAAATATTCCATAGGCAGTACCATTGCAAATGCATTTTTAAAGAACAATATAACTCTGGTTTTGCAGCAAAGTGGAGTCTGGCAAGTAATTTACACTTCCTGCAGTGTTCTGTAATTCTTGTCACTCTTAAGTAATAGCAATATAATGTGTTTGTTTTTTCCTCTGTATCTGTCTACTGAAAGTGAAGAAGTTTATAATACAGCAGCTATTCGAGATCTATAAATTATACAGTATATATTTCAGGAGGTATGCAATGCTAAGTGCAATGCTAAGTTGAATAAACAAAATTTTTTAATTGTGAATCATGATATTGTTTCAAAGAAGAAAGGGTCAACTTTATACTCTCAGCTATGTGAAGCTGGGTGTCTGGTTTTTTTTGGTTGGTTGGTTGGTTGGTTGGTTGTTTTTTTAAAAAAGATATTAGGAAGTCTAAAAAACTCTAATAGAAATGGACAGGAGCCTAGCTATTCAGGCATAACCACCTGATCTTCAAGACTGCAAACAGAAAAGAACTCACAGCTCAGGATATCCATGTTGGACTCAAAAAATCCTGAAAATACAAGGATGCATCATCTTTTATTTTAGTGAAGGACTGGCAATTAATATTCAAAACCAAAGCTCTAATAGGGGTGTTCCTTCTCATTCCCTGAACTGAAGACAAATGACGACCTTGCCTTAGGACATCAGTAACATTCTTTTTTTCTAAGATGAAAAAAACCAGTATTGCCTACAGACAGAAAAGAATGAACAGTAACTGCTGAAATCCCTGAAATAAACATGTGAAATAAAATAGGTCAGGAAGTAGTCAATGGTAAAGCCTTTCAGAAAAGCTACCAGCAAATGATATGTGAGGGAAGGAAAGAAGTGGGCCTGTGATTTCTCATCCATGCAATATTCCACGTGTGTAGGCTGCTGTTTAAGGTAGAACTGAGACAAGCGTCTACTTAGGAATCAACTTCACAGCCACATCCCTTTTGAAGACCAGTTGGATGAAAACCAAGGATAATAACACTGAAATAGCCTCTTGCACATTCCTTCAGCCAATGCATAAAGAGGGAGGGGATGAGTGACCCAGGCTAGTGGCTCTCACTCTGTGTTCCCTCCAGATAGCAATATGAGCTAGGGAGCCTGCTTTGGCAGGGGGGTTGGACCCGATGATCTCTCGAGGTCCCTTCCAACCCCTACAATTCTGTGATTCTGTGATTCTGTGATACTTTAAGGTACATCATCACAGCTCGCTTCCTGCTAACTGATTTAATGTGTTGGCTGCAACTGGCTGACCTGAGCTGCATCCCACTGCTGTGCTGCACCTTTCCATCGGGTAAACAGAGCACTAGAAGAGTCTGTGGCACTGCACTTCAGCTACAGACCTACAGTCCAACATGTGAAAAATGCTGGGAAATGTTGCTTTTGCAAACTGAAATGGGTTGTCGTATTTTTTATGCTGACTTGAGAAGTGGAGGACTCAGGCTGCCTCATCAGAAATCCTTTGTAGAGAATTTAGGATAGCACACAAATTAAGAGGGAGTACTGTTAATATAGTTTTGCTGTTGGTTGTGTTATGGCAAAATTCCTCTCTCAAATAAGGGTTAAAATGTGACTGGAAAGGAAATAAAGCTCAACCAACAGGCTTCCACCATGCTGATTCATACTGGGCACGAATTGCCACATCGAGGCAAACAGGCAAGACAATGTGGGGTCTCGATACCATCTCGGTTTGAATGTTCTGGGGAAAATGTAGTCAATGAACAAACCTTTTCAGAGGCTACAAAATTAACATGTCTGAAACCTGTATCGAGCTTTGACTCCCTTCAGCCCTAGGCCCATGTCAGTTGCCGGGAAAGTTAAGATAAAGACAAATACTTGCCAGTAAGCAGTTGTCCCAGACAAAAGGACTCATACATTTTAATTTTCTTCACCAATGGGAAACAGGAATCTGCCAGACATGCAATGTGTATTATATTATGTACTATTGTGAATAAGGCACGTTGGTTGAGGAACGAGGTGAAGAATTCAACCTGAGGAAGACTTCGAGCCTTCATCTCCAAGACCCCCGACAACCACTACCATGGGACAATGCGCAGACGTAATTGGGAGGAGTTTATGGAAATCATCTCTTAGAACTCATCTTAATACGAAGCGGGACAGGTGATGAATATGTATAGATGTAGGAAGTCACCTAATGATTTCAGACAGGGATATGGTATAAAAAGGCTGCAGGCTCTGACCAAAAGTGTGCTTACTTTTTGGGTCACCCGCTCTTGCAAGAACATATAATAAATTACTGCTTCACTAACATATCTACCTTGAGCCCTTTTTTTAGGACCTTTGTCATTTCTAACAGACAGGATCCTGTTAGAGAGCACACTGTCCTACTAAGAGACACTGTGATCCCAGGACTTTAATACAATTTTTCATTTAAATTTATACATGACCTGATTTCCATCAACTTGGAGTAACCAGAGTGGCACTAGAGCCAGGATTAGATGAGCCAGGAGCCTGCTGGTGGCCAGGACGTCATACTGGAGAGTGATGAGATTTATCTGTAGAAAACTAGTTCTGCAGTGAGTTAGAAGCCTCCCTTTGTTTGCCTACATTGCATGGTGACTGAAGAAAAGAAAATTATGCTACTTGGCTTGTCACTTCCTCAGCCTATACAAGTGTAAGATTCTCTAGTCATTACCACACCCTGAAACCCCAGCTGTGCAAAAAGTTTTGATTCTTTTTTTTTCCATAGAGAAAAAACCACACAACTCCTACCCTGCACCATTCTATATTACAAACCAATTTTGGGGAAGTTCTAACATACATTCTTTTCATCTGCTCATCTATGGAAGTTTATCTTTTGGATTTAAACTTCCTTTGAAGACCTTTTTTCTTTTCTTTTCTTTTTTTTCTTTTAAGAAAGAAGATATTTATAGAACCGAATAAAATCCCACAATCCTTTTAGATCAATACTCTCAATACTGGCCAATGCCCAATTAGATTTAGAAAGACATTTGCTGCCCTTCCTTGCATCCAGAAAATACAGAGAAACTCCACTAGTCTCCAGAGATTCCTTCTGGAAATAATAAATCAAACTTTAGCCACTAGGCCTCATTTTGTTTCATGGGTGTCTGTTACGTGTGGTCCCTACCAGGGTGCTGTGACAGAAAGACACTCTACTGCAGGGTTTTTAAAAAAAATAAATAATAATAATTTATTTAAAACCTACATGCGGATTCAATATGTCACTACTGCAGGTTTTATGGACACAAGTGAGAAATGCACTATTGCGGTTCAGAAGTACTTCTACGCTTATCACAACCACAATTGATTCACAAGATGCGCTACTGCCAGCACGGCAGAGTCCCGAAACGCGGTGTTACACCCCGCAACAGGGTGTGATATATGTCCATCTGATTCGTGTTAATATGGAACAATGTTGGGGGTGCATAATGACAGACCCTTGTATGGCTACGGGCCTGGGAGGGACAGTTTAAGGTTTTTGCATGGACTCAATGATGTGCAAAGCTTTACCGAAAGGATCACAATGTTGGCATTGTGACACCTTAGGAGAAGCAATTTGCCTCTGAAAAGGAGGTGATAAAGAAGAAGAAAGAAGAATAGGAAGGCCTCAAGTCTGCAGAACCAGCTTCCCGAGTTCGTTAGCAAGACAAAAGCTAAAGATCATCTACAGGATGGCCTGTGGGGAGGGGATTGTCTGAGGGGCACACCAGCATATCAGTTTAAAATGTATATGGTTGTTATGGCTTGTGGGGGGGTCGCCTGGCAAGGCACTCCAGCACGTCATATATGGCTGTTCAGTTTAAACCGGCGGGCGGTGCTATCCCTGGAAGGTAGATAAGCCAGGGACTGGAAGTGTATGGTGTACGTTTTGGTGGAGCGGAGACTCCCTGCGCACCCGGCGCTGCCTGTGCACTGCAGCGACGTTTGCTTGCCTTTATTCGTTTAATAAATTGTTCAATTTGGTTAAAAATCCTGTTTGGGACCAAGTCATTTATAACAAGGATCACGTCACTCGCTGTTACCGCCCACGGTCAAGTCACAAGGTTCAGTATTACAACCGCCGCGGATTCATGGAACTCACTATCACAAGCGCACGAAATACTACACGTGTGTTAGTTAATTACCCGAGACTACAAACTTAAAGCACACCAAATATTCACTTACCCATCTCTCCGGTAAGGGCTCTCAGTATGTTCCCTCAGCCAGCGTCCTGGCCAAGGGGGAAGGGGCTCCTCGCATAGTTGGAGAAGCGGCTCCCCTTCTCAGACCGAATCCGAGGGGTTTTATTTGTTTTTATGCCTGATGTTGGTGACAGTGGGCAGGGCAGTGCCGCAGTGGACAATGCCACCTTCCATGTCTGTCATTAGCAGTGATTCCCTTATCTTATGCCCTATCTGGTGTATCTCTTTGCATTGTCTGGGCCCATTAAGGCCAAATGGGGACCCTCTGGCTTACCTTTATCCTACAGACATTATTCAGAATAGGCAGCTGAATAGTGGCTTGACTGGGACTCAGGGAATATTGTTTGCTGAAGGAATTCAAGGCTCAACCCCGTTTTCTGTCCGTTGAATTATGCAGCACTGCCCTGTTTAGTCTCAGTTTACAGGACAACTCAAGTTTGAGCTATCTACACAGCTCCCCATGAGTTGTCATGAGTTGTCTCCATCTCTGCAGAGATGGTGCACTAGACATTTGTGAAACCTGTTTGCGGACCTCCGAGCCAGACGATCCTTACAGATGCCTACTCAAAATACCCATTGAAGCAGCAAAGGCATTAAAATGCTGGATTTTTCTATGTTCCCCAAATCCTGCCAGCTAAGAAAGACTCACAGCATACAGACAAAATGAAAGCCAAATACAAAGCACACATCTGGCAGTTCTCAGGAAAACTCAGGTTCTTGTGTTGCTATTCTTGTGTCCTCCTTGGACAGCAGTTTCTAAATTAGGTAGCCAGTGCACCAACATTAAAATCACTGGCGAGACCTCAGGAAAAGGAGCATCATTTGTTCAGTGAATCCTATCATGCTAGTCACCCAGAATACCGGGGATCTCTCTTGGTTTTCCCTTGATAAAGCCTGGCGATAACACTGATACCCTCCCCCCCACACCACCCCACCACCCCCCTTATCCTCTAAGTCTGTTCTAAGAAGGTCCCATCTCTTGACAAACCTGCACACGGGGTTCAGTCCAGCAGAAAGCATATTCCATAGAAAGCATATTCCAAATAAGTTACAGCACTGCTGTTATCTCCCAGTCAGTAGGCATGACCACGGATGAAGGCATAAGAAGGAAGGAAAGAATGAATGGGGGTGAAAGAAGTTGGACAGAGCCTCTCACATTGAATGCATGAGAGTTACTGAGTGTCACTGGAGCTGGTAGGCTGCACAACACCAGATGCTGTAAAACTAGGACTACCGTTTTCACTAGCCTAAGCCAATCTAACTCGACTTAATGTACATCTTTGTCTCTCTCCCCAAGCTGAGGACCTGACCTGACCTTACCTAACCAGACCAGAAAAAGAGCTGTGAGAAGAATGTAACTCTCAAAGAATGAATTTACTCTAAGGATTTAAATGCATTACATAGGCACATCTTTGCACACATACAAATTCAGCCGACCTGATTCCTTGCTCTCCCAAATTGTAAATGCTGTAGCTGCACTTATAATAAAGCAAGTCTAAGTGGAAATCAGAAGAACCAACCCCGTGATGTTCATTTTACAGCTGCATTTCTTTTTGCTGTCTTCCTTGAAAGCAAAGCAGCTCTGTCAGACTACGGTCTCGGGTCACAGAAGTTAAATAAACACGAGGCGATAAGCTCAGCTCGGTGGGCAGTCTGTGGTTGCCATCTGGTGGCTAAGTATAAATAGGACAGGGGAGTAAGGGAATGGTCCATCTCTCGACCATACCTTCTTAACAGCATTTTTAAAAGACCGTGCGTGTATTGCCACTAGTTTATTTTATTTCAAGGTTAGTAACATGCATAAGATATTCCAAGATTCATTACTTATAATGCAATTCTTCTCTTCAAATTCTTCTCTTCAAATTCTTCTCTTTTACCTTTTACTTCCAGAAATTATCAGTTATTGTGCTCTTTCTCACATAACTTACTCTCTGCAGACCAGCTCCCAAAAGACTTAAAAGCAGTTGCATGTAGAAGAACAGGAGATTCTCATGTAGGGTTTTTTTTTTTCAGTGGTTCCTAGTGACAAGACAAGAGACAGTGGGCACAAATTTGAATATTGGAAGTTCCACCTAAACATAAGGAGGAACTTCTTTACTGCAGGGTGGCAGAGTCCTGGGACAGGCTGCCCAGAGAGGTTGTGGAGTCTCCTTCTCTGGAGACATTCAAAACCTGCCTAGAAGCGAGTCTGTTCCACCTGCTCAAGGGGATCCTGTTTTAGCAGGGGGGTTGGACTAGATGATCTGCAGAGGTTCCTGTGAACCCTTACTCTTCTGTGATTCTGTGTTCTTCTTTTTCTAGAACACCAACCCTACAGACATTGCTACTCTCACCACCCCTGTACCAGCACATCATCAGATGCTGTAGAAGCCAGATAATATTGCTAGACAATAACAGATGGTGTTGGTTGATTGTGATGTCCAGAAAGTTGATATCAAGAAGATCAAGAGCATCAGCAGAGGGACCGATTATAAGGACATTGTGAGGAAGGCTGAGGTGTGATGCTAGTCAGGACGCAATTCTATAAAATGTATTTCAGATAGACTGTTCACTTCTATTTTCCTATCAAAACCTCTGCAATTTGAGGCTATTTTGTGTTTCTTTTCAAAATACCAATAAACAAGCTTTCCACACAATTTCCCCACCTTCCCTTTCTTCAAATACTTTGGGCTTGTTCCAGCAGAACAAGTTAATATTGGCAACATTTCTTTTTTAAGCCCCCCCACCAGAGGACTGCCTAAATGATTCACCCTGTGGGTTCAGACTGTAGAACACAATTTCTTCAAGGACTCAATGAAGTGCTATAGTTAAGTCAGACTGCCTTTATTTAAGCTCTCCAGGGAAGAGCTTACACAATGATTACACATTTTGGTAAAATATTCATGTAAAACCTTCAGTCAAGTACGTGTGGTGACAGTGCCATATTTCACAGGCATTCCTACATAACTTCAGTCCCGTCTGAGGCAGTAGATGCTCCTATAACACAGTAATATAGCATATGAAATGTCCCATATGTTCTACAGAAAACTATTGTCATATTAATCAGAGGATCACATTTACAGGTTTGGATGGCGAACATCACTGACCTTAGCGGCTCCTTCTTAGCACACAAGAAAGATCTAGTAAGTTCTCTGTTTGTTTTACTAGTCTTTTAACGACAAAATGTAAACCCTGCATTAGTTTCACTGTCCATCGGTAGCTGCTGAAGGACAAGAACCTGCAAGTTAAATGCTGTAACACTAAATAATTGAACAGAGCTGAAGTCTGTGTCACCAGTAAGATTCAGGCAGGACGTACTCAACTGATCCCCATACATACATAGTGCCATACATCCTTTCACTTCAGTCTCCCACTATGGAGCTGCAGGAAAGGTGTTTGGTTTGCACTTCTTGCATAGCAACTGAAGGATGTGTGAAGAGGTCTTTTTTTGGGGATCATGATATTCAGCAATGAAAACAGGCCAAGCCATGAACGGGACCCGTCCTCTCATGCCTGCCATTCACAAAGAAAAAAAGTTCAGATCAGATGTTAGGAAAAAAATTTTTGCTGAAAGAGTTATCAGGGCCTGGAACAGGCTGCCCAGGAAGGGAGTTGAGTCACCATCCCTGGATGTGTTTAAAAAAAGGGTAGATGAGGTACTTAGGGATATGGTTTAGGACAGGAATGGTTGGACTCAATGATCTTAAAGGTCTTTTCCAACCTCGTGATTCTGTTATTCTGTAATAGTGGGTTTCCTCAGTCACCAGTTTCATTGACCTCATACTGGAAAGTTGAAAAGTAGATTTAATTTTAACTAAACTGCGGAGGTTTGGAGTTATTAAGGTATCTCTTAACAAGAGAAGGAAAGGTGCTTGTAACTGAAGTAATCAATCTTGTAGGACGGAGGGAAGAAGTGGAACCCACAGATCCAGTTTCATTCACCCTGCAATCTGCCAGGCTCTCATTTCCATCCATTTAGTTCAGTGCCTGCTTCAAGCTCTGAGAGAATAATGAATTTTCAATATAAATAGGCAGCAGAAAAGGGCTTTCCTTACACTGCGGGGTAGGGACAGCCAACGTGACTGAATTCTTGAAGTGAATTTCTTCAAACAATAGCAATTTCACTGTCTGAACATGGGGAAACAGATGTTAGCACTTCCTTTTCACACACAGGCTCAGAGAACTGATGGCTTCTCTTTAGAGGTCAGGGCAGGAGAAAGCATTTTTTTCTCTTACACTGCAGGACTTTCACAAGAGTTACTTTAAAGAGTTGTTTATTTCTTGCCTTGCCTTTCTTCAGCTTCTGTCTTTAATCTGAACTCTGTCCTTTGCTTATATTTTTTTCTCTACAGCTGCATATCCTTTTATTGCTCTCTCAATTGCTTTTTTTTTATCAGGAGGTTGAGTGTACTTCAATTTGTCCTTCGCATGGTGATCACACAAAGTTCAGGAGTCTGATTTACTCGTGTATTGTTCCAATTTCACACCAGTGCACTTCCTTTTTAAAGAGACTAGAGACTAAACCTCCAGTGATGCAGTCAACTGCTACAGATCTGTACGCAGGACTGAAAATCAGTGAAATATTTAGGTTTCTGCTAGGGGAATGGTTTGTTTGAGCCACTGGGGTATTCTTCAAGGAAAGACAATGTTTTAAATATGCAGGGAAATGGGGGGTGTGTGTGTGTGTAAAATTCTTCCCGAATTTTTACTGACAGCAGAAATGTTAAACCAGTAAGTGGAAATTTCCCTGGTAGCATTTTTTTTTTGTACAAACACACAGTGCATGACTATCTTTGTCAAAAGAACTTTGCAGCAATAGCAGTTTCAAAGAGCAGTATGGTGGTTTGACCCTGGCTGGAGGCCAGATGCCCACCAAAGCTACTCTATCACTCCTCTTTTCAGCTGGACAGGGAAGAAAATATATGGTGAGAAGTCCAGGAGTCAAGATAAGGACAGGGAGGGATCATTCCGCAATGAGCGTCATGAGCAGAACAGACTCAGCACAGAATAAAGGAAAGAAAACTCTAATTTATGACACTGCCCTGCACAGCCAGTGACGCCAGACTGCACACCCCGTGACACCAGGTAATGAGAAGTGCAACTGGATCTTAAAGCATCTCCCCCCACCCCTCCCTTCTTAGCAAACTTCCCTTTAGTCATGGTTTTGCTCCCTTCTTTCCCCCTCCACTGTGGTACAGGGAGGGGCAGGGAATAAGGGAATGGGGGTTTCAGTCAGTTCCTCATGAGTTGTTTTCCTTCTTAGCTGAGGGTGGGGCATTCCTCACCCCCTTCACCTGCTCCAGCATCCGAACCACGGGAGGCCGTCCTCCACAAACTTCTTCAATTAGAGTCCTTTCCCGTAGGGCTTCAGCTCTTCACCAGCTGCCCCAGTGTGGGTCACTGCTACGGGGTGCAGTCATAAATCATAGAATATCTCTCAGTCTCTCAGGCCCAGACTGCTCCAGCCTGGTCCTCCACGAAGTCACAAGTTCCCCCTCAGCAAACCTGCTCTGGTGTGTGTCTCTCGCTCACCTCTGTATCTCTGTCTCTCTCCATGGGCTGCAGGTGCTGGCAGGGGCTTGCTCCAATGTGTGTCACAGTATCTCCTGTATGTCTCCACCTGCTCCACCATGGGTTTCTCCACAAGCTGCAGGGGCATCTTTCTCTCTGGCATCTGGGGTGCCTCGTGCCCCCCTTCCCTGGCCTTGGTGTCTGCACAGTTTCTTACATCTTCTCACTCCCTTCTCTGGTGGCAAAAAGAAGCTGCTTGTGTTTTTGCCTACTAAATGTGATTCCCAGAGGCTCTGTGACCATCGCTGATGGGCTCGGCCTTGGTCAGCAGTGACTCTGGCCTTGAGCCGGCTGGTGTTTGCTCTGCCAGGCCTGCAGAGAGCTTCTGGCTGCTTCTTGCAGCAGCCACCCCTGTAGCCCCACCTCCACCAGAGCCCCACCACACAAAACCACAACAAGCAAGAACTAGTTTGCTCCTATTCTGAAAGTCAAGTGTAAACTTAAGGAGTACTACAGGGGCTGGATTCAGGGAAGTTACTGTAGCCTTGTGGTCAGGACACAGGTCTGAGAAATCACAGACCTTCCCGTCTGCTACAGTGACTTCAGACAAGTCAGAAAGACTCTGTACTTCAGACTCAGTGAGGATTAAAAGAAGTATTGTGCAGGAAGTGTTTCAAACTACCCAGAGGAAATTGTGCTATCTAAGGCCAAGTATTCTAATTTCTCTGTATAATAAAAGAAATCAAAAGAAATAAAAGAGCAGGAAATCTCCAACCATAAATTACCCTGAATAGGTCAAAAATTGAAGCAGACGTTGTAAACTTCTGGAGCAAGTATTTATTTCTTACATCTGACCACAAAAAGTCCCACAGAGAATTATTAGCCTCTCATTTCTGAGAAAATGAAATTCACAACAGGAAACTATTAAAAAAAATAAGCTTCATACTTTGCATTACGATGCAATCACACAACAAACACAAATGTCCGTAACAGTGGTGCCTATTTTTAACTTGTTTTTAAAATTTAAAGCCGTTATGTTGCTCACCAACAGAATTGAAATGGATCCCTGCTTCTGCCTGCACCTACTAAATCTCTTCCAGCTGCAGTAGATCTCAAAGAACTAACAGCTAGAAGCAGACAAAATTGCCAAAACACATATAAGAGTGATACCCACTGTAATACCACTTTTCTGTAAAACTCCAGAGAATATGTATTGGGTAATCGTGACTCACCATCAGTAAAGTGAGGTATTTAATAGGCAATGCTATTTAAGTCTGTGTAAGTAGGGACACAAAAAAAAACCCCCACAACACTCTTACCCTTTGCTCCTATAGCATGTGAAAGCTAGGAAACCAGTAGACTTCAGGGCACCCTAGTGCAGCTATGAGGAAAACAAACATGGTCAGAATGCTCATCTTCAGCGAGTTACAACATGGCTAAATTACAGTTTATTGATTTCCCAGAGCAGAAAGGCACATATTTTCACATCAATTATGCCCTAACACCTGAAAGGATTTCCGTGTGTACATCATTAATTCTGCTCCATTTTCCTTGTCTTCCACATTGGCATCCCAAGAATCACAGAATCACAGAATCACAGAATCGTAGGGGTTGGAAGAGACCTCGAGAGATCATCGGGTCCAACCCCCCTGCAAAAGCAGGCTCCCTAGCACATATTGCACAGATAGGCATCCAGATGAGTCTTGAATATCTCCAGAGAAGGAGACTCCACACCCCCCTGGGCAGCCTGTCCCAGGGCTCTGTCACCCTCACTGTGTAAAAGTTCTTCCGCATGTTGGTGCGGAACTTCCTGTGCTCCAGTTTACAGCCATTGCCCCTTGTCCTATCTCCACAGATGACTGAAAAGGGGTTGGCCAATTCCCCCTGCATCCCATACTTAAGATATTTATAAACATTAATTAGGTCCCCCCTCAGTCGTCTTTTCTCCAGGCTGAACAGCCCCAGCTCACTCAGCCTTTCCTCATAGGGGAGCTGTTCCAGGCCCTTAATCATCTTCGTAGCCCTTCTCTGGACTCTCTCCAGGAGATTCCTGCCTGACCAGGGCAGAGTAGAGGGGGAGGATCACCTCCTTCGACCTGCTGGCCACACTCTTCCTGATGCATCCCAGGATCCCATTGGCCCTCTTAGCCACCAGGGCACACTGCTGGCTCATAGCCAACCTGTCATCAACCAGGACCCCCAGGTCCTTCTCCACAGAGCTACCAGAAGAATCTCTGCTTGCTATATGTAGAAGATCAGTGCCCTGGAAATGCAAAAGCTGAAAAAGCATCAGAAGAAATTGCCTTTCTGTAAAAACTTGTTCTCAATCCATAGAAAAATTAAAGGCAGTTCAGCCACGGTGGAATTCATTCTGCAGCAATAACAGGCCATTTGTGCTCTCACGGTGACATTACACACAAGGAAGCCTGAGCTCATTTAACATTCTGCTGCCACAAATGGAAAAGAGAGTCAAGTATTGCCTTTTGCCACGTTTGCAGCTTGTCTGACTGCACCAAGGGACAATTCAACACAATAATCCAGCAGCAAACTGAAGATAAGAGAAGTAAATGTTCTTCTGTGCCATACCAATTAAGCCTAATGAATCAGTTCATGAATCAGTCCAGTGAGCATCACAATCAGAGAAGAACTGACTTGTGAAGCCAACAGCAGGAGTAAGCAGCAAAAGCTCCTTCATTGAGTATAGCAAGCTGTTAAATCAGTGCAGGCATCTTTAGCTTTAACCTTCTGTATATTCCAACACTGGTGCTGGGACCATCTCTGTTACCATGAGAATTACCTCAGGGCTTTCCCTATGTAGTACAGACCCTAGAGGTCTTCATATTTGTTCACAGTACCTTCCTCTGCCTTTTTACAAGGGACTACCCCAAAATGCTGTACTATCTGAATAATCAGGGTCCTTTCTGCCAATAGATGGATATTCTTTGGAGATATACTCAAGACCTGCCTGGACACAATGCTGTGCAACGTTCTGTAGGTGATCCTGCTTTAGCAGAGGGGATTGGACTAGATGATCTGCAGAGGTCCTTTCCAACTCCTACCCATCTGTGAATCTGTAATATTCACCTCTGTGTCTTCCGTAGAAGCTAAAGTGTTCCAGCATTTCATTAGTAAGCCCCAGAAGACAAGAGCATAATTATTTGACAGAGTAACTAATGTCACCACTAAAGTCAGAAGGGAGTTACCAGAAAAGCACACCCAAGCGGGTAGTTAGTTTGGCAATTTTGTTACCATTTTCACTAGGGCACAGGAATTGGTTCCTTTGCAGAGTTTTTTTAAAGCTGGGACAGGAACCCAGGAGAGAGAAGAAAGACAAAATGAGAGATCCACTATGAAAGGAAAGCAGACTTGCCACTGCAGCTTTTTTTTTGGACAGTTATCAGAGCCTCAGCAGAAGGAATTCTACCACAGTGATGTAAATACTCCAGAGACATCTAACTGCACAGCACAGGGATAAGGCACAAACCCAACACAAAAGCTATCATGGGTTGCATCAAAACCAGCATGACCAGCAGGTCAAGGGAGAGGATTCTCTGCCTCCACTCCATTCTCATGAGACTCCACCTGCAGTACTCTGTGGTCCTCAGTACAAAAAGTACATGGAATTGTTTGGGCAAGTCCAGGAGGGCCATGAAGATGATCAAAGGGCTGGACCACCTCTCCTGAGAGGCTGAGACAGGCTGAGAGAGTTGGGCTTGTTCAGCCTGGAGAAGGCTCCAGGAAGAACTTAGAGCAACTTTCCATTTCCTGAAGGGGCTACAGGAAAGCTAGAGAGGGGCTGTGTACAAGGGTAGGGGGTAATAGGACAAGGTGGAATGGTTTTAAACTGAAAGAGGGTAGATTAGACATTAGGAAGAAATTCTGTCCTTGTGAGGGTGATGAGACACTGGCACAGGTTGCCCAGGGAAGTTGTGGCTGCTCCTGGATCCCTGGTAGTGTTCAAAGCCAGGTTGGATGGGGCTTTGGGAAACCTGGGCTAGTGGAGGGTGTCCCTGCTTAAGGCAGGGGGTTGGGACTAGATGGGCTTTGGGGTCACTTCCAATCCAAACTAGTATGGGATTCCATGGTTCTGTAATTCTAAACTTGACTACAAAAAATTAAAATCAGGAATGATTGACTTTATCACTGCTCAGTGCTTTATGTAGGCACAGAGGCAGCATTCTGAGTTCCCTATACAGAGACCTATAGGGAGAAAGTATATATATATAAAGAGAGATCAAGTTTTGTTTCAGGCACTTAGGCACATATGACATGAAGCTTCAGAAGCACCACAGTGATGTGAAAAGCAACAGCAGCATGATTTCTAAGCCTCTGAGAAAGTCTTATCTATGTAATTTCTAATGAAAATACAATAAGAAGAGTATATATAAGTGGAAAGGAAAACATGAGTTATAAACCACTTATCTGCATGTCTTATATGAGTAAAAAATGTGAAGCTGGTATTTTGAATAGTTTGAAAACATAAAGATAGAATAAAATGTAAGAAAATTTTTCTATGCAAAAAGTCTTCTAGATTTCATTTCTTGCTCTTCCATTTGCAATTTACAATACATCTAATTTCATTCACTCGTAGAACTTGTAAGAATAACATATATTAGAAACACTTTAATTAGTGAGGAGTACTATAGAGACTTGGAACACATTAATTTATTTTCTTTTTTTTTTCCAAATAAGTGATATAATCCTGCAGAACCATTGGGAGCTAGGCAAGTATTTTCATTTTACTATTTGTATCACAAATTTGTAACAAAGAACAGACTTTAACATTTACCAAGCAGATCACGTATTAATCCACAAGCAGTTCTCCATTAGAATCACAGAAAAAATATTAGAAGGTACCCAAGGAAGTCAGTGTAGACCAAATCCTGCTCAAAACAGAGATAATGTCCAAGATATGTCATGTTCTACAGGGCTTCTGTTAGGTGTTTTGAAAAGCTCCAAGAACTTAACATGCCACATCTTTGGGTGGACTGTTCTAGTGCTTAGCCATTCCTATGCTGAAGGACTTGCAATCATGAGAATTCTTCTAGTTGTTCAAAGAAGGCTTAATCTATTTTCTCACCTTGAGAGAGCAGTCAGTATGATGATAATAATAATTTACATATTTTATATATACATGTTTATATATATAAACCCCCCCAGATATAGACACAAATGCAATTGTTCACCACATGCGGAAAGAAAAAAGCCCTTGAAGTTCAGTATGTTTCTGAGCAGTGATCCACCTCCCAACGAGCCTCTGCAGTTATATCCAAGCGCAGTGTTCTGTGGTGGGGAATATCCCTCTGGCCAGCCTGTGTCAGCTGTCCTGGCTGTGCTCTCCAGCTTCTGTTACACCTGACAGGATGTGAGAGGCTGAAAAGTTTTTGACTTAATGTAGAAGTGACAACTACCTAGCACACCTAAATCATGTTATCAATATCATTCTCATATTAAAGCTAAACACTATACCCACTACTAGAAACAAAATTAACTCTATCTCGTTCAAAACCAGGACACCGTTAAAAAAGCTGTCTTTAGACAGTAGTGTTATCTCCACAATGAACTGGCTGTTCCTCCAGTGGGTTTTAAGTGACGTAACTGGTTTTACCTTCATGCTCTAACCAAAAATGTTTGGAAGCTCCAAACTATCAAACTAGCTTTGTGACTCAGAGGAATGAAAGGCTACTGCAAAACCTATTACTTAGATTTTCTCCACCTTTCCCTAAACCCCAAACTTGAGTAAACTCACAACATGCACTTAGTAGGCACATCAGGAATCCTCGTAACAAATATTTGTAAGCCTTATTTGCAGAATATATATAGGACATGCTGAAGAGTTGCACATGCTGAACAGCTAGGAAGGAATAAATTAGTAATCCTGCAGGTATGTCAAAAGAAAGTAGTGGGGAAATTGTTCTTATAGTACCTGTGTTCAAACAGCATGTCTTACTGTAACCATGCTTGAACAGCACCTTAACGTACAACTAGGTTCTTCAGCACCTTAGTCACATGAAATTGATTTCAATTTGACCTAAGGAAAGCCATGTCACGATATGTAAAAGGATAGTCCTAACCAAAGCATTTGCACCCCAAAAAACAATGTGTTCTTCAGGTGGATGAATTGATTTTTTTTTTTTCATAAATTCCTGACAGCTCAGAGATAAGAAAAATAACTTACAGTATTTCAATTAGTAGAACATTTTCCACTAAAGCATACAGAAAGGAGAACATTTATTTTTTTCTACTTTTGGTTTATTGAACTTTTTTTGGTTTAGTGAAATGGTGTTGCCTGCAAAGTGACCTATACAATCCTGTATAGGAACAAGCATAACATTTTACGCATTTATCATAACTGTAATTTGTTCTTGAATAAAGCTTTCCTATGCCCTTTGGCTGGTTCTATTGTGTATTTAAGGGTCATAATGTCCTGTTCAAGCTGCAGGCGCACTGGAAGACTCCTTATAAAATGTCTCAAAGCAGTAATTCAGAGCTTCTGAAGTGCTGTGGGCAGGTCAATTAGTTTCAGAGTACTGAACAGCACCAAACTTTTGACAATATTCTCATCTCTGTTTCCTCACTTTTTCCTTCCAATTTACTTAAGCGTGGCCATAAACCACTGGGATTAATCAAATCCCTCTGGAATATTAATCAAGAGATAAAATACTCTTTTGCTCAGCATCTAGTCCCACGTTGCTTCATTACTTAATTTCCAAGTGCTTCAAACAGAAATTGGCTGATCCAGGAGCCTTTCCAAGTGCCCAATGGTGCCCCTGACCATGCTAACCTTTTTAGGAATACCAAAAGATACATCAATTCTTCACCCCTATGAAGACTCTATGAAAAGTCTTTACAGCCTGGCAGAGTGTTGGGTATTGGGGTGCAGTATTTCTTAAAATGAATCTCTAAATATAATGCCTTTTACTCATCTTTTTTCCTGTCACATTGGCCCTGCTGGCATTGCCAGCTCTGGCCTGTGCCCTATGGCATGGCACAGCTCCTTGTGAAAACCAGGTGTGGAAGTCAGCTCGTTACCCCCTCACGGCACTTCTTAGCAAGTTAAAAAAAACACGAGGTGGCAGGGAATCTAGGACAAGCTGGGGGAAGGCAGGAGGGAGCTGGACTGACAGCCCTTAGCAAGAGCCTAGCATGCGGCCGGGCAGCGGCTTCAGCCGGCTCCGACATCTCCAGCCTCGTCCGGGCGCGGTGGCGGGAGGGCCTTATCCTTGGGCACCGCGGGGGCAGCGGAGCCCTCAGGGGCACCGCCGGGGGTGCTGTGAAGCGTTCAGGCCGAGACGGCAGCGGCTGAAGCGGCCGCGACCGACTGCCGTCGCCTGCCCGCCCCCTGCCGCCTGCGGGGCGGGCCGGGCCGGGCCTTCGGCCGGCGGGGCGGAAGCCGCTGGGAGCGGCGTAGGGAGGCTGGGAGCGGGGCAGCGAGGCTGGGAGAGGGCTGGTAGCCATGTGGACGTCGCTCGGCGCTGTCACGGAGCCGGTTGGTCCCAGGGCAACCAGCGGCCGCTTCTGGGCTGTCGTCCTGGGAGCAGCGGCGGGACTCTTCCTCCTCGGGTTCCTCATCGGTACGGTGCAGGCTAACACTCCTTCGGATGGGGCGGGGATTGTCCCTGCCACCTCCGGCCCTTCCAGCCGGAGTAGGTGGGTCAGAACCGGTCCGAGGGAAGGCCGGGTGCGGGGAAGGCTTTAAGTGCCCGGAGATTAGTGTCAGAGGTGCCCGAGGTAAGTCCGTGTTTGGCCCGGCCGAACCATCTCCCACCCCTGAGGCCGGGCCGGTGCAGTCATCGACCCTCCTGGGATTTCTGGCTCCTCCACGGGAGCAGGGGTCTTTTGCCCAGAGTGTCCTTTTGACTTGTTTTCTGTTTCCTTTTAAATAAAGTAACTACGCTGTGGGCAAGAGAAGAGGTGTGGGGTTTGGGCACCAGCTCAACCCAGAAAGGCAGGAACATAAATAGGGAACTTGAGGAGCCCTGCCAGGAGGGGTGAACTGTCTTTAATTTCAGGACCCAGCTCCCCATCGGCTCAAGCAGGCAGGCCTGTGGGTTGTTGCCACAATGAATTTCCCCCTCCCTACCCCGTTTTTTGGTTCACAGATGGATCAGGATCAGCTTGGAGGAGGAAGGAAAACATTTTGTAATGCGTTTTGGTATGTGCTTGGGGTTTGTGCCATTGGGAAGCCCTGACTATATTAATCTCTCGTGGAAAAGCCTTTTGCTGTGCCACAACCAGTGCCCCGCTGTGACAGCTTGCTCTCTGCTTCCCACCAGTTCTCTGGTTTGCACTAACCATGTAACTGCTGCTGCATTTGCACTGAACGTGTCCAGTCTCTGACTTAAAAATAAAAGCAGATGTCAGAAACATTTTCTTTCTAGCCAGGTGTGCCTCTCATCACTTCCTCTGGTAATGCCCGCACAGTAAGGGAAGGATTCCAGGACAAGAGCCAGACAGACCAGAGAGTGAGAAAAGAGTTACATCTGTTCCTTACAAAGGGTGTCTGTGTTTCTGTGCTTTTTTGTAAAGCTGCTGTCTTGTTACTGAGGTGACATTACGACTGACATGACTGACAGCATGATGCTCTGGTACTAAAGGAAGACAGATAAGTCTCCTTAGCATGTGCAGTAAAATAAATGTGATGAATAAATATAATATAGTATTTTATTGCTCTCAGTATCTACCTGGGTAAATAAGTTCTCTTAATATGGTGGGGACTGCCACTGCCATCACCATGCAGCCGGCATGAGGTTATGGCTGCTTGTTTGTGCTGGGATTAAAACAGTTGTAAAATGCACAGTGAAAATTTTGTGGTGATAATCAGAGAAATGGTGTGTGTCATGGGAATATTGCTCTGGTGTTTTTAAAGTTGTGTTTTGGTATGTTCTACAGGCTGGTTTTCAAAACCTACAGAAAACAAGACATCTGTGAGTCCTCATGAGGAGATGAAGGCAGCGTTTATGGCTGAAATGAAAGCTGAAAACATCAAGCAGTTTCTTTAGTAAGCAATGTGTAGATTAATCAGTCAAAAAAAAAGAAAATTAAATCCACTCAGGACCAAGCCCAGCGATGCCAACAGAACATGGTGTGCAGGTTCTCAGCCACAGGTTTTATCTAATGTGTCCTGGTGAACTGTCATTGACTAAGCAGTTCATTTCGGCTCCTCTCATTCATGTTTGTGTTGGAATCAGTTGAGGCATTGTCAAGAACCTCAGTACTTGAAGTTTAAAAAATGACCAAGTTCTTGCTCAGCCTTTGGTGAATGCTTGTACAATGGTGTAGAGGTTCAGCCTTTCTCTTAGGTGTCCTATTTCATCTACAGCATTTATTTTACACTCTTCTATTTAATGGAAAAATAATTCACTTAAAATTAGACTGTATGAATGAATTTAAATTAGGAGAGGTCAAATGGAAAATAGTGGACTGAATTAGTGTAAAACAAAATCATACCAGTGGTCAAAACTTAAGTTCTTCCTATAGCTTAGATCTTTATACCTTACTGCTGCTCTCCCTTCACACTTTGTCATGCTGTGACCGAAGCGTCTGTCACCATTCTGACCTGGTACTCATTTTCATGAAGACAGGCATGTTCCCAAGCGCTCTCCCTCTGGAATAGCTGGAACAGGCAGTAGATACCGGGTAGTCAGCTGATTGTACATTACACTGGTTATAATTAAAGCCTTAAAGCTTTAGAGTCATTGTTAAGACCATTTTTTTTCTAATATTTTCCTCTCATCTACTCTTTAGCACTTCAATTAGTTGATTTTAAATGAACTCTTATTTCTTTTATTAAATCCTAAAAGTAAAGCTGCTAATGTTTGTTCCTGAAAAGTCAAACAATGGAAGATGAAAATACAGATTTTAAAAATCTGTTGAAGTTTAATTGCTGTAATTGATTTCTTAATATCTGTAACTGGAAGCTTTCACAGAAGCTTTCACAGAATTTAACTACAAGGAAGTCGATGCATTATTATTTGTTTATTTTAGGGGTCTTGTAAGCAGATTGTTTTTTCTCTTAGAGGATAGTGTAGTATTCATTAAAAGCTGTTTTTATTCCAGTCAGTAATAGACCAGAAGTCTCAGTTTACTGATAGAAATTTACTTTCTGTCTAAAGAAAGCGTTAAAGTATCAGTTATTTTATGAATAATCAAGACATTCAAGTTTGCCTTAAATTCCCAGCCTGATTAAATAGCATGAAGTTGTATCTTTCTACAAAACTAAATTACTAAAAAAGCTATTGTTGCTTTAGACTGTGGCAATCCCACTCATTTAATTTTAAGTGCACTTGCCACAGACTGTTACAAGTAAATTAGCTGGAAAATAAGTTCCCTTTACTACACAACAGCCATGTCCTGCACTATGTAAACACTGAAAACTGAAGATTTAGGATTTTTTACTGTCTTAACCTGTTTTGGCTCCTACAAAGTCAACTGTTGTTAAACAGCTCTGTAAAGAGACTGCTTTCTGCCATCTAAACTCCCTGTCTGTATGCCAACAGGAAACATTGTACCTCATTTACTGTCATGCAGCCAGTTCTGTGGTGAAATATGGCAGCTATTTAGTCACTACTCAGAACTACCAGTGCAGACAATCAACAGATTAGAAGAGGAAATGAAGAAAAACACAATATTCAGTTAAATGGGAATATAAACCAGGGGAATGTTATTGCATGTCAGATTTTAATGAAACGTGAAACTTGAACATTCCCAGCTCTTACAGAAAACAGCCATTGGCTCTAAATGCTAATACATAGCTGTGCTCTTGGTTCAGTATGTCATCCAGAAAGTAGTAGTGTCACTGTAACAAGGACTTCTAGTACGGTGTTGGTACTAGATGTTGACTTCATCACAGGAACATGGTTTTATCTATCAGCATTTAGCACAAAAGCAGAAGTCTGTGGTTCTTTCAAAATGCTTTGTTTGATAGCTTTGTTGTCACTGGAACTCAAGGACTAATTTTTTTCCTCAATTTTACGCTCCTTCCTTATCAAAAATCCAATTTCCTTCATTAACACCCACCAGCTGCTGTGACACATGCTTCTGTGGCATGTTGATGGCATGGTCATGTGACAGGATGAGGACATTGTGATGACAGCCTCATTCAGCTGGGAGTTTTCTTCAGCTCCCTTTACCACTGTGCTTTCTTGATGATCTGGGCATTTATTTATTTTTTTTCCAGACAATGGTTTGCTCACTTCTGATGGTATCTTCACTGTTTGTTATTCACACTGCATGACTTTTAAGCTACAAGCTGTTGAATTTTTCTGTTCTTTCTTTGTAAGCTGCTGTGGACTCACTTGCTTTTACTTGCCAGCAAGACAGGTTCAAAGTGAACTTTTGGATAAATCAGTATTTGTGCCAAAATTAATTAAAACAGTGGGATCCAAGGAGAATATTCAGTTAATTAAATATAGGAATCGGAGTAATTATGCACATTTCTAAATTAAATACGCAGAATTACCCTCAACTCTTTTATCACTTCCCAAAGAAGGTCGGTCTCATTATGCATAGGAGTGATTGGCTTAAGGTCACCCAGAAGACAAAGACTACAGCAAGCATGAGACTCCACATGCCACTCTTGCTAAGCCAGACTTTGAGGAAGATAAAAAAAACTGTGATAAATCAGGACAGAATAGAAGCATTTACCTCAATTTATGTATGACAGGCAAAAGCATAGACACAGAGGATGCTGGGTACATATTTAGCCTGGGTACATCTGATCATCTCTAGGTGTTTTTTTCCAGCTGGGCTAGAGAGGAGTTTGGATTGTGAGCTGCAGTACCTGATCCTGACTCTTTGCTTCTTTTTTCTTTAGCAATTTTACACAGCTTCCTCACCTAGCAGGAACAAAGGAGAATCTGCATCTGGCGCAACAAATCCAAGCTGAGTGGAAGGAGTTTGGTTTGGATTCTGTTCAGTTGGTTCATTATGATGTCTTACTCTCTTACCCTGATGACACTAAGCCAAACTACATCTCAATTATTGATGAGCATGGAAATGAGGTACCGAAAACAGCAGGTTTTGCAACTAGGGAACAAAGTCACCATCATACACCTGAGAAACCTGAGAAGGAAAGCTATCCTCTGTTAATGTTGTTGGGCCTGACCACATAAATGAGCGATTCCTGTTTGCTTTTATTTTTTGTATCTTCATTTCTTAATGTATGTGCTAGAAGTACTAATAATTACCCTGATTCATAGAGCATACTGACATACATGGATTAAAGGAGAGTTATGTAGGAGAATTACTTTATGTAATTAAATTGTTTTAAACTTACTCTGTTATTTAGAACAAAGCAACCATGGTCAGCATTGTTATTTGGATTGATTTATTATACAGTATTGGTGATTGTGCTAAATTCAGTTTCTTGAAGATTAGAGTTTAGGCCTCGAGGTACACTATCACAAGTAATATCAGTTCATGACAGAGCAACTCTAGTACTCACAGAAGCTCCAGGGATGAGCAGAATGCAGGTGGATTTTACCATTATGATCTAAGCTGCTCTTATCTGCTGTACTGAGACCACCGTAAGGTGCCCTGTGTTCATTCAAGTAGGATTCTGTGTGAAGAGCAGAGATGACATTTGCAAGATCACACACTGAACCTACATACTGAAAAGGATGCAGTGTTTGCTAAATTTTTGGCCACTTCTCACTTTAGAGTTCTAAAACTAGAGTAGTTAAACTGCAAATGCATGTGAAATGTGCCTGAACAGAGAGTGCTTCTTTCCATATTCCCTGGTTTACTTCTTTTATTCTTTCCCACTAGATTTTCAACACATCATTATCTGAACCTCCTCCTCCAGGATACGAGACTGTTAGAGGTGTGGTGCCACCCTACAGTGCATTTTCAGCCCAAGGAATGCCTGAGGTAATATAGTAGAATAGTAAAAGAAATAGAAAAAGAAACAGAAATAGAAGTAGGAACAGAAGTATAAATAGACATAGAGACAGAAATAGAAATAATAGAAATAGAAATGATGGACAATGGTAGTGTAATGTAGTGTAGCATAGCACAGAATAACTTAGAGTGAAATTCCTGCAGCTTGGGCTTTAGTTCAAAACCTAACTTATCACCAGTTGGAGACATGTCCTAGCTCTGATGTTCTTGAGGGTTTTGTGACAGAGCAATGTTGAAATTAAGCAGCCATACAAATACGTTTTTATCTTTTTGAGTCAGAACTGGATTTTATTTTTACCTTTTCCTTAAAAATATAGTGATAAATCTTTAATGTTGTCAGCTGCTATAGCTTTCACCAAGTATTTCTGTGTCTGTTGTTTCCCATCTTGGTGAATAGATAAGACTGTTACATTTATGTAGAGAAATATACAATCCAGTTCTCAAAATGTTGCTTGCCCAAGGCTCACACTGACAGGTGTAACTGCACAGTGTACATTATGCTTGAAAATGGCTTTTACTAGAATTTCTAGCTGGTGGTAAGTGTTGCTGTGATCTGAGCTTAACACTAATCCTATCTTGTACAGATGGTACCAGCTGACAGGCTTTCTTTTATAAAGCTGGCCTGTGTAACAGGAGTTTTCTATCCTGTGATCATTACTGGTTTCAATTAATATGTTGTAAGGCTAGAAATTTTTCATTGTTGTCCTCAGTATCTTTCCTGCTTATACATAGAATGACGTAGGTGAAGGTCATCTGGTCCAGTCTCTGCTATAAAGTTGGATCTCACTTTGAAACCTGCTAACAGTGCTTTTACTCACATAGCCCAGTATTAGAGTCATGTACTTTCTGGAATGTGTTAAAAAGCTGTCCAAGTCCAGAAAACAAGAGGTATCCTGTATTCCTTTGCCTCACATACTCAAAGGAAGCTGGAGAACTAGGCACATAGTCTGGACCCTAGGATGTGAGAGCTTTTAGTGTTTCAAGAATTGCAGTGGGAATTTTGGAACATAATATAAAGTAAAATTCATGGGTCCTCACTTTGTATGGTAACATGATAACCCCAAAGAAAGACAGAATTACCTCACTACTATTTTTGGTTTGTAGAGAACTACAGTAAGTGATATGATATAGGGAATAATAAAAACAAGTTTAAGAAGCTGCAGTTTCCTTCTTTAGAAAATTATTTTATTTTAATTAAATATAAGAAGTTGTATCTGAAAAAAACAATACTTAAAAGACAGATTGTCTTTTCAAAATATGATGCTTATGTTTACATAATACTTTGACAAAAGCTCCAGGTACCTATTTAGCGCTGTTAGCAATAGCATTCTCCACTGCGCAGTTGTCTGCACCTATACTGCAAACAGCACAGGAGGGAACATGTATAGAGCTCAGCAGTGGGAATACTCAGTGAGTTCAGGGCTCTTCTGAGTTCTCCCAAGCCTGTTTATGTATTTTATGTTAAAAAACGTTCTATTAAAACCCATAGCTAAGCTGTTGAGAGAGAGATTTGGAACTTGCCAAGTGCAGTCATCAGTCAGAGGTTCTCTTTCTGCTCACTAATTTTGCCAATGATTCCTGAATAAAGCTCCAAGTTCAATACAGGAAGAAGTCTGCAAAGTGCCTGCTTCCCAGGCTAACTATAGCCTCATGATTAGGCCCTCTTCCTGAGAAGTGGGAGAAATGGTCAAAATTTTCATACCAAGAAAGGCCAGAAACACAGCTCACACATTTTCTGGGTGAGTGCTGTGATCAGGGAGTTGTGGAAATACAGTTTGGCACTGTTCACAGTATTACTTTTACCTGCAGCTGCTGATTTTCCTGCCTAATTTTATTTGTCTGAAATTGTAGGCATCTTCCCTAAACCAGCCTTTGAAGCTTTTTAGAGGCTTTTATTCTGTAACAGTCTTCAAAGTATAATCAATGAGAGGTATATCCAGAGGGCAATGTATTCCATCCTAAAGTAGGTGTTTAAAACAGATTTAGAGTGAGTACTCCTGGAAAGGGTAAGTTCTCAGAGAACTTCCCAGCTCTTTGCTGTCGATGGAGTGCATTACAGGTCCTTGTTAGACAATGCACACAACTTAGCAGCAATTGACCTTAAGGAAGATGAATCATGCAACAGTTATTGAATAACATGGTTAAAACAAAATCATTAAGAATGCTTTATTCATTGGCAAGCTGTATTTATTTTGACAACCACCCACCTGTAGCCTCTGCCATATCGAATAAGCATTGAGTCCTGAGAATTTCATGGGACTTTGGCATCATTCAGTCTACTGCATAAAACCCAATTGATCCTTACTGTGGTGCCTGCGTCCAAAATACCTTAGGCTGTCCCAGACTAACTACGGCTTAAAAAGACTACACAGAGAAGTAAATGCCATACTTTTAAGTTTCTTATTCAGAAGTTTTATCTTAACATTTTCTACTGTGGACAAAGTCTGGCAGCTTTGGGTGGTAGGAGTCTAAATTCATTGGAAGTCACTTGCCTACCTAATGGTTTCATGATCAAAGAAGAATTTATGCCAGAGCCAGTCCTGGGGCTACCTGTTCCCATCTTATTATCTTACTAGAGATCATCCTTCTTTTGACATTCTCACCGACATTCTTGTTTCAAATTCTACCTCTTTCAATCAGGGTGAGTTAGTGTATGTGAATTATGGCCGCACCGAGGACTTCTTTAAGCTAGAACGTGAAATGGGAATTAACTGTACAGGAAAGATTGCTATTGCCAGATATGGGAAGATCTTCAGAGGAAATAAGGTAATGTCTCTATATAAAAATGTCACTTACGCTGTCCTTCAGTTGGTTTCAAGAGACTGAAACACATACCTAAACCATTCTGGAGTTTCTAGAGTAACTGAGTTTTTAATGGAGCTGTGTTCAAAGGTGATTCTTTAGTAAAAGATATAAAATATATATTTGATATGTATATAATACATCTATAGGATAAAAGTAAATAAGTTGGAAAATGTTAGGTATTTTTATATTCATTTGCATACTATAAGTTGTTCCAAAAGAATACATTCCTGGGCAATACACTCTAATTTTGAACTAGGATGTTCTTCTCTATTGGTTCAACTGTGCTTAAAGATGCCTATATTGTGTTTCTTTATAATGGTTTCTGTACACCAGACAAAGACTATAACTATGTAGAGGTTATTTTAAATACTGTATTTGTTTATTCAGTGTTCCTACCATATAAATATTTGTAAACTTCAGATTTCTGCAGATTTCCATGGCCTGGCAGGAAAGTGCACGATCATGTGCATGCTCCAGGCACACACTCAAGTTATCTCCTCAACAGGGATATAAGAAGACAGTCTATTTTAAGTATATTTGGCCCTTGTACAAACATTTGTTTGACCCTACTTTCGGCAGGACTTTCTTTGTATTTCTCAGTTACCTAAGGGAATCAAACACTGGATCTCCTTGCTGGGATGCCAGCTCTTATTATATGTGATTGACTAATCTTTTGAGAACTTTCAAGTGGCTAACTCTCTACCATTTTCACCAGTGACAAATGATATGTAACTCAGATTCTGGGTCAGATAATATTTTGACTGAATTGTTTACCACTCTTAAAGATGCTACCTGAATGGAAGAGACTTAAAAATTGAAGAAGTTATTGCTGTCTACGAATATTTTCTTCAAATGCAATACAATCACCTCAGAGTTACTGATATCTAGAGGGGCAGTTGTCCTGTGGTTTGGAAATTACATGGCCTCAATGACACAAAAGGATGATATATTTAGTCTCGTGGTAGTATATCTAATGACTTTCTATACTGAAGAATTCAGTAGCCTATATAAAATCTAGAGAACTGTACTGTCATTTTCTGACTTCCTAATAGTATGCAAGGATAGGATAGAGGAACAAGGCAAGTAATGTATTTAAAAAAAAAAAAATTAAAAAACGATGGTATTTCTGAATTAAAATACCTGAATTTAAAACTGTTGAGGATTAGTTGTCACTCAGTCACTATACATCACTGTCATATCTAGTAGCAAAACGGATTGGGATGTCAGAATGATACATGTTTTCTTCTCTTACTCTCTACCAACTAGCTTTATAGAATAATAAAGTTGCATGAGCACACTTTTATTATTAAAAACAACAGGCAGGTCAACCTTTCTGCTGTAATAAGCCTGAGATACACACACTTCAGAGTTGGTCTTTGTCACAGCCAACAACAGTTTCAGGCTCTCCAATAATAATCTTGCTGTGTGGTCTAAACCCTGAGATACATTCAGGAGCTCATTTAGGTAAATAAGGTAAATACATGACTAACTGAAAGGTAAGGTTGCATCAGCATGATGCAGTTTTTTCCATCTGTGATGCGTATGTTTCAATAGTCAGTTGATTGTATTGATCTGTAGGACAGAATACAAACTCAGGTTATGTAGTAATACTGTGAAGGATATTTTGCCATGTCACTGCAGTTAACTCCTACCTAAAAATTCAGTACAACAACAAATGTCTACATTCATATGGAACCTGGTATCTACATACATGTTTTCAGGAAATTTTGTGATACGAGACAGTTATGGGGCCTTTACTTAGCCCAAGCACTGTAAAAGGCCCTGAGTGTGATTCACAATAGTTTCCTTTGCCCCTTGAACTCTGGTGTCAAGCTATAGAGGACTGGATAGGGACTGGAGCTATGCTTTGCAGGTAAAGAATGCTGAATTGGCAGGTGCCAAGGGAGTTATTCTGTACTCTGACCCTGCTGACTACTGCGCCTCAGGAGTAGATGCTTATCCAGATGGCTGGAACCTTCCAGGTGGAGGAGCCCAGCGTGGGAATGTGTTAAACCTGAATGGGGCAGGGGATCCCCTGACACCAGGTTATCCTGCAAAAGGTGAGTGAAACTAGAGAAGTCATGTTCTGGGAGTCTTGTTTCAGGAAAGGAGGGGGAAGACAATGGGGATGTTCTTTCCCTTGGAAGGAACCACATTTTTTCTTGGTCTTTCTGTTGCTCAAAAGAAGCAGCTTTGGTAGTAGGCCACTTCTATAAATGGTACATGAGAGAAAGTGAGGAGTTGCTAAGGGAGCCACAGCATGCACTGCTGGACAGCTTGACATGCCCAAGTTAACCCCGAGAACATGACACAACTATTCAACAGCTGAAGTTGCAGTTTCCTCTTGCTGCTTCTCATCAGTAAGTCAGCAAGGAGCCAGCTCACAGGTTTCTTTGCTTTTGCAGTTCTCCTTTCTGGAGGATTTGGGCTGCCTTCTCTCTAGAGTCTTGACTGGCAGTGCTGAGATCTTTTCATGCTTGGACATATCCCCTGGCTGCAGCTGAGGCCTCTGAGAACATGACCATTCCCTACTGGTTCATCACTTTCACCTCATTCTTCCTCAGCTACTTGTATGAATTCTGCCTAAGTTGTGTTATTTAGCACCTAACCCAGATCATTTGGACTGAAATGCATTAAGAACCATTCATGCCAGCACTTGAGCCAGCATAAAGGAGGGAGGCAGTCACCTAAGTCATGGGCAAAGTTGTCTCTAGTCAGCACCACTTGAGCTTGAAGAGCACAGGCATTCACAGCAACAGTATGGTACAAGCAGACCATGAGGAAGTTTTCTGGCACCTGATGCTAGAACCAGTGATCTCCTAGATGAATCACCGTCTGCTTCCCTCAGTGAAGATCCCTGTGAATGTTGTATTAAGGAGGAAACTATTCCATACCTGCTGGCTTGGAAACATCAAATTTTGGCCACTATATGACCTTTAAAGGTCCCTTCCAACTTTACACGTTCTATGATCTATGATTCTGTGATTACATTTGCATCTTTCCTAGTTCCAAACCTCTGACTGTGGGCTCCCTCTTTGTTCCTTTTCATTATCTGTGGCTTAGTCTGAAGTTCTTTCCCATGGAGAGAAAGATTTTGATCTAGAAGCATTTCAATACAAAAAAATTAACAGATACTTTTAAAATTTCCAGCCAGCTCTAAATACATGACTGCAGACACTGTGGGAGAACCTTTGTTAGTGTCTCTCTGAAAACGTGAAGAATGAGATCATTGAAGAAGTCTCAGTACGACTTTGAGGAAAATTAAATAGTTATCCCTGACTCCAGTGTTAGGACTGTGCTGTGAACTGTACAGTCCTTCTGAGAGTTGTTAAGTATAAAAATATCTGTCTTTTGCTTTCAGAATACACCTACCGATTAGACAAAGCCAGTGGTGTAGGTCTCCCAAAAATTCCAGTTCATCCCATTGGCTATCACGACGCTGAGGTGTTACTGCGGTAAGTGTGTGAGGGATTTTAAGCAGGCAGGTTTTGGAAAGTTATGGGAGTATTTCAAAAGAAAGAGAAAAGGCTTTTGCACTGTGCTTCTGCTGTAGCCGTGTTTGTTTGTCATTAGGTTCTCTGTAGGAGGTAAACATGTCGCCTGTTACTACGTAGCAGATAGAGCAGAGTGATCCTGAAAGGATCACTGGTAATGTATCACGATCAGTCAAGCATCCCAAAGTTAGAAAGTGTCTCTCAGTTTGAAGAAAGGTGAAAATTATTGAAGATAATGTCATGCCTGTCTCGTGAAAAGACCACAGATGAAGTCAGTCACCTGTTCAGGGAAGTAGACACTGTGGCCAAGCATGTTTGATGGGACAGTAGATGTACTGCCCTCTGTTAAATGAAGGCCTGTTCTTTCTCTCACCGTGTTGCACAAGAATAAAATTGCACTAGTGAACTAACCCACGTGTAAGTTAAGTGTGCTTACTAAACATGCAGGTGACATGAACACAAGCTACCAGATTGCCAGAGGACAGCATTAAAATTCATCATTATCTTAACCAACCAAGTAAGTTCTCTAAAATATTAAGATGTGATTGAGTTGGCAAGTGTGTCATTCTCCTAAAACATGGTAGTAATCGTCTGTATCAGCTGTAGAGACACTGGGCAGGAAATGCTGGGGTTGGGAACAGTACCACAGCTAGGTGTTAAGGCCAGAAGTGACCATATTCTTGCACATGTATTTGTACAGGAATTTCACCTCTAAATCACACAAGCAGTCATTCTGCTCTTTTTGATGCCTGTTTGAAGATTGAGCAAAAATGTTAAATAATTCTATCTTGGTTCTCTATGCAAGTTTCCTCTGAAGCATGGAAGCTATTGTTTTTGTTACAAGAGGCAGAATTTTACTCTTTGATGTTTTTGTGTACTTGATGTTCATTAACAGTGTTCTGGTGTTTTTCCTGTTTCCTCCCAAACTTCTGTGGACAAATGTATCTTCAAACTGTCTTTTCTTTAAAACTATATGGTTACCACTGTTATGAGGATAACTGCTCATTAATGATAAAGGTGAAGGTTAAACTCTCTCTTTTTTTCACTGCCAACTAATAGTGGCAGAGGAGATTGATATCTGTAAATATGATGTAGCAAGATTCTTCAATGTTGTAAATAATTCTATAACTTGTGATAATAATTGTGAATGAAATCTAAATCCTCTAACAATACTGGGTCCTTGTTTACACTTTTGGCTGGAGAAGTTGTAATTTTTAGTTATTCCTGCTGTCATACTTCTACATTAGCAATATATCAAGGACTTGAAGACATGATGAAGTGTTCTGTGGACTAAAGATTGACTGAAGTACGCATGTACAGTAAAGATGTTTTCATTTACAATAGTATGTTTTGCCTAATAAGAACTAGCACATCCACTATACTTTTTAATATTTTTTTACGTTTCTTATAAGTTCATGTCAAAAATATAAATCCTTTAGAATAGGTGAATAATTATGTAGTCCTCTGAATTACTGCATTTACTGTTGTGTTAACTGAGAAAAAACATCTCATCTTTGACAATGGATCAAGAAAAGGTTACTTGAACTGATCATGTTTCTCCTGTTTTAAAAATCTTCAAAACACATCAACTTTGTCTATGCTAACAGATTAAACAGTGTCCAAGGACAGGACATGCACTGTTAGACTGGTCCAAGTTCCTCTGCTAATTCAAATGTCAATGTAGTTCAAGGCAGTAGAAAGTTCCAGAGACCATTTACAAGAGACAGTTTGTGTACAAAACCTTTGGAGGCCAACACTGTTTTCCAGGATCGCTGTAGGCCATTCCAAGCTGATCTCAATGCCCAGAACTATGTCTCTATGTTAATTTACTAGTATTAATGTAGCTAAAAAGACAGATTATTCCCATGTGGAAGCTTGTAGTATGAATTTTCTGAGACCAAGACCATCAGTGCAGTCTCTGTGTGCAAGGGACTTCACAAAGTGTGGTTCCTGGTTCCTTATTTGCATGTGATGCTGTTGTAAGATGTCTGTAACTAATAATGTTTTGGGTTTTTTTTTTCATAATAGAAACATGGGAGGATACGCACCACCGCATAGTAGCTGGAAAGGAAATTTGAATGTATCTTACAATGTTGGTCCTGGTTTCACAGCAAATTATTCTACAAGGTCAGTTCTGTTTTGTAAGGAAAGCACGATTGTAATCAGAGAAAAATGGGGAGAATGATAGAATTTAACAAAAGGTAGAGTAGTTGGAATTATTTGCATCATTCCTTTCTTCTGAACGTTTCCTAGGCTGACACACGCTCAGTGCAAAACTTCAGTACATTAACATCTTGACTGAATTGCCTTAGTTTCCAGCTAGTCTTGAACCAGTTTAATTTGAAAAGTATCTAACCTTTCTGAAACTATTTGACGAGACTGATTTTATTTTTTTTTTAAGAACTAAATTTGTTTGTTGTCTTTCTTAAATTCAAGTGGTTCTGGCTTCTGGTCTTACCTATAGCCCTGTAAAAAACAGTATTAACGTACAAGTCAAGTTGTCCATCAAAAAAGCTGTAACTACAATGTTACTTTTACTGCTTCATGTTGTTTTAAAACTGACTTAGTAATTAAAGTTTAGGGCTAAAGTCGAGGTGTTTCAATATTGGCTGAGCTATTGTACTGACTTCATATGAACCGTTTCACATTCCTCTATGTCTTTGTCAAACCACTTGGAATCATAGAATCATAGAGTGTGTAAGGTTGGAAGGAACCTTTAAAGATCATGCAGTCCAACTCCCCTGCAGTAAGCAGGGACATCTTCATTAGATCAGGTCACTCAGAGCTCTGTCAGGCCTGACCTTGAATATCTCCAGGGATGAGGCCTCCACCAACCTCTCTGGGAAACCTGTTCCAGTGATCCACCATCCTCAGAGGGAAGAACTTTTTCCTAATACCCAACCTAAATCTCCCCTTTTCTAGTTTAAAACCATCACCCCTTGTCCTGCTGCTCCATGCCCTGTGAACAGTTCTTCCCCAGCTTTCTTATAGGTACCTTTCAGGTACTGGAAGGCCACTATAAGGTTCCCCCAGAACCTTCTCTTCTCCAGGCTGAACAAGCCCAACTCTCTCAGCCTGTCTTCATAGGAGAGGTGCTTCAGCCCTTTGATCGTTTTTGTGGCCCTCCTCAGGACATGCCCCAACATGCCCATGTCCTCCTTGTGTGAAGGGCTCCAAAGCTGGATTCAGTACTCCAGGTGAGGTCTCACCAGAGCTCTCGATCTGCTGGCCACACTTCTTTTGATGCAGCCCAGGGTGCAGTTGGCCTTCTGGGCTGCAGAGGCACATTGGTGGCTCATATCCAGCTTCTCATCCTCGAGTACTCCCTAGTCCTTTTCCCCAGGACTGCTGTCAAGCACATCATCTCCTAACCCACATGGATAACAGGGATCGTCCCGACCCAGGTGCCGGACCCTGCATTTGGCTTTGTTGAACCTAATGAGGTTCATCTGGGCCCACTTCTCCAGCCTGTCCAGGTCCCTCTGGATGGCATCTCATCCCTCTGGCACATTAACCTTGCTCCCTGTTCTCCATGTGTCTCAGCATAGCTTCTAGGAGTATCTGTTCCACTATCTTCCCAGGCACAGAGGTGAGGCTGACAGGTTGGTCCTTCTTCCTATCCTTTTTAAAAATGGCTGTGATGTTTTCTCTCTTCCAGTCACTAGGGAATACACCTGACTTCCATGAATTTCATATATCCTGGACAGTGGCTTGGCAACTACATCAGCCAGTTCCCTTGAGGATGAGTTGTTGCACCTCCACCTGTGCTGTAGATAAAAACCCACAGTCTTTCGATGCAGCTCAGGTTGTCTGATTCTCTGCTGCCTGAGGTGTCACATCACTATTAACTGTGCTGGAGTTAGTTCTGATTTGCACCAACTTCTAAACAATTAGAACCATTTACCTTATTGGCACTGGATGGTTTTCATCTTTCTTTCATTTTTCCAAATTTAAAAAGCTGCTAGCAATAAAACATTCAGTTTGGAGTTCTGAGCCTGTTATAAGTCTTATTGTCATTGATAAGAGTAAATAGTTTTCAAGGGCTGATTGCTGTTCTCAGCTGCACAAGTATAAATCCAGAAAAAATACATAGAAATCTTTTCAGATTTAGTTTGGCTTAATGGAGGGTAAATTTGGCCAAAGTGATTTTCCTTGCAATTTATATTGTACACTTCTGAAAGGTGTCAAGATGTTTTATTATCTAATCTATTGGATTTTCTTTTTGGATTTTCTTCCCCACACTCCAGAAAGGTGAAAATGCACGTTCGTAGCCAGAATGAAATAACAAGGATTTACAATGTGATCGGTACCATCAGGGGCATGGTGGAACCAGGTAAAGTCATTTGTCTTCAGTGCCATGAGAGCATGCAGTGACCTCTGTACGCACTTCATGGTTACAAGGGGGAAATGAGGACTGTAGTTTTCTCTGAAATACTGCACTACATGATCACTGGTGTTGAAATATTTACAGCACCAGCTTTCATATGGTTCAGGCCATGTTAACACTTGGATTGTAAATGCTGATTTTCAAGGGGGAGTCATAACCAAGGCAGAAATATTTGCATTTAGGTGAGCAACTTGGCAATTGAAAGAATATTAAGTGGATATTCTTTCCTACTAAGGCAGGAATGGATTTTGCATTCCGTCTGAAGTCATCATATCCACCACTTGGGTTTTTGGCTGTCTAACAGTCTCTTGTAACCAGTGTCATTTTACACTCTAAAAACCCAAATACATAAACAACCCCATAACTCTAACTTGTAACCACAGCACTTCCCTGTTGCCTGAAACACAACTGTTAACCATATTATAGTAGCCAGGAGATCTAGTCTGCAGAAAAAACGTCTTTGGAGATTTAAAATACTGCTTGCTTTTTGCCTGTGTTGTCTATATTATAAATGACTAAGCTTTGTTTTCTGGTGCCTATGTAGAAAATTAGAAGGGACTTTCAATTAACAAATCCATGTCAGGAAAAAAGATTTTCTTAGTAAATTTCCGTAATTAATTTATCTAGACAGATATGTCATCCTGGGAGGCCACCGTGACTCATGGGTGTTTGGTGGCATTGATCCTCAGAGTGGGGCGGCTGTGGTTCACGAGATTGTGAGAAGTTTTGGAAGCCTGAAAAGGAAAGGTAATGTAATGAAAGAATAAAGCACACCAAAATCACAGCTCTCAGCAGGGACCATTGTTTTCTCTGGGTTTTTAGCGTATACTTAAACACAAGTATCTCATCTCTCAAATAAGCACACTGCACTGCACCTGTTAACTAGTTCCAGTTATGACCTTGGATTATGTGAGGCACTTCTACTCAAGAGAAAGTACACCTAAAGGAAAAGAAAACACTAAATGGGGGATACTGAAGTAAATATGACATTTAGATAAAAGTGATTACATTTCAGACTCATTTTCAGTGGCCCTATAAAATTGGTAGATATTGGACTGATCAAATCTTCATCAGGGCAACATGGAGAGCCTTCTCAGTATGTGACTGTAGTTTGGAGATGGACCGAAGAATAAAGAAAGCATGTCTATGTAATGCAGAGAATGAGCTGTGCAAGCATCGTAGGAGGTAATGGTTAAAAATATCTCATGCCTAGTTACATTAGAATAGGAACAAATGTTAGCTGTACCAAGTTTCTGCTGCTGTCAGAGCAAATGCTAACTCCCTATCTGACATCCCATGGAAAGAAGCTCTGACATAAATAGCTGTGCTAGAGGAGCTTTCTTTGCCTACCCATTGAAAGAATATTACACCTAAAACCTATTGACATTTAGTCATTTAGTTTTCTTTCCATTCCCTCCCAGTTATTGGATATCAGGGGAAACTGTCTTTGGAATACAAGCTGGGGAGGGGGAGAGGAAAAAAGAAAAGGAACAAAGGATAAAAAGGTTTAAATAACCTCAAAGAAAGCATTAGGCACAGGTACAGAGGCAGGGAAATACAGCCTGTTCCATTTGACTGGAGTTTTACGTTGAACACAGAACTTCAAGTGAAAGGTCTTTGTTTTGAAGGTGATCTGTCAAAACTACAGAGAATTCCATAGGTTTTGAAATCTGGCATTTGAGAGGCAGGTCAAAGAAATTCAATAATAGACACAAAAACATAGCAAACACTTTTCTGTCCAAATAGACACTGGTATACAATGTGTACTAAATTGAACAGAGCAAAAAGAGTCAAAAAGCTTTCAAGAATTTGTGCACAAGCACATTTCTTTTTTCTTGTTCAGAGTTTTAAATTTAGACAATTTTCTTGCTGTTCAAGCTGAGAGAAGAAAAATAATACATTTTTTGGCACAATATTGAAGTAGAAGTGAGATTTGCTAATTTTGTAGCAAACCATTATTAAACTAGATTATGAAGGAGTTGGTTAAACACACCTTTCCCTACAGATTGGGATGAACGGCAAAGCCCCAAAAGTGACATTTGTTTTCATGTTATTATCATGTAATAATCAGTCTTTATTTCTGTAACACAACTTTCATGATCTTTTATTGCAGGATGGAGGCCAAGGAGAACAGTGATATTTGCAAGCTGGGATGCAGAGGAATTTGGCTTGTTGGGATCAACAGAGTGGGCTGAGGTAAACCAGTAGTGTTCAAACAGAAATGTGCACAGTGTCAGGTCTTTGAGAAATCTGTACTAGAAAGTAGCACTTCTTCCCTGCTTCCATCCTTCCCTCTCTCCTCCTTATGCACATGCACACACACTCTTAAGTTGCCTTTTGAACAACCAAGAATATGTGGCTCCTTGCAGTGTATGATGTCGTTCCCTTAAACAGCTGTTAATCTGTGGATGGGAAAACAGTTCTGATGAGAAAGATGTTCAGCAGCATTTTCTTCCTCCTTCTCATAGGAAAATGCCAAAGTATTGCAAGCACGGGGAGTGGCTTATATCAATGCAGATTCCTCCATTGAAGGTACATAATTTTGACTTGTGTTTTACAGGAATAGTGATGATATACACAGATGTCTGTGAGGCATTTTGGTTTGGGGATCAATGAAGACTTCAGTGTAGTAATGTGGGGAGAAACTGTGATGCAGAATCATAAAGTATCCTTCCTGTTGCCTCCAGGGAAGAAGTCGGTTGCAGTAGCTACTATTTGGGAAGTCATGGGGAGGGATAAGAAATGAGCAGCTCTATGGCAACTCTTTAGAGTCGACTTCTCTTACAACTTGCATAATAAACACAGGACATAAGAAAAGCTGTTAAAAGGTTGCTTCAAAAGCTGGGCTGTAATTCGTAGAATCATAGAATACAATTGCCTGGGTTGGAAGAGACCCTTTAGATCATCAAATCCAACCACAGCCTAACCCTGCCTAGTCCATCTCTAGATTGTGTCCTTAAGCACTTCATCTACACACCTTTTAAATACCTCCAGGGATGGTGACTCCACCACCTCCATAAGCAGCCTATTCCAGTGCTTGACAACTGTTTCAGTAAAGAAATTCTTCCTGACATCTGTCCTAAGTCTCCCCTGGTGCAGTTTTAAGCCATTTCCTCTCATCCTATTGCTTGTCACCCAAGAGAAGAGACCAACCCCGACATCTCTGCAACCGCCTTGCAGGTAGTTTTAAGAGAGTGGTAAGGTCTCCCCTCAGCCTCCTTTTCTCAAGACTAAAAAGCCCCAGCTCCCTTAGCCGCTCCTCACGGGACTTGTGCTCCAGCCCCTTCACCAGCCTCATTGCCCTCCTCTGGACACGCTCCAGCATCCTAAGGTCCTTCTTGTAGTGAGTGGCCCAAAACTGAACACAATACTTGAGTTGCGTCCTCACCAGAGCTGAGTATAACAGAACTATCACTTCCTACTCCTGGTGGTCACACTATTCCTGATGCAGGCCAGGATGCCATTGGCCTTCTTGACCTGAGCACACTGCTGGCTCATGTTCAGTCAGCTGTCAACCAACACCCCCAGGTCCTTCTCCTCCAGGGAGCTCTCCAGCCCCTCTGCCCCAAGCCCGTAACGCTGCCTGGGGTCATTGTGACCAAAATGCAGGACCCAGCACTTGGCCTTGTTGAACTCTATAAAGTTGGCCTCTGCCCATTAATCCAGCCTGTCCAGGTCCCTCTGCAGAGCTATCCCACCTTCCAGCAGATCAACACTCCCACACGATGTGGTGTGCTCTGCAAACTTACTGAGGGTGCACTCAATCCCCTCATCCAGATCATTAATGAAGATCTTAAACAGGACCAGCCCCAGCACCAAGCCCCGGGGAACACTATGCAAATGTTATGACAAGGTCATGTGAGAACTATTCTATAGGCAGAATCAGCTTGTTCCTTGTAGAGAGTGTATCTTTCTATTCCCTTTCTTAGTAACAATGATACAAGGTTTCAGCTGAGTAGAACTTGCTTCTTCAAATAAATCGTGTTTCCTTTTTTTGCAGGAAACTACACGCTAAGAGTGGATTGCACACCACTGATGTACAGGCTGGTGTACAGTCTGACTAAAGAGGTAATGCTGCTTGAAATTTTTAGACAGCATATTCAGTGCTCACTTACTGTATGGGGCTCTGTGTATAGAATGCAGTGTCAGTTACTTCTTTTCCAGCTGTAGTACCCCTTTGAAGTCAATAGCTAAGTAACTGGAGGTTTTTCCTAGGAGTGACAAAGGGATTTCAAATTTATACCTTTAAATTATTAGCTATTCAGGATTAGGGGATTTTTCCTCCTCTGACAGTATTCCTTCTAAGACCAAACACACACACACACACACACACACACAAAAATGCCATAAACTAGAGGACAGAAACAAACACAAACCTGGCTACCCAGATCAACTGCTAGGGTACCCATGGTAGTGGGAGACTGAGCCCGTCTAGTCAGGGGAAGAAATTAGGCTTCATACAGTATTTTTTTTAGCATGATGTGACAGGTTTGGTCAATGTGGTCAGCTTCAGTGTATTCTGCTAGATATATTCACTGACTCTGACTGTGATTATCTCATACATATTTATGTGGAACACAAAATTAAAATGTAGGGACGTTATCTGAGGAAATAGCCTCACCATCTGAGGTGTAGGACACTCCTTGCTTTGAGAGTGGATCTTAGAGGCTGGCACCAAGGGTGCTTTGTTTCCTGATCATCTCTATTAAAGCAGGAACATTTAATTAGTCTTTTTTGTGCAGGTTTTATACTTTGTATATTTGTAGAATATATACAGTACTTTCAACTACTGTGTATATTCTCCAAATCTACTATAGCAGTCTTCATCTGCTGTGTATGTTTAGATGATAATTTGTTGTCTCCTGGAAGCTGGCATTGGACTGGTGCAAAAGGAAAGGAAGTGTAGAAATTCAGTATAGTAATTTGCTGGCAATTGTAAGACACCAATTAGGTGCCCAGATAAAGATATTTCTCTCCTGAACTACAGAGGAGCTGATCACCTGCAGTTCCCATGGTAACCTGCGCTAAGCGTTAAGTGTTCAGAGCAGTCAGAAAATCAGGTCAGAAATGTCTCAGTTTGGTCACCAAGGGCCATTGTTAAAATGTTGACCTAAATACCAGTCAACATGGTTGTGTAACTCTTCCTCAAACTGGGAAGCAGCAACAAAGGCTGATGAATGCATGTAACTACAGCTTGTTGGTAGCTGGTGTCTGAAGAGAATGCTGATCAGAAAGCAGGTCCCATCCAAAGTTAATCTGTGGCAAAAAGTGTTAATGTCATTCTTCAACAATTAGCTTCATGACCAGAAAACCAAACATATTACTTTAATTTTGATTCAAATTGTGGACTAATTCTTAGATAAAGATATTAATAATAGACTAGATATTGATAATCTTTAATAGATTAAAAATAATAAAATCTTAGCAGTCCTCCCAATAAAAACAAAAGACGTTTAACATTCTCAGTAATCTGGAAAGTAGTCAGAGTGATAGGAATGAACTTTAGGATGACAATGATTTGTATACCTCTGTAGAAGTGATGATGACATAATCACTAAGTATTGTACACTTTGCATTTCTAAGGTTACTGCAGCATCCATGAACTAAAACAAGGTAGAAACAGTTTTGACTTAAGCTAAGACATAATTGAAATTTCCCGCCAAAGTGAAACAGAAAGTTTTTTGTTTTAGAGGGATTTTTATGTTGAATATTTGAATTAAATGGATAAATATCAAGAAATATCAAAGTGTAAATATTGTCTTGAAATGTTTTGCTTTCCATGTGTTTTCTTCCATCTAACATTACCTATTTTTAGCAAATAAACTATTACTCTGGAAAATGCTATGCATTTGAATATTCATTGCCCTGAGCCACAGGCTTTATGTGATGACAGCTTGCAGATTTGTTGCTTGGTAACTTTTAAAATGTTACCCTTTGTCTTTTTTTATGATATCCTTTTTCTAGATACCAAGTCCTGATGAGGGCTTTGAAGGAAAATCTCTTTATGAGAGCTGGTATAAAAAAAATCCATCAAGAGAATATAAAGAAGTTCCCAGGTCAGTGACAAAACAAAATAAATGCTATACCAAAATTTATCATAACTTGCAGAGTGTGAGTTTTAAAGAAATATCCACTTGAAAAACAGAGTGCTTAAAAGAAATGGTGTGGTTCTCAGCTGTATAAATTTCGGAGTTTTATTGATCACATCTGGTACACTAGTGTACAGATTTTGTGAACTTGCCTTTGTAGCCTGAACAGGAGGCTTTATATCTGAAAAGTAAAGTGTTTTTGTAGTTTATAGAGATTTAGACAAATGAAGGTTGTATGCAGAAGCCAGCAGCAGGCACACAAGGTGTGAACACAGTAGCTTTCCCTTGCACTCCTGGAAGGCCTCTGAGTTTGGGTGACTAGGGAGCATACCAGGCAGGATTTTACAACACTGTCCATCAAATTCATCAGGATTTCACTGTAGAATCTCAAAGACTGATTCTATTTCATTGAGTCATGCTGGTACTGTTGTTATTTCTGAGAGTTGAGAGCTTGGGATAGTGGAAGTTCGGCAGGAGGAAAGTCATTGGGTCTTCTCAATGATTAAGGACAGTGAGTTGAATTCTCTTCCTGAGAGTTTAGTTTCTCTGACCCTGAGAATGATGACTCTGCTCCTGTGAGAATGAAACTGATGAGGTGCATGTAACGTAGGGGTCACAGGCAATTCATGGTATATTGACAGAAGGAGCACACTGGGGAAGACTGTAGTGACTGCAACTGCAGAATAAATAATTGCCACAGTACATGGAAGGAAGCTAAAATGATATGTTAAGTATTGTCACTCAAGGCATTTTCATCTTTCTTGTTAAAAGAATAAATAAACTGGGTTCTGGCAATGACTTTGAAGTCTTTTTTCAACGTCTTGGCATCTCTTCAGGCAGAGCACGTTACAGTAAAAATTGGGTAAGTTTATGTCTTTGTAATTTCATGTCCCCTGTAACTGCCTGAATAGTATCACCTGCAATTGAGCCATTCAGACTGCCAGCTTTGTGAAGCAGCTCAGTTTAATGTGTCAAAGTGGAGTCCCAGTTCATTACTAGCACTCTGTGCTCTACTACAACACAGATATTTAACAAATAGGAATGGTGCGCATGTGGCAGACAACAGGCCGTTTGCTCAGCGTAAATGGATGTGCTCAAAATTACCTATGGATGAAGGCTTGTGAGTGGCTTATGATGGCTTTTGAATGATTTGTAGTAACTTGGGAAGCTTTGAATTCAAAGTGGTTCATGTTACATGATAAATATGGGTTTGACTCTGGAGCATCCTGTGAGATGAGACCAATTCAGAAATGTTCAAGGGGCAATTTATTCTGTGTGGTCTTTTTCTCTGAAAAGACACATCCAAAGTCACAAACAGAAGTGACTGTTGAGATTCAAGCAAAGAGAAGAAGGGCATTCTAATCCTACTTTAGCCAACTAAAAGTTCTGTTCTTGGCTACCTTCTGTAGGCTCTGTGTGTGGTCAGTGGAGAGACATCTCAAATGACCATTCATTTCATCATAGGTTGATGTTTGAGGTACCACTGAGCAGCTCTTCTCATTTGATTGTAACGAGTGGCTACATAGGATGTGTGATCTGAAAACTTCACAGTGCTTTGAATATCACAGGAAAAGTTTCCAAGCAATGCTGAAATTTCCACAGCTGAATGTTTTTGGGTTTGTTTCTTTCAGAATGTAGAAAAATATAGCAGCTATCCAGTTTACCACAGTGTGTATGAAACCTATGAAATTGTGGAGAGGTTTTATGATCCCACTTTCAAGAATCACCTGACGGTAGCTCAGGTCCGGGGAGGGCTGGTGTTTGAATTGGCCAACTCCGTTGTGCTTCCTTTCGACTGTAGAGATTATGCATCAGCTGTGAGAAACTATGCTCACATCATCTATAATTTGTCAAGGAATCATGAAGAGGAACTGGGAACATACAGTGTATCCTTTGGTACATACTGTCTTGCATCACACTCTTCCTCTGTTAATGGTAGCAGTGCCTTATCTGAATGTGTGTCTTAGTCATGCCCTGGTATTTACCTTGTGCAGTATGAACAGTAAATAAAACAAGAGCCACCCCTTCCAGTAGTTTGAAATTTGAATATGTTGGTGCTAATATGCCTGTGCAGAGACTATGCCATTGCCAAGTAGAGCTGAAATTTACAATCTCACAAGTTCTTTGACCTGATTCACTTTGTCATGGTTCACTGGTGTTGGCAACAAAGTATCTTTGTCTTGGTCCCTCAAAAAAAAAAAAAAAAAAATCACACTTCTTTGCAGCTTATGGTGTTGGGATAATTCTCTGTTCAACAGTGAGCATAAGATACTTCAGGTTAGAACATCAGGAGGTCTCTAGGTCAACCTGCCTGGTTCTGGCAATCCGTGGCCTAGTTTTTGGTATTTCTGTACATTCTAATAATAAACAATATTCCCAAAAATGCTGATTTCTCTCTAAGGCAAGGTTTCACACAGAATGACATAGTTTTAAATGTGGGAATATGGGGTCATCTGATTTTCATTCACTGAGAATTGACAGATCCATGATTACAGAGTGGAAGATAAAGCTTTAGTTTGAAGAATTTGATTTGTTCAATGATTCCTTCAGCATTTGAAGTTAAATACTTCCTGTTCTCCCCAGATGCTCTCTTTTCAGCTGTGAAGAATTTTACTGAAGTTGCTGCTAGCTTTCATGAAAGACTGCAACAAATAGATATCAATAAGTAAGTTTAACTCTTTTTTTTTCTTTCTTTCTTTTTTTTTTCTTGCTGTCAAATACTCTGTGTGGTCGTCTGGGCTCAGAGGGTATGGTTTTCATTTGCATTTAGTCCCCTGAATAACCTTGGTGACTAATGACTGTCAGTCATTTCTTTCATTTTAAGTCCCTATGGAGTCTTGTCTTTAAGGATCTGTTTACTGTAGGAAACAAAGTATAGAAATGCTGAATTAGTGGACATCAGAGACACTGCAGAGCCTGGGAATCTGGCCATGTTAGCTTTGAAAAGTGTCCAAGCTAGTTAGTGTCAATTCTTGACAGGTTTTAGTTGAGGAGAAGTGCCAGGTGATACATGGATGTGACTAGAATGCTGGTTACTATGAGCAGAGCCAGCTCAGGTGTGAAGCTCCCTCTAAGTAGGGCCACATCCTAAGATTTTGTTACTGGATTATCTATAAAGAACAAATGTTGACACATGGTCTTGATTTGCCAGTGCTCTAGTCTTCAAGATCCTGCTACCACTTAATGAAAACAAAGAAAAAAACCAAAAAATTGTACCATGATTGTAGCTGTGGAGAGCTTTCTGACAAGCTATGCACCACCTATGCCAAAATGCCTACTTTGCATTTGACTTAATTTATTCTTTTGTAGGCCATGCCCAGAATGAGAAACCAAACTTCCTTTTATATATGTACATATGTGTATGTTATATTTCTTGGGAAGAATCTAATTTAGCCATATGCTTACCCTTATGGAAGACTAAGTAAAAATAAAAGCAATCTTTTTAATGGCAGCAATTTTCAGTATAAATGAGTTAATTATAGTTTCTTATGTAACATGCAACATTTATGACATATGTATGTGACATAATCAAAAAGGTTTCATTTATGGATGGCCTAAATTGAAGCATTCAACCAACCAGTTTTGATTTCCATTTATACCCATGTAAACTTGAAACAGTTTCATTGATGGTAGTAGAGTTACTCCAGGCTTACTGAGATATAATTTTTACCTTTTTTTTTTATTGGTGAATGACTTTGAAGCTCTACAATAAGTTACTTTGGATGTAAACTATCAAACCCACATATATTCAGTATAATCTTCACAGTTCTTTTATTTGTTAAGCATCAGTAGTATGCTCAGAGCTATTCAGAGCACACAGACACAGATGGTCTCTGCTCTAGGGAATCTACAGTCTGCCATCAGAAAAACAGAATTCTTGGATGACTCAAAAGATGATTCTAACATCACAAGGTTCCTGTTTCTCAGATGTTTTGCTTTTGTATAAAAATAAATGTGATTTTATTGAAGTAATTTGCAGCTGGCTGGCTTTTTGGAAAATAGGGTCTTTAGAAAACTGTCATACAAAATAAAAGAATGGTCTGCCTAAGAATCCTAATGAAAAGGAGATAAAGGAATAATGTGCAGCATGAGAGAAAATACCCAGAAATCTCTGTCTTCTTTGACAGTATGCCTTGGCCTTTACAAACACCTTTAAGAGACTTCCAAGTTATGAACCAAACTGTCTCACAGTACAGATCAGCGTAATTTTGCTGTGCAGGTTAACAAACATGGACTATCTTGTCAGCTAAACTTTTAAGTTCAACATCTTGGATCTTCTGTCTTTCCTAAATCCAGCACTGTGTACACTGTGACTTGAGATGAGAGAGGGAAAAACACTCTGTAGCTAATATGTTCTTGTTTTCTTTGTAGCATACTGGCTGTCAGATCACTAAATGACCAGCTCATGTTTCTAGAAAGGGCTTTCATCGATCCTCTCGGATTACCTGGCAGGCCATTCTATAGGTAAGGGTAATTTTTCACTTTCTTCCTGGAAAACCCTACAAGAATTCCTGTAAGATTTACAGGTCTCTAAATGGATTTGTAATTATTTTATTCAACGTCGTATAAGTAGATTTAACAGGACAAGTAAGAATGAAAAGGGAAAACAATGTTAAGGAAAACTTCAGTGAGATACACTATAGAGAATGAAGAAAAGTCATTGCTGGAAGCCTGTTCAGATCAGTAAACCCATTTCCATTGATTTCTGTGCACTTCTAAACAGATCTAGAAGTGGGGCCCTGGCCTCAGTTCAAGTCATTTCAGTCATAAAGGATCTTTAGGAGGTTATTATGATTAGAAAGTGAAATAGAGTATAATTGAAGTATCTGCAATTTGATTGATTATTGCAGAATGGTCATGTAGAGTGTAGGGGGCAGTACTTCAACAGGAGTGAAGTGAATTCAGTGGTTCTGTCACCCAGTTCAAGAAGTAAGTCTTGTTTGAAAAGTCATGTCTAGCTTTCTTTTTGTCCTTCTACTAGTCTGCCTAATTTAGAGCAGTATCTTTCCACTAAAAAGTAACTGTAGAAAGAGAACTTAAGATTTACAATTGGTGTACCTCTCATAGTTTCTGATTAAAAACCCGCTGAGAGCACCTTCTTGTTAAACCATCAGCTTTCCTACCTCAAAGTATCCCTGTATCACAGAATCACAGAATTGTAGGGGTTGGAAGGGACCTCGAGAGATCATCAGGTCCAACCCCCTGCCAAAACAGGTTCGCCTAGGAAATATTGCACAAGTATCTGTCAGAGATTGTGTGTATATCGGTGAGAAAAGAAGATGGATTTTTTTATTTTTACATTTCATATAAAATAAGGGAAAGGAACATTATTTAGTCAACTTTATGTCAGTTCTTCCTAGCTGCAAAGCTCTGGAATTCACATGGGCTAATGTAGCTTATTTAATTTTCTTGCTTCATAGTTTATAGGTGATGTTGATGCAAAAATCTTACCTATTTACATCTTAAGTGTCAAGAATTTAACCTGATACAGTAAGAGATTAGTTTTATTCAGAAAACAACATGGTTTATTTTCTTAATGCAGAATATTGTAATTTTTTTCCCTTAACTTCCTTACAGACATGTTATCTTTGCTCCAAGCAGCCATAACAAGTATGCAGGAGAATCATTCCCAGGAATCTATGATGCCATGTTTGACATTAAAAACAAAGCTGATCAACATGAAGCCTGGGACGAAGTAAAGAGGCAGATTTCCATTGCAGCCTTCGCTGTGCAGGCTGCAGCATTGACACTAAAAGAAGTGGCATAAGTATCAATGACATAATCATCAACAAAGATTACCTGTGGCAGTTTCCAGAAGCCTCAACCCCAGAACATTTAAAAACACTAAGAGGATTATTACAAAGAACACAAAATCAAAAAAATGCTGTTCTTTGCAAATAACATACCCAAGTGGAATGCATTTAACGGCGTTAACAAGGTAATGTACTCCACTCAGAGAACTCAGTCTTTAGGTATCTTCTGAAGTGAGAGTGAAAGAGTTTCATGCTTTCTCTCAGCTTCATATTTTAAGAACTGCTAACCACTGGGTTTCTCTTCAGAGCTTTGGATTTTTGTTACCTTGATTATTATAGCAGTCCTCAAGTGCCTGGGGAAACCAGAATGCATTTTGTGTTTCTGTGAGTTTCTAACTTTGCTGCTGACTTATTATTTACCTTGGAGTTGCATAATTATACTCTATGATAGCCCTTTCAGCTCTCCTTTTACACAGATTCATGTATGAAGATGGGAAAACTGTCACATACCATGTGAGGGATGCATAATGATCATAACAAGTTTTGGGCAGCCTGCCCAAAACACTCATCCATGACGTTCTTCTCTTCACATGCTGAGACTTGCAGCTGTTTGCAAATAAAATTAAGCAAGAAGCTGCCTAGTCACTGGAGTAAAAACAAGGCACTACATCTTCTCAGATGTATAATCATCTCACCAAACATGCCTTTCAAGATGAAGACCTACTTTTATTCTTTTATCTGAAGTCTGTCCCTGCTACACCTTGTCCATGTCAAGGTATTTTCAATATGAAGACAATTAGAAGCAAAGAACATTCATTATGCCTCGAGTTTGTAGAGTCTCTATTTCTGATTTTGGTGTGCAGCTGACTCCTATGACAGTCTGCTCAAAAGACTACACTGGACAACTGAGATCAGACAGAGAAGACTCAGAAAATCAAATCCCTTTGCTTGCCACTATGCTGCTAGAGGATTACTGACCTTTTGCACAGCAACACTTTGTGTAATGAGATATGCCATTTCATCTGAGGCTTCCACCATGATCTGTGTGTCCCATGATCTGTCCCCACCATGATCTGAAGGATTTCAGTGTCATGATAGTTTTTTTTTTCTTTTCCATAAGCTCTCATTTATTCATAAATACTTCTTCTCTTCACATTAAAAGCCTTTAGGCAAGTTACTATAATTAAATCATTATTTCATCTAACTGTTGGTCTTTCTCATAAAATATTCCAGTTTACCAGATAATGGGAAATGGCCTACAGCCACAGCTATTGCTCAATTACTTGATTTTTCTGAAAGTGGAGTAAAACCATGGAGACATGTCTTTCCCCAAATCTAGTTGTGCTAATGGGAAACATGGCTGTCTCTAACTGGCTGCTCCACTGCTCCTTTTGCCAGTGGAGAATTCATTAGGACAGTCTATAATCCACCTCTGGCAAAATTAGCCCTGTTGGTTTAGATCATTGGTTAGGTTAACCTAGAGAATTCTGTCTGCAGCAATCCAAGGAACAATAACATAAATAGACCATGCAGAGGGGGGACAGCAATGAGTAGCTTCTTTTGATGAAATGGATTCTAAAAGTGTTTTTTTATTGCTAAGGAGGATCAACTGAAACACCAAACTCCAAAATTGCAGAGATCTTTCCCTAAACGACCTGTAAACTTCCTCACTGACTTCTTCCCTCAGCCCAGAAGACATAATTTTTTAATCTCTAGCTTAACCATTGTATTGTTTCATTTAAGTTTAATTACGGCAGCAGATATGTACAAGAGCAAATCCCAGGACCTCAGAAAATACAGACACAGTTATACTACTAAACTACATCACCATCCCTTTAAAAAATACAGTGGGCTGTCCCCTAACCATTGCAGGGAATAGAATAAAGACACCGAAGTTCTCTCTCTCCTTTCGACTCTGTTCCCCTGCACACAAGTAACTGAAGGTCCAGAGAGAGGAAGCACCTGTAAGGCTGTTTGTAACACAGTGGTTTATGTGATGTTGTGGTAAGGTGAGACTCTAACAGTCTAGTGCCTTCTTCCAGATTCAGGTCTGCTTTTTGATCCACCTTTCTTCAGTGCAAACCACAGCCTATAGCAGCTGAGTTTTAAAAGCAAGTGGAGCTTTGCTTAAATTTTTGGGAGAAGATCCTCAGATGGACTCAGTCCAGCTCTTTCCCCAAGCCCTACCCCAGACATTTTCCAAAGGGATTTGTGGTCAAAGACATTAGGCTCCATGCTGTGTTTCCCTACTCACTTGTCCACTTTTCTGATCTCCACTTGTAGAAGCCTAATACTTGATGCTGACTTCTCCTGAGACAGCCACTTAATGAAACTACGTGATCTGTAGTCAGCTGTCCCAAGCTGTATGGCAAATTACTTGCATGGATGCTTGTACAACTGTCCATTTCCTGTGTGTGTCACTAGGATTTTGAGTTCTAAAAAAAAAAAGAAAAAAAATTTAGAAAGTAGTTGTGTATGCACTGAGAAATAGCATGTCACAGGATTTTTTTGTTAGGATGATACAAAGAAGCAAGGATCTCATTGGATAGTTATGAATAAAATCAGCCCAACTGACATATATCAGTGATGGTTCATATGGACATATGTCCAGTTCCTACCAGACAAGTGGGGAGCAATGGTTAATGTGCATTAAGACCACTGACTGTTAGTACATTCTTGCAAACTTTTTAACTGCATTGAGAAGTCCATTGCACTGAGTCTTAGAGCTCAGAATGAGACACATGTATGTGAGATGTATGGTATGAAGCAGACTACTACGGAAAGGCAGACAATGAGAAGCAATAATGACTAAGCATCTGTGGGTTTTGTTAGATCTGTCAGGGTACCTCAGGGGCATAGCTATTAGCCCCAGGTGTGAAATCCTTTCTTATACAAGTCAAGATAAGGTTTGTGTGCTAATTCTCCTTCAGCAAAGCAGAACTTCAAGCAACATTAAAAAGCTTTTTATTCTAGATTTCTACAGTGAGTTAAAATTCAGTCATAACACTGCCAAGTGCTGTTGACCAGATCAGTGCTTTTAGCTGTGAAGTTTTGATATTATTCCGTAGTAACTGGACAACAAAGACTGTTGAATTAAGTAAAAACCATAATTCAGTTGTTAGCAGGAATAAAAACCAAAACTCGCAGTTTATTGATCATCTAACATGCTCCAGTTTTTCATGAAACTAAAGATATTTTCAGCTAGAGATGGCGATTAGCAGAGTTGTTTACTGTAATAAACTTCCTGTTCTTTCATTTTCTAAACATGCTGTAATTAATACTTGGAAGAACTAACATCCTAATTTCAGACAGCTCCTTGCAAACCTTCATTTAGCTTTTACAGTTACTGCAGGCAAACTCACCGAGTCATTGATCTATATACAGCAGTACATGACTTAATTACAAGAGAAGAGCTTTAGAAGTATTTAGTAAGCAGAGAGAGGAACCTAGCTGGCACAGTGGCATTACTGAGAGCATCCTTTCCAATTTGATTAATTACATTAAAGAATCTGGAGGTGAAGTGAAAAAGGCATGGTATTTTTTGAAGTGCTTCATATCATAAGATCATGAATTGGATGTTGGCAAAATTTTCCAGAGAACTGGAACACCTGTCTGGTGTTCTATGACTCTAAATCAAATTAAATTCAAGGATACCCATATGTAGAAAAGGTAGAAAGTATACTTGTATCCACAGTTAATCCTTGCTGTCATGAAACCAGCAATGTCAGTGTCTCTTTTGCTGGAAAGCCCACTGACCTGTCAGCATCATTTCTAGAGACAGATGCTGTCGGCACAGACCTTACTTAAAGTGTTGGTTAAGCTGAGACAGAGCAGTCACTGGTAGTGAAGATCTTTGAGATGGGATCTGGAAGATATTTGAGATGGGACCTGGAAGATATTTGAGATGGGACGTGTGCTCATCTCTGCTTGTATGAGCAGTTTGAAATGTGTTGCTGGCCTAGAGAGAGTGCCCTGGCGGAGCAGAGCGGCCAACTCTCACAGCTGGAGTCAGAGTAAATTGTATTCTTTCACTCAACCAACAAAAGCTCCACAGGGTAGGGGGTTGTAATGAACAAAGAATATCCCACAATCAGGTAAGAGAACTCAGCAGGTGTCTAGTCCAAAATCCTGCTCAAAGCAGAGGGATCCTCCAGGTCAGAGTTTTATCCAGTTCGGTCTTGAAAATCTTCATGGGTGGAATTGAAATAACCTCTTTGTGCAACATATTCCAGTGCTTTGCTGCCCTAATGATGAAAAAAGGTTTTCCTTATATCCAGGCGGAACCCCTTTGTTTTGTTTTTGATTTGTTTCTCCTCCTCCTGTCATGCACCACTGTCTTCTTGGGAAGCTTCTTGTACATATATGTTCAGTGCACAGTCCTTTACTCTCCCTGCTTCACTGGGTACATTCCTCGTGTGGGATAAAGGGGCAAAGTTTGCAAACTGAATGTGTTATCTGCCAGCACTGTAAACTTGATTTTAGCTGGAGTCAGATAAGGGAGTTCTGAAGTTCGAGATAACAGAGACACCTACTCAAAATGTCAGAATCTACGACTCTTTTAATCTGGCAGTCAGATAGACTGGAGAGGCTGCGAGGGATCTGTGGGGGGCTGTGCAACTGGTGGAGTCAGAAGGAAGCTGCAGATTTGAAGTTGCACTTGATCGTTCCTCTGTTGCCTTTTCTCCTGCAAGAGCTGCTGTTCCCAGCACCAGGACCCTCTGATCTCTCAAGCCACAAATTCAACCTTTAGTCAAACAACAGGTCAAACAGTGCAACACTTGCATGCCTTTCTTACTGCAGGTGCTGGGCATCTACCACCTTGCTGGGCAACCTGTTCCAGTGCCTTACCACCCCCATCATTAAAAAAAATTATTTCTTACATCTCGTCTGAATCTACTGTCTTTTAGTTTAAGCCATTACCACTTGTCCTGTCACACCCTGCCCTTGTAAATAGCCCCTCTCCAGCTTTCCTGTAGCCCTTTCAGGTACTGGAAGGTTGCTTTAAGTTCTCCCAGAGTCTTCTCCAGGCTGACAAGCCCAACTCTCCCAGCCTGTCTTCACAGGAGAGGTGCTCCAGACCTCTGATCAGCTTTGTGGTTACAGAGAGTGGATGTCATGGAGCTCCAGGGCTGTGGGGACCTGCCAGCTGCCCGTGGGACCATGCATGGTGCAGGCTGGGGCTGTGTCTGCTTCCCTGTCCTCAGGACAAAGGCTTTGTGGAAAGCTGCAGAAATCCCCAGCTGAGTGGCTGAGGAGGGAGGGGACAGGGTGCCCCCCTGTCTGGGCCTGAGGCTGTGGAAAACAGGACAGTGTGTACAAACAACAGGAACAGCCATGACCCTTGGTCACTGTGGGCAGCCCCTGCCCAGGGTTCTACCAGCCTCAGGCCAAGGCTGTCAGTCCCACATCTACCCAACAATCAGGAGACACCCAGCCTGGGCCAGCCATGCCACCAACCCCCCAGCCAGCTGGTGCCCCAGCCCATGTTCTGCCTGCTGTGCCAGAACTGCTGCAAACCCATGATGGCTGCAGGGCTGATAGAAGGCCCAGCCCTCAGCCACCTGAGGAAAATGGGCTGCTGCTCTTCAGATTGACTTAAGTGTGTTGGGACAGATGGTAACTCAGGCTGATGAAGAAAATGCCTGACAAAGCCTGCTGGTGCTACGGTTTGTGTGGGAACAGCCTCTCACCCAGGGCTGCAGTCACATCACAGACCCTCATTGCCCCCAGCCCATCCCACCTCTCCTTGGCTTCCTCCTCGCTGTCAGGGCTGGGGTAGGGGGAGACAGAGCCCAGCATGAGGGTGCAGACAAATGAACGTGGTGTCTGGGGAGCAATTCTGGAGTTTAACATGCTGACTCAGTGCCGCTTCGGCTGTCCAAAAGCCTCATATATATCCTCTGGAAGTACATGAAGTTGCAGAATCCCGGACCTGGGAAAAACTCTTACCCTGGCAGAGTGCACTAAGGCACCTTTTTTATTCCAGTGTTGGTGCCTGGAACCCCACTGCTCCACCTGAGGACAGTCAGCTCCCACCCGCTGCACAGAGCAGGATTCATTTGGCTGAACACGGGCTCCGCAGTGTCCCTTCAGCAGTGCTAAGTGTCACCTGGCAGCAGCCCGGGTGCCAAAGCAGGGCAGGCCTGGTGTGAGGGCTGCCTGGTGTGGTTTGCTCTGCCCAGAGGTCTCAGACATTCCATGAGATCCCAAATGGCACTGGGTGGTTTCCTGCTGGGAACTGACTGCCCTGTACAGAACAATCCCTGTGTTCACAGTGAGGTGCCTGGCACACTTGGATGTCCCGGGGTATCTGCTTGATCCCAAGAGACCTCCTGTGGCACAGAGGAGTCCAGAGTCAAGAAGTGAAGCTGGAGAAATGGGGTGCAGTGCGGGAGAAGGAGTTGTTTTAATTTTTGCCTTTGTTTCTCCCCACCCAAGTCTACTTTAATTTCCAATACATTATCTTTCCCTGAACTGAGTCTGTTTTGCCTGTGGTGGTGATTGGCAAGTCATGTCCCTGTCTTTGTCTCAACCCATAAGCTTTATCATCTTATTTCCTGCCCCTGTCCTGTTGTGGAGGGGAGTGATTCAAGGCATAGATTTATATTGTCTGTTATATTTGCATTTAAATTGAACATAATATACTCCATGGGTCACCAGTCCATGAAAATGAAGAACATGCCACAAACTAGGACTGTATTTTAAGTGGTAGAAATCACTCGGTTGCTGCTATTGCTCAACTTCAGCATTGCTGCTGCCCTTATCACTTTAAAAAGATGTAGGCATAGAAATAAATACATTTCATACTATCTCACTGTTGCTATTCTTACCTTCTTCCTCCACTGATGTTATCATCATGTGAGCTCTAATTTAGATATTAATCTCCAAAAGCCCTTGTCACTTTACTGTCTATTATGTGCCAGTCCCACACCTGTGGTGCTATATAAATGCTAATAATACATCAATATGCTCATTCTTTATAAGTTCTGTAGGTGGAATTCCATCTGGTTTGTATATGTCAAGTGAGATGTTGGTGTGAAAAGTCCTTGTGTTCAGAATTTGTGATGGCTTGTGAGCAGTTGGGAAATGACAGGAAAAAAAAGATCACAAAACTGGACGTGCTTATCATCCAAAGCCATCCAGACGTATGCTTAAAACAGTGGCAGTGACTGCTGCATGATGCCCAATGGTGTAATTCTACTACAGTCCCTGAAAAGCCTTAGTGAAGTAATTAGGATATTAACCAGTCTTTTCTGCTCAACCCTCTCTAGTTAAGAAAGTTTTGATACTTGGAGCACTGCCATTTCTTTCATAAGATATATCTACTTTGGACTCTTTTGGGAGTGAATGATAAGAACTCTGAACACATCCGGGCTCCCCAATAAGCTTTCATGTCTCTAGCCAGATAACTGGTCTTATATGAGCAGGTCCTCCGTTTCAGAAAGATCAGTCTTGACCTCCACGTAGCTGTGCAGGAACTTGCCAGCTGGGAGTGATGTGCAGGGCCAGGCCAAGTTGATACAAACTAGGATGATTTTATGAAAATATCTTGACTACTTCTTTGGCTGAAGTTGTGTCCTTTCCCATGAGATACTGATGAATTTGGCTGAATTAGACTAGGAAAACTTGATCCCAGGAACCTTGTAACCCCAAATGTAAAAAGCTAGAGAATATAGGGAATAATTTTGCAACTTTTCCAACTTGCAGATTGCATGATGTCTGGATGTGTCCCCATTGGCTAATCTAAATTGTATTCTGAGCTGCTCTAAGTATTCATCGCCTGCCAAGGATTAATGTAACAAAGGGGAGCAATTCAGTGCTTCCTTGGCAAAGAGAAAACAAGTTTTCTCTTCCTCCATTTCACCTCTGGGCCACTTCCACTGGTCAAATACTGATTGTGATTAAGCCTAAAGCAGGAACTTTCAAAAACAGAAAAGTCCTGATAATTAATATAAATTAGCTTTTAAAATAGTACTTAGACATTGCTTAGTGCAGAGTTGGGATGCCTGTTTGTCACAGAGATACCCATAAAGCTACACACAAACTGTCTTGTGGGGGGAGACTTAAAAAATTGAGGTGTTTTATTGCAGCCAGAAAATCGTATCATCATCCAGGGATTAAGGCTCATTAGGCAGGATGAGAGCTGAGGCTTCTGTGAGAAGCTGGGGGAGCCCTGGGCTGAGGGTGGGAGGAGGAGGAAGAGGAGGAGGAGAGGGAGGAGGGAGGCAGCTGCTTGTGGGCCCTGCTTGCAATCTGCAAAGCTGCCAGCCACCGGTGTCTGCATGGCCAGGAGCAAGGCCACCTTCTGTCCATGGCTCGGCTGCCTTGGGCTGCTGGGCTGTTTCTTGCTGGGCTTTCTTGCAGGTGAGTACAGAGACACAGGGGCACAGCCTTTGCCCTCCACACTTATGTGCCACCCCCATTGTCATTAATTCCCCACCTGGGAACTTTTACTGCTTTTTGGGGATGTTGTAAGACACTCGTCCTGCTGTTGTTTTAAGAGGTTGTTCTCTGTAGTGACTTCAGCCTTTAGAGAGCGAGAGGAAGATAGTGGCTGTGTGCTTCAGCTGGAGGAGCCCTGGTGAACTGTCAGCTTCCCGTAACGGGCAGGCAGGGGTTCCAAGAGGAGAGACAAATAGAAGAGCTTGAGCCCTTCATGATTACAAAACCTCCCGGGTTATTCTTTATTCATATTTCCTGATTTTTACTGAAGAGCTATTAAATGATCCTGTTCGGTTGCTGTTTTAGGAATTAAGGGCAGAATGTAGAGGAGGAGGAGTTTTGACTGACGGCCAAGAGTGGAGTTGCTGAATTTTCCATCCTGCACAATGAACTTCACTAGAACATTAGATTCTTTCCCGCAGTCACTTGCAGCATTTGATGTTAAATCTAAAATTGCATGTCTGCATCTGTCCCTTTGTTGTTCTAGAACACACTTAAGACTAAAGCAGGGAAAAAATAAATAATCCATGAGGGCTATTTAATATGAAAAATATCAGTTTGATTTAGGAGATCCCTGGACTGCAAATTTCTGGTGCTTGTGCTATTCTTACACATTTCCCTGATCATCTCTTGGCCATGGCCCAAAACAGGATACTGGGCAAGATGGACCTTTGGTCTCATCCAGTGGCACTGTTGTCTTCAGAGTGTTACTACAATTGCATTTAAGTCTAACAGGTTACATATATTGTGCATGTGACAGCACATATACTTGGCTTTATTATGACAATCTTCCCAGTTTGTGATTTTTTAGCTACAAGAGTTTGGGTTTTCTTAAAAGACAAGTACATAGAGTTGATATACGGTCTCCTTTCATATCTGAAAAATCTTTAACTTTTTAAAACTGACTAGGGTCACAGTTAACTTTATTCCTTTAATTATTAAATAGACTAACACCACCCTCCCCCAAATCTATAACTATTATAGTGCTGGCAGAGTGGCTTTTGAGTCCTAGACCTTCACCAGATATATGCGTATGCACATATTTGTAAATGTATGTATAAATGAAATAAGGGAATTTTATCATGAGCATGAGGAGTTCACTCCTCCCACTGCAGTTAATTGAGAATTTAAACTATAGTTTAAAGTTAATGGGAGATGAGTCTACCTTAAAAAGGGACTGCATTTACCAAAGATTTAGGGTGTCCTCTTTCAATTATGTCACTTTTTTGGTAATTAAGTCAATGAAGTATGTTTTACTTTTCTGTTTCATTTCTATGTTTGAGCCCGCAAGCGCTGACAGAGGGTGCTCTAAGCCTTGCTCATCCTCTTAGTTTTAATGAGGCTGTTCAGTACTTCAGGTTGCACATGGGCTCAAAGATGTGAGCTCTGAGGTTGTTGCTAAGCAGGAAGCTTTTTCAAATGTGTTTCAGGATGGTTTACAAAGCCCACCGAAAAAAACGCTAGCTCTTCAGATGTCTATCAAAATGTGAGACAGAAACTTGTGGCTGAAATGAAAGCAGAAAACATCAAGCAATTCCTTCGGTAAGCCCCATGCATCTTGGTTTTTGAATAATTTTATCAGTGACAAAAGCCAGAAAGTGATTAACATCAGCTCCAAGGAACAGCCTCTGAAAGCAGAGCTGTTAAGATGCTTTGGAAGTATTTGCTTTGTACAGAATGTCTGGGGAAGGGGGAAACTCACAACCCTTCTGTTTCCCCCTCCCCATTGCTGAAGTTACCTTTCTGGAGCACTTGTACTGTTAAGTGTAATTCCCTCAAGCTGAATTACTGCCAGTACCTATCATGCCTTTTTATTATGGCTTTTCATAGTTTTGATTTAACTCAGTACAAGTGTCTCTTTTTTCCTCACTAGTGTCTGAAGCTCTAACACTGGCTAACTGCGTTAGTCTCAGACTGACATGATTTCACTGTATTTGGGATACACTTATTGCTATTAGTTATATTTAATTGATAATTGTCCTGTCTCCTTAAATTTTCCATTTGAACAGCTAATGTATGTACAAAATTAATAAATTAAATGTGTACTACAAAGTTTGCATGGCACTGAGTTGCAGGTATATAGTTACAACTGATCATTCCTTTAGTGTGGATGTGTTGGATAATATGCTGTTAATCAGGTGCTCAAGGTCCCATCATACGCTGCCTTCTGCTTCAGAAGATGAAGGGCCCTGTCCATGTACAATATGTGTGTATGGTTGGCCAAGTCTTGCATGATGTTATTAAATATACTTTTTTGCATCCTAGTGCATCCAAGCGGTTCTTCCCAAAGCTCGAAAATGCTGTGGATATAGAAATACCCTCTTAGTTTGTTGTGTGTTCCACTGGAAATGGAAAAAAAAATGCCCTAAATATCCTGCATATTTATATCTTCTGCAGAGGAACAAATGTATTTCCATGAAAAGTGAACAGATATAACCTCTGGTTAGTAAAATGTTGATCTTCAGCAAGGAAGTCAGCAGCTGCATCATAAACATCAAAGGGTTGCTGACAAATGTGATTTCTGTACATTTATTCTAAACCCAGAAGGCTTCATTTCTAGCATCAATTAGCTTTTCAAGTGTATAGACCTTATTTTGTATTTCTTGGCCTCCATAGATCGGAGAGTTCCTGAAGGTTATGTCTGAGTGAGAGTCTAGGCAACAGTGAGATTGATGACAGCATTAAATAGCTCTGCATTTATGCTGAAGTTTCTTGGCCATAGGGTATTAATGGTGTCTGGTTTGTCTGCTTGCTTTGATAATGGGCAAAATGCTTCATACCAGTTTTATTTTCCTAAATTCAAATAAAAAGCAGGAACTACAGAAAAAAAATTAATACACTTTCCAAAAGGTTTGTTGAAAGTATAAAAAATGGGAACTTGAGAATTTTTACCTATATTCTTAGTTGTAAAATTACTAATTTTGCTTTTATCAAGTGGGGAAAACAAACTGTGAGTCTCAGAAGATGCAGACACCTTGACCTCAGCAGTGAATCATAGCTATGGAAAGGGTGAAACTGGAAGTGTAAAACTGAAGAAAGGCATCACATGTTGTTTAGTCTGTTTTTCCTAATGACACGTACTATTTAAGCTAGAATACTTAAGGAATCAAAAGGTACTTAAAATACTTAGAGAATAAAAGTGCAAGAAGAAAAGAGGCAACAAGTTTTGGCAAAGGTTGCTCTTGGACCTTGGTACACACCTGCACAGTTTTAAGAGAGGGAAAGACAACATCAGAGCAGGAGGCTGCTGTCTACACAGAGAATCTAGATGCATTCAAATCCAGGGGGCCAGGTAGCATTCACATGAAAGACCTGGATGTTATGATTGCAAGGGTGCTGCCCATGAGAAGTTCTGGTGGTTGAAGGAGGTCTCTGGTAGCTGAATGTTGTAGCATTATGTGGCGGGGTTCTGGTGCAGGAGGAGGCTGCAGGGGTGGCTGCTGCAAGAAGCAGCCAGAAGCTCTCTACAGGCCCGGCAGAGCAAACACCAGGCGGCTCAAGGCCGGAGTCACTGCTGACCAAGGCCAAGCCCATCAGCGATGGTCACAGCACCTCTGGGAATCACATTTAATGGAAAAAAAACATGCAAGCAGCTGCTTTTTGCCCCCAGAGAAGGGAGTGAGAAGATGTAAGAAACTGTACAGACACCAGGGTCAGTGAAGAAGGGCGCAGGGAGGAAGCATTCCAGGCACCACACTGAAAAAGGCTGATGTTGTGCCCCAAGGAAGGACAATCTGGGGGGACTGTGGACTGGCTAGCTTCACTACAGTCCTCACATCCTTCTGGAACCTGTTTCCAAACACAGGAAGGACACAAAGATAAGTTAGGAACAGTCAGCATTTTTTAACCTCGTGTAACTAAATAAAAATAAAATAAAGATCAGTACTGATTAGGGTGATTGTCTTCTGAAAGAAAATTACTGACTATGTCTATCAGTGAAGGTGTCACAGTGGATGTAACATCCTTGACTAATGAGGTTTTGGACATCACCTCCTGCAGCAGCATTCTCATTTGGAAGCTGGGGGAGCACATACTAAAATAACATACTCTTACATGGCTTGAAAATAGACTGAACTGACAGGTCAAAGTGGTACTAACCATGGGGTTTGACACCAGTAATTAATGGCAATTAATGGTATCTGACATCTTGGGGCAGCTATTAACAAGTAGCCTGTTGGTATCCAAAGCTGGTGCTTAGTACCCAGCTGACTCACCCCCGTTCACCTTAATTCATTTGTTCAGCACAACAAACTGTAAACAGATTTGTATGGGGTAGCCCAGAGGGGATGGATATTGTTTCTAATTATCACCATTATATGTTATATCTGACCTGGATGTAAATATTATTAAGAAGGCTTTTATTATTCAGGGGCTTTTATTAAGAAAAAAAAAAGACAAATCTGCACAGATAATTTGACATAATGATTTTCAAGTTAAACTTCTAAGTACATGTTATGCCAACAACATACAAACCCATCATTAGATACAAGAATTATCTGGGGGGCTCCTTTCTGAATGTGTAACTTTTCCATGTCTATTTCTGCTCCTTGCATACTGTTCGCATTCTTTTGCTGATATGACACTGATTTTCATTGCTTGTGTGTAGATGTGGCTATTTCTGTTATGCAAAGAGAAAGCTTCAGCTGACTTATCTTAAAGCCTGAGGAAAGATCCTCTGCTCTGACTACATTTTGTGTTTATCCTGACTCTGATAAACAAATATGTTAAATAGCTCAGACTTTAAGACCTCACTTTCCCCGCATAAGGCTTGAAGGTAAATTTCTGCACGCTGCTCTGACTCTCTGCATTTCCTTACTCATGATTTTCTGTTTTATTCTAGCTCGTTTACCAAGTTGCCTCACCTCGCAGGAACTGAACAGAATCTTCTTCTTGCCAAACAAATTCAGGACCAGTGGAAGGAATTTGGACTGGATTCAGCCGAACTTGTTCATTATGATGTGCTGCTTTCTTACCCAAATGAGAAGCAGCCAAACTACATCTCAGTAATTGATGATCAAGGGAATGAGGTGATTTTTTTAATGATTAAACTATATTTACGTAAGACTTCTTTAAAGAAACAGTGTCTTCCTCTGTTTTCCCACCCACTCATCTCAGCATGTGCTTTATAGTATGAGTGCAAAGGGAACTCGTGTTTAGAAATGGCTTTGCAGACTCTGCAGAACAGCAGAGTGGCTGAAATTTCAGTGCCTCTTAGAGGGACAATGTTTGGTGAGATGCAATTAACACCATGAGACCGTAAGGTGTAGGAGTGTTCAGGTTAAGAATACATCTAGGCCAATATCCTGTTTCCATAGCCACCCTCAGGTGGATGCACAGGGATGCTAAAGAACAAAGAATTATATTTAAGGCACGCAATTCTTCCAGTGTCTCCCTGTTTTCAGTTCAGGGGTTCTCTGAGCATGGTGCAATTAGTCTCTCAATCCTTATTAGACCTCTTTTCCAAGTATCTGTCCGGTTTGTGGCCCTTGTTAGATTTTTCTTCCAAGTACGTATCCAATCTCTGCTTGAACTTCCATACAATTTTTCCTTCACCAACGTGCTGAAGTAAGAAATAACACATAAATGCTGTCCCTTGTATGAAGTATTACCTCCTTTGATTTGCTCTGAACCTTATCCTTCCGGCTTCCTGTGGTGTCTCCTGAGTTTGTGTTGGAAGTAATAATCAACAGTCAGTTTGTAGTCACCTTCTCCATTTTATACACACAAGGGAATAAAAAAGTAGATGTAAAATCTGAGCCCGAATGAGGAGAGGAGAAGGGACTGCTAGAGAAGCATCATAGCACATAGGTAGGGATGAAAAGCCCTGGTAGAAACTAATGAATGTGTGCTCAGGGATTACATGAGCCGAGGGGTGGAAGAATGGAGAAATGCTTCCAGAAACCCTGTAACAGTCTCTCAGCTGTAATCTCATAAAGTGACAGAGTGGATGTGAACCATGAGGCAACATGAGTGTTGCAACAGACAGTGATAAAAGGCAGATCATTTAATTGGAGTGTTATTAGCAAAGAGGTGAACAATAACAATACAGGTGGGAGTAGTCACAAAAAAGCCAGCTGTGATGGCGTGGATGTACTAGTCTTTTTATTGTCACCACCATTTGTCAGTTTTCAGATGCTTCTTTGCTTACTTGAGGTAGTGACTGATGAGCATCTTCTAGCAAGTGATCTATCTATTATAAAAATTCAGCTATGTATACTGTATTGCTTTTTTTTGTTTGAACTTGTGTGTACTAGTTAGAATTGTACTTTTTTCTAACAATTTATGGACACTAGTGTATCTTTTGCCATAACCAAGCTTAGTGTACAAACTTGCACCTGGAGATAGAGTGTTTGACCAAAGACTTCTGTTATTTATTGATAGATTTTCAATACTTCTTTATTTGAACCACCTCCACCAGGGTATGAGAATGTTACTGATGTGCTGCCACCATATAATGCTTTTTCAGCACAAGGAGTGCCAGAGGTAAGAAACAAATTGTTTCAGAGTATTACAAACTGAAGTAATATTTTCTGAAACTCTTACTGAGATAGATTGTTCCAACTGTTCAAAAACATTTCTTGTAGTAGTTTTAATTAACCATTAGTGTAAGAGAACACAGGGACAGCTTGGCCACGTGTTGTGTGAAGGTTAGAAGTCTCCTATTACAGAAAAAAGTTTACCAAAAGTGCTGGACATCTGAATTGCATAATAAGTGAAAAGCTTTTATCTTTACAAAAATATTGGATGTATGTCAGGTTATTCCACATTGCTCAATGATATAGAGAGAACTTGCTTAAGTCTTAAGAAGAAATTGTAATATATAAATCAATTTGGAAGACATTTTGAATTAAATTAACGTCTCCAAAGGCTACAAAAATCCCTCACTTAATCTGGTAATTCATTATGAAGGAACCAGTCAGGGACAGCATTGCACTGCATAGATGAATGAAAATGTGTAGTAGCAAGCGTTGGTGTGTACAAGGAATGCCACTGGTTTTCCATGGCCACAGAAGTTTGTCAGTTTAGCAAAGTACATTGGGTCAGTTTTCAGCGTCTATTTAAAGGGCAGGGTAATACAGAAAGGTCAGCTGTTTGAGCCTAGACCTCCTATAGAATGTTATGGAAACCTTTGGTTTTATGGGTACAGGTTCTCATTTGTAGAAATGCAAAAAAATAACCATATCATACATAGTGAATGTAAACATGTATTTCTGAAAACAGGTGTTTTGTTTGTTGAATGACCTGTTGTCATGCAACTGCCTTTCTTTCCTGTGCAGGCAGAGCTGGTGTACGTGAATTATGGCCGCACTGAAGATTTTTTCAGGCTGGAGCGTGAAATGGGAATTAACTGTACAGGAAAGATTGTCATTGCCAGATACGGGAAGATCTTCAGAGGAAACAAAGTAAGGCTTGTGTTTTCTTTCCTCTGTGAGTTGAGTGCTGCCCATGGTAGAACTGGTGGGAGATGTGAGGCCTGGAAGTTGGAATGTAGGAGCAGAAGGAAGCCTGCAAAATATCCATTGTGACTGTGTTCTAAGAATAACTCCCTGAACAATAAAAACAGATGAATGTATTAATCTCCTGAGACTGAGATGACTGCAAATTCCTTAGGCACATCTTGCAAGAAATTAGTTTAGGGAACTGAGTAGTTTGTTGAGCCAAGACTTTTAATACTTTTCATCCACAGAACTGCAACAATTTGAAGAAGTAAATATTTGATAAGGAATCTGATGCATGGGGATTGAATAACTAACTCTACTGACTTTAAACTCTGACAGAGGTGGTGATAGCGGGACAGTGGGGATAGTGATGAGTTTCCATGCCCCAGTTTTATGTCCTGTGCTTTATTTCATAGCCTTGAGCTATGACTAGAAGTATGACACAAATAGTGAACATACTGTGTTTCACTGTGGTTTGTTCTGCTGAGCCTGTGGTCATTTTCACTCTTCCACATGTACAACTTCTAAAGCTATGTCCCTTGTGCAAGTAAATTCGGATGTATTACTGCATTAAAATAAAATTTTAAAAAAGGCATTTCTTAAAAGCAATTAATTTCACAGGTCAAAAATGCCGTATTATCAGGAGCCCAAGGGATCATACTTTATTCAGACCCTGCTGACTACAGTGCCCCAGGAGTAGATGCTTATCCAGATGGCTGGAACCTTCCAGGTGGAGGAGCCCAGCGTGGGAATGTGTTAAACCTGAATGGGGCAGGGGATCCCCTGACACCAGGTTATCCTGCAAAAGGTGGGTGAAAGATCTGCACCCTGGGCCATCAGGTACTTTATAAGCTGGTGCTGGTACTTATCATGGCACTCAAAATTCATCTATTCTCAGTACAGCTGTAAAAAAAACCCAAAACCCTGCTTAAAATTACTTTTAGCTGTAGTTAATTCCCCTATTGCAAAGTAAATTCTACCTGTATCATTTCAACTGGTTGTTCTAGATTTAGGGAGGGCAAGTAAGTCTTCAGGAACATTCCTTTGTATGATCCTAGCTTTTTAACTCTTAGAAAAGCAGGATGTGTAGGTGTACAGACAGTGAAGCAGTAGAAAATGGCTGAGGATTTATAGCCATTTTTAAATATCTGTGTTTCTCAAGAGGACCAGTTTAAACTAGATTAGAGTCTACCATCAAAGAGAAGTAATAGCTTTGCTTGGAGGTATGTTTCCTTGCTGATCCTAAATTCCAAAGAGAAAAACAGTTTAAAGTCCTCTTTACAGGGAGTAAAATTGCTTATGAAAAATAACAGTGGCCTGGAGTCTTTCAAACCTTGGCACCATGTGCTTGTCTTGTCCTTGTAGGCATCCTGAACTCAATCTGAACTAAGGTGCTTACTCGTCCTCTCTGCTGATGGGATGGGAATACAGGGGTGCTTCTGGAAAGCTCAATGGGTTGTGTGACCAGTGTTGGGAACATAAGACAACACCATAGTGAAAAAACAGTATAGATTGTGTGTGCTGGGAACACCAGGTTCAGAGACATTGACTGTCTGCAGCATAGGTGAATGCATCTGTGGATGTCTTCTGCAGCTTGTCAACAGGCTGTCACCTCACACACCAGCTTGGTCATCCCACCATCAGTTTTGGATGGAGAGCAAATCTATCCATCCATCAAATGTGGGGACTTCTCTTGCACAGTTGTGCAGGTGCACTATGGGTTTGTGGTTCTGTCATTTCATTTTGGTTCTCTGGAATCAGTGTCAAAGAAATGATTTAAGAATTAAAAAAAGTTATGTATGCTTGTGGCTACTGTGTGGCTGCACTGTTCAAAAGTATTTCCAGTTTGGTGAAAGTTGCTAAGAACACTATAAACTTGACATTTTGTTCTGGTTTCTCAGAGTACACTTTCAGGTATAAAGTTAATGAAGGTGTAGGGATTCCCAAAATCCCAGTTCATCCCATTGGATATCATGATGCAGAAGTATTATTACGGTGAGTATATATCAGTCCTCACCAGAAGTCAGTATTAACAATTGTGCAGCAAATTTTATTATTCTGGGATGATAAAATCTATGCTGTTACTTGTACTTATAGCTCTTTTATAGTAGTGTGTGCTTCGGAAAATATGAGAAGTTTAAAGCAATGTTTCTGGCATCAGGATTTTAAGAATTTTGTAAACCCACCTCGGTTTAGGTGCAGAAATCAGTAAGGGAATGTAAGGTTTTAGCCTACTGGTCAACAACATTTGTCTTGGTTTTCACCTAACAGTGCAATGGGAGGACCTGCACCTCCAGACAGCAGCTGGAAGGGAAGTCTCAACGTGTCTTACAACATAGGGCCAGGATTTGCAGACAACCTTTCTACAAGGTCTGTTTTAACACTTGCCTATTTATAAAATATTTTTTTGGAAAAAAAAAAATCTCAACAAGAGAAAGACTGTGAAACACTACATCTGGAGATATTCCAGAGAAAGTTACTTCCTTTTGTGTGGGTAACACTTTGTACTAATGATGAGAATTTGAAAATAGATTATCAAAACTACAGTTTTGCTCTGTGTCCCCAGTGTCAATGGATAGACTCATTCAGAGGGTATAGGTCCAGCCCCATCATTCCAACTTTGGTCCTTTAATGTTCAGACACTGTTTCACTGGTCCTTTTAACAATGGCTATATAGTTGTAAGTAGAAAATTTTTTAATACCGTTGAATTAACCCTAAACTTCCACCTTACTTCAAGCTTTGGTCTTTCCTGTTTCTGGTGACCCAGGGGACAATAGGACAGCCAGCACACAGTGGTCCAACAGGGAAGCACTGACCATTCAGTAGTTCTCATTTGTGCATTTTCCCCTTCTCCATTGCAATTCTCCCAAGGTTTCTGTAAACTTAAATCTGTGAGGTGTGGAAATTGTTTGGGAATACAACTGTGCCACAGAGCTGGCAGGCCCTGTGGTTGAAAGCCCTGAAGAATAACAGGACAGAAGGGTGCAAAACACATATACCTTACTTGTTTGGGAGGAATTAGTCTTTGACCAGTTGTATTAGCAATAACATGTTTGTAGTTTACATTTTTTCAGCTGAGAGAGAGAAATACAACTGTCCAGGTCTCTGGCACTAATATTCTCTAACAGATTGAACAACAATTGCATTTGGTAGTCAGGGATTTGACTGTCAGGGACTGTCATAGCATTCCTTCTTGATTATAATTGATGAACTGCAATGGACAAAGCTAAAGATCACGTTATAGTTTCAGTTTACATGAGTTTTTATGCTGTGAGGACTGGTAGCAGACAGTGTGTGAAAATGATATATCATTATCTCTGTTCCACCTCCTGCAAAACAAGAGTGTCTCTGAATACATAATTTTGTAATGGCTGCTGTGCTTGAACACTAGCTGAAAATCAACAAAGGAGGAAAATGAAGAAGGCATATTTTACATAATTAAGGTGCTGTTTGGAATGTCTTGAAGAGCAACAGTAAGAAAAGAATATGATTCATCCACGAAACATACATGGCAAATATTTTGAATGCACTTTTTATATATATATGCCTTCTTGATAGCAACACAGGCTTCTTAAACATGGGCTAATCCTACGTACACTTCTCAGTCTAGCTCTAGACCAAAATGAACCTTTTGGGTCTAGGTAGAAAGTCACTTGCGCCTGGCAAGTATGCGAGTATATGTATGCTCAAGGCACTGGTGTCAGTTATTTTCTGGGCAAAGGTCCAGTAGCTATCCTGAAGTAGGTTTTGATTTTGACATCTGTGCAGATTTGCTGCTGAAAGATAACTTCAAATGTGAAACTCGTGGGGTTCTGCCAGGCACAGAACAAAACACTGTTTGATGTTTTGTTTCTTCGACAGGTTAAGAGGGGCTGAATACTACATTATTTTTAGCTCTCCCAACTCCTGATTTCCTTCCTTTTTATAAAGTTTCATGAATGGATTTTACTGGGAGGTGAGGGATGGAGGATTGACAAATCTTGATCACTTGGATCTGCTGTCATAAACAGAGAATTCAGTTTATTCCTGGTTGAATATTTCTAATGACTTTCTCTCCAAGTTCTAGCTTATTACACAGAATTGTGCTAGAAAACCAAAGTGTATTCTTTATAAAAATATGTAATATCCATAATTATAATTTTGGCCAAAATGTAAATATATTTTTAATTACTGTATGTGCTTTTCAGTTTACTCCTTTAACACATGACTATCCAATTGGCTCCCATAAATAACAATTTCATAAACTCTGTAAGCGTTTGAGTTTATGGATTGTTCCACTTCACAGAGTTGTTTCTAAGGAATCTTAGTGTAAGCAGACTTACCTGAAATAAAAAATGGGACACCGGTACAGCATGGCGAGTTAGATCAGTGCTGAACACAAAGAAGCACAAACTTTCTGGCTTCCAAACTATTACACTGGCTTTTTATTTCCTTCTTGGTAAGAAATGGTTACTCCATACTGTTTTCATTTCAGGAAAGTCAGAATGCATGTTCATACAAACAACAAAATAACACGAATTTACAACGTCATTGGCATCCTCAGAGGAGCTGTGGAACCAGGTGAGCATTGGGTACTTAAGGATTTTAATTCCTTCTTTATTTTGTGTTTGTTGAAAGTGTTCTGTTGTTGCAAGAAACTTCGTGGGTTCTAGATAGCCAGATAATGTGGAATCTGAGAAACTCTTAATAGTTGTCCTGTCCCTCCCATCACACTGTTTTTCATTGGCATTCCAAGTATATACTTGAATGGCAATGCTAGGATGATAGATGTCCGAGAATTTTTTTTTTAAATGCCTGTCATTTTACAGTAGGGTTCCTCTTACATCATGACATCATTCATGCATTTTGCCTTTGCAAAAATCAGCACAATGCAAAGTACTAGTGATCTAGTGATGATTTGGGACCTCAGCATACTATTGTTGATACTTACTTTGTAGCAAGCCATATACATGAAATAATTTTAAATGGAAAAAAATATTTTAAAATATTTTTATATTTTAATGAGTATAAAATATTTCTTGGCTTCATTTATATATGTCAGTAGAATAAGTGAATGATGGCAGATTACCTTGAAAAATGTGTGGCATTGGTATTAAACTTCATATTTTGTTTGATGCAAATAGGGATGCAATCAAAGGGAATACAGGTAACCTAAATGCATTTTTAATTAAGTATTGATATTGTGTGTTTGTTTCCAGACAGATATATTATTTTAGGAGGACATAGAGACTCTTGGGTATTTGGTGGCATCGATCCAACTACGGGTGCAGCTGTTCTGCAAGAGGTTGTACGGAGTTTTGGTAAAATGAGGATGGAAGGTAACTTCTTAAAGACATAAAATGAAGATACGGAAAACAGCAGCTTTGAGGAAGTGTGTTGAATGTTCTCATAAGTAGTTGTGTTGATTTAACTTTTCACCTCCACAGAAAGCTGTGTCTCTCATTATGAAAGATGCAAATTCATTGAGATGCATATGTAGCATTGCATCTTGGCAGAATTTATTCCTTCGTGTGCCTCATCAGTGTAATAGTACCCTCTTAGTTGTGTGGAATGAAAATATTGCATTAAGATGAAATTCCTCTGCAATATTATGTTCCTCTAAGGAGTTTAAAGACGATTTTTTTTTTAACTGCTCTATCAATTAAGAGCTATTTTTTTAAGATTTCAGTTGACTCCAGTCATCTTTCGTTAGGTTTTCTAACTTGAAGTTGAATTTTCAGGTTTAACTGTGTGATTGCAGGTTGGAGACCTAAGCGAACTGTCATTTTTGCTAGCTGGGATGCGGAAGAATTTGGATTGTTGGGTTCCACAGAATGGGCTGAGGTAAATAAAAAAACTGAAAGCAAAACTTGAAAGTCTGTTTCTAGCAGCTGCAGTACCCAGTGGTATCTATTCCTAGACTGCAATCAATAACTTCAAGGTAAAATTGGAGCACAACAGATTCCTTCTGTGAGGCTGTGAGGCCCTCATATATTTATACAAATGACGTTCCGAACTCCTTAGGACATCAGTGCACTAACTCTTCTAAGCTTCAAAGATCTGCTTTGATTCAAAGGTAATGTCTCTCAATGGTCTCTATGTGGGAGTCTATCGCTTCATTTAACAGAATTATAGCATTTTATATAACCAAATTGGTTTATTTTCTAACTTCCTGTTGGAGAAAGTCCTTTATTTCTATAAATTAAAGTCTAGGTGACTGTGATCCATAAACACAGAAAGCCCTTTGTGAGGAAATCAATCCTCCTGGGCAAACAAAAGGGCCGATAATCTATGAATTAGTAGTTCCAAATTCCTGTGAAATTTCCTGTGTTGTAGAGTCTCAGGAGCAGAACAATTGATTAATTCTGTAGTAGGACCCCTGACTCTATTCCTGCCTGATAGAAAGATGTTGAGAAATTCAGAAGTTATTTTCTGAGTGTTTTTATCTCCCTTTCTTTGTTGGGTATGTTAAGTTTTTAACCCTGTAAATGGATTTGTTCAATCCTGATAAGAAATACAGGTCTTACCAGAGTTTTCATTTCTTTGTAAAATCCAAATTAGAAATAGAGAAAGCAGAAAACTGTCTGATGAAACATATTTCTGCTGAACTATGTTTATATCATTACTGAATGGCTTAACAGAAATGTGTTCCTTGTTCTTCTGTTAACGTTTTTATATATAAGTTTATATTTAGATCTGTGGATAAAAATAAAATATTTTATTTTTTCCCCTTTATTTTAGTTTATTGTCATGTATTTTAGTAAACCACAAACTGATATGTTACTGAGGAGGGAACAAAACCAGAAACATGCTCCCAAACACCAACAGGATTCAATAATATTTTTGCTAACAAAGCAGAGATTTCTGTTCTTTTGGTTCTGCACGACGTGTTTCTCCCATGAAGTTTTTTGGTTTCCAGCTGCAATAGACTCTGCATCTTATTGGTTTGTGGGAGAATAGATGAAGGAAGTATAATTTAAATTATCTTTGAAATAATTTAGTGAGAGATTTTAAAGAGTTGGCATTAAGCTTTCATCCCACCTGAAATCCACTGTATTTAAAACTTTGGATTTTTTTGTCTACATACCTGTGCATATATTTAGCTGCTGTAAAGAAAAAACACACAATTGTTTTAACTGAGGAATATGAAACAATTACACTTAAAAGATCATAGAATCACAAAATGCTTTGGGTGGGAAGGGACCCCAAAGCCCATCTAGTCCCAACCCCCATCCATGAGCAGGGACACCCTCCACTAGCACAGAGTGCCCAAAGCCCCATCCAACCTGGCCATGAACCCTGCCAAGGATCCAGGGGCAGCCACAGCTTCTCTGGGTAAACTGTCACAGGGCCTCACCAATCAATTTATCTTGAGAAAGTCATGAATAAATTTGGAGTTCTTTTTATGTTTGTTGACATATTGCTGCTGCTGCTGCTGCTGTTCTGTAATTTTTTTGTTTAATAATATCTAGTAATCTATCATCTATTATTTCATTAAATGACCACTGTACCAGGTTAGAAATCCATGAGCACAATTCGTATCTGAACATCAATGCTTTTATATTATTGTTTTCTTGCTTTATCTTGGTGGTGTGTGCTCTTCTTTGACAACAAAATTATATTCAGTTTCTCTAGAGACATTCCTCACAGCTTACATTAGTGTTTTCTGCAGCTGCCAGATCTGCCTTCTACTTAATCTTGAGGAAAATTAACCCATTATATTCACTGTCTGTGTGTAACAAAAAGCTACTGCAACTGGGGCAACATCCTTTTGTTACATAGACAATCTCCATTGCTCATAAATGATGTTCTTTATGTTGCAAATATGCTTTTGCACATATGCAAGGCCTTGTGCCTGCATATACAGGCTTGCTTCCTCCCATTGTATTCTTTTGCAGAATGTCCTCTGCTGCTTATTTTAAAGATACCAATTTGGTTTTGGAGTTATGAATTAGCAATCCAATTTTTATTACAAATGATTAGTTGTGCTATAAATTGAATGAATCAAATAACAATTACTAACCTAATTAGAATATCTCTCACAAAACCAGGACTTTGTAAAATGCCACTTACTGATTTGAATGTCAATTTCAAACATAATTACAAGTTTGCAAAAATTTAAACGTGTGTGTATATATTTAGCATGAAAGCAATTCTTGGTTGACTCAAAACAGTCAGTCAAATTCATTTCAGTAGGAAATGTCAGTGCTTTGACTCATCCCTTTTTTGAAATGGAAGAGTGTGGAAATCACAGCAATACCCAGTTTATCAGTGTTGAGTTCAGTGCATGTTCAAAAAGCACTTCAAGTGCAAAGTTAAAATGTGACTATAATCTTAATTTACACTGTTATGGTGCTGTTCAATAACTTTCCTCTTCCATCTTGCTCTTCTGTGACGCAGTGCACAGCACCTACATTTGTGGCTGTTTTCCAAATTAAGTCTCAGAAAGCAGGATTGAATTTCAGATGCCCAGATCATTGACCAGTACTCAAACTTTAATATAATTAATAAGTTACATAGTGTTACTTATCCTGACCGGGTTCTTAAAGGTAATGTTTTAAAAAACAACGCACTTAACATGCTCTTGTCTAACTGTGACTAATTGAAAGTAATAATTACACTTTTATAACCCCAGGAAAATGCCAGAGTCCTCCAGGAGCGGGCAGTTGCTTACATCAACACAGATTCTTCTATAGAAGGTGTGTCTTTCATTTTTAAACTCACCTTGCTTCACAGATGTCAATTTCAGAGCTGGGAAACATAAGACAGATAAGGTGATGTTCAGAATAAGTGTAACAAATATAGAACTAAGTGGAGAGAGAGAGCAATTTAAATGCACATGTTGCTTTCTTGTTGCAAATAACACCATCCAAGAGCTGCAGCCCACATTTCTGGAGTCCAGAATGTCTCCTCTAGAGGAGTTCAGTATTCTGTGCTAGTGAACTGAGTGCTCTGGACGTTAAACTCTCTTTTAACTTCATTAGCTTTAATTTACAATTGCAGTTTTAATATATGGGACAGTGCTCCTTCTTCTGCTTGCAGCTCCAGTTTCTTCTGTGGAATTATAATATTTTGGGACACTCTGATTTTTTATGATCTCAAGGCAATTTGTGCCAAGACCTTAGCCTTACATTTCGAGGGGATGGGAATTGGTTTTGGTGCTTTAGGCCTGCGTGGTTATCTTTGTTTATTGCTATGAGCGGGGACAATATGCAGGCAGTAGCTTGCAGGGTTCTCCTAGAAAAATAAGCACAAAAAACTGATCCAACATTCGCAGAATCATAGAATCTTAGGGGTTGGAAGGGACCTCAAGAGATCATTGAGTCCAACCCTCCTGCCAAAGCAGGTTCCCTAAGTCAGGTCGCACAGGGAGGCATCCAGACAGGTCTTGAATATCTCCAGAGAATGAGACTCCCCAGCCTCCCTGGGCAGCCTGTCCCAGGGCTCTGTCACCCTCACTGTGAAAAAGTTCTTCCACATGTTGGTACGGAACTTCCCATGCTCCAACTTGAAGCCATTACCCCTTGTCCTGTCCCTGCAGACCATTGAAAAGAGGTTGGCCATTTCCCCCTGTGTCCCACACTTGAGATATTTATAAACATTAATCAGATTCCCTCTTTGCCTTCTTTTCTCAAGGGTGAACAGCCCCAGTTCTTTCAGCCCATCAAACACTGTCCGATTTACTAGCCCTTCAGATTCTGAGAAGAATCTGGCATACAGGAATTCCACTTAGAAACTGGACTTGAAATTCTAGGCCCAAGACTGTGACCTAAATCACAAAATATTTCTGAAATTATGCTGAGCTGAGCTTCCTCTGATGCTGCCTGTGCTGAAATAATAGCCCCTGAAGCCCTGTGAAGCTGCCCTGCATCGTAACCTCAGTGATCTAGGACATTGCTCTTCCCATGTTATATCCAACTTGGGCTTGCTGTGAGTGAATGAGACAGTTATCGACAAGCATATTTAGGAACTCATTATATTCCTGTCGGCTGAAAATTTTGTCTGTCACAAAAGGATTGGAAGAAGAGCCAAACCCAGTTTCTAAATGCTCAGTTGGAATTGGGGTATAGGATGGGTTAGAGCTGTTCCTTCAATTATGCAGCCTACATGCTGTGTAAAAAGTAGAGCAGAATTTCACGCCTAGAAGATCTCACAAACGAAAGAATAGCTTTACAGCTGCTTCATATTCTCAGCATGGATTGTAACACATATTTTTAGTTGTTTTGCAGCCAACATGCTGCTGCCTTAAGAACGTTCTTCTAAATCTCGATTATTTGAACATATCTCATGCTTTATGCATAAAAGAAAATGTGAAAGTAAAACCACTGGAAAAGAAACATGTAATAATGAAAAAACATCATATTCGGTGTACTGTTTTAACTATATTGGACATCTTTCACCTGACCAAGCATTACTAAATATTCCCTGTAGAGTCATAGCATCCATGTTCTCTGCCAATTACATTGTTTCTCATCATATGTTCTCCACAACACTTCTTATGCCGTTGTTTGGACAGCAAATTATTTCTATTCATTGTCCCTTAGCAATGAAAAGAAAAATAGTGGGTCAGTCTTTTGATGGCCTTTTAAGTATTGTGTGACTTTAATTTCCGCTTCTCAAACACTGACTCTCCTTGGAAACGTTGTTAACTTTATCTAGTATTTTTTTCCATCATCATGGGGTTTTCTGTAGTTGTCAGTCTGGTCCTCTTATAAGTACACACTGTGTGAAGGATGACCCAAAGGTCTAAAGCCATATTAAAACCTAGTAACAGTGTTATCTGAGAGGTTATGTTTCATTATACCCAAGCTTTCTCACTCATCCTCTCTTTGTTGTTGTCTGTATTTGAGGGCAGGGGTGTTTGCCCAGCTGCTGTCCGGTGGCTGTAGTCTATAGAGAAGCCTGCTTTACACCCTCACTCAAAAGTGGGGATCGTTTCTTTTCGGTGAGGGTCTTGCTGCTGTAGCTGACAGCTTCAGTATGAGATACTTACTCAGTTCAACATAGCCCACCAGCAGCACAGAAGCCTCATGCATGTAAAGTGTAGAAGCCACAGAGAGGTAGTAATAGGGGAGGTTTAGGAGACAGTAGATGGAAACATTACTCTGCACTTTGTTACCCCCTATTTGGGTGAGACTTAGTTCTGAAATACAAAATGCCAAATCTCTGAGTCTCGTACTCAGACAACGGCCCGTCTTTCCAAAACCGTCTGCAAAAGCATTGGAAAATTCCCGTTTATGATAAAAGTAGGTGCATTGAAAGATTTCTTTACATCTTCCAGGGAATATTTCTTTCCTCCTGCACAGTTCCTGAATGCACTAACTTGATTTTAACATCTTATGCTTTGTTACCATTGCCTTCTTTTTAACACAAGTGTCGGAGTGACAATGGCTTGTAGCTAGTGAGGGGTAGCTGGGAATATTTTGGAACTACGGGAAGACCTAGTTACCTTACTGTGTATGTATTATAACCAATGCACCACTGTCATGCAGTAGGAGTCACTTACACAATGTGACCACACAGTCTATTTCTGTATATAGGCAACATCTAAATTCTTGCCTTCGAGTCAAGAAGTTTGCCTAAGAAAGGACTGCAGGGCTTAATTCACTAAGAAGAAAATGCCACTGGTATGTGAAGGGGAAACTTTCCATGTCTTTGTTTTATTTTCAGGTAACTACACATTAAGAGTTGACTGCACCCCTCTTCTCTACAAACTGGTGTATAATCTGACAAAAGAGGTACAGAGTAAGAGTGACTGTCTTAGAATGTAAACCTGCAGATTTACTTGATAAAGTCAGATAATTGAATAATACTGAATTTAACTTATTGTTGTACTGGAAGAATCTTTCTCCCATCAGACTCCATAGCAAATCATCCTATCGCTGGTACACAGTCCAGGCTCACAGTTCCTCAGTGTCCTTAGAAAGGTTGAAATGTGCCACTGGCAGAAGTGGAATATTATTTGTCACATATAGTAAAAATAATAATAATAAACCCAAAATAATAATACACTTGAAATGAGTTCTCCAAAGTGATAACCATTCAAGGAAATAAATTGCATTTTAAATTTCCGTTTCATGCACAACAGAGAATCTGTTCATTTTCACATTGGCTAGCTACCATTTTCTGTCTGTTCCTCCTGAATCTCCTTGAAAGCCCCTGAAATACTGAAGGATTGAGAGGGTTTCGCATGATTACAAGTGGTCTAATCACATCTGCTTCGTGTTCAGCTCTCGGGATGAATTATCATAAAGCTGAAAGATTCTGATCCATTAAGGCGTGAAAGTTCATTGCCTGTAGGAGGAGTTAACCAGATTAGGCACCTAGTGTGAACCAATGTCACTATCCTCAGATCTGGATTCCTCTCAGTTAACAGAAGACACCTCTATCTGGCCTAAGCAACATAGGCTCCCTTTAAAGGCAATGTGTGGAAATACCAGTTTGTCTTCCCTTGTACATGCAGAACTCTCCAACTATTCCCCCCTTATACTAAGGGAACCCAAGTGACTGGGTCCAGTGTAAAGTACTGTGACAGCACTTGGTAGGATGACTCCAGCCACCAGTCTCCCATCCCATTAGATGCATATATCCTGAGTTATTTTCAAATGCAGTACACTTTCTTATAACACTGGAAAAATCATAGAATCATAGAATACATGGGTTGGAAGAGACACTTTAGATCATTGAGTCCAACCACAGCCTAACCCTGCCTAGTCCACCTCTAAATCATGTCCTTAAGCACTTCATCTACACGCCTTTTAAATCCCTCCAGGGATGGTGACTCCACCACCTCCCTGGGCAGCCTGTTCCAATGCTTGACAACCCTTTCAGTAAAGAAATTCTTCCTGATATCTGACCTAAATCTCCCCTGGTACAATTTGAAACCATTTCCTCTCATCCTATTGCTTGTCACTAGAGAGAAGGGACCAACCCTGACATCTCTGCAACCGCCTTGCAGGCAGTTGTAGAGAGCGATAAGGTCTTCCTTCAGCCTCCTTTTCTCAAGACTAAAAAGCCCCAGCTCCCTCAGCCATTCCTCATAGGACTTGTTCTCCAGTCATGGTTTGAATTTGGGGAAGTTATTTAAGCTATCCCCGTATTTTTCTTTTCTAGGTGTTATTTTCTTATCAAGTCTTCCTATATTCGTCTTTCTTCCTTGCGAGGAAAGCGGCTATGCTTGTTCCAACAGTAGCTGTGAGACTTCACACACTGAAAGGCATTCTGTTTCACCTATAAAAATTTCCATGTCCTGAGTGCTGCAGGGCCCTGGATAAAATAATTTACTTTCTGTCTGTAGCAAGTCACTTACCCAGGGATACTCTTTTTTAAACAAAGTTAAAAAAATGCTCTGGGCTAAAAATAATACCTCACTCATGATCTTAAGTCAACTATTCAACCAATGCTGGGTTTGAAGAGAAAAATTCCATTGAAGTACCACACAAAGTACTTGAGACTGTCTTTTTTGAAAATTTTCTTATTCGGTAGTTATTTAAGCTTTTAACAGAAGCAGCATAATATAAACAACAGAAATCCTGACATCTATTCCATAATTCCATGCTGTTTCCTTGCTTAAAAGCTCCTAAAAGTACATTTTATGTTTCTATATTCTTTGTAGCTTCATTCATAAGGTGGATTGTTTTATGGTAGAGAGTTGTCAGTGAAAAGTCAGACTATTCCCTGAGCTCCTTAAAGCCACTGCTGGTACAACAAAGATTTTTTTTTCTTTTTAGTTTGTTACAGACAAAATCCACAAATATTTTTTCTTTTCTATTGTTCTACGGAGCAGGATTCTTCAACAACATTCTGATTCTCTGCTGTTCTTTCCTTTCTGTACAAAGTCATGTTGTGCTTTCTCCCAGATTTCTTTTATCCTGTTATCTCTGTCCAACGAATATCATCTGCAATCCTTTTCTTAACTTTTTACTTAATTTTTCCCCCCACTGTTTTGCTAAATAAATTTGCAGCACTCCTTGCCACATTTCTGTAGAGTATTGGTTTCCTCTTGTTTTACTGCTAAACCTGGGACCACCTCTCAGCTTTTTGAAAAAGAAAAACATGGTCTTTTTGCAGTGATTGTACACTGTAGTTTTCATTTCCAAACAGTCTTTAATTTACCCGCGTTGGTGTGCCAGCAGTGACCTCCATAAATCACAGGCTGTGAGACCCTACTCTAGAACATTTATACTCTTTTGAACTTTCCTGTAAGAACATTCACAGAGATTGTTGGAATTTTCCCAAGGAAAAAGATGTTTTGATGGACTCTTGGAGAGAAGTCAGGGATACCAAAGGCCATTTGCTGAAGGACCACTTCTAGCTAGGACACCATTTTTGTTGGCATTGAAACATATGTACAGATGACTGATAGACCCTGTACAAATGTGGCATATCTTTTATTTGGCTCCTTGCTCCTAACATTGCAGAATAAAAGTCCTGTAAGGGAATTTGCAGAGGGATCTGATTTTCTATATTTTCTATATTTTTTTTCTTCACTTGTGTTTAAGTAACTTCTCACAAAGATAACCAAAGACTACAATCTGTACCTTTGCTAATCAGTTGCGTCTTTTCTGCTAATCTAAAAAATACCCACTTTAACTTCTGTAAAGGCTAGAAGGGCTAAGGCAGAGTGATAATATTCTTAGTTTTGCTATTTTAACTTCAATGCTTTTGGTTTTGTATGACACTGGGAAGCCATATGCTATATGTACACATCACAGCCACAACCCATTAAATCTTTTCATATCCTGATTGTTACTTTCTTGAATAGGAATAGTGAAAGTCCTGTGCACCTCAGGAGTCCAAGTTAATTATTGGAAACAGCATAAATGGGGCTGAAAGATTCTCTATGTTTTGCATTAGGCTTTTGCATGGGATTGAATTTCATTCAGAAAGCCCAGTAAGTGATAGAACATCAGTGCATATGCATGTACAAAGAAAGCTATTTTTATATCTAATAAAGAGTCAAACATACAAGTATCCAACATCCCAAGATCTCTTTGCTCTTGGCTTTTACTCAGCCACTTCTCACCAAACCAATGTTGTGTACCCATGAAGTGGTGTCTTTCAAAGGGTTCTGTATGGAAGTGTGGTTCTCAGCATACAGTTGGGACATTTCACTGTTGAAAGCCTTTTTTGGCCATGATCTTCTGCTAGGCTTTAAAAATTTGTAGCCACCAGCCAATGCCTGCAATATTTCAGTTCCCCTGCTCTAATCATCACTTTTTAGTTTGTATTTGTAAAAAAACCTCTGCATTTTCCCTTGAGGGAGCAGTAAGCTTGTGCTGATTCTAGATTTGGATCTAAGTCAAGGCAAATAGTATGTTTTGTTAGTGTCTCAGCATTGTTTGAAAAGAACTGGGCACTGTTTTTTACATGACCAGATCTGTCAGAAATAACATCTCTGCCAGAGCATGGAGTACTTTTACTCCCATATGTCAGAGTTCAGCTTGCTCTTATTAATGTGCCATTTTCAGTTTAGCCCTAGAATTTGACCAAAGTGCCCAGAAAATGACAGCAGCCGAGCAGTTACTTCACAAAGTTGCTATTTTTCTGATGGCTGCTGACATAATCTCAGAGATGAGAACTCTGTTGACTTTCAATTTGGAGTCTGTATATTTCTCAATATACAGACTCAAATGCAGAACTGAAGTCTCAATAATACTGTGGGACTGTGTATGTAGCCATGAACATTTATGTGTTGTATTTTGGAGAAAAAAAAATACAATCCAAATCCTCACATCATAAACTAATCTTATATTTAAAGGACTATCTCTAGTAAAGATTGTTTAAGTCTAGATGGAGACCAGGGCCAGAGATTTTATTTATTTTTACCTCTACCACAGATTTTCTAAGAGTTTTGGTTGACTAAGTTTATACTCTTTCATAGTCTTCCAGGTGGTATGATGGCTGTACTAACCTTTTCCATCCTGGTTATACAGCTTTTTGATTTTTTTAGGGTTTGCTTCCTTGTTGGCAGGGCCTGGGAAGCTGAAAAGTCCTTCACTTAAATGTAGATACTTCTTAGCAATGACTAAACAACAATGCATTATCAACATTAGTCTCATCAGAAACCCAAAACACATCTGCTAGGAAGGAAATTAGTCTGTCCCAGCAAAAACTTGGACAGTGGGACCTAAATTTGTACAAAGTGTCTTGCACAATGGGGTCCAGTCTTGGTTGAGGCCCCTTGGCACTGCTGTAATATAGCCAATGCTTTTGACCCTTCCTCCTAGCACATGTGTTTTGTAGTTTTCCTGTGGAAAAAGCAATCAAAGTTCAAGCTCAGCCTGTTGAGAGCATATTGCTGCTATGCTGGGCAAACCTCCATGGGGTTAGGGCTGTTGCATCCCCTTGCCTGCTCAAAGCAGCTGGGACACCCTGTCTGCTGGAGGCACTCCATGGTGCTATATATGCTGTTCAGTGTGTACATGCACAGTGCTATAGTAAGGTGCTAAGAAGTCCTAGAAATCCCCAGGATCCCCTTCCCCTGTAAGTGAGTGAGCTCCAGCTGATGTCCTTGAGCTTTTAACCTGCTCTTTCCCACTATCTGTGGTTGATTCCAAGTGCCTGTGAGATGCTTTTCATGGCTGGGTTCCATAAATGTATATAACAAATGTAAACTGTATGTGTACTTCCCCACAGGAGGCAATGCTGTTAATTAAGAATGATGCAGATAGCTGTAAAGGTCTCATTTGACAATGAAATGAGTTAGAGGTACTTTCAATGCTATTAGATTATTTTCCTCTCTAGATTTTAAGCCCTGATGAGGGTTATGAAAATAAATCTCTTTATGAGAGTTGGCTTGAGAAAGATCCTGCAACTGAAAATAATAGCTACCCCAGGTAAGTTCTTAGTCTGTATTTTCTTTCCCAGTATTTTCACCGTATCATAGTATGGCTACTCTCCAGGATTTTTCAAGATGTGCTATTGATAACAGCAATACAAAACCTTTTAGTGCAAGGTGACTCACTAGCAATATCTTTTAAAGTAAAATAAAGTAAAATTTTATGACTTCTTTTTTAATGAAGGTGACATCTATGCCTGCTGTAAAATGAAACACATTTTAAAGGCCTTTTATTAGTAGAAAAGCAATTTGGAAAGCAGTCAAAAAAGAGCAGGGCAGGGAAAGAGTTCAAAATACAGTTTAGTCACCCTACTAGACCAGGTAATATCAAAATTGTTAGGATAAGCAAATGCTCAGGAGAAAGAAACTGCCTAGAGTGGTAATTAAAAAGCTCTCATGATGCTTATTCTTTGTTTATACAATAGATGTAAGCATAATGCATTACAAATCTATATCTGAAGGTATTAACGCTTCATAGTTGAAGGTACTGAAACTCCTAAACTGTCTTGGAGCCTGTGACTCATGGGGCTAAATCTCATTCACAGAGGTGGTGTGTAAGGCATGTAATTTTACACCTTCCTCATGTAAGGTAAATAAAACTTCCCGTTGGTGTGATTTTATCAAAATGTTCTGCTTATATTACCTAGTCTTTCAGCCCTGGTTAGAGGAGTCTCTAGGTTCGTTAGACTCACTGAGATTTCTTCCTTTTGAAAAAGCTACCAGATCTGCGCTTTTTCAGTTAATACAAATAGCTCCTTGCAGAAATTTATACTAACACAAGAGCTTTAGCTGGGTTATTTTTCTTTTTTTTAGCTGAGAAACACCAATTGTTCATCAGACTAGATATATAAACCTAACACTCAATATAAAACTTCAGTATTTGAAAATATGTAGAATATTGCACGTCTTTACTTCTGCCTTGCCACACCTACCCAGCAGATGGCAATATCTACTTGTAAGTAACAAATGCTAATTGTATCTTCTGCAGTGGAAATTATTTATTGCTCTGATTCTACTGTGGAATATGCTAAATGCAGCAACTCATCGTTCTTTACATGTATTTCTGCTCTCTTCATATTAGTTTGGAAAGAAATTGTTAATATTTTAGGATCGCAAAGACGTGTCTGATATAATCTTATGGCTCTTGTGTATAATGTGTTGGGGTTTTTTTAAATGTGGACAGTATCATAAGCACAATTGACCTTTAAAAGATCTTCCAAGTAATATAAGATGCTGAAGTAGGTAACTGAATCAATTAGAGTAATTAAATTTGCCATTCATATTGTCCCTGATCTTAGTAGCATTCCTGATGTGCCCTCCAGAAGAAGTGACCTTAATTTCTTTGAAAAATATGTATTTTGCATTAATTACTACCATTCTATAATGTAAGTGCTCTCACTAAGATGTTGTCTTTTTCTATATGTAGAATAAACAAACTGGGATCAGGCAGTGATTTTGAAGCTTACTTTCAGCGACTGGGAATTGCATCAGGCAGAGTCCGTTATACCAAGAATAGGGTAAGTCTTACAGATTGCTTGAAGAAGTTTGATAGCACTGAGCACTCACCTTTTAAAAGCACTTATTCTTAATTAATAAAAGCACATTCAAAGAATCTTTGATTGGTTTGTATCTCAGTGCCATTTCTTAATTTAGAAAGAAACCTAAATGTTTGGAGAATAAAGCATGTTGCAGTGATGTGTATATTCTGTAGGCTGTCAAGTTCACAGAAGGGTTTTTATAGAGTGTGATTGGAGGTGTATATGTCATTCCACTGTACTGTTATTATGCCCCTTCACATACAAATCTTCCTTGATTACATTCAAAAACAACTACACAAGATAGAAAAGAGACATGATTGAGGCCTCTGACCATCCAGAACCCCAGACTGTTTTCACTTTCAGTGAAGGCAATCTCTGTACAACAGAACTGAAGGCAGGTCTGTGCAGGTAGAGAGAAGAAAGCCTGCTTGCTTAATTTGTGCAACAGTCCATGGATTCAGGTTGGTTTAGTTTCTTAAAATGAACACACAAAAAACTGTAAGGTTAGTAAATAGTGTTTTGTAGCAAATGGCATTTTTGATTTGGGAACAGTGCAAAATATCATAGTCGCCAAGTGATCAATACATCCCTTAACTGCAGCTGGAATGCAGGGCACTGACATATCTGCTTCCTCTTTTTCAGAAAGCAGACAAATTCAGCAATTATCCTGTTTATCACACTGTGTATGAGACGTTTGAGTTAGTGGAAAAATTTTATGACCCCACTTTCAAGAAACAGCTAACAATTGCCCAGTTACGAGGCAAGCTGGTTTATGAACTTGCAGATTCCCAGGTCATTCCATTCGACTGTAGAGATTATGGAGAAGCCTTAAAAGGATATAGTAATAGAATTTATAAATTGGCCAAGAAACATGAAGAACAGCTGAAAACTTACGGAGTATCATTTGGTGAGTAATAACCACAACAGCATTTCTTACGTGCATTAATTAGAATTATCCAAGGACAATATATATATATATATATGTTATAGCTCTGAAATTGAATTCCTTACTTTTGTGTTTCAACTCTGTCATCATAATAATGACCCCTTTTTTTTTTTTCCTAACCATAATACAAGTTTAACACATTATAGATGTGAGGGTTATAGATAAGAGGGCTATAATAATTTCACTGCATATTACTAATTTGGGGGATTATTGTAGTGCTCACAAGCAGTCAGGGACCACAATCAAATGCAGAGCAAAGAGGCGGTATCAGCCTGCTTCTCACTTTCTTGCTTTAAAAAGAAGACAAGTTAAATATCAGTTTATGACAACTGACTGGAACTTGGGAGAGACAGGTGCCCATTTGCCCTCAGACTTTATCTGACCCCAGGACACTTGCTTACCATCTGTCTGAGTGCCTCAATACCACTTTTAGGTAACAGAATAATTTCTCTAACTCTTCTGCTTAAATATATCCATTTGCTGAACACTTAACCACATTGCAATGAAGAACATAAACCATGTAGAAAGCAGCAGAGTGCTCTGGATCCCAAGCTAGGTCAGCTTCCATGGTAATCTTCTTTCTGTCTGTCTTCCTGCCTTTCATGTTGTCTCCTTCACCCTTTGTGTTTCTGTAACAATTTTTAGTCAGTCTGAATTAACTTGGCACCTGATGAACCTATGGTTTAGAGACATAAAGAAGCTGTTTGGAGCTGCAATGCTCTTTTGTGTTGCATGAAACCTTAGAAGAAACTCAAATCCTTATTTAGGGGAAATTAAAAATTACGTTTGCAGCTTCACTTAATGGTTTAGATAAAAAAGATTCTTGACTATTTCAAAAAGACATACTTTTTTGTAAAAGGGCCACTCAAGTCAGAGGACAGCTTGTGTGATAGATCATCTGGTCTGAGATTTTGCATAATACAAGTATTTAGGTCAATACATTCCTGTGTTTAATGCAGCATACCTTGTAAGGAAACATTAAATCCAGAATTTCTTTTTGTTCTAGTAGGACATCTTCCAAAATTTCAGTCAGACATTTCTTTTCATTGTTTAAGTTTCTTTCTCATTTCAGATTAGAAGTTGCCCAAAATACCTTCTCACCACTGTATCTATTTTTGTTTCTATATTCTAGAAGCAATCTTCCCTTTTTTTTTTTGTTTTTAGCTTTTTCCCCCCCAAAATGTCACTTAACACTCTCCCCTTAATAATTTTATAGATATGTCACTTTGACCATTTCTTGCAAGGCATGTTTTCCACTCTTTTCATTATTTTCATGCCTCTTCTCAGATCTCTGTTCAGTTTTAAAGTTTTATTGAATAAACCTATAATTTTTACGTATTCTATTGTAGCAGAGTGCACTAACATATATAGACAGTTTTTACAATACTGTGAAAATGAAAATTCATTTCACTAGGCTTTTTCATAGCATTTCCTATTGACAGCAGGGAATGTCAGAAAAGTGTTAATTAAGCCTGAATAAATCATGTAATTGTCCTTCAAAATAACACATTACAATTTTTATTTGCCATTGGATTCACATTTCAGCTGTTCCTCTACAACAATGAAGGCTGGAAACCTTTTTTCATGAACTATATACTTGTAGTCGTATGCTATCAGAAACTAAGGTTTGCCAGGGAAAATATAAAAGAAAGAAATGCAATATTTTCTAAAATAACCAACACTGGCAGCACTGAATAGCTAGCAAACATGGGCACAAATTCTCTTACATATTTTCAGATGACCTTTCTTTTTTTTCTTTTAAATCCCCTCCTACTGCCTCTGAAATATAATCTGCTGCTACGATATAGCCATGATGTCATCAGGGCAGAACTCCATCCTCTGGCAAACATATAACTTTTGCCAGGGGTGTGGAAAAGTGTCAGTTCTCACCCTCACAAGGTGACATGGGTCTGTCTGTGCTGCAGTCGATAAACAAGTTGCACACATAAAATCCGTGCCTCTAATTATGTAAACTAAACAAAAATATTAATACAAAACCAGGCAAGCGTAGGCTGGTGATAAATGTTTGCTAGAAATAGAAGAACAAACGAGACTGCAGAACAGCTTTCAATGAGTCATGGGAACAGAAAGCCTGTCACACTGAATAGTGCGATAAATCTCTCTGCAGAAAGCCTATCACACGAAAATAGCGGGATAAAGTTATAAACAGTGGAGGGACATAGTTGCCAACAGAGGACCTGATTTAGGAGATGACTTAATCTTACACCCTGTATTCCTGTACAATAAAAAGGGGATGCTCTGGTTTATCTAAAGTTTTCTCAAACTTGCAGACAAAATGTACAAGTTAAATCTTCTGTCTTTGTTAATTGGGTTGAATTTTTGTAAGGTCGGGGTTCTTCTCCTCATAACATCCACCTTTTACTTATTCTACAAAAAATCAGTTGTATAAATTGATACTTTTACCAGGGCTGTAGTAAATAGACCCTTCCACATGAAAATCACAACAGCTGATATTGTCATTAAAAGAAAGGCCTGGTGCTTCTTTCCTAAATTATTCCATAGGGTTTGGACATACTGCCAGGGACAGAGCAAGAAAAAGCAACTCACTCACCAGCCTGCCTGCATGTAATCAGCCATAACAGGCAAAATCCTGGGGCTTGAGTGGCATTGCTGTGGGGTGGGCTGGTGGGTTGAACCAGGCTGAGGCCAGGTGCCCCCCAAAGCTGCTATATCCTCAGTCCTCCACAACTGGATAGGGGAGAGGAGATACAATGAAAGGTTGGTGGGTTGAAATAAGGACGGGGAGAGATCACTCACCAGTTACTGTCATGGGCCAATCAGACTCAACAACAACAACAAAAATCATCTAATTACATAATCTAAAGAGTAGGATAATGAGAGATAAAACCAAGTCTTAAAACACCTCCCCTGCCACCCCTCTCTTCTTCCCAAGCTCAACTCCACTCCCCATTTCTCTCCCACCTCCTCCCAGCAGCACAGGGGGATGGGGAATGGGGGTTGGGGTCAGTTCATCACACGTTGTCTCTGCTGCTCCTTCCCCCTCAAGGGGAGGACTGCTCACAGTCTGCCCCTGCTCCAGCATGGGGTCCCTCCCATGGGAGACAGTCCTCTATGAACTTCTACAATGTGAGTTCTTCCCATAGGGTGCAGTTCTTCATGAACTGCTCCAGGGTGGGTCCCTCATGGGGACACAAGTTCTGTCAGAAACTTCCAGAGTCCAGTGTGGGCTCTTCAATCCATGGGGGTCACAGGTCCTGCCAGGAGCCTGCTCCTGTACAGGCTTCCCATGGGGTCACATGGGGATGAATCCACCTGATCCAACGTGGGGTCCTCCTTTGGCTGTAGGTGGATGACTGCTCCACCATCATCCTCCATGGGCTGCAGGGGGACAGCCTGCCTCACCATGGTCTTCTCCAGGGGCTGCAGGGGAATCTCTGCTCCAGTGTCTGGTGCATCTCCTCCCCCTCCTTCTGCACTGACCTTTGTGTTTGCAGAGTTGTTCTTTCTGGCTGCAGTTTCTCCTGGTGTTTTCTTTCCCCCTTCTTAACTGTTATCCCAGAGGCACTACCACCATTGCTGATGGGCTCAGCCTTGGCAAGCAGTGGGTCCATCTTGGGGCCAGCTGGTGTTGGTTCTGTCTGACTTAGGTGAAGCTTCTGTCAGTTTCTCACAGAAGCCACCCCTTCAGCCCTCTACCACCAAAAACTCTGCCACACAAACCCAAAGCAAATGGCATGCAGGGACACAGTGGAGAGACCTCCTGTGCTGTAACTAGTGCACATGTGGCGCAAGCACGGGACTGCGCTGCTTCAATCTACCTTGTCTATCACTGTGCTTTATGTGAGCTCTGTCTTTTCTGCTTCACCTAACACTATTCAACATACCTATCACACTACTGCAATGATATGAATAGGACATAATGTTCCAAGAGGGAAATCCTGCTGTTCTTCCACAGCCTGCTGGAAGAGCTGGCATTTCTGATGTAAGTCAGGCTTTTTATACCTGAACACTGCAGTGCACACCTTTGTTAACAAGGAAACTGCAGAGATCTCCATTTGCGATGCCAGCCAGCCTCCTCCTTGCCAGGCAGAGGGAAAACATAACCTTGTGAAACCTTTATTGAGGATTCTGCTCTATGGTTGGCCTCATTGCACAAGGTCTTTGTTACTCCTAGTAGTGCAGGTCTTACAAGTCCACACAAGGGAAACTAATTAATGAATTATGGAAGGATAAAATTAATGCAATTATATCAGTAAAACAAATGTAGTTTTTCTCCCACTGGGCAACTGAAAGGTATATTGGGATCAGCAGATGTGCTGAAGTTGTTGGTAAAGTCCTTCCTTTTCTAGATCCTCTTTTTTCTGCTGTGGTGAACTTCTCAAAGGCTGCTGCTGAATTTCATGGTAGACTTGAACAAGTGGACAAGATAGAGTAAGTCTGAAAAAACCTAATTATATGTATATATATCTGTATATCTGTCTTAGTACCCAGGGTGGCAGTTCTTTCTTTTCAGTGACTGCACAAGGAGTCTTCCTGATTCGCGTAGAATAGTCTACCTCAGACTCAGAGTCAGGCAGTATCTGCTAAAATGAATTCTGCTTCCTGTGATGAATAGTGTCAGCTGTAGAGCTTATTGCTAGCATCAAGTTGTCAAGGGGTTGGACCAGATGATCTCTTGAGGTCCCTTCCAACGCCTACGATTCTGTGATTCTGTGATTAAAATTACAGTAGTATGTGGAAAGGCAGGTAGCAATGAAAGTTAAAGTTGGACTGAGCTCTGTGTTTAGACAGCTACATTTGAAGGCTGTAGGTGATGTCAGAATTTGTACTTCACAGAATCACAGAATCGCAGGGGTTGGAAGGGACCTCGAGAGATCATCGGGTCCAACCCCCCTGCCAAAGCAGGCTCCCTAGCTCATATTGCACAGATAGGTGTCCAGACGAGTCTTGAATATCTCCAGAGAAGGAGACTCCACCACCTCCCTGGGCAGCCTGTCCCAGGGCTCTGTCACCCTCACTGTGTAAAAGTTCTTCCGCATGTTGGTGCAGAACTTCCTGTGCTCCAGTTTACAGCCATTGCCCCTCGTCCTATCTCCACAGATGACTGAAAAGGGGGTGGCCAATTCCCCCTGCATCCCATACTTAAGATATTTATAAACATTAATTAGGTCCCCCCTTAGTCTTCTTTTCCCCAGACTGAACAGCCCCAGCTCACTCAGCCTTTCCTCATACGGGAGATGTTCCAGGCCCTTAATCATCTTCGTAGCCCTTCCAGCACACCTGGAGGGGACAGGATGATGCTTCAGAGTATCTAAGGTATCCACATGATGCTTGCAAACCGAAGGGCCCTACAGGACTCCCGTGACCTCTGAGTGAACTGGCTGGAGGCTGGATGCTCCTAAGCACCTAGTACAGTAGCAGTTGTGTTTAAGCAACTGAATCCCATTCTTACTGCATTACCACATAGATTAGACCAGGAGCTTGGACACTGGTTTACCAAAATCTAGCTCTCTTCATCTTGACCTAAATCTCAGCCTTGCTCTCCCCTCTGTCAAGTGCGATCCTTCTAGTGCCATTTAATATTATGCAAGTATCTGACACAGAAATGCCAATGCATTAATATTTAGTATCTCCATTGGCAAAACCTCATCTTTTTGCCAAATTTAGACAATCTTTGTCATATTTTTTTTCTGTCTGAAGAAAAGTGTTTAGATGAAACTGGGAAGTCATGTTCCCTCACTGTGTGAAATGTCTCTGTCTCTGTTTTCTGCAGTCCAGTCGCAGTGCGAATCATGAACGATCAGCTGATGTTTATGGAAAGGGCTTTCATTGATCCTCTTGGCTTACCAGGAAGGAAGTTTTACAGGTGAGGCAAAAAGTTTCTTGGTCAACTGTGTAAGGCACTGCTTTTTCCAGGTGAACCCCACCCTAACAGATCAGTTGTCTGCTGTGTAGGTCTCATATAGTCATTACAGCCCAACAGCTTCTGTTTTAGGTACAATCCCGTGACAAGCAGACTTTGTTTACAACCCCCAAGGAAAATTCCTTGGCTGTACCAGTCTTGTGGTGTCTAATTCTTCTTCTTGGGTCTAGCACTCTGTTTTTATTATCCATCATACTCTTTTATTTGGAGATGTGTAGTAACTAATTCTGTTACCACTTGCACTTTTAAACCTGTACAAAGTGAGGACTGAGTGGAGAATTAGCTGCATGGCAAGGAAGGAGAAACAAGGGAAGAGTAAAAGGGAGAAGAGAAAGAGAACAGATATGAAGTGAGGGTCAGGTGAAGAGAGAAGTCCAGAAGAGAGCTTGTGCAGAGGGTAGATAACGGCCCATGAGCTGTACTGTAGGGTCCCTTCTGTCCCAGCGCTTGCTGCTTCTATAGATGCCCCCCCAGCTTAAATCATTAATTAGCTATTCTTGAAGTTTTCTCTCTAAAGCACATGGGCCTGGGGAAGGACAATGTTTGGTGGACCACAATACCCTTTAGAGAAACCCAGTGCATTTATTAGAAACACTCGACAAGAGGGTAGCTTCCAGCATCAGGTTTGTGATACTTCACTCCCAGCGTCCCCCTTTTCCTATGACTGGATGCATGTGGCTCACTGAGTGATGGCTTTCAAACCAAGCCAGAAGCCCCTCGGGCAGGTACCATGGGAATCACAATTCCAGCCTCCTAGGGTGAACCCCTGTGCATGCTTTTGGAAAAATGAAATGGTTGTTTTCTACAATCCTTCTTGTAGTGTGTCAGGTATCATTTAGAGCTATGTGGAGGTTTGGTTTGGGTTTGTTTTTTTGTTTCTTTTTTAACTTGCTTTCATGTATTAATGTAGTTTTAGTCTTTACTTTGGGAGGCCTCTTTCACATGTGCTTTGATACTTCACATACTGGTGGACTTGGCAGTGCTAGGTTTACAGTTGGACTTGATCTTAAAGGTCTTTTCCAACCTAAATGATTCTATGGTTTTATGATTCACATGAACAAAATCAATTTAAAAGCAATTCTGCAACTATTCATTATTTAAGGAAAAAAAATTGACAGGTAAAATTTTGCCCAGTTCTGTTCCAATATAATCACTTTTCTGGAGGATTCCTGCTGTTCTCAAGAATTTTTCCATAGATTTCCCTTCTCTTTTCACATTCCTTTCCCAGATCTTCTGACCAGCATTCAATTGCTCAGTTATTTTTTTGAGGTTTATATTCCACATCTTCTCCTTCTACATCCTTAACTAGTTTTATTCCCTGTTCCAGACTGCCATATTAGTTCAACAGATTTGTTGAGCTCCAATTTTCAAAAATTTGAACATAGGTTCAGTCCTAGTTAAGTAAAGGCATCACCTTTTCCCAAGGAGAAGGCTACCTTTCCTATATCATAGAATCAAAGACTGGTCTGGGTTGGAAGGGACCCCAAGGATCATACAGTTCCAATCCCCCTGCCACAGGCAGGGCCACCAACCTCCAGGCCTGAATCTACACAAGGTTGCTCAGGGCCCCATCCAACCTGGCCTTGAATACCTCCAGGGATGGGGCATCCACCACCTCTCTGGGCAGCCTGTTCCAGCACCTCACCACTCTCTCTGTGAAAACCTTCCCCCTAATAAATCAATGCCACCAAAGCATTGATTCCCCATGGGGAATCAAACCGCTGTCTCCCATGTGACAGGCAGGAGTTCTACCACTGAACCACCAGAGTAGTACACATCTCCACCCTTTCCCATGGATTTTGCCCTTGGGGCTGCTTCCCCCTCTCCATTTAAAGACAGGTATTTAGTAAGGTTTGATCTTCATGGGATTCATAGCTGCTTTTTGTAGCACACAGGCAGTTCCCTATGAGGAACACACACATGGTTAATAGTTCTTTTATTTATTTAGTATACCTACATTATTTTCTTTTCTTCTTTCCCCACAGACATGTCATCTTTGCTCCCAGCAGTCACAACAAGTATGCTGGAGAGTCCTTCCCGGGGATCTATGATGCCATGTTTGATATTGAAAGCAAAGCTGATCAACGTGAAGCCTGGGAAGAAGTAAAGAGGCAGATTTCCATTGCAGCCTTCACTGTGCAGGCTGCAGCAGGGACACTGAAAGATGTAGCATAGGATGATGGCTTTGAAGAGCTCAGTAAATAGCACAGCCTGAAATGCTCTGTAATCTGGCTACCACAGTGACCAAGTCTCCCCTGACTACCTGCTCTAGCTTAGTCTCCAGCCTTCTGAATGCATGCAAGCGTACTGATGTGGTGAGCAGGTGCTCTGTGCATCAAAATGCTCCTAAGCTAGAAATCACTGCTTCTCCCATACTGAAAAAACTGTAGCTGTAAGAACAGACCTAGATGGAAGCAAATTTTGCCGTTGGGAGAAGGCAGAATCAGTTCCCAGTTAGAGTTTTCTGAAAGATCTGCCAGTTTTGAAGACAAGATATTTTGGATGTACAAGCTACAAAGCTGGTCATTTGCTGAGCTACCTGTGAATCTTGTCTGTAGCAGTGATCAATGGCACACATTTCAGGAGAAGTAATATAACACTCCACAGGATGTGCATTTTTCTTGTTCTGATAATTACTTTTATTAGACACCAAAGGCAGCTCTGTATTTTAGAATTCATTCTGCAGGACTGGTTAGTGCTCATTATACTGATTTGCTTTCTTTTCCTGAAGAAATAAAGTACTGGCCGTCATGCTGGTTGCCAAAGTGGTACTACCCTTTCTTGGTAACCAGAGAAAAGAGCAGAAATCAATCCAAAAGCATTTTCTAGGTGAGTGAGTGTCCACCCATCCCTCTGAAAGATATTGAGCACCTCCCTCCTTTATTTGCACTTCGGGCTACACATTATGTATGTTCCAGAATTCCATCAACATTCCATATTGTATATCACCATGACCTCCCTGCTCCTTTTGGTGCTTTTCCTAGTCACAAACTCATTTTGTTTGGCAGCTTTTGTTCTTTTTTTTTCCCTGGGAGTTCTCTTTCGTGTAGGTGTCTTCTTCCAGTGGAGGGAGCTGGAGGACATTGTCACTATTGTCATGGGGCTTGAGGTTATTCTGTATTCAAATAAGACCTGAAGGAAGCTTTCCAGCAGGAGCTGCTTCAAAGAGAAACTGAAATGCATGAGAAGGGCAATTGTACAAAACTTTAATTAGTAAAAAAATTGATTCTTGCTTCATTAGCCCTTTAAATGTACTTCTCATTTGCACGCTTTACAACTAATACAATTGCTAGAGTTTTATTAAATCACATTGCAGATAGTGGGTGCTGATAATAACCTATTTCTTAGGTTATGTAAAATGTAGTGCAGGTTTTCTCACAACCATAAATTGCAACAGGTTGTGGGAATAAAATCTTTTTCTTCCTTTTCTTTTTTCTTTTTTTAAAAATGGGAACTAGAGCAGATGTGATACTAAAAAAAGAGAAACAGGACAGCTACGAGGCTAGAGAAGGAGTTGTTCTCACCTCACATGCCTTGAATTCAGACAAGGGAACCAGAAATTACTATAGTTCAGTCCTTTGGGAAGGTGCTTTGAGGTATATGCCACCAAGAAGAGAGGCTTTCATTGACATCACTTCCCATAAGCCTCTCTGAAAGTCAAAGGACTGTGCACCTCTGGATGTTGTGCTCATAATTTACTGTTAAATTTCTTTTCACAAACCAACCCTTAGGCACATGAGGAGGAAATTACACGTCCACAGTCCACACTTTACCTCTCCTGGTGAAAAAGTGGTGCCTGGCTGGCCTTGTCAGCACGCTGCTACGAGAGGCGAGCAGTCAGTGCTGAGGACACCAGTGCAGTGACTACATTTCTGTTGTTCCCTTCACTTCTGCCTAACTGGGATCGCTCACACTTAAGTTATTAATCTCCCCATGTGTAGTTTAAGGATGTGATAAGGTGCCTGGCACATTACTGCACTGATTTCTCTTCCCTTTTCCTGCATTGACCACTCTTCCCACTCCATCAGGGCTTCATGTCAGCTGCAGTGGGCAGGGACTGAATGTGCCCCCAGGGAAGGGTTAGGGCAGCTGGATGGCGGAAAAAAGCCACTAGTTCTTCTTCCTTCTGAACAGCAGCCATCTGTGGAGCTCTTGGTAGCACTATCATCAGATTGTCAGAGGATATGGCAAAGAAGGAATTTCCACATAAAAAGAAGATGTCTGATGAAATGTGCTTGCTCCTTCATTTTCAGGTACCTCCTCAGTAGTATAAACCAGTGCACAAGTGTTTCACCAGCAAATGTACCTTGTTGGTGCTCGTTAACCTTTGAAGTTCTGTGCTGTTACCTTGCTGCTGCAAAAGAACATCCTTTTCTCACCTCCACGTGCGGTTTGTAGCTGTAAGAAGACATTACACTCACACCAGACTGAGTGCACCAATGGACTGTAATCACTTTGTTCCTCTTCTCTAGTAAACTGGTACCTCGCTATGAATGTGTGATGCATCAGAGCCTGAGAAGTATACAAACCAGCTTAAACCTACTTCCATTCCTCTCTATGAAGTCCTACTGACTTTAAATTCCATTCATGGGGTTTTGGCACACAGCTAGGAGTGCCATCAGGAGTGCCATCAGGAGAGCTGAATGGTGGTGAACGTCATGGACGTCACCTCGGCCAGGCGGAGAAGACATTAATTAAACACATAAGTCTTGCTTCTGCCAGGTATTCTCTTCCAAGCCAAACCAAAGCGCTGCATTCCTCTCTGAGCAGCACCTGCCTCACAGAAACTGTCCCTAGAGAAACAAGCAAGAGCTGAACTTGGTGAACCACCTTTTTTAAGGCAAAAAACTGTTTCCATTACACCACTGAGACTAAAAGTAGCTTCGGCAAAGCGAGAGTGGCTACTGGTTAACCCTGTAGGTTAAATTGAGCAGTTACTTCTAGTAGTCAGTGTCAGCAGGAAGAACTTCAGAAGCCTAAATGGTTTAGAAGCTGTCTGTCCTGGGGATTGCTTCTGTCCTTGCTTGAGCCGGTTACAATCTGTGAAGTGAAGGCAGCTTCTGTCTGTCAACACGGTGTCTGTCCTGATGGATCCTACACCTTTAAACATCATCTTCCTCAGCCAGGAAAACCTACGAGCAGTTCTTCATCCCCACCTGTAAGGTGCATCCAGTTTTTGGATGAGTTTGGGGAGCTCATAGAATGGAGGAGGAGGAGGGCTGGTTTGTCAGGCACTGCAGGCAGGAGGGGCTGGACCCGGTTCAAGTGAACTGCAAACAGGTTACAACCTTCCATAAGGGGCCAGGAGAGGCAATAGAGGGGAAAGCGTTTCACAGGAGGCATCAGATAAGAATAGACATGCTATATTTACATGGCACCTTCCCCAGATGTGCTTTGCTCGCCTGCTGACAGTAAGCTACTGATACATTCCTGATGCTGTCATCCACATTACCTCCAAACTTGGCTGTATTTTTAGATGGAAAGTGAAGCCACGGTTGCCGGCCACAGCGACTGTTGTGACAACAAGGCCTTATGTAACCCTTACACAGCAGGATGTCAGGCTGGGGAAACACGGTCAGGGATGAGCACTGGAAAATTCAGCTCCCTCGCAGATCCCTCTCCCCTTCAGATATTCCTGGAACCAACACTGCCCTCCTGAAGCATGGCCTTTGCTTCCTCAGCTTTTCCTGTCTCCCAAGCCACATTCCCATACTGTTTCCCTCCTGTCTGCACTAACCCACCAGCTCAGACAGGACGACCCGGGCACTGAGCCTTGCACACCTCCAGCACTTCTGCAGTGCTGCCCTTTGCTCGACAGAGGAGTAAACCATGAGCATCCCACCTTACTACAGGCAGAAAGAAACACACTTTGGAGGTAAAGACAAGCTTGTTGTGTGTACACTGTAAGTCTCTGCTGTGTGACCAAAGAATGCTTAGTCTCTGTTTCAGAAAAAACCCTAAAGAATACTATTAATTACAGCCAAACCTTTCAATAAGAAAGCAGCTGCAATGGTTTAACACCCAGTTCCTTGTATCTACTCCTCATGCCCGCCCTCCCGTTGGCTTCAGCCTGGGTAGGGACAGCTGCAGCCAGCAGTCAGTAACGCAGGTGCGATCTGGAAAGATTCAGTGCTTTGGTCATCTGCAGTAGGAGCTGTATTACCCCTCAGACTGAACATGTGTGCCACGGGTTCATTTTTCTAAAAACATAGAATCATAGGATGGCTGCAGCTGGAAAAGACCTTCAAGATCATCAAGTCCAACCATCTATCCAGCCCTACTAGGTCCAACACTAGACCATGTCACCAAGCACAACATCTCTTCTTTTAAACACCTCCAGGGATGGTGACTCAATCACCTCCCTGGGCAGCCTGCGCCAATATCTGACAACCCTTTCAGTAAAGACATTTTTTCTAATATCTGACCTAAACTTCCCTGATGCAGACTGTTTCCCCTTGTCCTGTCACTAGCTACCAGAGAGAAGAGGCCGAGCCCCACCTCACTACAATTACCTTTTAGGTAGTTGTAGAGAGTGATGAGGTGTCCCCTCAGTCTCCTCCAGACTAAATAATCCCAGCTCCCTCAGTCACTCCTCGTAAGATTTGTCTTCCAAACCCTTCACCAGCCTTGGAGCTCTTCTCTGAACATGCTCAAGCATCTTGATGTCCTCCTTGTAGAGAGAATGTCATGGATGGAGAGATGAGGGATGCACTTCACTCTTAAGAGAGAGGCAACAATATGTTTATTGATATAAAACACAAGGTGTAATAAAGGCGACAGTGATTAAGGTTTGATGGAAAGGTAATCTTGATTATTTAGTGCACAGAGAACAGGCTCAGGTGAAGGTGTCAGGGAGACCCTCCTGTTGAGTCAAGAGGTTCAGAAAGGACCCCTTTGCTTTCTAAACTCCTCAGAGAGGAGCTGAGGGGCTTCTGGATCCAGTCTTAGTCCCAGACTTGGTCAACAGTTTATGTCTAAAGGATTCTATGTGCACAACCAATCCTTTATATTTCTTAGCTAAGATCACAAAGTTTAGTGCACTTACTCCCAATTCACTTCCCGAGGATCTGTTGTGGCAAGGATTCTCTCGACCTCAAAGCATCACCTTGAGAGGCATCCCTTTTGAGGGGACATCCTGACGTTCAGCCCGCTGTCTGCTCAGGAAAGCTCAAAGGGCTCTTGGGCTGCTCACTATGTATACAGTAAGATGATTGGCTCATAGTCATATTTACACACCACCCACAGGTGCCAGTAGGCACTGCCCAGCACTCTGTCCAGGTGGGCACATTAGCATAGATAGCTCTTGGCAACTGTGTTGTTTCCTGTCTTCCTGAAATCACTGTGAGGCGGATGCAGACATCACAATCATCACCAATGGTTATGGATTAATCCAGATTTATGGGAAAAAGTCAGGCAAAGGTGGGGGCAGCGGGGGAAGCATACTGTCACAGGGCCCAAAATGGAACATGAGCATGTGAAAACCTGTCTCTTTAAAAATTCATTTTCAACTACATTTGAATATCCTCCCCTCATTTTTATCTTCTTTACAGCTGTTAACTTTCTGGGAAACCATAAGCATCCCATTTAATGTATAAATCAACTGAAGTAAAAATTTTGTACCCGAAGTGCCAACAGGCTCCTGATTTGCAGAGCTGCAATTAGAGCAGAATTCTGAACCAAACGCTTTCATCGGAGGGTCTGTCCGTGGGTAGACAATCCACATGTTAACTGCTTTGGGAGGTGAAGGCAGAGCATTTGAAGTTTGGGTTTATGTTTATGCATACAGCAACATAATCTGATTACAAGGCAAAAAAAATGACATCCCTTGGGGTCTAAAAGCGCAAGGATCAGCTCTGCCTCTTACACACAAGTCTGACTTTCAATAAAGGCAGAACAAATCAGGTTAGGCATCTTAGGCTAGAAGCACATTAGGTTAGTTTTCTTCTGAGCACCGAATTCAGCAATAAAACTGCAGTGTCAATATTTATCATAAAACATATTCCAGAGAACAAGGTATTTGGACTAAAAATATTCTGTCAATGGCTGTAAGGGAACAGCCTCCAGCTTTGAACGACTGCTGTGGAAACACAGCTTTTATTAATATTCAACAGGAACTAACTTTCCAAATACTTGTTTCCAATAGGCAACAAAAACATTCAAGAGGATCATGGAATCAGGGAATCACAGAGTAACAGCTTGGAAGGGACCTCAAGGATCAGATTTCCTTGCTTACTGCAGGGGGGTTGATCCAGATGACCTTCAAATGTCCTTTCCAACCCAATACATTCCATGACTGTCTAGTCCAACCTTTCTTGGCAAAAGCACATTCTAGACCTGATGGCCCAGTCCCCTGTCCAGATCAATCTTACAAGTGGTCAATACTGGGGAATCTATCACTTCCCTGAGGAGGTTGTTCCAGTGGCAACTGTTCTCGTGAAACCTGTTCCTCGTGTTCAATCAGAATCTCCCCAGAGTAAATTGTACCCATCACCCCTCCTCTTTTCCATGTGACTCCTTGATGGGGACTCCCTTTTTACTCAATTTGGCTAACAACCATTCACACAGCAGCCCTGGGTTAGCTTACAATGGCTGTGACAGTATCTTGGCCATCTTCAGTTAAAGCACGCACCCAGCTTTGAGAAAACACTGAGGTTTTATCACCAGAGTGTCAGGCCCTGAGCAGTGAGCCCTTTTTCTCTGCACTGCAGAAATACCAGAGGTTTTGACAGGCATCTTCTTCCTCTTCCCAATAGAAAAAAAAACCCCAAACTGCTGAGCTATAGTACCTCCAGCATTCTTGGGAACAGCCCAAACACTGTATTCGAAATTATTCCAGTTCTACCCTTGTGACAGCTCAAAATTCTTGGGCAGAACAATTCCTGAGAATGAGTCAGGTCCCCATCCCAGTAAAACACTTACTCAGATGCTGCAATATGTCTGCATCCTGACCAGGCTGTTGTGCCAGAAACCAACAGGGAAAGAAACCAAGGGGTGGGGAAACCCCAGAGATTCCCTCATACACAGCTTAACCTGTGGAAAATCCTCACATTTCCACAACCATGTTGCAAATCCAAAAGTTTGTTCTTTCCCACAGATTCACAGAAGGGTAGGGGCTGGAAGGGACCTCTGGAGATTACCTTATCCAACCCCTCTGCCAGAGCAGGATCACCTTGACTAAATCACACAGGAACACATCCAGGTGGGTTCTGAATGTCTCCAGAGAAGGAGACTCCACAAGCTCTCTGGACAGCCTGTCCCAGTGCTCCATCATCTTCACAGTGAAAATGTTCTTCCCTAAGTTCCCATGGAACCTCCTGTGCTCCAGCTTGCACCCATTGTCCCTTGTCCTGTCACTGGACATCACTGTCTTTTTATTAAATGTCAACATAGAAAATGGTATAGGTCATCCAAACTCAGAGGTATTTTCAATGGAATCATGTTGCATCCTCAGGAATTCAATGAGACATCTGTCTATATGCAACTAGCAAACTGACCTCTGCCCTCCTGTGGAAACACCCAATACCACAAAAAAAAACGCTCAAATGCAACCGGTGTGTAGTAAGAATTTTATTGAATACATTTAGAAAAAACCTCTAGCATGAAGACATGAGATTAACTCCTGTACGTAAGTTTTAGGGATGTGCAGAGTTAAACAGCCATGCAAAAGGCATCTCCCCCTTCACCTGTAACTCGTGACTCAGAGAATGGCAAAATCATTACTGCCTTAACAGTGTTCCAGACACGGAATTCATCACTTGAAAAAGGTTCTCGGTCCTCAACAGAGATTAATTAAAAAAAAAAAAAAAAAATCAGTAGCGATTGGGAAAGATCGATGGTTACCAGGTATAGCATTGAACCAACGCTCATGCCAGGTTTCAAGAGTGCAAGCAAAAACTTCATCGTTACGGAGAATAAGTAGATTTATCTCAAGGCAAATTCCTATTAAAACTAGTCCCTAAACTACTGAAATGGTGACTTGATAGTGTACGTATTCCAGGAGAACATCCAAGTCAGGAGTTTTTTGTCAGGTTACACCACATAAAACGTGAAAGTCAGAGTGGCTGAAGAGCCCAGTGCTTAACAGTATCTTAACATTAAAAATAAATGCCAGCTCCTGCAAGAAACGTTGGTACGGACATAATACGTAAGGCTACGTGGGGGAATGGAACCCAAGGGAGAAGTTGGTATTTCTGTCACAAATTTGTATACCCACCCAAATGTTCATATTATAAAGGGATTGTGAGGGAAGGGTTTTATACACGCCGGGACAGTCAGTTCTAAGACACATAAACCCACGCTGAAACACACTACAGCTTTAGAAGATTCATTAGTGATAAAAACATAGCTAGAATGTCTCGAGTTAACTGACTTAAATACAGCACAACTTGGGAAAACACGGGAGAGGTGAGTTTAACTGCAAGAATCCCAGTACATACTCATTATCCAACACTGGGGCACAGGAGCCTGTTCTGGGGAACTGCTTGAAATGCTCAGACCAGTGACTTGGCTTTTCCAGCTCCACAATGGAGCAGGCACACAGCTACAAAAGCCTGGTAACAATCAGTACAGTTAAATGAGAGACTTACAGGGGTCTGGAAAGCTTTCCTTCTGTTTTGAAAAACAAGACATGCCACAGAAAACTTGGCTGTTATTTGCAAAACCTGCGCCTTCCTGCCTGATCAAAGATGGGGTTCTCTGCTGGCTGGTTTGCTTACTTTTTAAACAGGTGAGTATTAAAAGTGGGTTTATTGTCCCTGATGGGGGAAGTCGTAAGGGAACTCCTAAAGTGTCCTCAATTTTCTGCTGAAAGTGTGAAGAGGAAGAGAAGAGGAATGAGTAAAAAGCAGACCCGAGGACAGTATTTACAGGAGCTTGCTTCCACTTGTGGCCAAGATGACCAAGCTACCAGCAGAACACCCTTTAAATGTGTGTAACAAACCACTACCAGGTCCCAAAGCCCACAGCACTAACAGCAGGTCAGTTACCCGCTGTTTTCCCAGTTTAGCCATCAGGGTACTAAGGGAGCAGATGTATTTCTTAAAAATAGGAATTCTGTTTTCCCAAGAAATTCCATTTCCCTCATAGTTCTTTACAATGGATTTTAAGTGATGGAAACCCACTGCATGTGAGGATGCAAGTAAACTGAAAAGACATGGAAAACAAGATGTTCAGGGTATTTATACACCCACATGCAAAGATACACACCAGAACTGGCTTGTCCAACAGGGACTTTACCCTGGCAGTTGAACCCTGCTCGTTTTGCTGTCCCAGGGCAGAGCTCTGCACACCAAACCACAGACAACAACGCTACTAGCTACAGCCACCTCGAGCTCCTCATCCACTGAAGCGAGCACCCTCACTGTTACACTGGTAAGAGCTCCATGGGGCTCAGGGAACACCTGTTCCATTCTGAGAGGACCATTTGCAGGCATACATTTTTGTAAGCTTGTAGCCTGTGACTTAACAGCACCAGACATTTTCAAATTTATTTAAAAAAATAATAATCCTGCCTTTTTAAAAATAAAATCTTTTAGGCAAAGCTTTTAATAGGAGTCCAAGGGAGTAAGCAATCACACTCCCTCAAAGTCAGTGAGGAAACAGGATCCTGAAATGAAGATAAAGAAGCACCAAGACAAATTTCTTCTCTACGGCACTGGTGTTATGCTCTTGCTGTTTGGGGATGGTTTCTTTGGTAATGTGCCTCCTACCACTTTAAGCATGAAGTAGGATTTCAAGTACTGCCAGAGAGGGCTACTTGAGCTACTGCTCAAGTCAAATTACACCTGTGGGAGAACAGTAAGATTTCACTTCAGAACGCCTTTACTGCCTTCTGCAATTCTCCTGGTGTTATTTCAGGAATGTCAAGATAGGTAGATGAGCATCCACAGATTTCGACAGTCCACAGGACAGCTTGTTTACACGTGTAAGCTTTGGCACAATAAATAACGGTGTGTATTTTGTGTGACTTACATGAAAACATTGTTTTTCTTTCAGCTGCAATGCAAAGTTAAGAAACTACTTCAAGCAGACAGAGAAAACATTACTGCACGAGTTGCTGCTTGGACAAAAGCCTCATCTTTAAAACTATCCTGCTATCAGCCACAAATCTTTACTGATGGAGAACTGAGGTCTTGATTTCTAATTAGTGTTTTGCTTATGATGATCAAAAGATATAAAATTTCAATTTCAAAAGGTACGATCACAATTTGAGACAAGACACTTTAAAGCTTGCTGTTTGATTTTCCTATTTGTACTGTAGATAAACTCAGTTCTTCAACTACCATCCTCAGAAAACAAGAGCTGTGCGTATCTACAGGGAAAAAACTTTCCTGAGACACCTACAGTGCACACTGTCTTCTCCTACTACATATCCACCTACTCTGAAGAAAGATCCATAACTTCAAATGTTGTAGGACAGAATATACATTTTAAAAGACTGTCAAATATATACAGCACACCAACAGCCTGCTGTTTGTATACTCTCCACAGCTGAGTTATTCGGTCATTTCACTGTCCATTCACTTTTGTATTTCACAATTCCAACACCAAAGGTACAAGAGGAAAAAAAGAAAAGAATAATCTCCTCTTGCCAGCTGCTTTATTTTAATCTGATCTCCTGGTTTTGTGCGTGAAACACAGCAAAAGAGTCAGCAAGTACTGAAATCCTTAGCAGAACACCTTTTATTCCATCCCTCCACAGCCAGCAGGTACTGAAACAAACCTTAGCTTCATAAGACAAACATGCAAGTCTACAAGTGTTCTTTCACTTTTACCTTCATGTACCTTTTTATTCTAGGTACGGAATTGCATGTTAACTGCTTTATAAACTCAGATCTATTTTACTGGATGCTTCATAATGCATATTGGTGGACTTAACTCGTGCTACCTTGTAGACACAGTCTAAACCGAACACTTGAAAGACTTCCAAACACGGTCCAGTTGTATAGTCAGCAGAGAAGGTGGTAAGCAAAGGGCAGTAGCTCTTCTACTCTAAATCCCCAACTAGAGACACTCCAACTAGAATAAATATACTCATGGGGGCAAGAGTAGAACTAGCTATTACCCTTCAAGTTTACACCCCCATTTACTGTGCATCAAATTCCTCTCTAAAATGGAATACATGATGTAGCATTAAAAAAATGAATCGATATATAAAAGTTAAATATTTGATTACAGTAGCAAGTCACCACTTCATCATGGGAAATAACTTGTCTCTTGGAATCATTATTGATCTGAATTCTCTTTCTTCTGTTGTGCGTTGGGTACTGGTAATTCAAGACTTGCCCATAATAGAGGCTCTGCTTTTCTCATAGTAAGTTCAATCTTTGTAGCCGTCATGTTCACATAACTCCTCTTTACATCGATTACCTAGAACAGACAACGTATTTCACACTTCAGTTTAAGAAACAGACTTCTAGGTATTAGGCAATTAAGTTAGGAAGAGTACCTTATCACTAAACTTCAGCAGATATTTAGGTAGACAGAGCGTGCTCTGTTATCTGGAAACCTCAACACTCTCTGATTCCCAACCTATAAGCATACACCTGGGCATACAATACACATGTGTTGGTCTAATAGACATGAGCATCAACTTACATAGTGTCAAGGGTTTTCTGCAACACCACTACCACAGTGCTGGGACCTGAAGTCAAACTGGGCCAGAAAGGGCCTCAGAAGGTCACCTTCTGCTCAAAGCAGCATCAACTATGATGTCATACCTGATCACTTGGGGTAGCAGATTCACATTTTAATGTACATTACTGAGTACAACATAACTAAATTTCTTAAAATTTGCAGAGAAAAGAGGAAAAGCAGTTTTGAAAGAGAGAAAACTGAGGGTCTGTGTTTTGGTTTTAAAACAGAATTATTCTTATACTTACGCCCCATAATTTCACACTGCGATGAAATTCCTTTTCTCCTTCAAATACAATATGGATATTTAACTAAACAAGACAAAACCCAGAAAATTTTGTCAGGCAAATAAAACACTTGACATCTGAAGTATGCTTAACCAAAATGTATTACTGAGAATCTACAGTAAGTCAAGTGATCAAATTGTCCCTCAGACACAGAAGTGAACAATCCATTGTAACAGACTAATACAGCCTCACAGGCAATAGTGGCCATATACACAGCCTGGAAGCTCTTTAAGTTTCTCCAACTGTGTGATTAAGAAATCAGAGAAGCATTTTAACACTTGTTTAATATTAGGAGCTGTGAAACTGCATACCATAAAGAACAGTATTAAATTACATTAAGCCAAATATAATTAAATGATGAATCTATAATTATTTACACATATGGTGATGCAAATCCATCACACTTGGGCTTTAATTGTGAAAATCAAATTAAAGACTTTTTTTTTTTTACATATCACAGTTGTAAAAAAAAAAAATTAATATTAAAGTACAGATGTCCAGACAGAAGGGAAAAAGTACTACACATAGAAGTCAAGCAAAAGCCTTTACTCAAAAAAGATTCTTATGCTACCTCTGCATTATAAGAAAAGCAGAAGCCAGATTTTCCTAACTTCAAGATGCTGGAAGAATTAAAAAAAGAGAATTAAAACTTAAGGTGGATACTCACCATTGTGCTATTTGCTTCTACGTAGCTCAGATCAGGAACAGAGTTTTTAGCATATACAGAAATAGTCACTTCTCCTCCAGTCTGGTGCCAATCATGCCTGCATGGAACTACTTTCTTTCCCTATATAAGGAAAAAGTTAGGAAAAAAGATTTAAAATTGCATTGAGGAGTATTTTTACAAGATTAATCAGGATAAAAGCTCAGGACTATTTTAATAGCCAATAAGCACAGCTAATAAAGGACTACAGTTCATGTTCACAGGAAACTGCAAGGCTCCATTTACATCTTTTTTTAACAAAGTATTTTTGCTGCTAGTCCTTGACAAACGTTAGAAGTGAGAAAACCAATGCTTGTGACAGAGACTGCAGTAAGAAACCGGGACAGAAAATGTAAACAAAAATACCCATAAAAAGAAATTAAAAGAGTCACTTGTTTGATTACCTTCCTTTCCAAGACTACAGTTATCCAGCCCATAGTAGAAAGGAACTAAAGAAAAAGAAAGCTATGACTGCAAGAAACGTTGATGTTACTGCACTGAGCTATTGAGTATTACCCTGTTCTTTGATGCAGAAGAAATAAACAGTGCAAAAAGCACCCCCCAGAATGACACAAAAAAGGTAGTCAACCCCATGCCCGTTAGCTCAACATACATGCATTTAATATACATACAGTTCTAAGCACCTGGGTCAACTTTTTACAAGAATACTCTGCTGCTTTAGAATCTCAACTTTGGCTGGGTTTTGGGCTTTTTTAATCCCTCCTTTCTGTTATTTGAAAGTAATTCTTAAACACTAACGGAAATTTCAAAGCAAACAGCAGTTCCACAACTTGTGAAGTAATTGTCAGAGAATGAGGAAACTGAACTACACTTTCTATAATATATCTTGATCTTCTGGTTTAATGTTTGAGATGTTTGCAGTATCAAACCCATTTTTGCCAGAGCAAACGACATTACATCTTTAACAAGAATTCTGTGTTCATCTGCATCCAACAAGTGACCAGATAATGTTTTTGAAATAAGTGTTCAATTCCATGATTACATTCCATAATGTTCTCTAAGAATCTTTTTTAAACCTTGAATGCAGAATTATAAGGTGAAAAATACTTCCAAAGAAATACCTACAAACCAGACTGAGGCGCTTGCTATTTGTCATACTGGTAGCCAAACCAAAACACTGATTTAGATTCAGACCAGAAGAATATTTACTTGTGTAAGCAGAATTTAAATCAGACAGAAAGGGAACCTTCAATCCCCACCCATGAAACCTCATCAGCCTCATCTGCCTTGCCATCCCTAAACAACTCAACTACTCAGAGCAAAACTGGAAGTAGTTACTTTGTTACAGAACACCTATGGCTGCTCTCTGTATGGTTTTGGGGGAGGAAAAGCTTCTAAAAAAATCAAATTTTAAACTAATGTATTCTATATGGAATACCATAGACCCTCTTAACTAACAAAGCAGAAGTCCTGAATTTGCCAAAAGCACTTTCAGTACAAAATAGCGATACTTCTACTATAGATTACTTCATTTCTCTGTTGTCATGTGGTGCATAACATACTCCATGCTATTTCAGAGGCAGTGATCTCTAACAGCTCAACTTCAGTAATACCTCACTCCAGCTACTAACTCCATTTCAGTATTCAGAATCAGAACGCAACCTTCATGCTACTTACCGCATCCTTTTTAGTCCATACGTGTGTTCCCGTTGTGCAGCCTTCCTGAGCTAAAAATGTGTTGAAGTCAGATGTTTTTCTTTTGCAACAGCTCCAATACTTCATCCTAGAAAGTTTTCAAAGTAATTAAGAAACAATATTTAGGACACCATTTATTTTGCAAGTCCTTAAGTACTTTCCATTATGCAATATTACTGTTAATTTACTGCACCCTCTTCAAGCATTGCTGTTTTTGACTGAAGATAAAACACAGAGGGATAATAAGGCAACATCTACAAAGAAAGCAGGAATAGAGGAATTAAAAAAAAAAAAAGTTAACTGAATACTAACCCTTCATGGAATATAGGTACACCAGAATGGTATATACATACTTCTTCTGAGCTGTGTGGTCCTTCGTATGTCTAGTAAAACAAAGCATTTAAGGTATATTACTATTACAGGGTGTGGACCAAAGGAAAAAACAAACCAAAACACAACCCACAACACAAACACTGAACAAAATATTACAAAGGTTTTGAGTAAATAATCTAAATCTAATGGCTTGCCCTAGCTTTTCAAAATAACCATTTAGCTGTTATGCACAAAAGGCCCCTTGGCATTCACTGCAACAAGCTATACTCTGTATTACTTCAATGGAGTACTTCAGTGGTGACATCATCTATGCTCATAAAGGTCACTTCAGATCCTCACAGATACCTAATATTAAAAATACTCTGAATATTTACAGAAAGCAAGTAGTAGACTAGAAAAAAAATCATTCATAAGCCAAATGGATTTTAAAAAAAGTAAATTAAACAATATAGAATTCTGAGTATCACAGCAGTTCTTCCTAACACAAGTAAGAGAGGAGCCCCAAGCAGGACGCGGGGGTGTGGGTGGACGTAAAGCTCAACATGAGCCAGCAACATGTACTTGCAACCCAGAAAGCCAACCTTGTCCTGGGCTGCATCTAAAGCAGTGTGACCAGCAGGTCAAGGGAGGGGACTCTGCCCCTTTGCTCTGTTCTGGTGAGACCCCACCAGCAGTGCTGCATCCAGCTCTGGGGTCCTCAGTACAGACATGGAGCCGTTGGGAGTCCAGAGGAGAAACACAAAGATGATCAGAGGGCTGGAGCACCTCCCCTACAAGGACAGGCCGAGATAGTTGGGCTTGTTCAGCCTGGAGAAGGCTCCAAGGACACCTTAGAGAAGCCTTCCAGTATCTGAAGGGGCTACTGGAAAGATGGAGAGGGACTGTTTGCAGTGGAAGGGAGTGACAGGACAAGGGGGAATGGACTTAAGATGAAAGAGGGTAGACTGAGATATTAGAAAGCAATTCTTCTCTGTGAAGGTGGTGAGGCCCTGGCACAGAGTGCCCAGAGAAGCTGTGGCTGTCCCTGGATCCCTGGCAGGGTTCAAGGCCAGGTTGGATGAGGCTTTGGGCACCGTGGTCTAGTGGAGGGTGTCCTTGCCCATGGAAGGGGGTTGGAACTAGATGATCTCTGAGGCCCCTTTGAACCCAAAGCATGCTATAATTCTATGAAATACCTATTTAAATTCTACTGTTCTGTACCACTCAAGGATGTCAGTCTAAAAAACCTTTCACTTTAAATGACTATGATATATGAAGTCTAATTTTGGTGCTTTAAGAGTTAAAACATTTTTAAATAGATTCTTCCAGCACAAAGCATTAATTAGTAACATCTGCAGATGCTTCTGACCTATACACAGATTATCAAGGCAATTCAAGTGTTATCAGTAAGCCACTTCTTACCAATATTTTATTTTACATTTTAATATGAAACACATCAGTATATGGGCTTGGCAAGGTTACTCAGAAGTTCAGGACAGGCTTAAAAAAAAGTAATCTCAAGCTTACCGAACACCTCACATTCATTCACATCAAGTGTGCTATCAAACGTGCACTTGTTAAGTGTGATGGACTTTGTTCCACTTCCAAATCAATTTGTAGCACACAAAAAAGCACCCAATAAAGGAAAACAAAAAACTGTGTATGAGTGAAGTGAACCACTTACTTTTGAACAGCCTGCATTTTTACATGTCGTCCCAATCTTGATTTCATCACTGTCTTCCTCTATAAATAGAGTAGTATTATAGAAAAAAGAAACTGTATTGTATAATGTACTAAATATTCTGCTTTTACTGAGAATTAAATTAAGCTAAGGAGCAAAACCAACCAAACCAAACCCCAAAACCCTCTCAAGGTATCTATTCTCTGCCTGGCACTGCAACCTGCCCAAAAAGTACAAAGATAAATTATGGAAATATTTATGGAAAAGGTTTATCATGTGTGTATCAGATTCTTGGTTCTACCCCTTTACATCAGTTTAAGATGAGAAAAAAAATTGAAGAAGAGGATTATTACAATCATAGGGGAAGAGAACAATCACTCATCTTGTTTGGTTCCATAAAACTAGGAACATAAAAGGCTCCAACTGCTGCCTATAAATACACAGGAGGAAAGGATCTGGATACCACATAGAAAGAGCAGCTAAATGACATTTTGGAATGGGAACAAAAGAGTGTTAAATAGCCACTAATGTGGTTTGAAATTGTAAAGTGTTTCTTGAGGAGCAGTGCAGTTCTGGAACCAAATTCCAAATAAATAGTGGAAAGAAAAAGAGAGGAAAGACAGACAAAGGAGAAAGAACTCTTCTTCAACAAAACGTTACCAGTTTCTGCAAGGTTTTATATGACACTGTATTTGCAATAACATAAGAGTATAGTTCATTTCTTGGGAAACTCAGTCATACTTTAGAAATGGGTGTTCTCGTGATGTCAATTCTACCAGGAACCATGACAAAATTATTTGAACTGCCTATTTTAATGGGAACATACTGCTCCCAACACCCGAATCTTCACATTGTTCCCATTTAAACTTTATCATTCCCTAGACCAGGATATATTTTGCAGATTATTCAGAACAAGAGCATAATTACTTTAAATAATTACTGCAAAAACAACAAAAATAGTATGTCATTTTTCATGTGGTAATTAGCATCATATACCTACTTAACCTTCTTAAATGCTTACCTTTTTTCTCTTCATTTTCGGATGACAGTTTCAGTTTATCTAGTGCTTGCTTCAAAGAAGCTGACACTTTCAGCTGCAAATTTATCATTGGCTCATCTGGGCTAAAAAAACCAACAAACAAAACCCAGATCTATGTATTCATGTCAGCTTTGTAAATAATTTAAGTAATTTACAAAAGACAATAAAGTAGTAACTTTTAGTCTTGCTATAAGGCTCTTCCTTACAGCAACAAACAAACTAGATTTGTAAATGACGATTCTTAATGTTTGTTGAAAAACAGACTGGAAGTTTAGAAGGCAGTCTTGGTTTTCAACAGGTAATTCTAAACAATCTACAGCAATACAAATAAAACAGAAATTAAGGAATCTAGATACGAGCACACTATAATTATTTTTACAAATGCTTAAAACAGTGACAATGGTTGCTAGTGGCATTTTAAGCTCTGAGGCTTTAGTCTGATTTTTTGTTTCCTATACTGAGAAATCTGTTGCTACCTTGTCCTAACCAGAACTCATCTCATTTTAAAGCTGAAGATAACATCATCACTGCTACCAAACACGAGCTTTTTCAAGTTAATTTTGGAATTTTCATAGCATGTGTAATAATGAATAACCAAACAAGCTCTTTACTTGCCCAACCAACCCACAAATTTGGCAAACCTTAAGTTTCATATACCACACCTTGGTCTTTTAATTGTTTCCAGTGGTTTTGGTGCCTGAATTATGTGTTCTTGAAATTTGGGTTTCAGTTCAGCTAGTTCCTTTCGTTCAGAGGTAGTTTTGACTTCAGGTTTGACAGGCTCAGGAGGTTTCTCACTGTTATGGAGTCCCTTTGTACAGCCCTATTATGGAAAGCATATGTTTAAATATATACACAGTGTAGTTTAAAATTATCAAGATTTGCAAGAAGTTTTTCCTGATTTATTTCTTCAGCCCCATCTTCTCTTTTAGCCCACTCTAAAAATTGGCTGCAAAGGAAATCCTACAACTAAACTGGAAAGTAATCTGGACATACATTAAAAGAAAAAGGCATACTTTCTGTCATCAAGAAATGTAACAAAAATATTGACCTTCCTTCTTGTTAACAAGCATCAAAATAGGTTTTGATAGAACTGATTATAACCATTAAAGCTTGAAAATGAGACTAAATTTCAACATTACATCAAGAAAAACAGTGCATGCAAGATTTAAGGTAGTTTATCAAAAGCATGTAGATTTTAATACGTAAGTATATGTAGCATTTAATATTTATCACTGGCAAGTATAAAAGTGTTAACTCATCCTGGGTACATACCGCAATGCTTAAGAAGTCAGAAAAGTCTGTTGTTCTTCTCTTACAACATGACCAGCCCTATACACATTTTGGAATAAAAACAAAACAAACATGACTACTTTACTCGGCAACAGCTTATAAAAAGCCGAACATTAATTATATTCCTTTACAAGATAATCAGAGATTATTTCCTTCCCTTCTTTGGACAATATTATCATCATCTGTGTTTTTAAAAGCCAGAGAAACCAGTTAGAACTGCCATCTCTAGTTCACTCCTGCTGCCTTAATCAGAAAGTTTGATAAACACGAGGCAGTTTTTCCATGATAAGTTAGGTGCCAACTCTGTTCAACAGGAAACAGAAATTTTACTTGATCTCATAAGGAAATTCAATTTTAGAGAAAATTACCTTGCCACTGTGAATAATGTATCTTAGACCTCAGAAGAACCTTAGTAAAGGCAACAGTTTGACTAATAAATGCAACATTGCTTCGAAAGTTTAAGCAGAGCAGCACAATAGGGTTTAAGTAGGTGGTTCTAAAACATCTCAAAATATTAACTATTTCCATGGTTGAGCAGACAAAAGGTTCACCCTGCCCACTTAGATTATGTGGAACTCATGGCAGGAAGAAAGCTGCCCATAGAAAATTATGACAAAATTTTTAACTAGGCCAAGAGACAAGATGGGGGGGGGGGGCAGGTAAGGGATGGGGAGTAGTAATTGTTTTTAAAATGGTGTGTGTATAAATTAAAGAGGGAACAAACAGAAGCTTTTAATGTAACTGTATTAACTTCTGGTTTTATTAGGTAAAGTTTCATGTACTGTGTTTTGAGTACAACTATAATTTAGTATAAAACAAATCACCATAGTCTAAGAAACAGTATCCTATTTGATCTAACGGCATCTGTCCCAGTTTGCCAGTGGAGTCATTCTGCAGTAAGAGCAATAGCGTATAGAAAATTCATTAGGCAGCATATAGGCACCAGCTTCCACGAGCACAAAAGACATCACATTATAGGACAGGGATGAGATACACTGCTGGTAGAAGCAGTTCCTAAGTACCTAGAAATGATGCTTGCCCCAAAGCACAGCAGTTTCACGTTCTAAGAAAGGTAATTTAAGCTGCATCTGCATTAATACAATTATCAGTGCCAGGGTCTGTTTCTGGACACCACATTTCTGGCCATTATATTGTCAGAATGATTTCCAGTACTGTTTTGGTAGTTTTGTCTCATGTAATTCCCTATGGGTGCTTTAGTTGCATGCAGTAGATCCCGAAGTAGCAAAACAGTGTAATATAATGAATATGGTCTAAGCAGTTGGCCTGAACACTGGACACCAGTCACAGGTATATTTAATTCACTACTGAAGATACAGCTCAAGAATCCTGGGCAGCTGCATCAGAGGCATGTACAAGCAGTCCTAACTTCATCAACATACTCATCTGTCACATCAGCAGAACACAATTATTTTTTACAGGAGGCAAATGTCACATACACATTATACATACTAAGACCACAAGCAGCTCGTTTGAATTCCAGGTTAATTAACTGAAAGAGTATGACACCTCTCAATGCCTCCAAAGACCTATTCAAATGACCTAACTAAAGTGTTGAGATGTCTAAAGTCAATTAATAGGAAACATGTGTCATACTGACTTGAACAGCATTTAGACCATGAGTAGAGCTTTTCATTTCTTCTGCAGTTTTGGGTATATTGCCTTTCTAATTTCATGGAGTTGCTCAAACATCAACTTACCACTAAAACATTTGGAATCAAAGAGGAAAAGCATATTGTTTTACATATATAGAAAAAAGGTACGACTTAAAAAAGATAGCTGCATACTTACTTTGAGAGCATCATGAAAGACTGGTACACCTGGATGGTATGTGCATGAATCTAAAAGATAATTACAATTATTAATACCCAGGGATACCAACAATACTTATTAATCTGATTCACAAACCCAGAAAAAATTTTGTGCTTGCAATCCCTGTATGTCATGAGCTGTCCGACTTCCCCAAATGCACATAATTATGAAAGAAAATACAGAGTCCACAGAACAAGCTTTCTGAGTGTATACAGCAAGCCTAAATAATCAAGATTTCTTTTTTTTACCTGTATTATATTCCACAAGCCAGAAAGCAGTCACCTAAGACAAACATATTTCCATATGGAACAAATAAACTTTCTATAGACCACCCCTTACCCTCATCAATAATCAGTCTTCACTAGTAATTCAGTAGAATAAAAAAGGGGGCCCTACAGCTACTGAACAGACATAAAATACTAGTTTACAGCATCAAATACATCTATTCACACCTGATCCATGCCTTCTCTAAATAACTACTGTTAAAAAATTCTCTTAACAAATCTTCAGTTCGTTATTTTATCCCTTATAATTAGCTTGTTCTTTTTGTTCTATCCTAGGTCACTTAAGGACTGGAACCCAAAGGCCAGTCTTCCATATATACAATTTAGACATGTCCATACTGCTAATTATTGAAAGGTTCTGTACAAACAGCATGCTAAAACACAACTTCCATTACCTGAACTGTTTATACTCCCAGATATTTATCAACATTACAGCTTTTTTTATGTAGCAACTGTTCCCTTTTTATGTAACATAATGTATTTTTCAAGTGTACTATAAATGTCCTGATTATATAACTTCTTTGACATATACTGCATAGAAAATATTTTAATGACTTGACTCTGAAAGTGACGGGAAACACTAGATATCTTTTAGGCCTTTAAAGCTCAATTTTTGTTGAAACAGCTAAAATTAAAAGTGACACAAACAGTCACAATTTTAGTAATAAGCCTCCATAAAGCAGAAGAGTGAAAAATATCACAATTCACATAATATGCAGCAAAAGAGAACGGTGATAAGCAACTTTATTAGTAATCTGCCTACAGATATTAAACAGGCTAAGACAGATAACTTTTTTTTCATTTTTATAAATATGTAGTTTTTAGAGAAATCTTACTTCATCTAATTTTGTTTAATTTCATATTCAGGGCCTAAGTCTAAGGCACTAATACTGTGTGACAGACACGTTACTTTAAGGCAACAGCTCCTACCTTAACTCAAAAGGCACATATTTAGAGATGTTAGCTTCAGCAGGACTTAAAATATGTATGCATGAACTTCTACCAATTCTTTCAGCTTCAGGGTGAAAAGCTAATGCTTTTGTAAAAGAAAACCTCACAGGAAAATAATTTTTAAAAGTGCTTATTTGGTATAAAGAGACCAGGACTTCAGCACTAAATCAAACAGAAGTAAAAATAGGAGTTACTCTTTTCCAAAAGTATAAAAGCATGTCATAAGCATCACGACAGTAAACCTAAACTCAGTTTGCAGCAAAGATTATTTCTGAGGGAGAAGACTTAATATTTCTAATCCCTCATAAGCACATGGGTTTAAATAAGGTAAGTGGCATTAATCAGTGCAGCATTTCTAGGGACCAAAACCATCTTAGGATCAATTAACTCAGGGGCAGCTATCCTCCAGTTCACAAGTCAGGCACAGTGGAGCATCTGTTTGTCCATCTGGCCAAGGCCAATCCTTTTTCCCTGGCTCCTAAAGCTGTCTCTGCAGGAGATAGATCAGGGAGCAAATAACTGCTGCTATCTCACCAGGGCCATGAATAGTTCACAACAGAAGACAGTGTAACAAGTCCTTCAGTACCTCAAGAAGAGGCCCTGGGCCTTAGCCACTAAGCTGTCTGACCATTCCGCATAACAGAGTGCAGGAAAATGTCCCTCATTTTCTCTCAAACTGAGCCAAACAACTCTTACCTGATTAAAGATTATATCCATAAAAATATGCTCTCTCAGACTAGGTGGGGAAAACTGGGAATGCAGCACACATCAACAGTCACCTGAATAGTTAGAAGCCTGTCTATTTCTGATTTGTCAGAGTTCAACTTCCAGATTTTGGTTCCTATTCTACATTTTTCGATGGGGGGCAGGAGAATGGGAATCCAAGTCATGTCTCCATTGCTTTTATTACCTTTCCTTAACCAGAACAAAGTTAATTTTTTCCAAAGAAGGCATTTTCTCTCACTCAGATAATTTTTGGAGATGTAAGTGGTGGGCTTTTTTTTTTTTTTTTAAATACTGATTCCTTAAGTTCTCATGGACCTCCTTTGCTCCAGCTTGCACCCACTGCCTCTGTCACTGGACATCACTGTCTTTTTGTTAAATGTCAACATAGAAAATGGTATAGGTCGTCCAAACTGAGGTATTTTCAATGGAATTCAACGAGACATCTGTCTATATGCAACTAGTAAACTGACTTGATGCTCTCGTGACCAAACACCCCAATACTAGCAAGCTATGCTTTACAGCCCAAAAGCAATTAAAGGTCATTAAACCTGATGAACTTCAATCAGCATGTAGGAGAAGTTAATGACTGCAAGTGGTTGCTGAGGCTAGGAAGCTAATTCCACTCAACTTCTCACAGGGTTGGAAAAAAGTATAGAAAACAGGGCAGACAAGGTATGGCAAGAGCTTATAAATAGTTCAACGAGAAAAGGAAGGCTCAGCCTGAGAAACAGAAAGCCACAAGACAGACAGAGGATTGAGGATGTACTTTATAGGAACAGAGTTTGAACTGTGGAGACCTGGCAAGGTTAAAGAAACCTGACTTTAGGTATACAGACTTGAAAAATCTAGCCTACCATTTCTTGCTAACATCAGTTTTCATCAGGTCCGTGATCATGGGGTTTATCCTGCAGGTGCAACATTACTGATCCTTTGATCTAAGGAGAAAGTATGTGCTACTGTTCTAGCAGTGGACCAAGATCTGAATTATACCCTACAACAAAAATTGTTGCATTACAGTAAAGAAATTGAGACAAACACATACATAAACTTTCCATCTGTTAAATTCTACCTCTGTGTTAGATGCTGTGCAAGTCTTCAATAGTATGGACTAATTAGTAGTTAACATATCTGAAATGCATCTGTAATTGTACCATCTCAGGTGTGCCACAGATGAAATTATAACTGTGCACTCCATCACAACTGTGTAGGCACACCTTTAATGACTTCCCTTCTGCTTGTTTTTCTGCCTGAGAGGCGTACAGTCCTTCGCATCAGCCAGCTGCCACTTGCTCATAGTTTGAAAACAATTAGTTTTTACAGAAAATACATGTATGTATTATTTCAGCCACCTGGTTCTAAGGAGAAGATTAATGGCCTCTTCCATCAATCATTATTATGTGAATAAACTATACTGCAGGGTGAATGTAGACAAAAAAACCCTGAAAGCTCCAATAGTGCTTTGAAGCTAGCAGGCTCTGTATCTATTTTCATTTAAGAAAACTTCTTATAGATACATTGATCCTAACCTTATCTATTAATTATATCAATTCAAAACTTAATAATGGGTAAGTATTATGATGTTTAACATATATACTAGCCTTAATCCCCACAATATTTTAGAAGTAAATCCAAATATAGTTCTGAACAAAACCATCTGAAGTTGACAGCCATATACAGCTAACTATGCATTTAGATGTCTAAACAATAATCATCTCAGTGACCTTGGTGAAGTTTAGGGATGCCAGAAGTTAAAATCACTCTATTTATGCTGAAAATGTAAAACGTGGCTTCCTGAAGTGGTCCATGAATAACTACATTTACATTAAGGCCTGTTTAGTCCAGGACACAGTAATTCCAGTCAGTGTTCCAGCCATTTACCAAAACAAACTTCACTGCAAGAAGTTATTTTCCCCAATCCAAGCACCACACAACTAACATAGGGCCATGCTAAACAGATCGGGTGTACTCTAACTTTCATCATGAACACAGGAGAAAAAACTTATTTTAATAACAAATCCAATTTATGAAGCCATAGTGATAATTCTTAATATAAACATCCCTATCTGCTTTATCTTTATGTAACAGGTTATGAGGGGTGGTAGTGGTGAAAGAAATCACTTAATAGAAGTGCCTGCTTTATCTGCTGCTAACATTAGTTAGCCTTACGCAAAATGCTGCCCTTCTTTGGAAGTGCTTAACTCAAATAAAACAAACACACTTTATGCCATGGATCTGAATCACAGAATATGCACATGCTAGAACCTGTTAGCCTACTTATAGTCTTATGGGTCACTAAAAATTAAGCTAACACAAAGAGGCCATTCTAGAAATTTAGCCAAGAGAGTTACATTACAAACTAGTTGAGGGCAAGCCTCCTGAAAAGTCAAATCAGTCTTTTGCAGCCTCTGTAGAATTAGAAAACCTAAAATGATAGTGCTTTAAAGATGTTTCGCCAGGTACTGGATTCCCAGCATGCACAGGAGAAGCACTGCCCAGAGCCCACAGCACTTGGCAGAGCAGACACACGTATTGTAAGATACATTTAATTACCTGCAGCAAGTCCACATATTACAATTTTAAAAAGTACCTGGTAACTGCTACATATGCAACACCCACAGAGGCCCTCAGAAGAAAAGCCCTCTCCCTCAAGGCCTCCAGTTTCCATCTTTGGAACAAATGTCAGCAATGTAAAGAACCCCTTCTCATTGCATCTTTTCCCTCATACTGCTGTGAACTGTATTTTTATTACTTTATTGCCACAAAGGAAAGCCAGAGCCAGCCCCACCGCCAGCCCTGTGCGCCTCTGCCCTGACGGGACAATTCCCGGCCCGGGCTCGATTCGCTGTCCAGCTACCGCGAAGCCGGCAATGGAGCCACCGGCGCACCGCTTTTCCACGCCGGACCGCCCCTCCATCCCTCAAGAGACAGACCGCACTAGCGGAGAACACGGCATCTGCGGGGAGAAGCAAGCCGGGCCCAGCACCGTGCAGTACCGGACGGGCGCAGGCGGGAGGGCCACACACCGGGGGCCTGCCCCCCATTCAGGGAAGAGCTTTCCCTGCCCTCAGTGCTGAGCCACCCCGCGGCCTGCCTGACAGCTCCGCGGAGCGCGGCTCCAGCAACCGGGAAGGACACCGCAGGAGGTGGGCATCCCGAGCGTCTCAGACCACCCCTCAGAGCTCCCCTGCAGAACCCTCGCAGCCTCCCCCGAGGCCCTCCTTCAGACCCCCCAAACCGAAAGCGGGGGTGAGGGGGAGCAGTGAGGGAAGCACCCCACGCTACCCTTTCTCCCTCTGCCCCCACCGCTCTCACCCTCCGTGTTAGTTTCAGGGTCGAAGCGCTGACCGCAGCCCCGGTTGTAGCAGAGCAAGGACATGGCGGAGGAGCGACCGACGGCCCTTCCTGCCCCACCGCGGGAGAGCGGAGCCCGGCGGAGCGGCAGGCGGAAGCCGGGCAGTGCCGGGGGGGGGGGGGAGGGGGGAGGGGGGGGGGGGGGCGGGGCCACTCCCTCAGCGGAAAGAGCCGGCCGGAGCCTTCCGGAATCTTCACGAAGCTTCGGGGAAGGGGAGCGCGGGCGGCCGCGACTGCGCAGGCACCACCACCCCGGCGCGGGAACCTCCGCCACAGCGGGAGGAGGGAGCAGGACGCCAGCGCGCATGCGTACGACGAGGCGGGCAGGGAGTGAGCGGGTGGCGAATGCGCGGTGGGCTCGGGTGGGGAAGGGTGGATGCTGGGGTAGGTGGGTCGGCGGCTGGCCCCGGGAGGCCCGGAGGGAAGCTGGCCCGCCGCGGCTTGCCTGACTCCGGGAGCGCCGTTGATCGGCTGAGTGGTCTGGAGTCATGAGCCGGCCAGCAGCCCTGCCCGAGAGCGGTGCTGTGGCTGGGGGGGTGCGCAGCCTCGGCGAGTCTGTAACTTCTGTGAGTGCAGGTTGGCCTAAGTCGCCTCAAAAGTATTTGGCTTCATAAAACGACTGTGATCAGAGTCAGCGCTTGTTAAATGTCTGTGGTATGTGTGAGCTTAATTAAATAAATCTGTTGTGTTTGTATTAAAGGATTGTCTTATTTGCACAGAACCAAAAACCATAACATCAATTATTATGAAAAAGATTATTTTGTTTGTTCACTAGAAGTTACCCTGAGTGCTACAGTCAGCTTGACCAGTTTCTGTGTCCTCTGTGGTGTGCCAGCTTCTCCGATGTATTATAGCTGTCTACACTTCTGGAGGCAAATGCAAATAGATTTCCCATTAATTACATACCTAATGCACAGTTTTTAACATAGAATTGCCTAGGCATTCATAAGGCACATGACATCCTGAAGCAGATGTGCAGAATGCAATTAAGAAGTGATTCCCACAACTCTGGGTATGCCAAAAGGATAGTCAGGAGAGAGCTTCAGCAGACCTCTGTGTTGTGAGATGTGTTCCACTTGTTTCTTCATATCTTACATAAAGATGGACATGTGGTTGGTCAAGAAGCACCTTTGCTTAAGCCATCAAATACCAAGGGGTTGCTTCTGGTCTGAAGGTCCAGCTGAGGCCTGTTGTAAGACTGAGAGGATAAGCTGCACTGCTTCAGGCAGAAAAACCAGTATTTTGTTCTTTGCAAGGAGCATTTTAAAGTTATAAAAATGTGTGGTAATAATTTGGAAAAAAAAGGAGGGAAGTAAGAATATAAATTTTATGCTGCCCTCTTTATATACACATCATTTAAGATGTATCTTTTTGTTGTATACCTTACTTTATAAGGAGAAGATTCATGTAAGTGTTGCATAACTGAAGTAGGTGTATTTACATTGTTATCACAGGGCCAAGAACTGTTCCGAAAAAGTGAAATTCACTTTTTTTTTTTGTGAAAGTATGACATACAAGTAGAAGTCTGATTTATATCCACAAAATAATTTTTGTAACTGGTTGTACTTCATCCATAGTGAGCAAGTGTACTTCTGTTTTAGGAGGAGTGTCCATGTTTCAGCTTTGTGCAATGTAAAAAGAAAATTACTGTTTTGCAGAGGCAGCAGTGCTTTCTGTTCTCAGAGTATTTCTATGAAAAATATACAGGGACACCCTCCACTAGCCCCGGGTGACCAAAGCCCCATCCAACCTGGCCTTGAACACTGCCAAGGATCCAGGGGCAGCCACAGCTTCTCTGGGCACCCTGTGCCAGGGCCTCACCTCTCTCACAGGGAAGAATTTCTTCCTTATATCTCATCTAAACCTGCCCTCTTTCAATTTAAAGCCATTACCCCTTGTCCTGTCAGTATTTGTCTTTGTGAACAGTCCCTCCACAGCTTTCCTGGTACTTTCAGGTACTGGAAGCTGCTCTAAGTTCTCCCTGGTGCCTTCTCTTCTCCAGGCTGGACAAGCCCAACTCTCTCTGTCTTTGCAGGAGAGGTTCCCCAACCCTTGGATCATCTTCATGGCATCCTCTGGACTTGCTCCAATATGTCCATGTGTTTCTTACATTGGGGACCCCAGAGCTGGATGCAGCGCTGCAGGTGGGGTCGCACTAGAGCAGAGCAGAGGGGCAGAATCTCCTCCCTTGACCTGCTGGTCATGCTGCTTTTGATGCAGCCCAGCACATGGTTGGCTTTCTGGGCTGCATGTGCACATTGCTGGCTCATGTTGAGCTTTGCATCCACCAACACCCCCAAACCCTTCTCCTCAGGGCTGTTCTCCATCGAGTCTCTACCCACCCTGTAGTTGGGGTATGTGGTTAATCTATATAACTCTTAGGCAGTTCATCTCTGTATGCCCATCTTTCTAGCCTGTCTAGGTCCTTCTGCATGGCATCCCTTCCCTCCAGCATGTCAACCACACCACATAGCTTGGTGTTGCCCACAAACTTGCTGAGCGTGCAGGTGATCCCACTGTCCATGTCTCCAAGAAAGATGGTTGAACAGTGCCAGTCTCAGTACTGACCCCTGAGGAATGCACTTGTCTCTATTTGGACATTGACCAGTTGACCAGAACTCTCTGCTGAGAACGTCCAGCCAATTCTTTATCCACCAAGTCATCAGTCAAGCTTCCTAAAGAAAGGATTTGTCTCCAATTTAGAGACAAGTGTATTGTGTGGGACAGGGTCACACACATTGCACAAGTTCAGGTAAGCGCCATCTCTCACTTCCTTTAACCACCAGCACTGTAACCCTGTCCTAGAAGGCCACCAAATTTGTCAGGCATGATTTGCCCTCAGTGAAGCCATGTTGGCTGTCACCAATCACCTCTATACTTTCCACGTACCTGAGCTTAGTTTCCAGGAGGATCTGCTTTGTGATCTTGCCAGGCACAAAGGTGAGAGAGACTGGTCTGTAGTTTCCCAGGTCTTCCTTTTTTTCCCTTCTTAAAACTGGGGGCTATGTTATCGGATCTGGTGTGTTTCAGTAATGCTATCCTTGAAACTTTTTCTGGATTCTGGGGGCTCATGGAGAGTCAGAGCAGGTAGCTCAGTTTCAGATCTGGAAATATCAAAATGTGAAATAATTAAACAAATCCTTTCTTTGGGAAGCTTATCCGAGGTTTAAAATGGAAATGTAAATCCTGGGAAAGCTAAGAGAGTCAAAAGCTGGCAGAGCTTGCAAGAAACTGTCCAGCTCAACTGAATGTGCTCAGATTTGACGGGCAGAACATCTGGAAACATCGTATCTTGTGGAGCAGCAGAATGGCTGGAGGGAACCCTTCTCCCCGTCTTCTGCCATGGCTGTTGCTGTTTTGTAAATGCCAGGCTTTTTCCCAGGAGGTGAGAGAGATTAAACAGCACCCGTTTCTAATAATCCACTGGAGTGCTTGCTGCTAAAACACGGCCTGAATTTGAGTAGATGCTTCATTAAGGCTCACCACCTGCCTTTGATATCTGGCTTTAGCGTAGGCTTGCTGTGTGAGCGTAAGATTTCATTTAAGGCAGAATTTTCAAAGGTGTCATCTAAGTAACCTGGGTGCCTGCATTTCATTTTGAGAGGCTTAGCCACTTACGGCTGGGTTCTCAAGGGTCCTTTGAAACCTAGAAAACATAATTTTTTAATCAGTTTTCAAAAGTCTGCTTTAAGGAGGCTGGAAATTTTGTTATTGAGTTCAATAGGGTATGGGTTAGGTCCAAATAATACATCCATGCCTCCCCATTTAAATTTTTCTATGCCTTTGACCTAGCTGCAGAGTGAAACCTCTTTGATGCGATCTGTAAAGCCGTTCTGTAGAGTGGTACTCTGTAATAACTTGCAGTGATGTGTGTATTATAATGATCTTTTTCATGCTTCCTGCAGCAGAAACGAGGATGAAATGCAACAGAATCTGTGAATAATTAAGTGCTGTGATGAAGCTAAAAAAATTTGGCTCCTTAGATGAGAGAAAATACTCAGATAATTCATGTAGGTACACATGGTGCGCTAACGCTGTGATCCAAAGGAATTTGAAAAGTCTAAAGATTACATGAATACTGTTGGGAGAAGAACAAAACCTAAATATATATTGGTTACTTAAAATTGCAGCGTAGTTATATAATCTCTGTAATCTGTTGGATGTTTTTGCTACCACCAAACTGTGTGTTTGAGCTTTCCTTTGCCCCATGTCCAGCCCTTTGTCCTTTTACCTTCTTTTATCCTGGAGGGAACTAGCACAAGTAAATCTGGTTTTGTGTATGGGGAGAGGGAGTTCTGACCACCTATTCCAGCAACAGCAGCCATTTATATTAGGAGTAATGTGGCATCAGTCATGGAAAATAACAATAGAATCTTTTAAGGTTGGAAAAGACCATTAAGATCATCAAGTCCAACCATCTGTCCAGTACCACCATGTCAACTAAACCGTGTTCTGGAGTGCCACATCTACACATTTTTTGACTCCAGCACCTCTCTGGGCAGCCTGTTCCAGTGATTGACCGCTCTTTCAGTGATGAAGTTTTTCCTAATATCTAATCTAAACCTCTCCTGACACAACTCCAGACAATTTCCTCTCGTCCTGTTGCTTGTTACTTGGCAGAAGAAACCAACACCCACCTCACTACAACCTCCTTTCAGGTAGCTGTAGAGAGCAATAAGGTCTCCCCTGAGCCTCTTCTCCAGACTAAACAGCCTCAGCTCCCACATTAGACATACACTCCAGACCCTTCACCAGCTTTGTTGCCCTTCTCTGGACCTGCTCCAGCAGTTCAATGTCCTTCTTGTGAGTGGCCCAAAACCGAACACAGCACCCGAGGGGTGGTGTCACCAGAGCTGAGAACAGGGGCACAAACCCTGCCGTGGTCCTGCTGGCCACATTATTTCTGATACAAGCCAGGATGCTTCTGACCTTCTTGGCCACCTGGGCACACTGCAGGCTCATGTTCAGCTGGCTGCCAACCAACATCCCGATAATGTTGACTTCACTCCTGTACTCTTTGCTCACATGATTCCTTCCACTTGATCAGCATTGTCAAACTCATTCAAGTTGTTCTCTTGGACAGTTCCCCAAATCAAACATTGTTTTAAAAATTTATTTTTTTTTTTTTAGATATGAAGGGTTTTTTGTTTATGGTTATATTTCTGAACCTTTAATCTTCCACTTTCAGGATTTTCTTCAGCACAAGGCTGGATAGTTACTTGATAAAAGAGCAAAAGAAAGAAGTGCTGATTTTATTACATAACTCCAGAAATTTTAAGAATAAATTGTGGCAGTTGTAGAAAAGGTCATAACATGGCTAACAAGACTGATGTGAGTTACACTCTTTTTTTCATTCAATTTACTGCAAGCAATTGCGTTGGAGTAGAAGCAGCCATGCAGCATACTGATCATCTTTGTATCTGGTACCGTGAAGTTAGAGGGAGTAAATCACATGTGCAATGGCAGAAGTGTGCAAAAGACTTTACAGGACAGAACCTTTTGTGAATTACTGGTTTAGCAATGCAACTAATTGATTTTTCTGTTCATTGATAACTTAAATAAATTGGATTGAATCGTGACACTTTGTTTTGCATGGATAAGAAGTGGAAAAAAATCCCACTTAGTTTTATGTCAAGAAGTTTAATTTCAATTATGTTCAATTTGATCTTTATCACAAAGCATTTTCAAATCCTTAAAAACTGTTAATATTTAGGCTTCATTGCAATTTTTTATTTGGCTGGTTGGTTTGGTTTTTTACCAAAACTGTTTACAAAATAAAGTAACTTTTTTGTGTGTGTAAATCCTACGTCTTTATGGAAGAAAATGGGGCAGTATCATGCGAAGAGTGCAGACTGAAAAAATGGCAAACATGTTATGATCTCAGGGTACACTGGTTAAATAGGCGCTGAGAGTTTCTGTCAGCCAGAAGGTGGTAGCAGAATTCTCCTGCAACAGCTCGGAATCGTGTTCCAGCAGGCATTCTCAATACAAAGTGATTTTGAAATGCAGTTCAGAAAACATATTTTTTTTTAGTAGCAGGAACAAATATCATTGACATTTTTTTTTTTTCATTTGGCAGCATTTTTGAGTAGAAAAGTGTCTGCATTTATGCCTGAGATGTCATGCGTCGGGAATGCGTGTGGGATCTGTTACTTGGGTTTTGTCTCTGTTTTTTTGCAATTGTAATTATGGTTTTTACAGACTTTTTAATGCCAAAGGGAGCCATTTATGGGCTGAAATGACAAGAGATTTGTTTTGCTCATAGTATCGCAAGACTGGAAGATGTCAGTAGCATGAGAAGACCAGATAACACATTATTTCCATCCAGAGGAATCCTGTCATTCTTTCACAGACACGAACACGAATGTCGAGAGCGTTTTTCATCGTCCAGGACTGAAGCAGTACCCTAGTCATACTCCTAACATGGATATCAACTTGAAGATGGGAAGGGATAAGTTTTATTACTCTCATTCTTTTGTGATGGACTTGTGATGCTCGTGTGATCCACTGATAAGTCAGTTCACAGGAAACAGCCATTCCCATTTCACTCTTCATCGCTGAGAGAAGCTTGTGGGAAACTCAGGCTCTGGAACACAGCCCATCCCTCATTTTCTTCTGAACCACTGTATCACGGCTCTGATGATACTCTGTGCTCTTCTTTTTCTTTAAGAAATTGTTCTGTATCTTAGAGATAGTTTCTATGGTAACTATAGTCGTGGTTTTTTGTTAGTGGTTTGTGGGGTTGTTTTTTAACTTAGTGGACAGTTTGGAAATGGATGGAGTGGAGTTTTAATGTGACATTAGGAAGAGTCACTGTGATAAAGTAAGTTAGAAAAATAAAGCATTCTGTGCTTGATCTGTTTATCAGTAAACCGAAGCAAAAGTTCAAGAGAGCATCAGTCTCACTGCCTGGCTTACAAGACAAGCAGGCTGGCGCTGCTGGAGCTACACAGGAAAGCAAAGGAAAAAGGAAGAACCCCAGAGCAAGCCCTGCCACTCTTACAATTTTGCAGCAGGCAGTCTTTATAAAATTAGCAGCTTTTTAGAGTGACTGCAGCTTTTATTATCTCCTCTTGCTGCAGTTTTGACAGAGAAAAACATTCACCCGAGGTTACGACAACAGAGTGTTATTTTCCTGTGTGCCTCTCTCCCTGTTTCTGGTTTTTCACAGTATAAATATAAAAATGTTTGAGCAGTATGTATAGGGCAGTGTCTGTGGAACTAGTGGTGGAACCACAACATTTACAGTGATGAAGATGCTGAATGAGCTCATAGACATAGAATCTGTTAGGTTGGAAGGAACTTTAAGGCTGATTTAGAACACAGGAAAAGTGGCAGGAAGTACAAATAAGGGAAGATACAGACATCAGTACAGTTATAGAATATAGATGTTAGAATACAGATACAGAAAACATAGTTAAAAAGACCCAATATGTATGTACTATGTGGAAAACACCCAGAAATTGAGATAACGACAAAGGTCAGACATTAGTATTGCACATATGTGGGGAAAGTGTATTCACACATGAGGCATCAGTGGCTATTAGGCAAAAAATCAAGTGTTACAAAGATGCCAGAGGTAAAGTAGACTGTGGATTATGGTGTAACACCTGGGCATTTGGAAAGCACCACAGCAGTTCTGCCAACAGCCGTGGTTCTTTCTGTGGAGGTGGAAGCTAGTAGGGGGTTAAATGAACTTGATGAAAATGAACTTGTGAATCTGTGTAAAACACGATTTTTTTGTGCAATAATAATCCTAGGAATTTTATGTTTAGAGATCATTACCATAATACTTACCAGTTCTCTGTTATTGTTTCATCTCAAAAGAAGAAGAAAAAAATGATTGTGTTGGGGGACAAAAAGAGTGATAAGAAATCAAATGCAGTTGATGAAGGAAGATGCAAAGAAAAAGTTGCTGTTAGTGGAGTGCTTTGGTGTTTTGTCAGTACTGTTACAAATACATTATCTTTCTGTTTCTTTGCAATATAGAGGAAAAAAAAATATATATTCAAAAATGCTTTTCAAATATGGAGTTCATATCAGCATACTGAACATGTGTCAGTATCAGATAAGTGTGCTGAAGTGCACAGTGGCTTCAGTTTCAGATGTGCAGGGTACAAAAGCATAATTTCTATATAGGCACAAGTGAATTTTAGAAACAATATAAAATTCACCTCCAAGTCTGTGAGCAGTCCTAGTGAAACCCAAAGATGTTCTCATTTGGTTTAAATTGGCAGATGACATCTCCTTTGAGATTATTGAATGTTATTTTATCTTTGTATAATGCTGAGTAGCTATTAGCTGGAAAATTGAGGTTCTTTTAAGAAGTCTTATTTTGGACACCAAATTAATTGGGGTATCTGAACTCTATTAGTCATCTGAAACATCTTGATCTATATTTCCTGCTCTTACTGACTTATTAACATGGCTGTGGCAGGAGAGTAAGAGGGCAAAGAAGAAAATGTCAGTGCAGTTATTTGCGGGTGATGCTTCCATCTGGAGAGCAATGAACACCACTACTCTTGAGAAGAGGCTAGAGCGTACAAACCTTCTGTACAATCACTTTCCTAGAAATGAAGTGAAAAACCTACCTCAGTAAAAAGTGGGGAACCCCCCCCACACACACATACACATTCCTATGCTGAACCCTTTGTAATTTTCCTCCATTGCTGGCAGTGATAGACAGGCAAGGAATGAAGACACTCAGCTGCTACTTGTCCTCCACATGGCTTGTATTTCCCTTTATCCATAGCACTGATGGAGGTGGAACTTGTACCTGTGTCTACCTATAAATTAATGGATGTGTCAGGGAGAGATTTTAAAAAGGAGGAAAGCTGTGCAATTGATCATGTGTAGCCACCATGAGAAACTAAGCACTGAAATTGCTGACACCGATCATGTTGTCAGGCACGAGTAATTAGAAGGAGGACTGGCAAAACCAGGGTACTTGTAATTTAAACTGCCTGGCTGAACTCACTCTTCTCCAAAGCAGCATGAAATAGTTGTATGGCTACCTGTTTAAGCCTAAATCCATGATAAAAATAATAAGTTATTGCGTAAAATATATGAGCAGGCAATCAATAACCAGAGGTCTAAACCAAAGTACCAATTTTTTTGTGTAAAGGGGTGTCAGAGATCCTTTTCTTCAGACTCTTGTCATTGGAGAATAAACCCTGTTGGGTGCATGTGAACTTGTGCTGGCAATAGAAGACCAGAAGAGCTTTGGAACAGCTCTTATGAGTGGATGCTGAGTTGGAGAACAAGTGGTATGATGGTTACATCTGCTTTAGGATGCTCTCTTAAAGGTTGAACCCTAAACAGGACAAAGCCCTGCAGTAGTATGTAGTGGTGGATCTACTTCTGAGCAGTGGGAACGTATGAACTACATATCTTAGTATGAGCACAGCAGCACCTGTCTGAGGATGGATTTATGGTCTAGGAAGGCTGACACACTTAATGCAAAAGGTGAAGGCATTACATGAGATTAGTTTAACATTATTTTTTCTTAATTTTTAGTTTATTTAGTGAAATTGTCTGGTTTTGGTGTGAGTTGTTTTGTTTGACTTTGTTTTTTTTTCCCCCCAGATTGTTGCTCAGATGTCTACAGCTGAAGGCAGTTTCCTTTCCATGTCACTTGCCTTTATTACGGTGTGCCGTAATCCCTGTTTAACATCCGCATAGAAGACTATGGCAGTGAGCAAAATATTTATAAGCACACCACAGCCTGAGCTTAAGGTGATGAGATGTGTATTTTCCTTACAATCTTCTAGTAATTTGATTTACTGTTCCACATTGGAAAAACAATCTCATCAGTAAGAGCTGTGAGATTTCCCTGTTTTCACAGTTATGTGAATGCCACCCTTCCTGAAGTAATAATCACTCGTTAACCTTACATTTGCTGCTCTTTCAGATTTCACAGCCAGAACTGACACCGCTGACAGCTTGATAAACTGTTTGCCACTTACAATGGCTTTGCCTCTTCCAGGAGCACTCTTTTCTGTGTATACTCACTTTCAAGAACCACCCTGATTTTAATCTAAAGCTTCCTTGCAAATTAGGCAGTTTGTGCTGCTGCAAAATTACCGAGGGTAAAAAAATATGAAATTCTGGCTCAAGAAAATGTTTCCTATAATAGAAGATGGTTAGTGTAGAAGAACAGTTCTGCAGCAAAAATAATGTTGATATGCCTTGAGGTAGGTCCTGGTTTCACGTATGGGTCTTGGCAGCAAAGTGATACAAAAGAAGATCTAGTTTGGGGGTTGTATCTTAGATTTTCGTTTCATGGTCTGCTTTGATAATTTTCTGTTTGGTTTGTAGACAACTTGGCAGCAAGTTTTCTGACAGGTGATGCTGCCGCACTGAATCCTGCACGTTCTGTCTTGATTTGGGAAAGGAATGCTGGCACTTGTATTTCTACATCCTGTAGAAATACATCATGTCAGTTTCTCAGGCTCCAAAGAAAACTATTATGAAATATTACTTGGGCATAATCTCTTCCATGTATTCCTGGGAAGATAATTACACTAATGAATCAGGATCTTTTATTATAACGATGTTACTGAGCTTGTATATAGCATCTCTCACAACTGTTAGACTCATGCCACACGGGAAAGATCTTGGACTGTGACTCTTCTTGCCATAATCTCTTGTAATATGCACAAACATTTTCTTCATTTTCTTAATGCTCGCTGAAGTAACTATTTCCATACGTAATGCTTGGGAACAGAGACACAGAAAAATGACTTGTCTGAGTCATGTGGGAAGTCTTCGTCAAGGCAAGGAATTAAATCCAGGTAACTGGTGTCATACCTAATTTGCTTACTGTTGGTCAGGCGCTCCTTCCTTTGGAAGTGATTTGGGAAAGGATGTCTGTCCTGTCTGGCAGTGACAGAAACATCAGTGTAACAAGAGTGAGCAGGAATGTGGTTATGCTTCCTCTGTCCTCTTTTTCAGAAGCAATGAGGCATAGGTATTTTATTATGTTTGTTGTCGTTAGTCAGGGCTACTGCTTGTTTGTCTGAGGCTACCAATAAACCCAGTGTGATTCATGCACAACTGCTGGAGGGATGGCTCAATTCCAAAAGCACAGTTTAGCCTTTATTTGGCAGTTGTTTGCTTAATGCAGAAAAATGTCTATGGAAGCAATGGAAAATGAATCTGTGCTGTTACACACAGCTTGTAAAATCCACTTGATTTCTCCTGCAGAAGATATTACAGTATAAAGGAATAATGAAGACAATGCCTACCTTCATTTTCTTTTATTTTTCGGTTATGCTGTCATCTTCCATATTATCGTAACAGATCCTGGCCTACATGGAGTCATCGTAACTAAGAAAATGTCTTTATAATCAAAGATGATCTGTGATGCTGAGCTTTGAAAAGGACATATTTTAAATCTAATTGTAACATATGTGGAATTTTCTTTCCCTTGTCTGATTACTCTGATTTAATCCTGAACAGTATGGGAGAGATGCAGTGGCATGGAGTAGTAGAGCATTTGCAAAGGCATAGCTACCTCTCCAGAAGTAGGGCATCGTCTGTAAATACTCTGTTAGTGTCCTAGGCTGATTATTGGCTCTGTCCTTTGTTCCATGGGTAATTTAAAGCAGTGGTTTCCTTCCTGGGGCCTCTCAACCTCTAGAGATTTTCCGACACCTTCCTTGGAGTCCTTGGCTTTGGGGACAGTATCAGAGAAAGGCAAGCTGATTGTTTAAATGTGATATACATGGACTGCCATTTCCAATGGAAAAATAAATTTATTTGTGTTCTATGAAGTAGCAAAGTTTAAAAATCACTGATGGAAATGATGCTCCATCTCAGGCTGGAAGAGGTACTCCAGGAGAACATGTAGCCCATTTTAGTTGGTGTGCAGATGGGATTGGACTAGAAGTAGTCTGAAGGAAAGCCTCTGAAATGCATGTGCTGTGGGCATCATGTCCTTGGTGCCTGGGCTTTTGGTCTGCTGATCTACTCCTGGTGATCACTACTACTTGGTAACAGAGGTGCAGCTTAGCAGGTAGTGTGCAATGGTGTTCTACCACTGGCTGTGGTGAGGCTGTGGTCCAGGTTTCACGTAGAGATGTGTGACAGCTTTCATCCTTCTGAAGCAGCCTTCAGTGAAGCAGGTGGGCTGTCAGAGATGTTTCTGTTATAGGTGAGACCTAATTAACCCTATTATTGCCAGGGAAAGAACAGCACTGTGCTCAACTGAGCTCCAACAAGCAAAGCTGATGAATGTGGGTGGCAGGGGACTGTAGCAGGTGGGCCAGACATTGAGAAGGGGGACAGCTGAAGGGCCAGGGCACAACTGTTTGTCCAGCAAGAGGGAAAAGGGCTCAAGGAGCTTGAGGAGTGTAGTGTTCTCCCTGCTGAACTCCCAGTTATGCATTATTGTTGTCCTAAAATGTTCATATTGCCTCACCCAAATATTTTGGGTTTTAAAATTTTCAGGTCCTGATAAACACACAGGTTTGCTTAGCTCTCCTACATAGCGTGAACAATTTTCTTCATTGCTTGGTATTACTTCCTTCAGGGCATTTAAACTGGTTTATCATTTCCCTTCAGGCTCCTTTTATCTGACAGTGTATATTATACTTCTGTTTTCTCTATTTTTATGTCACTGTCTCCAATCTTGCTTTCATTTATTTGCCTATCTCTGTCTAAATATGTGGGATAAGCTAGCACACTGATAGGGCATTTTTCTAAGGTAACAGAAAATTTCATATAATTCCACATAGATCATTACTGCATCATGTAATGAGATTGAAGTTGGACTGTTTTGAAGGCACTGGCTGCTCCAGATTCTTTCACAGCCTCTGTTCTGTTAAATTAACAGAGGAGGTTTTGTGTGGTTTTATTTCAGCAAATGCTATCTAGAGAAAATGTGTTTAAGTGACAAGTTAAAATTGTCTGAAATACATTTTTTTTAAAATTTATTTTATTTTTACTTGGTATACGTTCTGCTTTGCTTACAGGGAAAGTCTGCAAAGTCTGCAGTCCTGCAGCAGGACGGGTGCATATGCCCTTGCAGTTGGGAATAATCTTATTAGTATCATCAAGGTTTCTTACAGGCATTGAGGTGCACCAATATAAATCCAATTTAGGGATTAAGACATATCTACGACAACACACAAACCAAAAGAAAAGCCTTCGCTAAGGAAGTGATGAATGGTGTGAGGATGAGAGACAGCAGGAGCCGGCGGGAAGGGGAGAGGTTCACAGCTTACTCAGAGAGGTTGTGCAGCCTCTGGGTCTGCAGGTTTCCAAGATGAGACTGGATAAAGCCCAGTGGAACCTGATGTGACCTTGGAGCTGACCTTGCTTTGGGCAGAAGGTTGGAACAGAGACCTCCGAAGGTCCCTTCCAACCCAAATTTCCCTACAATCCTATGAAGAATGTGTAAAAATCTACATAGTGATGTATGGGTAAATATTGATAGCCCAAATGAGTACATCAGTGCTTACAGAGCTTCCATAATCGTTATTATATTAGTTTTATCCAACCTTATGAAAGGAGAGATTTTAATTTTAACAGCTGGAATGAAACAATTGTTCCCAGAATACCTACTATGGAATATTTTTCTGGTCATATCTTCGAGGTGGCAGAAATAAATTTACAAACATCTATAGATGTTTATGGTTGAAAACAGATCCTGATTTGGGAACCATAGTGTATTTTATAGGTAGCTTGCTGAGGCAAATACTCTTTTATATGACCATTTGAATCAGTCAGGATTTATGACTGTGAAGGGGCCAAGGCCATAAAATATGACAGGGCGTAGACTCCCTACTAAAGAATCTTCTGTAATCATACAGCATTTTATAATCTTATAGCAAGTTCTATAGCACCTTTCTGTAAATGTGGACTGCCTATTCACAGAGAATAACCTTATATTCTGAACTACTAAAACTACTGTGGGTTTTTTTGTATAGATGTACTTTTCAGAAGATTTTCCATCTAAGTGTAAATTTAGGCCAAGGTTGCTTGGCATATGAAGTCAGAAGAGATCATGACACTAAGCAGCACAGAACAGACTCATGTGAGGTATTCTAAATGTGTTTGAAATCGAGGAGGAGTGGGGGGTCAGCTATATTACACCACGGTAGAATGATATTAAGTAAGTTTATATATTCAGGATGAAGCGACTGAAAAAACAAGGATAAACAAACAGAAATTAGGCACAGATTTATCAGAGAGAAAAAATTTTAGATGCAAACATGCATTTTATCCACAAGGGTTTCCATAGAGGAGAACTGACTGATAACCACCTCTTGTGCTTTGATCTACAGTTCACCTGGCTCTATTTTGCAGTGCAATCAGATGTGTTGATTCCTCCAGCCATGGGTAGCTGCCCATTTTCTTCCCTTCCTTCCTTCCTTCCCTCCTTCCTTCCTTCCTTCCTTCCTTCCTTCCTTCCTTCCTTCCTTCCTTCCTTCCTTCCTTCCTTCCTTCCTTCCTTCCTTCCTTCCTTCCTTCCTTCCTTCCTCCCTCCCTTCCTCCCTTCCTTCCTTCCTCCCTTCCTTCCTTCCTTCCTTCCTCCCTTCCTCCCTTCCTCCCTTCCTCCCTTCCTTCCTTCCTTCCTTCCTTCCTTCCTTCCTTCCTTCCTTCCTTCCTTCCTTCCTTCCTTCCCTCCTTCCCTCCTTCCCTCCTTCCCTCCTTCCCTCCTTCCTTCCTTCCTTCCTTCCTTCCTTCCTTCCTTCCTTCCTTCTTTCCTTCCCTCCTTCCTTCCTTCTCCTCACACATCTGGAGAATAACAACCTTCAGACACAACTTTCCCAAACACCCAGTATGTTGCTACTACATTAATACAGAAGCAAAGCGAATGAGCCATAAAATCCTTGACAGATCAAGAAAAAAACTGGCACGTGTCACATGGGACCACAGTACTCAGAGCAACGTGGCGGGTTTCATTTCTAAAGAAGAATTATAATGATATGTAAATTAAAGGCAGGAGTAACGGAAGAACAGAGACCCAGATTGTTACATGAATAATACTTCTGTAACTCCGAACAATGAATTTCAGAGTTTTTCAGATGGCTTGTTCAGCGATCCTTTATGCCAGTCATATAGGAAACTGTATCCTACATGTCCAGACTTCTAAAGTATCTATTTAGGACTTTCTGTTTAGGAAGCATTCCTGGTGCTCTCACACACTGGTGAGAGGATCATCAGAAAAATTCAACGCAGACAGCACTGCATGGGATGTAGAAGATGTAGTTGCTCACCTTTTATAGGCAAGTCGACTGAGAATGTCAAATCTAATGTTCTTTAAATTATGAAAATTGTCTTATGGCTGGGGAGGATGGCATATTCAGTGACAGGGCCTTTTGTTTTCTTTTCATGTATAGTGCTGAAAATAATTGAGCAATGAAAAATCCTGTTTAGGACTGTAATAGCAATTAATCAAAACTGGGCATGTTATAAAATATGGCTTGGATGTTCATCTGATGCAAATCAGCTCTTGTTTGAAATCAATAGAGCTTTGGCAATTTATGCCAGCAAAGGGCTTGGCTGTTTTTCTTTTGAATGAATAATATACCCATACTACTCATTTTTCTTCCTTATAATAAGTGCCAGATTTCAACCTGTTCATTCTCAAAGCTGAGGAACACAAGCCTCCCATAATTCAGTGCTTTCTAGGATGGGGTTTGTCACTGTCCATTTTTCTCTTCAGCATCATCCAGGTGAAGTAATGCAATTGCGAGTTTGGTCATGCTGCCAGTCTGAAATTAGAAGTTAAACAGGACCAGAATATTTTCTTATCTACGCCTCCAAAAATCTGGTGTAATGCTCATGATGTGTTACAGCAGTGTGAAATAATTCCTGCCTTTGGACGTGGAAGAAAACAGCAGATTTGGGCTGATGTGAGGCTGGTTTTTGACAGAGACAGAGAAGTATTTTGTTGGACATTGTGCTGCAGCGTTGTAGCAGCAGCACAGCAGATCCCAGCAGGGGACCTTCGAGAGTGGAAGGTAATTATATTGTAGAGCAAATCTGGCTTCGTTCATTCACACACACCTTCCCACAAGGATGCACAAGCACCAAGAAATGTGTCCAGATCGTTTGTCTGCCCTTGAAGCACCAAGATGCCGGTGTGCGGGCAGCCAGAAGGAGATTCCCTGTGGTCACACAGAGGACAAGAGGAACAGGTCAGTTCCTCCTATCATCTTCACACATCTCACATCTTCTGGGTTCATCTTAAGTTGATGATTTTGGATATGCTTTTGTTTTCTAGTCCACTTACAAACTGGTGGGAATTACTCTGGATCCTGTCCTACTTGTGAGGCATCAGGATTTGCTCACTATCTTTTATTTCCCAGCTTGGGTATCCTGAGAAAAAACTAGAGAGATGTGCTGGGATCGTGATGAAATCCTGATCTAAGTGACATCAACACATGTCATTCTTCTAGCCCTTCTCCTGCCATTTGATCCTTCTGGTGCTCCCACACCCATACAGTTTTCTTCACACCAATCTAAAGGTCTCTACTGTAATTCTCTAAAACATGGGACTGATGATGTTCTCCTAATATTTGCTGTAGACTTTTATAGTGAACAGTGATGGTGAAAAATATGTTAACATGGGTGTTACAGAACTGATACGCAACTCTTAATAAATTGTAATTTACAATGTCATATCATCACTGGTGTACTCCTTCCCACTAGGAGGAATGTTGCAATAGTAGGACTATTATGGGCTTGAAGACAAAGGTACATTAAGCTTGTTTCTTGCTTAATCCACGGTTCAGTATACCTCATAGTTTAGGTAATTGCTTTTAAGAAGCATTAACATAATCTGCATCTCCTCTTGTTCTTGGGACTGAATTAATCTCATCTATCCATAGACATCTGCAGTGCTGACATTTACTTTTGAGCTACCCACCCAAAGTTTTAGGTTCCTAGTGAAGAGAAATGGGCACTTCTAAGATGCAGTTCTTTTGACCTATTTTAGATGCCTGCTTTAGCACAAGAATAATAACTAAAAATGTTTCTTTTCCCCCACTGTATAAAGAAAACCAATAGAGAGTAGCTCAAATATAGAAGTCCACATTTGGTTAGTAAATAACACCCCGAATGTCGGCTTTGTATAATAATGCCTACACAACTATCATTGTGACCACATGTGAACAAAATAAGATTTTCCTCCTGTCCCAGAAGAGTCACATCAGTGATGGAAATATTTCTGGAATATAAAGAATTTGAATTGAAGTGTCTTTTCCATATGTGCAGGATGGAAGGATTGACTTCCTTTGGGGTGTAATTAAATGTATTTCCATTTAGTGTGGGGGGACAAAATCCATTTATGTAAGGGGAGGATTTGATACAGAATCTCAGTTTTTCATCTGACACACGATAAAAGTCAATCACGTCTCCACACACAAGAGCATTTTGTATTCAATTTGCTTCTTAATGATCACTAAACTGATAACTCGTTTAGCTCTTCTAGCAGCCGTAGATCAGCACCCATCGCAGATATTAGTGGCAGTTGCATTGTAGTTGCTCTGTCTTTAGTGGTTCGGTTTTCAGTGGTGAATGCCAGAGTTTTGAAGTACTGACACTCTTGCTAGTCTAAAGGCTCAGATTTTAACTTTTCCAAATGACCAATGTCCATCTTTTCCACCACTGCTGGTAAGTTGTAATGGCTATGAAACTCCTGTTCGGGCACTGCAGCCAAGAATTACAGACACAGCTACTGACATACGCAAGTCCAGGCAGAATGGTGTGGGTCTTCCTAACGACGCATCTGACAGCTCCATACTGATTGAATATCCTAGGGGGTCCAAAATAGTGATGTATCCCTAAGGTTAGAAAATTATATGCTGTTCCAGCTGCTTTTGAAATTTATAGATGAAAATACCAGATGGGTTGGGTTTTGTTGGGTTTTGTTGGATGGGTGGGGTTTTTTTTTGAGATCTGTTTCAGTAAGGTAAAGGAGAAAGTAAATAATTTGTCATGAATGGGATTCCCTTTGAATGACTCAAGTCTCATTTGTCTACTGAAAGCCACCTTCCCCATCTCCCCACCCCCTCCCAAAACCCCAAACCCCAAACCCCAAGCTCTTTTCAACATGTGTAATTGCTACTAAATCTGATCCAGATGTTAAGCAATAACAATCTGGTATTAAAAGCTCAGTGGAAACATTTCAGCAAAATGTAGTGAAGATGGTCACAAAGTTATATTGTCCTAAGTTACACGGCGAGTGCTGAAGCATTATTCAGTTTTTGACTGTAGCCCAGACGTTAACAAACCAAGCCTGAATCTTTCTTTCTTCTGTTTTTTAAATGTTAGTTTCTTTGTACAAAAGACCTTAGGAAGTCATCCTCTTACAATGTTTAAAGAGCTTGGCTACAGGAAGGACTGAGCTCTTTGAAAAAGCATGTAGGATCAGGAATGCTGGTGAGTATTTACTGGCTTACAACAGCAGATGCAAAATAATAATCAGTAGCACAGCAACACAAAAGTAAAAATATTGCACAAAACTGCAATTAGTCCTTGAGATGTTCTTCTGTTCATAACGGGTTCTGCCAAAGCAGATAGAGAGGGGATCAGAAACAAGTGCTCCTTCAGAATAAGAATTGACATCAAAAGGAGAAATTCTACCATGTACCATTTGAGGTGGGGACAAACTGAGTAAGAAGAGTTAAACTCATCCATAGGAAAAAGCTCCTGGAAGCATACTCAGACCCAAAACTGCTGCAGAATGAACTATGAAGTGAAAACACACAACCACACAGGGTTTCAAGGGCAGTGTCCTGTGCTGGTGGCAGTGTGAACAGTGTATTTGAGAGGCAAGCCTAGCAAAGATTGCTCAGTTTCTGGGGGAAGCTCTTTTTATTAAAAGAGCTGCTAATATCACTGCATGAAATAGGTTTGAGAACTGCTGATACAGCCTTTATGAAAAAGGGTGTGAAAATGCTCCTCATAAATCTCATCATCCCAAGTCAGTATCATGCAAAGGTGCTGTATGTAGATGAAAACAACATGGTTTGACTTCCTTGTCAAGAATGTCTCCTGGATTTTTTAATTCCTCTCTCTTCAGAGAAGAACGTGCTACATCTGCTGAGTGGGAGCCTTGGCAAAGATTGGGGAGGAGGAGGTCCTTAAGCTAACATTCTCAATAATGCTTCCCATCACGTTGACTCTATTGGTCTAGTTTGCACCAAACCTGACAAAACACACCTTTTCTTGGTGCTGACTTAGGTCCCCATTCAGCATCATTACTAAGTTGGAAGCTATGGTTTGAGCTATACCAGAGAATGCTGATTGCAGGTTCTGTTACATTATGTCAATACTCCTGTGTCATCAGTGCTACACTTTCACACTGCTTATCATAATGGTCTCCCACCTACTGTGGTCTGCGCTGAAGCTTTGCACACCTATGGTCAGGTCTTACTCTCCTTACGTACACGGTGCATTAGAGACAGTGGTTCAGCAGCAGCGGGTTGTAAGATCAAGCCCTGAAGTTTGAAATAACCTCTGCCAAACCCCTAGTCAATGATATAAACATTATTAATACTATGGTTTCTACCATCTCTAACCAGAGGTCTGAAGAGCACACGTGGAATAGTGCAATACGTAATGAAATCTGAATTCTGTCTGTGATGGATACTGCCCCAGAATGAATAAGGCAGAACTTATTCAGTATTCTCAGGCAGAAAATGTAACTGAAGCTAAGGACAAATGTTCCTTGACTTCAAGACATCTCTTTTAGAAGCTGTATCACGGCCTCCCTTCTGAACCCCTATCATTCTTAATTAGATCACAGTGAATATTGATGGAGAATGGTATGAATATCTACATGGTGGTGCTTTATCAGAACCTCTCTGGATCTGCGCCTTCATTGCATTCAGATGCTTTCATGGGCTAGCGTGCAGAAAGAAAATGCATAGATTCTGTTTTGTTTCACATTTCATGTCAGAAATGCTGGGAAATTAGGCAGAGGCGGAGGGGGAATTCTTCACTCTGCAAATGGCCAATATAAGCTGTGTACATGATGTAAACTGTCCCACGCCACAGCGTGATTTCAATAGCTGAAGGCCCTCTGCTGACTGTTCTCACAGGATTCACAGGCACTGAGTGATTTACACAAAGGCATTAGGTGAGCCAGTTAAAGTCCAATGTGACTCTCATTCAGTGAGTCTAGTGAGTTGCACCAATTACCTGAAAGGAGGTTGTAGAGAGGTGGGTGATGGTCTCTTCAGCCAGGTGACAGATGATAGGACAAGGGGAAATGGCACAAAGCTGTGCCAGGGCAGGGTCAGATTAGATGTTAGAAAAAAATTTTTCACTGAAAGAGTTGTCAGCCTGGTTGTCAGGCTGCCCAGGGAGGGGGTTGAGTCACCATCCTTGGATGTGTTTAAAAGACGAGTAGATCAGGTACTTAGGGATATGGTTTAGCATAGGACAGGGACGGTTCAACTTGATGATCTTAAAGGCCTTTTCTAAACTTGTGATTCTGTGACTCTGTGATTCTATTACAACTTGGTGCATTCGGGAAGAGGCAGGTGTTTACCACACACCTCCCCTTTCACTTCAGCGAAGTGTCTTGGGGCTGTATTGTGGCTGCTCCCCAGTTGCCCAAGCAGTCCATTGCATGGGTAATTCCTGCATTTGGTGCTTTGTCTGAAAGGCACTGGGAGCATTTTTCTGTCTCTGCTGTGTATGAAGCCAGGACCTAGAAGTTGTGGACAATAAGATAGGTTAGCCGCCTGCTAGAGTGCCACTGTGCCACCTGCTTTTTGGCACTGTAGCAGTTACAATGGTGAATTCAGCACCTCTATTAGGTGGATTCAGTGTGACCCGGAGTGCTTTTTCACTTGAAAATCAGTTAACAATAACAAAATGGCCTTTTCTTCCTCTGAGGATTTAAACACTCTCACATTAGAAAGCTGGTTTAATGGTTTAGCTGGTAATTATTACTCTTTTTCCTCACAGTGTGGTTTAGATCAACATTTCATTTCACAGTTGATCAACATTTCATCTCACCCATGAGCAGATGCTGTTGAGCACCGCAGCCTTCCCACACAGCATCAGTACCGCCAACTGCCTTTTGGGGGATCAAGTAACCGAGAAATGTTTACACAACAAATGAACATCAGAGCTATATATTATTTCCTGGTAAACAGAGACACAGTAACCTCACAACACTATAAATTGGTTTCTTAATAGCAAATAAACCAATCTCTCACTTTGTCAGTCAGCGGTGGAATCTGATATTCCCCACACTCCGGCTCCGGTAATATTGTTTGTTATATACCCCCAGAGGTTGATTCCACGCTGATTTAACAGGCATTAACATCAACCAAACTACTTAGTAAGTGGCTCTGGAGATGCTTTATTGCCCAGCTCCCTGGTACTCTACTTAGGTACTAGCACCAGCCACTTTTAACCTTCTAATGACAGAGGGAATAAGTTGTGGAAAGTCTCTTTCCTAAAACAGGAGAGAGCTGTCTTAATTTTGTTCCTTTTGGAGAAGAATGACCAGAAGTTTGATGCCCAGGAATGGTGGTGGTGGTGGTGGTGGCATCTAAGGGTTAGTGTTCGAATAGGTCTACACTGTGAGAACTCTTAACAGATGCAAAGGAGTGATACTGGCCTCTGCCCACCATCGTGATTGCTCAGGGGACAGGAGTATGCTGGGCTGTAGTACTTCTTCTGTGCGATCAGCTCAGTGCTGGTGGCAGCAGCTTTCAGAAAACAGCTTCCTCTGGCCTTCTCCTTTCATGCTGTCCTTGCTGAGATCACAGACAAAAAAAGAGGCTGGGCAGACCTTAGTTTGGTGGATGACAGGTTGGCCATGAGCCAGCAGTGTGCCTTGGTAGCCAAGAAGGCCAGTGGGATCCTGGGGTGCATCAAAAGGAGCATGGCCAACAGGTCAAAGGAGGTGATCCTCCCCCTCTACTCTGCCCTGGTCAGGCCCCACCTGGAGTATTGTGTCCAGTTCTGGGCTTCCTGGTATAAAAAAGACAGGGATCTCCTGGAGAGAGTCCAGCAGAGGGAAGATGATTAAGGGCCTGGAGCATTTTCTTTACTAGGAAAGGCTGGATGAACTGGGGCTGTTCAGCCTTGAGAAAAGAAAACTGAGAGGGGATCTGATCCATGTTTATAAATATCTGAAATGTGGGACACAGGGGGAAATGGCCAGCCTCTTCTCAGTGGTCTGTGGGGACAGGATGAGGGGCAATGGCCTTGAGCATAGGAAGCATAGGTAGTTTGAAGAAATTTTTCACAGTAAGGGTGACAGAGCCCTGGGACAGGCTGCCCAGGGGGTTGTGGAGTCTCCTTCTCTGGAGATATTCAAGACCCATCTGGACGACTACCTGTGCAACCTGTCCTAGGGAACCTGCTTTGGCAGGGGGGTTGGACTCAATGATCTCTGGAGCTCCCTTCCAGCCCCTATGATTCTGTGATTCTGTGAATCTGTAATAGGGTTTGCAGCGTGAATCCTTGTTCCAGAGCACATTTCCCAAGGCACCAGGAGACTGTAGCCCTCCAGCTCCCACACATCAGCAGTGCTGGGTGGAAAAATACTCTGTGTCATGGGAAGAAGGATATTATGTCAGGGTGTCATGGCTGTTTAAGAGGAAGACAGAAACCTGACCTAAAGGCAAATGGAGGCTTATGGATAGAAGGAGGAGAGAAGATTTCAGTACAGGGCTTGACTACACCAATATAGACACATCCCTTTTATGATTGAGGAAAAGAAACAAAGATGTCTTTGAGCTATTATAAAATGCAAAAGGGGAAGTGTGGCCACACAGAAACCTGAAATAAAGCTCCAATCTGTGCTAAGAAACATTTCTGTGAGTGTACAGATGGAAAGAGCCTTTGCCATTAATGCCAGAGCACAGGTCCTCCTGAGGGCCCAGCTGTGATGGGAGGAGATTACCTCCACCATCATTCCCCTTGCTGGTGATTGTTGTTCCTGTAGTTCTGCTTTTGTGAAATGATTGCCTTTAAGCAAAAGGAGCTGGGTTAGAATAAACTGTGAAATATCCACAGTCGGTGCTGCCATGAAGGAAATTGGAAAATGCCATATAAACTGCTCAAGTGAAGGTTGGAGAGAGTAACATCCAGAGGGTCTGTGGCAATATGCAGCCACGGTGGCATCGTCTGTGGGGAAGCTGGTCTGTCCTTGGCTTTCAGAGTCAGTGAAACTGGAAGATTAGCTGGGAAATACCTACTCCGTGGTGGAAAGGCTGGTGGAGGGGACAACTGGCTAAAAATATGGAGTATCTGTGTTGTTTGGTCTCCTCACCTCTTCCCCCATGTTGTCTTTGTGCTTCCTTCCCTGCCACTCTCTCTGTCATAACCTCTCCTCTTCCTGCTTATCAATACATGTCTCTGTGCTTTGAAATCCCTAAATTAATTTTCTTTCTTTACTTTCCTCGGACAGAGGAAGGAGTAATCTCTTGTGTCTTCCCAAGTTACCTAAATTTCCTCTGCTAAAAGGAGCTATTACAAGCAAGACCTTTATTTTTTAATTACTTATAATTTGTTTTGCAAAGTCAGAGTGCAGCTCTATAAATAACAGCAGAGTTCAAAGACAATGACTGCATTCAAAACTAACCTGACTGGAGAATCCGGGTATATTGCTTGGGGAAAAAAGTGAGAAAAAGAGGGAAATCTGGTTTCGTCTAAATATGTCCTTTAATTAAATTAAGTTGTAAGTCTATCACAGACAGCTCCAGCAAGTGGTACATATGGGGACTTCTAGAATTTTGGAAATCAAGTGCTTGATTTGACCAAGAAATTTTCCCTCGTGGTATTCCTTCATCACACCAATAGATGGCAATCCGTCTTCACGTCCCTTCGCTTCTTCAGAAGTGAACTGAAAGGTGAGGAGGAAAGGGAGAAAACAATTTTTCTCAAATGCTTTTTCCCTTTTATGTGTCAGAGTTTCAAAGCTATATGTTCAAATGCCCTGGAAATGAGAAATTATCTGAAAACTAGTACACTGCACGCTACCACAGCACAAATTACCCCATGCTGTCCTGTCAGATTTAATCTGCCTGAATCATTTTTGGAAGGGATGATATGGGATTTAGTTACCATGTGAGCTAGTAAACTGAGATTAGCACTGTTCCTGATACTATTGCATATTTTAATCTATGATTGAGTTTATTACCTGACTTCTACATTGTGAAATCTTCAATAGATACCAAAAAGATTAGGGGGGAAAAAAAAAAGAAAAGAAGGAGAAATCTCAAGTCACACAAAAGATCCTCGATCTTCCCATCTGATTCTGCTCTGTGCTACAGTACTGTAATTCAGCAATAATACCAAGAAAATACCTCAGTGTCAGGTTAGCAGATGTGATGGTAAAATTAAATCCTGGCTGCTTTGCCTGATTGTGGGAGCATTTGTAGAGTTTGGAGCTAGTTTTTCTGGTTTTGATGGCTGTAGCTTTGCTTAGAGCATCGGACTGTTGAATTAATTTAACCTTTGTACTCCATTTATTTACTCAGACCCCATCACTACATCCACAGAGCCTGGGGCATACGAGATTTTATTTAAGGCTTTCCTACAAAAGCTAATCTCAGTGCTTCAGATTTGGTTAAAAAATAAACAAAAATGGTTGCCTTTGCCCTGACTGTGCCATTCTCTCCACCCAGGAGGGAGCTGCGGGTAGTACTTATGGAAAATAATATTTATTTCATTCACATTGTCTTGTTGATGTAGGGTGCCCCTCTCCCTTTATGCGGAAAACTGCTAAATGGGGGTAGCAGTTGCTCTCTGTGGTGTGAGCTTTTGTCCACAGCCCTTTTCCTATCCTTCCCTCACAGCACACATCTTCACATCACCTGCTTCCCTCCTGCAGCATTTGCACCAGGCTCTGGCTTTCTGAAGATGTGGGGGCATCTCTCATTTGGTCTGGCACCATCTGGAAACCCAAGGCTACTTGAAAAGGAATCATGTGTTCCAACACTACGTACTTGTTTCTGTTGAGTTCTTGGCATCCTGTAATTTATTCTGTCCTTCCTTTTGCTGGCAACTGGAACACTGCTAGTCAGTAAACAGGCTTTAATTGGAGCCATTGTCAACTAGAGAATACAGGTAGTGCTGAAAATAAATTGCACAGCGTGAAACTAGAGGTTTCTTATGTGGCCCTCCTCTTTACCAAAAATGGTGCCTTGTGTATAAAGAATAGCTACCATTTAGTATGCAAGTATTTGGGTTTTTAGGGTGCTCCTAGCTGTTGAATAGAGGAGAGGGCATTGGGGATGTGAATAGCAGCGTTGAGGAAGGTAGAACAGCGAGCTGAAAGAAAAAGAAGTTTCACTCACAGTTTACCCATTCTTCAGGTTTCCCAGTGTCAGCGCATTGTCCTTCCTGGGCACAGGATGGCCTCAACCCTTTGAGGTACAGAAAACAGCTTAAAGCACTAGCACCGTTCACCACCTTACATGGTATTTCTGCTCTGAATGTGTGCTGCCATTTTACATAGGTGTTTTGTGTATTGCCTGCCAGTCAGAGGTTAGGTGGTTTCGTAGTGGGACATCCATTCACATCCAGAAGGAATATTATTCTGCCTCTTCGCCTTTTATGAAGCTTTTCCCTCTAATTAAAAAGCAAAATCCCCCCCAAAAGCCCCGACCACAGTAAAGGATTATGTGAAATGGGGAGAGAACACACAAAACCTGGCCTTCAGCTTCAGAGACGAATCGCCATAATCCGAAGCCGATGCCAGATGAACTGCTGAAGGGTTGTTATTTAAGCCTTGACACCATTACCTTTCATCTTTGACCTGAAGGGATTGATTACCTACTTCTGGAGTATTAATGAATTTGCTGAGCTTCTCTGCAGCAAAACCGTGGGCATGAGCTTCCTCTTGCCTGGAAGAATGAAGGAGAATTCTCTGAGTGTGTTTTCATGGCTCCGGTTTAAGTGCTGATATGGGGAATTTTGGCATCTCTGCAGCAAACAGGGGCAGGGTCTGTGCTCAATACATTTCCTTCCCCAAAAATGTGGTGTTGGTTGTGTGCATGTGTGTGTGTGAAATGCAAGGACGGAATGAGAAATACGGGAAAACATGCTAATCTTATTTTCCTGCTTTCAGAAACACATTTGTTAACACAGCTAATAAATATTAACAAGACACAAGCCTCCACGCGCCCCCCGGCCAGGTCCCAAGTAGATCCGTAGCACTCTGATCCATGCAGAGGACCGTCAGCTTCATTAGTGGCAGCATTCTCCCGATGCACACAAATTAATCAAGCATGTTATGGAAGTTAATGGGTATAAAATTAATAGGGTATTTTTGCTACCTTTGGTAGATATTTCTGGATAAACTGGAATGCTTATTCCTGGAGCTAGAAACAAAGTCCAAAGACTGACAAATCAGTAGTTGTCTTTTTATTCATTTTCAATGAACTTTTGAGCCAGATCCAGTAGTATGAGCACAGCAGAGATATGTAGTGCTGGGTGCAGTCACAAGACTCAGTTTTAAAGTCATGCTGCTCATCTGCATATGGTTTACTTCACCTGCTGTGCCTCAGTTTCCCCCAGCAGCTACTTCCTTCTCACTTTAGGGTGGGATTGGCTCTTCCCAGTAGGGATTTGCTGAACCCCAGTCATGAGGGGGATGTGGACATTCTGTGAGACCGTCATGGATACTGTAACGCAGAATGTCAGGCTCTGACTTGTAATCACAGGTTAGGAAGTTCCTGGACAGCACTCAGAGCCCACTTACGTGTTTCTGACATCCAAGCTTCCTGTTCTGACTCACTGTGGACCTTTGGCATCTCCCCTGCTTCAGTTCTGGATCTTTTTTGATCACTGATTGTCAGTCCCAACAAACAACAGTGAAAGGACTAGATACAAGCTGTTTTCAAAACGAACGCCAAACGCATCAGTTCATGCAATGTTAGCTTCACTGTATGAGTGTAATTGGCATTGGTGAGCCTGCACCTCGAGTACTGTGTCCAGTTCTGGGCTCCTCACCATAAGAAGGACATCGAGGTCTTTGAGCAAATCCAGAGAAGGACAACCAGGCTGGTGAAGGGGCTGGAGAGAAAATCCTATGTGGAGCAGCTGAGGGAGCTGGGGCTGTTTAGCCTGGAGAAGAGGAGGCTGAGGGGAGACCTTATCACCACCTACAACTACCTGAAGGGAGGTTATAGAGAGATAGGTGATGGTCTCTTCAGCCAGGTGACAGGAGATAGAACAAGGGGAAATGGCACAAAGCTGTGCCAGGGCAGGGTCAGATTAGATGGTAGGAAAAAAATTCACTGAAAGAGTTGTTAGGGCCTGGAACAGGCTGCCCAGGGAGGGGGTTGAGTCACCATCCCTGCATGTGTTTAAAAAAATGTTAGATGAGGTACTTAGGGATATGGTTTAGCATAGGACAGGAACAGTTGGACTTAATGATCTTTAAAGGTCTTTTCCAACCTTGTGATTCTGTGATTCTGTGAGTGCTCTCCATGTGCTGCTAGCTCAGCCACGCTGTGTGTCCTGTTTACTTCATAGCGTGCTTGCACATTTAGTGAATCAGTATGAAAAGGGAAAGCTAGCTTAAGGCATGTAACATCAGTGGTCATCTGGGGAAAGTTACCTTGCTAATTTTCTGTTGTTCGGCAGTCTGAGCTCTTGAGGAGAAACATCCAGAGATTTATCTCTGCCAAAGGATACGGCCTCTGGTGAACTGAGAAACACAGCATGCAGTTTATGTCTTAAACTGGCTGTTACATTGCTTGTTATTTTTATGCAAATGTTCTCTGGTGTAGTGTGAGAAACCAGGGAGGCTCATACACAAACTCACCAGGATTGTATTGGTTCATCCCCTAAAGAAATGCATACTTCCACACAAGCACAGATTTTCCCATTATGGAGGAACAGGAAGAATTCCTGTATCATATTGGAACAACTTACCACTAGTTGGAAGCTACATCTTCTACTGGCAGGGGCAATGGAGGCCATGATTGGTCCCAAAAGTGGAAAGGGGATTTATTCAGAGTCATCCCTCCTATCAACACATCTCGGTTTAGCCAAGGGTCTGTACACGGGGGCACAGGAAAAGCAGAATCACATTAGTTCTGTCCTTAGTCGAAGCTGAGACCACCAACGTTAAAATGTCACAGCATTTTTTCTGCAGCATCTCCCTGGGCAGAGCTGTTTCTGTGAGTCCCCCAGATGCAGGTTTCCATAACGCAGCATGTTGTGATGTCTTTAACATGTTGCCTTTCATTCTTCTGGGTTTATAGTATTCCTGGGCTTGGGGAAGAAAAGTCCCTTTAAGGAAGAAAGCTCTATAAAGAAGAAATAAAGTAATGATCCCCTAGGAAGCAGAAGGGAAATACAGGATCCATTGCAACCCCTAAGAAGAGATTATGCAAATCAAACTCTTTTTTTTTTCTTCTTTTCTTTTTTTTTTTTTTCTGGGAAGGAGAGAGGGAGCAATTCAAGGGAGCTGGTACAAGAGCTTCTGAGAAAGGAAGCATCCTCCTGTCATGCCGAGGGCAAGCACCTTTATTTCATACTGTCCCTTCGATGCTCTTCCCAACTGCCTGAGACCTCTTGTGTCAGCACTAGATTAAAATTTATTGAGGGTTTGGACACACTGAGTATGCCTTCATTTCCCCCAGTGTTTTCATGGCTCGGTACAGTACATTCTTCCTCTTCTGCCTTTAAATCCACTTCTGCTCCCCTTCAGGAAACCTCTGGTACTTAGAGAATCTCTGGTGGATTTTCCCAATCTACTTTGGCTGTTTTTTCTCAGAAAGACTGCCTCTTGCATTAGTAGCTCTCTCCCCAGACTCCAGTGAGTAAACTTAAGATGGCAGTTTATGTCCAGATAATTTTGCAAAAGGGTCTAATTTACATAAACCTCTTCTGCCTGAGCAGCAGGACTCTCAAGCATTCCAGCAAGGAGGGAAATATTTCAGTGATGGAGATGGGAGGCACGATTTATTGTTGGTTCATATTTTTATTTTACTAAGAGTATCTGATACTTCCTGTAATTGACTTTGTAAGATTTGCTTGTAAGTGTAGCACCTGGGGACAGGCGTGTTCCCAGACCTGAAAACAGTGAATGTGTCCTTGTACTCTTCTTAGTGCCATGTGCCTTAGCAGCCCTCAGGTTCCCACAAACCTGGACTATGATACGGAGAGTGGACACAGAGGGAGCAGAATTACTGGGTCTGGGCAAGGAGGATGATGGAGAATGAGTGAAAATACAACCCAAGTTTATGGATTTAAATTAGAGGGCAAAGAGCAGGTCTCTGGTTCACTGGAGGTGAGATGGGAATGCCTTGGACAAGGATAGAACTGGGAGGGACCTGGGACCACTGGAGAAAGAAGCCTGGAGCAGAAGAAGGAGCAGGGAGTTGAAGAACTGGACATGGGTGATGACTGATGTCTGGGATCAGGATGAGGAGCCTGAACGGTAACTGGTGTGGCATGAGTGAGGAGAAGAGATGAGGATGAACCATATGGAATGGGATGGAGAGCAAAATGAGAGAGGGGTAATGTGAGTCAGGCTGTGGGCAGGCAAAGGGAAAGGCAGACACTTCTGCATTCACTAACTGCTTGCCCTCCCGCACCGGGCAGGAGCACAGGCTGGGGTTTCCAACCCATGTTTCCTTGTTCTTTGCACATGTGAAAGCTTCCAGCAAAGCATCTTCTCCCCTATCCATGCTGATCCATGACAATTAGCTGTTGCTATCATTTACTGCATGTTGTGGTTGGAGTTGTGCACTTCCCTTGGAAGAGAGAAGCCACAATATATTTTATTGATACAAGACAGTGAGTTAGCAAAGTTAAATGGCAAATGCGACAGTGGTTTAACAAGATTTGATGGCTAGGTACACTTGTTTATTTACTGCATAGAGGGCTGGGTCAGGACAAAACTGTCAGGGAGATCTTTCTGTTTGGTTAGGAAGTTCAGAGAGGAGCACCTTGCTTTCTAAAGTCCGTCTCAGACATGAGTTTAGGCATGACTGGATCCAATCCTAGTCTCAGACTTGGTCAATGGTTTGTGTCTAAAGGATTATATGTGCACAATCAATCCTTTATATCACTTAGCTAAGAATTTTCAAAGCATAGCATGCTATTAGTGACTTACCTGTTGCAGCAATGAATCTCTCAACCTGGAGGACTAACCTTGAGGGGTGTCCCTACTTAACAGGAGATCTTGGCAGGTAGTCAGGATCTCCTGTTGTGCAGGAGAGCTCCAAGGGCTCTTGGCTGCTCACTGTTTATGGACCTAAGATTATTGACTCATAGACGTATTTCCATACTGACCACCAATGTTAATTTCTTCCAAATTTGGCTTGAGTTGACCAGCACTGTGGTTAGGTGGGCATATTGCTCAAATTAGCCATTGGCCATTGTGTCAGTATCTGTCTCCAAATCCAATTTGATACAGATGTAGCCATCAAGACCAGATGCCTCCATTACCACCACCACTGCTGGTGATCGCTTGAGTGGGGCTACAGGAAATAAAGGGCAGGTTGGGGGGCAGGGGGAGCACACTGTCACACCCCATTAGTTTGAATTGGTTGAAAGCTCTTTGGTATACCTACAGGATGCAGCCTGGCTTGAGCTCTATAACTGATGCCGTGTGATAGAAAAGCATCTGGCTTTTCTGATTGTGCTGTTTGCCTGCATGTTGCAGCAAGAAATACTTTCCCCAGATTCCGTTCCTTCATTTGCACATTTCACATTAATCTCTCAGCCATTCTTACAAGCTGAATCTATTCTGTTTATTTAGCTGGATAAATGTCTGATATAAAATCTCGTTAACTCAACAATTACCTTTGACACCAGAGAGGAAAAAGGTCTCTTTGCCATGTAAATTGGGAAATCACACAAAGTAACTTCCTGTTCTGAGAGGGCACAGTTTTGCATTTAAAATGCGGAGTATCAGTTAAAGTCAGGTGGACTATGGCTTGACAGCAGCCCTGAGGAGGATTTTGGGGTGTCTATTAATGAGAAACTCAACGTGAGCCAGGAATGTGCACTTGCAGCCCAAAAGGCCAAATAGATCTTGGGTTTCATCAAGAAAATGACCAGCAAGTCAAGGGAGGTGATTCTGCCCTTCTGCTCTGTTCTTGTGAGACCCCTCCTGGAGTACTGTGTCCAGTTCTGGAGTCCCCAACATAAGAAAGATAAGAATCTGTTGGAGCAGGTTCAGAGGAGGGCCACAAAGATGATCAGAGGGCTGGGCCATCTTCCCAACAAGGATAGGCCAAGAGAGTTGGGTTTGTTCAGCCTGGAGAAGAGAAGGCTCCAGGGAGACCTTAGAGCAGCCTTTCAGTACCTGAAAGACCCTACAGGAAAGCTAGGGAGGGACTATTTTCAAGGGCATGGCGTGATAGGATGAGGGGGAATGGCCTTAAACTGAAGAAGGGGATATTTTGATTAGCTATAAGGAAGAAATTTTTCCCTGTGAGTGTGATGAGGCCCTGGCACAGGTTGCCCAGAGGAGCTGTGGCTGCCTCTGGATCCCTGGCAGTGTTCAAGGCCATATTGGATGGGACTTTGGGCGCCCTGGGCTAGTGGAGGGTGTCCCTGCCCTTAGCAGGAGGTTGGAACTAGATGGGCTTTGAGGTCCTTTCCAACCCAAACCATTTGGTGATTCTATGAATGTTTCTGCATTGGGCATGATTCATATTGGACTGCCTGGATATAACCAGCCATAGTATTTTATTAAAATTTCTCATAATAAAGCTGTCCCTATGCATCATATGAAGACCAAAAGCCCAGTCACAACACTAATAATTCAATTTGATTCTTTCAGATCTGCCTGTATGACATTTCTTTGGAAAACAGCAAAAAGAACAAGAACAACATGGACTGATCATCATAGGAAAGGAAACTAGGAAGGTGAGTTCATTCTTTGCAGCACTCCCATCAGGGTACCTTTTATTTCCAATCCCCATTATTAATCAGTATTAATCACTATTAATGCAAAAAATTATTCATGGTGCCAGAAGTTTAGATTTGGGTCTTGATTCCCTCCTCCACTTCTCCTATATTCCCTCTGATGTGGTGAAAAGACTGCGTTTAGTGAGTGTGCTTGAAGCTCAGGATCATAAAGAAGCCCAAGTCCTTTTCATAGCCAGCGCTGGTCAGGTGCTTTTGCTGTTTGGAAAGTTTTGCCAGAACCTGTCTGAAGCAACAGGCATTGACATCTTCAATGTTTGGTTTCCCAGTCCCTCAGGTCCTTTCACAAGTATTATCCAAACAGAGTATTGCTTGGAAGTGGGAGCGTTTTCAATGGGCTGTGTTTGTTCAGAGAACCTGTGTAAGCTAACATGAAAGTGTGTGTGTACAGAAGAAAGAGTTTTGTGTGATTTTTTTCCGTTCATGTAGTTGTGTTGTTGAATTCTTTCTTCATAAATGGAGATATGCAGTTTTTCCCACACAGTAGGGAAAATGAAGAAAGAAAAAAAAAAGATTTCAAACAGAAATGCCAGGGTCTTTTTTACCCAGATGTACTTCTTTTATGGTACAGCGTCTTTTCTAATTCTACTGGGCTGTTCTGGCCATCCAGGTCACCAGCAGCCTCATTAAAGTGCACAGGTATAGCACGCTCAGAGTGAAAACTATAAATGGTAGAAAGAACACATTGTAATTAACTGTAGCATGCATCTCAATCTGGGTAGATGTGTTTTTTTTAATATTTAAATTACAGCTAAACACTCCAGCAAAGATGAGCAGAAAGCAGAAGTAGAGTGAAGCAAAATAATGATGTGATTAATATTCACACTATAAAGAATTCACTCTTCCCATCTGTCAGAGATCACTGCATTTTCCATACCTATCTGTCCATAAATCAGCAGCAGACTGACAATTTGTAAAAAAAATAATCTTTTATTCAGAAAACTGCACTTCTCTTCATGTTTTAGCTTGTCTGCTATTTTTGTTTTACAAATGTGGCTATTGTCCATAACTCTTTCCTGTCTTTTTTTGTACAAATGTATTTTCAGCCTCAGCCAGAAAGTGTTTGTGCAAGATTGTCTTATTAAGTACAGTAGATCTTTGACTGTTAAATGCACATCTAATTTCTGCTGAAAGCAGAGGGATTTACAGCAATGAGCTTTAAAAATGTTTCTCCTGCCTGCCCCAGATCACTTGCTTAATCTCTACAAACTATATGGCTTTTGCTAGAGTAATTTCTTTGATCACTACACAAATCTTTTTGATTAAACAAATGTGTTCTGAGTCCAGAAGTCCTTTATTGCAAACATTTATACTGTTGTCCCCCTGACCTGAGCAGTTAGAATTTGAGGCCCAGCCAGGTTGTTTCCATTAAGAGGAGAAATTGATGACAGGAATTGGACTTTTTTTTTTTTTTTGGTGCTGTCCTGCTTATTTACAGCAAATATGCACAAAGTTATGCTGCCCTGAGCCTGGCAGAAACCACTAGAGGCAGCTTTTGAACACAGTTTAGAAACCCAATACCTCAGGTGCCTTTAACTTTGTCCCTCTCTCAGGGCCACACGCACAAAAGCGTTTCATTTGTATTTTATCATAGATTCATAGAATCCCAGACTGGTTTGGGTTGGAAGGGACTTCAAAGCCCGCCTAGTTCCAACCCCCTGCCATGGGCAGGGACACCCTCCACTAGCCCAGGGTGACCAAAGCCCCATCCAACCTGGCCTTGAACCCTGCCAGGGATCCAGGGGCAGCCACAGCTTCTCTGGGCATCCTGTGCCAAGGCCTCACTGCCCTCACAGGGTCAGAATTTCTTCCTTATACATAGTCTAAATCTACTCTTTCCCAATTTGTAGCCATTACCCCCATCCTATTGTCATATGCCCTTCTAAACCATCCCTTCCCATCTTTCCCATAGTCCCTTCAGGTACTGGAAGCTGCTCTAAGATCTCCCTGGAGCCTTCTCTTCTCCAGGCTGAACAAGCCCAACTCTCTCACAGTGTCCATTGCTGTGCATAGTTGGATTTTGTCTACCTCCTTAGTTATCAAGATGTGTGCCTGCAACCACTGTCCTGCTGCCTCTGGGGCCTGTCTGCCTGCACACATCAGCCATGCTGAAGCTCTCTCTCGCTTCACTTGGCCGTCTGCTATTGCTGCCACCAGGTACTTTCTTCCATAACAGAAAGTGATTTCCTCCCCCATAGGTGAAAGAACAGTATTTAACTAATGCCATGATAATTGGCAGCTGCTGATAACCTTGTACTGGCATAAAATAAATTCGCTATCACTCACACAAAGTGATTGCATGCATAAAAATTGATGCCAAAAGAAAACAGCAGCTGTGAATCGAGACTGATGTTTTGTTTCTGTTCGAATTTGAAGGTAAAGGTTAGTTTAGTTTAAAGATGCTGTTTATACAATGACAAAATGTTATGCTTTTTAAAAATAAATCTGTTTTAGAAAACAAACTCTTTCCCTGGGTAGGATCTGGTAGGATTATTTTGGTTTGGGTTGGTTCAGCCCAGGTAAAATTGTTTTATTCTGTTGTGCTGCCTCAGAAGATTTAGCTTGCTCTGTTTGGCAAATTGTTATACAGCATCCCCACTTTGTGCATTGGTCCATGAGACTGCAGTTTGGGATGCTATCACCCCTGATGATCTAGAGGTCTCTGAAGAACGGTTTTCTTCTTTCACAAGACAAAATGCATTTCCTTCGGAGTATGCTCTATGTTTCAAGGTAGAAATAATCTGACTCTGGCGCATCGTAAAAGATGATAAAACAATCCAAGTTGTGAAAGGGAATGTGGGCATCACTCTCCTGAGATATAATGCCTGTGCAGTGAGGTGTTATAATGAAAAAGTCCTACGGGTGTATTAAACTAATTCCAAACTAAGCATATGAGATCACATCAGTAATCAACGGTGAAGCTGTTGAGCTGAACTTCAGACAAAATATTTTATTCCAGATGACAATGTCAAAAGAAAAAAAAAATTGTATAAAAACGTTCTTAATTCAAACTTTTTGTCAGCATGCAGCCTAAAAAACTGCTGGAATGCCTGTTTCTCCTTCAAGATGAATTCCAAATTTTGTTTACCTCTGAGTGTAATCCATTATTTGCAGAAATAGCTCCCTTGACTGTCTATATTGCAGCTTATTTTTATATTTAATGTTGACCTAAAGTGCTGATAAAATACAAGTTTTGGAGGAGTCTATGAGCTGCTACCCCATTTTTTTCCAAACCTGCAAGTTCTCAATTTGGACCCCATCTTTCAGGAAGTTTGTTTGGACACTAGTTTCTCTTTAAGACTTCTGGATATTAACAATTTTGTAACTTACATTATGATGCATTCCATATCTCTTTCTCTTTTATGTGTCTCTCCACTCTTGTGGCTTTCAACTTCTTTCAGTTTTGAACTCCTAAGATTTTTTTTCTGTGGAAGTGTAGACCTCTGTATACCATATTCCAGACTTCTGACAAAAGCCTTTTATTCCTTAGTTACCCTCTACAGATCCCTTAGAAATTTTCCAGGGGCTGCCAGACTGAAAAAACACAGATCCGCTGTCATACCCACATCCACCGGAGTGTCCTTTTCTCTTTCCCTATTGCATATGCACACTTTTACTTATGGTATGTAATCGTGACAAATGCAAAGTTTGTCTCTGACCAAGGGATTCTAAAAGAAAAGCCTTTGCCACGATTACCCTTTTCAGCTTTTATTGACTTTTAGTCTTGAGAGATTTCCTGCTAAAGACTACCGAGGTCTTGTCCTAGTTAGAAAAAAGAAGCAGAAGAAGAAAAAAGCTCCTTTTTTTAAATCAAAAGAAAAAGCAAACTTTCAGCAGTCAAAGTTTCCAAGGCAGTCGGAGCACCAGGAGACTAGACATTGCTCAGAACCAGTAGGTTCGGTTTCCAATTCTCCTTTACACTATTGTCATCAGTCCCAACACTCTTCCAGTACCACAGTTGTTTTTGACACAGCTAAAAGGTCTTTACACTTTCATTAATATTAAGAGATTCTTGAGCTCTTGAACCCTATGTCATACTGTGAGGACTCTGCCTAGACACCTGTCTGAATCAAGACCACACTGAAGAAATATTGACCTCTCCTTTGTGTCCATGTCAGGTATCTCAGCAGTAGAACTTCAAAGGGCTTGTGAGACCTCTAATGGTGCACATGGTGCTATGTATTACAGAAATAACCAGAAATCAGACAAGAGAGATTGAAAATATATAGTTAGGAATGGTACGTTTGTGTATTTGTTGTAAAAAGTTATATGAGCTATGACTGTGCCCTTGTGTCTCCTTTGCCTTGATTTTTTACTGTGTGAACAACAAAAGATCCCAAAGGCCACAAATAACCTGGCTTTGTGCACCTGTTTTATGGAGAATCCTTTGAAATGGTGCAGTATATGATGTGCAGGCTGGTTTTGTGGGCTTGTAAGGACTTCTGTTATCTCTTTTGGGTCTCTCCTCACAGAAGGGTACTACCATACTGGTTGACAAGGAAAGCAGTTGAAACAAACTCCATGTACCTGTTCCACTTATTTTAGTATAGCAGAGGGTATGCTCCTATCTGTAATTCCAGGCTCTGCCTGGACCCTTGGTATCCGTCATTCGGTCTATTGATATCCTCCACAGAAAGACCTTATTGCTGATCATAGTGCTCTTTCTTTCTGAATATAAGAAAGTCATTAACTGGTTTCCCAAACAATGGAAAGAAGCTTCAAGGCAATGGCTGCCATTCATTATTGCCATCAGGAGTAGCCCAACTGGCCAAAAGAGAACTTTGGGAAGGTACATAGCTCCCCAGGTGCAGAGAGTATTTCAAGGCACCACATGAGCTCTGCTGCTTATTCACTTTGCCTAAGATTACGGGAGCAGTTTGGGACAAGATGGTGTCTGCAAACTTTTAAAAAGCAGGAGGAATCAAGATTTGGGCATGTGTGATTACAGTGGCTGTGACTCCTTGACTTCTTTGAATCGGGGATGTTGCATGGAGTAGTCATCAGACCCCACAGACAGTGGCTGTGAGGCAAGTTCTGATCAAGGAGAGTACAGACTGTCTTTGCACTGGCTCAGGAATCTTCAATTTTGCAAGATGGAAATATGAAAAATTGAATGGGAAGAAATCCAGATTTGAAGCTCTCAGGAGGGAATTGCAAAAGAACTGATCTGTTTTTAAAAGCCTTAAATCCCCTGAAGCTTCTGATTAATTTATTGAAAAAGTGTTCATAAAAGATGTAACTGAACCCGAATCTGTTGCTTTGGTAAAGAACGTATTCAGGTTGAAAAGCCCAGGGCTCTGCCCTGCCAGCACAGAGCGAGCATTTCAGCTGTCACACGAGTAGGCACCTGTCACTCCCATTAGGGCAGGAGCAGTGTGATTTCTGGCCTAATTTCTAGAGCAATGGTGATATTCAATGGAGATCTGGGTGCTGACACACTCTGCAAACCAGGACCCAAAACTACAAACGCTGCTTCTTTTTCTCTGCCTCTGTGAAAGCCTCAAGGAACTTGAAGTCATGCCAAAGTCTATCTCTGTTCCCCAGGCTTTTTTTGCATGGTGACGGGCTGATCCTCGCACATTTACATGATGGTCTGACCCACTTTGAACAAAGTTATATGCTGATCAGTGAAAACCAAAATACCCCTCCCTGGGTTTTGGATTATTATTCAAAAGGAAAGGAGTCCCAGAGCAGCATGCTATGTTCACTGCTTGCATGACAACACCTGTGTATAGCCAAGCTGTAGTAAAGCAGACATGGAGAAAAAGAAGGAGTCTGCCTTATGTTATAAAGACTTTCTCCAGGCATCCAACTTAGTACTGTCCAATACACCACTGTAGCAAGAGCTGTGAGATGTCAGTTCTACGCATGAAAAGGAAATTTACTCTTCAGATATAACTGCTTTAGCTGGGTGTCACGGCTGTGCAGCCCCAGTACACTTAAGACATTGATACCTTGGGTGGTCTAACAGCTCCTCCTGGCTTGTGACCTGCAGGGATGAGACAATGAGATAATGGAAAATGTGAGGTAACAAGTGAATCTTCGGTTAGGTGTTTGGCTGTCACAGGAGCTCTCCAGGACAAATCTAGACATTCCCCAGCTCATGTCCTGCAGTGTCTACTCCACTTTGTACACCTAAAGGGGTTAACTATCATCCTGAGTGCAGTATCCCAGAGACTCCTCTAGATGTTTCTGCTCCAGAAGTGAAGTTTTGCAACTGAAACTGCTCCTGCAGAAACTGTAAAGAGACATGCAGTCTAGATGGATTATGTGTGGGGCTGGTCACATAGGCCTGTGGCCAGCTTGGTTATAAGAACTGATCAGAACAGCAGTTTGGGTGCCTTTCTCAGTCCAGCTGAAGATGCTACACTAGAGACACCAAGTATTCTTGCAATGGAAACTACTGTCACTACTGGTCAGAAATCTGCTGTGGGACTGGGAGATTTTATTTCCTATGTAAGCATCATCATGTTCCAAGATTCCCCCAGATTATTGTTTTCTTTTAACAAAGACTGCCCTGAGCATCTGTGTGACACCTTGCCCCTTGTACTGTGGCATGTGGGAGGGGAGGGATGCCAGCATGAGCCTGGGGCCACTGATGATGAGAACTGCGCAGCCAAGCTTCCAACTGGCACTACAGCTGGTAGGATCTCCCCCTCATAACCAGTCTGCTCAGGGGTCATTTACCTTGTGGGCACCTGTTCTGCTTACTGACCGCTTTCCCCACTTTGCTTATGTGCAGGGGTTGATCCAAGCCTGAGAACCTAAAGCTGCTCACAGTCAAAGCAATTTCCCAGCTGGGGAACTAGTGACAGGAAATCAGTTTGCTTCAGAGCTGAGCTTCAGGCTTGGAGCAGCAGCAATGCTTGTGGAGGTGAGGGCTTTTTGGACACCTTTCTTCTCTCCTGCCGCACAACTATGATGCTGTGGTTGGTGTCAGGCTGTGCTACTGGGAGAAACTCGAGCTCCTTCTCATGGTAATCAGTAAATTCACCCTGGATATCCTAATAACAGAGTTAGAGGAAAATGGGTTTTACTTTCCATATAAAACAGAGATGAAATATCCGTGGAAAGCTTTGGGCATCTCAGTATAACTGAATACTAAGAACCTGAATACATTGACAATTTAGGAATTTTGATTTTTTTTACTCCTACATAAAAATAATTTTCTTATTAGGGAAATCAGATGCATTCCACAAACTTGTTCGTTCACACAAACCTACTCAGTTTCCTACTGAAAAAAGAACCTATTTTGATGGAGATATTTTTGCTACCCCTTCTATGTATGCTTTTGGAGGTTTAATGTTACTTGAGCAAATGAAACAATAAAACAAAACAAAAAAATTTAAGGTTTTTATCCATGGCATTCCCTCTCTGAAATTACAGTTCCATTTAATCAAAGGATATTCCACCTTCCTTATTACCCTACATGGTGAAAGGAACAGCTACATAAAGAAATCACATAATATGATGAGTGGCATTGCTGCAAACTACCAGACACAGTGTCCAGGTAACCCTGCCCACCCATTACAGCATGGTTCTGCACTAAAAATCTCTTTCAAGCGACCGAGTCCAAACATGCTGCTTGCACTGTGATATCTTGATGTCATGTGCTGCTCTTCATTCATACCAGTTCTGGTTTGGGATTTAATACCTGTTTATCAAGTCTGTAAAGATTAAAGTAAAATTTAATTGAGAAGAAGCATTTTATCTCTGAAATTTGATTTAACTGCAAAATGAATAGGGGTCAATAAATGTTTTTTGTGTTGGTTTTCTTTTTTTTTTTTTCCCCCTGGACAGTGCTTAATATAGATTTAAAAGCATTATTCATAAATTACTAGGCTCTTTAATGTTTCAGGCAGATGATTTTGTGATATATGTCATTGCTCTTGTGACTGTATTAATTGCAGGGACTATACAGCATTTAATACCGAACCAATACATGTGATGGACCTGTAGTTCACCAGATCCAGTGCAAGGCTCCTTTTGATTGCAGATTTAAAGCAATAGTAGAGGTACTGGATATAACATATATAAAAAGGAGAAGATCAACTCTGTCTGAAATGTCCAGTTCTTCAAGTATTTCCCCCACTTTTCCTCCCAAGGACTTTTTGTCTCAAAGGCTCCCTCAGACATATTTCCTGACATTCAGAGATCTTTGGAGAAACAGATACTTGTTGCCTTTATGGGACCCAGTCATAAATATAATAATAGATGCACGGTGACAATTGCAATGTGCTAAAATACTATCAAATATTTGGGAAAGCTGTCTCTATTGGTGCCTTAACTAAACCAGCACCCCTTACTGACAGCAGAAAACCCCAGAGAAGATAACAGCAAATAAAATTTACTTTTGTGAGATTGTCCCAAACTAGTTTGACTTGCTAAAGGTACCATATTACTTTTGAAACAACCCATTCTGTGTAGGTTACAGCTTTTGTAAATGAAGAATATCATGAAAGGTTAACAGGATTAGAGCAAATACTTCTGTCAGTCAATAAAATGGATGTAGGGGGGGCCAGTCCATGGACAAAACCCTTGAAAATATGCATAAATTTAAGTCTGGGTATATTTTTGCAATTGCCAATATGGACAGAGTAGAATAATTGAAAAAATATTCATAAATAAAATACATGTTTTGCCAAATAAAAGTTGGAAATCCATAAGCAACCTCCTAAATTTCTTTTTGGGTCATTCTGCCCAGGTTCAGTGTCCCCAACCACATCCTTTTAGGTTGCTGCATATCTGCCCCATACTTTGGTTAATAAGGTTGGTTAAGAAAGATCTCCCTTATACATTTACATTTGTGTGTCACTGTAAACTCTGCAGCAAGTGTTGCTCCTGAGAAATGGAATTGTGGAAGCTGTGGTACCATCCTGAATGAACACAGATGCATGGGGTTGAACAGTAGAGCGGGTAAGAGATGCACAGGCAACCTCCTTGTCCTCTCTCTCTGATAATTACAAACTTAGCCTTTATCAGCTCTGTATCTTACTGGGTGTTCATTTTGTGTCTAAATGTGGCAGGTCTTTAAGGTGCCAAGATGTAAATAGGTTGAAATGGCACTTCTTCCTCCTGCTGTGTTTTTGAGCCCAAGTATGATGGTTAACATGCCTCCTGCTGCAGTCAGGGCTGCCAGCATGTGTGAGTGTGACCTGAGCACACCCACCCATCAGGTCTCTCAGGCGATTTTGTACAGAGACACCAAGAATTCGAATCCCAAATGGCCCTAAGGAAGCGACGTGCTTGACACGCAGCATCACAGCTTTAGCGCTTGAGTCTAGGCAGGCAAAACAGGGCTGGGGGGTTTCTTAGCTGAAATAACATGTCAACAGCCTGACTGCATCTTTGGCTCTTGTTCCACGTGCCCAGAAATGAGGAGTTTTCAATATGTTTGCAAGAGGGTAGGATTTAGCCTTATGCCTGGTCCCCTCTGGCAATACTTCCTGGCCAAGCTGTGGTTACCGGCAAACATCAGTGACAACAGCTTCTTGTCATTGATACATGGGTAATGTCTTGTATGTTCAGGTTGTCACAGCTGTGCAGATCTTTTATGTTTTATACTTAAAGATGTCAGAATGAACCACTTCTGCATGAAATTTCACTTCAAAGAATTGCTAAGATTTGAAGTTAAAATGACCAAGTAATATTTTTAATAGTTATTAATTCATATGAATGAAATCAATAAATAGCATTGCAAAACCAAATATGTTAATAATAAATTGATTTTTGTTGTAGTTTCTGCAAAGAGTAAGTACTTATTTGATTGCAACACTGCTGCTGTGACATAGGCAAATATTTATAGCCTCATTTATAATGTGCAACATGTAGTGCAGAGATGATGTGTTCTTCACCAAGGTCAAGGAATCAGTAGGGAAGGAGGAAGTTGCCTGTAGGACCAGACATCCTGACACCCATATGAGAGCACTTGTGACTTCCCTGTGGTTTGGTCACTTTGGTGATTTAAGAACGAGATTTTCAAGACTCCTCAAGACGTTAGTTGTAACTAGAGCTATGCCTCCCAGTTCCTTTTGTCCACTTAGGAAGCCTAAGGTGCTTTAATTTTATTGGCATTGCGGTATCTCCAGCTATAGGCTGGGGGGAAATATGTGAAAAAAATCCCCAAACAAGTCACCAAATAAAACCCAGAAAAAAAAAAATCCTGCTTCCAGCAGAAGCACAGAGCTAATCCTCAGAGTGTGTATTTGTCCTGGCCAGTTTTAAATAGGCAGAACTGTGAGGGCTTACACATCTTTTAAAAATATTTCACAACCTTTGCTGATTTCTAATGGGAATGAATTAGTGCCTTATTTATTTATTTTCTAGGGGCTCTGCCTTAGCATCAGGATTGTTGGAGACTAGGTGAAGCTGAAATCATGTAGCTGTGCATGGGGAGAGGAGCAGCCTGCGGAGCTGCGCATGCCTGGATGGAGTTCACAGAGCATAAGCCAATTTTTGCGCCCACAGAGCAGTTCATTTCTTGGCAGCTGAATCAGAATAAAGCTCCAAAGCTACAGCAGCCCACAACCTGCTGTGACTTGGTGACCACAGAACCTAATTTGTGCTGGATAAAGCCCTAAAGAGATTAACTGACTCATAACATATGCTACTTTACCTTCTACAAATGAACCTCAGAGACAGTGCCATGTTTCTGATCCCTCTCTAAATTTTGCAAGCACTCCACCACTTAGTCACAGATATGGGGGAACCTGAAGAAAAAAAAAAATCTCACCCCCTTTAGTTTATCATTCCTACATTTTTTGCAAACACTTCAAAAAACTCAATGCATTTTCCTGCCAGGAATGTGACATTTTACATTAAGGAATCTATAAAAAATGCAGACATTCATTTTAGGGAACCTCTGAGAAAAAACAGTGCAGGTGTGTTACCTGCGGCACAGTCATGTAGGAGACGCTGGTGCATCCAAAGTGGAGTTTAGCAAGGGATGGGCCACATAAACAGCTATAAAAATCACTGCATCTCTTCAGTCTCCCCAGGAACATGAAGAGTACATTGGAAAGGGTAGGCAGCTTCAAAAAGGGGCCATCAGGAGCAGGAGTGTCAGCCAACAGGGTCAGGATGTTTTGAAAACACTATGATGAGTGTCTGAGCTGTGAGGCAGATGGCACTTAGTGGTTTAGTGGTTCCTGACTCCATAATATGGAGCTGGGCAAAAGATATTCTTCCCTGGTAGCACATATGGGACAGTATTACGTGAAGGAGGAGGTGCTGATATTGCGCTGATCTCATTCCAACATGGAATTTAAATGTGGGTCCAGGGAAAGGCAGTATATATAATGCATGCAAGACAGTGATGCTCCATTAATTTCCATGTCATGAAACTCTGCCTTCCCAAAGGATTCAGAGAAAGGCAGCCAGGATGGTCTCAGGTACAGGTCATCTTCCACAAAAGCAATGGCCTGACATCATTGGTCTTCTGTTTCATAAATCTTTTTGAAAACCCAATGCTGTTCTACACTGCTGAAGTGAAAGACATTTATTATCAGTGATTTCAAATACAGCTAACTTGATTAAATTCAAGGCATTACATCCAAACAAGATAAAAACAAATATCAGCAAAAGCACCCATTATAAATAAGCTAATAAATACTGAATCAGATGAATGATGTTGCTGATTAACACCTTTACATTTTTAGCCTACTTCACTGTCATAACTTAAAGCCAAATATATCTGCAGACTTCAGGAGCAGCATCCAGATGAGGCTTAAATAGGAACTATTCCAAATTAAATGACATGTTAGAAAAGAATTTGACTCTTCTAAGGTAATACAGACTTCATACACTAAAACTCTATGTGTCTGCTCAGAAGTGGAAACTTTATGGATTTAAAGTTACCAGTTAGAATCCTTCCTGGTGTCCTTTTTTCATGAGATTTTCCAAAGGTCCTTAAAAATCAGGCATCCAAATCCAAGGGGGAGCTGAAAACCTAACTGCTTTACTGCCTTTTGAAAAGCAGTCTTATACTGCTGTTCTCAGTGGATATATGTCAAGGAACAGAATTATTGCAGCTTACCTTCTAGGCATACGCTCCAAAGACCAAGCAAAGTGTGTCAGCTGCCATGATGCAATTGCACTCACTTTGCTGTTCTGATCACGGTCGGTGGCTGTGGGTGAGCTGATGAGCAGGACCTTGTGCCGCAGTAGGTCAGTTGCCAGCATTGGCTGAAGACAGTCCAAAGTCCAGCTTAGTGAAGTTCCCAGTATCAACGCATGCAGGGGACCAAATTCTACACTGCACCCTGCCAGTGTGCCTTCAGGCTGATCCAAACCCACAGTTAGTGTTCTCTCATAGATCAAACTTGGTTTTCAGCTCAAAGAGCCTGCACAGGCTGCACATTTTTATGCTTACAAAACTGTTTGAGTTTTGTGTCTGGAATCCTCTTATTCATTGATCTCCTAAAATAGGTAGTGGGCTAGGCAGGTCAAACACTTACTTTGGCTGATTGACTGGAGATCTTCCTTTCCCTTTTCTTGCCAGTCTTGTCCTAGCAATGAAGTTAGGTCTTACAGCCACCAGAAAAAGAAAGCTCAGAAGGTGACAAGCTGGTAAGATGTGAAAAACAGAGTTATTTCTGCAAGGGAAGCAATCTCAGAAGTGAATCAAGCTTAGAAGTTTCACCACCTGAGCATAGACCCTGAGCTCCCCAGCCTGTTAAATGCATGTAATGGGTCTAGGCCCAGGTGAGCAAGTCAGTTCCTTAAAGACCATAAAATTGGCGTAGGCCAATTGGACTCAGTGGAACTATGCAGCCAAGGACCCTTATTTAGCTCGAGGGGACCAGTATGATTTTAATCTAGGAGGATTTAAGTGTTACAACTTCTCCAGTAAAAACTTGTGGGGAAAAAAAGAAAAAGATAAAAAAATGAAAGTAATGCAGAAAGGGAAAGAGATTGTAAATATCATTGGCAGCAAGCAGACTTGAAGCAGCTGTCTCTGGCAGACGTGTTTCTTTCTGATCAAACAGAGCTGTGGATGTTTGGAAAAAACCCACATTTACTATATATTTAACTACAAGCTTTCCGTTTGTTTGGAGGCAATCAGGGATTTATGCTCAAACAAGAACTTTTCTCACCCAGGTTTTGTTCAGAGAGCACTGTTTTCCTGCTGCACTGGTGCATGAGTGCCAGGATGCCATATGGAGCATATGCAACCTGCAGTGGGAGGAGGGCTCCTGATCTCACGGCTGTTGGTCACACAGTCCCAGAGGTAAATGGAGATGTTTTCAGGAGGTGCCTTTCTCCAGGAGCCTAAAAGCTTTCATTAGCAGGGGGAAAAGGCGAATATGACCTTGTGCTTTGGGTATGGTGGTTGTTATTACCACTGCTAACTCCTCAGAACTCCTGTGCACAGCATTTCTCCACTGTCCTACCTCTACTCAGAGGGATGGTAGTTGGTCTGGGTGCTTGGAGTCCATCCTCCATCGTCTGAAGAGATCCACTGTCCTCCTTAAAAAGAACACTTAAAGCCTGTAATTTTTGCCTTACCAGCTCTGTCACATTTCCTCCCTATTCAATTTCTTTTCTTTTCATTTCTTCCCTGTGTAAACACTTATTTTTGGTTTTGTGCACATGTACTCCAGCATTTTAATTCTAGTGTTTAAAGCCTTAAATAATACAGTAGTGTTACTGTCTACTTGCAGGGCTGTTTGTGGGCTCTTGTCACATCATGGCTATTAAGATCAATTGCAAGGAGAATGTAAGATGATAGAACGTAATTACCTGTGTTGGAGACTTTCCCAGACTGCCAACACCTACACTTACTTAAAAAAAACCAAAGAAAAAACCCTGAAGAGAATATCTTTGGAAAGTCTAAGTGTCACCAGACAAGATACCTTGGATTGGACAGTGCTCTTTGCTAGTGCTCTTGAGGCAGGTCTTGAACTTGCGTTAGGACTTCTACTGGCAAGCCATGAGGCTGCTTCCAAGATGTTCCTGATAGGCCCAGGTCTCACTGGAAGGAGGTTGTGTGCACCACAGATAACAGTTTTCTGTGGGATCTCACGGTGAGATGAGCAGAAAATTGTGAATCTTTGTGACAGTTAAGTGGGGAAAAGGGGTCTGCTCATTAAGAAAACCAGTGCTAGTAGAGGTAGGGGTGGTTCAGGAGTGGCTCAAAGGGATTAACGCAAACAAATCCATGGGCCCGGATGGGATACATCCACGTGTGCTGAGGGAGCTGGCGGAAGTGATTGCGGAGCCGCTTGCTATCCTCTTCGACAGCTCTTGGAGAACAGGAGAAGTTCCTGAGGATTGGAGGATAGCCAATATCACTCCAGTCTTCAAAAAGGGCAAGAAGGAGGACCCTAACAATTATAGGCCAGTCAGCCTCACTTCTGTCCCTGGAAAGGAGATGGAACAGCTTGTTCTGGATGCCATCACCAAGCAACTGGAAGAGAAGAAGGTCATGAGTAGTAGTCAGCATGGATTCACCAAGGGGAGATCGTGCTTGACCAATCTCATAGCCTTCTATGATCTCATCACCGGCTGGGTGGATGGAGGGAGAGCAGTGGATGTCATCTACCTTGACTTCAGCAAGGCTTTCGATACTGTCTCCCATGACATCCTGATAGAAAAGCTGAGAGATCATGGGATAGATGAGTAGACAGTGAGGTGGGTTGAGAACTGGCTGTCGGACCGGGCTCAGAGGGTCGTGATCAGTGGAACAAAATCTGAATGGAGGCCTGTGACTAGCGGTGTTCCCCAGGGCTCGGTGTTGGGCCCAGTCCTGTTTAGTATCTTCATCAACGACCTTGATGAGGGAATAGCATCCACCCTCAGCAAGTATGCCAATGATACAAAGCTGGGAGGGGTGGCTGACACGCAGGAACACTGCGCTGCCATCCAGCGAGACCTGGACAGGCTGGAAAGCTGGGCAGGGAGAAACCAGATGAGGTTTAATAAAAGCAACTGTAAAGTCTTGCACCTGGGGAGGAATAACCGTCAGTATCAGTACAGGCTGGGGGATGACCTGCTGGAGAAGAGCTCTGTGGAGAAGGACCTGGGGGTCCTGGTTGATGACAGGTTGGCCATGAGCCAGCAGTGTGCCCTGGTGGCTAAGAGGGCCAATGGGATCCTGGGATGCATCAGGAAGAGTGTGGCCAGCAGGTCGAAGGAGGTGATCCTCCCCCTCTACTCTGCCCTGGTCAGGTCCCACCTGGAGTATTGTGTCCAGTTCTGGGCTCCCTGGTATAAAAAGGACAGGGATCTCCTGGAGAGAGTCCAGAGAAGGGCTACGAAGATGATTAAGGGCCTGGAACATCTCCCCTATGAGGAAAGGCTGAGTGAGCTGGGGCTGTTCAGCCTGGAGAAAAGAAGACTGAGGGGGGACCTAATTAATGTTTATAAATATCTTAAGTATGGGATGCAGGGGGAATTGGCCAACCCCTTTTCAGTAGTCTGTGGAGATAGGACAAGGGGCAATGGCTGCAAATTGAAGCACAGGAAGTTCCGCACCAACATGCGGAAGAACTTTTACACAGTGAGGGTGACAGAGCCCTGGGACAGGCTGCCCAGGGAGGTGGTGGAGTCTCCTTCTCTGGAGATATTCAAGACTCGTCTGGACGCCTATCTGTGCAATATGAGCTAGGGAGCTGCTTTGGCAGGGGGGTTGGACCCGATGATCTCTGGAGGTCCCTTCCAACCCCTACAATTCTCTGATTCTGTGATTGTGCACACCTGTTTTGGGCACAGACACTTTAGTAGGGTCTGTAGCAACAGGACAAGGGCTAATGGCTTTAATCCAGGAGGTGGTAGATTCAGGCTAGATAGAAGGAAGAAATGTTTTACAGTGAGGCTGGTGAAACACTGGAACAAGTTGCCCAGAGAGGTGCTGGATGCCCCATCCCTGGAAACTGTCGAAGTCAGGCTGGATGGGGCTCTGAGAAACCTGATCTAGTGAAAGATGTTCTGCCCATGGCAAGGGATTGGATAGATGACCTTTAAAAGTGCTTTCCAACCCAAACCATTCTGTGATTCTAAAAGTAGTGGAAGGTGTTTCCTTCCCAAAACTTCACTGATCTGTGTTAGGGTATAGCTCCATGAAAGAGCACAGGGAACAGGCAACCAGGCACAGGGAAATGAAAACATCCTTTATGCTGATTTTGCCTTATGAGGAAAACTCAGCATGAAATTATGCCCTTAGATACCATAATGTGGAGCTGCACTGTCAGTGTCCTGAGCAGCACCTCAAGAGCCAGATTTTCAAAAAGGACTGAAACAAACTCACTCTTGTTTTTAAATTGCACATCAGAAAGACTGCTTCTCCAAATGACTACCCACACCAGAAAATTGTGTTCCTATTAAAAAAGTTCACATCTTTTTGTTCTTATTCAAAGAAATACACGCATATGGGCCTGCTATTCATGTGTGTAGGCACTATGATAAATCCCCAGATGAAAGTAACAGTTCAGAATTTGCTAAAACACTGTGGAAGTATGGAACACTTTCAAAAGTGTGGATTTGTTTTCCACCTTTTTTCCCCAATAATATTGGACTCGGCAGTAGGGGCTCATAACAGAGCCACAGTAGTACTGTAAAGTGTAGAATTTACAAGCCAGATCTGTAGAACATAAATTTTCCAACAAGGGCTGTAATTATATAAAATGCTATATTAATCCAACAATTTGAAGAGATCTATTTTTAGGGCAAAAGTTTTCCAGCTATTTTTCAGTCTTTGGCTGGGAATTAAAAACCCTGCAGGACTGAGGTACTCAACAGCATGTTAGAGCTAGACATGAATTCCTCTCAGACCCTGGGAAGGGCCTCCGTTAACTGCACTGGTCAGTTCCAGGGTGTCTTTGGTATCAGCACTGATAGTCCAGGTCAGGGTGAGTAAAAAAGAAAGGAACTAACAGAGGAAACCAGGGGTTCATAGGAAGAGGGAACCTGACAGAAGTATTTTCATGTCATAAATGCTCTGAAGTGCTATCAAGACTGCCACAAGACTTCACCTAAATAGCTGCTGGTTGTCTACCTTGAACAGATATTCAGCCTTAAAATCAAGTCATAGAATCACAGAGTCATAGAATCATTAAGGTTGGAAAAGACACCTAAGATCATTAAGTCCTACTGCCAACTCAACACCACTATGCCCACCAAACCATGTAAGTCTACACGTTTTTTGAACATCTCCAGGGATGGTGACTCCACCACTTCCCTGGGCAGCCCATTCATACATTTAGGTCATCTCCAAGGAAATATAAGTCTTAGTTCCTTTTGAGTCCATCTGAGTGGATTCAGCTCCTCATAAAATATTGTTCTTTTGTATCCATGTACTAGTTCTGGGCCAACTTCACAGGGAGCAAACAGGTTTTACAGTTCTTCTCTCACCCCAAGATCATAAATGCCAGTTGTGAATATGAACTTTTTGCTAGTGAAATAATCTGGAAATAACCTCAGAACTGTATTTTTTATATATATCCTCATACAGGCCACACTCTATAAAACTGACAGTGTAGTTTCTCAGACTGTCCTGTCTTTACATCCATATATAAGCTGATTAACGTCTGCAGTTAATTTCTCTCAATGGTTTCCCTTTCTCCCTTTGCTGCCTTTTGTTTTTACTACATCTCATTCCATAACTTTTGAAATTAGACCTACAACCCGTAGGGAGGTCCAGAGAAGCGGAGTACTAGGCTAGTCCATGGTTTGCCCAGCTTCTCTAAGTTGCACTGGAGCCAAATGCCCATAGAAGGCTGTGATCATGGCCAACAATATATAGGGGAAAAAAAGAAAAGAAAAAAATAAAAAGAGGATGTAATCTACATCTACCTGGACTTGTGCAAGGCCTTTGACATGGTCTCCCACCACATCCTTATCTCTAAATTGGAGAGATGTGGATTTGATGGGTGGACCAACCAGTGGATAAGAAACTGTTTGAAAGGACGCAGATAAAAGGTCAATGGATCTGTGTCCAGGTGGAGGCCAGTAACAAGCAGTAACCCCTAGGGGTCTGTCGTGGGACCGGTTCTCTTTAGCGTCTTTATCAATGACATCAATGATGGAATTGAGTGCACCCTCAGCAAGTTTGCAGATGACACCAAGCTGAGTGGTGCAGTTGACACAACAGAAGGAAAGGAAGCCACCCAGAGGGATCTTGACAGGCTGGAGAGATGGGCCCGGGTGAACCTAATGAGATTCAGCACTGCCAAGTGTCAGGTGTTGCACTTGGGCTGGAGGAATCCCAGACATAGATACAGACTGGGAGAAGAGCTTCTTGAGAGTAGCCCTGCTGAGAAGGACCTGGGTGTCATGGTGGAGAAGAAACTTAACATGAGCCAGCAGTGTGCTCTTGCAGCTCGCAAGGCCAATGGTATCCTGGGCTCCATCAGAAGAGGGGTGGCCAGCAGGGACAGGGAGGTGATTGTCCCTCTCTACTCTGCCCTCATGAGGCTCCATCTGGAGTACTGTGCCCATACCTGGGGGTCCCAATACAAGAAAGATGTGGAACTGTTGGAGAGGGTTCAGAGGAGGCCACAAAGATGATCAGAGGGCTGGAGCACATGCCCTGTGAAGAGAGGCTGAGGGAGCTGGGCTTTTTCAGCCTGGAGAAGAGAAGGGTGGGGGCGGACCTCATTGCAGCCTTCCAGTCCCTGAAGGGAGCAGAGAAACAGGAGGGGAATCAACTTTTTAAAAGGGTAGACAATGGCAGGACAAGGGAGAATGGATTGAAGCTAAAGGAGGGAAGGTTTAGATTAGATATTAGGAGGAAGTTTTTTACAGAGAGAGTGGTGAGGTGCTGGAACGGACTGCCCAGAGAGGTGGTGGGTGCCCCATCCCTGGAGGTGTTCAAGGCCAGGTTGGATGGGGCCCTGGGCAACCCTGTGTAGATCCAGGCCTGGAGGTTGTATCCCCTGTGGCAGGGGATTTGGAACTCTATGATCCTTGGGATCTCTTCCAATCCAAAGCATTCTATGATTCTATGATTTTATGATTCTGTGTAAGTAATCAATTTAACTTCTGTAAGATGCCTTCAGCTCTTTGTTTCCTCAAAGCAGGAAGTGCAGGATTGTCCTATCTCAAAGAAAGGTCATGGCAATAAATACATTAAAGAGTAAGATGTGGATAAGTAGCACAACAGAAAACACTTCATACTCACACACATGATTGCAGATACACTTACAGGATGCAGACACACAGACAGTAGTAAGTAAAAAAGGTTTATTCTTAAAAATATTTCCAAGTCTACTTGATGAGATTTGGAAGTGACTGCTCTGTGGTTTGAAACAGTCTCCAATCATCTCCCATTGGTTCTTTGCAGTAGACAAATGTCTAGTTGAATCTTGCCACTGAACTTTCAAAGGATATTAAAATCTCTTTGTGTTCTTTTTCATAAATGTAATCTACCATTTGCCATTAGCACATTTATGATACTAAAAATCACTATTGGGTGCTTTCCCCTTAGAAGCTCTGTGTTTTTCCTCCATAGATACTGTTTCCAAAGCTCATATTTGTCACTCCAGCAAAGCAGAACTGAATGAGCTATTTAGCCATATAATAAAGTAACAATGAGTGAAGCAAGAGGACCAATTGAATTGCTGCTATTATTTCAACAAAATCCTTTCAGCAATTGCCTCTCTCTTCATAGAGACCTTCATGGCATTATTTCACTAAATGACACCATGAATGTAATTACTTTGATTCAGAGTGTTAGAATCACATAGGTAACAAATTACACTGCCCCCTGATGAGTAATAATTCAATTATTCAGTGCCCTTATAACAGTTTGAAACAGCCTATTCTCATTTCACAAACATCATATTTACTGCTGGAAATAAACCATTTCTGCAAAGTGAAATATTAGATCTATATATCTTAGCACATGTAAGCTCCCAAAAGGATCACCACATAACTGCATACCTTTGGTGTTTTTAATATTAAAGGGACTGCAGCAATGCTGAGCCTCTTGGGTTACTCCATCTCGGTTGGTATGTACATATGTTTTGCCTATTATTTACTACCTGGTGAATCAAGACTTTATTTTAAATATCTAACAGCAATTGTGCACATAGTGAGGTTTGATCTCAGTGGCACCAATGCTATTGGAACTCATCCTGAACTGGAAGCACAATATCGATGTGTGTCCAAAGAAACATTCCTTGGACATGACTTGTCTCCTGTGCTCCAGCACAAATGAAGCATACAACACAGCTGAAGCCAAGACAGTATAAAACGGGGGTGAAGAGGGGAAGAAACAACATTGCTTGCTGAAAGGTCAATTCAAAGTTAGATTTTTGGAGTAAAACGTGCAAAGCCCAGTGAGATTTTCAAATGCATTAAATGCCAAACTCCTAGTCATGCAATCTTCAAATTATATCTAGACATCTAAGAACTTGTGAAAATCCCTCAGATGGATCTCTATCTTCACCTTTAAGTGCCTAAATATGTTTAAAAACATAAGGTGTGCTGTGGTTTGTTTATACAAACTGTATTCTGCTCAGAAGTGCAGCATTCCTCCAGGCTGACTGCAGGAGGCATTAGTGAGGGATTTCCAGACCATAATTGCTGAGTTCGGTCCTAAATAAAAGCAGCCGCAGCTGCTGCAACAATCTTCTCCCCCCGCCATCCTTCACCCTCCCCCTCTTTTTTTTTAATCTAATACTTGGCAGCTTGGGGTTTTTCTCCTGGATGTGGCAGATACAGATTCCATTTCTGAATTTGCCTAAAGACGTCCAAACTTCTACTTCCTTGGGGAGAACATTGACACCCTGCTTATCAGCGATTTGATTGAGCAGCTTTCAGTCTTTCCTGTGGAAGCTGTGCCATTATACTTGAAGTATTTAAAGATGTGTTAATCTCATAAGAGCAAGACGTGCTCCACAAGTTCTCAGCTGAGAGGCAGAGTACACCGCTGAGAGTAGAGGGGGCAGAGGGCTGTCTGTCAGTCATTTCTATTAAATTATCGTTACAGCAAGGAGGTGATTTTCCTCTCAGGTGAGGACTCAGTCCCTAGACAATTGAATCATTCTGTCTCTGTCAAAGAATTTCCTCAACCAGAACTAAAGTCTGGTATTGTAGTATATTTTTCCCAGCTTCGTTTAAAAGCAACGGTCATTTAGATGGTTTTGTAAAAGTCAGTGTCACAAGGTGGACATAAAAATATCACTTTATGACTTGCAATAACTGAATTCCACTAAGGAAATGTACCAAAAAACTTTGCAATAAATGGCCACAAAGTTATAAGATGAGGGATGAATCCCTCAAGGGAAAATGAGAAAAATGAAAACAGATGAAGAAGAAAATTAAGCTGATTATCTACCAAGACTCAGTGCTGCTCACCAGTATTCAGACACACATCTCCATAAGTCTAAAGAAATCTGCCAGATCGTGAGCATGCATAAGCGCCATGGATTACTGTGCACATATAGAAATACAAAACCACATGCAAGGAAGAGTAATCAAAGACCAAAACTTTTTAATGTCTTTTTCAGAGAAAGAAAGTTTCTGGTGACCTCAAGTTTCCCATGGTAATGCCGATCATCTCTAAATGTAGCCATGTACTCTAATACTTATAAGTCTGACAAGCCTTTTTTATGTGATAAGTTCCAGGCAGAGATCTCAGTAAAAGTTTAGCCTCAAACAAATTTTAGTTACCCTGATAATACAACTAGGAAGTTCACAAGTTCTGTTCACAGTTTAAAATAAGCCAACTGAATAATGAGGACTTCAAAAGAACTGCTCATTGCAGTTAGCAGTGTGGAGGAGAATGGAAAACTTAGTCTGAACAGAGCAGCACTTCAGTAGTACTTCACATCCTTAAAGCCAAGTATGTTGTATGTCTTTGCAGGATTAAGAGCTAAACTTTTAATATGATCAACCATGCTGAGATCTCTATCTATCATAGAGATGTTCAAGTAGCACTCCTCTGCTTAGAGAGGAAGAAACTCAGTCATGCCTGTATAAGTAAGTCCAAGTTTTAATCATTAAAGTAAATAGCAAACCTCTGAGTTAGTGAGGCTGTGAATTGACCCACCTATGCCACAAGCCCAAGCACTGCTGACTTTTCCCCACCATGTGACGAGACAGTTATTTCAGGTCTCAGAAGCATAAAATGACTCAAATGATCATTTAATTTGATCGGAAGTCAGAAAAGTCAAGATTACCTTGTCTGCTGTTGTCTGTCCTGTCCTGATTGCAACTTAAGGATCTACCTGTACAACCCTGAGGTGCATTTGAAGTCAAATTCAATCCCAAAACCTCCTACTATGTTGCCACTCATTTCTCAATGTGAGTAACCCAAGCAGCTGTCTTGGTTTTTTAACTTGATGTACCACAGAGAGTTACAGAGCTGCTTGGCGTCTCTGCCATGCTTAAGCTTGGCTGTGATCCTGAAAGCACTCTTCTGCCTGCCTCCCTTAAGGGATTTTCTTAGGAACAGAGTGAGCCTGGCACACTTCTGAAAGACTAGTCTCCATTCCAAGAGGAATAATATTTGCTGCTGTCCTCTAAAACTTGGTTGAAAAAGAGTTTTTGCTTCCTCTTAACATTATTTGGAAGCAGAAGACCGTTATCCTTTTGACAGACATTGGCTCCCCACTTGCCAACACTCAGAGAAAGTCTTCACCTACCCATGTGCACGTAGAAGTTGAGGGGAAATCAGAAGGAGAAATTCAATCCATCCTCTCGGTGCTCTTCAGAGACAGTTCAAGATTCATTGCCTTGGTGCTGCAAAGGAATATGGACATGGCTGTGTAGTTTATTGAGCAGGACAGTTGTTTGGGGTAGGTGAGATAAAGGATCTCTCCCATAATTATTCTAATGTTTTCTCAAAGAATTGTTTAATGTTAAATTCCACTCCAGGTCAGAACAGTCATTGACTAAGTACATTTTTGCAGCTCATGCTAAATACAGTCTGTTTCCAGCCTTGTTTTGGCTAGATGGAGACATTTATGAACAATAATAGATATGAAAAGAGAGTTTTGTGGGAAGGAATTGCCACGCTGAATACTTTATGCTAGGTGAGAATGCCTGCTACAAATTCTGCAAGGCTTGCCAGGAGGCCTTTGACAGTCTTCCTACCAGCTTTTCCCCCTGATCAAATAAAATCACCTGCTGCCTGGTATGATGCTGATGACCTAAATTCCAGTTCTAGTGAGAGCTGCTGAAACTGAGGGAAATAGATTGAAGGCTGAGAACTAGGTGTTTACAGAAAAGCCATCGCCTGGCAGCACACTGTACACTTTATGTATTTCTTTTTACTATGAAAACTTGGCATTCAGCAGGGGTACCCAAAGAGCTTTATGTTTTATGGGAAATCAGGTGAGGGTTGCTCATCCATATTCCAAGCAAAAAACCAAAATGTCAATAAAGAAGGTTGTTATATAACAAAATAAAAATAAATTCTGCTAGATCCTTTCAAAACAGAAATCTCAGCTTTTCTTGCCCATTATGCAGGTTAAGTATGTTTCAGATCAATATTTTATATGTGGTGTAATAGCCCTCTTTTTTCTTTAAACAGAGTTGATTTGAGGAAGGGAAGGCAAAAAGATTTTATTTCTGTCTAACTGGTATTGATTTCATAACTGCTGAATTTATAGCAAAAGAGACTCCGGTGAAGGAATAAATTTTTATTTCACGTGACATATTCCCTAAGGAGAACACAGCAAAAAGAGGGCAAAGAAGGATTTGGGGAAGCTCATTAACACAGATCATAAAAATCAAAGAAATCACAGGGAGAGAATTCAGGAAGACTGGCACGGCCACTCCAGAGGAAGGATCAGCCATATCTATGTCTGTCCTGAAAGATGATTCTCTTAGCTGCTCTTAAAAATCTCTCATGACAGAAAGACTAAAATCTCCCTAGATGATCTGTCCTCATGCTTAAATAGCTTTATAATTAGAAAGCTTTCACCAAAGTCTAACTTAAATTTCTGTGGTTTTAATTCTTCAAGCTGTCTTCTCTTGTTTCCCAGAGTGGGTTACAAATCCTCCTGGTTTGCTGTTGAATGCTATTGTCTTTATTCTCCTTCTTTCCTTTGTTAAGACAAGAATGGTGTTGTTCAGTGCTCAGTGCCACCTTACCCTCTGTCCACTTTCACACCATAAATTCCTTGTTGCTGCAATAAACTGTAGAAGATAATTCCTTCAGATTCTGGTCTCCAGTTTATTTCAAGAACTGGATAGTCAATGTTCTGCTGTATTCCTCTTTCAGCAGGTATCTGAATAGCTGGCATCTCCATTACTCCCAGATTCTCATGATTCTTCTGGTTATTACAGTAAACCTTTCTTCCTGATCTTTCTGGCTTGGTAGTCTAAGGTAGAGTGAAAGAGAAACTGAGGGATACATTCATATCATTAAACTCCTCTTGTCATCACAATTCAGACACTTTCAGTCAGTCTAGTATTTCTATCTGCTGAGTCTGGAACAAGTATGTATTTATATTATATATATATATATATATAAAATATATATCTCCTGTAAAAGGCAAAACTCTTCAGATTTTCCTGGTCTATTACCCTTGTGATGTAATTTTCCATATTAATATTCTAGCTATGCCACTTATCCCACTATTTATAGCAGTTAACTAGTAGTTTTTATTATGCACTATACTTTTAGTCCATGCTGTTTATTCACAATATCTCTTGCTTTGGAACATAGACATGAAAATACAGGCTTCAGAGACATAATTTTGAATCACTATAGTGCTGTTGGCAGTGGGCTCATAATTTAACTCTGTCCTCTTATCAAATATGTATCAGTGTCTCCTGGTACAATGTAAGGACTTTGGAGACTAGTGAAAAGTCGGTAGGTGCATATCACCTTTTTCAGTGCCTATGCAAAAAAGGCTATAGGACCATACTTATATATTATAATGGAAATAATAAAAACAATAATTTATAATGTAATAAAATTTATCATTTACTAAATAAAACGATAAGTTAAAATGTAGTTTTACTTGCTTATAGTTTAGACTTGCTTAAAAATTTTTCTTTGGAGAGTATGTATCTTCAGCTCTAAGCCAATGTTCCATAAAGATGCGATGGATCTAAGCTCTTATACAATGATTCTTGAGCACATACTGATACAGAAGATGCATTGACTTTATCAAGTACAAGAAATACTATCAGTTCTTGGAATAGGTGAGGTTAGGTGGGTTGGATTCCTCCCTAATGTGCACAGTATTTGAAAACATATATGCTACGAATCTGCAGGCTCTTTGGATTTCAATGGGATTATGGCAAGTAAGTTACCCTGAATATCCCATTCTTAGAATATAAGTAGTATAAAGTGAATATCCCATTCTTGGAATATAAGTAGTATAAAGTATAAGATACGTTATAAAAAGCTGCTAATATTGTCACAATATATGCAAGGTCCAGAATCACCTTCTTTCCCTCAGCACTAAGTGTGACCGACAAGTTTTTATTGTTTGAAGATCAACATTTTAATCTTAAAACTTTCTACAATATTATTTCCTTTTGTTTTCAAATGCACAGTTCTTGGCAAGGAAGAGATATTATCAGACAAGGTCATGTCCCACAGAATATCTGACACTCTACAGTACTTCCATGGCCACCAATACAACTGTCAACAAAGAGAAGGGGAACCTTACTCAAAGAAAGTTGCCTTGCCTCAAGCAAGGGAGATATTTTGGGGTACTTTCCTGTTTCCATAGCTGTGCATTATTATATAATTTCAGAGTCTGATAAAAAGCTTGCTAAAACAGAGTCTGAGGACTGCAGGTCACTTTGGATCAAACAAAACCCTAAGTTCAAGTTTCTCAAACTCTTCCTGCCTTTCCCAGGCCTGGGAAATACTCTACCTGGATTTCTTTCATTCAAAGATGTTTTGTAGATCCCTGAGCCAGACCTCACTGATCTCAAATCCAGAAAAAATGGATTTGAAAAATCTGGAAGAATTTTTCTATTCCATAGACTTTCACTATAAAGCCAGAGAAGACCTTGGGGAATGACCTGCTGGATGACCTGCTGGAAAAGAGCTCTGTGGAGAAGGACCTGGGGGTCCTGGTTGATGACAGGTTGGCTATGAGCCAGCAGTGTGCCCTGGTGGCTAAGAGGGCCAATGGGATCCTGGGATGCATCAGGAAGAGTGTGGCCAGCAGGTCGAAGGAGGTGATCCTCCCCCTCTACTCTGCCCTGGTCAGGCCCCACCTGGAGTATTGTGTCCAGTTCTGGGCTCCCTGGTATAAAAAAGACAGGGATCTCCTGGAGAGAGTCCAGAGAAGGGCTACGAAGATGATTAAGGGCCTGGAACATCTCCCCTATGAGGAAAGGCTGAGTGAGCTGGGGCTGTTCAGCCTGGAGAAAAGAAGACTGAGGGGGGACCTAATTAATGTTTATAAATATCTTAAGTATGGGATGCAGTATGGCCAACCCCTTTTCAGTCATCTGTGGAGACAGGACAAGGGGCAATGGCTGCAAATTGGAGCACAGGAAGTTCCGCACCAACATGCGGAAGAACTTTTACACAGTGAGGGTGACAGAGCCCTGGGACAGGCTGCCCAGGGAGGTGGTGGAGTCTCCTTCTCTGGAGATACTCAAGACTCGTCTGGACACCTATCTGTGCAATATGTGCTAGGGAGCCTGCTTTGGCAGGGGGGTTGGACTCAATGATCTCTGGAGGTCCCTTCCAACCCCTACGATTCTGTGATGCTGTGATAATGAACAAAACTAATTGAGACTTTCCTCCCGTATCTAAAATGGAAAGTTCCATATCTTCTCTTTTTGAGAGAGTTTATGTGTATTGTTGTTGGTTTTAGTCAGTCTCTGGAAATTGCTGTCAATCTGTCATTTTTAAATTATTGTTACTTGTCAAAAACTGAAGTATCTTTGGATGCTGCATGTTAGCAACTGGAGAAGGAATTCCAACAGCTATGATAGCAGAAGGATTATTCCCCAGAAATCAGATATCTGAGGAAAGTGATCTATTTTGTCACCAATACTAATACTATTGGGAGGACATTTGGTTTCACCTTTCTTATTGTAACTCTTAGATACACCAATATACAAAGTTAGTACTGACTTGAAGATCTTAATTCTACTCCATTGTAATTTCTGTGATTTGCAATTTTATCTCAAATTAGGGTTTTTTTTACATATCAAGTTATAAAATATTTAATTTATACTCACGTATATTATTCTGTCAGAGTATGTTTTATAATCAGTCTTCAATGTCAGAATGATGCAACAATGATAAACTCAAAACATTTTAATTATATCAAAGTGTACAAATTAAGAAAATTCCTATATGATTGATAAATGTTTTATTGCATGGAATCAGCATTTTCAGATGGAAAATCCTGCCTTTGCAAGATGTTTTGATCATTAATTATTATTTTGACCTGTTCTGATGGGGAAACATTTTCTCTTATACCGTTACAGAAACATTTCCATATTTCAAATATTTACTGCTTATGGATCCTGGTATATGCACTGATACTCTTAAGCCTTCTATTCTTGTTCTGAAGAAGTACTCCTTATTTATTCTTTAAGCAACATTCACAGGGAATAGGTATTTGTATATGAAAAAAAATAGTTACCTCTTTACTTCTTTTTTATTCACAGCAGCTTTTAAAGATCAGTGTTGGTCTTAAATTTAAGGTTCTTCTAGTGGGGAATGAATCACAATGTAAAAAAAAAATCTATCCATGTTCATATTGATATATTTTATATTGCCTTTTATCAGTTGATCTCAGAGCACGCTGATAGCACTTCTCCAGTTTTAGAAGTAGGGAAACTAAGGCACATCTGAAGACGGTGAATGACTTGGCTATGTCATCTCTTTTGGAGTATTTCATTCCACCTGGATTCTGAAAAAAACTGGTATGTCTTTAACAGTGTATTTCTTCTTTCTTTCACCAGTATATACATACATAAAAAAGAAAAATGTTCTTTTCTACTGTGTGGTGAGGGTGGAATTAAGCCAAGAGGAGGCATAATGCCACTGAGCTTTATAGAGCTGTAGGTCCTAATGCAGACAGGTAATATTGCTATCATGCACTCTTGACATAACCACACAATTAAATTCTGCACTGCCACAGGAGGATATTTTTATCTTCCCACTGTATCTATTGAAAAGCCATCCAATCCTAATGAAAAAAACACCTGAAGATGAAGATTTTTACTTCTTATTATTCTATTGCAAGAATATTTGGATCAAGAGAGATTTAGGCCAAAGACCAGCCAGATGCAGTGTGGCATTTCTCAAAGTGCATAATGTCACTATAGCATAACCTGTATAGAGACTATAATATCACATCCACAAATGGATGTTTTTTTAGGATTACTTTTCAAACCTGTGTATAAGTATGATATTTAGAGGTATCAGAGATGAAATGTCAGATGCCTCCAGTACCAGCTCCTTGGGCAAGATAAAGAGGAACTTGCCCTAGCATGTAGTCCAAAGAGGACTTGTTGCAGCTTGGAACTTGATGTACACTCACCTCCAGAGCACAATCATCCCCTCCAAAGTGAACCTGTGCAGCTCTAATATGCTATTGCTAGTTGCAACCACAAGGTTTCAGAAGAGTTCACAAGTTCTAGGGAGGGAGGCTTGTCAGGCTTCCTCTGCATGAACTTTGTTGGACATGCCTGCAGCTTTGTTTTACTTCACTCAGCTCTGACATCAATTATTTCCCTCACTGAGCCAGGTATCACTGTAACTTTATGTAGATAACATTTACGAAATGCACAGAAATATTTAATGTAAGTTGAAATATTTATGACTCCAGCACATTGGTGCATTGTAGAGAAATACAGGCCTGGTGTGAAAGCAAGGGCCTTGAGAACTGGTACAGAGAAGTACAGTGATGGGATGATAAGAGGCAGGACACAGGCTGGCACAATAAACAACTCTGTGATGGATGGGTCAAAGCAGATTTAAGGGGAACAAAAAGCACAAAGAAATAGTATCTAACAAATGTAAAAGGCACCAAATACTGTAAATTCAAATGTAACAGAGTTGGAAACCTATGAAGAAAAAACAAGGTGTAAAAGCATGTTAGAAAACAGGTAAAAGTTACCCTAAAATAGATCCTAGAGGAAGAAGGGATCATCAACGTGAATGTCATATTCCTTTTGGCAACAGACTCCAGAGGCTGATGACTCTCTGCACTCTTTGGAAAGCTGAGTTTGCTGACTTTAAGAGCAAAGGATCGGTGGAAGGATGAGCATAACCTCAGGATAAAAGAGCTAAAAACTAAGGGTGTTTGTTATAATTTATATTGCCATTATTGATATTTATAAGTGTCTTACTATGTTTTCTTTCTTTTTCTGTGCTAATTACATCTAGACCAATAACAATTCTTGAATTAGACTAGTGATTTAACTTCTACTAAAAATATTTTTTTGTTTTATATATAAGGTGTGTTTCTCTTTGCCCATAAACAGGATTTTAAGCATAACAGAGGGAAACCCCTCTAGGGTCAGCATGGGTATTAGATTATTATTTGTGCCATAGATTTCCAGGCTGTTTGCTTCTGATAGTTCATAAATCTTAGTTTACTGACACCCTGCAGCTCTGACTTGGTATTTACCAGTGATTTATCCCACTAATATACCAGCAGAAATACTCCTTTATTTTATTTTATATTTATAGACATTTTTCTGACCTATCCCTTTAATAATTCAGATCAATTGTTTATTCTCTTTCTAGGAGGTTGATGAGATAAGAAAAAATATTTTTATTGTAAGCATTATTGAAGACTGGAACAGGTTGCCCTCAGATGTTGTGGAGTCTCTGTCCTTTGAGATGATTTAAAATCCAACTGGACATGCCTTGGGCAACCAGCTCTTCTTGAAGTTATTTTAAAGGGAAGGGATGTTGGACAAAGCCCACTGTCTTGTTTTCAGCTGGGATAGAGTTGATTTTTTTCCTAGTAGCTGGTATAGTGTTGTGTTTTGGATTTAGGATGAGAATAGCGCTGATACCACACTGATGTTTCAATTGTTGCTAAGTAGTTCTTACACTATGTCAAGGACTTTTCAGCTTCCCATGCCCTACCAGGCAGAAAGCTGGAGGTGCACAAGAAATTGGGAGAGGGCACAGCCAGAACAGCTGACTACCCAAATTTACCAGAAAGGATAGTCCATACCATATAGTGTCATGGTCAACATATAAACTCTAGGGAGTTGCCCAGGGTGTGGTGGCCACTGCTCAGGGACTGGCCGGGTGTCATTTGGCAAGTGGTTAGCAACTGTTTTTTGTTTGCATCACTTGTTTTTCTTGAGGTTTTATTTATCTCCCTTTTTAAATTTTCCTTTTATTAAACTGTTTATATCTCAACCTACAAGTTTGCTCACTCCTACCCTTCCAATTTACTCCCCCATCCTACTGGGAAAGGGGGAAGTGTACAAGCAACTCTATGGTACTTTGTCAACAGCTGGGGTTAAACCATGACACTGATCTACAGAGATGTCTTCTTACCTCAGCTCTTCTGTGAGTCTGTGATTTTGACTGCTGCTTCAAGAAATGCCACAGTAATCTGTCATGATTTTGCTTCCTTGCTAGCCATTTCTAGACAATGTAAATGCAGTTCTGGGTTGAGACATACCAAATTATTTTATTTTATTTCTCTGGTAGACAAGTTTTGCAAAGACCAAGGTTCCTTCTAGCAGCCTCTGGCTTCAGAGTACAGATGACTCAGCACCTTGATGGTACCCTGTGGGATCAAACTAACTGGCAGATGACTGCATTCTTATTCTGTTTGGCATGTGACCCTAGTCATATAAGAAGTCTTTTGTCCTTTATATAATCTGTTAGGACTTATGGCATGAATCTTGTAGACAAGAGCTTGCAAGACTACCAGAGAAACATATTATTTAGGGAAAGTGGAATTTTTATCAACAGAATTCATTAGGAACAGATAAGATATGTAAATGTTTCTGGTGGAACTTAGGCCTAGACCAGGTAACCTCTTCAGACACTTTCCTGCCTTTTTAGTGATTTGTCTGCAGAGGGAAGCTGAAATATAGCACCTGGGTGCAAAACATGTTCCTCCTGTTCAAGTGGAGTAGTATTTTACAGCGGAACTAGCCTTAGCAGAAATAACAGGAGCTTGATTACTTTTCAGTTATGTCATCAGGGAATACAGACCTTGTCCTAACTTCACTGGCAGTGATACAAATGAGTAGCAGATCCAGTATGCAAGAAGTATAATGTTTTATGTGTCTTCTGTTATGTAGAGGAAAACTTGACAAGTTTCTTTTGACCAGTTTTGCTCTGTGTGGCTGAGTGGCTTCAGGAGGTGTTTGCTACAGATTTCTGATGGCAGAGTTTATTCCTGTGTACTTAAAGGATAAGATCTTTGGAAGTCTGAATTAGAAAGATGTGGGTCTAGACTTGTTGGTAGCGGAAGAGTGACCTCATCTAAAAGAGGCTGGGCATTGTCAATCTCACATGCAGTCAGCAGAAGGAAGCCTGCATGGCCCCTTCCACACTGAACTTCCAGCAATAGGTATCATCGGAAAAGGTAGCAATGAACTTCTGTTAACGTGCACTGGATTTGGAGGGTGGAAAGAAAACTTAGCAGCCCTTCATTTCTGTTGTACTCTGTATAACACATACAAGAAATCATGACAGCAATGATGATAGGGCGAGCAATGTGGATAGTGGTGATCTGGAACTTGGTGTGCCCTAAAGCTTCATGTCTTATAACCAGTGGCCTTGTCTTTTTGTTGGATAGTATGAAGACATGTGCTAACAAGTGGCATGTCAAAATGTTAGAGAGCTGGATTGCCAGCTGTTAGAATGAAAGTGGTAAAAGCACATGGTATGCCTGTGGAATACCCTCTGCCAGGAGATCAGTGAGCCAAAAGCTAGAGCTGACTGGGAGGAGGGGAGTGAATTTATAGCTAGTTGTAATATTTATGTTCATGTTAAATACCCAGGGGCAGGCACATAAAAAGGTGGAGTATCAAAACTCAACTTGCCACAGTCTAAAAAACTTACTAAGGCAGCCTATGCAGGAATAAGTTATGGAGGCTGTTCTTTCTCAAAGTCTTCAGCAGCTGTGCCAACTTCTCCAAGGCAAAGTTCACACCATCTTGAATTGCCATCTAACTTTCATGTGGTCTATGAAGAGAAAGAAATCCGCATGAAGGGGTAGTTCATGGAGGGTTTTGTATTAGTATTCTCTCTGGAGAGGGCATGAATGTTCTTGCACAACAGGGGGATATACAATTCCACAAGACTAACCTGTTAAGTTGGAAGCCCTAAAGGTAGACAGTGTGAAAGTCCCACTGTCTTGCTTCTGGAAATACATTATTGCATTCTGAATATAATTTCTATTGATTGCCATTGTGATACAGAAACCTTATATAATGTTAAGAATAAAAAATCAGTGATGGAAATAAACCGTATACTTCACAGAGACACATCTCTGGCTCCTGGAATCTGTCATCCCCTGCTGTTTTAAAGCTTTACCCAAACCCTTATGGAGCCAGTGGACCCACTCACATTGTTTTCAACAGGCTTCAGTCAGTCTTGTGAAATCTGACACACCTTGGTATCTGTAAAAATAAGTACCTATTAAAAAGGGAGATTAAAATGTAGTAGTTCTAGGAGAATCAGAGCTAAGGAGGTTTGATTTGGACTTGATGATCTTAAAGGTCTTTTCCAACCTTGTGATTCTGTGATTGTCCTTGAACTTGCTGTTTGTGAGTTCTGTTTCTAGCAACCTATGACTGGGGTATTTAGTAGCATTCTCTCCTGTGTGCATCTTCTTGGCATTTGCTTAAAAGCAAAACGAATTTCTCAGCCTTTCCCTTCATCCGAGCACTTAAAAGGCAAAAATGTACAATAATTTAGTTAATTTTAGAGAGTTCTAAGCTTTTGCTACATTTGAACAATGCACTGAAATTAGCCTAGAGAAGGACACAGAAAAAGAAAGAAAACTATGTGATCACATGAGCTTCTTTTCTTAAAGAAACGTAGCTAAAACTTTTTCTTTCCCTTCCCTTGCCATGACACAAGCAATGGACTGGGTAAGCTCTGGGGTAATAGAAGCTATCCAAATCCACACAGATGTTTTTAATAGCATGCAAATGTGAGGGAAGAAACATGCTGTTCCACAAGACAGGCTTGATTAATACATTTTTCTTATCCAGCCATGCCAGTGTTCTGCTAAATGATATTTAAAATTAGCATTTACTTTTGAAAGATGTTCTGTGGTTTCTGTTTTGATTGCCCTTATAGGTAAACCTATATCCCAGTTTTTGTGTCTTTAGTGATTTCTCCATATGAAGATTCTTCTCTCATGGTTATCACAGGCTTCTAGTAATTCAAAGGTTTGAACTACACTAGGCTAGTAAAGTTCAAAACCTTCCCGGGTATCCTCTAGCAATGAGTGTTTAGATTTAAATAATAAAAGCACCTCCACAAAAAGCTCCAAGGTTCAATTCAATTTACAATAAGATGCTAATGATGATCCCATAGCAATAAATATTCATTTACAGGTAATGTGTTAACTCAGCTATCCAGCAATGCAACAGGAAGGTAACATATTAACTTATCCATTAATTTCGATCTGTTTTCAATTCATAGCCTCCCTTCAGAAGGTGGTCAGATGAGTGGTTGTAGGAAACCAGCAGAGTGATCATGAAATGCTGTTTTATCCCAAGGACAAAAGTGATTTTGAGTAACTAAAACGCTCCCCATTCACCTTTTTTTTTCCTAAGAAATTTCAACTTAACTGCACCCTAGAAAATTTTCTTGGCCTAAAATTGGATGAATGTGAAGGGAATTAAAAGACTTCTTCTTACAGAAGAAACTGATCCAAATTGCTGGGAATTCCCAAGGGATTAAAAAAAGGATGAAACAGGAAAAAGGCATTCATATTCTGAAAGTGAATTTCAGTGAGGCCTTACCCGGGCATGATCCAAGTGTTGCCTAAAAGTAACGTATTTCTGATATGTTTGTGTTAGTTTTTCTCCCCAGCTCTAAAACAGGAATAACCCAGAAGGATCACAAGGGACTGTCCTAGATTTCTGAGGGGAAAAAACCTGACTTAGATAAAATTTCATCATGTTCTGAAGATGCTTGGTGAGCATAAGTCTTGCTAAGCAGCACTAAATGCAAAATAGTAGTAGTATGAACATTCTAATAGAACTTATGTAGTATCAGGTCTTCTTCCTAGCAGGTCACTCCTTGATTATAGAGGGAGAAGTCCCTTTGCCAGCTTGGGTATCACAAAAAGGACAAACATCCAGCAGGCTTTTGCCTCTTAAAGGATATAATGTTGATTGAGGGAGGTCTCAGAGCTGAAAATCACTGCAAGTTCAGAGATATGGAAGCTAATCCAATTGCTATTATGAGAAAATTTGGCATTTTCTGTTTCCTAGTCATTTAGCATATGTTATCTTGCACAAACTTGCTTGAGAAACATTCAATTTGGAGTTGAGCCTCTGAGGCAGATTCCTGCTTATTGTGACAGCAAACCAGCTGTATTCTCCTAGTAGCCTCAAGTACCATATAAGGAAAAGTTGGGAATGTTTTTGATATCCTGGAAAAACATCTACAGGCAGAAACAATCCTTGACTTGCCTCTTCCCTTAAATGATTCCACACATACACCTGCTGGTAGCAAGAAACACTCTCAAGTCATGTGGCACATCTATAGGCACATTTATATATGTGCTATAGATTCTTCTCTCTTACATGGAGCTCACCTCATAGTAGTAATTCTGTGTGCAGCTCTCATGAGCTTGCCTCATTTGTGGAACTTACCCCAAGAGAAACTGATAATTGTTGATTGATATAAGAATATAAAGGATTGCTTTTACTGACATTGCTTTGTGGGGTGCAAGCATCTATGGATCCATTGGATAACATTATATGTAGGAAAATAAAACCTCGTTATTCTTTCCTAGTAATAAAAAATATAACTGCTTAAAATCAAAAAGGAACTCTGGTGGTGTGTTTCTAGAAGGTGATGATGCAGAACCATAACTCATATGTTCCAGGGACAAGGATGCCCTTAAGGTTTACACTGAGTATTTCAGAGGCAGCAGTTTACACCATGATTAAAAGAGTCTGTTTGCCTGGAACATCCATTTGAGCAGTGCAATATCCATTTCTGTCTCCGAAAGTGATTTCTAGCATGAGTCTTTTGTAATTTCTATTAATATTGCAGAATGGAGAAGATTGATACTTATTCACTCACCAGCTCAGTTAATTTTTCTTCAAGTATGGATTCCTATTAGGAATGTGCCCATGTAATGTAATAAAACTTGCTCATACCATTTGCAATCAGGTTTCAGTGCATATATTTTCCCTAGTGTCTCCCCCTTAATAACAATTGTCAGAAGAAGTAGAGGACATAAAGGAACACAGGATGATTCACTGGCCTCCTGATAATTCTGTCCATTGTGATACAGGAAAGCCTGAAAGTTCAATAGTTACTAGTAAGAGGGAGTGAATTCATCGATATTATAGGCCCAGTTTTGCTTTCAGATATGTAGAAAAGGAGAATTGAGAAAGAAGCAGCTAAAAAGTCTCTTTTACTGCCTTGTAGATTTACTCCTGTCAGCCCTGGCCACATGTCTCTTGCTTGCTACACTGATCTCCATCTGTGTTCTCCAGTTGTTTAGCTACTTTAATTTAACTTTTTCTATGATAAATAATGCATGTAAGAATTTAACATACCCCTCCAAAACGTGATGTTTTTCTATTATCATGTCCCCTCTCCAGTGAAAATCATTTTTACAGTGCCTTTCTTTGGTATTTTTAAAATATACCATTATAAAACCAGTGTCTACTGGTCAAGTCCATGGAGCAAAAAAGAAAACAGAGGGCCATAGATGGTCCTGCATGATTTGCATTGGCAACCATGGAGCTTTTACCACTGTATCATTTTGCCCATTTGAATTTATTTTAATAACCACCTTATCTCTACTGATACACTCCAATGTGTTCATGGCTACAGAAGACAAATTTTCCGGTCTATTACTCTCATCTCCTCATTCTTTATTCTTCATTCATTGGCACCACACTTAGATTTCCTCTGTCTTCTGGTGATGTCTCTGACTTTAATGACTTTCTGATCTATGCCAGAGAATATGCTGACGCCCAATTTTGCATCCCATAGCGAATCCCATCAGGTCCTGCAGATGCTGATTTGATGTTTGCTTGTTCCACTAATAAGCCTTGTAGTTTGGATGTGATCCTGGCCTTCTATTCCCAGAGCAGTAGTTGCCTTCTGCTCTGTCTGATCTGTTATGCTAATGTAGCTTGTGACTAGCACAAACCAAAAAAGTGGTGATTTCCCCTTTAGGGGACATAATAGATTCATCAAGCCACTGTTCTGTGCTCAGTAGTGTCAGATACAGATACATCTGTTCAATAAATCATATATCCAAAACTATCAGTAGGACAGAGGCATTTTTCCTGGAAGCATGAGATTTAATTACCTTAGCATGTGTAATTCCATCTTTTATTACTAGCAATAAAAATGTGTCACCTTAAAAACTGAACCTCAGTGCTTGGCTGTGTGACTACTGACAAGAGCAGACACTTTGCCTTAGAGCATTTTACTGTGATTTTGTTGAATACAGGAAAAAGTGCAAGAGCATCATCAGAATAACAAAAGATATAGTTTAAAAGGACAACCCTCCTCAGCTAGATGTGCTAGTAGGTCCTAAGTGTGCAGCTCACCCACAACAATATGCAGCAGAGAGAGATTAACTTAAAACAGTGAATGTGGGAAGGCTGATTTACTGCTGTTACAGGCATGTGTGAGAGCCCCAGGAGGGTTTTTCTTTAGCACTCTGCATCTCATGGCCTTTCCAGGTCAATAGAAAACCCTGGTGTATCTTCTCTCTGTAAATAAATTAGCTCATAACAGAATCTGCAGAACCATGATGGCATCCAGAAACTTTCACATCCTTGTCTAATTGATTAAACAAATATATTTTGCTGCTGGGAAGAGCAGAGATTCTCTTCTTGTGTCCTTCAAGTAACGCTGTTATCCACTGTAATCGTTGGCTGCCACTTCCGTCAAGACAAGGATGAAATGACTGATGAGAAAAGCATCTCACTTAGGAAAACTCACAGGAATCATAGGAAATGTGTGACATATGGTCCTGTTGTAGCTTTGCATGGCTGCGTTCTGGTGGAGAAGGTGGGGCTGTAGCAGTGGCTTCTGCAAGAAGCAGCCAAAAGATCTCTGCAGGCTTGGAAGAGTAAACACCAGCTGGCTCAAGGCTGGAGTCATTGCTGACCAAAGCCAAGCCCATCAGCGATGGTCACAGAGCCTCTGAGAATCACATTTAGGAGAAAAAACTGCAAGCAGCTTCTTTTTGCTACCAGAGAAGGAAGTGAGAAGATCTAAGAAACTGTGCAGACACCAAGGCCAGGGAAGGGGGGCAGCAGGCACCCCAGGTGCCGGAGAGAAAGATGCCCCTGCAGCCTGTGGAAACCCATCATGGAGCGGGTGTGTGTCCCCTAGCCCATGGAACCGGCTGAGACCCTGAAGCCTGTGGAGAGGCCCCATGCTGGAGCAGGTGGAGACATACAGGAGATGCTGTGATCCCTGTTGGAACAAGCCTCTGCCAGCACTTGCAGCCCAAGGAGAGAAAGAGACTCAGAGATGAGAGAGACCCATGCCAGAGCAGGTTTGCTGGGCAGGGGGCTTGTGACTCCGTGGTGGACCAGGCTGGAGCTGTCTGGGCCTGAGAGACTGAGAGACATTCTATGATTTATGACTACACCCATAGCAGTGACCCACGCTGGGGCAGCTGGGGAAGAGCTGAAGCCCGGTGGGAAAGGACTCAGGTTGGAGAAGTTCATGGAGGACTGTCTCCCGTGGGTGGGACCCCACACTGGTGCAGGGGAAGGGTGTGAGGAGTCCCCCCACCACCCTCCCCCTGGCTAACAAGGAAAACAAGCTCATGAGGAACTGACTGAAACCCCCATTCCCCCAGTCCCTGCCCCTCCCCTGTGCCACAATGGGGGGAAGAAGGGAGTGAAATCATGACTAAAGTGCAGTCTGCTAAGAAGGGAGGAGTGGGGGGAGGTGCTTTAAGATCTGGCCACACTTCTCATTACTCAACTCTGGTGTCACTGGCTGTGCAGGGCAGTGTCATAAATTAGAGAGTTTTCTTTCCTTTATTCTGTGCTGAGTCTGTTCTGCCCGTGCTGCTCATTGTGGAATGATCTCTCCCTGTCCTTATCTCGACTCCTGAGCCTCTCAATATAAATTTTTGCCCCTGTCCAGCTGAAAAGGGGAGTGATAGAGCGGCTTTGGTGAGCATCAGGCCTCCAGCCAGGGTCAAACCACCACACTCCAACAGGTATCTGTTGTTCTTAACAATGTAGTATTAATCAAGTTAATTTTAACAGAGGATTTGTTGTTAGTGATTTTTTTGTGAGGGACGGTTGGTTATATCCTGATTCTGAACTTGGACTGCTATTGTAAATGTGAGTGAACTCAGTTTATCTTAGTTGTGCTGCTTCTAAAAATGTCTAAGTCTGTGATATATCTGCCCATTCATTGCAGGTTTTGCTAATTAGGTTGCAAGACATATTAGATCAGGTTCATGCTGGAGTGGATCTATAACTTCTGAACTAGAGCTGAATTATATCTGATTGGTCCAGAAAGGGAACCAAGGGATGATGGGGTTCCTTCATGGTTGTCTGGAATGAATCAGGCAGAAGTTGTGTGAAGGTCTTGTGCAAAATGAAGAACAGAAAAGAGGTCATAAAATTATGACAATGAGCATAGGGCTGTGTAAGAAATTTAGAGTTCCTCCTTCTGACTACCTCAAATATTTGAACAAGAGGGCATCCAGTGAAATGAAGATGAGGAACAGTCAATGCTGATAAAATACTAAATTATCTACAATTATAATAATCTACAAAATGTACAATTAGCCTGAAGAACTCATTGCCACAGGAAATTATACATCTTCACTATAGAAGAAGGGGTGCATTAGTGTTGCAATAATACACACAGTTATTCTAATTAATGCTAACAGTACAGATGACATAATTAATGTTCCGGGCTACAAGACTAAAACCAGTCACTAGTACAAGGGGAAAATGTTAGCTAATGGGAAGGGTACTTTATTCTACAACTGCCATAAAAATGTAATTTTTTTCCAATGTATCTGCTCCTGATATAGGGGATAAGATACTAGGAGAATGTTATACCTGATTAACAGGGCAGAAGGAACATGTTCATGTAAGAAGTTCTCTGAAAACTAAGGAAAAAACCCACACAAGCTAATTTAGCACAATCACAGGATGTCCTGATTTGGAAGGGACTCCTAAGGATCATCAAGTCCAACTCCTTGCTCCGCACAGAACCAGACAAGTCAGAGCATGGGACTGAGTGCATCGTCCAGATGCTTCTTGAACTCAGTCCAGCTCAGTGCTGGGAACACTTCCCTGGGGAACCTGTTTCAATGCCCACCCATCCTCTCAGTAAAGAACCTCTTCCTAACATCCAACCTAAACCTCCCCTGTCACAGCTTCATATCTCGGGTGCTGTCTCTGGTCACCAAAGAGAGGAGATCGGCATCTGCCCCTTCTCTCCCTGTCGTCAGAAAGCCACAGACTGTGATGAGGTCTCCCCTCAGTCTCCTCTTCTCCAGGCTGAACAAACCAAGGGACTGCAGCCTCTCTTCACAGGACTTCCCCTCCAGACAATTCACCCTTTACCATCCTCATTGCCCTCCTCTGGACACTCTCCAAGATTTTTGTGTCCCTCTTGTACTGCAGCACCCAAAACTGCACAGAGTGCTCTAGGTGAGGTTGCACCAGCGCAGTGTAGAGTGGGACAATCCCATCCTTGGACTGGATTGCCATGCCATGCTTGATGCACCCCTGGATGCGGTTGGCCCTTCTGGCTGCTTGAGCATGCTGCTGGCGCATGGTTAACTTGCTGTTGACCAAAACCCCCAAATCCCTCTCAGCACGGCTGGCCTCCAGTGCCTGATCCCCCAATCTGTATGTGGAGCCAGCGCTGCCCCTTCCAGATGCAGAATCTGGCACTTGCCTTTGTTAAACTTCATGCTGTTGGTGATTGCCCATCTCTCCAATCTGTCCAGGTCTCTCTGTATGGCTTCTCCACCCTAATGGAGTCAACAGTTCCTCCCAATTTGGTGTCATCTGCAAATGTAGTTAAGACACCCTCTAGTCCGGTGTCCAGGTAATTTATGAAAATGTTAAAAAGAACTGGACCTAAAATGGAACCCTGGGAAACCCCACTTGTGACTGGCTGCCAGCCAGATGTAACCCTATTCACTATCACAGTCTGGACCTGACCCTTCATCCAATTGCCCACCTTCAGCCAATTGCATTATGGCTTTGTCTAGTTGTATGCTAGACATTTTGTCCAGCAAGATACTGTGAGACACTGTATCAAAAGCCTTACTGAAATCCAAAAACATAACATCAACTGGTTTCCCATGGTCAGCCATTTGGGTGACTTTGTCGCAGAATGAAATCAGATTAGATAGACAGGACCTTTCTCTTCTCAACCCATGTTGGCTGTGACCGATGCCTGTGTTTGTCCTTTAGGTGTTTTTCAGTAACTCCCAGTATGATTTTCTCCATAATTTTACCAGGCACTGAGGTGACACTGACAGGCCTGTAATTAGCAGAGTCTTCTTTCTTACCCTTCTTGAAAATTGAGACATTTGCCAGCTTCAAGTCAATTTGAACCTCTCCAGATTACCGAGACCATTGAAAAATAATTGAGAGAGGTCTCACAATGACATCAGCTAGTTCCCTGAGTACCCTGGGATGAATTCCATGGGGCCTCTGGACCCCATGGATATATGGATACAGATGGAGCAGGAAATTGCCCACAAGTTTAGGGTTCACTAATAGTTTATCATTACCACAGTCATGGGCCTCCAACTTGAGGCGTGTGGAGTCCCAGAGCCTGTTGGCTGTGTTGAAAACAGAGGCAAAGAAGGTGTTAAACATCTCTGTCTATGTCCCTGTTAGTAAAGTGACCATTCTCACTGAGTAACGGACCAATGTTCTCTCTGGTCCTCCTCTTGTAGTTAAAGTATTCGAAAAAAACACAGTGTTGCCACAGTGTTGGCCAGCCTCAACTGAGATTTTTTATTATAGAATCACAGAATATTCTAGGCTTGAAGGGAAGCTCTAGTCATCTAGTCCAACCTTCTGTCCAATGAAAGCCTAACTAGGTGAGTTTGCCAGGGACTGTGTCCTGTTGAGCTGGAATACCTCCAAAGATTGGGATTTCACATCTTTGTGCAGTCTTTTCTAGAATTTGTCCATCCTTATGGATGAAGATTTTTCCTAGTATCTAACTGGAGTTCCTCAAGTTTCACTGAGTCTTCTCGAGTCTGAGCAATCACAGTTCTCAACCTCTTCTTGTAAGTTCCAGGTTACAGCCTTATGTCCAGCTTGGTGGTGGGAAGTGGAAGCTCTGTTTGCTCCGGTATATCAATTTCTTTCTTGTACTGGGAAAACCAAAACTGAGAATACTGTTCCAGATGCTCAGGAAATGAATAGAACATCACTCCCTCGGATCTGTTGGATAAACCTTAGTAATGCAGCCCAGGAGGCTATTGGCTTGCTTTGCTGCAAAGATGCATTGCTGAATCATGTTCAGCTCAGTATCCAGAAGAACTTCTGTGTGGTTGTCCTGTGGAGCTCTATCTGGAAGGTTGGGCCCCAGTCTATACTGTTGTATGGAGTTGTTCCATCCTAGATACAAGACCTTGCCCTTTGCTCTTTTCAAACATCTTGAGATTCCTGCTAACCCATTTCTCCAGGCTGTCCAGGTCCCTCTGATTAATAGCTCTGTCCTCTAGTGTACTGAATGCTCTCTCCAGTTTGGTGTCATCCCCAAATTTGCTGAGACTCTACTCTTGTCCCATCATTCAGGTCATTAATGAAGGCATAATACAGTGATGATTCCTCTACTGATCCCTGAAGGACCTTGCTAGTTGCTCACTGACAGGTGGACTTTGTACTACGAATCACAACTCTTTAAGCTGGGTCTAGTCAATTTTCAACCTACTTTATTGTTCACGTATCCAGTGTCCACTCACCAATTTGGTTATGAAAGAATGGGGAATTGTTTCAAAGGCCCTATAAAAATCAAGGCATAGAAAATCCACTGCTTTCTCCTTGTCCAGAGTACCAGTGACTTTATCACAGAAAGGAACAAGGCTGCTCAGGCATGATTTGCTGTTTGTAAACCTGTACGGCCTCCCAATCACCTTCACGTCTTTCATGAGCTTAGAAATAACTTTTAAGTGAATTTGTTCCATCACCTTCCTAGGGACTGATGTGAGGCTGATCAGCCTGTAGTCCCCTCTTATTTTTGAAGATGTGTGCCATTGGCCTTTTCTGCAGCCCTCAGAAACCTCCCATGATTGCCATGACCTTTATAAGATGATGCAGAAAGGCCCCACTGCCATCTGCCAGTTCCTTCAATACCCTTGGATACATCCTCCCTGTTTACATGGACTTGTGTATGTCTAATTGGCTCTTAATTTCCCCTATTCATTCTCTAGTTCATATAGGATTATTATTATTATTGTTATTTTTATTTTATTGACCAATATTTTAATGGTGCTGTGTTAGCCAATAGACTTAGGAAGACATTTCTGTGTGTGTATCTTTTTTTTTAGGCCAGGAACTATCTTTACAAAGGACTCCAAGACATCATTTAAATTTTATGTGATCAAATCAGTAGGTAAACCAACAGTATTTACCAGCCTGGATCTAACACCTTCTATTGTCTCCTAGGATTTGTTCTCTTGATTGATTTACTGATTAGTAGATTCTCATTAGTGCCTACTTTTGATGAGAGCAGATAAGGTCATGAGGCCATAGGTAAAAATGCTGAAGCTTTCAAAACAAGATACATACTATATGACTGTAGAGTAACATCTTTAATCAACTCTATCATTTGTGGCAGTAAGCCAACAGAGCTGTTCAAGAATAGTGTTTTAATTTCAAAGACCTCGTGTAAGACTTATTAGTCTTAGAATTATTAGTGCTCAGAACTGCCAACTTATCCAGAACTTACCTTTGTAGCATATTTGTTGGAGTTCATAGATAAGGCATTAATAGATTAATATTAATGAATAGATTTAGCATTAAGTGAAGCAAGAAGACAATTTGAATTAGCAAACTATAATGATTTGGAAGTAACTACACTTGTAGTTTGATGTATCTACATATAACCAGCAATGACTGGGAGAAATACAGTGGATATTAAAAAAGTCCAACTAAGAGGTAGCAAAAAAGGCTCTGAATTAAGCCAGATGGATGAAAGATGCTACAATAAAAAGCAAATACATTGATCTGAGTTGATGTGTCCTTATTGTCTCTCCTTTGTCATCTTGCAGGTCTGGGCAGATCTTCAGTCCATTGCAAGATAAATAATTGAAGCTTGGAGAAAAGTGGATTGTTTATGCTCAAGACAATGGCTCTACTCTTGAGTAGCAATATGGTTTTATTGTAATTCATCAGCTGTAGTGCTTCAGCTTCTCATCATAATTATAGAATCATAATCTTCATGATCATAGAATCATAGAATATCCTGAGTTGTAAGGGATCCATAAGGATCATCAAGTCCAATTCCTGGCTCCACAGCCAAGTCAGACCACTAATAACAATATTGACATAGATAGGTAGAATTTATTTGTCCTTATGTACACATAGCATTATGTACTTTCTTCAAACCAACAATGACCTTTGGGGGTATTGGGATTACACTGAACAACTGAAAAGGTAAAGTTTACCAACTGATTACATTCAGGACAAATTATTTCCTGAATTAGTGACAAAACAGCTTTACTGGCAGATGGAAACTTTTAGAGTAAGTAAAAATACTCTGAGAGTCATGATTAAAAACCTAAGATTGTCTAATACAGTGATTTTTGAATTCTTTGGCCTCCAACAGACAAAGTTCCTAAACACTATTGTCGTTTAAATTGGTTTTGAGTATAGTCAATAGCTGTTCATCTAAAAGCAGGAATGGAAAAATGAAAGGTTGAGATAAGGTGATCTGCTCTTTGTCATCTGATTGAAGTGTGTGGAAAGGGAAAAGGTACCTTTTCTTCCAGAGCTGTGAGAAAACCCAATAGAAGCAGAATTTAAATGAATGCATTTAGGGGCAAAGGCGGTTTATTCCCCTAGAGTGCCTCAGGAGTAACAATAATGACAAATTTAGAGCTGGAAAACATGATGAATTTAGTTGAACCACAACTTCAGGTTGGAATTTGTCCCACAGAGCCATTAATTAATGACATAATTTTAGACATATAGAAGTATTACCAGAGCACAATTGTATTTAAGTAAATAATATATTAATTCAATATCTGACTTTCACTAAGTATTTATAGATAAGTACCAGAATTATTTATCTTACTGAATGAAAAGGAAAATATAAATAATTTGATTAATTTACAGATTATTTTATTTGGCATGTTACTTTCAGTAAATGTGCTGTCTGTGGAAACTCTGAGAAAAATCAAGACAATTTTATATAAAAATTTTTAGGTTTCCAGTGATTTCTCTTCCGTGGCAATAATTTTAATGGCATAGACATAACTCCTATGAGAGGAATATTACTAGCCTCCCAAAGAGAGCAAATTAGTCTAATCTGTTACACATCTGATCTCTGAAACTTCTGTTAAATTTTATTTTTTAAAAGTATGAAATTCAAAATTTTTAATTTTATGTTGTTTGTCTTTTTTTTTTCTGAAACTGCTTAGAATGCAGTATGAATTACAAAATTCCATAAATAAAACTTCACTGGATACTTATCAGAAAATGTTCAAATTCAATGTTTTGACTTGGTTGAGATGTTCCATTTAAATTTTCTTCAAAAATAAGGGAACACTTAAATTCTAGTAAAGAATCGCTCCATGAGAAAATGTTTTTCTTCTAATTTTTTCACTGCTGGCAATCCTTTGCAGTGGAACATGGGTATTTTGTGTGGTCATGGGTGTGGAGTGGAGAAGCCAAGTCACAAGTCACATCCAGATTTCTGAAACTTGACATCTAAACTGAAATTAGAAATTGGTGCAGAAAGGTGAATTGGCTGTGTAGTGATTGATTGCTGATGCTAAGGAGAAGAATTGTGTTTTGAACCAATGGGAACCTTTGGTTATATGTGATTTTATTTTATGATACCGTGAACTGGAATAATGCAGGCTGCAGATCATAGCTGCATCCAGAGTGTGCAGTAGGCTGGGCCTGATGTCTGATGAGCGAGGATAAGAGTGAGCCTATTCAGGCACTATGGCAGCATATCTTTTCTGTTTGCATGCTTTGGGGAAGTGGAACAGAGATCACTTGTGTACTCTTTAATTTTCTTTGAAGTGCTTTGGAGTGTTTGGTTACAAGATACAAACAAATGCTTTTACAGTACATTTCAAATTATTTTTTTAAACAACAAAAGAAAAATAGTGTATATAAACCTAGGGATCTATTTGGGATGTTAAAGCAGCATTCTGGTTTTAATTGTCAAAGCAAGGTGACTTTAATAGCCTGGTATTTTTGGGGTACTTTTAGTTGTTTTTCTTTTTTTTAATTATTCTTTCCACTCATACTCAAATATTATCCTGAGAGCAATTCATGTGTCATACCAGGAGCTGTGGAATGGAAAGCCCAGAATCAAAAGAACAATAATGCTTCATGGCACAGCTATATATTACCTAAAATAACACCAAATGAGGATTTCAGGCATGGGTGCACAGTACGCATTCCACCTCAGAGGTCTGTCTGCTACGTCCAGCTTTAGCTAGCACATTATCACCGAAGGAAAATAACTTTCCCTTTTCATACCTCTTGCTCCTCTTTCCCACACAGTAATCAGCCCATCCTTTTATATCTTAACAATATTCCCCTTAACAATGAAACTGACTGTATATACTCAAGCCCCGATTCAGCAAAACACTTAAGTATAACAAGACATGATTTATCTTGTTTAGTATGATGCTTGAACCCATATACCTTCCTTTTTTACCTGAATAGAACTCTTTCCCATGTGAGAGGGGCAGGGCCACTCGGTAAATTTTTACAACTCTAATGGAGTGACAACCACATTTACAATAAACTGTGGATTACTATAACATAGGCTTTAAAAAATAATTACATTTGGAAATGCTGAAAATTCCAGAGTTCTCTCAAAGACTTGGTCCTGCAACACTGAACTAGAGCTGGTGATGAAGACATTTAACTGGGTGTCCTCCCAGCTGGAAAGCTCCTGAGTGAATTGTCACAGAATCACAGAATCACAGAACTGTAGGGGATGGAAGGGACCTCAAGAGATCATCGAGTCCAACACCCCTGCCAAAGCAGGTTCCCTAGGACAGGTCGCACAGGGAGGCGTCCAGACAGGTCTTGAATATCTCCAGAGAAGGAGACTCCACACGCTCCCTGGGCAGCCTGTCCCAGGGCTCTGTCACCCTCACTGTGAAAAAGTTCTTCCGCATATTGGTGCAGAACTAAAGTCCTCGAGACAAAGTGAACCACTGTTCTCATCTTTGTAGCTGATGGAGAAAGAGAGAAATGTTAATTACCTCCATGGGAATGGGGACAGGCTAAGGTGAGGCCAGAACATTAGCCTATGCTGGGGGTCAGCATCAGGTACAGTGAGTGGAACCAGGATCAGGCACAGCCTCAGGGTTGCCAGGAAGGGCCATGGGTATGGGGATGGGGACAGACCAAGGACAGGCTGGGACATCTGCCTACTCTGAAAATGCTTTATACTGATATTAATCTTGTAATTTATACTGCTTCTGAGTTTCTTTTATACAAAATTTAGTTAAAAGATCTATTTGTGACAACAAAAATTAGGCAATCTCATTTTAGTTTTTCTAGGAACAGTTGCATTCAAAGTTGTGGCAAACTGTGGTGAGGACTGTTATTGTGAAGGCTTTGAGGCTCTGGTAGAATTCCTAGCTTGACCTTGGACCTACCCCACCACCACAAACTTACCTGATGCTGTGGGCTGGGGCTGCCCCCAGCTGCCCCCCCTGTCCTGCCCTGATCCCTGTCTGAGGCCAGCTTGCAGCCCTGGCTGCCAGGATCTGCCCTGTCACGTCATGTCAAGACCCCATTGCTCTTATCTCAGGGGAGGTGCCAGATCACATGGTGCCCTGGCACATATTCTTCCATTCAGTGTGAACTCCTGGGGTGAAGTGGGATTTTCCCACCTCCATGATGCCTAATAAGCTCTTGCACCTTGATGAGGGTCCTATTGCAATTCAACAGATGATAACTAAAAAGTGTGCTATGCTGGTACCCCCGACCAACTTCTGGTACTTGGATTTTGTATCTGAATGCAAGAAACTGTTGGGGGAAACACACTTGGTGATTGCTTTGAACTGTAACTTTTGTCATTTATAAAATGGGTGACTTTTTGAAGGAACTTGCCTCTCCTTGGCTTGCTTTTCCCCTTGACTACACTGACAAAACAGCTAACCATTGAAATATTCTTGGCTATGAACTATGCTCTTAGAAAACACATTTGATGTTCATATATGGTCTCTTGGCTGCTTATACTTATGCCCATCTGCTAGGATGGCATGATGCCGCCACACACTGTGGCATGCCAATTTTTTTGGGCAAGGAGCATCAACCACGAATGGTTTCACACAGGCAAGCTGCCGAAAGCTTCAAGCACCATGTCTTTTGGAAGAATCCTTTCTTTTGTTGTAGGATTGCCACACTGTTGCCATAGGGCTCTTTAAACCATTGGTAGCTTTGTGTCCTAATACAATACTTGACTGTCAAGGAGGATCATAAGAGGCTGAAGAGCACTTGAAACTAGAGAGAATCTTTTGAAATGTGGTCTGACTTAGATGCATATGAAACACCGATTATTTGAAATAAAATCTATGGATATGTTAAACAGGAGCACTGAGTGGCTCTGGTTTTATGTGTCATCTTTTTAAGTGATGAAAACAGAAATCCCAGCCCTGTGTGACACAGAAACATTTGCCAGCATGGGATACATGGTCTGATCAATTAATCACAAAGCTTCAGTGTTCCCACAACAGTCAATAACCAAATTAAGTAATTCTGAGCACAAAGTTCTCTCATTAAATGTGGAGGGCATATGGGGACAGGAATGAGAGGTCAGATCATAAAGACAGAAGAAATTTAACACAGCATTGGAATCTGAAAAGAAATCAGTGAACTGGATAAAAATACCACAACTTTCCAAGGAGTGCAACTTAGGACAAACCGATAATCTTTCTGCAGCAACAACCAGTTACTGACAGATAAGAATGTGATGCTGAGGATGAAAAGAAAACCAAAGCAAACAATGCACTTCAGAATTAAATAATTTTATAACTTTAAATGCAAAAAAAATCATACTGTAAGTTGGTGAAGGGTTCATTCTACATTGATTTTTCCCCATGATTTCTAACTCGAGAAGAATAGGAGTCTCTCCTCTGCTTCAGAAATGCTTTATAATCACAAGGCACATCTTGTTCTGTGCTGGATAAACCCCACAAGCCCTAGGCTAGCTGCTGTTTCAGAGTGGGACAGCTGTCGTTCTCATTCTCACCAGAAATTTCATCCATGTTAGTATATCTGTTCCTGAGGAAAAGTTCAAAATCTCTACTGACAGGGAAAAACTGTAATTGATAAATTCTCCAAAGATAGAGAGATGCAGAGGAGTGACAAAGGCTACCTAAGGGCAGTAGTGACATCAATAATGCTGCTTCAGCTGCCTTTGGAATGCACAGAGCAATTCATCCATTAGGGCTGGGGACGTACCCCTTCCCAGCCTTCTCTGTGGCACTAGACTCTCCTAAAGGAAACAATTCATTATTTCCCTTTAATTTGACTCATCTTTAAATTCTGTTTTGGCCCTTTCAAAATTATAATTTAGTTTTCTTCCTCACCAAAGCACTCACCATGCTTAGGGGTTTCTGATACATTTGAAACATTTTGCTGAACTCGGGCTCTTAAACCAAATTATTTCCTTCCCTCGGAACCCCCTCAAAGCCCAGTGGCTTAGTGGTTTGCTCACTCTGCTGGGGTGTGGAAGACTTAGCTTCACGTCCTCTGTTTTGCTTACCTAAACAATTCACAGTACCTTTAGCAAGAAATATCAAGGAACAGCCACTACAGAAAGTATTATTTCTTGACAAAGACAAAACTGACAGACATCTGGTTTCACATTACTCCTTCTAACTGGGCGCTCACTAGACTTAGAGAAATGTCGAAACCTCAAGGATTGCACAAGACTTTTGAGCTTCTAAATTTTGTATTTAAGTACATATGAATCAAAATAATTTAGCCATCTAATTCCAACCAACTACACTGAGGGATGGATACCACATTACTTTCGAGGATTTGAGACATAAAGTGATAGTTGGGTCCCCTTCCTTTTCTAAATCTCCTTGCTTACAGGATGTAACAACAGCTAACTCCTCCTGGCCACAACATAGCCGGTTGGGATGCAGCTATAGAAGGAATAATAATACCTATTATAGCTAGGATTGTGTAATTGTTTCTATTACACAACTTTCTGAAGCTGAAATTGTCAAGGCTTTGTCCAAGAGTGGTCTTATTGCTGAAAATATACTCAATAATGGTTCAGCAATTTTACAATATGAGGAGAAAAACTACTTTGCTATTACCAAAATTAGACCTCATAACTTTTTGAACAATTATGCAGCAAAACTATCCTGTAATAAAAGTTGGAGGTTGGCATGGAAACCAACCTCTGAGGAGAAGGGCGCTTGGATTCATTTTTCTGGCCATGTAACTTATGTAGTAATTTACACTTCTGCAGCACTGAAAAAAGCCCACAGGTATTTGAATAATTTTAAGCTACAACTTGAAGTGAGAGTTAAACATGTTCACTCATTACTTTTATAAGTATTTTCATTATATTTATTTAATTGACATATCCACAAAATGAGAAGCTGCTTCTATGCATCAAGATGAAGCATCAAACAGTTTTTTTCCAAATATAATTATCTTATTCAAGGGAACTGAGAAATAAATGACTTAACATGGTGAAGAGGAAATGAGAAATTAAGTTGTTATTTCTCCAGCAATTATTAATATAAAAAAATGCATTTTCAATACTGATTGTTGATTTAGTTGGTCACAATCATCCCTTTAATGTGCTCAGTTGCACATTCAGACTCAAGACATATAAAAGATAGTGTTGCTTTTGTATTAAGATGAAGCATGTTAGCTTTCTGCTGATAGATGATATAAATTTACATAATTCCATTGAGGTGATGGAACTGCATTGAGTTAAACTGGGAAACTGGTTCTATGTGAATGCTTATGCCTTCAGCATATGCTCACACCTATTCCAGCACATCACTGTTTTCCCAAAAGATTACATGTGGCACCTTTTATGTCTGCATTTACAGTGTCATTCATAAGAAAAGGACCATGTATTAGACACTCAAAGGTATTTCTGAAATATGGAGATAGTTGAGTGGACAGAATGAGAACAAAGCATTCATAGTAGATTTGCATAGATGCCAACAGTGCAACTCCTGGAACAAAATAAATTGCAAGTGTAGGGAAATTGTATGGTTGGAAGACTGAGGATGGTCCCAAGAAGCTTCCAAAGCTTCACTTCCATGCAAAGATTCATAGAATCACAGAATGTGTTAGATTGGAAGGGAACTTTAAAGGTCATCTTGTCCGACCCTTCCACCCCTTCCCAATTCAGATCGTTTGAATGCTTCAGCACTAGACCGTTTGAATGCAGAAATTCTTATAGATTTGGAAACAGATTACTTTAAAAGCTGATCTTTATGTTCTCAGGTCAGCAACTCATCAGCTTGGGAAACCTACTGTCCAGTTGGCATTGTGAGACATTTGCAGTAGATGACTGCAAGTTGTTTGCTGGAGAGGTCTTGAAATAATGGCTGGTTTCTCCTCAGGCCACTAGTTCCAGTCACCTTTTGAGGAAGAGAGGAAATACAGTAACTGCATGGAATAATCTTTGCTTCCTTTGCAAGATACTGCAGAGATGGATTTATGAACATGACTATATGGAGTACTGGAAAAGTGGGTGCTGGTATTTCTCCTACAAAACTGTTTGTATGTCAGTGTTTCAAATGTCTTCAGCATTTCTGCCATTTGCTGTTCCTTGTCCCCCCTGCCTTCTTGCCAGGGATTAGTTCACAGAGAGGACAAAACAAAGTGATAGTTTCTGAAGAAAGTGTAATCAGGGACTGTAAACCAGGGTCAAAGCTGCCCCTGCCTCTGACTCATTTTAAAGACAGGTGAGAGATGCCCTAATCCTTCAAAATGCCATCTGATGATGAATGACTGATCTGGACCATTATCCAGGGTGCCTTTGGGTGTTTAGGTTTATATTTATTCATTCTTTAACTTCATCCTCCTTTTAAGAGTGGATATATCCACTGTGCTGTGCCATGGATACCTGGAAATACATTCCAGGAGACAGGGGTGTTTTGAGTGGTAGATTTCCATTTAAATACACTAAATCCCAAATTTTGCATTCCCTCCTTGACTTACAGGTGCATGAAAAAACATTGAAAATTATCTGGAAAAGCACTCATCGACTTTGCATTCCTAACTTGTTGTAAGGTTTGGAGTCCACATGTTCCACAATAGCATAAAGGAAAGCAGACAGAAAGAGAAACACGAGACAGAGAGATATGATAAAAATCTGTGGGAGAAACAGATAATCCATAAGTAAGAATTTTTATAATGCAAACATAATATACTCTTCTAGATATTTAGGTAATTATTACCATATTATCTTTCAACAATGCTTTCCTTATTCCTGCTCCTTTTGGTACCTGACACTACTTTTTGTAACTACAATAATGTGGAAATTACTGTACACACATTGTTACAGCTTGAGATTTTTAATTAGTTGCCTGGAAAAGAAAGATAATGTCTTATTATTGTCTGGGGATAGTCAACATATCCTATGTTTGGAGATAATCGCCTTCACTCTGGAGTGGGAAGACATCCTGCAATTATCACAGAGCTAAAAATGGTCCTTTCTTACAGGGAAGGAGGTGAGTTCTGAAGGCAACGACACGTTCCAAGCCTCAGCTATCAGTAAAGTCTTTTAGACACAGCAAGACGCCACTGTTACGGAGGTTATTCTTCAACATATTTTCAGAACAGTGACAACTGCCTTCTCCATTCCTTTCATAATGCAGTCTTAAAATTCCACTTGCCTGCAGGATTCATTAGCGATGTCTGTTCTATGTACACACATGTGCAGGCTTTGTGTGTGGCCTCCTACAATGTATAAACCTCCTTCTTATCTGATTGAGGATCTGGCATACTCAGCCCATTAACTTGTCTCATATACTCCTCTGTTATAATCTTGTGCAATGTTGAAGGCCCATGCACCAGGAAATAGTGACCCCATTTCTTGTCTTCTTATCTTTGAATATAAATGATAAGTTAAAATATTACCATTCAGCTTCTTTAGGCTATTCCCATAACTATCGGACAGTCCTGCAAAACTGGCTCTTGACTATAAATACATAAATAAACAAACAAATAAATTAATATATAAAGCACCTATCACCATGTTGATAAGCATTCTTTGAAACCACTCTGATGGCAGAGGTAAGAACAGAAGTCGGTCTGTCAGTACCTCAGAGCTGCTGCTTCCAACCAGTTTAGAAACAAAACAAAACAAAAAGGCCACAAGAAATAGTTCCAACTGTAGATCTGGACATGCCACTCAGTGTGCTTCTTACTGTATTTGTCTCCAACCTGGTTGAGACCGTAAATCACTCTCTGTATCTTAGTAAAACTATAGTGGCATCTATCTCCTGGAGTGGAGCTCCAAATATTGTTAATGCATATAAATAAACATTTTTTCCTCTTAGAATGCGTAGTCCTGATTTTCCAGTCACTTTTATGTCTGGACATCTTTTGTGCTTTGGAGAGATCAAGCACTTTAAAGAAGCTGCCACAGCTTTTTCAGACTTCTGATTGGAATAGTGTAGCAAGTTGCAACATAATAAGCAAGGTGTTGTGGAGACACTAGGGCAAGGTTTTGAAGGTGGCACCACTGCCTAGAGCAAAATGTCCATCCTGGATGTTTCCTAATGAATCTCCTTTCCATCTAGCAGTCATTATTGATACAAATTGGCTATTAATATATAAGGAGGAATCCTGCTTCTATTAGAAGAGGAGAATGTCAAGGCCATGGTTTGTCAAGGGAATCTCAAAAAAGATATTCAGGGAATAGTTGGAAATCCATTACCATCAGTAATATAGTTGAAGATCCTTATTTCTTTCCTACTGGAATTTGTTCATGCATCAGAATTGAATTGCCTTGTGGAAACCCTTTGGTTTTGAGCAGACAGGTCTTGTGAAACCCTTCCTGCTAGGCAGTTTTTGAAGCCTGTTTGGTTTTCTCTCTCATCTGGCCCTACATTATCTGCATAATGAGATGCTGGAAAATCTGTTTCCAGGCTTTAAGCTTCCCAGTAAATTAAGGTCCTATTTACTATAACCTCTGGGGAATTTCACCAGGCAGACCATCCCAGAGCTGGTGCTTCATTCCCTTTCACAGTAGATTTCAAAATGCTATTTTTCTTCTGCCTGAGAAAGCAAGCTAATTGTGAAGCCCCAGGATTCTCTATGAAGCAGAACTCTGTTCAATTCATTCTTTACAAGCCATGGTCTATATTCTGTTTACAGTGAGTATCTGATAGCATGCCTTACATCATGTAGTGCTGCTCTGTCCAAAGAAAGACCTTTACAGTGCACCAGTTTCATCCATTGTGCCGGTACCATGTGCAACAATTCACAGTCCTCTTGACCCAGTGCAGATCTGTTTGGTAACTGTGGGAAGTTAAAACTGAAGTGCTTGCAGGTAGAGCTGCTGAGATGCAGACACAGGTTAAAGTGAGGGATATTCTCATTGGACACTTAAAAAGCCCCAAAACACTTGAAACATGTTAGCTAGAACACACTTGGTAGAGCATGACTGGACAAGGCTCTGAGCAATCTGATCAATGAAGGTCCTGTTTTGAGCAGGGGTCAGATGGGATGAGCTTCATAGGAAAGTAACAACTGTGGATGGAGCACAATTCTCACATAAAATCCTGAGTGCTGCATTCAGAAAGTTTGCACACACCGAGGTGGACTAGGCAGGAAGAATGTATCATGTCAGCACAGCATTTTCTCATCGACACTCACCAGTTATGGGCCAAAAGAGTTGCTAGATCTGTTTTCAAATTCTGTGGTGGACCCTGTATATATCCCTTAGAAAAGTATTTAATTTCTCCATAAATTCAGATAAAATGTCACTGGAGGGATGGAGGAACCTGTGAATGAATCATTGGTTTTAAAACATTCTGCACAACTATATAAAGTGAAAAGTTATTCTGCCAAGCTCTGTTTCACTCCATGAAAACAGACAGGAGAATATTTGTCTGTAAGTGGAAAGTATTACCCTTTTGCTTTGGTATGTGTATATGCAGTTCTTGATAAATAGATTATAGTTAGGGATATATTTACTCCATTTTCCAGAGGTAATATGTTTATAACTTGGATAGACCTGGCAGATTGCCACACATTCTTTCCCCTTATGTAAAAGCCCTGATAATGACAAAAGACATACAAAATTCAAAGTATTTGTGTTTCTAACTAGAGATCTGAAAAATTGCAGTCCATCTTTACTGCAAGAACATTAGCAGTGAATGATATTCATCTGAGACCTTGACCAAGGCATAGTAGTAGCTCATTCCACTGATTTTATTTAAGCACTCTCCACATAGAAGACTTTGAACACACTAACTAGAAAATTAATGATATTTTGGAATTTCAAAGTTTAATATATGCCTGAAAACTGTACTTCAAACCTAGTAGGAAAAATGTTTATTGCTGCTGGAAATGGGCCATAGTGGGATACACTGCTACTTTCCAGTTAAAGATAAGCAATCATATTTTAGTTAATAATCCTGGGGAGTCAGCCAACCTAATCCTTTTTTATTCATAAACCTGATTCTCAGTAAGTCATATATGTTGTTGTCCCAGCACTGTTGGAGGGGTTTTAGTTGTATATACAGCAAAAATTATTAAATCTTGGGAGCAAAGGCTTGACATTCTGAGGGTATATATAATGTTTTGGGGCTTTGCCTAAAAGGAAAGGCAATTTAGTGTTAAAACCAGCTCCAGGCATTGGGGTAGAATTCTTCACTTTAACAACTGAGATAAACCATAAAGTGAATGGGTTTAATACCTTAAAAAGTCATGGGAGAATTCTGGATGCTACTCTGCAAAGTGATTCTACATGAAGTGCCTTTATGTGGCTCTGTCTTTGTTGAAAAGGCTTCTAGCATGTGCTTACTTGATTTATGGTATTTATACATGCTGGGATTGCAAGGGGCTGACCGGCCTGCCTCTGGTATTGGAACCATCCTGAATATGTTTGTGAACGGTAGTCCTCCTGATCTAATTGCCCTGAGGGGATATCTGGAGTAATTAATCATAATGACTGTACTTTGATATGTGCATCTTTGATACATGTTAATGTGGCTGTTTAAAACTCTGGAGAGCCAGCATGTTCCAAATGTCCGCAGGAGGCAAGGGTATGCTGCATGGCAAATTCCCAAGTATAATGAAGCTAGCTGTTGGGCCGGAGGCTTAGAAAGTTGGGGAGCATCCCAAAGACACAGTGAAAGCCTAGATTAAAAAGGAAGAGTCTTTGGATGTGAGAAGGGAAGAAATGCACAGGTTCTGTTGAGGTAGTGAACTAGGCAGATTTCAGAAGAGAAGCCATGAAAGGCAGGAGAAGGAAAATCTAGATGACCTTGACCTGAGCCCCAAAGTTAGATTTCATAGGAACTATAGGCTTGACTGTTTTTGACTTGTTCTGTGGATTTAGTCTAATAATAAAAAGAAGACAACATTTCAAAATGCTGGGTGGAGTCTTTTTGTGTTTGTCTTAGGGTAAGGACAGAAGAGTGCTGTGAAATTGTGCCAATACACTTTAACTTGTTTCTGCCCTGGGTTGCCTATCTTGTCTCTGTGCTACTGCTCCTTGTGAAAATAACTGTGCCAGCTGGATCAGGACAGGTCCTTGTAGCAAAGCTCAGTATAAAGCAACATGTACCTAAAACCTTGCAGATCCAACTTACCACAGATCTGCAACTGTCCCGGGTCTCAAGTGAATAATAGAAAAGAATGTGCCTCCAGATTTTGAAACAGGGTTCTGTTAAGAAATAGGGATCTGCAGGTACACATGGCCTGAGAAGCAACGCTCTTGAATGTGCACACATAGAGGAGGAAGAACTCTGATGATGCCAGAGCTGTGTATACCACAAATAAAAATCCTTTTTGATGGGTTGTCTGGCTCAGAGGTCCACAAACAGGTTTCAGCAATGTCTAGCCCATCAGGCAACTCATGGGGTGTTGTAAAACGACTCAGCCTTGGATTGCCTTGAGGTCCCATCTCAGCAGAGACAGTCCATGGGGAGCTGTGTAGATAGCTCAGTCTTCAGTTGTCCTGCAAAAGGAGACTAAACGGGCAGTGCTGCATAATTCAATGGACAGAAACCTGTGTTGAGCAAACAATATGCTCTGAGTCCCAATCAAGCCACTATTCATCTGCCTAGCAGTAGGATAAAGGCCAGCCAGAGGGCTCCCATTCGGCCTTAATGGGCCCAGGCAATGCAAAGATGTGCAACAGATAGGGCACAAGATAAGGGGATCACTGCTAATGACAAACAGGAAGGTGGCATTTTCCACTGCGACACAGCCCTGCCCACTGTCACCAACACCAGGCATAAAAACGAACAAACCCCCTCGGATTTGGTCTGAGAGGGGGGAGCTGCTTCTCCAACTCTGTGAGGAGCCCCTTCCCCCTTGGCGAGGATGCTGGCTGAGGGAACGTACTGAAAGCCCTGACCTGGAGAGATGGGTAAGTGAATATTTGATGTGCTTTAATTTTGTAGTCTCGGGTACTTAACTAACACACGTGTAGTATTTAGTGCGCTTGTGATAGTGAGTTCCATGAATCGGCTGTGGTTGTAATACTGAACCTTGTGACTTGCCCCCAGGCGGTAACAGCGAGTGACTGACGTGGTTGCGGCCGGTAATATGGAATTCCGTGACTACTGTGTTGGGAGTAGTGTATTTCGTCAATCTCTTGTGGTTGTAATAGGTGTAGTCGTACTTCTAAACCAGTAATAGTGCATTTCTCCCTTGTACCCATAAAACCTGCAGTAGTGACGTACTGAATGCATGTGGTTCAAAAATAAATTATTCTTCTGTTTAATTTTTAAAACCCTGCACTCGAGTGTCTTTTCGTTACAGTATGCTATGCTGTGGCTAGTTTCAGAGTCAGGATATTGGGTGAGAAGGATCCAGTACAGTGAAACTAGATCAGATCCAACCTGAATATGTCTATACTCAAAAATGCTCTGAGTAAAACAGACGAGTTTCAAGATCTTACTGGTTAAAGTTAATAATAGTCTCTATTCAAACTGATGATTCCCTCATGCAGCTGTTACTTAAAATTAACATAAACCTTCTTGGTGGTTTGCCTGAGGAATCAGCCATATAAAAGCTATTCCTCAGTTAGTCTTAATTATTTGCTGGATATACACTTTTCTGTGTGCTTCAGTCAGCTTCCAGCTCAACACTTTGAGGAACTATGAAACTGTTGAGACAAAATCCAGTTCACTTAGTTGAGTCATTCCGGTGGTAAAAATGGGGTTTTTAGGTGAGCAGAATTTGTCTCGCTGTATAATATCTGCTTCTTTTTAAAAAATGCATGTGTTATATTTATCTCAAAGCTTTTTCTCAGTATGTCTCTCTGGCTACCTAATTCCTCCGATCTTTTACGTGGTGATTATTGCTGCGTTATGTAGTTCCTTGAGAAATTTCATCTTCAGGGTGAGTTCACAGTTAAAAAAAACCCCTTATGTATTCCTCATTTACTAGAAACTGTAAGAAATATTAGAAGAAAATGGGTATTTTTTAAAGATGTGGAAATATCTTTAATGGAGTGCATTTCAGTGACAGTAGGAAAACGTTGCACTTGTTTTGATGCATCTTCCCTTCTATTAAAAGTTTCTGCTTGAATATTCTGGACCTGAGAACACTACTGACTCCTTTGGAGATGGTTTGTACTTAGGTTTTTTGCATCCTAAGAAAGCTCAGGCAACAGCTTGAAAATCGTTGGTGTGAAATGTCTATTGTTTCGGTCAGTCAAAAAAGGAATGATATTCTGATGTAACACTCCGTTGTATACAAGGGTCATCACAGCTACACTGGCAGTGAGGGAGCTGAGGAATGGCTTCTGTATGATTCAGCAGTCACCCACTTCCTATAGAGGAATTAGCACCTGTCTGCCACCTTTATTAAATTAACTGCCCATAAAGCAAATTTTTCTATCAATACAAGGTTTATGGCATGAAGGCGGTCAGCACAACTCTTTAAGGAAATAGATATCTTATGGGACACACAAACAAGACTGACCTAGTCATGGCTGCTGCCAGCTTGCTGTTAACCCCCACCATAACTTTGGGGGGGCAGCCTAGGCACCCAGCTGTAGCATATAGTGAATGTGCCATGCCAACAGCCTCTCTCTTTCCTTCTCAGTCCCACTAGCTCTGCATCTGATGAAACCACTCTATTCACCATTTCCACACATTAAATGTAGTGTTTCAATATTATTTTTGATTCTTGGTTTTATTTAAGCAGAAGTAAATTTTGTCCATGGGGGGCTGCTATTATTTCAAGGAAACATTTTTTTCCCTGCCCAATTTGACTGAAGGCAAAAAACTCTACTGAAAAAAGTAAATTGTGTGCAGCTATGTATGAGACAGTCCTGAGGTTCCATAACCTAATGTGAAGGACTCATGAAATGTATAAGGGAGGTCAGTTTTATCAGAGGCCCTGAGGGTATCATTGGAGTACCTCCTCTGGTACCTCAGGCCATCTGCTATGGCATCTAATAACCTCGTGAGAGCAATGAACAGTTCAGACTGTGATTTAGGGCTGTGGTCTCACTGCCTGTTCTGGCTGCTATATGAAATGAAACTCCAATTACAGTGTCTAAATTCAGAAGAGAAATGAGCAATTCAAACCTCTGGCTATTAAGGGTTGGCGTCCTGTACTGCCCATGGAGCAAGGTGGAGGCAATTTAGACCACCGGCAAGACCTGCCGAAACTAACCGTTGTGACCGTTTCTTTCCTGTGATGCTACAGGGAATTAGGGCTTGATGGTCCCAGCACAGCACAAGATCTGAGTTGCTCATTTTGAACTTAAGTGCTGTGATTGTCTCTTGTTCCGTCTTAAGTGTCATAACAGGCAGGCTGAATACTGCCTTCCTCCTCCCCTACTACTCTGCTGGGATTGTGGAAGGAAGGTGGGAGTGAGAGAGAAAAAGCCATCTGTGCATCCCATCAAGTCGTGAAATGGGGGTGGGGAGATCCTGCTGCTTTTAGCTGTTTCCATGAGTGCAGAAGTACTGACTGGGATAAGGCTGAGAAAGATTGATGGAAAGCGAAATTGAAAGGAGAGAGAGAGAGAGAGAGAGTGAGATCCATGGAAGTCAGTGGGAGTTTTGCCACCAACCATAATGGGATTATGATTTAGGCCAGTGTGTGGAGATTTTAATGAGTCAAATGAAGACAGCTAAAGAGTTTAAACGAGCTGTGTGCAGACTTCTTTTCAGTATCCAGCATGCTAAGTAAGCATACCAAATCACATCCAGTGTCCATTATCCAAACGATATCATTATCCCCCAAAGAGCACTCCTTTTCTGGCAGGGCTGTGTGATAGGCTGCTGCCCAAAGCACTTTGCAGCTCATGGCAGAGGGGAGATTATGACTACACTAAAGTACAGCATCTCTTACAATTCATTCAAAATTGGTATTAACACATATGCAAATGCATTTGGATGGTGTGAAAACCAGACCATAAATTTCCAGTTTTACCACATGGCACAAGATTTCCTTTTCCTTCCTTGGTGACTCAGGCGTTCGAGGGTTGTGCAGGCTGGCAATGCAGGCTCTTCAGTATATCATTGCACAGCCCTCACTGTGCTCAGTGTCAAGCACATTTACAATAGGTATAAACACATTACCCAAGCTTATTGATAAGTAGGTTTGTTCATGTGGGCTGATGCAGCACTTTGTTGGAACACTGACCTGGGCCCTGAAACAGCATAGCCAAGTGCTGTATCCCAGCACGGATCATCTCTTGAGGCACTATTTGCTGATCCCATCCTCTCTTGCACTGATAGGTTGTGCAGCTCAGGCAGTGAGAACCGATCTCCGCTCAGTGACATGCATAAAGTTTCCAGTCATGGGTCTGAGAAGCTTCAGTCCTACTGACATGTTCCCAAGATTCTGCTGCCACAAGCTCCCTGTTCTAGACACAGGTACTAGTACCTAGCCACTAGTACCTAGTGGCTCTATCATTCTGGTCCCTTAATTGTCTATTTGCTCTCAGTTTCCCAGGGAATCCAGAAAGATTAAGGGAAAACAGGCATTGCTAAGGCAACTTTATTAAGAGTGCAAAGGTCTCAGAAGTCTGAATACGCATTTTTGACCCCTAACATAGGGGCCATTACCCTAACTTACTCTGCTAGTCAGACTTTTATGTCTGAGCTTGTCACTATAGCTTTGCAGTCAATAGAGAGAAGTAGCCAATACCAGAGAATGATTGCTTTCTTCCTAAAACTACTTTCTTATAGAAGATAAATGAATTGCCCTCCGGAGCTGCCTATTTCTCTGCCTTGATTATAAAGAGAACCTGGGATATGATTGTCAGACCATTTCTTACCTCACTGTAGACAATTAGGAAATCATCCAGCTGTTTAGCAGGAAAAGTAGATATGTACTATCAGACAACTCCTATGGGCAAGGGGACAGAAAACTTTCTGCCTTTTTTACTGCAGTGGCAGTCCACAGTCCACAAAATGCCTGGCATTCAGTCCTAGGCAACCACTACATGGCTATTTTCCTCACTTAAAATCTATTTAAATCTATGAAATAGAGACTTGTGTGGACCATAAAGCCTATGTTTACACCCTGTTTTGCTGGGCATCCTTCTCCCACTGCTCTATCTCCTTTTCTTCACTTCATGCTAGGAAATCCAGAAAGCTGTGCACAGTGTCCCACAATAAGATTCATCCTAGTAATAAATTACTTTTTACTAACATATTTTGAAATGGCAACATCAGTCCAACTTTCAGGTCCATGAATAAAACCAAAAAACTTGATGCATCATTCTTATGGTGAGAACATGAAAGCCAGGAGGGTCGGCTGCTCCCTGATGATTTTGGGGAAGATGAGTATCTCTTGCTAGTGCAGGAGTAGGAAAAATAAAGTAGTACCTGAATAGCAGTTGGTATCAAATCATATACACATACACAGTGCTGACCTTGGATGTTGTCAACAACGGCAGATGGGAAGGGGGCCACAGCTAGCTACATTTGTACTCCGTCTTTTTGAGGAGGTTGTATCTTTTAAAGTATGTAGTTAGTTCTCTGATGACCCTTAAAGAAAGTGCAGGTGATAATTGAACAGTCTGTATCTGTCAGAAACCAAGATTTTATACAAAAGTTTGTTTGGCATTCTTTCTCTCTCCCCTCACTTGATATATGTTGTGTGAATATTTATTTGGTAGCCTTTAAAATCCCTTTTCCTCTCCCAACAATTACACACGTAATAAAAATTATAATCACACTGGGTGGAGATTGAATTTCCTTTCCTTTTAACAGAAAGGACAGCCTGGTAGCAAAAAAAAGAAGTTAATTAGTTGAATATAATTGCAAATTCCTTGGAGTTAAAATGTGCTGCATACCGGCAGAAAATGCTATTTGCCATATGGTATTGGCAAACTCTGGAACAATGTCTTTTCTTCTACTATTTTCTGCAGACTGAGCATGGACTTGGATTATTTGTGGCTTCCTGAGTATTTGAGTTATGCAAGCCAGTTCACTGAGTGCCCCAAAGCAGCAGTGAACCATGCTTGTTCAGTTCATAATAGCTATGAAAAAATAAGCAAACAAAAAAATTGCAGTTTTCAAAAGCTTATAGTGAAAGCCTACAGTTTCACTTTTCAGTGGTTTTGGGGAAACTTTCAGAATTTTTTTTTTCTCCTAAGAGTCCAGACAAGATTCCTTAACTCACTACTGTACAGTGTTTTTAAGAGCGGTGCAAGAGTCTTTGAGAGAAGTCATCAAATACTAGTAGGAAATGGCTGTATACATAAAGTGGAAATCATTTAGAATAAGAGAGAGTTTTTAAAAAGAGGTAAACATATACAGTTTAATCAAAAATGTCAAGTTTGCTAGCTTTGATAGAAAGAAAATAGAAATGAGGGACAGCAAAGGCAGTTCCTATATTTCAGAAATTTTGTCAGATAAAGAACCCAAGGCAAGGGACCATGTTGCTTTCTTAAAAAATAGCTCCCCTGTAGATTTCTGTCTTTACCAGTGATTTTCCATTGCTCATTTTTAAGATACATATCAACATCCATCCCCCAAAAATAACCCTCAAACCTGCTAAGAAATAACCATTCTATTCTCTAAATGTATAGGTCTGTGGGGAATTGCTCTCCAAGCTCCTAAACTTCTTCTCCTGTTGTGAAAGAGATACATGGGGACTCACAGTAGTGCTTACAAACTCTGACTGAGAAGTTAAATCAAAGTTCATTTACAAGCCATGCAAGTATATTCAGATCTCACAACAGCAACATTACCTTAATTTCATGTGTAGCTCAGTTTTCTGGTAAATTCTTCAGTTTTACAGACCTGTTAATGCTGTGAGGCCAATAAAGTTAGCAGCCTTAATGGAAAAATTGGCAGTGAATGTTTTCAAGCTTCATTGTTCAGAGAGGATAATTATTGTGATGTTTAGATTTTCCTGTCTTGAAGGTAAATACTTATATCACATGAATAAGTAGGCCACCCTTTTAGTTCTTAAATTGTCAGGTGGGCAAGTTCTTTTTTTCTCCATATAGTGTATAAACTGAAGGTGAATCATATGTATGACAAATGCCATGATTAAGGATCTTAAACTTCTCAGAAAAACCCAACCCTCCCAGACACAGGATAACTCACAGAAATACTGCTAGTAGCTTCAAGGGCCCTGTGATCAAAACCAGCAAGAATCTACAATATGTAGTACAGTAAAAGATAAAATATACAGATTAGGGCTGGTCATGCAGTTTGGCTTATGCTGCTCAAAAATTTTGAAGTTTTAGCACCTTTTTACTGAAGTTTTCAGTGATGTTCATAATTAGCTGTGCGTTCTTTCCCCATAGTTCTAATATGTACCCCTCCAAACTTCAATGCAAAATTGAACCAAAAGTGAATAAAACTACTTACAAATATTTAAAGCATTTAATATATTTTTCTTCTCCTGTTTTCTTTGGTGGCTTATCAGTGGCAAGTTTCCATTTAAAAGAGGTTAACAAGAAAATTAAAAAATAACGAGGAAATATGTTGACAAGCCTCTGTCATTCTGATTCCTTTAAAGTAAAATTTTTAGAATGGTCAGTTCTGTCTTTGTGAACAATTCTTTGGACTTCTCTGACATCTTAGGGAAGAGAGAAATTATTGGAAGTTAGAACCTGTCAAGGGGTCTTTCCTAGCAAGACTTTAAAAATATGATTCTAATTTTCCATTTTCCATTAAGAAAATCACACAAGATTTCTGTCCGGCTGCCCTTTTGAAGTCAACAATGTGAAGATGAAGCTGTTAATTAAAGGAGATTTTTTTCAAGAATTGTAAAAAATGTTTGGATTTATTTCATAGAAGATCAAATTAAATACCAGACATCCTCAACACTGTCCACAGGATAGAAATTTCCTGTGCTTGATTTGTAGTTTACCTAGCCTTTTGATCCATTCATTATGAACAGTATAAAACACCATCTTTTGATATCTCCATACTACTTCATGTGGCACTCCCTAAGCGATGTGCACTGTATCACAAATATCTCTGTTTCTGGAAATATTAACCAGGCTCTGGGGTTAATGTGATTAGGTCTGCTTCTTAACCTTGCTAACTAGCCAATGTGCAGCTAAAATGTGTTTGCTGTAGGAGCTAGCGTCTGGGGCAGTTCCTTGGGGATCTTTTAATCTCTCCATATTGCAAAGTGCAGACATGCTCTTTGGTTCATCCCTGTCTCTAGTCATGCTCTGCTCACAATTCAGACACACCAGAGACCGACCTGATGAAAGATTTTTATACCATTGCCATGATTCTCAGTTACTTTACACACAAGTTGTCATTTTCTTGTCAGGTGTTGCTGTGACACATAAAATGGGTGTAATTTGCCATAAAGAAGAGTGGTTAGTTGCCATTTCTAGTAATTTTTGTATGAGGATACTAAAGTGGATACACGTGTATTTAAAACTTATCTTTAGGCTCTTAACATACCACAGTACTGTGCTGAGGTATATGCCATCCTGCTCTTCGTAGCTAAAGATATTTTCTTTTTTCTTTTAAGTCACATAATGACACTAGAGTTCTGTCTGTATGAGAGAATTCTTTATCAAACATTTTCACAAAAGGAAAAATTTCCTTTTGTGCCTCCTTAAACAAATGAAAATCCTGTGCCCTGGAGCACTGGGGTCTGCTGGGAGAACCAGTTCTTCGAGCACTGCAAATTCAAGCATACACCCATGACACTTATTCCGCTGTAATCTGTCGACCTGGAATATGTTTAGTTGCTGTTATTATTATTATTGATTATTGCCTGACACTAAGCAATTATAGAATTTCCCATCCCTGCCCACAGGATACTCATGAATTAATTCAATCATGGTAATTCTATTATTAATTTACAGCTTCCTGAAGACCCAATTCAGACTGCTGAACTGTCACACGACAAAGATACAGTAAAAGACAAGTTTTTTAAAAACACAAACATAGATTAAGGTGAAGGCAGGAACAGGGAGAAGATCAGCATCAGTTTGCATCATGCAGAATTTACCCACTTGTCTCAGTTCAACCTTGAATACTAGTTTACTTGCTTATAGCCTTGTCACCCACAGAAAATGGGAGAAAAGTGTTCATCATCATTTAACAGATGGTGAATAGAGGCATAAAACATTAAGATCAGATTTTAAAATCCATTTAGAAGCCCAAAGAGACAGCTGAAGAGGAAATATTATTTCTGAGGTTAAAGTTAGTGCTGATGTGTGTCATGAAGTGTTTACACATTTTTAGAAATACAGCTTTGAGAAATTTATCCAAGGCTAGTGAGAAAGTCTGTCACATCATATATGGTAGGACAAGTTTACACACATGACCTGAGAGCAGAAGGTCTATACCTCATGGGGCAGTTTGTGAAGAACTGAATCCCACGTGCAGAAGGACTAACATTGTAAGGACTGTCTCCTGTGGGTGGGACCCCACGCTGGCGCAGGGAAAATGTGTTGAGTCCTCCCCCAAAGAAGAAAGTAGCAGCAGAGACAACTTTGTGATGAACTGACCAAAAACCCCATTCCCTGTCTACTCTGTGCCCCTTTGGTGGGGGCGAAGAGAGAAAGAAATCACAAATAAAGTTGAGCCTAGGAAGAAGGGAAGGTTGCAGGGGAGATGTTTTAAGATTTGGTTCTATCTCTTATTATCCTACTCTGTTTTCATTAGGTACTTTCTCAGGGTGTGGGGTGAAGGGGCTCGGGGGTAATAAATTACTTGCATTTTATTCCATGTTGAGTCTGTTCTGCCCGTGCTGCTCATTGTGGAATGATCTCTCCCTGTCCTTATCTCGACTCCTGAGCCTCTCAATATATATTTTGTCCCCTGTCCAGCTGAAAAGGGGAGTGATAGAGCAGCTTTGGTGGGCGTCTGGCCTTCAGCCAGGGTCAAACCACCACAATATCTATGTCAATAATACAATACCGATATAGTATTAATATCTTAGTAACTTATAAAAATCACATTACTATCTAATTATTAGCAAGGTATATCAGCCAATTTTTGTGATTCAGATGTCTCTGGGTGGACAATGTCGTGAGAGCTGGCATGCTTTCAATTGGAGTGTAAAGGACTATGAAAGGGAATCTCATTTTCTGCCTTCCTGTGGTTCTTAGTATTTGTATCAATGAGATTGCTAATTGCATAATATGATGTGACTAACGAACACAATTAGAATACTTTGAGGTGAGACTCAGAGTGTTAAACTTGTTGGCAATTTAATATCTATGCTGTCCTTTCCGCTGCTCCTGCACTGATTTTTTGAGCCAAACCTGTCCCAGAAACATCAACAGATATAAAGGAAGTGCATACAACTCATGCTTTGTGAAGTTGAATGTGACACTCTCGTGTAAATCCAGAAGTGTTGAGAGAAGAGATTGTCTGGTAAGGGGTCTCAACCTTGATGGGTAACCTTGAGAGGTTTCACTACCTAAGGGGAGATCAACACTGTACAGCCATTGGCTATGGTTCCTCCTCTTCCTCCTCCTCCTCCACCTGACCTCTCAAGCCTCTTCAGGGAGAGAAAGTATCTAGAAGCAAGCTCTGCTGTAACTTGTGCCTCTGCTTGGACCAGATAAAAAAGCTAAAAATCTGTAGTAGTGTCAAGAGGAAAGGGATGTGCTATGAAGTGGAAAAAGAGAGTGTCTGTGGGATCAGGTATGTCCATAAAGGAATCCTAAGGATGGACTGACTGAGGAATCATTTTATTGGTGTGTTGAGGTCTGAATAAAAGAGTTGGAGATGCCATCTTCCAGTGGCTAGGTGAAACTGCAGTGCAAGAGGCAAAAGCAAGTTGCAAGGTGTGCTTAGGAGCGTGATAATTTGTAAAATAAAGTGGCTAAACAGGGATTAAAAGGAGCACAGAGTCATTTACTGAGATAAAATTCTGTTCAGTCGATAGCTGAAGAAAATAATGATGTACTTTTGCAAATGGAATAACAACTGTATTGTTGAAGTTATTTATTACAGGAAAGTTAGCTAAATAATGGATGAAACCCATTCCCTGCATGAGAATCAGGTAGTACTTACCTCTTGAGAGATGGCTGAAGACCTTAACTGTGCAAGAAAGAGCATATCACTGTGCTAACTTCTTCCAACTGCTGACAATTCTTACTTTGAGTTTAATACTTGTCAGATGATGAGTTTTTGACTAAGAAATGTATCATCTGGAAAGCTCTTCAAATTGCATTCACTCATACATTGACCCAGTTATTGTACTTTTCCCCTAGGTCACAGCAGAAGGTTGTTTGTGTATCTTCTAACTGAAAAAGTCTCAAAGGCAAGTCTGAGTGCCTTATGACCTTATTTCCTCAGGTTAGCAAAATTAGAACGTCTCAGACAGTAATTACAGTCATCTGCTCTAAAATAGTCCAACTCATCTGTAACCTCCCTCCTTCTTTTCCTTTCTTTGTTTTTTGGTGTTTTGTTGTCCCTCTCCTCTAATGTTAGTTGATGCAACTTGGTGAAATGTTTGGATAATTTTTAGCAGGAAAACAAAGTGATTTATATGTTAAAAACCTAAGAAAGTACCATGTGGTGCCAGTCTGCCATCAGCTCTGCTGGGTTTAAAGTAAGGTATTGACAGAGAAGAGAGAGAAGCCCAGATTCTCTTGTGTGTCTGTGTACAGGAAATGCCTTCAATTTAACTTGATCTTTCCAAGGTTTTAATTTCACAGGCATCAAATCACAGATTTTTTTTTTTTGGCAACTTCTGAACTTTACTTGCAAATATTGACTTTTGGTTTATAAGCTCATTTTCAGTTGTGTCCTAGAGGATAAGAATCGAGGCATGAAATTTGAATGAAATTACCAAAAAATCCATTTGTGTTTTAAATGTACAACAGAACAACAAGTTTAGACACTTTAGACCAAGTGGAGATGTGCTACATGTCAGAGATGCACTGTACCAAGAGGTATTTTGACCAAACAGTAATAGTAAAAAGACCAAAAATCCAGTAGGCTTAGTGATCTCAGTGACCCATAGACACATCATATTATAAATAGGAAGGAGGAAGTGGCAGTTATCTTCTATTTAAGGCATTAATGATCAATGGAGAAAGTTCAAGGCATTCTCCTTTCCAAGGTATACATAGAAAAAGAGAAGTATTTTTAACAATAACCACTGTGCCAAGAGATACAAAATGATGGTTTGATTATGCATCTAAAAAAAATTGCATGTACTTGATTCACTTGACACCATCACACCAGATTTATATTTGATGGAAATCTTTGGAATAGTACTGGGAATTTGGCTCATATCCTGGACAAGACACTGTTCAAAATGGCTGTGTTGCCCACATTCCTGTAGTGTTTAAGGTTCAGAATGAAAATAAAAATCATTCTATGATGAACTACATCCCAAGGTATTTAAATTCTGTTGTTCAAGTTAAGTTCAATTTCAGATTGTAATACCAGAAAAATCCCACTGGGAGTTATTTAATTTTTTATACAGGCTCTACATGTATGAGAACACTTATGCAGCCATTTAAAATCAATCAAGTGAATACAGTGCTCATTGGAGGTGAGCAATTTGCATTCCACATGTTGAGTATTCTCTTACTTTCATGGGTTTTACGCAACTAACTCTGTGCAATGTTTCTGATTTACGGTGGGATACATCACTGGTAGAGTTGAGTGAATGGTTCATCACTTCCATCAGCTACATTCAACCCTGATGTGAAAAGTTACATATCCCATTTGGGAGTTTGCTATAATCCCTGACAGTGGAAATGCTAGATCTCAGTCATTCTCAGTCCCTTTTCACGTGTGTCCTGAGCATCACATTTATTTCTGCATCTTGCCTGATCCGTTGTCATGAGATAAGTTGTGGGATAATAATCATGGCAAGAAATCTGGCATGGTATGTACATTGGCAAGAGAGAGACTCATGCCTCCACAGGTCAGATGCTGAGCAAAGTGCATACTTGCTGGAGGGGTGGGAAAGTGAGAATTAGACTCAGCTTCAGCATTACTCATAAGTAAACACACTGTACAGTTGCTAAGCGAATAGTGTTTGTCATTTTGCGTACTCTAAGTACCATCAGCTCTACTCTGCTGTCAGTTCCAACAACAGACTCCAGGGAAGTTACAGTGATGGTAAGGCACTGCAGTGTTATTTCCCAGTCACAGATGGATTTCAGCCCCCCCTCCCCCAAAAGAAAATATTTGCTTTATTCCTCTCCAGACTATGAAAATATAGAACAATTCATAATGTGAAAATTGAGCTTCTGAAATCTCTTCCCAGTATTTAGGCTATGACTTTGAAATTAAAAAATAAATGACAGCTGTCTTCAGTCTGCACATGTGTTTACACATGCATTAGCTTAAACATATGAATAATTACAGTAGTTAAGGGGATATATGCATATTGTTAAATCTGTTAAATCTTGCTGTAATGCTAGATACCATGTTGCTGTGGAAATTAGTAAAAAGGTTTGTCAACAGCAAAAGATGATAATTTTTCTAGTGGATTCTGATACATATTTAGAGTGCCTGACAGAGCCACACAGGTCAAAACAAATGTTGTTTTGAGTTCTTCAGAATAATCTCTTCTCTCACGCCTACTCATACAATACTGTGGAAACTATATGTGGAAATGTGAACAGAACAGATGATTCCTATTGCAGGGTGCAGTTATTGAGAAACAATTACTCATTCAGTCAAACAGCTGAAAACATTTTCTGACCAGAAATGTATCTTGCATGTAGTTTTCATCATTTCTTTTCTTGCAAAATAGGTCTATTTATATGACTAGCCTTGGACTATTTTTAGTTTGGTGCTAATGGACTGTAGATGCCTTTGAGATTTTATTGCTCTTTATCTTGTGAAGAATGCTCAAGCAATTTTAACATCGAACTGTAAACTCACAACCCCTGCTGAGTTTTTCTCCTTCGTCTTCACACATTTTTTTTGTCCACCTGCACTTCATTTTGATAACAGTGATTGCATCCATTTTATTTCCATGTGTAAAATCCAAGGCATTTTCAGTATGGTTTTTTTTTTTTTCAGTAGCATGGTAGTTCCCAAGGTTTGAGGTCATAACTACTGCAGTTTGCACATCTGGGCTTTCAACTCGACTTCCATTTACACCTTAGGGCTTGTTCTTCCCATCCTTTGAGGTCTGTGACTGCTTGTTTGGCAGCTTTGGCTATGGTGAAAACTACGCAGCAGGAAAGACCAATAAAATTGAGAAAAGAAAAAGTTCCCATGTGAGATCAAAGAATCACAGATTTACAGTATGGCAGGGGACTGAAAGGACCTCTGGAGATCATCTAGGTCAACTCTCCTGCTTCAGCAAAAAAATCACCTACAGCAAGTGACACAGGATCATGTCCGGGTGGTTTTTGAGTATCTCCAGAGAAGGAAACTCCGTAATCTCTCTGGGCAGCCTGTTCCAGTGATCGGTCACACTCATAGTAAAGAAGTTTTTTTTCATATGGAAATGTAACTTCCTGTGTTCCAGTTTGTGCCTATTGCCCCTTATCCTGTCACTGGGCACTGGTGGGAAGAATCTGGCTCCACCCTCTGGATATCCATCCTTTAAACATTTATAAACCAGCTCTCTAAACACTCATGGGTGTATCCCATTAGGGTCCATGGATTTGTGGGTGCTAGGCTTGCCTAAATAATCTCCAGTCCTCCTCAACTAAGGGAAGGTCTTCCTTTATCCAGACTTTCTCTCTTATCTCCAGGGTCTGGGATTCCTGAGGGCTGGTCTTTTCAGTAAGACTAAAGCAAAAAAGACACTCAGTAACTTTGCCTTTGTATCCTCTGCACCGGGGCTTTGTATCCTCATTCAGCAGTGGGCTTACTTTACCCCTAGTCTTCCTTTTGCTGCTAATGCATTTGAAAAAAAGCCTTTTTGTTGTTCTTTACATCTCTTGCCAAATTTAATTCCAAGAGGGCCATAGCCTTCCTCCTTGCATCGCTAGATACTCTTGTCAACATTCCTATATCTGACCCAAGTGTCCAGTCCTTTTTTCCACATTGCATAAACTTTTTCTCTTTGAGTTTTTCCAGAAGCTTTCTATCAGCATCTGTCTGTACCATAGCAGGTCACAAAGACTGAATAAGATGGTAGCTGTTGGTACAGATAGCTTAATTCTGTTTTGCAAGAACTTGGAGCGTTGTGTGTGGTGCTTTTGCCCTCATCCTAAAAAGGAGAATAGGAAAGAGCTGAGAGAAAGGCAACAAGATTTAAAATGTATAGAAGGTTTTTCTACAGATAGCAACTGGCAGGTGAGGTTTTCTTAGCCTTCAAAGCAGAAGACTTCAGAGGAAATATGATAAGCATAAAATTATGAGTGACATGGAGAAGCTATATATGACTCAATTATTTATTCCTCTTTTTAAAGACAAGAACAGTGGACCAACAAATAATAATATATGAAGTTATTTTCAAGGAAAAAAAAAAGTGGTTTTACACAGAACTTGTGCTAGCACTGTGGACCTCCCTGTGAAAGAATGTTGTGTACAGCCAAAATTTACATTGGTTTAAGATCCGACTGGACAAACACATGGAAATTAAGTTCTTGAAAGCTTATAAAATATGCAGAATGACATCCAGTTCAGAGACTCCCCTAAGCTGAAAATAGTTGGAAGATGAGATATTGTTAGAGGAGCAATCAGATGTACATGCTGTTTTCTTGCAGATCTCTAGACATTAATTTAGGATCATTTCTCTGTCTTCTTATCTTCCTTGGGAAGAGCAGCTCCACCCTAACAACGTGTAAAAGAAAGGGGCTACAGAAAAGAATCTGAACGGGAAAAAATAATTCTGAGGAACACTGAATGATAGTGGTGAAGGTCATAGCTTTAAAAATGTAAAAAAAACCAACACCTGTTTTGGAGGACACAAAGAGTGGGATGATCTGAAACTATTTCCTTCTATCTGAAGACACCCAGCCTGTAGAAGCCCCATGGTACTGTTCTGACTGGCAACATGGCAGGACATGGGAACAGAAACATATACCACATGCCTGGATCATCTCCTCACTTCATTTTCCTGTAACAGTAGATGACTGGATCTCTGTATGAAATGTGAGAATAATAGCACAGCCAATACCTCAAGGCGTTCTGAGAAAGAGAAAAATGGACTGTAGCCTGACAAACTCACTGTACATGTAAGCAGGATTGTTTCTTGTCACAAGAGAGAATTAAAAGAAATCCCATGTCCTATTCCACAAGCAATCTCCTACACATTGCTCCATGGAGACAATCGTCCATTATGGGCACCATTTATGAACTCTTGTTATGAGCCAGTACAAATGCCTTTACACTGTAAATCAGAAAATATTCAGTAAATGGAGTAATATTCAGAAATGCACAGTCAAGACTTTCAACAGCAGCAAGTGATTTTTGAAGTTATTCTTGCACGTTGTTATTTTGAAGTGATGAATTTTTAAACTTAATTTGTTGCAAGGATGCCACATACAGTGAGTGCTTGTTCCACATATGAAGCCACATCATGGCGTGTGACTGTATATATAAAATGTCCTGTGTCATAGGTTGAAATATAAAGTCAGCACAAACACTGACACTGCAGCAGAGTATATCAACATTTCAGTTCTTCAGAGGAAATCAGAGACATGCAGACTTCAGTTACTCCACAATAGGATGTTCTTTGAATCCAGCTGCAATACAGTGGTGTGAGATGTGAATTCAAGTTACAATTTTATAAGAATTTGTATGGGACAATGTCAGATTACTTTTACTCTGTGAAGGTATCTGTTTCTTGTTTTCTCCTAGTCTCCACTGTGATAGTGGGAGTGGTTTGCTTAGTGGGCTTTTTCTTTACATGATTCTTTGTCTTAGAGATACGGAAAATGGGTTGGGGAATTGAACTATCCCTGGAAATTAAAAGAAATTCCTGCTGTGGCTTACAAAATAAAAGTAATGGCTACTGTTGCATTTTAAGAGTGAGAAAAACTGACTTTAGTCAAATGCACAGAGTACACAAATTTCCTTCTTTAAATGCCTATACAGATCTTCTAATATAGGCACAATATTCTTAATTAACAAAGAAAATAGTGGTGAGGGTTGGAAAAAGGCTTTCCAAAATTACAGGAAAACTAAGGATATGGAAGGAATGTGTTCCAGAGAGCAGTCTTCAATTGAAGGAACTCTAGGCCATGCAGGATGGATTAATTCAATTCCTAAAATTTCTTTATTTCACCAATTTATCCCTTTCCAGCTCTAATGCAAATCTGAACTGTAGCCCAGTAAGTCCTTAAAACTGACATAACTGCTTGCTGCCATGGCTGAGGAGAAATGGAGGCCCGTTCCACTCTCAATTACATTCTACATTGTTGGTCCTGGTCATGATTATATTGTGCTGGTTCTGTCACTTGTCAGATCTTCAGAAAGTTAAAAGAATATGAACACAGTCCCAAATGGATGACGATTTTTTTCTGGATGAGTGCATTAAACTGTCTTACAGAAGAGTAGCAGGGTCACTAAGGAAAGAGAAAGATTGCACGAGAGGCAGAATGGTAAAGGAATGGGAGAGAGCAACAGAAGTGAAGGGAGAAAAGCAAGACCTAGCATATTTGATGGCTGGGTTCTGGACAGTATTTTGAGGAACCCATAATTTCACACTAAAAGCAATCCTTACAAAATGTTATTTAAAATCCAGGATTCATATATATCAGTAAACTTCAGTAGAGGCCAGAAATCTCTCTAGTGTTGTACATGATTAATAGGGTCTTACTTCAAAATCCTACGCAATGTAGCTTTGGATACAGGAAAGTCTTTACTTGTAGCACAGCATTTGCAGAAAGGCTGTAGATAAGAGTATTGTCAATAGAGACAAACCTCAGTTTGTCAACAGAGAATACAGAAATACTTTAGGTTTTTCATCTCTTCCATTTCTACACCTTTTATCTATAACTCTCCAGAAAGGACTGTAGCAACTAAAAACAGACACATAACTAATATATGCATAATAAACTGAGTTAAAATGACAGACCTTGGCTAAAAGAAGTCATCAAGGCCTGTGAAATGATTTTAAACTATGCAAATACACTCATTTTCAATCTTTGTTTCCAAACCTTAAGAAAAAGCTTTTAATTTTAAAGTAGACTAGTTCTTATTCCAGTTTTATTTTTTGGTTGGATACAGTTATTTTTAACTTCTATCCTAAAAGCAATAGATTCAACCCTTCAATATTTCTTCTTCAAAGTCTTACTCAAATAATGACCTTTAAAAGTTCTAACTATAACTACTTTTGCAAGGCCTGCACTTTCAGGAAAAAAAGCTCACTCTGTTCTCTGCTGGAAATATCAGAACCAGGCCTAAAATCAGCAACTCAATTCCTTTTCATATAAGCTTTAACTCTACCATTAACCACAGACAGGTGTCCAATACCTATTGAAAAGCCTCATATAAATTATGGACCTCAGCAGAAATTAATCTGCAGTCTAGTCTGGTGGGCTGCACAGTCCAAGAAAAACAAAACAAACCCAGAATGCGTTGGCAGGTAAGCTTTTCTTTATATTTTGTACCACTTACAGGTGACTACAGAATCAATACAAAATATTTTTAGTTGCTGTGAGTTGGTGTTATGCTGACACTTCAGAAGTGACCAGTACAAGATACAGGTCCTTATTTTCCCATCTCTAACTGTTGTTAATCTCAAATTTATCAGTAGACAAAGAAATACTATGCAGACATGGGTTATTGTCTGTTGGAAAGGGTATTTCCTGTCTTTGCCTTCTGAGGTATACAGGAGACAGCTATAAATTGAGCTTCTTAATAAAGCAACTTGCTTACATTTGGATCATAGTATTTCAAACATGGCCAGCCTCCCCCTGCCCCCAACTGTCCTACTGCCCACAGACATTTAGAGCAGATTTAGGTCCTGTACTTCTGTTCTGATGTGTCAAGCTCTGTCCCTTAGTTGCTGTTCAAATTTCACATCAGAGATAGATATAGATGAAGTAGTCTAACTTTGCAGGAATATGTGACTAGAAGAGGGCACGAGAAACTAAATAACCCCTGAAGTCTTGCAAGGGTAGTATGGACATCTAGGTTTCGGGCACTCATACCTTGTTCCTGTGAAAATACATTGCCTTTTTCTCTGATTTCTGCACTGGGCTATACCTGTAACAGCTCTGACTTATCCACACCACATATCATCTGGAGGGTCAGTCTGCCAAAATATGTTTCAAAAGGTTGTGAGAAAGGGATCCAGTGGTGTGTTTGAAGGGCTTCCCTCCCAGTGCACTTTTCCATGTTGGAAAGAGTGACCTAAGGTGGGAAATGTCTCCTCTGCTCTGATGGCCTTGGTTGCCTGGCTGTTATCAAGGCAAGGATTAGACATAAGTTGTGCTAAAAGAAAAAAAAATTCTTTTTTTAACCTAGGTGACGCATCTGATGAATTTAATTCTCCACACTGCTTTACCAATGCCTCCAAATTATCCATAAACTTAGCCATGATTAACCACAGTCATCAAGCTGGTAGCACAATTAATTATCCAGCTGTGATCTCTCTGCACCATGACATCTGTAAATAACTGCCTGCAATTTAGATAATCCTACAAGAGATAACTGACAATTAATTGTGCGTTGTGTCTTTCATCCTCTACTACAGCTCTGACTGTGAAGGAATCACAGAGGCACTACAGGATCAAAATAAGTAGGTTTACAAAAGATATGTTACTCTTATTCCAGAATTAACCTTTAAATTATATAGTTCTCTTCCCAGTGCTTACTCCTCTCACAATACCCAAACATTATGCTCCAGACTGCTTTGTATATGTAAAGTCATTCATTTTTTAAGTAGAGTTACGGTTTGCTTCTATTTGCTTTATGGATGTCTTAAGAGTTATTATGTTACTCTTTAAAAAAAAAAAAAAAGAAAAAGATTTAGAATAGTTTACCACAGTGAGAGGCTGAAATCAATATTGTTTATATGGGCATTAATGTTATTGACTGTATATTTACAATAACCTCCAGAAAGAAACTCTTAAAGCATTAAACCTCCTGGCAAAGTATACACTTTCATAAATCTGACTAAACATTTTACAGTAATAATTAAATTAATTACTAGGAGCAAACAACACATTTGATGGTTTTTATCCTGAGGAAAAAATGAGGCATTTCACTATTGACTTAATTCAAAGTGCCTGTTTTCTCCAGTCTGGTATTTGCAGCTGGAGGAATACCTTTTCTTTGGAAGAAAAGCCTTCACAATGAAATGTAGCCCAAACAGGATTAATCTGAAGACAATTCGTTTAACTTGCACAGAATATTGTTTATGGTGATGTTGATAGAGGGTAGCTCAGAAAAATGCACCCAGATGTCACTGTTTGGATGTAGAACATTTACACGTGACTAAGTAATTAAATACTCCACCCCCTTTAAACCAAGGTTTGCAGGGAAATTGGGCTGAAAAGGAGTACTCAAGAGCTGCCAGAAATAAAATAGCTGAGGAGCACTTTTCGTTATTTCATTATGTTACACATTAATGCCCACTAGAGATCATTGTCTACATACATAAGGAATTTTCAGTAGGTCACTGCTGCAGACACTTTCAGCTTTACAGAGACTACAGACAAATAAAAAAGAGTTTCAAAGATGTGAGGTGATGATTCTAAACACTCACAGATTTTCAGTGACAGAATTGGGGACCAGGACTTTCATGTGCTGAGTTCTTAGTCTCAAATCTTAAAGGGGAGAATACATGATTTAGTCTTATGTTTAGTCTGAGAGTTGTTTCAGCAGGAAGTTGTCATTAGGAGAGCTATATCCGTGAGACATGTCTAATGAGTTCTTTTGAGGTTGGGTTATTTAAGAAATTTTACAGATTTCAATGATTTCATGGCCACCTAAGAATTGAGAAGATTGGTTATGTTCCAACAGAAATCCATTTCCCTTACACCTCAGGGGTCCCATGATCTTCCTGGATTTGACTCTGGCCAGATCCCACCGACTATCGTTCAATGGACCTATGGATTTTCATGATGCAGGATGCCTGGAAAAGAAAAGAGATCATGGAAGGGTCAGAAGGAGGATCTGGGGAACTACAGGCCTGTCAGTCTGACCTCAGTCCCAGGGAAGATCATGGAGAGGGTCATCTTGGGAGCTATCATGCAGCACATGCACAATGGCCAGGGGATCAGGCCTAGTCAACATGGGTTTACAAAAGGTAGATCCTGTCAAACTAACCTGATCACCTTCTATGACAAGGTGACCCACTTAATGGACGAGGGTAAGGCTGTGGATGTGATCTACCTGGACTTTGGTAAAGCCTTTGACACAGTTTCTCACAGCATTCTGACTGAGAAACTGGCTGCCACTGGCCTGGACAGGTGGACCCTCAGCTGGGTTAAAAACTGGCTGGATGGCCGAGCCCAGAGGGTGGTGGTAAATGGAACAAAATCCAGCTGGTCACGAGTGGCGTCCCCCAGGGCTCAGTCCTGGGTCCAGTCTTGTTCAACATCTTTATCAATGATCTCGACGAAGGGATTGAATGCTCCCTCACTAAGTTTGCAGATGACACTAAACTGGGAGGAAGTGTTGATCTGCCTGAGAGTAGGAGGCTCTTCAGAGGGATCTGAACAGACTGGACCGATGGGCTGAGACCAATGGGATGAAGTTTAACAAGGCCAAGTGTAGAGTGCTGCACATGGGACATAATAACCCCATGCAGCGCTACAGGCTTGGGGGAGACTGGCTGGAGAGCTGTCAGGCAGAGAAGGACCTGGGGGTGTTGGTAGACTGCAGGCTGAATATGAGTCAGCAGTGTGCTCAGGCGGCCAAGAAGGCCAATGGCATCTTGGCTTGTATCAAAAACAGCGTGGCCAGTAGGTCTAGGGAGGTGATTGTGCCCCTGTACTGGGCATTGGTGAGGCTGCACCTTGAGTGCTGTGTCCAGTTCTGGGCTCCTCACCACAAGAAGGACATGGACGTCCTGGAGCGAGTCCAGAGAAGGGCAACCAGGCTGGTGAAGGGGCTGGAGGGCAAATCCTATGAGAAACGGCTGAGGGAGCTGGGGCTGTTTAGCTTAGAGAAGAGGAGGCTGAGGGGAGACCTTATCACCATCTACAGCTACCTGAAGGGAGGTTATAGAGAGATGGGTGATGGTCTCTTCAGCCAGGTGACAGGTGATAGGACAAGGGGAAATGGCATGAAGCTGTGCCAGGGCAGGTTTAGATTGGACATTAGAAAAAAGTTTTTTATTGAAAGAGTAGTGGTCGAGTCACCTTCCCTGGATGTGTTTAATAAAAGGGTAGATGAGGTACTTAGGGATATGATATAGTTTAGGATGCAAATGGTTGGACTTGATGATCGTAAAGGTCTTTTCCAACCTTGTGATTCTGTGATTCTGTGATTCTATGGAGGTTCCTAGTAACCTGACTTTGTTGTTGAAATCCTTCCCTTTCTTTTCAGTTTTCCTAAACCAACTGTACAACAAATAAAGTAATGTGAGTGCACCCTCAGCAAGTTTGCAGATGACACCAAGCTGAGTGGTGTGGTCGACACCCTTAGAAGGAAAGGAAGCCACCCAGAGGGATCTCGACGGGCTGGAGAGATGGGCCCGGGTGAACCTAATGAGGTTCAACACTGCAAAGTGTAAGGTGTTGCACTTGGGCAGGAAGAATCCCAGACATAGATACAGACTGGGAGAAGAGCTTCTTGAGAGTAGCCCTGCTGAGAATGACTTGGGGATTCTGCTGGATGAGAACTTAACATGAGCCAGCAGTGTGCTCTTGCAGCTCGCAAGGCTAATGGTATCCTGGGCTCCATTAGAAGAAGGGTGGCCAGCAGGGACAGGGAGGGGATTGTCCCTCTCTACTCTGCCCTTGTGAGGCCCCATCTGGAGTCCTGTGTCCAGATCTGGGGCCCCCAATACAAGAAGGATGTGGAACTGTTGGAGAGGGTTCAGAGGAGGGCCATGAAGATGATTAGAGGCCTGGAGCACCTGCCCTACGAAGAGCGGCTGAGGGAGCTGGGCTTGTTCAGTCTGGAGAAGAGAAGGCTGCGGGGGGACCTCATTGCAGCCTTTCAGTACATGAAGGGAGCTTATAAGCAGGAGGGGATTCAACTTCTTAAAAGGATAGACAATGACAGGACAAGGGGGAATGGATTAAAACTAAAGGAAGGAAGGTTTAGATTAGATATTAGGGGGAAGGTTTTTACACAAAGAGTGGTGAGGTGCTGGAACAGGCTGCCCAGAGAGGTAGTGGATGCCCCGTCCCTGGAAGTGTTCAAGGCCAGGTTGGATGGGGCCCTGGGCAACCCTGTGTAGATCCAGGCCTGAGGTTGGTGGCCCTGCCTGTGGCAGGGGGGTTGGAACTGTATGATCCTTGGGGTCCCTTCCAACCCATGCCATTCTATGATTCTATGATTCTATGATTGATTTAGCATCAGTATTTCAGAACTGAGAGCAGTAAATCTACAGGTCATGAAGCTAAAATAAGGGACAAGCACAATTTTGGTATAATCAGTGGAGAAAAAAATAAGGTTTTGGGAAGTATTGTACAGACAATTGCAGACAGCTTTAGCTTAGTTTAGAAGGACAAAAGGGGGAGACAAATTAAAGATTATCCTAGGAGTGAGGCTCTGGCTGAACTCTCATCTCATGTTATTACTTAATCCACAAAAATGTTCTTTCCTTGTGTCTTACCTAGTCTTTCTCATTGTATCTTTTCTGATATGTTACACTTGGAAGGTTACTTTTATTTCCCTCCAGACACATCACCTGCAGTTGTAGTGTCACTCTTCCTCCTTCGTCCCTTCAACTTTTTGTACTTGGCCCTAAACCAGGAAAAGACTATAGTTCAGATTCATAAGGGAAAACTGGTAGGAAGGGCAGAGCCTAACTTAAGGCAACGAGCAGTTCCTGGCATTCATGCTCTCTAAAAGTACACAGACGTCTTGTTTGGTGTCACATGAGAGGCAACAAAAGTAGTTGAGCTTTAAATAGGGAGTGACTCAATTGCAGGATTCCTGGAATTCAGGCTGGAGCAATCTTGACCAAGCAAAATACAAACAGAACAGAGCAATAGTATCTTGGAAACAATAGAATTATACTAAGTGGCAAACAGGAGGAGCATACCATTTCCCAGTAATGTCAATGCTTTTTTTATCAAGACCGGATACATGTGAAATATACAGTTTATCCAGAGGTTGATCTGATGCATGGTTTTGATCCCATGAGCTTGTATTTTTAAAAATCCTTCTCTTGCATTGTTGGAATGTTGTTCATCCTCCATGCTCTCCTGTTGCAATTTTACTGTCCTGACAAATCACCTGATGTTCACCTTCACATTCTTGGCAGGCTTTAATGTGTTTGCTTACAGTATAATTAAATGTTCTGTATTCATTACTTCCCAGCTCTGACTTACATTTAGTCTCTTCAATGTAATTACTCCACTGTGTGCATTCAGACAAATGTGCTATTCTATGCCTGTCCAAATTTTATTAAAGAAGGGTAAATGTGTGGTCAATTACACTATTACATATACAATTGTATCTGTCCTTAAGAGAAGCTCTTGAGCCTCTAGTGTGCTTTCAGTGACATGAATTACAGGCATATAAATCCCCTTTCACACTCTTTTCTAACAGTTCTTGTGTTCTGTTTGCTATTAGCAGTAAAGTAATTGACTATGGGAAGAAAACAGACAAGCTCTGGGTTAAATCAGTGATTTCAGATGGTGATAAAAGTAATAGGGAGAGGATCCATGGCATTCCTGATTCAACTAGATTGCCTGGGTTAATTATCCAACACAATCTCACTGTCTCATTATTCTGTGCTGTAATATTCCAGCAAAATGAAAGGAAAACCGGGCAAATTCCTCAACATCTAGCTACCAGAAATATTGTGGTTGGAAGCTGTTATCCTGTCAATCCCACATTTTAATCCTATTGAAAAGTCTTTTTTGAAAATCAAGCTCCAGAGAGCAAAACCAAATTAACTGTAAGACCAATTTAGAAATCTTGAGGCTTTTTAAAAGATATTTTCATTTGCTTTCTAAAATGAATTAACTGTTAGATTAACTTTGAAATCTTGAGAGTCTTTTTAAAGCTCTTTTTATTTGATTTCTAGTGTCTGATTTTTGCAATCACATGCATGTCCCTTAAAGTAGAGATAATTTTGGTTTTTCTTCCAGATGAATTTTGTGTTTCTGATGTAATCTCCAGCTGCTGCAGGCTGAAAGTTCAGGGAAACAAATATTAACAGTTGGATTAATCTCACTTGACTTTAGTTAAGCACGTAGTCTAACCTACTTATCTAGGCAGAGAATGAAGAGAAACAGACACCTCTAGCAGGCAGTACTGCCCCTTCTGAAAAAACATCATCATTTAAGGCAGGGTCAATCATCATCTCTAGGACGTACCTGTCCCTCTATCTCAGTTAAAGGAAAGGAGTCTAAAGCTCTATCTGTGTAGAACTTCCAGTCCGAATCTGAAACTAGATACAAGGCATCCAACCTCCAAACAAGTTGATTTGACTGAATACAATAGTTATCCTGAAATGAACGAAGAATATCTTGGAATATATTTCCATTTGATACTGTATTGTCAGAGAATGAATGAGCATTTATGCTGTTTCTCTCTGTTTCTTAAACTTGCTTTGCAGAATATCCTTTGACAGAAGACAGAGATGCCTTCCTTGTCTTGTTCTAAATGAATAGCTTTTAGAGTAGCTGTCCATATTAAAGTGAAATTTTCTAAAATAAGTAATAAAACACCAAGAGAGAAAGCCTAATTTATAAATTGTTTGTATCAGGTTGAAATAGCATCTAAGTAATTTAAACCTGAAGTAAATTCATATTTTCAGGTTTAACAGCCTTTCATAATCTGGATTTACCTTCAATGGGATAAATTCTCCTTTCAATTAATTCTCATGAATGGAGTTTTCTGTGGTGTAAATGAAAAGAGAATCTGTCTCCAAATGGCTGTGGGCCTTATTGGGAGTTTGCTGATGATGCATACAAGGATACTAAAACAATGTTATCTTCATCTAAGCATAGCCTTAAAATTAGATAGCAGTTAAGATACGTTCTCTTTTATTCTGCTGATTTGGAAAATGGAATACATTTATTGGAAGAAAGGGTGCAGATTAAAAGTCAATGAGATTTTATTGTATCATGGATAATTATTTCCCATTGTTCTACCATTATTTCTTCATTTAGGAAAAGGAGATGATTCAAACCATTTTATCAGCTCAGTGACTTTATGTTCCACATATAATGCAAGAAATTGGAGTAAATAAAGAATTTTTAATGATGAACCTTTCCTTTCTAATTAAATTTCCTTTAAAAAATGACGCTATGTACATCCATAGGAAATGTAGTATGTACTTATAACTACAGTAATAGTATATATATATTTCAATATAAATATCTCATTAATAGACCTCACCATTAATGCCATGGCAGTAGAAGAAAGTTGTTTGAACGTTGGTTTGACAGTTGTTGTACAGTTGGAAAACTTCTCAATTGTTTTTTTATTTTTCACTATCTAAGAAGGATAACATGCAATATAAAGGAAATAAAGCAATAGCTAAGAAGAGATTAGCTTGAAAAAAGTTCTGGTGAAATTTAATAGGTCATGTAACTCCATAAGGTTTCTCTGGTAATTGTAGGATAAATGTGTAAAGGTATAGGATTTCAAAATTATAGCTACCAATAGCTACTTTGGTGTTAGGATGAAATTTCTCTTTTATAGGGCTGATTTATCTTCATATTCAAGGTACCTGAACTAGATAGACATTGGCTCAGAATAAAATACAGGAGGTAAATATTAGTGTTATCCACTATGTCATTTCCTATGTTGTAGTGAGACCCCAACCTTCACTCCACCCAGAGGCTTTCAATCATATATAAGTGGTTATGAAAAGCTTTAATGGTATTAATAAATATTTCCTTCTGCTTTCCTGAGCTCTATTAAGCTTCTGACTAGAAAGAAATGTATCTGTATTTCCCTAATTAAGCTACATCTACTGAAATTCATATTATAATTGTTCTTCTCTAGAGGTGCAAGAAAAAATTCCTTATATATAAATCATTGCACATCAACCAAAAAAAAAATCCATCATTTGTGACTGTCCCAGTTTTCCACACTCATTTATTTCAAAAGCTTTTTCTCATTATAGTCTTTCTTGCCCTCTCTAGCTTTATATTCATGTCTGTAGCAAGTGACCATCCATGCCTATATACATTTCTTTTTCTGGTGCCAGAAGGAAGTCTTTAAATAAAGTGAAACTATTAGAGAAGATGTATTTTGCAGTATTTAGTTCTGTTGAATAAAAAAGACTTGCAAGAACATAGGAAGACAGTTAAGATTTATTCATTTTGACACAAAGAATGTAGGAAAAATTATAATTAACTTTTCCTTTTCACAGTGTTATTTAACTTCTAATTTTTGTAGCAATAGCTCAAAATAACCATAATACTTTTGCAGTAAGAGGAACAGTAGGAGAGCATAACATTCCTCCCCTCCTAAAAATCAATGCCACAGCTACAATGATATCAAGAACAATATGAGAATTGAAGAGAGGAGTCACTTCAATCTCTCTCTTTTTTTCATGGATTCTGTTAAATGTGTTAGTTTCTCGAAGTTTTATTGAAGCCAATTTACAGACACCTTCCATGGAGTTTGGTCCTGAAGGTCTGCACTGTATAGAAGGGACCCATGCTGGGGCAGGTTGTGAACTGCAGCCTGTGAGAAGGACTCATGTTGGAGAAGTTCATGGAGGACTGTCTGCCGTGGGTGGGACCCCATGGAGCAGGGGAAGGGTGTGAGGGATCCTCCCCCTGAGGAGGAAGGAGGGGCAGAGACAATGTGTGATGAAATGACCAAAAACTCCCTGTCCCCCTGTGCTGCTGGGGAGAGGAGAAAGGCGGGGGGCGGGGTGGCAGGGAAGAGGTGATTTAAGATTTGTTTTTATTTTAAGATTTTATTTTTATTTCTCATTATCCTACTCTGCTTTCATTTGGTAATAAATTAGATGGATTTTATTCCTTGTTGAGTCTGATTATGACCTCAACATGAGATGGCAATGTGCACTTGCAGCCCAGAAGGCAACCGCATCCTGGACTGCAACAAAAGTGATTTCCCTCCTCTACTCTACTCCAGTGAGACACCACGCGCTGTACTGCATCCAGCTCTGGGGTCCCCAGTACAAGAAAGTCATGGAGCTGTTGGAGCGAGTCCAGGGGAGGCCAAAAAGATGAATGGGGGCTGGAGCACCTCTCCTGTGAAGACAGGCTGAGGGAGTTGGGCTTGTTCAGTCTGGAGAGGAGAACACTCCAGGGAGAACTTTTAGTATCCTTCCAGTACATGAAGGGGCTTCTTGGTCTTTTGGCTAAAATCAAGTGTAGTATACGTGAAAACTGGAGAGGGACTGTTTATCCAAGGAAGCAGGGATAAGAGGTAAAGCATTTAAACTAAAAGAGAGTAGATTTAGATATTAGGAAGAAATTATGTACTGTGAAGGTGGTGAGGCACTGACAGAGGTTGCCCAGAGAAGCTGTGGCTACCCCTTGATCCCTGGCAGGGTTCAAGGCCAAATTGGATGGGGTTTTGGGCAACCTGGACTAGTGGGCTTGTCCCTGCCCATGGCAGGGGGTTGGAACTAGATGGGCTTTGAAGTCCCCTCCAACCCAAACTGGTCTAAGAACTATGGTTCTATGGCTGGGTAAGATACATCTACAGCAGGATCTCACCCCTTCTCTCAAGTGCTGCTACTGCTAGAAGTTCTAGGCCTAGCTGGAAAGGACTCTGCCAATGCAGGCAGCTCCAATACTTAAAAATATGTTTTAATGTGGATGGTACCACAGGACATCCTTAAATTATACTAGTCTGCAATTTAGAAGTGATACTCTGAATGATGGCCTGAGGCCACTAGAGCCATCTCAGTCGTGAGATTTGTGCTATACCTCTAAGATATCTCAGCTGTGATATTTTAGAAAAAGCTAATAGAAAAGGACAGAAATTTAAAATTTTTTGGTTAGACCTTTTCTGCAGTCAGCTGGGAGATACCAGCTAGCCAATGTGTCACCACTGATCAGCCTCAATTTGGTCCACAGATCATTCACACACCTTATGTCATATGCCAGGGATGCCCTGGCTCAGATATACATTACATTTTCTGAAAAATTCATCACTTTTTTTTTCCCCTGAACACTGTATAATACTGAGTTGCTTTGCCTCAGAGCACCTAGACTATTTATATCACACCATTATTTATCTATGACAAACTTGTGAAATAAATAACTATTACTTTTCCCTGTTTCACAGAGCTGGGGTGTTGTGCTTAACTGTGATTTCAGCTCAGATAATTTGAACCAGAGATAAATACTTTGAAGGACACGGTGGTTTAAAGCTACTTTTACCAAAGTGTAGGTTACAAAGCTAGATATAATTCTGTTTTGTCAGGGGATTGTAAACTAGTCTCGAGTAGAAACAAAATTACGTCCTTGTTGGGCTGTATATGTCATGTCTTATTTGCTCACCTACTCATTTTCTTTATTTTCCCCTCACCCTTTTTCGAGTTTTACATACTGCTGAGGTCTACTGTGAAAAGTGACCTAACGAATATTCTGTCCACATGACTACCTAAACAGTGGAAGTGAAATGCAAATCCAGGTCAGTAAGAGGGCAAGGGGATTTATGCATGTAAAGAGAGTGGTATTGTTTCTGAAACCATGCATACCAGGGCAGAACTGGTGTAACTTTATTGCCTTAGAGGAGTTATTCTAGATTTGCATTTGAATGAGTAGATAGATGATGGGGCCTGGTAAATCAGTCAGACTCATTCTAAACCAGGAGATACTGGCTTTGAGCAGTGTGCTGAAGCCCACCAGTACATACTGATCAACTGTCCAGTTTCTTAAAAAAATAAAAACTTCAAATGACACAATATTATGATTTAATAACCTCCTGTTTCCAAATCTGGATACTGATATCCATTTTTAGAAGGTAAACTGTAGTTCACACTTCTGTACAAAAAAGGTCTCAGACTTAAGCTACTTTTAAGTAAACTACATGAATACGATACACACATTTCAGCAGACATTTGCACTGCAGTCTCTCAAAACCAAAGTTTTAAATGGTTTAATAGTTCAGCTGTATTTATCAACTGACTTTGCTGAGCAAGACTGCATTTCATGCCCCAGTGATTGGGGGTATCATCACACAAAAACAGTTTATGCCTCTTACTATCATAAGATTAACTGAGGATAGCTAATAGAGATTACACAGTATATTTTACCATCAGCATTTACACTTTACAGGGTCAGCTTTATCCTCCTAAAGAGATACCACAATGGGAGATAGAGCACTCTATCAACCAGAAAGTATACAGATCTCAGTTGATCAATGGGTCACATTAGCTGTTCGGAGATTGATGGCAGCCCAACAATGCAGAAACTTTAAAAATATAACTATAAGGCCAAAATATAATTTAGTACTTGTTTTCTTGAAGGGATGCTGGTGGAAAATGCCATTTCTACCACTCTGATCTGCATTTTTAGAGGGCATGTCTTAATGCAGAAAATTTGTTGCTGTTGATGTTGAAGGTTCTGCTAAAGCTTCCTTATAAAAATGCACTTAATCTGAAAGCTGCGGTATTTCATCTGCTTTCAGCCTTTAATAGAGTGGAGGAATTCATTAAGTCATCTGAAAGCAATTTTCAATTATGAAAATACAATTTAAATAAGGGGAAGAGGAGTCTTTGAAGATGACAAAAGTGGGAAGTGATTGACACACTCTGTTGTCAGCTGGAATCAATTTCACACTTGGGGAAAAATACCTTCGCTAGGGAAAGATCATCCGTCAGCAGGAGGCAAGCTGCAGGGAACTGGGAAAGGAGAAAGTAAATCCTGTCTTAAGCAAAATATTCAGCAGCCTGAACACCCTTCACCTTGACAAAATGAAACCTCTTTAATAAAAGTACTGAACCTCATAGCATAGGCACTCAGGGCAAACACTGAGGAATTATAGGAATATAACTATCTGTCCAAATTTGGGTCTTATTCGGGCACAGTGTCATTTGGCTTCAAAACCAGCTTTGTCTCAGCAAGCTCTGCAAGAGATCCTAAAGGTTTTTACAGCTGCTGAATAACATAGTATTCTATATAATAATGTAAGTAGTGTTAATACTTAAACATGCAGAGTCTCATGCTATGCTTTGCAGTCTGTTGTGGGTCTGAGAATCAGCTGTAACTTCCCCACAGAGCTGGTGGTTCATACGCCGCCAGTTCTTTCTATCTCTTAAGGTAAGATGAAAACACAATGAGAAATTCTCTATTTGATTCTCTGATATGCCATGCATATTTTGCACAGTTTCCAAAGTGCTACTGGGGTATTAGTCAATAGGAAATATCTCCGTAAGAAAAGCTGTGATGACAAGTTTATGCTACATCAAATGAGGGGCTAGTTTCTAGTAAAAATCAGCATAGGCCTGAAATTTCAAGGAAGGCCTGAAGTCAATTTACAGAGGCAGTTACTGACAGTAAGAGGTTCTAAAAGTAGGATTTCATTCCAAGTAAGTACTATGGAGTGAGGCATGGGAAAAATGACTGATAGGTAGAACAAGCAGATTACACACATGGGTAGGTGGGGAACATTCCCCTGACAGTGCTGCTAACATATCACTCTGTCCTCTGTGTTACCTTGGCTTATCCATCTCTTTCAAGCAGAGGCTGTCATAGGTGGCAAACCTGCTCACATGTGTGTTCATGCAGCAGGGCAGGATAATATTTTTGAAGAACCCTTTTGGTGATTTTTACTCAGTCAAGGTGGAGAAACCAGAACTATTAAAACCATTATTATAGCCACAATTTTGAAGCCCTGAGACATGCATGAGTACTTGGGAGACCCAGACACTAGGAAAAATCAATACATTGATATCCATGTGGCTTTGAAAGAATACATGTGCTATAGGCAGAATGTAACTGTGGAGTTAATAAGAATAAAGGGGTAAGTCAAAACAGTCCCTCTCCCTCCCTCTGCTGTCTCTCCTCAAAAAAGCCCAGGCCACAACCCTAGTTCTTGGCTTTCCACATATTATGTGACTGTGCTTGTTTTCATCATAGGCTTGAAATGTGGGATGGTTCTTATTTATTTAGCTCAGTCTTGTTATTTATTTATCTCAGTCAGCAACATTCATAGAATCACAGAATGCTTTGGGCTGGAAGGGACGTTAAAGACTATCAAGTTCCAAGCCCCCTGCCATGGACAGGGATACCTCTGCCTAGACCAGACTGTTCAAGGTCCCATCCAACCTGGCCTTGAACACCTCCAGGGAGGGAGCATCCACCACTTCCCTGGACAACCCGTGCCAGTGTCTCACCACCCTCGTAGTGAAGAATTTCTTCCCAATACTGAACAACCCCAACTCTCTCAGCCTCTCTTCACAGGAGAAGTGCTCCAGCCCTCTAATCATCTTCATGGCTCTCCTCTGGACCTGTTCCAACAGCTCTTTCTTACCTGGGGACTCCAGAGCTGGACACAGTACTCCAGGTGGGGTCTCACAAGAGAGGGGGCACATTCAGAGCTGTGCTTGAACCCTGTGACACAAAGTTGCCCTGCCAGTTAAGGATTTAGTTTGAGGGAAACCATCACAAGGACAAGGCTCTCCTCCAGCCCACAGAGCTCTGCTTTGGGGCAGAGGCAGTTCTGAAATTGTTTAAGGGTTTTTTTTTGAGACTATTATTTTTATATTTGCTGAGATACTGTGAGTACCACCTATGAAACCCTTACCTGAATTTCTTTATGTGATGGCATTGAGATTATGTGCTGCATGCAGAAGGGCCTGAGATAAGGCTATGTGAAGCTGCATACGCTTCTAGGATACTGCTGGAAGAGTGGGTCCATGAGAGGAAAGGAGTTATGGACCGTTCTGTTTCTGTTGCCCACCGCTGTGGTCTCCAACCCACCAGAAGACCCCTGGTTTTACAGGAAAGATCCCGCGTTGTCCCACTCCAGAAGTGACAGACCCTGGACTACAACAGGAAGCTCTTGGCTCCTGTAAAGTCAGTGGCATTTATGTCCTGAAATAACTTTGAAAAAATCTCACCTAAACTGTTCTTAACAAGAGAATTTGGACTTTTTTGCAAACTGTTATCATGGGCTTAAAATCTCATTTCAGTTTCTGTGGCGGTTAGGAGTGATTTACTCAAGAAATGTCACTGCTTTAGGGAGCAGTTTTAAGTAGAGAGGCTGCCTACTGTAATAGACTTTTGCAAAGATGAACTTCAAATATAAATCCTAATAATAGAGAGGTTAAGTATTTATATAAATTCTTTCTCAGTTGTCTAGGTGGTTAATAAATCTAACTCTGGGATATTAAAATCAGAGTGTATTTATCAATCCTTCTACTTTTTGGAGGCTATTCATTTACATTGATTTTCCTTTTTGCCCTCTTTGTTTGTTTGCTTGTGTATCCAGCTAGGTGGGTCTACTTGACTATTATAGAGCCAATTCAAATAAAACTTGAATCCAGAGTCTGTCCAAGTTACATAATGTTTTCATTTTAGAATATTCATTAGATTTTACAAATTGTTTTTTCTTGCAGTGAGGAGAATTACTTGGCATAAATTTATCAGTGAATTGTATTTAGTTCTTACTTGGCTGTTGTACATACTGTGCTGTGAAAAGTTACAGTAGAAACATCTTGTCTACTAAAAGGTAGGCAATACGACCCAATCACTATACTGTACCTTTCAGTCCATTTTTCCACCTAGATGGTCATGTGTTACATGATAATAGTCTTTCTGGGAAATAATGGATCAATTAGACCTTTTTTCCCCATATTGAAACAGGTTCATATGTATGATATAGGCTCTGGGAATGATTATCACAGCAGTGGAAGTTATGCCACTTATGCAGATGATGTACTGCTACAATCCTAAGCATTGCTATTGTGTCATGTAGCTCCAGGCTAATATAAATGACTTTGAAATGATAAAATCACTGTTCTGGTTTGTTACAGGAACTAAAATGAGACCCCAGTGGTTTCCATGCAAATCATCTCTTGTGAGACATTTGTCAGTGTCAAAGTTAAGTCTGCTGAATTCAATGTCCTCCAAATGAAAGTTTCATTAAATGCTTTTTATTACACATAATGGCCTATTTTACAAGTGTCTAATCTAAAGATATAAGGAGCGCTAAGTTATAAGAAAATATTTCTGGTCATAAATGGCCTGCTGATAACCACATTTTCTCATATATTCATTTTTTAAGGAAATCCAGAGTAAGTATGCTGTTCCCATGTCACACAATGGATTGAATTTCTAATATTCTGTCATTTTTACAAGCAGAGATCTGCCATTGCCTCAAGAGGAATTATTTTCACCCCATTCAAGCAAAAAGGATTTAGAAGTCTCAACAGACAGACAAGGAGAAAATTTTACACTGATGTAGATCCTGTGTTAAGAAGTGTGGTTAAGAGTGCTCCAGGATAGGAAGGTGAGATTTATGGGTCAAGATTACAGATCTGTTTCCCCCTACCTCCCCCCCACCCCCCTGCCCCCAGCAATCAGATGTACTCTATTCTGAAGTATATTTAACAGCAAACTATAAAAACTGGCTAATTTATGTTGGGTTCATGCAGCTGGATTACAGTTAAGTACAGGTAACATGAAGTGTGACTGGCATTTATGGTATATAATTAGGGAACACAGTGAAGAATTTGTGTTGCTAAGGGGCTGTGTGCTGTCTCACTCGACCTTCCCTCTTGCATTAAACAATGAATACAAGCATTGTTTCTCTGTGCTATTCCCCTTTGGAGCCTGATTAACTTCCATAGGATAAGATGCTACTCAAAATCTCTGACTGCTCATCACTTTCAGACAGCTCTTTTGGCTCTAGTGAGTTACAAGGTCCACATAAATTTTCATCTAGGCTCACAGGCTTTCCAGACTTTGCAAAACCTCCTCCACACTGTTAGCTATCACCTAGATTCAGTATACCTTAACTGTTATCATCAGAAGTTTCTAAATTTTTTTCTCTTCCAGATCACAGAATCACAGAATCACAAGGTTGGAAAAGACCTTTAAGATCATCAAGTCCAACCATTCACATCCTAAACTAAACCATATCCCTAAGTACCTCATCTACCCTTTTTTTGAACACATCCAGGGAAGGTGACTCGACCACCTCCCTGGGCAGCCTGTTCCAGGCCCTGACAACTCTTTCAGTAAAAATTTTTTCCTAACATTAAATCTAAACCTGCCCTGGCACAGCTTCGTGCCATTCCCCCTTGTCCTATCGCCTGTCACCTGGCTGAAGAGACCATCACCTATCTCTCTATAACCTCCCTTCAGGTAGTTGTAGGTGGTGATAAGGTCTCCCCTCAGCCTCCTCTTCTCTAAGCTAAACAGCCCCAGCTCCCTCAGCCGCTCCTCATAGGATTTGCCCTCCAGCCCCTTCACCAGCCTGGTTGCCCTTCTCTGGACTCGCTCCAGGACGTCCATGTCCTTCTTGTGGTGAGGAGCCCAGAACTGGACACAGTACTCGAGGTGTGGCCTCACCAATGCCCAGTACAGGGGCACAATCACCTCCCTAGACCTACTGGCCACGCTGTTTTTGATATAAGCCAAGATGCCACTGGCCTTCTTGGCCGCCTGAGCACACTGCTGACTCATATTCAGCCTGCAGTCTACCAACACCCCCAGGTCCTTCTCTGCCTGACGGCTCTCGAGCCAGTCTCCCCCAAGCCTGTAGCGCTGCATGGGGTTATTATGTCCCATGTGCAGCACTCTACACTTGGCCTTGTTAAACTTCATCCCATTGGTCTCAGCCCATCGGTCCAGTCTGTTCAGATCCCTCTGAAGAGCCTCCCTACTCTCAGGCAGATCAACACTTCCTCCCAGTTTAGTGTCATCTGCAAACTTAGTGAGGGAGCATTCAATCCCTTCGTCGAGATCGTTGCTAAAGATGTTGAACAAGACTGGACCCAGGACTGAGCCCTGGGGGACGCCACTTGTGACTGGCCTCCAGCTGGATTTTGTTCCATTTACCACCACCCTCTGGGCTCGGCCATCCAGCCAGTTTTTAACCCAGCTGAGGGTCCACCTGTCCAGGCCAGTGGCAGCCAGTTTCTCAGTCAGAATGCTGTGAGAAACTGTGTCAAAGGCTTTACCAAAGTCCAGGTAGATCACATCCACAGCCTTACCCTCGTCCATTAAGTGGGTCACCTTGTCATAGAAGGTGATCAGGTTAGTTTGACAGGATCTACCTTTTGTAAACCCATGTTGACTAGGCCTGATCCCCTGGCCATCGTGCATGTGCTGCATGATAGTTCCCAAGATGTCCCTCTCCATGATCTTCCCTGGGACTGAGGTCAGACTGACAGGCCTTTAGTTCCCCGGATCCTCCTTCCGACCCTTCTTGTATATGGGTGTAACATCTGCCAGCCTCCAGTCGACTGGAACTTCCCCAGTCTGCCAGGATTGCTGATAGATGATGGAAAGGGGTTTGGCAAGCACATCTGACAGCTCCCTCAGTACCCTTGGGTGAATCCCATCTGGCCCCATTGACTTGTGGGTATCTAACTGGCCAAGTAGGTCACTAATCATTTCCTCCTGAACCATGGGAACTTTGTTATTCTTCCCCTCCCTGTCAGCCAGTTCCGGGGGATGAGTACTCACAGAATATCCTTCTTTACTTTTAAAGACTGAGGCAAAGAAGGAATTAAGGACCTCAGGCTTGTCCTCATCCCTTGTCACTAACGTGCCATCAGCATCCAATAAGGGCTGGAGATTCTCCTTGACCCTCCTTTTACTATTAATATACCTATAGAAGGACTTTTTATTATCTTTTACAGAACTGGCCAGCCTGAGATCCTTCAGCTCAAGGAAGCCCTCATCTCACCTCTTTACTTCTTGTCTCCTAGACTCCAGCCTGAGAGGCTGTTCCCAAGAAGATTCTTTGCAAATGCCTTTCATGATAATCTCTAGCTGTCCCTATCCCCAGGATGAGCCTCCCATGACAGGGCATACAGTACTGTTTCATTTGTTTGGCTTAAAGGAAACTATCCCTGGCACCCATCAGATGATCCCCCAGCTCTCTTACAGGACCAATTGACTCAGTCGAAGGTAATCACTGGTCTTGGGACAGAGAACATAGAAGAGAAGAACAATAAAAATACTTCAACACAAATTTTAAAGCCAGTGCTAAGATTTGCACACTCTATTGATGTTGGTTGGATATCTTTTTGACTGATACGTAAAAATAACTTCTTGGATTCAATAAAGGGTAACAGATTGAAATGATGACCTTTCATATCCTGAATGCCAAATGATGATCTAATGATGTAGTCAGGTCTTAAAAAATATATATAAGGGGACTTGATAAAAGACTCTGTAGTCTCCAAATTATGGTTTAAATGTATTTTTTCTCTCTCTCTACACACACACATATATATAATCACATATATATAAACCCATCACCTTAAAGAACGAGCTGAAAATAATGTGTCTACCCACTTGTTCTCCTGGTTGCTGTCGCTTATAATACAGCTCTTCACCTGTGTCCACATCAGTAACTGAGATGATAAAAGACATCTCAGTTCAGTGAAACACAGAAGGCTCATTAGCCAAGACACCGTTTATATGTCTGGTGACATCCATTTATTTTAGCAGCCTTACCTATTTCTCAATGAAATGAAGGAAAAGACCTTAAAAAAGAAATAATAGTGTCACTTGTTCTTTAAAAAAATCATGCCTCGTCCAGCAAGAAGTACCAAAGGAATCAACTATGTAGTACATCCTCTGGTCCCAACACAATTCAAACCCAAGTACCTCTCTCTGATTTCCAAGGCTGTACAGAGAAGCTATTCCCTCATTCAATAAATTCCAGAGGAGTACTAACGTAAAACTTTACTGTCATCGTCATTAATGGCCCTTCTTATTTCACCATCTCATTCAATCAATTATATTATTCAAGCAATGTGAGCATTATCTTTTATGAGCAGTATTTATTAAATACAAATAAAAATGGCACAGTAAATCTTATCCATTCACCTTTCCTATGCTTATGTTTACACTGATGTGTGAAAATGTTGAAAGCTGTTTTGTATCAACATTTTGTTCTTTTCAAAACTTAAGGAGAAAATAAGTATTTCTTGAAGCCATATTCTTGAGAGGAAACACATGCACAAAACCAGATTGTTGTACAGAAATTGGAGCCTATGGACAAATCCACCTGGCAGGCAGAAAGTAGCTGGCTGAACAAGCGTATCAGATCATGAGAGTTTGTTGAGCAGGTCACATGCACTGAGTGTTTTTTGAAAACCATACATATAAACAGTGTCATTCTGCCACTGGCTCCTACACAGCTGAGCCTTAAGCCCATTATCTCTTCTAAATTCCCTCTTCTGATTCAGCCTTTGAGCCCTTATACCTACTAGCAAGCTAACAATAGGTCTGCATGACTCTGGATTTGAGGGGAGTATGTACCATCCTCACACTTTTCCTTAAGTCAACACATGAGTATGGCAGTAGTTCAAATGGCACCTTATTTTCAGCTTGGCATTAAATGTTCTTCAGCTCTTAAAACATAACTGCAAAAATGGTGCTATGGGATTCCATGTTTATCATCTCTTGATGGCTTCGATATCTAATGAGATCAGATTGTTGTTGTAAATGCCAATTCTGCAAACTCCACCTGGGAACCAAAAGTCAAGCTGTATTTTGCATTTTTTTTTTCTGGCTCATGCATTATCATCTAAGCTACAGATTATTACAGATTTTTCTTACTAATTCTCTCAAAGGTAAGAACAAAGAACTTGAAGAGGTGCCCAAAACTGCTGAACCTGTCCTCTGGTGTTGACTGGAAGGAGTATTGTGCAACCCCTCCATAAATGGATTTTCCAGAATCCTACTGCTATGATCTTGAGAGGTATTTTAGAAAGAATTGCGTCCAAAATATATTTATGGCCAGGTTAAAACAATTTGTTCTTGTGCTAACCTTGTCCTCTGCTTCATGTAAGCATTTAATTTTCCAGGTGCTAAACAGAGCAAGCATGACTTCCCTGTATCATGGGCTAATATCCAAACCAAGGCTTTGGCTCTTTGACCCTTCTTACCAATGCTTGTTGGGTCCAATTAGCACACAGTCAAGCATAGGCCCAGTTGGGAGGCAACAGCTAACAGCTGAGAAACAATAAGGAACAGATTTTTAAATTACCACATGGAACTCATTTACCTCCTCCCAGCTGAGATCAGCATCTGATTCGATAAGCACTTCTCTCTTACTGTTATAGCTTAAATTAACTCTTGTGACTTTGTCCTGAAACAAAGACAAAATGCTCATGTTACTGGTATTAGTGGGAACGAAGCAAAGCTTCGAACCCATTATACAGAATCCAGGCACAGAAAGAAAATGAGGAATAAGGACATGGTCATGCAGGTCGTGAAGCCACCAAAAAAAATTCCCCCAGAAGAAAGGATTTGCTGTCCTTATAGTGCAGTCCTCAGCATTCTGTATTCATCTAGTAAGGGTGTCCCTCCCCATGGCAGGCGGTTTGGAACTAGATGATCACTGAGGTCCCTTCCAACCCAAAGCACTCTACGATTCTATAATTCTATCTTTTTCTTTGTCGTTGTGAACGTAATTGCACAGGGTATACAATGCAGACTTATTAGAGCATTCTGCGATAATATAGCTGTGTTTGAATTTAGGAGGATGTTTTCCTTGCTGTATTACTTTTGTTGATCACTTTCATCCTGGAATTAGATAACACACCAATGTATTTCTATTCTGTATTTTCTACTGATCAACTTCCAGCAAAAAGTTATTTTTCTAGACCTCAGGCTCCTTGTGCCTTGTCTCTCTTAGTCTAATCCACAGGTTTTCCTCCTCTGTCTGTTCTGTATCTTGAGTCTTCTTTTGCGGTATAACTATATAACCCTTTGTGGGCTTGGTCTAACCCCAGTCTAACCCAGCCAAACGAGAGCCAGATCCTTTGCAAATGTCTTGTGGTTTTGCTCACGGGTCAATGTCCATTTCTCCCATTTAGTGTATAATACCTGGATTTATTTGGTTATATAACTTTGGATCAGATGTGGCTAACACCCTATCAGCCTGGATTGAGGGCAGAGCAGACTCTTATTTTGCTATGAAAGATGAAACAGACAGACCCTGTGCTGATCAGGTTTTCGTATCAGCAAATTTCACCTGTACAACTGCATCCATGTCTGATGTCTGTGGGAGTCCACAGGTAACCTCTCTGCCAGATGATAATTCCCTCTTGAAACAACCTATTAGGTTGTCTCCTTTATTCTAGTATTTTCCCACCTTCCATTGGGGAACTAATTCCCATTTTATCTAGCTGAACTAATAATGTCCCATGTGGGACTATATTAAATGCTTTACTGAACTCCAGGTAGATTAGATCTACTGCAATTCTTTTGTCTGGAAGATCAGTTATCTTATCAAGAAGAGCTATCATGTTAGTCTGGCACAACCTGTATTTGCTAGATTGTTATATTTATCTCATTTATCGTTTTCTATCATTTAACTGCTCTTTTGCTCAGTAGTATTTAAGAGCCTTGCATCCCTGCAAGGCTAGTTCAGGCCAGACTGACTGCTGGCAATGGGCAGTCCAGCATTCATCCACATGCTGCATGGACTGTGCCTCTCTTACTCCTGTCATAAGACTGCTCATTAGACTCAGCAAATCTAGTTAAAACTCCTGTCTGCTAGACTTGTAACACTGGGCCAGATGTGGGTTATCTTGTCCTTCAAGAAGTGATAGTACTGCAATTTTAAAGTGTTGCTTCTACCTCTGACATAATTATTTATTATTTCCACATCCTTACTGGCCATCCTTCCTTTGTTCTCTGCATTCAAGACCATTATCTTTATAGAAAATTGAGGTGATTTTGAAGTTTCAGTGCCATCACAAGTTTGTCTGAATCACTACCAATCCAGACTGCACCTTTTAAGATTGATGACCTTTTGTTTTCAGGTGGCTGAAGAATTTTTTTTTTCCATTTGTTCCATTTTCATTACAGATAAGTGAATCCAGATCTGCAAAGCAAGTAGGAGTTCATAGGTCTGAGGATGATATTCTTCTGTGTAAAAAAAAAATGAAAAGCTGAAATCTTGATACCTGCAGGGAGAAGATTCCTCTCAGAGAATGTTCTATTTTTGCAGTCACATCTCATTATTGAATTTAAGCTGATGTCTTTGAGCTATGAGCAGATACAGAGTCAGCTGTATATCAGAGGCAGATATGGAGTCAGCAGCAGAATGAAGTTGATTAGAACATTATGAAACGTCAGGGCAAAGGCATTAGAGAAAAAAGCAGCTAGCAAAGTTTGGATAAGAAACTTCACGTAATTCTGTATATGATCACAAAGTGAGCCCATGGCAGAACCAACAATAGAACTTGTACTGCCAATACAAGTTCATGTTCACCACCTAATAGTACTCCTCCTTTTGATCCTGTTACACCAATGTTGGTTAAAACTTATGACAGGCACATGCATGGGAGCAGAGTACATACAATGGCTTGGCTGTCAGAGCAGCTATCCCGATTTGTACGCCTTGCACTATGTCCTGAGGGCTTCGGATGAGCCTGTGACAGTAGTCACAGTGGTGACAGGGGTGATGCTTTCCTGAACAGAGCAGGATGGGATAAAAAGCTTTCCCTCCTTAATTTCAGAATCATTGCCACTCACCCTACAGCTCCTGTCCTCTCCTCCATTGATCCACAAACCACAAAGCCATGATCATTTGGTTTATGGATAGCTTATTCTGAGACCTTCCCAGTTTCTTCGCACCTTTATCAAAGCTAACTGAAAGCACCCCAGGCTCTCGCTGTGGCCCTTGCATATAATTTGCAGATGGGCTTTTTTCCTTCCTTTGGTTTGTTTGTTTGCTATAAAGCTAATTCTCCCAGTACCATAGCTGACCTGACCCCCTCCGTACTGCCAGGAATCCCTCAGTGGCATCAGCTTAGCACAGCACTCTCTGATCTTCCTCAGAGGGCTTGTGTTTCTCTTATGAAATGATGCGCTTACTAATAAACATGAGACTTAATTTGAACTTCAAATACCAGGAAAAGAAACCATTCCCAGAATGTAAAAGCAGGAGGGGGATTAAACAGGGCAGTATCCTAATGGAGCAGAGGCAGGCCTCAATAATTAGAGAGACGTGAGGCCTCGGGTGTCACAGCACAACAGAACGGCGTCTCCAGAGGTTTTTCCCAATACAAAATAGGAAGCAGTGTTAATAATAAATGTGAGGCCTAATTAGGATCACAAATACTGGTAGAAGAAATCAACTCCCAGGCTGTATAATTATAAAAATATTAGAAGCTCAAATACTTGAAAAGTAACAGAAATTGAGGGCTTTTTTCCCCAACTCACATAAAAACATCTCTGTCAATGCTTTTTGGCTTATTTGACACTCTTTTCTGGGGTTAAATGAAGAGCTTTCAGCTATGATTATGCTCCTCGTCAGCTCAAACAACAGCAGCAAGCTCCTGTCATCAATGCTGTAACCCATTCATCAGCATGTGCATGTCACTAGTGAGCAACAACCCTCCTTGTTAGGTCAGCCTTCCTAAAACATAGACAATAAGCTGTCGAGAAAGTTAAACCTCCCTGTCTCAGGTTTTTACCATAAAATATCTTCTTATATTTTCACCAATATCCAACAGTCTGGGAGAAAATCAAAGAAAATTTGCAGAGATTTTTGGTGGCCTGGAAAACTTCAAAGAAACAAGTACATAGAAAATATAGAAGAGAAGAATTTATGAGGCAAATTTCAAGGCTGATGCTTGCAATGAGCAAATGCACATTTTAAATAATGCAGGCATTGATCTACATGTCACTAACAGTTATGCTTTTCCGAGAAATGACTTGTATTTCTACTTCAAAAGTGTATTCAAAGCAGTTTTAAAGCAATTCTGCTGTTTTACTCCATCTGCATCTGAATAGCCACTGGATGATAAGGAAGGCTTTTGTAAGCAAAGGTAGCAAAAGCGTCGTGTGTGATAAGAATTCAAAGCATTCACACTGGGTCAGACCAAAGGTTCATCCATCTTGTATCTTTTTTCTGATAATAGAGTATTAAGATATCACTTAAAACAAAACAAAACAAAAAAATAAAAGGACATAGTAGGTAGAGGATGATCGTACATCAGTAAGGCATACCGATCCTGATAATCACTTGGACATTGAGTTGTTGACTGTAACTTATTTGAGTGAGACTGTTCAGGAAATTCCTTATCCACCAAGTGATCCATCTGATGAATTCACGTCTCTCCAATTTAGAGACAAGGATGTTGTACCATACAGGGTTAAATGCTCTGCACAAGTCCAGGCAGATGATCTCTGTCACTCTTCCCTTGTCCACCGATGCTGCACCCCATCAAGAAGGCCACCAAATTTGTATGCATGATTTGCCCTTAGTGAAGTCATGTTGGTTGTCACCAGTCTTCTTATTTTTCATGTGCCTGGTTTAACCCTGCTGTCTCACACATTGGTGTAAACCTGTTGTTTCATCACTTCTTTGGATGGCCCTCTTCCTGTGGTCAAGATAAAAATAACAATTTCCTAGTTACTTCCTAGTTATTCTATTCAATGTAGAGACTTTATAATTGCATTATCATTCTTGTATTTTTTTTTAAGTTATAATATACTTATTCTGTCCTAACGTGGGATAACCAGAATTTCATGCTGTGATGTCAACATACCAATATATTTCTGAAGTGACTGGACAAATAGCAACTTCTGCTTAGCTACTCACAATAGGACAGTTTGGGAACTGTCTACAAGGCAAGAATTGGGGCATTAAAAAGTGCTTAGTATGGCCTATCCCATCTAAGATCAGTAATGATTCCTTCCTCTCTTTTGCATCAGCAAAGGGAGAAATTGAGCTATAATATCTGAAAATCCAAGTCCTCCCCTAAGGTTTTTTTATGGGAAGCCAATGAGATAAATGAATCATTGTAAAGGTAGCCATAATTTTAATTTCCTATTTGAGACACTTATTGAGTCTGAATACATAGTTCATTGCTCATTCTAGTGCAAACCTCACAGTATATTGAGCAAATTTTCACAAAAGGGGTAAATTTATTGCCTCGAGAGTTAAAAAAGTTCTCTAACTGGAACTGGTTACGAAACAAGAGGAATAAATCAAAAAGGAGAATTTTGTAAGAAATCTCTGCAGGATATCTAGCGTGATGCATGTGTCACAGATATTTTTCAGACATCCTCAGATGGCTGCCATCAAAAAGGGTCATAACTACTTGTTGTCTACTGTAGGGCTTTAGAAACATCAGTGTGCTTCCTGAGTGGAATTTTAGGGTAATCTCCAACTGTGGTTGCTTCAAAAGTGATCAAAGTATTTGGCTAGTATAACACAGATAATTTTGTCTCGCTTCTTATTCCACTAGGAATTCATGGTGAATTGTATGTGTTATAAGTCAGCAGACTGAGGTTTCAGGCATGAATGAAGGAAGCATTGTTCTGCAGCTCACCCCTGATTTTAATGGTTGTAACTGTAAAGACATTTGAATTCATGTGACTAAAATCACAGGATAGTGTTGTCTCGAAACGCTATTGTAGGATTTTCCCTGAGAAATGCAAGTAAGAGCAAGGGCAGTTTGTCACTTGAAAGCAGCAAATATTCCCCTCCCCCCACCCTGTCCATGGCGAACATTTTCAAAAATCAAAATTAATCAAAATTAATGGAACTGAGATCCTTAAGTGAAGCTACCTCAGCTAGTTTGTAAGACAGAAAATATCACATAAGACATGGGAAGTACCATATAGGGGCATAAGCTGAAATAAACATTGGCCAGAATCAATTTTAAATTATCAATAGTATGGTAGGATGGTCCTTGTATTTCAGATTTGTCTTGAGGTAAAAGTTCTAGAAGTGTGACATTTCAAAACTGCTGGAACACCCAAATGTGTAGGCAGGAGCATAATGGCAGCTAACTGGACATTTTTAAAGGTTAATTATTGAACATCTATGCTTATCAATATGGACCTAAATTATTTGGGTTCTTACATCCCTCCACACCCTGTCCTCTCCATAGAGGGAGGGCTGGCAGGGGGGTGGGAGTCGGGGTTGGTCATGCCTTACCATAGGTCCTTTTGTTGATACATGCAAGCAACTTGTGAAGTTTTAAAATCGTTTATTAGGTGAGGTAAGTCCCCTTAGGGTTTACTTGACTGTCTAATACATGTGAAAACTAGAGTCTGTTTTGTGTTCCTTGGAACTTTATCTGTGATTATTGCTAATTTGTCTGCTGATATAGGTTATCTAAATATTTTCCCTTAGTGAAGATACACCAAGACTCTGCTCTGCAAGGCAAAGCCCCAAACAGGATTTGATGCTCGATAACCCTGATAAGCACCTAAATTATTTAAAAACTAGTCTTGAAAGTGCTGAAACCTAGACAATGCCAAGAGAGGTGCCTGCCTGCCTGGCTTGCCTCCAGATGCAGTATCTTGTATGTGGTGTCCTCCACTGTGCCTCCCACTCATCAAAAACCCTTACAACATCATTGTGGTTTAGAGGATGTGTGTGACGTGCTCAGGTCTCTCTTCTGCTTGCAAGGACTTGGGAGACTTCTATTTTTTCAGAGCTTGACTCAACAAACGGTTGAGATTCCCCAGTGGGAGATGTGCTGACCTCCTTAGAGAAATGAAAACTCTTCAGAGAAGGCAGTTCTGCATCCTGCTATTGTCACCTCATTGCCAGGGTTGGTTTAACTTCCTCAGCTAATTTTACACAGGGCAGATGAGTGCTGTCTCCTCCAGGTAAAGCTACTCTGAAGGTGGCAGGTCTTGCATGCTGGATCCAGCAGAGTTAAGGCTGTGAATCCAGACAGTAGTGGATGCTTTCCTACATAGAATACAGCTAAAAATGCCTTTAAAATGCTAACATTAGCCTCGGGATATTTGGTCTCCTTGTAACCAAAATGCTGGAAGTCATCTCTAGGAAGATGACTCAAAGCACCTAAATTTAAGCTTTTTGAGAGAATTTTCCCCTGCACAGCTCTCCATGGCTGTAAACGCAGTCCAGAACAATGATTCCTTATGTTCCAGCTTGTCTTTGTCTTTAGGTTCAAGTTAGGTTTGTTTATCAGAGATTTCAAGCCCCTCTCCACTAAGTAAGTGTGCTATGATTCTCTGTCATGAGAGGATCCCAGTTTAACAATCTAGAGTGGAAGGAAATTAAATTTCTCTTTTATTTCTCTAAACAGTTCTATGTTTCAAACATAGTGAAATGTTAAGGTATGTAAATGATTCCTTTTCACTTGAAATTAGTATAAATCTAGAAGCCACTGAACTATTAAAAGAGCTGTGCATAATGGATGCAAATTGTATTAAGGGCAGTATGTTGCATTTATGTTTTATTGCTCAGATATCACATGAACAGGCAAAGATTAGCAGCCAGAGCTAAACATTTGTAGATATAAATATTATACCAAATGGAGTCACAGGTGATTTTTTTTCACTTTCTCGACTGCTATCCATCAATACACTGGCACTGATGCTCTAAATGGAAAATGGGTTACTCTGTCACATTATGTGTACTCAATCTGGGAAGGAAAACTGTGAAATTTAGTTTATTTATCCAGAAAATATGGCTAAGTAGATGAAGAAGTGAAGATAGAATCGTTTTAACCAGGTGCTTTACAGCGTGAAAGGCTGTGTGCAGTGTACCTTGGCAGAAGCCCTGGGATAGAAACAGAGAGAAACAGTTTAATAAGGCTGCCTACCAGAGACATGCAATTACAACAATGCAGAGATTCTTGGAAAACAAGGAGGCTAAAACCTGAGCTCTACAGTCACATCATGAAGCAGTTAAAAATAACAGCATGATCCCCTCTAAATATAGAAAGCAAAATTCTGTTTCTTTGGGACATAGCCATGCATTTGGCTTTTGGCTTTTGTGTAGCAAAAACGATTCTGAAATGCCGTGAACTCAGGAGACCATATGTACAGTGGATTAGCTGTAACTCTATCTTATTGCAGAGAGAGCCAAAGGTGCTGTTTTTGAAGTCACGCATTGTTGAAGTCAACAGGAGCTTTACCACTCCTTTCTGTAGGAACTGAGGATGTTTAGGCCAACACTGAGTGTTTTCAAAATCACCCCCTTGCGGTTTATGTTTTGAACAAAATGAGTAACATTTCAGGTACATTTCTGTTGTATCCCCTCTCCACACACACACCCTCAGCTGGGGGAGAGCTGGAAGAATAAAAAATGATATTATTTTAGTGTAGCCTCCAAATCCTGGAGTTTCCCAGTATTTTAGAGCCATAAAAGTCTACACCCACCAAGGACATGGTATGTCTTTGAAGCACAGTAGGGCTGTGAGCTGAGAATTTAGAAAGAAGAGCTGATTAAAATGAGTAAAATAAAATTTTAGCCTCCCTATTTTTCCTTAGCAATTGATACATGAAAAATCAATTGACATGTTAATGAATCACAGAACATTATGAATGTAATGTTTATTAATGAATAGGAAAACTACACAAACAGCAATTGTCAACCTCCCAGATATTTTAAAAAAAAAAAGTCAAAATATATTTAAATCTCACTTCTATCTGTTCTGTAGCAATGCTGAACTAGTGGTTTAGACTGCTTTCCAAATACTGACATGAAGAAAAAGATTAAATACTAGAATCAGAGATTGAACTTTTCAATTTGTAAATAGAAAATAAAGTAAAACATTATTATACATAAGTAATTATATAGATTTTAATAAATTCCTATACACACCAAATACCATGGGGGTTTATTGTATCATACACTGTTATACACATACTCTAAATGCTCTGAATGGTTTGCACTGGAAGACCTATCCTACTAAAACACACAACCATATGGCTGGGTGAACAGAGTGGAATTGTTTAAGATGATGATTTTTAACCTGTGGTACCCTACACCTTTGGAAATCTGTGACTTTAGAGAATAGCAAAGAAATGTGAGACTGTAAGTGCAATTCAGTATGTGTCACAGAGGTGGGATTTCTGAGGACAAGTGACAGAGGCTGGTATTCATTAGTTTATCAGCTTGTATAAATTATTTTCTGGGCTGTAATCAACTTGCTTAGCATCTTGCTGAATTAAGCCTCACTTGCCAAAAAACAGTCCTTGTTATTTGCATTGTTTCCGTAAACTTATGTTTGTTAGCATGTGGCCAGTACAGCGGACATGTTCATTTCCATATCAAATACTCAAGAAGTTGTAGTAACAGGCTATAGCAGAAGCTTTACGTTTCCTGGGAGTACAAGATGAAAAAAACATTTATAGGGCTAGGAAGAATATTCACATACATCAGAAAATTCTTTAGAACTAATTAAAAAGCTGCTGAACCTGGGAGAAGCCTCAAACTTCAAGGTGAAATTAAGTCAAATTGTTATTAGGAAATTCTTGGTTTGTCTTTTACAGTTGTCAGCTTCTTGATTGTTTTACTCTTTTCCCAGAACCACCTGGACCTGGCTACTACTAAAGCTAGAGAGTTGGCCTAATTCTCAAATAGTTTCACTCTTAAATAGAATTACTATGCTTCAAGAAACAACTTTAAGTGCTGGGCAGACAGACCAGAGCCACCATTCACCCATGTTTTTATAAACTTGGCATTTATGCCATCATTTTGGTATAGTAGACGAGGTTCATTATCAAAAGATACGGAATTAATCTGAGCATATGTAGATGTTTATGGTGTAGGGGTCTACAACCCCATGTACCACCGAAAGTCATTTTAATCAGTGGGGGAAAAGGAAATTCTGTAAAACAGTTTGCATACCCTGCTGTATGTGCTTAAAGTAGGGCAGAGGCATGGCACTGTAATGAGCCTATTGCTCACTACGAGGGTAAGAAGATGCTAGGGTAACTATCTCCAAGGCATCCCACCCCCACTGGAATATGCCTTGCACAGAAAGCAAAGGAGGAGTGGAAATTTGTATGCATGTATATGAATAATTCTAATTATAGTTACTAATATCGAACGAAAAGACAACTAGAGGTGCAGATCTCAGGGCATCAGTCTTCCTCAATGACTAAGGGACTATTCTATGTACGACCTGTCAGTATGATTTTGTGCATTTTTAAAAAAACCCTAAAATTATGGTATCTGCAGGTAACAGACTTTGGAAGTAAGCAATCTTTGAGTGTGACCTACTGTAGTTATTTCCACACCCGGAAATGTGTAGACAAATAATCTCTGACTTGTCATTACTTTCCTCCCGACAAGGAAAGTTCCGAGTGTGACTTCCTCATATAACTACAAAACAAGCAACGTACTTTGATACTTATTGTAATACACAGAAATCAAACCCACCACGATCTTCTTCACACATACACCTGCAAACAGGCAGTCTGCAGCAGCTTGCAAATTCAGCCATCTGTTTAGGGTTCAGAATATGCCTGTGGGCACTAGCAGCACAGGAGGCTGTGTTGCATGAAGACGACTTCCAGAAGGCAGCTGATCACAGAAGCAGTTCATCTCTGTTTTCCTCTTGCCTCTGGAGTGGTTGTTTGCTGCTGACCTACAGCTGTACTGAATTACCACCAAACATCACGCTGGCTCAGCAGTCCTGATGCATGGGGAGAATACAGTCAATGCTTGGCAGTTACTCTTTTCCTTTGCTATAGAGAAAGAGTGAACAAAGGAATGAAGGAATGAAGGAAAGAAGAAGGGAGGAAGGGGGAGAGAAAGAGAGGAAGGGAGGGAAAATGAGAGGAAAGGAGAAAGGGATACAGAAAGAGAGGTAGGGAGGAAAAAAGAAAAGGAAAAAGCAGCCAGAAGGCCTAGTTGTCAGAAGTCACAATCAAGATACAGCAGATGTTCCCACTGGTTGCTCTTTTGGGTTTATTAAGGCATTACACACTGGACATTTGTTTGTATGGAAATCAGAAAGCTGATAAGGGCCTATGCCTATACTTTCAATGCATGTCATAGCTGCTTGAATTGAATTATGTTAGAGTTTGGGTCCCAAAGCTTTTCTCACTGATATTTGAACTCTAAACAAAATCTGGTCTTTTCTCGTCCAAGTAACCGTCTAAATTCCTAGCATTCAATAAATTCTATGTGCAGTGAGAAAAGTCAAGCTGATTTGCCTTTGGAGCACTGGGGGCTTAAGGTGAAGCAGTTCATATTTTTAGAAGCTCTCTCCTCAGCCAGTGCCTTGGTTTTGTTGAATGGGAATGTGGGGGGAAGAGTATAAATTATGACTCATTAATATCCTAAGAAAAACAGTCCTTTTGTCATATGTTCTGTTAAGAAATATTTTCAAATTTTGACACTCTTCTCCACTGTTGTAACCAGTCTAAGGTATTCCCATTCAGCTGTGAATGGTATTTCACTCAAACCCTCCCCATTTACCATGCTGGTTAATTTTTCCCAGCAGAGTTGCCTGCAGAGATGACCCTTGATTTCAAACATTGCTCCCAAATACATACACAGCTGGATGTCAAAAGAAATAAGCCCAAAACAATATCTAACACATATTTGAAACCCCTACATATTTTGACTTGCATTTTGATGCCAGTCTCTGCATCAGATCTAAAACATTTTAAGAAAACAGCAGTACTGAATGACAGAATCATATTTTACTCACAGTGGGACATGCTGGGGTTTTTTTCCCCTTTAAATTTATGCCTTAGCAGTCTGATGTAGGATTTGTTAAACTGCTAAAAATATTTTCCAAGGAATAGGGCTATTATTTAGTTCAAGAATTAAACAATGCATCTTCTCTCATTTTATTTCTTTCGGTTATTAACTTCAGCAAAGTCATTTAGCTCACTTTAATTTTCTTTTTAGTTTTAACAAGATGATTTTTACTGATTTTTCTGTCTTGAATCAGTACCTAAACTCTATCCTAAACCATTTCAAGCCAGATACTAAAAGATCACAGAAACATTGGCTGGACCCAGAGAAGCCTATATTTAATCTTGGAATTGTACTCAGAGCAGAGGATGAACTACAGGAATATAATAAGCAAGTCTGGATTCCACCATCCACTCTGTATGCTCAACACACCTGGGCTTATTCCCAAGAGTAAAATAAGAAAAACCCAAAGTCTCTTTTTTCACATTGCTGTGTGAATATGTTAACATAGTCCAGTTTTCCACCTACCACTGGAAATGTTTGGTGGCTGCCATTGAAGCCTGTCAAGTCTTTCCTTGATGTTTTTCTGTAGTTAGGAACATAGAATGATAGACTCATCAAGTTTGGAAAAGACCTTCGAGATCAAGTCCAACCATCAGCCCTACACCACCATAACCTCTAAACCATAGGAAGAGCTCTTCTGAATCATAAACGTCACCTCTGTGATGTGGTGAATAGATGTGAGATATGATCAGAAGAACGACCAGCAGGTCGAGGGAGGTGATTCTACTCCTCTGCTCAGGTGATAACCCATCTGCAGTACTCTGTCCAACTCTGGGGTCCCCAATAAAAGAAGGACATGGAGCTGTTGGAGGGAGTCCAGAGGAGGCCATGAAGGTGATCAGAGGGCTAGAGCACCTCTCCTGTGAAGACAGGCTTAGAGAGTTGGTCTTTCTCAGCCTGGAGAAGAAAAGGCTCTAGTGAGACTGTAATAGCAGCCTTCCAGTACCTGAAAGGGACCTACAGGAATGCTGAAGATGGACTGTTTGCAAGGCCAGGGAGTGATAGGAAAAGGGGGAATGGCTTTAAGATGAAGAAGAGGAGAGTTAGATTAGATATTATGAAGAAATTCTTCCCTATGGGGGTGATGACACAGGCACAGATTTCCCAGGGAAGTTATGGATGCCTCATCCCTGGCCGTGTTTATTCCTGTTTTCTCTTGATTTGATGGTTCTCTCCTTTCACTGATATTTACATCTCTAGCCACCTTTTTGTCTCCTAAGGTGAACAAAATTATGTCCTTTAATCTGTCATGAGAAGGAGGTCTACCTACTTTCAGTAATTTTTTTAGTCCTGATCCCACATGGTCAAAGTAATTGTATTTCTTGGATGTAGATGAGTTCTCACCAAGTGTTTTTATGATGGTACAAACATACTTTATAGGCAGTGTTTCAGGTGATACACCCATGGGTGCCCTCTGTCTGTTTGTACGGTAACATCACACCAGCAATTAAGAGTCCCTGCTCTGTTCTTTCCTTCATGTGATGACACCTCAACTCACAGCAAAAGTTCTAATTAGTCCAGTTCTTTGTATCATCCAGGTTTTCTTGCTATGAGATATTATGCTTTTTCTCTGAAGAAAAAGATGTCTTCACAGTCTTGAACTATGTTCAATAATGATCGTTTTAAGGAGGGCTCAAGACTAAACTGTAATGAACTCAACTGGTAACCTTCCTCAAGTTCTTATTTGATGGACAACTAATTGCCATTTATGCAACTAATTGTTATTTAGATTTACACCTATCCTCTAACCTCTACAATTTCTACTTTCTCTGGATAAAATGATTTCTCTTGCTGTACTGAATCAAAGGAGTCACTGAAGTCCAAATCTTCAGAGGCACCCTTTTTTGTTTAGAAAAGCAAAAGGGTCTAGCAGGCTAATTTGACACAGTCTTCTTTTAGCAATGTTTAATTCTCCATGTTACCTCCATGCCTTATTTTTGTTCTTCATCCAAGATTGGGTCAACACCCTCTGTATATTATAGTCAAGAGATCATGTAGACAAACTTCGTCTTTATTTGCAGCTCTGCCATATTGCCATGGAAGGGAATCAATAAACAATACAAATTTGTGAAGCTTTGATCACTACCATGTGTCTTTCTTTCATATCCTATTCAGGTAATAGGGGGAAAACTATGGCAGCATGATATCTTCTAGATTTTCCTTCCTTCTAGAGAATCTTTTTTTCATTGAGCAAGTGCTGAAATGTAGTCTGAAACAGAGAAAGCTTTCAGCAAGTGTTTAAGTTTGGTGCTTTCAAAATAAATTTTTGCATAATAAAAAATAGGGGTTGACTCTTTTGCAAACAGATGCACTTCTCAACTTTTATATGAATTATGAACAACTTTCACCAAACCATGTTCAGGTAAATGTGAAGAAGTTCATGTTATATCTGAATTTTGCATTATATCTGGAGTTATCTTGGAAACTTCTTATTACATATTTTATTGTTATATTTATTTTGCTCTTAATCCTTCTTTATATAGTATGAAAAAATATGGAAAAAGTGTTTTACTCAGACAGGAGTAAACTATGATTTAGGGGAACCGATAATAAAACATTAATAGTTCACAAATTTACTCCATGCCTGAGTGAACATATTTATTGATCACAAGTATTACAATAAGACTCTGTATATAAAATACATGCATCAAAGAATGCTATTGTGTCTGGCAAACCTTTGAATTATAGTGGACCTTTTTAGGAAAAACATGGCTTTGTATTAAAAGGTAATACAATATGATAAAGCATAAAAACGAACTGCTTGGCTTTGCATAGCTTTTAGTGTGTATAAAATGTATGCATCAAAGAAAGAAAGTCTTTGTAAAAAAAAAAAATACATAGAAAATAAGACCAGAATACCAGGGATGATGTTTTATCTGTGATAGATCATGCTGATGAGAGACTTCTGTTTCAATAACCACATCTCAGTGTAAAAAAACAGGTTTAATTTATTTTTCCACTACCCTAAGAAGGCCTCACTGAATTTCTAGCCTTCATCTGTATTCCAGACACATACTTTCAGAATTTTTGAGATGTCTGAATGTTGTTTGATTTGCATCCAACTTGCTGACACAGCCCCAGTTTTGTTGCAGATCAAATAATCTAGCTTTTTGGAGGCGAGTGATTAGGAATTCTTATTGATGATTTATACAGTCCTGAATAAACTCATTTTATTTGGCTTGTCATAACCAGCTTTAATTTTCTGTTCTGCTAGTAAAAAGCTTAGTGGTTTGTTTATTGTACTGCTGTAGTGTCAACAACCTAATCTACTTTAAAGAGCAAAGTCAATATTGTATTTTATTAAAACAAATGTGAAGTTTAATTATATGTTTCAGTTAACCTTGGCTTTGTGTTAGCTTTTATTATTTTCTATAAGTAAATCTTTATTCAGAGCTCATGTGTCCTTCTTCTGCCCAGATCTAAGAGCTAGCGAGTTGTGTCTCTGGCAGGGCTTGTTTGCAAGGCATAGAAATGCTTTTCCACTGTGGGCTGTGGAAATGTTAGCCGTCCTAGGAACAATAACCTTTTTCGTTGGTGAAAAGATGTACATGAGGCTGTGCCATTACCCATGCTGAAGCCTGGGATGCAAACTAGTTCTTGCTCTGTCTCTGAAACACTTTGAGTTGGGTCTCTGGTGTGATTTGGGAATCCATAGGCTATGCAGGACCCCCGCAGGGGGCTGATTAGGTATGACGTAGGAGACCCATATGATAGCTGAAGGCTGAGCTACATGTACCCAAACAAACCAAATCCTCCTGTGAAATGCAGCACACCTCTCTAATCTAGAATCTGTATTAAATATGCAAATACATATTTGAATATTCATCACAAGATTCACAGATTCACACATATTCACCGATTTCGTAGGGTTTGGAAGGGACCTCTGGAGATCATCTAATCCAACTCCCTGCCAGAGCAGGATCATCTAGAGGAGGTTGTCCAGGATTCCCAGATCCTTCTCTGTAATGCTGTTTCCCATGAGGTCAACCCCTAACCTATATTGGTGCTTGGGGTTGTTCTTCCCTAGGTGTAGGGCCCTACATTTTTCCTTGTTAAATTTCATAAGGTTAGCCTTTGCCCAACTCTCCAGCTTGTCCAGGTCCAAGATGAAATAATCATAAACTAAATGTGTCTTAACAAGTAATGGTCTCCAGGCTACAGAGTCTGGCTGTAATGCAAGGAGGGATGAGATACATATTTTCCAGATTTTGCTCTCTTATCTTATGAACCTGGAGTTTAATTTAATCCTTCCACACATGCATTAACAGGAATGTCAAAAGTAAGACCTGTGCAGTGAGTTTGTGTTGCTGCAGCTATCAAATATTCAGGGGGCAGAGAAATAAACAGTTCACATTTTGTTGAAGGCATAGGACATCATGTTCAGCAATATAAAGCTGTAGAAAGAAGAAGGAAGAGAGGGTTGTTTGAAGTGATGTCCTTTGTCTTCCCAAGTCACCATTACAGAGCCCAGCTCTCCTGGAGATGACTGGACAGCTGCCTGCCCATGGGAAATGGGGAATGTTTTGCTTTGCTTGCGTGTGTGGCTTTTGCTTTACCTATTAAACTGTCTTTAACTCAACCCACGAGTTTTCTCACTTTTACCCTTCTGATTCTCTCCCCCATCCCACTGAGGGGGGGGTGTGAGCAAGTGGCTGTGTGCAGCTTTGCTGCTGGCTGTGGCAAAATCACAGTTATGAATGAAAAGAGGTTCAGAAAGAGGGGTGAATATTTAACAGCACCTCTCCCTGTACTTCAGTGTTTTTACTTCTTCACATTTCCTGAGGTACTACTATCAAAAATTATCAAAATAATGCCTTAAGCTTTTGTCAGTTCAAATTATCATTCCCCCATCAAACTCTTATTGCCATTAAGATATTGATCAAAGAAAAAAATATCTTGCTAAATTAAGGTGATTCTCCTGGAGGAACACAAACTGATCAATATTGTCTACACATAGTCCCCCAGCCCCATTCAGACCCTGAGACCCATTTAAGGTATTAAATGATGGCATACAGACAGGGATATTAGCTACTCTGCTAAATTAATTTTGGTGACACCCTTTTATTCATTCTTTGATTTACAGTACAAGGACCTCCCTCGCCTCCAGAAGGAGGGTTTATGCTAGGACAATAAGAATCACCTAACCAAGCACCACCCCTGCACAGCCTGATAAAGCCTCTTTGAGGCACTAAGAATTGACCTATGTGGGGTGGAGGAAATTTCACTAAACTGACTAGCAAAAACAAATGAGAAAAATCATAACAGACACCTAATAGCTGGGGAAAAAAAAAAATCCCTGATCCCCACAGGTGATAACTTTATGTTCTATAGCATGAGAGTTGATTATCCTTATCATAATGGCAACATATATAATGACAAATGTTATTAGTGGTCATAAAATTATCCAACCCTTTAGAATTTCTGCCACAGTATTTAAATCAAATACCTCCTTCAACGATAAACCCCAAATTGCTGAATACGGATTGCATACAGATGCATATTCTTTTTTATTCTAAACTCACTTCCAATTTAGTTTAAGTGGTATTCCCTGCACACCATGTCCTTCATAATTTTCACAGTAAGCCCCCTCATTTCTTCTTTTTATCCAGCTAAGCAAACCCAACCTTTGTAACACCTCTATTTGTGCTCTGTCTATTGCCATTTATTTTGCCCCATGGTGAGTTTCACAATTTCAGATAAGTTTTTCCTGATGTCAGGTGTCCACATTTGGATTAAGGATGACAGAAGTATATTATTTCTTGATGCCTTTTTGTACAGGTGAATTTTTTGGCTTTACAGATTTCAATCTCTCGTAGCACACTTGCCAACTTATTCCCAGTAATGTCAGAGTATTTGCCTCAGAAAAATCTTATATGAATAAAATCCACATATGAAAATCTTTACCTGTTTTGTCCATTATTACTGGTCATGTTCCTTCGATGTTTCTATACTAAAATAAAACATTGCTATTTACTCAGCTGTTAGGAGGTTGGATTTGTTTCAAATACTTTACATTTTCCCCCTTTGTTGGTTTAAAAGAGTAAAGTGTTCTGAGATTAATTTTTTTTTTTAATTCCATTCACATATGAATACTTTTGATTTTGCTTTTGTGATTGTCCTGGTTTCAGCTGAGATAGATAGTGTTAATTTGCTCAGTAGTAGCTAGTATGGGACGTTGTTTGGGGTCTGTGCTGAAAACAGTGTTGACAATATAGAAATTTTTTGTTATATAGAGATGGTTTTGCTCCTGCTGAGCAGTGCTCACACAGAGCTGAGGCCTTTTCTGCTTCTCACACCACCCCACCAGCAAGCAGGGAGGAGCTGTGAGGGGACACAGCCGGGACAGCTGACCCCAACTGACCAAAGGAACATCCCATGGCATATGATATCATGCTCAGCAATATAAAGCTGGGGAAGAAGGAAGGGAGCACATTTGAAGCAATGGTGTTTGTCTTCCCACGTCACCATTAGGCGTGGTGGAGCCCTGCTCTCCTGGAGCTAGCTGAACAGCTGCCTGCCCATCGGGAGTGGGGAATGAATTCCTGGGTTTATTTTTCTTGTGTGTAGCTTTTGCTTTACCTAACAAACTGTCTTTATATCAACCCATGAGTCTTCTTACTTTTACCCTTCTGATTCTCTCCACCATCCCGCTTAGAGGGGTTGTGAGCAAGCAGCTGCTGGCAAAGCCATGACAGTGATCAGTGCTGCTGACACCAATAATATAGGCCAAAACACTGCTGCTTCAGTGTTGTGACATATGAAGGTCATTGCTTCATGTGTAATTTGTTCACAAGTAGAAAGACGATTTTTTCTTCTCTTCAGGTAATAAAATTCACTGCAGACAGTGAGCCAGGATTTTGACTGCATGACTCATTTTAGGTCTGCCAAGGTCATTATTGCTCTAGTTTTAAGTCTAATATGGAACATGTCTTGTTAGGTTCTCTCATGACTAGGGAGAAAAGGATGGTCAGAATTCAAAGCAGGGCATTTCATTTATAAGATAGCACAGGATGATATGATCTCATAGATCTATCATGCCATCTGTTTTCTGGAATACTATTATATCTTTCACTAAGGTTTACAGGCCAGACCTCTCCTGACAAGTCACAAATAATGGATGAAATCACACAATGGAGAGATTCTGTAGGTAGAAAGCATGTAATCTTGTGACATTATGCCTAGACAGAAGTATGTCCTATTTAATTTCCAGTTTGAGTCTTCTTCCCCATCTTCTGGAAGAGTTTAGAATTTTTTCCCATTCTTCCAGTCAAGTGTTAGGTGTTGAAACTAGCTTCTTTGGAATGACGTCATCAGAGATTGGGAAGTTTTCAGGTATCAGTAAAATTACTTCCTTTTTGAGTTGTAAGATGAGTGGTAATACTCAGTGCAATTAAATCAAATCAAGTCTAATCATATTTTTGTGACTGTGATTCTGATTTACTGAGGGTTTTTTTTTTTATACTTGCAAGGTACTGCTTGCAGTTTGAGATGTCATTGCTGATTGATATGAACCAGAAAACAAAGCATTTCTAAAATGCATGTGCTGAAAAGTGATTCCACAGAGAAAAGAATAGCACTGCGGGGTGCCCTGCTTACTTTGTCTTATTGACGTTATGTCAGATCTGGTCAAAAGACAAACAAAACGATCATTTTTCTAACCATTGCCATTGTACACTCAGTCTAGAAGCTAACAGCCAAAGTATGATCTTCCTGTCTCCCGAATCAATAACAGCAATAAAGCACTTGCAGGTCATACTCTTCTCTCAATTGCACCTGCATAATTCAATTGTGAGAAAAAATCAGCCTTCATTTGCATCTGAAGAACACGGAGAGACTTCTGCTACTGTTTCACTGAAGTAAAACTGGAATTCAAGGGCATTATACTAATTTACCTCGTGGAGTACAAATCCCTTGCCTTTCACTGCAAGGCTTAAAGGCTGAGTTGAGCACGCTCTCCCAGTAGGCTTGCACAGGGTTCAACAGGACAACCTATTCTTTTTAGATCTCGTAAGATATTGCGTGACGTTGCGTTGCTTTTTCATGTTCATTGCTTTTCACAGTATATTCTTATACCTTGCGAAGGGTCTCCTGTATAAATCTCTCACTGATCTTTAAGGCTTCGCCAGACCAAGTTGGTGCTTTGAAGTCACTGAGGAAAAGATACTGAAGAAGTGCATGGTATTAACAGGTGTCACTATCAGGCTACATCAAACCTGTGGAGAAGAACTGTCTACTGGTAATTTATTGTCACCTGAGACAAGTGCAGCAGAAGTAGCTAAAAGGTTTTATCCATACAAGTCTGGCATGAAAATGAATGGATAACAAATCTGTCACTCTGAAAGACCCTATTTTATTTTAAAGTCCACACTCTAGAAGAAACTGAGTGTTAGAGAAATTTCAGGAAATCCTCAAATCAATACTATAGCAGCTACCTTCCACTTCTAAGCAACAAGGGAAAAGGGATTTGCTGAAAATATGCTCTTCTTTCATTGTCTCTGTAAGACCTCTGTTCTCTGATCATGGGATGAAGTAAATTTCAGAGTTATAATTAGATTTTGATTCTGTAGAAGTGAACTTTAACATATGCATTGCAATTAACTGCTCCTGGCAGAATAAAGCACAGAGATGAACAATGTCTTACCTCTTAAACAAAAGGTCAAATTCAAACTACAATTTAGATACAAAAAATAAGGCTTCCAAGCAGTATTCACCTGCATGTGCTCTGAATTTCAATCCTGGAAAACCCATTCAGCTGCTTTCTGACACTGACAGCTGAACTCTGGAGGGACCCACTTCCAATGGCCCCTTGGGTACTGAGTCATGCCAAAGGAGCTTACATGAGTACATGCCTTGCTAATGCCCTGGATATAGCACTCATGGGAAAGAGACCATGCTTTCATTGCAGGTCTGTCACTGTTCTGACATTAGCTGCTACTGACTGAAATGCTTGAGGGACACTCTAGATCAAGGACCTGGCCCTCAGCTCAGGATTTCTGGTACTCTCCTGGATGATGATTTCAACAGCCTCAGGCAGAAGTTGACATTAAACCCACATCTGTTTCCAAAGGAAGTTCTCTAACCACTGAGTGCTGTATTAGAGAGGGATGCTACTATCACCCGAACTCAGGTGTTTTGAAATGCAAGTGAGCCATGCTCTGCACTCAGAAAGACAAGACAATACCATCATCCCTTAGAAATGACCCCTACATCTTTTGGGAGAAGTGCAGACTTACCTACCTGAGAGAAGGGTGCTATAACAAAGCCCTGCCCTCTGCTATCCGTTTTAGGCTTGACCAGAGAGCCCGTGGCCCAGGCTATGTCCCAGTTTTGGGAACACTAAAATGCCTGAGCACCCTGGGGACTTCAATTCTAACAATTCAACAAGTCTGATAAATAATTTCTCCCCGCCTGTATTTTGTTTTGCTATCTGGAAAATGGGTACTATGGTGCTATGCTATTTAACTGCAGCAAGGACAATTACTGGAGAGATTTGTCTGAGTGCTAGGTGGTATTATATACTAATATATACATTACATATGCATGGTGATATATATATATAATGTCCTACAACACTCTTCACAGTGAAATACTCTTCTAGGTGGAATTTTAGAGGTTTTATACAAATTTCTGTCTATGAGTAGTACACATGTGGCTGGAAAAAGGGCATTTGTATTTACTGTCTCATTGTTTTTCATGTAAAGCATCCTCATCTACATAACAAAAATAAAAGACACCTGTCATATTGTCAGACATGCAATTCTTCCCAAGTTATGTTTTTCTTCCCCACTTCTGCAATTTTAATTCTAATTCAAACTGTCAGTCTACAAAGAGAAACTCCACTTTTATTGATAGTTGGTCTTGACCACAATGAAAGCCAAAAGTATTAAAAATTTCATGAGAAGGCATATTAAGATGCTCTAAACTGGCTTGGCTGGACAAAAGAATTCCAAAGAGAGCAGTTATGCTTTAAGTAAAATGTCAACATTTTCTTTGTGTATATAAAAATGTCATGGTTTTGCCCCGGCCGAGGGCCGCACCCCACACAGTCGCTTGTACTTTTAAAAGGAAGGGGGAGGGAAAGTTGGGGGAGGGGAAAAAGGGAAGGAAGAAGGAGGAAAAGAAACCACAACCTATAAACCAGAACCACGCAGGTTGGGATAAGGATAGTTTACTAAACAATAACAGAAAACTAGATATAACAATAACAGAAGTTTAAAGTACAAAATAGATGAAACTGGTGATACACAATGCAGTTTCTCACCAAACCACAGAACCCAGGCCGCACAGCTTAGAGCCGTCCCCGAACCCGGAAACTGCCCGTCCTGGTGTTGTCTCCTCCTCTTCCCCCCAGTCCCCCTTTATGCTGAGCATGACGTAACTGGCATGGAATATTCTCTTTGGCCAGTTCGGGTCACCTGTCCTGGCTACGTCCCCTCCTTTCTCACTAGTAAGGAAGTATGCAGAGCTGAGAAAGGTCCTTGATTGCCCGGCAACAACTAGAAACATCAGGGTGCTATCAGCACTGTTCTCATCCTAACACCCAAACATGGCATTCCATCCACTGCTAAAAATAATTAACTCCATCATAGCTGAAACCAGGACATTATCCACCCCTTATTCCATACCATTTACGTCATGACCAGATCCAACAATTTTCTTTAGGTACAATCAGTTTCGTGTTTCACATACCCATATATGTATGTACACATGTATGCACACATACGTGCATACAGATCTTATTCCCTCAGTCTGTGAATCATCCCTCTGAAGTTGTTGAGTTCATTTAGTCCATGATTTTCAGGCTCCATTTGTCGTAACAGTTTCTCAGGATAATTGTATGTTCCATTGGCTCGTTGCATGCTGCATCTCAGGCTCTTGACTGATACACCTGGCATGGTCCATGCTCATAGTCTGTGGGTCAGAGTTTATTTTCAAAGGGAGAAAAAAAAGTTCTTAAGAGGCCAGGCTTCGGTTCCATCATCATGGCACTCATTCTTCATTAACTTGTATGACTCCGGCTATAATGCTATGGTACAACATACAGCAATCATAACAATAATGAATATAAAATAATGGGTTATTTGGCAATTATTATAATTTCTACTCTATCAGTTATATTGGCTATTCTCACCCAAAATCAAATCCCCTTGAGGTACACATCGAACTTCTCCATCCCTCTGCATTACCCACCAAGTACAGCCAGGTCCTTGAGCAAAAACAATTCCAGACATGGGTTTACCTTTGCCTGAAGCAGGGATGACCCAAACTCTCTTTCCCAATACACTCTTCATATGCACTACTGGGACTCCGTCTCCCTCTACAGTACGTGGAAATTTTGCCTGGGCAGGGCCAGCCCGATTGGTAGATCCCCTAGTGTTAACTAACCATGTGGCTTTGGCCAAATGTGTATCCCAATGCTTGAATGTCCCACCACACATTGCTTTCAGTGTAGTTTTTAAAAGTCCATTATATCGTTCAATTTTCCCAGAGGCCGGTGCATGATAAGGAATGTGGTACACCCACTCAATGCCATGCTCTTTGGCCCAGGTGTCTATAAGAGTGTTTCGGAAATGAGTCCCATTGTCTGATTCGATTCTTTCTGGAGTACCATGTCGCCAGAGGACTTGCCTTTCAAGGCCCAGAATTGTATTTCGAGCAGTGGCATGGGGTACGGGATATGTTTCTAGCCAGCCGGTAGTTGCCTCCACCATTGTAAGCACATAACGTTTGCCATGGCGGGTTTGTGGGAGGGTGATGTAATCAATCTGCCAAGCCTCCCCATATTTATATTTCATCCACCGTCCTCCATACCAAAGGGGCTTTAACCGCTTAGCTTGCTTGATTGCAGCACATGTCTCACATTCGTGGACAACTTGTGCGATGGCGTCCATGGTCAGGTCCACCCCTCGATCCCGAGCCCATCTATATGTTGCATCTCTCCCTTGATGACCCGAGGTATCATGAGCCCATCGAGCTAGGAATAATTCACCCTTACGTTGCCAGTCTAGATCTACCTGAGCCACTTTAATCCTAGCAGCCTTATCTACCTGATGGTTGTTTTCATGTTCCTCCATGGCCCGACTCTTAGGTACATGGGCGTCGACATGACGTACCTTTACAACAAGTTTCTCTAACCGAGCAGAGATATCTTGCCATAAGTCATCAGCCCATATAGGTTTGCCTCTACGCTGCCAGTTGTTCTTTTTCCACTGCTGCAACCACCCCCACAGGGCATTCGCCACCATCCATGAATCAGTATAAAGGTAGAGCCTTGGCCACTTTTCTCTCTCAGCAATGTCCAGGGCTAACTGGATGGCCTTCACCTCAGCGAACTGGCTTGATTCACCTTTTCCTTCAGTGGCTTCTGCTACTCTTCTTATAGGGCTCCATACAGCAGCTTTCCATCTCCGATGCTTACCCACAATGCGACAAGACCCATCAGTGAACAGGGCATATCGCTTCTCATTCTCTGGCAGTTCGTTGTAGGGTGGGGCTTCTTCAGCGCGTGTTACCTCCTCATCCTCTGGTGACATCCCAAAATCTTTGCCTTCTGGCCAGTCTGTGATCACCTCCACAATTCCTGGGCGATTGGGGTTTCCTATTCGAGCCCGCTGTGTAATTAGTGCAACCCACTTGCTCCACGTAGCATCAGTGGCATGGTGTGTAGAAGGAACCTTCCCTTTGAACATCCAGCCCAGCACCGGCAGTCGGGGTGCCAGGAAGAGCTGGGCTTCAGTTCCAATCACTTCTGAGGCGGCTCGAACCCCTTCATAGGCGGCCAGTATTTCCTTTTCTGTTGGAGTATAATTGGCCTCAGATCCTTTGTAGGCCCGACTCCAAAACCCCAACGGTCGACCTCGAGTCTCCCCTTGTGCTTTCTGCCAGAGACTCCAGGTCGGGCCGTTCTCCCCAGCTGCAGTGTAGAGCACATTTTTAATATCTGTCCCTGTCCGGACAGGCCCAAGGGCCACTGCATGGACTATCTCGCGTTTGATCTGCTCAAAGGCTTGCTGTTGCTCAGGGCCCCATTGGAAATCATTCTTCTTTCGAGTTACATGGTAGAGTGGGCTCACAATGAGACTGTAGTTTGGGACATGCAGTCGCCAAAAACCTATAACACCTAAGAAAGCTTGTGTTTCCTTTTTGTTGCTTGGTGGAGACATAGCTGCTATTTTATTAATAATGTCCATTGGGATCTGACGACGCCCATCCTGCCATTTTATTCCTAAAAACTGGATTTCTCGCGTAGGCCCCTTGACTTTACTTCATTTTATAGCAAAACCGGCTTCTAAAAGGATTTTAATTACCCTGTTTCCTTTTTCAAAAACTTCCTCTGCTGTGTTGCCCCATACAATGATGTCATCAATATACTGCAGGTGCTCTGGTGCATCACCCTTTTCCAGTGTATTCTGGATTAGTCCATGGCAGATGGTGGGGCTATATTTCCACCCCTGGGGCAGACGATTCCACGTGTATTGGATGCCTCTCCAGGTGAAAGCAAACTGTGGCCTGCACTCTGGCGCCAGTGGGATCGAGAAGAAAGCATTCGCAATGTCGATTGTGGCGTACCACTTGGCTGCCTTCGATTCCAATTCATACTGGAGCTCTAACATGTCTGGCACAGCAGCACTCATACCTGGAGTGACTTCATTTAGGCCACGATAATCTACTGTCAGCCTCCACTCTCCATTGGACTTCCTCACTGGCCATATGGGACTATTAAAGGGTGAGTGGGTTCGGCTGATCACTCCCTGATTCTCCAGTTGACGAATCAACTTATGGATGGGAATCAGGGAATCTCGGTTAGTACGGTATTGTCGTCTGTGCACCGTCGTCGTAGCAACTGGCACTTGCTGTTCTTCAACCTTCAACAACCCCACAACAGCAGAGTCCTCCGAGAGTCCAGGCAAGGCACACAATTGTTCAATTCCTTCTGTTTCCAAAGCAGCTATTCCAAAAGCCCATCGGTACCCTTTTGGGTCTTTAAAATACCCTCTACGTAGATAATCTATACCTAAAATGCACGGAGCTTCTGGACCAGTCACAATGGGGTGTTTTTCCCAGTCCTTCCCAGTTAGGCTCACCTCAGCCTCTAGCACAGTTAGTTGTTGGGATCCCCCTGTCACTCCAGAAATACAAACGGGTTCTACCCCTTCATGATTCGATGGCATTAGAGTACACTGGGCACCAGTATCCACCAGAGCTTTGTACTCTTGTGGATCTGACGTGCCAGGCCATCGGATCCACACAGTCCAATAAACCCGATTATCCCTCTCCTCCACCTGGCTGGAGGCAGGGCCCCTCTATTGCTGCTGATCATATTTGTTTTCCACTGGTTGCATAAAGGACTTAGAGGTCCCTTCAAGAGGATCAGACACATCAGACATATAGGTAGGCCTTCCAGTTGGTCTAGGGAACTGCCCAGTAGAAACTGGTGCAGCCTTCTTCCTGGCAGAATCTCGTTGTGCGAATGTTTTACCCCGCAGCTCATTTACTCGTGCTCGAAGGGCTGAGGTGGGCTGCATATCCCATTCCCTCATGTCCTCTCCATGATCAAGCAGGTAAAACCACAATGTACGTCGTGGTGTGTATTCTCCCTCTTGGAACGATGGACGCTTTCTCCCAGTAGCTGCAACATTGCTCCATACGGGTTGGGAGTTGGACACATTGTTGTCAAGTCGTTGAACCAGTTTTTCTACTGCTGCAATGACGGAGAGGGAAACACTGTCTTGGTATTTCCTGAGTCGGCAGGCCACCTCATTTACGGTTGGTGGATCCATATCAGTCCAGTCAATTACTGCCAGTGAATTGGTGTACCCTGCTGGTGCACTTCGTACAACCTTAAGCCACATAGCTGGAGTGCATAGGACTTCATCGGGATCAGCGGGAAGCCGTGAATTGTCCAGATCATAATAAATTATCTCCCGTACAGCTAATTCTCTCAGGTGCTGGATAGCTGTCTCTATGCTGTTACCCTTGGGTGTCTGACATGTAATATATTCCTTTATGGGATATCTTTCCTGCACACTTGACAGTAGTCGCCTCCAGAGGCTGAGGACTTCCGGCCTCCTCCCAATTGCTTTGTCAATTCCTCCTTCTCTAGCTAGGGATCCCAACTGCTTGGCCTCTCTGCCTTCTAACTCCAAACTACTGGCCCCGTGATCCCAACATCGGAGCAACCAAGTGATAATGTGCTCACTTGGGTGGCGGGTGAAATCTTTTCGAACCTCACGCAGCTCACTCAAAGTCAGGGATCGGGTAACAATCTCTGGTTCTGCCTCCTCCTGATATCCTCGAGATGGCCCTGGTTGATCATCATCATCATCCGTCACTGTGCGAACTGATTTCTTTGTGCATTTCCTCTTTTGTACGGGAGCAACAGACACTGGTGTGGGTTGGTTTTTCTGATCATCTGCACTGTCTGCTGTAGAGATTACAGTAGCTGCAGTGTCAGCCCCAGTGGTTGCAGCAGCTATAGTATCTGCCAGTCTGTTTCCTTTCCCTTCTCCCTGACAGTGCTGACAGTGCTGACAATGCTGCCTGCTATCAAGCAGTGTTTGATAAATAGTGGCCAGAGCCCAGCACAGTGCAGTAAGGTGTCCATCTCTGGGAAACCTACAGCAATTTTTCTTTAGGTATGCAGTCACTTGATCGGGGTCTTGTAGCTGTTCAGGAGTGAAGTTCCAAACCATCGGGCGTGAGAAAGTACCTAGGTACTTGCCCATACTTTGCCACATGCCCTGCCACTCGTGATTATTCTGTCTCGGAGAAAGCTCTTCAGTGGTATTCATAAACCTATGCTTGATATATAACAAAAACTGAACCATCTGCCCCAAACCTACCAATAGCAAAATGCTAGTTTGAATATCCCAGAGATATTGAAGGTTTTCAAAAATTGTCATAAGAGCTGTTGTATTTAGCCCAAAGGAAAAGAAAGCAGTGCTGTTATTAACCCCTCCCTGTCCAAAGAATGGACAGGACAGCAAAACCTCATACAAGTACCAGATTAAGCTCATGGTCATCGATATTATTGTATCATAGACCGATATCATAAAATACACTATAATGAAGTATGGGAACAAATATGGGAGCCGCAGACCTGAGAGAGTAAAGAATCCTGCCAGGATTGTATACAGCATGCGGTGGTTTTGCTGCCACAGCCTTGTAAATAAATACCACAACATCGTGACCAGAGATTGCTTAAACAACAGTGCTTATCTTAATTGCGATAGTCAGGGTCAGATCTACCGTTATCCCAACCGTTCGTGCCCCACGTTGGGCGCCAAAATGACTGTCGTGGTTTTGCCCCGGCCGAGGGCCGCACCCCACACAGTCGCTTGTACTTTTAAAAGGAAGGGGGAGGGAAAGTTGGGGGAGGGGAAAAAGGGAAGGAAGAAGGAGGAAAAGAAACCACAACCTATAAACCAGAACCACGCAGGTTGGGATAAGGATAGTTTACTAAACAATAACAGAAAACTAGATATAACAATAACAGAAGTTTAAAGTACAAAATAGATGAAACTGGTGATACACAATGCAGTTTCTCACCAAACCACAGAACCCAGGCCGCACAGCTTAGAGCCGTCCCCGAACCCGGAAACTGCCCGTCCTGGTGTTGTCTCCTCCTCTTCCCCCCAGTCCCCCTTTATGCTGAGCATGACGTAACTGGCATGGAATATTCTCTTTGGCCAGTTCGGGTCACCTGTCCTGGCTACGTCCCCTCCTTTCTCACTAGTAAGGAAGTATGCAGAGCTGAGAAAGGTCCTTGATTGCCCGGCAACAACTAGAAACATCAGGGTGCTATCAGCACTGTTCTCATCCTAACACCCAAACATGGCATTCCATCCACTGCTAAAAATAATTAACTCCATCATAGCTGAAACCAGGACAAAAAATGAAAAAGAGGATGATTTCTTGGCTGATATAAACTGGGACTATTGTTCATAGCAATTTATACCAGGTGACTCTGAGACTCTTCTATAAATTTATACCTGCCAGAGACCTTTAGAATCAAAATGTTCCCTCATGGCAGAAGTGCATTTAAAAGTAAAAAAAACCAAACAAAAAGTGTTATATATATTTTAAAATTGTTTTTAACTCTCCTCAACTAGTCTCAAAGGAATTTCATTTAGCAATCTGTAAGTCTTTATAGCTCATTAGGATTATAAACTGGCGTTTAATTACATGTAATAGGTATACTGGTGCTTTAGGTATAACAATGAATTAGAAAATATTTCTCTTCTCTCATGTTACAGATTTTCAGCATATTCACTATTTTAATGGTTTCTTTTTTCCTTTGAGTTTTGTATATACAAGTAGAATAATACTCAACAGATAAGAATGGTGACACTATTGCTTATACATTTATTATTGTTGTTACTTGTAATAATTATTGTTATTTCTGTTTATCAGGAGGCCTTGCATTAAACCAGCAACATATTTCATAGAAAAAAGAAAATTGAATGGAGAATCTGATTATTTTTTAAGTGGTAGAATATTTTCTTTGTCTGTTATATCTGGTTTTAAAGCTAGATTAGTCAGGTTTTCAGTTTTATTCCCTCTCTCTCTCTCTCCTCCCATCCCCCTTTTTAGTATAATCCTTAATTTTCTACTACAGTTTATTTCCTTGTGCTATCTTTATTTGTTTTATACTTGGTTCTTGTCTGCTTAGCTAGAAGACCTAAAGAAATCACAATATGGTACAGCCTGAATGCAGTCCTGTACCTAGATCTTTCAAATACACTGTTACAGAACTAAGAAGAGAAATCAGATTTCTATGGCTCTCCTCAATCTGAAGTGTTGTTGCACAGGTGTAATGCTACTCCTTGAGCCTCTGACAGACAAAACATTTGTGGTTTCCACAGAAAGCAAGCCCACAATTTAGTATATTTTTCTTTTAATTCTTATTTTCTTTCTCTCTCTTTCTATGCATTGTCTTGTCTGTTTAGAAATGTTGATAAACCCACATGTCTTGGGAAATTTTTCATGGTAGGATGACTACTTTCCAGTGAAGAATAAGCTTAACTATGCACATCAAAGTGATGTGACATGTATCCCATTTGACGTTTAACATAGAAACATTACTCCATTTAGACAAAACTTGCTTTAGGCTTCTTGTGTAGCTGATGTAGGCAGCTCCATAAACTGTCGCTCTTCTTTTTTACTGAACCTTCCTTTTCACTCTGATTGTTCTCTAGGATCACATCTGAATATGTAAGCAGGGCACAGATGTTGTTCACCACTCTCTGTTCCATGAGAGTAAGTTAATGAGAAATCTGTAACCATACAAGAACAAAGATAAAAACAGATAACCCAAGTAGCTTTAATTTTTGTAGGTGCTGTGGGTCCAGAATGACCTAATATCTTTCAACCATTTGAGGCCATGGGTCTGTAAGAGCAGTGCATTTGGCTTGGTGGCTATGTGTGTACTAGCAGCTAGAGACAAGACCATGCTCTGACCCTCCGGTCAACTCCCTCGGCCTTGATTTATTTCTGTATAGCTCAATCTCCTTCTCTCCAAACAACGGTGGTCTTGACCAAACTACCAGTTGAGAATGGTCCCTTGACTATTCCCTGAACACCTCTATATACTGTTGATAAGGGAGTTAGGTAGCTTGAGTCAAGAAAACGGAAGAAGCTCCCTAACATTTAAGCTTTGTGGATTATCACAGTTCAATGTTTGAGCCATGTCCTAATCCTCTCTTATTTGCTTACTGTTTATTTAGCTTTTAGGACTATGCAGGAGCTATTTATTTAATATTCCTTCGTTGTGCAGTCTTACTTTTTGTACAAGTTAGGATTTTCAAGCACCCAGTACAGGCAAAGATGAAAATATGTAAAAAAACGTGCTGGTTTTGACTGGGATAGTTAATTTCCCTCACAGTACCTAGTATGGGGTTGTGCTCGGATTTGTGCTGAAAACAGTGCTGATTATATAGAGATATTTTAGTTACTGTTGAGCATTGCATACACAGAGCCAAAGTCTTTTCTTCTGTTAGGAAAGCTGACCCCAACTGTCCTAAGGAATATTGCATACCATATGACATCATGCTCAGCATATAAGAGGCTGGGGGAAAAGGAAGGAAGGGAGTGGTCTTCCTAATGATGGTGTTTGTCTTCCCAAGGCACTGTTAGGCATGATGGAGCCCTGCTTTCCTGGAGATGGCTGAACACCTGCCTGCCATAGGAAGTGGGAAATTAATATCTTGTTTTGCTTTGCTGGTGTGTGCGGCTTTTGCTTTACCTGTTAAACTGTCTTTATCTCAATCCATGAGTTTTCTCACTTTCAGTCTTCTGATTCTCTCCTCCATCCCACTGGGAGGAGAGGTGTGAGGAAGCAGCTGCATAGGTCTTAGCTGCTGACTGTGGTTAAACCATGACAGAGTGGAATGCCTTGATGGCAAACAGAACTCAGTCAAAACAAGAAGAAAAATTGACACACACAGAAGGCCAGAACTTGTTCCATATTCATTTATTTATTTAAATAAATATGTATTAAAGGTATTTAAAACACATGTAAATTTGTGCTTAGGGACATGGTTTAGTGGTTGGACTTCACAGTATTAGGTTAGTGCATGGACTGGATGATCTTAAAGGTCTTTTCCAACCAAAATGATCCTATGATTCTATATATGGGCAGGAAATAAGGTTTCAGATTTGTACACAACTGTTCTGAAACAGAAACTTAAAAATATAACTGTTCCTGCTTGTGTACTTCCTCTTATGGCAAACTCTAGGGTACGGGTCCCACTACAGTACCACAAGCATAAATCTATCCCTTTCAGATTTTCAGATGCTGAGTATGAACAAAACTCAAGTGTATCCAGAAGTTTTATATAATCAGTATTTCATATTCTGATTTCTACTTTGATATATCTGATTTCTACCAAACACCAAAAAAATTAATTTCCTTCCATTAAAGCTTGGTAGTGAGTCTGATGTTTTGGCTAATGGCCTTTAAACAAGACAGACATGATCAATAAATTGTTTCTTCTCTCTAAGTCAGGCTAGGATTAAGTGTCTCTACAAAGCACAAATCTTCTCAACCTTTTCAGTTCAGACATGTCCCATTAGTAGTAAACCAAAAGCAAATGGAACAGAAGCATCTACTTGAGAGATCACCAAGATGCTTATTTAGTCTTTTAGACATTTTACCTGAAAAGATAAAGGTCTCTACTCTTCTTCACTTACCCATCAGTAAATTAGAGGTGAAAGTATTGTAAATGATAAATTTACCCCAGCATAAATCCTCGATGTCCCCAAAGAGGATCCATGTTGTATTCGGATCTTGTTTAATTTTCCCTCCTACTTTTTATTTAGCTATTTATAAAATTTCAACTTTTAGGTTTTAGAACAAAACAATTAAAGTTCCTTCCCCACGGAGAAGTGACAGACACATTCTTATATTTACTGTTATTGAGAAGAAACTATTCCCTTTTCATTATGCAAATAGATCCAGAAATAATTAGGAAGTATGGTAATGATATATGCAAATCCCAGTACTAACAATTTGTGAGATGTTCCTATTTTGTGTTGTAGCAAAGAGCCTCTGACTTTCAAAGCAAATAGATACAGTAAGCTTTTAGGAGGAAACGATCCAAATGCTACAGACAGTTAGCTTCCTAAAAAAATACAGAAAGTAAACGTGACTTACAATTCTCTCAGTGTTATTTTTTGGATGATAACAGTAACAAACTAGAATAGATCTTCTGGATTGTCTTATCTCGATTTCTTGTACTACAGGCTGCCATGTCAAATATTCCTTTTCCACAAACTGGTGGAGAATAAGCTCTTACTTTCATATCTTTTTTTGAAAGTTTCCTCATAAATTTCTCATACTACACTCTGCAACATTTCGGCAAAAGTTGGTTCCAGCCAGATGGACAAATTCCATTTGAAATAAAAAAAAAATCTTCACTTTTTTTCTGATTTATTTATGTAAGGAAAGCAATCAGAACTCTCTAACCTTCTATTTCTTCTGTGCTGAAGAAGGCAAGGTGTTTTTATTTTGTAGTTAGGTTCTTACTGAATATTTTTACTTCTCTTCCAGTCCTTGGATACAGAGGGATGAAAATTTTGTCCTGAATCCCAGCAGGACTCTTTTTATTGTGTTGTTGATTGGCTTTAGCAGTTTCCAGAAACATAACTTATCATTACCTTCTTTTTGTAATGATATTAGTGTGGCTGAACCTCACCTTTAACTGCACAAAGGACATTTCTAAGAGTCTGAAAAGAGTGCTAAAAATCCAAGTGCCAAACTATGGGTCAAAGGGGTCTCTGTCATGCACATCACGTGAAAGATGTCCAGACAGCGCAATTTCAACATGGGGGGCTGACTGGGACCACAGCCATGTGAGGTGCCTCTATAATAACCATGGTGATTATTATGCAAAGTTAAGTAAATGCCCCAAGTTCAGGGATTCAGCAAGAGACAGTGAAGATTCAGAAAAGATGTTTTGGAAATGATATTACGGAAAGAGGCTGCTTTCATGTGACTCTCTTGTAGCCTGAAATGTAGGGAGCAAAAACATGCTTCAGAGTCTACCTCTCCAGTTTCCACTCATCGCTGGGTGCAGTAAGAGAATAAATAGAAATCCAGCTCATACTGTTCACACACTTGAGACCTATCAGGATTTGGTTTCTTATCATCATTGCTTTTTCTGAGCATGCAACATTCACATAATTATTTTTTTGTCAAATCCAGAGTCCCTGAAGGATTAGTGTTCACTTTTAAAAAACTTACATGAACTCAAATTTGCATTTCCCATTTCACTTTGCCTCTCTAAGTATAATGTAATTCAGACCCATTTGAGTGATATGAATTACATTTTAGAACTAGCTAGTTAATTATTAGAGACACATATCTCAGAAAAAAAAAAGATGGAGGAAAAAGTAAAAGATTTGAGTCACTATCATGTTGTCTTTATATTACAAAGGAGCTGTAATTTTAAAACAATCTTTATTATTAAAGCCAGACCAACTGAAGTACCTCAGTTTGATGTCAAATGAAGCAGAGGGTAATAACATTTTTCAGGTTTGTTGAAATGAAAAATTGGGGTGGGGAAATACTATGTACAGCTGAGTAAAATAATGTTTTTCAGAGTGTCAGCAACAATGCTAAATAAAAGCAAATGAAAAATGCACTTTGTTGTTAGCTGAACCTGACCTGCTTTGCTTTGTGTCGAATTTTTAACCTATTTGTCTCACCTCAATTTTCTTTTTATTTCAGTCACTGTTTGTGTGAGACATATTTTTCTGAAACAAAGGCATAGAAATTTCACATGGCCACCAGTGAAATTGCAGTGCCTCCCCTTCATTGTCTTCCGAAAAGAGGACATTCAAAACATCCAAGTAAGGTTCACCTCAGCTTTGGCCAATACCTTTTCTTCCTCTTTTAGTGGCCATGAGATCACCTGCTCAAGCAGCACATGTAACCCGGGTCTCACACCTAAACATAGAGGGGAGTCTTTCAACTGAAAATCTTACTGAATCTGTGACCTTGGGGCATTTACTTAGCTGTGCATTTCAAGCAATTTGTCTCTAAAAGGGAAGTTCTAGTTACCATCATCGAGGCCTTGTTACGATTGCAAATGAGATTTCCACATTTCCACAACTGCTTACTCCAGTTGATTTCAAGGGAAGCCTGGGATTTAATTCTTACAGACACTTTTGAAGATTCTGTCCTACTTAATTAATGTCTGTTCTAAACATCCTACATGTTAAAAATGTTATAAATGTGAAGTAATCTTCCTGTTCATGAACTATCATTGCAGCAGGTTGAAAGGTATTTATGGCTGTGTCCCTTCCCAACTTCTCATGCATCTCCAGCCTACTTGTTGGTGGGGTAGGGTGAGAAGCAGCAAAGGCCTTGGCTCTGTGTAAGTGCTGCTCAGCAGGAACAGAAACATCTCTATATTATCAACACTGTTTTCAACACAAATCCAAACCATCACACTATACCTGCTACTATAAAGAAAATTAACTCTATCCCAGCATAGAATTACAAAGTCCTGCACATGGGGAGGAAAAACTCCAATCAGCAATATAAGCTAGAGCCCAACCATCTGAAAAGCATCTTTATAGAAAACAACTTGGGAGTTCTGGTGGACACCAAGTTGAACATGAGCAAGAAATGTGCCTTAGCCATACAGAAGGTGAATGGGATCTTGGACAAAGTATTACGAGATCATCAAAGGAGGTGATCCTTCCCCTCTACTCAGCACTGGTGAGGCCATTACTCAGCACAGATGCTCTCCAATACAAGAGAGATGTGGGCATACTGCAATATACGGTGGCTGTATGGACATGGTCCTAGGCAACGGGCTCTAGGTTAACCTGCTTGAGAAGGGGTGATTGGACAGGATGATCCTCAGAAAGTCCCTTCCAACCTATGATTCTGTGAAGTCATGGCTCTCTGTATAAGGAGGAGGAGATTTCTTTATTAAATTGGCCTTGTTATTAGAGTTCTGCAAGCGACTAATTTAATATTTGATGGTGAATCAAAACTTAAACATATAATGTAATCACTAGGGTATGGCAAAACACCTCCTTTACGAGAATATTTTACCCACTTTAAAAAAAAAAAGAGAAATGTTTAAAAATGAGAAAATCCAATATTTAATAGTTTGTCACTTCTTTTTTTACTCTTTTCAGTTCATAAAAGCTTTTTTTAATAGTACATTGAATTTGACCATTGTTTCTTTCACCAGTTTGCTTATCTTCTTTACCCATATTTTGAAAATCTGAGTCCACGTAAGTCCATAGTTGCTCTTAAAGTTGGCATGCATAACTATTATTGAGAACTTTAAGAAAGAGAAATATCAGCCCCTTTTGAAATGAAAAAGTAATATTCAATTGGGATTATCCCAGCAGCTGTTAGATGTCAGTATTGTTCCATGGAAGTCCAATTGGAAGTAGATTTCTCCGGCTGTAAGCAAGATAGCTCTTCAACTGTGAAGTTTGGAAGAGCTAGCTGTTGGTGTTCGGCACCTCATCTATTAAGAAGAGACTTTAAATTACATACTCAGTGGAGCAGTAATTATTAGAGCAGACTCAAGATGCACAATAGAGATTTAATTTCACTGGAACAGTTCCTAATGAAATTCTGTGTGGTGCAGAGTATTTGAATTACACTTTTGGGTGGGCCAAGAAATAAGGTATAAAGAAAAAAGTGGAGCTGTCTAAAAATATTCATTGAGATCCTTTTAAAAAATTCAAATCAGCTATGATATGTAGGTTGAGCAGCCTGGGTTTTAGGTTTTTTTTCAATAGTATAATATATTTAACCTTTATGTTGCTTTCATGTATTTGATTTTCTACTGTCTGTATATAATGAAATGTCTTTTTTTTTTCCTAAGCTTCGAACACTGCTGTGTAATACCCTGGGGAGTTCTCCAAGGTTATTAAATCCATTGCTTTGTCACAAGTTACTAGAGGGTACACTAACTCTCTCCTCTGTTTGGAAAGCTGCTATAATATTTCCAGTCCTCAGCAATGAATAATGTGATTAGTACCTTAGGGAATACAAGCAAAAACATTAATAAAGTACATTCTCCAATATTTAAGAGGGTAAGCCAATCCTCAAAACAAAAGTTGCATGTTCTTGAATGCTGTCTAATAACATTAACCTGAAATCACTTGATTTAATTGCCCTGTTAAGCAGTTTATTGCATTACTTATGGGATAATAGAATGAGTTCAAAGTGGGTTCATTGCATTATCTTATAAACAATGTAGCACATCATTAAACAGGATGATAGAAATCAACGTATTTTATAAGAAACAATTATGAAGGCTCATGTAAAGCCGCTAATGTGAATAGTAGAAAGACCTCACTGTGACAAGGGAAAAAAGGCCTTTCCGAGGATAAAAAGATGAAGCAATGTCAAACTATAATTCCCCAGAATCAGATTAGAAGCACAATTCTCCAAAATTGTTCATTTCCCTCCAGTCTGATATGTTCCTTTAAGTCGTCACCCAGAAGTTGACTGAAATCTCTTGCTTGGCTTACGGATAAAACAGGTAACTTGTCAGTTCTGTTCTTAGTGCTTTTAGCACAGATGTGTGCCTGTCTTTAAGCATCTAGCTTGCAAACTTGTGATGATCTATTGTGACTTGTGTGTCCACAGGGAGTGCAAATAGAAATGTTCAGGAGAGGGCAAAGAGAGAGGACAGCTGATCCAATCTTCTCTGGAAGAAGTAATTTCATGTTGTCTGAGGGAACTGACAGTGCAGAGAGGAAATACTGGCTCAAAATCACCTTAGTGCCCCTCAGCCTGGTTATCTGCCCTTCCTTGCCATGAGATCCTCACACTCCCTTTGTTGCTGCCCCGAGAATTTATAGGCACGCGTGTGAGTGACGGGTCCAATTTTGTTGTCCATCCTTTCAGGAATGACAGTAGGTCAAAAACACCGCAGCATCCTTCCAGAGATCAGCTCAGAATTGAGAGTGGTTCAGTGATACTAACAGATCTTCAAAGCATTCGCCTGCTGAGCTCCAGAGCCTGAAGGTGATGGGGAGAGCAAGTCTAGGAGATATCAGACCCTCTGGTTGAATGCTGGTCCTCCATTAGGAACATTTCATGCTCCACGTTTCAATAACTGCTGAGATGCTAACCCAACTCACTCACAATTTGTGCACTGGCATTTCTGCATACACTTGAGGGGAAGGTTAATTAATCGAAGCGCATCTGTCTCTTTTCTGGTTTGCAACTCAAGCCAGCAACACAGAGAGTTCAGGACTCGGGTGAAAAGCATTTTTGTCTGGCAAAAGTGAGGTCGTGAATGTAAAAAATGGTGTCATGGAGTTGCTGTCTCATGGCTTGCAATGAAAACATAGACTGTGTTCCTCCTAATAAACTATATATTTATTCCCTCAGTGCTCTTTGGCTCATTTCAAGGAATGATAATAAAACTTCCCTCTAGTACAAGGTGTGGGATTTTTCTGGAAAATTCTTCGATGGGATGAACAAGCTCCAATCCAAAAGATTTGCCCAGAAAAATTAAGATCCAAATCTATTTAAAAAAAAAAATCCTGTTCTCCAAACTGTTGTTGCTGCAGTGTAAGGTCTCAGGGACAAGACCACCTTCTTGTAGTTACAAAGGTGTGTAAATGTCTTTTGCGGAGCATCCAATACACTCAGTTAGCTCCTGTTGTTTGCTACAGCTTCTCTAAACATCTTGAATTATAACCTTGTCTTAGCGGTACCATATTCTTGCCTGACAGAAAATAAAAAATCAGGAGAGGTATTCACTCACACATTGGCTTTAATTTTTCGTTTTAGGGAAGCACTTTGATTTATACTGTCTAAAAGTAAAGGAAAACCAGACAGTGCTACACAACAGGAACACGTTTATCCCTTAACTATGTCATTCATGGATAAGAAGGTTTATCGTATTTTCCCTAGCCAGCAGTGGTTATGAAGCTTTGCTGGCTTCCATCTCAGCATAGAAAAGCCATTGCAATTACTCCTGGGAGCTTCTTAGGGAAAGTTTTTAACTGATGAAGACTTGAGTGAAAATAATATGATGGAACCTGTTCTATTTGCCATTTCAGCAGCAGTTTTTGAGGCTACTACATGTTGTTTACAAGCCAGAGAAGTGTGGGTCTTCCTGGCAGGCAACATAACCCAAATGTCTAGGTGCTATACAGTCAATTCACACAGAAGATAAAGGGTGGGTTATACAAAGGGTCAATCATGTCAGACAATTCAGATGAAAGGTGTGACTAACAAAAGGTGAAAATGGTAGGAAAAGAAGTTTTTAAAGGTTCAGTAGGGAAGCAGAAAGGTTTTAGGGATCCAAGTATCCTCTATCCATGCCCTGCAGTGTGCATAATGCCCTGGCCTCAGGTCTGCTCTTTGGAAGAATGACAGGTTATAAGCAAGAGCAAGAGGAGCGAAACTGAGAAAGCTCCATGCCAACCTGAACATAGAGCCTAAAATTGATGTTGGTCATGGCAATGAGTTCTTCATGGATAAAATGAAGCCACTTTATAGAAATCACCTTATGGACATGGATTTGCTAAGAAGAAGGTACTGTGATTCAATTGCATTATTGTATTTGCACAGTTCTGTATGTGCAATATAGAATCGATATGTGGCAGCCCTGCATTCAATACAAAAGTATCTTTAAAAAGACCAGGTTATATGCACCTCAGTATAAACAGGGTTTTATTCTGCAGTGTCCAAACACTCCTTGGTTAGAACTGTTTCATCAGTTTCTGTAGGCTGCCACATCAGGCACCCTAAGTCTTACTGCTCTCACATACTCTAGCCTAGTCTGGAGTTCGACATGCTGACTTAAAAGAAATAAATTCTAGTGCCCAGAGAGAAGAAAAAGTGACAGGGAAGGTCATTATACCTACCCACTGCTCTGCTGCCCTCCAGTCTTGAAAGGAAATTTGATAAAAATGACAGACCTTTGGTGCAGAACATTTCTGTGCTCCCCATCAATACCACGAGAAACTGAGAGGCAGGGAGAGGTGATGTGATACGATATTTGGGTTTTTTTTTTTTCATTTTTGTTCATAAGAGCAAACATTTAACATTAAAATGGTGCAAAAAATTACATTTTAAGTTATGCAAAACTGAAAGATATTGTATTGCCTATTATGTTTTCTGGAAAATAACTATAACAGCTACCTGACAACTACCTTTGTGATCTCTGTGAATGATCTCTTTCCACCCCTTGCCATGGGGAGATATGTGCAATTTCTCTGCACCTTCATTTTCACTGGAACACTCCTGTGGGAACTCATTTTTGACTCGAACATATTCTTGAATGTCTAGCTTGCACCTAGTACTGGATCAAACTTTAGCTTAGGATGACTGAGACACCTTAAGGCCACTAACCTAAATCTAAGTCAAGCTGAGCACAGAGAGAGTGGAAAGTTTGCCTCTGAGAGCAGAAATAATTTCACCCATCTTTAGGAATCTGTCAGGTAGCCCTTTAACCTGAACATGTCTTTTTGTCTAGAGTCAGTGAAGAGAGAGACATCTACAAATAGTGATTCATCCATCCTAAGGCAAGTACTTAAAGTGTGAAAAGTTTCCACCTGGAGTGCCTATTTTTCTTCAGTTGCTGCCGAGGAATCCTAGTTAAGCCTCAGTGACCACGTCTGGGGCAGCTGAAGGTAGGGGAGAGAAAGACCCCGTTTATTCCTGGCTTGTTGAAGGCATTCAGGCTGCAATTCTTTTCAGATTTCCAGGGTCTCAAGAGAGGCTTTGTGAATACCCTGGGAGAGTTTGCTATATGAACATGAAGAATAGCAGATACAAAAGTTGCTGTTGTTCCTATAACTTTGTCACAGACTAGAAAAACTCAGGAATTAGCAACTAGTTTGTTTGTTGATTAACTGTGTTAATGTGTGTTATATTAGGTTAATATACAAATTATTTAAGATATTTGTGTATGTGTGTATTTGATTTTCTTTCAAAACAAACTGTTATCTAACCCAATATCTCTGTATTCTCAGATTTATTATATAGTTTCATATAAAAAACATAAAGGCCCCATTATTGATATATACACATATTTAACCAAAGCTCTGGGAACTTGTTACTATAAATGACTGCAATAAATTTTCATCAATATTGATGTAATTGATAAGCAGTTAAACTCTGTTTCATTTTCATTAAGGGAAGTTCCACAAAGCTTCCTGCCAGTCTGACACAATCCACAGCCAACCCAGAATATATTTGAGTTTGGATGAAAGCACAAGATCCTCAGAAGAACCACTCTGCAGTCATCTCTCAAAGCACAAAGAACTAGTGAAAAAATACATGGCATTTTGATGTGGGGAAAAAGGCAGACTAGCAGATCTCCCCCTGCCACCTTTACCTTTCCCCCAGTTTTTGTTGCCTTCCGGCCTCTCTGGCCATGGCCCAGCTCTGGCACCTTCTGGGACAGGATGTTTCCTCTTTATCAGCCTTATAGCTCTTCTCCAGGGAAAAACATGCTTCTTCTCTCCAGCCCTCCTTCAAAAGCAGAGTTGTTAGCAAAACAAGACAGTAAATTTAACCCCAGTGTCTAAGCAATAGCCCAAAGACATTTTTGTCCCTGTGAGAATTCTACTTTATAGATATCATAGCTAGGCACAGCCTCCCAAAGGGATGAGGTATTTTAGATCTCTCCATTTTTAAATTACTATTACTTTGAAGTACTGTGGGAATTAGACCTGCAGTAACTCATTGTCAGTCTCCTCTAACAATTTTTAAACTTTTTGGCTAATTTCCATCATAGTTCTCAGAGAGGTGAAGATCTCAAGGTTATTAAGCTCCTGTGTGAGACCGGGAGTTGGACTTGATGATCCTTAGGAGTCCCTTCCAACTCAGGATATTCTATGATTCTAAAGTTTATGAGCATAGGTAACTGTGTAGAAGAGAGGGGCTGTATGTAGAGTTCAGGTACCTTCCATTTAGCTTGAAAGCAGAGCCTGGCCAGCCACCCCATTCAACACATGCACTGTTCTGATCAGGTCAGAAGACAGTCTGTGGTTTGCTCTGTGGGCAGGATGAGAAGTGTGTTTGGACATGGGAAAATTTGGGACCTGAAATGAGGAAGAAAGCTGGAGCTATTGAAAGGGTAGAAGAGGCACATGAAATGGTGACAAGACCCCATTGCCTTTTCTTTTCATGGAACACCGTTAGAGAAGCGTTTAATGTGTTTAATGAACTGAGGGTTCATTATACAGAATTAAGCATCTGCCAGTGGCATTTGTCTGAAGGTTTGGTATGGTTTGAGCAACAAAATCTTTCTATATCATAGATGTATTCCAGAAAAGATCATCTGTCATGGTGAGAGAGGCACGATCTTGTTCACCAAAGCCATGGTTTGTCAGCTATAAATGTTTATGAGAATGTTCACTGTGAGGAAACCGATTGATTTCACATATACTACTCATACGACCATCAGATAACAGCTTTTATTTACTACTTCAAAAAGTAACCTTAAACAAAGTGTCCTGATCTCCTGTGACTAATCTACCTTGCTTTGTATCTCCCTCTGAGATTTATCCTGTGAACAGATTTATAGTTTTAGTTAGCCTCAGTTCAAGAGTCATCGATCCTGATGCTGCAGTGGAGGTAAATGGGATCTTCTTCATTCTCTGCAATGGATGCTGGAAATAATCCTTGAACGTATCTATGATGTGATCCTGTTAGGGTTCAAATAGAGCCATGCCACTATTCGGAAACTGGTAGTGTAACAGAGACAAATGATGCTGCTGTTATTCACATTTCTACTTTAGTCTGAATGTAAAGAATACATGAAGTCAATAGGTGTATGGATTCAGGCTACTCCATGTACTGAAAAACTAAACATCAGGAAAAAAGGGGTAGTATGCACAACTGTATACATATAGATGGTCCATATGTGCATGGTAAGTCCAACACTTGTGGGATTTTTCCCATTCACTGTGCCTGTGAGACATAGAGGATTTGGGCATAGCAGGAAGTCTGATACAGGACACACCATGGGGGTTTTTTGTGAATTTTTTTTCATTGTTTCTTTCTGATTTATATATATTGGAAATTCTGACAACACATTACGAAAATACCCAGTTCTCAGTTAGAGTATAAGCTCAGAACCTTATTATGGTCATTAAATATATTGTAATTTTAAGAGTAGATGTTACTATGGTCACTAAACAGGCAAGTCTATCTTGCCTACTCCCATTTCTATGGACATTCAGTTTGGAAACAACCCTTCTGTGAACCCTGAGACTTTAGAATCATAGAAACTTAGAATAGTTTGGGTTGGAAATAACCTCAAAGCCTATCTAGTTTCACCCCTTGCCATGGGCAGGGACACCCTTCACTAACCCAGGGTGCCCAAAGCCCCATCCAACCTGGCCTTGAACACTGCCAGGGATCCAGGGGCAGCCACAGCTTCTCTGGGCAGCCTGTGCCAGGGTCTCACTGTCCTCAAAGTAAAGAATTACTTCCTAATATCTCATCTAAATCTCTCTTCTTTTGGTTGAAACCCATTACTCCTTATCCTGTCGCTACACTCCCTGATAAACAGTCCCTCTCCATCTTTCCTGTAGCCCATTCAAGTACTAGAAGGCTGCAAAGGAACCTTTGCCAGGTTGATAAAACCCAACTCTCTCAGCCTGTCTTCACAGAAGAGGTGCTCCAGCCCTCTGATAATCTTTGTGGCCTCCTTTGGATTCTCTCCAACAACTTTTCCTCCTTGTCTTTACTTTTTTCCCCCAAAAAAACAATGTTGAGAATAAAGGCACTTACACATAAAGCCCATGATATAGTAGCTTTTGAAAGACTTTTCTGTTTTAACTTTAGTTGCAAACTTCCCTTGGAGAGTTCTGTGAGAGTGATATTAAATTGATAGGGAAGCCTGGCCTCAAAGAAGCTAATAGCAAAGTGCCCTTTGCTGGAGCGGGGCGAAGATTTTACTCTCTGCAGTAATAGTCAAAACCTCTGTAGTGACACTTTTACAGCTCGAGAAGATATGCACTATTACTGTACTATATTTTACCACTTATTTAGAATAAGCTAGTAGCTGCTTGAAAATAGTAGCATTAGTCTTAGTTTGCTTCTTTGAAGTCAGTGATTTGACTTCAGCTTTGCCAACGGGGAATACTCTGGAAAGGTCTGACATACTCCCAGAGAAAGAAAATTCTAGTAGCAGCAAGTCAAAAAATAACAACGGCATCAAGTTTGAGCAACCCACTCTAGCTTTGAAATTGCTCTTTGCTATTGTCTGGAAGGAAACAATCTGACAAATGCGATACTTTCCCTTTTGATTGGTTTATTTCTTTATTTTTATTACATAATTTCATTACTTCAGTCTGGCTTCCATTGTCTGGTTTTAGCCTCTGTATCGGGCAGGACATATTAAATAAAATAGTCAAAACATTTCAGCATTAAAATATTATTACAATAGTGTAGTTGTTAGAGCATCAGAAAATTAAACAACTGTAAATAGATAAAATCGGCATCAGATTCAACCGCTCCATTTTCATGTAAATCTGCTGGAGGATTTCAGAGCAACTTTTCGTGAGATCAGCGTGTGAGAGCTGCTACACTGGGTCAGCTCTATGTCCCCTCAGACAGTGGTCAGCAATGGACACTTAGGAGAATAATACAAGGAAATTACCTCATTAAACAGAAATGTCTGAAACTGTCTTTTCTGTGTGTCATTTAATAAGGCTACGAAACTGCTCCTGAGCTGCCACTGTGTACGTCTTGGAACAGTAATATAAAGCAATACTTATTTCAGCCTGCCCTAACTGAGTTACAGTTCTCAAGAGGAGCTCAGTGCAAACGCCTTTTAAGTATACTCTAGCAGCGGGAGGCAGCGAACACCTCAGTCCTTCAAACCTGCCTTTTCAATACACTAAAATCTGGGCAAACTTCTAGTGATCCTTCACTGACAGGTGCCCTGCCAGCTCCTGGGAATCACAGCCACATTGGGCTGGAGACCATAGGTGGAGCTGCAATCTGTCAGTTCAAGCTTTTATCAACACAAAAGCTTCTCTTATTCATCATATAATTATTTAAAGGGAATATTGGCTTATGGTCCACCTGAATACATTGAAGACTGAACGCCACAGTTTATCTTTAGGATAGATAGAGCTATGTAAGCCCCAGGGAGACCAAGCAAAGGGAAAAACTAATTGGACTAAGATAGTAGTTTTCTCATTATTATTTGCAAGTAGGAGTGGAATTATGCAACATGTCCATGTGCTAAAACCCAATGAATATTTTTGCTGAGGAACATCTTTCATCCAAACTCTATCTTTCCAATATTTTATAAGAGATAAACTTGCTACATTTCTGTAATTTGTGCCAGCCAGCACAATTAAAGTCCCTTATAAGCTTTAATGAATTAAGCTTTTTGCATTTCACCATGAAAAGGAAGATGACAGAGGAAAATTAACATAGTTACATAAATGAAACACCTCTGTGAATTTTGCACTGGGCCTTTTAACAGGCAGCAGAGGTGAAAAATGGCGTTTTTTTAGCATTTATAGTACTGGATTCTGGATTCTGTAGAGAAAATACATTAACAAAATGTATGTCCTGTTTTTCTGCTGGAATAGAGTTCCTTCTCACAAGAATCTGCGAGGGGACACAGAGAGGACAGGTGACCCGAACTAGCCAAAGGAATATTTGGTATGTATGATGTCATGCTCGTTATACAGGGGGGAGGTGGGTGCTGGCCAGGAAGCAGGAATCGCTGCTTTGGGGCAGGCTGGGCATCTGGTCCTGGCCAATGAGCAAGTTCCATTGTGTATCACCCACTCTGTGTTCTTCTATTACCACTGTTATTGCTATTTCCCTCTTCTGTTCTATTAAACTGCCCTTATCCCAGCCCCCGAGTTTTATCTTTGTCTCCTCGTTCTCCTCCCCATCCTACTGGGGATGGGGGAAAAGCAAGTGAGCGGCTGTGTGGTGCTCTGCTGCTGGCTGGCCTAAACCGTGACAGTGGGGATTATCTCCAGGGCACCAAACAGAGAAATGTCTCTTGTATGTGAGGTGGTATGTTCAAAAAACTGTGCTTAAAGAAAATACATAAAATTGGAAAATTACTTGATAACTGAAAAAGAAATAATCATTTTATCACCGGAGGAGTGAAACTCAGCCTTCCAGAGAGCAGTCAGTTGCTTTATCCAGTTCAGTGGCTTATGAAAAACCGATACATAAGCTTCATAATAGACTTAATATGTTTGAGTTTGCCTGACCTCACATGGTTTGTGCAGGAAGACATCAGAGTAGGAGCTTATAGTGCCCAACACTACTTCTATTCACAAAGCCCAAATGAAAAGGGATTTGCATAGAGGCAGGTTAAGAGGAAGAATGAATCTTCCTTTCAATTTGCAGGCAGCGTGCGAGGTAATTTGCAGTTTCTAACCATAATCTATGAACTATTCCACAACAGCTCTCCTAATACAAGCACAAATCCTGTGAGAGTATGTGCACACAGCTCACCCTCTAGCATCATGAGCAACAAATTCTTGTGGATGCAGCATTCTACCCTGTATTCCCTAACCCAGATGAGCTGCTGAAGTGTTGCATCTCTTGTGTGTTTCCTTCCAGCTCCCCCTGGTCATGCAGAGAGCTGGGTAGCAGGCTTTGAGCATGCCAGCTGTGAAAGAAAGGAAAGAGAGAGCAGGGATTGCTTTGTGTTATCTGTTTCCTCTATTATATTATTTTTTAATCTTTTTGTAGTAATTGCTTCACATTGTGTCTGCAGGATGGGGAGAATGAGATAATTGAGCATCTTGACTTCTAACAAGCTTTTATGCAATGAGTATTTATATATGCACAAAGATCTATGAATCTGCACATGGATACATATGTGCGCGTAGTTAAATGCATGTGTGCAGATCCATGTACTCATCTGCATACAAAACTATCTAGAAGGAGATGGGATAGTGCTGGTTTGTCCCACTGCATCAGACACTCCAGTTAGAGAAAATCACTGACAGATTAAAAAACCCACATACGGTCCCTGCTCAGTGTTCATAGAATCATAGAATCACCTGGGTTGGAAGAGACACTTTACATTGAGTCCAACCACAGCATAACCCTGCCTAGTCCACCTCTAGACCATGTCCTTAAGGACTTCATCTATACGCCTGTTAAATGCCTCCAGGGATGGTGACTCCACCACTCCCTTGGGCAGCCTGTTCCAACGTTTGACAACCCTTTCAGTAAAGAAATTCTTCCTGATATCTAACCTGAATGTCCCTGGTGCAATTTTAAGCCATTTCCTCTCGTCCTATCACTTGTCACCTGAGAGAAGAGGCCAACCCCAATATCTCTGCAACTGCCTTGAAGGTAGTTGCAGAGAGCAATAAGGTCTCCCCTCAGCCTCCTTTTCTCAAGACTAAAAAGCCCCATCTCTCTCAGCAGTTTCTAAGTTCAGATCCTTGTTAAGTCCCTGTCACACTGGATATTTCATGTGCATAAAACAGAATTAGCATAGATTAGCATCATATGTACATGCAGGTAGCTGTTGGTCATTTCTTGTCTTTTAGTACATGATCCATATCCTCAGGAGAGAAAAAAACATTTTATCTGAGAAAAGAGTTCTGCATATTCACTTCAAACTCATCCTGTGGGCATTTGAGAGGTTTCTTGTTTTTTTCAGCAGTACCGTGCACAGCTGTACAAACCTACATTAGCAGGTTTCGTGTTAGCCCACAACAGTCTCATTTTTATATGATACCTACTTCCTCAGGAAGTGCATTTGAAACTAAAACATTTATAAATTCACTTCAAATGAGAAAAAAAGGTGTTTCTGTGGTAAAACAATGGTGCAAGCAGAAGCCTTGTCTTCATGTTTTTGCACATGCTGAGAAATTTGGGGCTGGATCCCATTAGATGATCAACTGGGAGCTGATACAGCCTAATATTTCCCATTAACCTGGATCTCCTGGCTCCTCAGGCATCTGCTGTCTGGAGCTTCAAGTGGAGAGTTTGCAGATTCAGACTGATGGGACATTCTGGAAAATTACCTCTTAATTCTCAATAAATGGAAAGGACTGTTTCTGCTTTTCGGGAGCACATGTTTCTGGAGAACACCCTACGTGACCCAAGTAATATATATTTTTCTGGGAATAAAATTATTTTTTCCAGTCATCTTTAGTCCTTTGTCATTCTCTAATGCCGATTTCTACATGGCATGAAGAACAGAAGCATCCCAAGAGACTGGAAAATCTGAAAAGTCCTGGCTACTTTTGCTAGGGGAAAAGTCTGGTGGGGAGAAAACCAGAGTCCGTCCCACTTCTGCTCACATCTGCTCTGTGAATCTCAGGGGATTTGGAAACATATGGGATTTCTTCAACAACATTTTTCATCTCATTCTCATTGCTATTCTGATCACTATAACATGGAAATGACATACTTTTTTTTTTTTAAATTAGTGAGAACAGCACTGTAGGTATGAGGGTAGTCTAAATTCTCAGTCTATAACATGGAAAACAGACATCTTAGTGAAAATGAATACACAAGGAATTATGTACAAGTTCTGTGTTTGAAAGAGGAAGGGACAGATAAGAGTTGGAAAAAGGGGGAGAAATTTGGGATGCAAACCATTAACAGTCAGATTTCAGGAGAAAATAAAATGGATTATCCTGTCATGCGTGTTCATGTGACTAGGAGCTATGCATGTCAGTCACAAGATGGCCAGGGGTTTTTCGCCAAATCTTAAGTAAACTTGGACTTAGCTTTAAGTTAGAAATGTCTGGCCAGACGGGTTGTATTCCTCTCTCTGTTGAAGTCTATAGGAATTCACAAGACTTTGAGGCCAAAATTGAATGTGAGAACATCTAACGACTTCATGAATAACTCAGAACTTATGGCTGCCCTATTTTAAATCCTATGCTTTCTTTTGTTTTCAAATGAATTCATATCTTTTGGAGAAGCAGTCAGTCCTGATTCTGATATTTGCAGTGGTTAAACCTATACAGCCATACAACCTTAAGTAAATTGTGTCTGATTCTGAAGATATATGTGTGTCAAAGCTGCCTGCTTTGATCTCAGCTGCTATCTTGAGGCTGGTGATGTCTTCTGATCTTATGAGTTCCTGAGTTCTTTTGCAGACCCAGTATTTTTGAGATATGGGGAGACCTGAAAATGTTGGTTGGAGGAGGGAGAGAAGGATTTGGCTTGGCTTTCTGGAGTTCCAGGATATGCATAGAAGGGTCTGCTGACTTTTTTCTTGTAAAATTTTGGTTACAAAACTGAAATTTAGCAACATCGGAATGTGCTGTGAATGTTGTCATTTCACGAGAACAGAAGAAATATTTTTTACATTCCCTGAACATTTCTATTTTTCAGTTAGAAATATTTTTGGTTCAGGATTTCTCACTGTTTTGATTTAGAAAATTAAAAAACCCCTCACAAATAAAACATCAATTTTAAATTTTAGCAATTTAAAGTCATTTCAACCCTAATGGATGACTGTCAGTTTCATTGGGCTGGTTGTTTTGCATCCTTTGATTGCCATTGTAATAAATATAATTTACCCAGAATCCTATCATGACAACAGTTCAACACTTCATCACCTTGAATGACATTTGGGTCTGTGGAAAGGCTAAAGCTCTTTCACAGGATGTTTCAAACTGTAGGGGACTGGACCACCCTCTCATAAACATGCCCCTTCACCCCTGGATGTAGAGAGACCCTAAAGCAGTTACACTTCTAACACAGATGTCTCAAGGTCCAAGGTCAGTTGAGATGAAGCTGATCTAAAAGTGCTTATGAGCAGATGGATGCCCCTAGATGTGTATACCTCAGTCCTCCCTGAGTTGGAGAGATAGGTAGTAGCTGTACATTGGAGGTGATGGAGTCACATTACCACAGGCACTTGCCAATCTAATGATCCTGCCTTTCAGCAGGGTTTATTAGCTGGACCACAGCCATCACACTAATGGCTTTGGATAGGAGCTTTCTCTCATTTGTCTCTCTGCTGGCAGAAGAGGTCTCCCCCACTGTTCACTTAGAAATGGTCTGAGATAGCCAAGACACTTTCAAGTACCCTTCCAAAATCCATTTAGCATTTTGTCCAGCTCATGAATTTCATCATATTCATCATTTGCCCCTGCATTTGTTTGTTTGCTTCTTCGTTAGTTTTTGTTTAGTTGTTTGCACACTTAAAACAAGTGCAGGGTTCTCTCCTCTGCATATGCCTTCAAGACTTTTAGAGGAAAACCTGTAACACAGAGTGACTGGTACAAGTGACACTTCAAATTACATACCCCTCACCTACGTGGGCTAGGATGTGCCCTATTTGAACCGGGAGCCTGAACCAGCCGTACGATGAGCAGTGACTGGATAATGTGTAACAACTTTTACACTCTTCCCAAACTCATTTGTTTTGAATGAGTTCAGGCCATATAAAAATATGCAGCAAGCTCCTGTGAGTCAGAAGGCTGTGATGACAGCAGATCCATGAGGAATGATTAAGACAGAAAATGACTCAGAACTTGCCCAGCTTTCTAATGATCTCGTGTTCAGGGCAATCAGAGCAGAATTGTGGCTGCCACAAAGCATTAGGACTGTTCCTAAAGACAGACAGGCTGGGGTAACGGCAGTCATGTGTTGCAGTTCCAGTAGTGACTAACTTCTTTAATTTAATTCATTAGATGAACGTTTACAGCAGTATGTTGAAAGTGCTACAGCTTTCCTGGGATGCTTACTGTCCAAGCAATAATTTTTAATCAATACCAGAAAAAGACTGATTTCTCATTCTGTTGCAACTTCAAAATAGTGAAACCTTTTTGACCCAAAGTAATCAGAAAGAAAAAAAGAAAGAAAATAATCCTTAAATGCCTTCGAAGAAGTGTTAAAATTGAGGTTTCATGATAGGAGGGAAAGTGGACTGTATTAATCCCACTGTTAGTCCTTTATCTTTAAAAATCAATGCAGATTGCATCTTTCCTTTGGCTAGAAAGGCTGCAGCTACCGCTCTGCATTTGATTCAGTCAGATGTAATACTGCCCTTAATAAAAGGCATGTGATACCTACCTAGCTATCATCAACAAAACCAGTAGGATGATCATTTGATGTTCACAGAATTTCCGGGAAACCATACCCTAGAAATCATTAACAGACACATTCCTTCTTCAGGTCCACACACCTGTGGCATTGATTTTCAACAGAACCTTTCCCGATGCACCTAGTGGAAAAATGTGACCTTCTTTTGTCTTTTATTTATTTATTTATTATTAATGTTTTAAGAATAATATGAGAAAATGAGGTTAAGAGGTGACTTGATCACGTCTGTAAGTATCTACACAGAGAGACAATGTCTAATAGTGCCAGGGTCTTTAATCTGCCGCACAAATGGGTGGTACAATTCAATGACTGAAATCAACAGAATTAAAACAAAACAAAATTAAACTGGAAACACAGTGTAGAAGATTAGCACCAATGTTTAGGACAACATGCTTAGGGTGCATTTTTCATAACTTTAAATCTCTGACTCAAGTAAAGCCTTTAAGTCTTTCTAAGACACATATTTCAGGTCAGTCAGAAATTGCCTGGACAGGAACTAGTGTGTGCAATTCCATGGGCCATGCTAGGAGGAAGTTCCATGTAGATACTCAGATTGGGTTCAAGATCTGAACCATCAGTAGCTGTGTTTATTGACAGTTTCCATTGCTGTGTCTCCATAACATTAGATTTTATACATTCCTTTTCTCAAATATCTGGGGCCTTAGCACTGCAGTCACACAGGTGAAATAAATGTCCCGCCCAGGACAGAGGCAATGCCTTTGCTGGGATGAGTATTTCAGTTCTTGTGTATTCTGATCTCATAAAATCAGAATAGACCATCCCTGCTGTTCTCCCTCCTTCTTACAGCTTTATTGCTGCGTTTTTATTGCCATAGCTAGCAATGATATTGCCAATGAATATGGAAGAAAAGAAGTCTTTGCAGTACAACAGGTCTTTTTATTCTGCATAAGAAGTCATCGTTCCTACTTGTGAAGTAATTGTGCAAACAGCTGAGAAAAAATGGAAGCATTCATGTTATCCAAAAGCTTGGATATGGGCAGGGGGGAATGTTGTACAGTGTTTTAATTGCATTTAGCTTCAGAACATTTGATCCTATTCTTCTGTAGTCATTTGCTGTGTTGGATAGAATCAAGAATGATAATCAGAGGAGGAATTTCTTGATAGGATGCAGATCTCCATCTACTGTAGCCCCAGTAGGCTTTCTTTATAAATCAGTGAAAAGAAACAGCTACTTTGAAGGCATGATTCATCTTCTCCTAACATCTCTAAATATAAAATATTACTATATAAAAGAGTTCAGACAGGCTATACACTACATGTGCTTCTGTTTTCCCAATGATTATATGATTATAGGAGCCATCCAGACAAGCAGATTTAGATGTCTAAATTCAAATGAGATGGTTTCCAAACTTACAGTGCAAAATACATGGACATCAAAATTTAACTAATTTTCGTTTTCACAAAAAAAGATCACTTCTCTCCTCATTTCATTTAATTTAATTCATCTTTATTCTCTGCTTCAGAGGTTTGGTCTTCTTGAGAGACAGAGGAGAAGAGAACATGGAAAATTCTCCTAAACTTACTCTTTCTGATATCATTAGCTGCAAACTGCAAGAACATTATTGCAGAAAAGGTTATTTGAGCAACAATCAAGAGACTAATAGGCTTTTATTAGAATGACTATATGTGTGCTCTGGACTTAATGCAAAGACCACCAAAGGCAAAGTGAACCTTCAAAGTTTGAATTATAATTTCTATTATCATCTCCTGAAATGACTGGGGGATAATTAGCAATAAAGGAATCAGAGCTAAATTAGGATTCTTGAGGTTTTCTAATGTTCTAAATTAGATACTTTCCATCACTCAATTAGTTAATTTTCTTCTTCCAATTCCTGCCCATTTAAAAAAAAAATAATCAATAACTGCATGTTTAAAAAGATTAAGGAAATTCTTGAGTCCTTCTGGCTTATTGGATTGCTCTGCTAAAGAGGATAAATGGACTATAGAGTGGTAACCTAGTTACCGTTTTTATTTATGGAAGTTTCTGATTCAGTCAAATTAACTTGTCAGTTAGGTAGAGAAATAGTGCACACAATGTCAAGATGCTAACTTTGGAAAGCCAAAGTTGGTAGAAAAGCAACTTTTGCCTTTTTTTGAAAGAGAAGACAAATATGCCACTAACGATAGCTTTATAATGAACATTCACATGGGCACTTAGTTAAAATTTCATATGGAAATAAAACTTTGGCACCATTTTTGGATTTGACCACTTAGTTTTGCAACTTAATGTACTTTTAGCATAACATTCCTGCAATAATTCATGCTTACCACTAATGGTCTACTCTGAAGTGTCAATCCTGCTGCACTAACAAGCAGTATTTAGAAATGTTGCCTGAAGCTCAGACTTGGGTGCAAGCTGGTAGGTTTTGACCAGCAGGTCTTCTGGAGCAGATCAATCCTCTCTGCTTCAGCTGCACATGCATGCTGGGGAGCTACAAGATGCATAGCCAAATCCCCAGTCATTCTGCTATGTACTTCCCTTTGTACAAGTACAAATCAAGGAAAGATTTTCTTCCTTTGTCAATGTTGATATCCTTTGTATGGGCTGAAAGAGAAGAATATTTTCGACTAAAAGTGCTTAGAAGCAATCAAGACTCCTGAGAAGCATTCCTCATTAAGTTTGTTGCTACCTGTAAGTCCTGGACAGGAATGACCAGAGTTCATTGAGGAAAGCAATTACAGCAAGATTTCTAACTAGAGACTGCAAATTTGAAAAACCTTGTAATATGGGGATGTTTAGATGTTATGCCATTTCCAAACTGGAAAGGACATCATTCTAAACTGACAAAAAGCAAGACAGGGTCATTTATCTGTCATTTGTACTACACAGCTTGATAGCTGGACCTTGAACAGTGACAGGGAAATTGTGACAGAAGATGGCAGAGATTTTAAATTTATTCCCAACTGAACTATATGATAATCAAGAAAAAAATATCTGGGGTTTGTATAAAGCATATGTATGGTGGAGATTTGCTTTCATACAGAAAAATATTTTCCAAAAGAAAAAATCTTTTGCTATTTCTTCATAGATACCACTCATTAAACTTCAAACTGGTTATGAATTATGTTGGAAGCTTCATCTTCAACTCAAGTTTCTTGCATAAACTAACCTTGCAAATAAGAGCACATTTACAGTAATTTTCTAACACTTGGTTTTTACACCCTGTACATCTCCTGAAGCCAGAGCATAGGTAATACTTTTCTGCTAATAAAATACTTTGGGAAGAACTTAGATCTTCCAGAATGCTCTACAGGTAGAGATCAACATTATCACTAGCCTGCAAAAAAGCAGTCATCAACATGTTCTAGACCCAGACTGTGAAGCTGCATGTTCTGAACGAGTATTGAAAGCTGAAGATTTCTTGTGAAAATGAAGAGCTAGGGGAACAGTAGACACCTTCATTATCAGTGTCCAGTGAAACACTAATTTCTGTGCACCGGTCACAAAATGATGACATCATTTCACAGTTGCCTATCTGAGGTGAAGACTCTGCACAACAAGTGTGCCAAAGAAGATTAGCTCAATGGGAGTAGTCTTTTGCAAGCTCCTGCTGCAGTTAATGGAGAGGGCAGTTTAGAGCAGGCAGCTTCTTGGGACTGGTCTCCAGAGCATCCTGTTTCATTCCATGGAAGATGCAAGGCCAGATTTAGCCTTTCTAGTTAACTTTCCAACGTGAAAATATAGTGTGACTGAAAACTTTGTTCAGCATGCTAAGATTCTTTCATTATTGTGGTATCTGGGGCCTTCTACATATCCCTGAAAGAACATAGTTAACATTGGGCCATATTCAAAAAGCCCACAGTAGGCATCTGCCATATGCTTTGCAGCTATAGCACTTCTCTTGCCTCCGTTGGCAGAGTAGATGATTTGAATTATTCACTGCTGTTTTGATAATAAACTCCATAGTAGACTTTATAGCTTAATTAGGCACATAATGTTTTGATTTAAATATGGCCCATTTATCTGCATTTATTTCAGGTGGGACTCATCTCACCTAATTTTAACTACAAAAAGTGTTGGCAACCTAGTCAAAGGGGTTCTCGGCAAAGTTGAGGGAGAATATCAAGCATCTCCAGAGTGCAACAAAAATGAGCTTTGTAACAGATAAGTGTTTATAGTACACGGGATGAATTGCCCTCTGGAGCTTTTGAAGATTAGATAAATATTTTTTACACATCTTTACAGCATCTGTCATGAGAAGCCCTGATTCCATTTTTGGAATTGTGGAATCCACTTGGATATGTTATAAAACGTCAACCACCAACAGTAATGATGAACTAGACTGCAGTGGATACTTGATAATTAAACAAGCTATTTGTATCTATCTATTCTACTGTTTCCTGCCTCCTGCTGTGTGTTACGCTGCAGCAACGTTTTGCCCTAATTCTTGGTGCCTATATTCAAAACCTCCTTATATACCACACTTCTATCTTAGAACAAGGATACAAGCTCAGGTTATAAATAAAGCATTTTTAGAAATAGTAAGATTTAAAGACTGCAATTCTTTTACAAGCATTTCTATCGCAAGCAACAGGGTTTGAATCCAGAAATCAAGTAATCTTTTTCTCTGGGGAAACTGTTTCAAGTCAATCACAGACCCATGAATAGGAATGTGATTGGAACAGATGCGCTTTTTTTTTTTTAAATAATGTATTTCAACAGTAGAGTAGGCATTTGTATTCTAGTTAATAATTTAAAATCAAAGGGGAATAAAAGAGAGAGAGAGAAACAGTGGGCAGGGGAAGGGAAATGAGTTTAGAATGTCCAGAAAAATACTGAGTATTTTGAAAAAGTTTGCTTCTGCATGGAAAGCAAATTAGAAAAAATAATTACAAAACAATAAAATACGTAGAGCTTTATTATGTTTGAATAATCAACTTCCCATATAAGATATGTCAAGGTCAATACAGATATAAAGACCACATTTGTTGAAGTTATGCTGCACTGCTGCAAAAAAGGAATAATAAAAAGGAAGAGCACTTCACCCACTTGTTTGTAGCCTGAAGCCCCCTGAGTCTGCATTGCAAAACAGCCCAAAAATGTGTTCATAAGCTCCTTCTTGAAACACCTGCTGCCAACAGAAGGCATGTGTATCCTTGAAAATTCAGGTATTACCTGGAAGTATAGTTTAAAATATATCCTCTATCAAAAATTACACAAAGCTAATTTGATCTACAGCTTGCTTTCCAATCAATGAAACCAGAACAGAGGGAAAAAGAGAAGCCTGTTTATTCCTGATGATTTTACAGTTTGAATTGTCTTCACATTGCAACAAAAAACTCTTAACACATATAAACAGGGGTTTGAGAATAATCCCATTTCTTTTTCATTTTGACACAATTTCATAAGCATTTCTTGGAAGAAAAAAAATCTGTTAGCATCTGGTATTAAAAGAGCTGGAGGTTTTGCTCATATTTTGGGTTGCTTTTTTGTTTTCTTAAACACAGAATTAATTTAATAAAATGTCTCAGTTGTAGAATTGCCTGCTGTTGTAAATATGAAAAAAGTTATGGCAACAGTTTGAAACCTCTTTAAAAATTAAAATCTGATATGATCTAAAAAATCACTTTGCTTCTGAGGCAAGAGCTGCATATGACTGCACACTACTTCGGAAAAGGCGTGAGTCTTGGCCTTTTAATGGTAGGAGATAGATGGATGAGCCAAAGGTATCTTTATCTAGAACTGCAACTTGTTATTTACCTCTGCCTCTATTATATTTCTCTGGGGAATATTAGGAACTAAGAACATTTTTAAGATGCTCTAAAAATATTCTGCTGCAATTAGCAAGCAATATATGTTGTTGCTATAAAAATGCCAAAGCTAAGTTTTTACACTGCATTATCATAACTCCTAACCTCTGCAGGTTTCTACAAGGAGGAAAAAGGAAAAAAAATATGCAGTTTTTAATTAAAAATACTTTTAACAGATAAGATTAAAACTATCAAGCATTTATGCCCTAGGTTCACCAGGACTGTTTCCCTTTTTGGGTTACTGCAAATAGAATTGATATGTATTCAACAGTTTTTTCTGAAATGAGTCTTCAGTGCTATGCAGGTGGTGATAGTTTCTGCATAAACTTTTCAAAGCTTCCAGTTGGGTTTTGAGTGACTCCATACCAAGTTAAACAGAACAGGAGTCTTTACTGAGGATAGTGAAGCTCTCTGCTTGGTGTGCATCTGCAGTAAAGAAATAATAAATGGGAAAATAATCACGGAGTCTTCTATAGGTCAGGACTAAAAACTTATTTGAAAGCATGTCACGAGTTAGACAGTGGAAATAAAGAAGAAAACTAAGAGAAAGGAAATAAAATGGGCCAGAAACTCAGATGACTTTTAAGATGCTTGAAAAACAAGAGGTTTACATTAGACTGCAAACAACTAAAAAGTCCTTAAAAAAACAAAGTAAACCAATAAATGAACTATGGACTAGACAACACAGTGGGGAAATCAAATCTTACACTGTAGATCATTTTCTGCCATATAAGAATTCAGAGATAACATGTGAAACTGAAATGAAATAAAAATAGAACTGATCATTTAGTATGAGTGCCCAAAGGATATCTGAGAGCAGTAAGAATGCAAAGATCACCGTGCAGGGCTCCAAGCTACTTTACATGTTCATCAACTGTAAAATCTGCAATTAACTCTTAGAACTTGTTTCAGCAGTTTAAGTTACATTGAAAAAAATCCTTAGGGAACAAATTCTTTGAGATGAGCTTGTACTGCCTGCTCAGAGAAAAGTTGAATGTTGTCTTCTGTTCTGCCCTCGAGAAACCACTGATAATGCCAAATAAAGGCTATAGTCAGTACAGATCTATAGTAGGAAACAAATATAGGGGAGAAAGGTGTATCTCTGATGAAATATCACATGATATTTGAGTTTGGTTTTGGTTTTTTTTTTTATTTTCTAGTTAAAATATTTTAGACGATTCTTTCAAATATATGAAAATTTAGCTGGAAAATTAGATTCTTGTTTTAGTTGAAGAAAAAAAAAATAACAGAAAAAAATAAACAAACAAAACAAAACAACCCCCCCCAACCCACAAACCAAAACCCAAGCAGTCATATCAGGATTAATTCAAGAACAATTATACTTTGACATGTTCATTGCAAAGGGGACTTCTTTCTAAATACAGATGCCTATATTTGATATTTGGTTTTCCATAGAACTATATAATTATATATACACACACACAACACTCACATATGTATTTCTATCTATGTTCAGTATATCTCGGGGAGGGAAATGACCATATTAGGACAAGAGTTATCTTATCCTAAAGTCTACGTCTAAAGCTGAGAGATGAGTTGAACTGTTCCCTGAATGTGCCTGCCTCTGGTGCCCTCAGATGTAGATGTCAACATCATGGTGGGATGGATTCTGTCTATGGCTGCCAACAACAATCCAATTGAAATACTCCTTGAATACTGTGTTATGTTTTGGACCCCTCACTACACAAAATCTTGTCCGAAAAAGGGCAACAAAGATGGTGAACGCTCTAGATCACAAGTCTTATGAGGAGCAGCTGAGGGAACTCGGGCTGATTAGCCTGGAGAAGGGGAGGCTGAGGGGAGACCTTATCTCTCTCTACAACTAACTGAAAGGAGGGTGTAGCCAAGGGGGTGTTTGTTTCTTCTCCCAAGTAAGGAACAATAGAACAAAAGCAGATGGCCTCAAGTTGCACCAGAGGAGGTTTAGATTGGATATTACAGGTGATAGGACAAGGGGGAATGGCATGAAGCTGTGCCAGGGCAGGTTTAGATTGGACAATAGAAAAAAATTTTTTACTGAAATAGTTGTCAGGGCCTGGAACAGGCTGCCCAGGGAGGTGGTTGAGTCACCTTCCCTGGATGTGTTCAAGAAAAGGGTAGATGAAGTACTTAGGGATATTGTTTAGTTTAGGATGCGAATGGTTGGACTTGATGATCTTCAAAGGTCTTTTCCAACCTTGTTATTCTGTGATTCTGTGATTCTGTGTGATTAGGAAAAATTTCTTTGCTAAAAGGGTTGTCAGGCACTGGAACCAGCTGCCTGGGGAAGTGGTTGAGTCACCATCCCTGGAGATATTTAAAAGATGTCTAGATGTGGTGCTCAGGGACAGGGTTCAGTGGTGGACTTAGCAGTGTTAACAGGTGGACTTGCTAATCTTAAATGTCTTTTCCAATCTAACCAATTCTGTGATTCCACAATAAAAGCCAAGCTGGCCAGAAAGTTCACAGAAAGAATTTTAAAAATAATATTCCTCTTGCCCTGGCTTTCTTCTGAAGGCAACTGGTAACAACAGAGAGAAGTTAATTCTCATCTGGCTGAGACACCAAAAATAAGACAGATGGACACATATGGAAAGTTGAGCGGCGATAATGTGAAGACAGCTGAAAGTCTAAGCAGCAGAAAATATTGAATTTTGGACACAGGTTTGGGAAGACATCATTATAGACTTGCCCTATTCTTGTGCCCTTCTTTGAGCTGCATATATTCTACTGCCTGGTGACAGAGAGAAGGAACACATGCTGTGTATTATGTCAGCACCAGAATTATACAACATTTTAAAAGGGAATATATCATCTACTTCACAGGCTAATTCAATCTCTTTTAGTCAATTCAGTGACTACTGAGTTCGAACCTCTGCTGTTAGCAAAGTTTTCCTGACCATTCCTTAATTTTACTGGTGTTGGAGAAAAGATGCAACATGCCCTTGTAATGATAGTCACCCTTATCTTGCAATGGAGCTCAAATCTGGCATTTCTGAATCACAGATTAACTTCTTTTAGGCAAGCCTGGCTTCCTCCCATTCTTTTTGTGAGGCTGCAGTAAATGACTCTTACATTCACTCCAGTTGCTTCTTTATAGAGTGTAGAAAGACTTAAGAACCTGTTCTTTGAGGAAACTTGATTCACTAGATATTAAATGTACTATGAAATAATATTTGTTCTATGATAGGAGGCACAGTCCCTTCTAAGCCCTCAGGATAGCTATTATGAAACTCTGAAGTTTGAATTAAAGGGTTAAAAGCTAAAAATGGATATTGGCTTCCATGCATAACCATAGAGACAATCACTTTCCTGAGAAACACTTTAACTCTTGGCACTGTAGTTTAGTCAGCAACGAAAAAAATAAAGAAGTTCTGTGATCCCAGTGGCATCTATCATTTTTGGCTTCTAATAAAAGTGAATTTTCCCTTTGGGGAAAGACAACTAGATGGATTATGCTGGGAATAGCTTGTGTCATCAAACCAGCTTGCCAAGCTAGTGGCACACAATGGAGATGGCAAATTTCCACACGACTGATGATTATAGGGAACTCTTTGTTCTTCAACCAGTGGGAGTCACTGGTTCAGGTCCAGTAAGCTATGGGCCAAAAAAGAAAGGAGTCAGGAAGAAATACAGTGAATCAGCTCACAAAATAAAAAAGAAGCAGCACGAACTTTTTATGATAATTTGACCTACTTCTGAGCCGATTAGGGGCACCTTCCTTTTTAACTTGTCAAGAACAAGACCTCTGAATTCGCAAACTCTAAAATTGCTAGTGCAAGTTTTAGCAGCACCAGTTCATTCTAGTTGTTTTAATGTTACACTGACATCTGTGAGGCTTGATGATGTCCAAAAATCTAAATAATTTATGTTTCAAGTTCAGACAATTGTAATGTAATTGCAATTTACGTGGGTAAAGGGGAACATTTAAACTTACATGAACTACCACCTTGTCTCTCTTTCTTAGTAAAAGAAGGCAACATGACAATAAAAATTATTTGTATACACAGTTGTTAGATGTGAGAATTTATTTAGGATTTGGATAAAATGAAATTTCACTGACAAGCAAGACTTGGCTTATGTGTCTTCCATAATGCAGTGGGATAGAAATATAAGCCCAGACACTGACAAAACATACTATTTGAGCAATGTTTGAAATGTTCCCGAGTGCAGAAATTTCCAAAGAAATCAGAAGAATTTTTTGATGGATAATGTACTTTTTGCCTGAGGAAAAGAGCCTGCAGAGAAAAAAAAGCTAAAAAAAATGGTAGGTCTAAGAAATAAAAATGTAGCCCAATTCTCTTGCCTTTCAGCAAGTGTTACGCACAAAGGTTCATGTTTCATTTCTCAAACTGGAAATCAAACCACAAGTCAGAGCTGCTTTAGAAAGTTTATTCTAGCTTAAATTTTGCTTTTTATTTTATTTTTTACTTTGAATACTGACTTCAACAATAGGTCCTTAAATATGTGAAGATAGCTGAGGTTTTGAAAAATTAGCAGGGAGCAGGATTTATTGTGCCATTTCATTCTGGCAATTGCGATTCACGCTGCTTATCCTGTCAAAAAAGACAGCAGCAAAGGGTCATCGGTTCAAAGAACACCATGACTTATATTTACATTTATATGGCAGCTCTTATCCCATAGGATTTGCAAGCACTACACACAGACACGCAGACACACAGAAACACATAGAGCATCAACTTTTACTGCAGCATCTTTTGTTGTCAGGATTGTTATGGTCTGAGAGAAGACAAGGCAATATTTTATACAAGCACAGGGAGAAACTCCCAAGTAAATACTTGGGTATCCAAAACAATAGCTCAACTACAGTTGATTTGGCTAGCAAAACAGTTTAAAAGTGTAAAATGCCTGCATGACTTTCTTCAAAACGTATGCTTATGAAACTGCCTTGTTTACTGTATTCAAGAGCCTATGTTTGCTCTGCATATTTACTTTGATCTAAGACAAGATAAAAAGAAGGGCAAATTTTGGAGCTTATTCAGACCAGTTCCGTTTTTCATCCAAAACTGTCAGTGACTGAAGTGGGAGTTTGCATGAAAATGTATTTTAACATAGTTTTCTTCTAATGATGAATTATTTATCCTTTGTTTTTCCAGAATGCAGCAGAGAAGCAAGGTACAGTAAAAGCTATAACTCTTTGTATAGCCAGGGCATTATCAACCTGTGTACTTATACAGCTGCAGCTCTTGACACCAAGTTTATTTAGACAGGTACTGTATGCACCCGAACAACTCCAGGTCTGAGGGAGAAATTTAAACCAACTGCCAGGTGTAAACTTTTTTTTTCTTTCAGACTTAAGCAACTTGCTTGCAAGATGCACAGCACAAAGAAAAAAACCTGTCTGATATGTGAGAAGTGCTCTGTATTTAGCTGACCTTCAAGGATGTAAAAAAACCCAGTTCAGACACGATCTGCTGGTCTTCTCACCAGTAGACCACTGGCATGGCCTCGCTTCCTTGGAAATGCAGCCCAAACTTCAGAGATCCCTCTGGAAGAAAAAGCAATGAAAATATACTACTACGAGACAGATGCAAACTCCCACTCATCATCACTGACCACTTAACCAGACGCTGGAGGGCATTAAATTTTTACACATCCACCACATTCCCTATTGCATTCCAAGGTTAAAATGATGTGACTTTTTTTACTACCATAGTTTATAGATAATATAAAACTTAGTATTGCAGTACACTAATTCATAAAAAGCCTCTTCTTTCTTTAGCAAAAAGAGAAAAATAAATGTTGTGTGCTACGTCGGCAGAAAAAAAGTTTTGCTCAGGCAGTTGCAGTTTTTACTAACGCAGATACAGTAAACATAATAAATCCTTATAAAAATTCAAATTCCCATGCTCTCTCAGCCATTGCAGTCCATTTGTTACTTCCCTTTTAATCTATAATTTATTCAACTCCAATCTCTTCTTTCCCCCTTAAATCAGAAGGCTTCCTGCTACAATGGATCTATAATTATATTGCAATGTAGTATAGTGCAGTATAATACATAGTATAGTAATGTAATACAAAATACATAACTGTATTCATTAAACCATGCACATTAATGTATAACAACATTTACACTGGATTTCATTAGATTTGACCAGATTTTATTTATTATCAATGGAAACTTTTGATTCAGACGTCATTCTCTTTCTGACATGAGTGTGCCATGGAGAGACACCAAGGGATGAGGCAGATGAAGGAAGTGTAACTCCCTAGGTCCACCCTCTTAGTAGGAACAAGAACAACAGAAGTGCTAAAAGGTCTCTCAAATTCTGTGGAAGTTATCTGCCTTTGTGCAGAGGCAATAGGTATAAAGAGCTCTGGGCAGAAAAGAGATGAGCTGCACTGAGTAGATAGAGGCTTGGCTGATACACACTACAGTGAAAACAAGAGCAGAGAAGCAGGAATGATGCTGTTGAATTCTGCTTTGAGGAACAGGTGCAGACCCTCCTTGTATCTGAGCAGGATCAGCAATGTGAGCAAAATCTCTGATGCTTGGCCAGGAATATGAATTTTTCTCAGTTAAGGCAGGATGCGTATCAGAGACAACAGCTGCCTGCTCAGACCAGCATTTGTGGGCTCAGGTAGAAGATGCCACATAAGTGCAGGCATGGCATGGTCAGATGCTCACCTTGCAGGGATCTTGGTTGGACACACAGCATACTTCCTAGCTGTCAGAGCCACAGTATGGACATCACCATGTCCATGAAATTTTGGGTTTGTTCACAGTGCAATGGATACTCACATCAGTCAGGGCCTAGAGACATGTTGAAATTCTTCCCAGGAATTTGTAATGTGTCATTTTAATCTTCAACTCTGTATGCTGACTTCCAACAATAGATGTATTGACCTCATTTCTCCCTAGGCCACTATTTCTTGGAAATAAACACAAATTTATATAGCATATATATACTATAACATTTTATTTAATGCACACATAATTTATCCCTGAATTAAGGACTAACATATTAGTTTACCTTGTGAAAAAGCATCTAGTTTTACTTAGGAAAGTATTTAGCGGTGGAAAGTCCGTAGTATACAAGAACCTTTTCTCTATGTAAATGGTATTGGAAATTACTTTTCCTGGACCTTCTTTTTAGTCTAAATTTGCTTAGTTTACACTTTTTAACTATTAAATCCTACTGTATCTTTTTCTGCTAAGCTAAAGAGCTTCCTATCATCACACTTCCTCTCTATGTAGATTTAATAGATGAAAGTCACCCATCACCTTCTCCTTGGTTAGATAAAGAGACCGAGGTCCTTGAGTATGGGATTATTTTCTAGGAGTATAATTACTCTTGTGCCTCCTCTCTAAACTTCTCCAATATAACCTTGACAAGAATTCATTAATAACACTGGTACACTTGTTGGCCTTGGTCACAGGTAATGCTAGCACATAGCTCTTTAAAAAACTGAAAGCTGTTTTTTTTCTCTCCATTACTTCCATCTCCTCACTAGATGCTATTTCCTCCTTGGCTCATAAGTGTTATGTACTGCAAGAGGAATTCAATCCACTTTATGTTTTGACAGCTTTAGTCCAATCTCAGAGCAGTGTCCGAGGCATTTTAGGAAGGATGATGTAATGTCCCCCAATGTACACACCAAGGTAGTGGAGCTCCAGATGCCTCTGGCAATGCACAGGAAAAAACCCCAAGGTACACTGAATACTGGGTTAGCATGCTCTGGATCCACTTTGAGCACGTCTTTAGTGGCATCACTGAGGGATGGAGAAGGGTTGAAGGCGGAGACAGGTGGGTCAGAAGAAATAGTCCTAATGGTAGCAGCAAAAGTGTGCTTACAGAAGGTTAGATTATCATCCCCTGCATTGAGGGATGTTTACTGTGCTAATATAACAAAACAGTTTTATCACCATATCATCAACCACTTTAGGAATACTTTGCCATCTCTAACGCAGAAGTGCTTCACTTGAAGCAGCTATGGAATGTGTACCCTAAGGAAAGAGTATGGGCCTTCAACCAGGAGCTACAGTCTCTTTAGCATCATCATTTTCCTTCAGAATGACCTTGAATAGTGCTGTTCATCCCTTTTTTGCCTTTTATCAAAGGAAGCTTTCTTTAGGAGTTCACTGCATATATGGCTTTGCTTCAGGCAATACCCTTGATCTCTGTGAAACATTAACGCCTCGATATTCCAGATTGCAGCTAACAAGTCGTCAGCTCAGACAGCCTCAAAACGGCCACTGTGGAATATGGCACCTTGAAAAGAACTTTGAGGTATCTACATTGCTGCACAGAAATCACCCCCACTTTACATCTGGGATTAAAGAGTAAGTGTGATTAACTTTGTCTCCTTGATAGTAATCTGAAAATAATAAAGCAATAGCATAAATAGCATACCCCAAATGGTGTAAGATGATGTGGATACTTAGAGGGCATTTAGCCCACGGAAATAGTACTTGTGCAAAATTTTCTTTTAGTGGTCTAGATACAGAATCTCTCCAACTAATAACGTGTCATGCCTGTTTTGGAAGAGTGTGCAAAAAATTCAACTTTCTGCAATATTACTTTTTAAGAAAAAGAGGTTATTAACCTGTCATTGTTTCCAAGAAGTATTCTGTCGTAGTTCAGTTCACAGAAGTTCTCCTAGAGGAACTCAATTCTCTCTGACCTACAGGCTTTCAGAATTGTCATCATTCATAGACAGTTCCATGAGTGGTTTTCAATTTCTTTGGCTGAATTTAAGAAGTAAAAAAAAAAAAAAAAGCACAGAACATTCCTAGTGAGAGATGATAGATCTTTAAGCCAAAGTACAGGCTTAGATGAGTTCTAAACAAGTTACATTTTTGAAAACACTTAAGAAAACTCCACTTTGTTCCACTTGTACTTTGTGAGGAAGAAAAAAATAACCTTAATTCATTGTTCTTGTTCTATCTGGGCATTTTTCCACAGCAGGTGGATTCACATCAGTGGTGTTCATCTGTGTAATTAACATTATATGAAAGAGGCAGAGACAGGGAGAAATGCCCCTGTCCAGATGAAGCATTTCCAAGGACTATTTTACTGCTTAAGCTGATTCAGTGCTAGCATTGAAACCCAGGTGACTTGTTGCTTTTTTTGCGGCAGCTGGGCTTTGACACTGAGCTTGACTGAGAAGCCAGAATTTCATCAGGAGAGGATGAGGATCAAATGGGCAGTCTTGACCATGAAAAACTAGCTTATGGTAAGATAATTTCAAATGATGTTAAGTTCCTCAGTAATTGATGAATTACTGATAATCTTTTCCACCCTTCTACTCTAGGTTTTTGCAGTCATGAGGTTAGCATAAATCGCCTATAACAATAGAGGCCCTGAAATGAAGAGTTAGTGTGAGGGAAGAAAGTTAGTTTGTTGGGAAGGAAGAAGTCTGTAGACAAAGTTATGTGTTACTAAATCTGTCCCTGTCAATACAACATTCATGTTCTCCATACCAGCTTGGCAAAATAGCTGAACAGCTAATTTTAATAGAAGAAACACATGAAATTTGATAAAGGCATAGAAATGTATTGAGTTCTGTCCAGGGATGGATGCAGAACAAGTTGAGAGTTTGTGGGTGAGAATTAAAGGACCAGCTAGCATGGGTGATACTGTTGTGGGTGTCTATTACAGGCCACCTGATCAAGAGGAGGAAGTTGATGAGGTCTTCTACAGGCAGCTGACAGTAGCCTTGCAGCTGCAGGCCCTGGTTCTTATGGAGGATTTTTAACTACCCAGATACTTGCTGGAAGGCCTGCATAGCCAGCTGCTCACAGTCCAGGAGGTTCCTCCAGTGTATTGATAACTTTCTAATGTAAATGGTAGATGAGCCTACTAGGAGAGGAGTGCTGCTGGATCTTGTACTCACTAACAAGGAGGGACTGGTTGAAGAGGTGAAGGTTGAGAGCAGACTTGGCTGTAGCGACCATGAGGTGGTAGAATTCAGGATCTTATGCGGTAGGAAGAGAATATCAAGTAGGACTGCAACCCTGGACTTCAGCAGGGTCAGCTTTGGCCTCTTCCAGCAATTACTGGGGGAAATCCCATGGGACAGGGAACTGTAAGGAAAAGGGGTCCAAGATAGTTGGTCCATACTCAAGGACCACTTCTTCCAAGCTCAAGATCAGAGCATCCCAATGGGAAAGAAATCAAGAAAGGGAGGCAGCAGGCCTGTGTGGATAAACAGGGGACTGCTGGGCAAACTCAAGTGGAAGAGAGTCTATAGGTCATGAAAGGAAGGGATGGCTACCTGGGAGGAATATGACTGTTGTCAGAGCACGTAGGGTGGAAACTAGGGAAACTAAAGCCTCTTTGGAATTAAACCTTGCAAGGGAGGTCAAGGACAACAGAAAGGTCTTCTTCAAATACATAGCAAACAAAACTAATGCTAGAGGCAACGTAGGCCCTCTGATGAATGAGGTGGGTGCCCTGCTGACTGAGGATAGTAAGAAGGTGGAGTTACTTCTTACTTTGCCTCTGTCTACACTGCTGGAGACTGTTTGCAAGATCCCCAGATGTCTGAAGCCCCAGAGAAAGTCAGGAGAAATGATGAGTCTGCCTCAGTTGATGAGGACTGGATCAGGGATGAATTAAGCTGTCTGGACATCCATAAGTCCATGGGTCCTGACAGGGTGCACATGAGGGTGCTGAGGGAGCTGGCAGATGTCATTGCTAGGCCACTCTCCATCATCTTTGCTAAATTCTAAGAAACAGGAGAGGTGCCTGAGTACTGGAGGAAAGAAAATGTTACTCCGGTCTTCAAAAAGGGCAAGAAGGACCTGGGTAACTACAAACCGGTCAGCCTCACTTCCATCCCTGGAAAGGTGATGGAATGATTTATCCTTGGCGTTGTCTCTGGGCACATCAAGGATAAGAGGGTTGTTAGGAGCAATCAGCATGGTTTTACCAAAGGGAAGTCATATTTGACTAATCTAATAGCCTTTTATGAGGCTATAACCAGGTGGATAGTGGGCAGTAGATGTGGTCTACCTTGACCTCAGTAAAGCATTTGACACCATCTTCCAGAGCATCCTCATGGCTAAACTGAGGAAGTGTGGTCTGGAAGGTCAAGTAGTGAGGTGGATTGAGAGCTGGTTGAAGGGGAGAAGCCAGTGAGTTTTGATCAGTGGGACAGAGTCTAGCTGGAGGCCTGTATCTAGTGGATATCCTCAGGGGCTGGTACTGGAACCTGTATATATATCTTCACTGATGACCTGGATGAGGGAATAGAGTGTACATCCAGCAAGTTTGCTGATGACACAAAACCAGGAGTGGTGACTGACACACCAGAGGGCTGTGCTGCCATTCAGCAAGACTTGGACAGGCTGGAGAGTTGAGCGGAAAGTTTAATGGTATTTAACAAGGGTCTTGCATCTAGGAAAGAACAACTCCAGGTACCAGTATAGGCCAATGGCATCTTGGGGTGTATTAGAAGGGGTGTGGTTAGTAGGTCAAGAGAGGTCCTTCTCCCCCTCTACTCTGCCCTGGTGAGACCACCCCTGGAATCTTGTGTCCAGTTCTGGGCCCCTCAGTTCAAGAAGGACATAGAACTCCTTGAAAGAGTCCAGTGCAGGGCCACCAAGACGATGAAGGGAGTGGAACACCTTCCTTATGAGGAGAGGCTGAGGGAGCTGGGCCTCTTTAGCTTGGAGGAGACTGAGGGGTGACCTCATTAATGTTTATCAATATGTAAAGGATGAGAGTCAGGAGCACAGAGCCAGACTTTTCTCATTGATGTCTAATGATAGGACAAAGGGCAATGGGTGCAAGTTGGAACATAGGAAGTTCCATGTGAATCTAAGGAGAAACTTTTTCACTGTGAGGGTGATGGAGCCCTGGGACAGGCTGCCCAGAGAAATTGTGGAGTCTCCTTCTCTGGAAAAATTCAAACCCCATCTGGATGTGTTCCTGTGTGATTTTAGTCTAGGTGATCCTGCTCTGGCAGGGAGGTTGGACTAGATGGTCTTTCAGTGTCCTTTCCAACTCCTAACGTTCTGTGATTCTGTGAAATTTTTATGAATTAGGTAGAATTAAACAAAAAATACTACCAAGAGGCATACTGCAAGAGAAATGAGATACAAATGTTTTGACAGGGAAAGTAAAACCTGTTAATGCTGTTCACGTTCTTCCATACCTCATTTGCCTTAAATCAAGTTACAAGTGCAGCTGATGTAATTGTGAGTCCAGTGCTAAGACAAATGTTTCAGACTTGGGGACGTAATCCAGAAAGCAGGATACTTCTGCAGCTTCATACTTGATTTCTAATAATGTCTTAGGAATCTAAAGGAATAAAATCCAATAAAATCTAAGCAACTGGAAAAATATTCACCTGTTAAATTTACTTGAAGATTGCAGGTACATTCTTTTGATTGCAACCTGTTTGCAGTTTTGCTGTTAACAACCTGACCATAAATCTTGCTTCATTAAAGCTGGGTTTTTGTATTACTGGTCTTGTCCTGCACAGGGCCCAAGATGAGTGGGGGTGAGGATGAAAATGCAGAAATTGTCATTTGAGGGAGTGAACCTGAATAACATAAGGAATACCTACAACACACTTGAGCCTTTCGTATGTTGGTGTGAAATTCCCTCTGTCTGGTAAATATTAAGGCACTTTTTCCTAAAGGAACAGGGATAAAACCAAAACAACCAGTCAAAAAACTCTGCCCTGTTCTTAGAAGACCTCCATGGGTTTCAAATAATAGTTAAAAAAAATTAAGACAAAAAAGAAGAAAAATGTAAAGATATTCTTCAAAACTGGGAGTAGATTGTTATCCATGTGCCTGTAGTGGCATGCACGTTATTTTCAACTAGTAGATTATATAAACTCTCTCAATTTGCCTTTACTCCAAGAGACAACTGAAGCAGAGAACCCATTTCAAACCCACTCTACAGCCATGTTTACAATGCTGAACCCTAACCAGGAGCTGATGGATGGGTGTTGGATGACATTAGCACCTGGATCAGGATGTAGTTGGTTCTAAGACTTATAATAAGCTAGACTCGGGAGCCCTGCATTTAAATCAAGGGGCATTATTGTTGCACACCCTCCACAAGTCTTCCCACAGGTAGGATAGGAAAGATGATGTACAAGGGACAGAAGGAAGCCAAAAGAGTCACTTTGTGAAATTGACCAGAGTTTTTGCCAAGCAGGGGCACCATGAAATAGTACAGAAGAAAATAAAAAGCAAAAACTAACCAACCACAAAAAAGCCCAAGAGATCCATAACATTCCACATCCATAAATATCAAACACTTGAAGAACTCTGCCTTGTTCCCTTAACCTACAGGCAAAAAATATTGTCCCCCCTCAGCCCTCTCAGAGTTACACTTTTCTCTCACCAAAGATTAAATATCAGCTCCCTATGCCTATGCACTGATACATCAGGATTTAAGACAGCATGTTATATATGATAATATTGTGGATATATCTTTAGTGATCCTAAAAACTAAGAAAATCCGATTTCCCTACTGGAAAGATTAATTGCCTGAGACATCTTTAAAAATACATTTTTAAGGTCTACCTTTTCACTTTAATTTCCTGGAATGTTGGGTTCATTAAATTTCAGAGGTGACACATTCTGTACCTTACTATGACTATAAAAATAAGGAAGCTATTCATAGGTACTGCACAGACATAACATACTGTGCCAGTGTCTATCATGAGCAACTCCTGGGTCTTTTTCAGCCTGGTTTTCTCTTTTGTTGATCATACTGCTTCATGAAGTCTTTTTCCCATTAAAATAAAAACTAATCCAAAGTGCTATGCACTTCATGTTTGAGTGACAGCTGAGGTACTGGATAGGACTAAAGGTGCAAATAGCCTGATGTGGAACAGACAGTAATGATTGATTAAAAAATGACTTTGAAAATGGAGAACAAATTTATTGGAGGTTTGCTCACTCCTTGAGCTGGATCCTACTTCTGGACTGTCTTTTTACCAGTCCCTGCTGGACTCATCCTTCAGGAAGATCCCTGTATTTATCTCCACAACATCCTGTGGCAATGAGTTTCACATTAAATTTTACCGATGGGACGAGTGGTGTGGGGAGGAGAGTTCCTTCTGGTTTGTAAAGCAGCAATAAACCCTTGTTGAAGGGTCGCAGCCTAGTGTAGCTACTCTCAGATGAGTACCTCAGCCTTCTCCATATCCCAGGTAACCAGGTCCCCCATTGCATTCCAGAGGGAGGTCACATTTTCCCTGTCTTTCTTTTGTCGCTGACATGCCTATAGGATCTTTTCGTGTTTTCTTTGACATCCCTGGCCAGATTTTGTTCTGTCAGGGTTTCAGCTTTCTGAACCTGATCCCAGGCTGCTAAGACAGTTTCTCTATTACTACTGCTGCTACTAATATTACTATTACTATTATTTTTATTATTAGCATTTTTTCAGCTGCTGTGTTCATTAGTGTTCTCACCTGGGCAGTGAGAAAGCCTTAGCATGGAGGACAATTTGAGGTTTGATATGCAGCCCCTCAGCTAGCACAGCCTGCATAAAATGCAGTGTTAGAAGAGGCAAGGAGTGTAGTAACATGAGAGAAGAAGGACTGGGGGTTTTGTGGGTCAAAACTTTTCTCCCTGTACTCCAGAGAGAAGATCCCAGGTTGCAACTTTCTTACCCTAGTATAGGTGTTTCAGATACTTGGCTTTTTTTGTTTTTTCTACTCTGATCTTTGCCTTACTTTATTATTTAGAAAGTAGATTGCCCAGGAGGCCTTTGAAAATCCACCTTGAAACTTTTACAATATTTGTGGACACCTTGAAGTGTTTTCTGCTTGGGATCTTCGGTGGGGTAGCTTTTTTGGGTGGTGGTTTGGTTTTTTTTTTGGCTCTGATTATTTTCATCCCTTCAGTTTCTGTTTTCCAGGGACCATGCTCTCCTTTGGCAAATCTTGCTCCTGTTTGGGGCCCTTTGACTGCCTTCCATTTGTGCTGCAACATTTCTGGAGAGGCTGAGAGCAAATGAATGCCTTGCCGTTCTCCTCTACACATCTCAAAACATTTAACAAAGAAGGTCAGTATCGTTTATTCCCCTTCTGTAGATAAGGAAAGTGAAATAGAGAGAGGGCAAATGACTAGTCTCTCTCACCAAGGAAATCAATGACACAGCTGATGCCAGATCTCTGAGACTGAGGCACTCCGTCTAGTTTCTGAGCCCATGCTGGCTGAGGGAATGTAGTTCTGAGTAGCAGCACAGCCACTGCAGACAACGGCTGTTGGGTTTTGCAAAGGATTTCAGGTTTCTGATGTTTGGGTTTCTTCCAAATCGGAACACATTTGAAAGTTTTCCAAGTGGGGGAAAAAAAAAAAGACTTTTTTTTTCCTTCTGTTTTGAAATGTTTTGTGTCAACAGAACTGAAAGGTTTTTTGGTTTGATAGGGACTCTGAAAACTTACCTTTTATTGCAATACATGATAACCTCAAATAATAAAACAATGACAAGTGGAACGGGGTAATTTCAAAATGAAGAATCCAAATGCACAGTTAATTTGGATGTCCTGACTGTTCTGCCTCCAGAAAAAATCTCCATTGAGAGATTAAAAAAATCCCCCAAAACCTACAGAAAAACCCCTCCCCAAAAAACCCAACAAATTTGAGCTGACATCATATGCTGCTTGGGTTTCAGTGACACCACACACTGGTTAGCATACGTTTCCGCTGTGATTTATCACTTGGTCTTTAGCTGTTGCACTAAGGTATGGACAAAATTATGAAATTATGCAGTGGACAGATTCAATTAGACTCTTTCCTCCTCCTAGCAAACCACATCGCCACGACCAGGAGCAACAGAGCATTCCATGATAGTACTGGATGGACAAGGATTTCTTGTGCCAACCACTATGAAATGGGAACATGGGTACTTTCCAGAGTGCAACACCCCAGTATCAGGTAATACAAGTTGCAGTTACAGCCTTTTAACCTGATTCATGGCCCGCAAGGAGGGAAGGCTGCTAGCTTCCCAAAATCATATGCTGCTCCTCCTCAGACACCCCTCTGCAGTGAGGCAGCTTTTCCCAGTTAGGCTGCTTTACTTTCTGCTCATTACAATTCTGAGTCTGCTTGATATTCACATGTTAACAAACCAATCTTTTCTTGATTCCTCTCTCAAATGCAATTGAAACTGAGCTGAAGGAGTGTGCCTTACCCAGTTAATGTAGCTAAACAGATATTACATTTCATAATAAATAATCCCTAAGGACGTGTGATTTGGTTTAATTTTCACCTGGTGTTTATCACTGTGTATACTCCAAATTTCATTAGTATCTATAAACATAACAGCAGGTACTTGGACCTTACAAAGATTTCTGGGGCCAGATCTAGAGAGACACACAGAATAATGGAATGGAAAAAATAGGTGTTCTAAAATAAATGTAATCTGTCTACTGCTAATGAGAAACAAAACAACAGCTTCAAACTCTTCCAGAGGTTGAAGCCATCACTTGAATGTTTGATTGCATGAAGAATTTAAGTTGACACAATTGCATTAAGTATAAACTGCAACATTTCTGAATGACATGCATTGAAATGAGGGCACTTACAGTCTGCTTACATAGTTTTGTGTACACTAGCAACCAGTCCAATGAGATCAGGGCCCTGCCACATTGGTGCTGCACATCAAGTCCCTCCCAAAACACAGTTGCTTTCAGAAAAATAACAGGGAAGGGAGGAAAATTGTCCTGGAAATGTACACTTGGATCCCAGAGAGCTAATTGTGTCCTGGGCTGTATCAAAGACAGCATGACCAGCAGATTAAGGGAGGGGATTCTGTTCCTCTTCTCTGGTGTGACCCCCTCCTGCAGCACTGAGTCCAGCTCTCGGGTCCACAATACAAGAAAGGCATGGAGATGTTGGAGAGAGTCCAGAGGAGGCCACAAAAATGATCAGAGGGCAATAGCACGTCCCCTGAAAGGCAAGCTGGGAGTGTCAGGCTCATTCAGTCTGTAAAAGAAAAGGCTCCAGGGACAGCTTCGAGCAGCCATCCAGTACTTGAAGGGGCCTGCTGTTTAGCAGAAAGTGTAGTGGCAGTACAAGGAGCAATGGTTTTAAGCTGAAAGAGAGGAGATTGAGATTAGATGCAAGGAAGAAATTCTTCCCTGTGAGGGTGGTGAGGCCCTGGCACAGGCTGCCCGGAGAAGCTGTGGCTGCCCCTGGATCCCTGACAGGGTTCAAGGCCAGGTTGGATGGGACTTTGGGCATCCTGGGCTAGTGGAGGGTGTCCCTGCCCATGGCAGGGGGTTGGAATGAGATGATCTTTGAGGTCAGTTCCAACCCAAACCGGTCTGTGGTTCTATGAAAAATAGTATTTGGTAATGAAAAAAAATAAATTTAGTGGTTAGCCAGGATACAAACTAAGGACTCCTGGATATTAGCATAGTAAATGCTACTATGTCCTTAAACATGGTACAATACTACCACCAATAGTACTGAAAATCACCCTGTATTCTATAGTTAGGTCCCTTGCAAACAGTTCCTTCTCCTCTGTCCCAGTGGAGATACTGAGAGAAGTAAAAAACTCCAAGGATTAAGTTGGGGTTTTTTTTCAGGACTGACATTGGAAGATCCCAATTGTTTCCCTTTCAGGCTGAAATTATTAATGCACACTAGACTTGGTTTGGGTGAAATCTGAAAGGGCAGCATTCCAGCAGGAAATAAACCTCACAGGGAGCACCTCGACAGGTCACTTTGTGCATGAAAGGTATCAGCTTTACTGTGTTGCTGAGTACAAGGAGAGAAACATGAAAGAGTATTTAAAGGAAAAAATAATGTGCTTACTAAGTATCAGTTTTTTCTGAATTGGAAAGCATTGTTTGTGGAATTTATATTAATTCCAGAGAGAAGAACAATTTTTAAGGGATTTATGCTTAATATTCAGGCTACAAAAATGTGTATATGCAGTCTATAGAAGGTGCTACTGCACAAAGGAAACGGAGCAGGAAGTAGATAAAGCAGCATCTTGTATGGATGTTATTACTAAAATAATAGTTAATGGGAATTAGCATTATTATTATTATAAATAAACATATTCAGAGACCAATAAGGAAGGGGAAATCTTCTGAAAAGTATGATACTGAACATCCCAGAAATAAATGTACTTTGTAAGGACAAAAGAGATTCCCCTTATACTTCCACGTCAGGTCTGAATTTGCTGAATTAAAGCATAAATAGTTTTAAGCCATTTATGGTGACTGCATCTTTGACCTGCCTTGGTTCAGTCACTGAAAAAAATTGCCTAATTTCAGACCTCATCTTGCTCAGTGCATCTTTAGAGGTCTCTTCCTTCATTAAGATCTCAGCTATCCTAGGGAATTACTTATTTCTTGAATTGTTCTTCATTGAATTTAGAAAGACACTAAACCATCCACAGTCCTAACTTATCTTAGACTGAAGTTAGGAAAGGTGGATTCTTTTATTTAACTTACTAACAAATGTCAGAATTGGCTCCCCCCAACAGTCTCTTACACTCAAACCCACTGGGGTCTCAGACTTATAGGTGAGAAGTCTAGTCTTAGACATGTCAATTTTAGAGACTGAGCTAACTTTCTTCTTTTATTTAGGTTATATGAGAAATGTTTTAGAGCGAAAATAGTCTGGCACAGAGCATTTTTAAGATTACTGTAAAGCACTTGCCAGACTGGACATCAGTTTGAAAACATGGCTCTACTGTTAGTACTAAGACTAAGTCAGTGGAGACAGAAAAGTGTTGCAGAGTAAATTCAGAGTGACTTCTAACTTAATTAAAGAATCACAGAATCACACAAGGTTGGAGAAGACCTTTGAAGATCATCAAATCCAACCATTCTCATCCTAAACTAAACCATATCCCTAAGTACCTCATCTACCCTTTTATTAAACACATCCAGGGAAGGTGACTCGACCTTCTCCCTGGGCAGCCTGTTCCAGGCCCTCACAACTCTTTCAGTAAAAAATTTTTTCCTAACATTCAATCTAAACCTGCCCTGGCACAGCTTCATGCCATTCCCCCTTGTCCTGTCACCTGTCACCTGGCTGAAGAGACCATCACTTACCTCTCTATAACCTCCCTTCAGGTAGTTGTAGGTGGTGATAAGGTCTCCCCTCGGCCTCCTCTTCTCTAAGCTAAACAGCCCCAGCTCCCTCAGCTGCTCCTCATAGGATTTGCCCTCCAGCCCCTTCCCCAGCCTGGTTGCCCTTCTCTGGACTCGCTCAAGGACCTCCATGTCCTTCTTATGGTGAGGAGCCCAGAACTGGACACAGTACTTGAGGTGTGGCCTCACCAATGCTGAGTACAGGGGCACAGTCACTTCCCTAAACCTACTGGCCACGCTGTTTTTGATACAAGCCAAGATGCCATTGGCCTTCAGGTGCTCTGACTCAGCCTGTACATTATGAAACAAAGCTTCACAGGCAATCATTAGAATCAGGCACATACTTGAATCTCGTGCATACTAAAGAAACCCAGTATGGAAAAGCCATGGGATCTTCTGTGATAGTGGAACCTGCATCGATTGACGCTAGAACTCGTGGTTCAAGTATCTACATTACTTAATATTACAGTTACTTGCAACTTTAGTTGACTACTAAACATACATCCTTCACTCATAAACCCTAAGATTTTATTTGTAATAAGTGAAGCCCAAGGGACTGCCTTGGATGCAGAGGTCTCTACTGTAGGAATATGTATTTGGTTGGATGAATCTTATTAAAATAGTCATAGCTGCAGACCTGTCCCCTGTTTTTCCAAGTGCTGTGCAAACACATAACTAAATCTAGAGTGGACTAGATAAGAGAAGAAACTCGGGAGAAGGAATTACAGGAAGATGAGTGTTGTAAATGATAAGGCTTGGTGTACCTGAGGACTGATTCTTGTCCTGTTTAGAGGCATATTGTACGTTGCACAGCAAAGGAAATATTAGGAAGAATTTGAAAGTTAGTAATGAAGCAGCTGTGGAGATGTTGAAAACGTTCTTCCCAAAAGCGCTAAGCTTCATGGGAGAAAGTTTGGAGTTTCTAACCTGAGAACTGTAAGTAATGGAAGTTTTTATTTCTGGTCCAATGAAAGATCTATATCTTACTATGAGAGATTACAAAGAGTATTGAAATGGGCACTGGCAATTTCTGAAAGTAAACCTGCAGTTGTTTTGGCGCCAGCAAAAAAGCAATCTATCTTAGCTTCAGATCTATTGAAGACAAATCTATTGAGGAAAAATCCATGATAGGTAGGAAGAGGAAATTTCTGGCTTGATTTTTGTTATATATTTTTGACTTGCTTTTATGTGGCTGTGATTTGAGAGCTTAAAGATATCCCTGTGAATATGAGCAACACTCTCTTTCTGGTAACACTGGCTCTTTTGCAATGAAGATGAATTCATGGTGCAAGGCACTGTGCAAACAGACCAGAAATACGGTCTTTGACAAAGAAGCAACTAATCACATAAATATCTTATTATGCATTGATTGAATGTTTGCATACATTTTAATATGGCTGTGACCATTAATACCAGGTGAAGCTTAACGCTCAAATTTTAACTGAGGTCTTGGATGTCTTCATTACTTTGTCCTATCCTTCATTATTTAAACGCAATCCAGCTTGTTCAATTTAAATTACATAAATTTTAACAGATGGCTAAGCAGACACCCACATTTCTTTCTGGTTTCATGAAGAATATAGATGCAGAAATGATTTCCATGGGCATATCTGTATTAAATTCAGGTAAACTCTTTTAAACTCTTTCTATTAAGCTTGTCAGGTTTTCACAAGAACACAATGTGAGAAAATAAATTTTAAGTTTTGACTTAAATTAGGGAATCTAAAGCACTTATATTTACAATTCATATTCCCTTTAATAACAATACTAACAGTCACAGTAGAGTTTTCAAAGCAGTGGTGTTAACTAGGCTCACAGAAATTGCTATCTTCAAAAAGGAGTTAGCCATGATCTAAGAAACACTGGATGTCGAATCCTTTTCTGTCAAGAAAATCGGGATATTTATACACATGCAAATATCACCTACCTGTTGACAACAGTGATATCACAGTAGAATATGCAAGAAGTGATTTTGAAGTACCTTCAAATAGATTGGAGTCTAGTATTTTAAAAATAACAGGTCCTACTCCACTGCCCAAATACTTCATCTTTCCCCGACACTGAAATACAATTTGCCTTTCAGAATGTAGAAAATGTGATTAACTAAATTCACTAATTAGCAGCCAGAAACATGAGCTGGTTAGGTAAATAGAAAATTACTCAAGGGTGTCTGCAAAATTAAGTTAAAATAATTAAAAAAAAAAAGAAATAAAATTAAAAAGTTGCTACCTTTGCCCAGAGCCTTTGTCATTTGGTTGTTTGACCATTAAATATGAAGTCAGCCTCTAAATGTCAAAGCAGTGCTTAAATGTAAGGAAGGAAAGAAGTTTAAAAAACATAAGCAGAAAAAAAAGTTTAGGTAATCATAATAAATGGAGATATAACCTTGGTTCAAGATTTCACGCCTCTGTGGCATCCACCCAACGTGTTATTCCTCTCTCCTCCCTCTTCATCTGCTGTCTTCCCCATGATGTCTTCATGGACTAACATTTTAAGACTGCCAGTTCTCTTTGTAGATTAATGAAAAAGCAGAAAACCTCTTAAATATAAATAACCAGGTGTCATTTTCCTCTCACTTCCAAGTTCACCACTGTGTAATATACAGTCTGATTTGAAAACTATTGTTGGGGCTCAGTAACCACAGTGATTATTACAAATTGAAGACATATAACAAGAATTCCCATTACTTCTTTTAAGTTAACTTTAGAAAAAAGAACTCCTAAATGAATTGATTGTAAAAAATGTGAAACAAACTAAGACTTTTTTTTGAGAATGTGAAAGTAGTAAATACTGCTGTCATGTTTAATTCTTATTCATATGTAGCTTCACGTGCACACATATTCTGTTCAGAATGGAAACTGTTCAGAATGGAAACCCCTTTAATGGCATATTTCTAGCCAGAGGGAAGCATGACATTTACTGATAATCTCATGAATGGACTTGGTCTTAAAAATGTCTTATCCTAGCTTGTTGCCCATTAGGAATGAAGTATTCATAGACAGTTAGCTCAAGAACTTTGTGCTCCTGGGCTCAGGCTCCACCTTCCTCTGAACCAAGCAGGAATAAGCATTGTTTAAACTGCAATTTTAAGTGAGGACCACTAGAGCTGGTGCAGAGGCAGAAGCATTGTCCTGTGCCTCTCACTCCCTGTTTCTCATTGTTCCCACTTCTGGGTTGCTCCCATCCAGGGAAGAGAGGCAAAACAGCTCCCTGCCTTCACACTGAGAAAGCAGCACATAGAGATGAGGCCAGGAGATAATCAACTTCACTGATGCAGAACACAGATACTAGCCAAGATACCACTGCACAGCAGCAGGCAATTAATCTAATTCAGAAAAAGCAGATCCATCGATAGCTATTAAACACCCCATGGCCTGGTCACGTATTCCAGCTCAGGAATCAGACCCTTGGTTTGCCTCAGGCGTTTATTAATTGCTGTCTAAGTTCAGATATGAGGTAGTTACCTCACAGACGCTGTTACCCCATGATGATGGAAGGTGGGACGCTGTCCCACAGAAGAGGAGAGGGAGGTCTGGTGACTAAACCCACACCATAATGAGTCATTCCGATTTGTCCCTTGTTACCCAGCTTGCCCAAAAATGGACCAAGCCTCTGTGGCTGACGAGCTCACTTTGAGGCAGCGCTGCTGAACAGCTGCAGCTTGGGATGGAAGCAGCCCTTGCGCTACCTCCTTCCCTTGGTTTCTGCGAGGAGCTTGGGGCAAGGTAACAGCATCACTTGTGCTGTAAGGGAATCGTCCCTTGGTTTCAACATTTTATATGTCTTCTGTAAGCTCTTCTATGCATAGCATGTCGTACACAGCAATCTTAAAGCCTCTTTACCCTTCCCTTAGATGCTGAAAATACAACAGGAGAAACAAAGACAGAAAGAGAGTGAGAGAGACAGCTGGAAAATGCATTAGTGGGCCCTGATGACTCATCCTGCATTTCCACACTGCTGGTATTATGGTTTGCCGTAATAATACTACAATGCCATTGCATGTTCAGGGAAAGACAGCATCACTAGCTATCTCAATATGGTACAATCACATATACACATATATATATATGGTGAAAGTTCCCAAAGCAACAAAAAGACTGAAATTTCTACTTCTTTAAGGGAAAAAGGATAGTGGTTGGCCTTCAGTGAAGGGCATACAATGCCAGAGGGATTAAGGTGTCAGCCTCAGACACTAAAGTCCAGGTTGCATTCTCTATTTGCACCAAAAGCTGTCCCAGTAGTGACCTGAGCTGCGAATGGAAGAAATCCTGATCATTCAGTTTAGAGTTTGGCTACCTTAACCCTGTGTACAACCAGCTACAAGAGACAGCATAGCTTACTTAGATAAGCCCAGTGGGTCACCTCTGCTCAAGGAGAACTGGATAGGGCTTAGAGTAGTACAGCACTTCACCATCACTTCTAAGAGGAGCAGAAGAAACAGCTGCTGGGATGGCTGAGGATGTGCAACACAGGTGTAATCTGGTGCTGTCACTGTAAGACCAAGCCAGTCCCATGCTTCTATCAGCATTATCACAAATAATGTAACTATGACAGTAATAATGTCCTTCTACTGAATTTTCAACAAGAAAATTCAGAGCACTTTTTTCACTGCTACCTATTTAACTATTACCATTTAAAGACAAACAAAAAAAGGTAATATCCCTATAATTATTTTTTTGTTATTTTATTTTAGAAAAGCCGGTGCAGTTGCTTACATTTGTTGAATGGAACTATGATGTTTTTGTCTCAGTTAAAAAATGAATTTCTACTTTCCTTAGCACAATGGTGCTTTGTAGGTGATGTGGTTTGGATACCTAATGCTTTCATTCTGAGACAGACTCGACTGCTGTCCCATGGTACACATTAAACCCTGGGGCATCTACAGTGCATCATGGAAGTTTGTTAGTAGCAGTGGAAATGGAGGGGAGAGTAAGGAAATCAGGAGCCAGACCTCCACCAGTAAGCTTGGTCTATGGCTAAGCTGACTGCCAAGTAAATATTTTGATGTTGGTTAACATGACACTAATGAAGGGTTGGTTTATTTTCTTTTTTTAGAATTATCATAGAAAATTTTTATTTGTTAGATCTTTTTTATGCTGAGACTTTGATACCAAATCTATGAATTATGAACTGTTAGAATATAGAAACCCTTTAAGACTCTGACTACTTTGCCAAAAGTGGCTTGTACAATTATTTTTTTTTTACTTTTTTATTATTTATTTTTGCCCCCTGTTTAGCGTTGCCTTTTATTGTGTGTTCTGATCAAAGCCAGATGCAATTATTTGGGCAGCTTTTCATATGCTTCAGCAGGCTCTGGATCTGAAGAGAGATCCTGCTGCTCAGTGACTGCTCAGCGGCCAACACCGAGTGCAGAGCTGGTCTCAGGTCTTTTCCCCAAGGCTGTGGCATTTCTCAGTCAGCCCTCATTGCTTGCTAGCACTGGGTCTCAGGAGCACAGATAAGAAAAAATTCCGCATTGCAACTCTCTTACTATTTTTTTCAATCTGTGCCTAGCTGGTTTATGTGGGGGGTTTAAAATAAATATCAAAAAGTTCTTACAAACTGTGAAACATTGTTTATGAAAACCAGCAACTTCCATTTTTTCATGTGGAATTTTACATTTTGATTTAAAAATAAGCTTTAATTTTTTTTACATATAAACTATTTAGCTGTTACTGTAAAAAAAACCCACCCTGCATATTTGTTTCTAGAAATGGCTTTTTTTTTTAAATAATTGAATTTTTATTTATCTTTTATTCTATTTCGGAGCAAAAGAGAATGGAAAATCACTGAGTGTCTTTAGAGTCTGCTTATTCTTATGCACACCAACACATGCAAAGGTCATGCCTTGAAAGCTAGCTAAAACACCATTCCCGACAGTAACTGAGATTTAATTGGAAAACGTTGGTTTTGAAATGCAGTTTTCTCATTCACTAATGGGCAAATGTAGTAGAACCACATGCATTAGAAATTCAGAAGATGAGTGTGTGTCACAAGCCTTGCAGAACCACGCTATTTATTCCAGTGTGTGCGGCAGTTAGTGCTGTGGTTTCTATCTAAATATGGTACCTACTCAATAACCGCCGTTGGGACCGCGCTGTCGCTGTGACAGGGGACCTGGTTCAGACCGTGTGAGTGATTTCTGTGGGGATCAAAACAGAAAAGGTGATTGAGAGAAAGATGGCTGATAGAAGACCTGGAATGTTTTATAATTAGAATTGCTTTATAATACTTAATGCAACACCATCAATTATATATGTCCTTATGAACATCCTCTTCCATCCTTGTTCAGGCCTTAATGAGCATTATACTCAGTTTCAACTACTGGCACATACAACTACTTTGTAACAACTCCCCCCCCCCAAGAAATGCAGGAGCATTAAAAACTGAGTAAGAATTTTTAATTTGCCACTTAAAATGGCAGATCCTGAGCAATTATTCTCCATTGCCTCTCCCAGAGTCAACATACATTTTCTCTGGCCTCAATAAGTTTTCTCTGAACGATTTTCAATCAAGAGGGAGAAGGGGAAGACGGATGATGTAGCCTGAAGATCAGCAATCAATAGTGAAGGGGTGGCTCCAGTGGCAACTGGGAGCCACCTAGCCTGTCCATCCTGATCCCCCTCTCATCCCCACTGAGATGCCCATCAGAGTGGCATGGGGGCATCCTTGCCTGCACACCTTGCTGTGGAATGGTGTTTCATCCCAGTCTGCTGTGTGGAAGTGGCCCAGGTGGACACCAGCAGGTTAGCACTCTGCAGACAGCCAAGTGTGCATCACCCTGTGGCACTCCTGCCTCATAGATAAGAAAAATAGAGCTTGCAAAGCAAATATAGAAGGATCTTTGAGTGGCAGCATCCTGTTCTGTCTGGGTTTTTTGGGTTTATTTTTTACATGTGCTGAATTCTATCTCGAGGAAGCAAGTAGAGTCTGAAACATAACCCTCAAATGCAAGATTGTACATGCATTTCACAAGGCATGGTGTACTGGGACAATGTGAAAGTGGGCAAGAAAATTCATTCTCTGTATCTCAGCTCCCCCCCTGCCCCGGAAAAGAAGACTGAGCTTCCTACTGCACTGTGCAAAAGGAAAATTAATTAAAGATTGCTTTTCAGTTGGTACTACTTCATCAAAATTCTGGTGAGAAGAAACAATAATGAAAGACCTTTATCAGTTTCTGAAGATTTAGAAAAGAAAAGAAGGAAAAACAGCAATTGACCAGCTGAATAGCTGATAATAACAATCTTTTGTGCGTATTTCTGCCTGAATTTAAAATTATAATTGCTTTGAACAAGCACTATTTGGACAGGGAGTGGAAGACACCATTTTCAAGTTCTTCACTTTATAGGAAACCAAAAAAAAAAAAGGATTTATTTCTGTAAATATAGAAGCCCAGTTTTTGGGTCATTAATTTTGTGGTGTATCCTACCCATTCCGCCCCCAACCATTACCTTGAAGGAGCTGCAAACAGAAAGTCTTAACTGCCTGTAGAAATCTCACGGAAGTGAAGATAGCTTGTCTGCCAATTTTAGATGAATTAATTTATCCATGTGATGCATGAAGCTTCTCAACATTGGAGCACATACACTAAAAAGGCAACTGTTGACATTACTTAATATTAAGGGAGGAAATCACCTACGTCCTGGACAGCAACAGTAACTGCGCTTGTGTTCAAGCTGCCAAGCTACCTGCAGCATGGGAGTCCATGGCCATAAACCCTCCTAGGCATCCTGAGACAGGCTCTTATGTGTATTAGAGACCTAAAGTGTCACAAAGAGAAATAATCTGGTATCTGTGAGACTCCTGAAAGGCAAATCTCTTTTACTGAGGTTTGCATAAATGACCCCACTGGTTGATAGGGTTGGACAGGCTCCAGCCTATATAAATGTTCAGCTGATGTGCTGTAGCTCATTGTGCAGCAGAACTTTACGTGCCTATTTTTAGTCACACTTTTCTTCATTCAAACTTAACACTGCACTGCCATAGATTTGGGTTTCTTTGGTATTTTTAAATGAGCACATTCTGTATGTTTTTTTGAAAAATACTGCAGTTGTGGATCTTTTGTATTTTCCACTTACGATGTTCCATACAGAAAGAGAATAAAGTGCATATTACCAGAGATTAAATAAGGCCATTTTTCTGTAGAGGTAAATTGCACTGAGACAGCGAGTCTCTGATTATCCTTTTGTATTGGAAGCTTAATGCTGCTCAGAGAAAATAACAGTGAAGGGCTATGATAACTGCCAACAAGAAAATATATTCAGAGGAAATAATATGAAAGAGCTGGGAGGGGGGAATATTTAAGGTGGTTAAACCAGGAGCAATGGTCTAAAACTAGGAAAAGAGAGAAATTAAAAGTGAGCATTAGAAAAAATGTTCTAACATATATGCCAATTAGGGAGGACATTAAGTGAGGGTGCTGAAGCAGCGATGAAGAAGCCGTTAAAGGAAGTGAAGATAGGTGTACAGAGGATCTATGTAGTACCTACAGATGCAGTGGAAAAGGTACCAGCACACGCCTGCTTTTTCCCTCCAGGTAAACTGTCACCTCAGATTAGAAGTACTCATCACCAGTGTTAAATAATGTAGAGGTAGAAAAGAAAACAGATACAGCGGCATATATGTCTCTTTTCTCGAGGACATTTCCTGAATGCAAACTTCTCATGCACCTTCAGGGTTTGTGGATGTTTGAGGGCACTCCAGAAAAGCAGAAAAGGCTGGACAGGGGCTGTCACCTATGGGGATAGCTGTAGGACTGGGCAGGAAAGCCATGCCGGGCCAGCCCTTCCTGTCTCTGGCTGTCCCAGTGACCCTTATGGCAGCATTCCTTCCAGAGAAGCAGATCTCAGCCCTGCCCTAAGCAGATGAGGACAGGATTTAAGATCAACCTCAAGGGGGACTACAGGTAATTCAGTCGTCAGGAACCCAGGGACAGGCAATCTGGAAATGCAGGGAGGGATCATGGAGTGCTCTGGGTTTAAGCTAGTTTCTGAACTAACACCGTAAGTGAAAAATAAATACAGCTCTTATGAAATGGCTCTCACGCAAAGGGGCATTCTTTGAGGGGGGATAGACAGTAACTTATATAGGAATAATAATAATAATAAAAAGCAAAACTATCCTCAGTATGATCAATTTGTATTCTCACTTTCTAAACCATCAGATAAATTTCTGCTATTGTCTGGGAGATGTTTTTAGAGAGAAGTAATTAAAACCCTGAAAAATTACAGTCCCCTAATTTACAAAGAGTCACACATTACAGATATCTCTCCTTCTTGGGAATGAAGATTAACAGAGACAACCAGGACATTCCCTCAACTCCAACAGCCCCTTTCAGGCTTTTTTAGATAACAAGATAAAAATAATAAAACATCTTTAATCCATAGTTATTCCTAAAAGCCTTTTCCCCAAACTGGAAGATTTCCCATAAAAAAAGGATTTCCTGTGGGAAAACAATCGTGTGCTAATTCATTTTTCAATTTCTACATCCATATTCCTCATTTCAAGCTTTATCATATCTTCTCACTCTTTTATTATTACCAACAAAGCCCACAATGAGGAGAAGAAAAAAAAGTGTTTCTTTTCTTTAAATATTTGCTGTAGCTTGTGTAATTACTGTGCTTGGCAAGAAACATGAAGCACTATTGAATTTTCCAACCTATTTCTTTTGAAGAGTAAAATACTTTTGCCTCCCTCTTAAGAAATCTCTAGAGGAAGGCAGGAATAAATATTGTTTAAAAAAATAAGGAAATAAAAATAAGTGTATATAAATGTGAAAATGCAGCTGAGTTTTGAGAATCCAGATTTTACAATGTTTGCACAACGAAGCTAGTTCAAGGACCACAGCGTCTTGGCTGACCCAGGTTGCCCCCACTTCCAAACCCACTTGTTTGGAAAATGGGCACAGCAAACACAACCTGTGTAAAAGCCTCAGCATTGTTGGGAGGGCTTTTGATATTGAGGAACAAGAGAGGGGCTACTGAAAATCTCTCTGTTGCTTTCTCTTCCCTACCACAATTACAGATAGATGACTATGGCTACGAGATTGAGCCTCCTGTTTATCTCAGAGCTTGATTAAAACGTAGATGAGTCTGTAGCAGCTTGTCCTTGTTCTGTCTATCACAATGTGCAAGGCTTTATTCCAGTCTAAAGCTTTGGGTGTCTCATAATATTTTCAGCCAAATGTGCATTAGTGATGTGGACATGCTATTTGAGCTAATCAGTATGATAACCTCATGGCAGTTATAGATCAGCCATCTAGTTGTGTTGCTGTGTGTTGGAATATTGAATTTTATGGCACTTTTTCGGCACTTTTCCCCCTGCATTGGTAATGCTAAATATGGGTGACATTTGCCCTCATTTTGCTGAATTTCTCTGTTCATGGAACTGACACATCTTGGAAAAAACTGTCAGCACAGAAGCACGGAGCAGCCTGAATAGCGGCACGGCAGCTGCTGCACATCCAAGGACCAGCTCTAAAGGAGCGAGAGGTCAGCCTGCTTCCACGCTGTCTCGGGGCTTCACAGCCGTACCGGTACAAAGGCTGCTGGGTTCTTGCTGGCGCACCGATTTCAAACATATATCAGAGATCCTTTGTACCTAGGCAGGCAAATGCACAAAAATCAATTGGATGCTTCTCTGACACAGGCTGTTTTCAAGCTCTGTTGAAATTCGCTCCTTCTGCTGGGAGCAGGTTTGGACATGCAGGTTAAAGAGTTCAAAAGTGCCCAAATGAATTAAGTACCTACGTCCCAGATGTTTGCTGTGAGAATTGATGGTCTTGTCCCTCCCTTGAAAGAGCCTGACTCTCCCTCCACCCTCACAAGAGAGGAAGTTCAGCCATTTCATGCCTTAACTGTTAAATATCATAATTTACACAACTGATTGGGGGTTATCTTTGCATGCTGTGCTGCACACCATATAGTAGCTCGGCAGCTGCTGCAGAAGCAGCTGAGGTACAAGCTGGGAAAGGGATCTTGTGGGCAGCCTTGGGGATGGAAGGAAAACCACTGTAGCCTTTCCATGCCAAGTCCATCAGCACTTGCATGGTCACCACAGGAAAGTCTAACAACAAAACCATGAAACTGTGTCAGTCAGAGGTGTAGAAGAAGCCCTGCAGCCTAAACTCCTTTTAGTTATCCTGGCAAAACCCTGGGTGCACATTGACAGACACCTGCTTTTGCTGGCTTATGCTGTTTCCAGCCACGGTGTGAGGGTACTGATGAAAAAGGTTTGGCTGAATTACACAGCTTCTATGGGAAAGGGCTCTGCCAAGGTTGTGCCATGCTGAGAAGATGCTCTTCAGAGCCTAAATCCAGTGTGAAAAGAAAAATTGAAAGTGATTTCAAAGCTTGTCCCCAAACACATATTCCTGCCAGTCAGTTGAACAATGGACCAGAGAAAGATTTTTCTGATGCTTTCCATCCGTAGTAGAAGAAAAGAAGTTGACTGATTTCCTCATCTTCCTGGCCTAGGAAAGGTCTGTGTTTAACCCTCAGGCAGATATCCTCTCCTGAGTCTGGCTGAGCAGACTGAAAGTTGTGCTCAGATAGCTCAGTTAGGAAGGCATGGGCAGAAAGTCCTCATTAAATCTTTAAACCACAGTTTGGGTTCATCTTGGGCATCCACTGGAGGTTGCCAGATTTGGTTCAACTGGTAATGTTTCTGCAGTGGGTGTGCTCAGATAAGAAGCTATCACATGCAGCAAGTTGGTAACAACAGCAGTGTCTGGAGCCACAAATACCTCTGTAAGAGCATGTTTCTTCAGCTTGCCTCATGAGCAAACTCTTTGTCCAGGTTTTCCATCAATTTAAGCTTGGAGTGTATATGCTATCACATAGCACACACATATTGGCTATGTGCAGATCAAACTATATGCCTTACAGGTTCCTGCTTCAAATCCCAAAGATGCAATTTTTTGCATCAGAACAACAAAGCAAGACCACTCATCTGCGACATTATTTAAACAAGATTGCATGCATTATTGATATTGGTAGTTATTTTTCATCTGAATATTAAAATCCCCAAATATATAATGTGTCAAAAAGCATTATAAGGAGATGATAACTTTCTTGTGGGTCTTTCCTTATTCTGATCTAGAAGCACTGGTCAGACCTCTGAGGAACTGTAGTGTGAGGACAAATTTAGTGATTCTTTCATAAAAATTTGTGGTTGGGTCTAGACTGGGAGTTTTTTGAGCTATTTGGGGTTTTCTTGTTTATTTTTTGGTGAACCATTGAATCTGCAGGTGCTTATGGGAAAGAGTCATTTGAGTTAAAATTTTCGACTGTTTGAACACACACTGCTTCAAGACTTTCTAATGAAAACATAATTTGAATAATTTACTTCAAGCTTAGAATAACTTCTCATGCAGAAATAGATAATTTCTACTGTATTAAGCTATTGATAACAGCAGTAATAGAGAAGTGGGTAAAGGTTACAAATCCAGGAGTCAGGCATTAGGATTTGTGGATGCTGTTCTGGTTTTGGCTGGAATGAAGTTAATTTTCTTCATAGTAGCTGGGAAAGGGCTGTATTTTGGATTTGTGCTGAAAGCAGTGGTGATGACACAGGGATGGTTTTGTTCCTCCTGTGCAGTGCTCACACAGAGCCAAGGCCTTTCTGCTTCTCACACCACCCCACCAGTGAGCATGCTGGGGGTGCACAACGGGTTGGTAGGGGACACAGCCGGGACAGCTGAACCCAACTGACCATAGGGACATCCCACGGCATATGATGTCATGCTTTAGTTTGTAAGTGCCCAGAGGAAGCAGAAGGAGGGGCCAGCATTCAGAGTGATGGTGCTTGTCTTCCCAAGTTACCATTATGTGTAATGGAGCCCTGCTTTCCTGGATATGGCTGAACACCTGCCTGCCCATGGGGAGTGGGGAATGAAGTCCTTGTTTCACTTTGCTTGCATGTGTGGCACACAAGGAGGGATGTTAGTTGGACATATTTACATGTTGGGGTCATGAAATACCTGGGAGGAAGAAATTTCATGGTTAAAGCCTGCCTTCACCCAACCACGCACCAAATGTCAGCCCTGTGTCTACTGCATGTAAGACTAACAGGGTGTAGCCCTGCAGAAAAAAAATGATAAATGTGAGGCTTCGTTCCAGCATTAAGCAAGAATGTGCTAAGGATGAGTGCCATGCAAGTGGCGTGACACTCTGATGCACTGCCAACAATCATCAGTAATTTTTTGACAAATCTCCTAATGAGGTATGTAGGCTTCTTTGGGGAGAAACCAGAGCTATGGTGCCTTGTTCTAAAGACTGAAAGGTATGACTACTTCAACCAGCCTGATGATCCAAAATATTTTATGGAGACATATTGATTTTGACAACAGTTTTGACACAAAGGTTATCTGATATCAACTTTTTTCCAGAAGCAAAGCAAGATGGAGAAAAGGAGAGAGGAAGGCACAGGATTAAAAAATTAGTAAACCTTTACAATTCGGTCTTCTGCACAATCAGTGAAATAGTTTTCTTTCATTTTAGGGTAAAGTAGAAAACTGTTTTACAATTCAATCATGATTTAAGGATTTCAGATATAAGCAGCCCTACTTCTCTCATTATCCCTTCCCTTAACCTGTTAAAGAATATGCTTTATTCACTTGGGAAAAATTTTATATTCAAGTGGAGTTTCACATAAAACCTATTTATTTACCTGCAGAAATGTCTAGGGTGTGGGGAGGGAAATTGATTGCTTTGTTTTGTTTTTTTCTTTACAGAATTTGGGCTCATTTCATGCAGGAATCATGAGATATCTACAGCTTTTTTAAAAAAAAAGTTCTAGGCGAATGAAAAAAAAAAATAATTTGTGAACAAACTTCTGTTGATGGGTTTTGTATATCCCTTCCTGTGATCATGACCCAAATGGTCTGAATGCACCCGTGTTTCCCAAAATGTCTGGACACTTACTGTCCCTTCAAGAAAGCCACACTAAAAGTGACATTTAAAGGAAAAGAAGAAAAGAAAAAAATAATTTAAAGAACCCCCAAAACCCAGTAAATAAAGCAGGAAAGAGGGAAGAGGAAAGAGGAGAGGAGAAGGGGACAAGAGAATTCTGTCTTAGGTTATTCTTGTTTCAAAGTTGTGTTAAGGCAGTTTCAGCCCACGTCCCACACCCACATGGTGAATTAGCTAACCCCTGCCACCCTCTTGCATGGGTTGCCCTCACTCAGATAAGGAGCAGGCTGCTCATATTGCTGCTGCACACATCCAGCATGTTGGTTGCTTCAAAGCTGTGCAAGACCACCTGTCTGCTGCTACAGTCTGCATCTTCTCTGCGTGTTTCTGGAGAGTATTTAGTAATGGTGCTCAGGCTTTGCTGTGAAGAAGAAGAAGGGGGAAGAGAAAGGTGTGCTATTGTTGTGTTGAAATGAGGGAGTTAAGGAAGGAATGATTTAGAACAAGTAGGCTGGTCCAAGTCTTGCAATTGGTTCTTGCACAGAAGGCAGGCTGCAGAGAAAATGGACAGAGAGAAGGCAGAGAGTGAGGTGCAGAGCTCTGAGGATAGGTAGCTTTGTTGTTCATTTCCCCACCACTGACGTTAGATGCAAGACACCTTCTTCCCTTTCTCCATCTCCTTTCACAGGAGGAACTATGTGGGTGCGTGTCAGCAGCAGCAATTCATCTCGTTGTCAGGGCTCTGAAACAGGCAAAGCACATGATGCCATGTTACCGTATGCAGGTATCAAACACCCAATTTGACTGGGGAGGCTGTTGGATGATGACTGGAAGACAACATTTTATAAATGCTGTGTTCTTCTCTTCCATGTGTCTGCTACCCCTCTGAATGGGTTAGGATCCCTCCCCCATCTCAGACTTCAGGCAATCTCCAAATGGCCCAAATGCCTGGGACGTGGCTGTGATCTCTCACTCTTCCCGTGCAACTGTGCTCAAGCCACAAGGAGAACTAAAACCTGATTTTCTAAGTGTTTCTTCTCTATCTTTCTCATACAAGTCCAAATCAGAGGAGGGTCCTTCCCTGACCTTGCAGGTTGGTTTCCTAATCACAGCAGTATTTCTGATAATCTCATCTTTTGGTGCTTTCTCAGAGGCAAACCAGTAAATGATCCCACTTCTGCGTCAACAATATTACACAACTCTCTTCAGATTGTTGAGCCTGTTACCAATATTCCTGTTCCCTCTCTTTCATTCTCTGGGTCTTTGCGATGTGTTTTGCATAGAAAGTGTCTCCTAAACAGAAAATTACTTCACTGATCTTCACTGTAGAAATGCATGTGAGTGAAAAGGTCAGAAGGAGAACGCTAGAGCCTTGTTACAGAAGAGGTGCCATCTTCTGTGTTGCTGTGTGTCCACTACGTGGAAGGAATAAACAGAGAATATGGTTCATAGATCAGTTTCTCTGATATCCAGGATTGTACCTTTAGGCACTCCTTCTTGCTTCTACTTTTACAAATACTTTGGTGTTAATGCCCTGCTTCATTTCCAATTTTCTTTGCTAAGCATAAATTTCCCTTGAATTGGAGTGTCAGTGAAAATATCATGTAGGGTTACATTTGCTGTGCAAGTAAGTGGTATTTATTTTTCTTTATTGTTCAAATAAATGCTTTGACAGAGAAAATGAAGAAATATATTTTCAAGAGTAAAGAAAAAATTTAACAGTAAAATCAACTCCCATTGTTGATCTAATGGGCTATTAGACAAGCCACTTTTGCTCTGAAGAGCTATCATAGGAGATTCTGAATAGCTGGTGATAATAAGAAGCAGAAGCTCTTCTCTCAAACTTCAGTATACAAGCTAAGGAACACAAAACTGCTGGCTAATATTTTTCCAAGAAAATTCAAGGCACTTCTTGGCACTTCTGAAATTATATAATGCAACTGATTAAAAAATTTAAATCAAAACAAAGCGAGCAAACAAAGTCGTTCTTGGGCAGCATGATTATCATGGATCCGATGGGAGGATTCAGTGTGGATTTGTTCTCTCTCCACAGGGTGCAGATGATTAACGACCTCTAACAAAACTGTCCTGAAAAAAGCCATCATGGCTTTCTGGTTTGGTGGATAAGGCACCTGCTAAATGTTGTGAAAGCACATTGATGGCTTGTGAGCGGCAGCTACCCTTGCTTCCAGCCCAGCTATCCTTTTGTGTGAGCAACGGGGATGCTTGGGTTGGTGCAGTGACATGGGAGTGATGTGTTTGGTAGAGCTGCAGAGCTCAGCTTCAACCAGAACTGTGTGTCTTTGAAACCTTGTGGCAACGGCAAAACCCAAGTCTCAACTTTGAGCACAAACAAAATGTGTTAAAGTGAGTTGAGGAATTGACAAGGAAAGAAAAGGAAGAGAACAACTGCTCTTTTGAAAGGTTTTTCCACTGATCTATTTCTCTTTGTACTCTTCTGGAAGGAAAATAAATGTCCTTTAGCCTCATTGTTGCTAATGTACTGAGTCCTAGGGTAACAGTTAAGATCCTGGTGATGACTACCCAGAGAGTTTTTAGCACCATTTAGATACAGAGGAAAATACATTCTCAAACAAGACACATGGAATTTTAATTTCATGATTGCTCTGTCACTGTGTGAAGGATACCATTCAATTCTGAGGGCAAAATAAATGTCAGGAAAACAAACAAATAATGAAAAAAAAAACCCAACCAAAAAAGAAAACTAAATAGGAGGAAGCAAGAGACTTTCAGCAAATGCTCCTTTATTCTCCAGGAATCGGAAAGAAGAAAACAAATCTCGCTCCTAACTGCTGTTAAAATCCCCATCTATTTTTCTGTTATTATTATTGCATAAGGTCATAAACCTAACAGAGAAGGCAGTTTGGAGGGAAGCTAGCAAACTTAAAATTACATAACAGTCAGACCAAGGATTCAGAGCCAACGGGACGATACAACAGTCACTAATTTATCTTCTTTTCCATCTCGCTTTTTAGGATAAGTACATCATTTTGGACAATTCAGTTCCCCAGGCTGCACACAGCATGCATCTCTTGGAGAGCCAAGAATAGAATTGGGATTCTTTATGATCAGCTCCCTACTGTGTACTAACAAGCAGCCGTGTAAAGTATTGAGAAGGTGTGTGCATGTCAAGCTCTTTCCCCAGCTGGATATAAAAAGAGGAAATGAACACTAAGTTAAAAGCATAACAAAGATATCAGCAACAACTTCATAGAATGGTTTGTCAAATGTGTGGGATACATGATACTTGCAGGACTGGTATGAAGGCACTGTGGAATCTCTTGCTCTGGGAAGAAAGTATCCAATCCAGTACCTTGAATGCAAGGTTTTGGAAATGGAGCAAAGGCCTTATGGAGCATTTGAACTTCCCATCTATGATGTCCCTAGTGTTAAAAAGATGGAGAGTCTTTGTCCTCATTTCTTACTTCAACTCTTTTGGAAGAGGGATAGTTGGCACATCTTCCACAGTACTTACAGCCAGCATTATAATTTTTTGTTTTGCTAATTTTATGCCCTTGCATTAAAATCAGATTTGTCCACAATATCAGAATGGTCCCAGGAGAAATATTTTAGTTCTGACATTGACTTTTTGTGGGTTTTTTTTTTTTGACACTTCCACATAAATATTTCAAAGTACAGAATACATTTTAAGCTCTTTGAGACTTTAAAATAAAACTATTAATCAGATGTATTTTTCTGAGAGTTTTCATGAACATTTTTAACATATCTACCAAATATTCTTTGTGACTCTTCTTTGACATTTGGTTAGATAGATGCACAGGGCACAAGACTCATCTTTTGTCCCTGACAGAAACAAGGTGAGCCATCCAGTTCTGTCTGCCATGAATGCTCATGATTCTGCATTTAAATTCAATTAACTTTGAATATCCTATAAATAATCTCCATGTTGTAAACTTGCTTTTTCTTGCCTCAAAAAAACCCCCAAACAAAAACCCCAAAAAACCCCAACCCCCCAAAAAAACCCCAGGGTTTCCAATATGGAAAAAGAAAATTCATTTAAGAGGTCAAGTGTATTTAGCATGGTTACTTTGCTATTTCCCTTAATGTTGGGAACTAAAGGGAAGTTGTAGTTTATAGCAGTGGGAAAAACCTGTTAGTGTTCAGAGTTGGGTTGCAACCTCTCATTTTGAAATGAAACCATATTTTTCTCTAAAGTATTATTTACTTAATCCATAATATGTGAACAGTAGAATTCCTCCAACAGTCCTACACAATCTTTTTCATGACATCTGTAGAAGAGATGTCTAGAATAGATTCAGTCCTGAAAAGAAAGCCCCAAGTTATTTTCCCTGAACAGTTTTTATCATAGATATTGTGCACATTGTAGGAATATCTGACCTCTAATTCTCCTTAAAGAAGGAAATATCAGCTCCTTGGGACACCATTGTTATCTCCTATCTCTGTAAAGAGAAAGATAAAAAACATGAGAAAAACCTGTGCCGCTACTGAAGCAGAAATTTTCCTGCTGAATTTCAAGCCATTTCCTAGCATCCAAGAAGCTGAAAACACACTTCACAACTCTGATGTCCCTGTGACCTTGGTGGACTATAAAGACTTGGATGTCAGACTTTCAGCTGTGGAATGTAAAACTAAGCTGTTCGACAAACCACATCAGTCAGTGCCTCTGAACAGTGGCTCAAGAACCCTTTCTCTATTGAATGATTTATCAGAGTGGTAGAAAATATTGAGCTACTGCTTAAGAAATGCCAGAGGACATTGGACCCAGGAGGGATGCATGCATAATTCATGACACTGATCAACAATATTCATAGGGAACAGTAACTACTTACTTTTCCCACTTTTTTTAGTAGGCTTATATTTTATAAAAGGAAATTGCACAGTCACTCATCTTTATTCATAAATCCTAGGGCAGACGGTTTCTTGAACCCACCACAAAAAAAAATATGCGTGCAAAGGTATGGTCTGTATGTATTAGTTTTCAAGACCATGTGTATTCTCACTATGGGGAATAACCGGGAGATGGGAAACAAAGGGAGGAATCTGTCAATTCACACAAGCACTTTGGACCTGTAAAACCAATGTCTGCTGTCATGAATAAGGAGTAGGTTTGTTCCTACTTTCACCTTTCAGGTTTGCAATACAAAAATCAAGTCCATAACGGTGTCACTTGAAACAAAGACAAAGGTCTAAATAAGCTGGACTAAATGACAAAGTGGTTATTCTCTGTTGTACATTAGTGCTAGCCATTGTCATCAGATGCCATTTGTTCTGTTTGGCAGAGTGGAGACATATATCAGATTTCAGGTGATGGGTTATAGTAGGTTAGATCTGTTATTAACTCTCCATCACTAGCTACAATGGGTGAGATAATTACCCTACCTCTGCCCATTTCTAGGAAGTTTCATGTAGTAGTTAGCATCTGGAGTATTGTGTCCAGTTCTGGGCTCCCCAATTCAAGAGAGATTGGGAAATACTGGAGAGAGTCCAACCAAAAACTACAAGCACTGATTAATGGAATCGAGCATCTCTCTTATGAGGAAAGGCTGAGGAGCCTGGATCTGTTCAGCCTGGTGAAGAGAAGGCTGAGAAGAGGCCTGATCAATGTGTATAAATACTTGAAACATGGGTGTCAAGAAGGGGCCAGTCTCCTTTCACCGGTGCTTTGTGATAGAACGAGGGGCAATGGACATAAACTGGAACATAGGAAGTTCCACCTCAATATGAGGAAAATTTTCTTTACTGTGAGAGTGATGGAGCCCTGGGACAGGCTGCCCAGAGAGGCTGTGGAGTCTCCTCTGGAGACTTTCAAAACCTGCCTGTATGTGTTCCTGTGTGACCTGCCCTAGGCGAGCCTGCCTGTTAGGAATCTCTAGAGTTCCTTTGCAACCCCAATGATCTTGTGATGATTCTGTCATTAGTTAAGCTGAAATAACTTCCCCAGCTGCAATGGAAAGACGACACATACACACTGTGAGAGTTACTGTGCATCAGCTGATATAAGTGTGGTCATTTGACTATGTGGGAGAAAATGACATGTTTAAATACAGGTATATAGGGCCAACACAATGATTCTAGGACACCCTATCATCTGACTTGCAGAAAGATTTTGCACTGATGCTTTGGACAGCTGAAGATGTCTGATAAAGTACTAGAAACCTTGATTTAGGTACTCAAAAGCTTCTTGCTTTTATTTTTGCATCGATTCCTTGGTTATAGGAATTGATGTAAAACCAACCTGGGCTGTAAGAATAAAAGCTATGCCTCAAGGGCAGGAAGTACCAAAATATCAGATTACTGAAGGAAATGCATGTGGCTTAGATCATGTCATATGCAGCTCTTAGAAAATCATCTTTGCACTTAGAAAAAAAAATCTCAACAATACCTTGAAAAAAAAAAGAACTAATGTTAAAGCTTCAATAATTCATCAAAATCCATTCTAAATAAATAATAAACCATATAACTAAACACCTAATCACCCAGCTCCTGATTCATGTGACTCACTGTTTATTAGCAACTCAATAAATTAATTTGCGTGACTTACCAAGCTAAATGCTTCAGAATAAAAAGGTTAATTGAAGGTTGGAGTAGGATACATTATTGAGTAGTTGACATATTACCTTAATGTTATGAATAATCTGGAAGTAGTTCAATAGAGTTGCAGCCGCTTTTCTCAAGTCTGAACTTGACCTGCAGTCTTTCTTCCGGAAGCATTGTCACTTCTTTAAGTCTAACAGGGCTTTGATTAATTTCCTTTCCCCCCCCCCCCCCCATCCTTTTTTAAGAATATGAATTATTAATAACATGATGAATACATTCACGGAAGAAAAAGCCAGAGCTTTTCACAGCTCCCCAAACCTATAAGATTTTGAAAAAAGGGAGAACAAAAAAAGTTAAACATCCATACCTGAGGTTGCTCGTTTGCATGCCAACAAAAGATAGTGAAGGAACTACAAAGAAGCTTTGAAATGAGAGGATTATTAGAACAAGAAGAATTTTGAATTAATCAGGACAAGCTTGTATAAGCAGATCCAAGATGCCAGAGGGTTTGGAAACTCTGTTTCTGTAAATCAGGTCCTATCACAGACACTCTTTATGAAAGGAGGATGGGGAGGTGAGCTTAGGGGGCAGATGGGGAGGAGGTAGTCCCATTTCTGACATGCTCTGAATTAATGCAAATGTCAGGCAGCAGCCAAGTGTGTGGAAATAGGTCTGTATATCAAAATAAAGATTTTTGCATCTACTGTGCTGCTGATGAGGGGCAGATCCTCAGCAGGTTTTATTTGTCAGAGGTCCAACAGAGGTAATGCAAATCACACTGAGCATCTATCCCTCCATTTTCTGCTGTTTCTCAATCAGCCTCATCTCTTTTCATTTTTATGATAAACAGGACTTGAACTCTGCTGAGCCTCACAGTTCTGAATCTTGTTGATGACTCATTAAGATTTTATCATTCCAGTGACATGTTATTGAACCCAGTTTCCTTAGGGGGCTGATCTGGTGATTACAGGAGTAACCAGTGACTGCTTAATCACCCACTTCATTATATTCATATTAATAATAAATACCAGGAGGTAGACAGCTATAATTACATTGCTAGTTTAGGAAGACATAAGCCCATAAAAGTTGGCAACACTGAAATACACATTCAGTCATAAATATCACACAAATATATGTGACTTGGAAGGTACAGAGAAGGGGAAGAGAACATAAACATTGTTATTTTAAAGAGAGTTATTGTCTCGGCAATTGTGATACGGTTTAATTAAGCAGAAGAAAACTACTTTCTCTAGCATGAGCAGCTTAAAAGAGATGAGGCAATATTCTAGAACCACAGCATGGTTTAGGTTGGAAGGAACCTCAAAGCCCATCTAGTCTCAAACCCCTGCCATGGTCAAGGACACCTTCCACTAGCCCAGGCTGCCCAAAGCCCCATCCAACCTGGCCTTGAACACTGCCAGGGATCCAGGGGCAGTCACAGCTTCTCTGGACACCCTGTGCCAGGGCCTCATCACCCTCACAGGGAAGAATTTCTTCCTTATATCCAGTCTAAAACTACCCTCTTTCAGTTTAAAGTTATTCCCCCTTATCCTGTCACTCCCTGCCCTTACAAACAGTCTCTCTCCATCTTTCCTGTAGCCCCTTCAGGTACTGGAAGGCTGCTATAAGGTCTCCCCAGAGCCTTCTCTTCTCTACACTGAACAAGCCCAACTCTCCCAGCCTGTCTTCACAGGAGAGGTGCTCCAGCCCTCTGATCATTTTTGTGGCCTCCTCTGTACTTATTCAGCAACTCTAGGTCTTTCTTTCCATATGATATTCTCATGTGCAGCTTGGAAGCATTTTCCATTAGGGAAAGCAGATCAAGGTATACCTTCCTTAAAGCTTGTTGTGATGCTCTTTGGAGCAAGAGATCATAATTTTTATATGTCCATAACATCCACAAAGTATGGCCTGTGCATGTGGGGGCCGAACTCTCACCTTTGATCAGCAGGTGCTTTGCAGAGCAGGGAGTTTCTGCACTGCCTCAGTCTCCCAGCATGGCAGCTGCCCAGATGCGGCATCGGTGCTGAGACAGGCATCCTCTTCTAACTCTAATGAACTGTGGCAGACACACTGGAGGGTTGATACAACGTGCTCTGTCACAAAACGGCAAAAATGCTGAGCTGAGTGTGTGCGGAACTGCAGACACGGGGAGGAGAAGGTTTGGGTGGGGTTTTTTTTGGTTTACTGCATATATGCCTATTTTAAGATTAGAAAAACTGCTATCCAGAGGTGCTTGATGTAACAGAAGCATAGGGTGACAGAGTAAAGCAGACAGGGTGAGGGCTTGTAAGGGAACATTGTGGACCAAGGAGTCATGAACAGCAATGACTTCTCCCAAACCAAAGTAATGCCTTTAATGCAGAGAGTTTCTGAAAACTCAAGGTTTCCAATCAAACCTGATTTTTCTAAAAATCCAGAAGAATATGTGTCTATTCCCAATTATGTTTGAAATGAGGATAGCCTTTATTTATTTTGAACAGAAAGTTTTTGTTGCAGACATTTATTTGCACATAACTGAAAATGTTTTCTGCGCATGGCAGCTAAAGTAGTTGTCAAAAGCAAAGTGAGGGCAGGGTTGCATCCTGAATGGAACGGAGGAAAAATGTAGCCTGAGCTCAGAAGGTAGCTCAGTCAGCTCATCACTCAACTTAATTCATTACCTAGAGCTGTACATATTTATGTATCATGTTAAAAAATTGACAGCTCAAATGAGCGGAAGCTGTAAATGTTAGTTCAAGTTTCTTCAGGTAAGTATTTAGTGCTCCCAACTGCTAATTATTTTGTAAAACAGGAGGTTCATAATTGTACTAGGCCTTATAGACAATTAAATGTGGTTTGAGTAATCTGTTAGTTTGGCCTGTAAGGAAAATAAGCAGAGTGTATTCTAACAGGACTTAGGCTAACAATAATTGTCAATACTTCTCATCAGTTTTCTGAAGCATCTCTGGGGTGTCACCACTGAGTGTTTAGGTGCTGGGCTAGTTTGACATCTACAGGGCTGAAGAAAGGGGCTGGAAATCCCAGTAGTCCCTAAATACTTGGGTCTCTTGAGGCATCTTCGTGCTTCAACTCTCCTTGCCAAGCTGTGCCTCCAAGTGCATGCATCTATGGGGGAACTGACTGTGCATGACTTCTGGCTGATGCGATGCCTCAGTTCGCAGGGAATTCAACATTATTTGCCAGGGTCATATTTCTTCCTGGAAAGAAAATTTCTGTTACACTATTAAGCTTCAATAGTTTCCTTTAAAGTGATAGATCTTCATGGGAAGGTGAGACATGGAGAAGTGGATCCAGTTGAAATAAAGACAATAGCTAGGAAAAATAGACTCGGCGATTTGTGGTAAAAGATTGCGTGTATCTTGGACTCCTTGAAAGATTGTGCATTAAAGCTGAAAACCACTGAACGGGTGAGAAAACCAAGACTGGAAGAAAAAGGAATGTTTCTATAGTTGGACAGTCTTTAGGTAGACAGAAGCACCTGGGCATGGTTTTGAGCAGTCTCATTTATTCCTGCACATGTGCATGAATGCATACGTGGGGAAAAGAACTGCCGGCTCATTGTCCACCAAAAAGGGCATAGGACAGTAGAGGAAAACTGGGACACAAGGCTCTGTCCTTACTGCAGTGGAACAGCTGAAGGGTCTGATACCAGAATATATATTAAGTAGATCAAGAAAGAAACAGCTATAACCCAGCCATTTAAAATTTACAATACATTTATAATAATAGATTCAAACTTTGCTAATATGCATTTTGATTGACTATACATTCTCATCTCACTTCCATTGCTCCCTCAGGCTCCACATTCCTAGTTAGGCAAATAGTTGGCCTTTAGCAGATGACATTACATTGAATTCACTATCTGAGTTACAATTAGATAAAGCACTCAGTTTTGATCCTCTATTCTTCTGAGTTAGTGGAAAGAAGAGATAAAACCCCTGCAGTCTCGGCCCCTGAGGCTTCCTACACAATAGCATATTGCCTCGTCACAGTGAAATATGCATAATTGGTTAAACTCTTCTCTGAAGACACAATTAATATCTTGAATCCTGAGCTCTTTTATTGCAAACAGCAATAGAGATTCCAAAACCTCTCCTCACTGTTTTCCCCCAGTTTCAGCAATGCTTTGGTTTAAACAGAAGAAAGTTTGAGAAATGGCTGCTTAAAAGCAGGCAGAGCAGAGAGGTAACGTCAGCCTGAACATGAAGAAACTGCAGGCAATTTTGTGGTGCTGTTAAGTCATCTACTGAAGTGACGCTGGGGTGGAAGTATCCAAGGACAAAGACATGAAACAGAACATATTTCAGAAACTGGTATTGTGAAAAGGTAGAATAAAAGTACCCCTAATCTCAACAAAGGTTAATTTTTACCCATACACTTGTCAGTCTTCTTTTTCACAACTTCTACCTTTTTTTGGCGCATATCTATTCTGGCTTTTAGTTCACCCATTGGCAGAAGGAGGGGTTATCTTCCCATTATCTGTCATCACTGCACCTACCACAGAGAACTCAAAAATTTCGCACAATTATGATATAGTTAAAAAATGCTACAAAATATCTCTAAACTAGAGTACGCTATTTACTGTTAGTTTTTGCCCCAAAAATATTAACTAAGGAAAGTAGCTACTCTGCTATACCACTCAACTCTTAAAGAAGAAAATCTGTAGAACACTATTTCACATTAAAGCTCCTGAACAAGCACACAGTTACAGGAAAATCCCAATTCAAGCAATATTGTGCCACATCCCATGTAAATGTGTACCCAGGTTGGTACATCTATTTGTATCTTACATGTTTAAATGACCTGCATAAACCCTCAAAAGTCGAGGCTGCTCGTCTGTTAGCAAACTGATCTTTGAGCACTGAGTTACCAAAGCAGAACACAGAAGTTTTTCAGTTTAGTGGGAGTCACTCAGGCAAAATCCCCCACATGGCTTTAGCAGATAAACCTCTTGGCACCACAAAAATGAGGATAGGGTAGAAATGACAGAGGATTTGGTGATCAGATTTCAAGTTGTCATTATACAATTACTTCATGCCTCAAATGCCTCTCCCCTCTTGCTTGCAGAAGCTGTAATCATTGCCTTTAAAGCAGTGCAGAACCAGAGGAGCTTTGCTGCTGAGTGGCAGTATCCTAAATGTGTAACGTTACCCTGTTGTCAAATCCAAGTCTGCTCTTTCAGTGTCATGCATGCATTCATCCTCGTTAAACAGGGCTTTCTGTGCAGCTTAACAAGCAGTCATTTCTTTCCTGCAGTTTTGGCACTGTAGTAGGGAATGGAAGTAAAGTCCACAGAAATCTTTTTCTCCCCATGTAGAATTGAACTGTCTTTTCAGGTTGGTGCAGGATACGCTGAGCATTTCAGAGCATTGATGTCAGAGGGTAGTAAGTTATCTGCTCCAGATCAAGAAGTACCAGGAAGACTAACAATTACCTCTCACCGAATTCCAAAGATGTTGGATACCTTTGGATATTCTTTGAAGCACCAGTTTAAAGGGAGCTCACTTGTGAATTTCATGTAGATAACAGTGACTTTGAACATTTTAAATTTTCCTTCAATAGTGCAAACCTCAGTGTTGCAATTTGAGCCTATTGATTATTGGTTTGTCTTAGTTATTTTAGCTAACAACTATGGAGTGACCAGAAATGGAAAAACCATTGGCAGAGAACAAGGAAAGAAAAATCCACCCTGCATGTTCTAGCAGCATTGATTTGACACCATTGTTTCTATATGTCACCATTACCTTGAAAGTACTACCATGTGCTTCCCAGCATTCCTAGCATTCTGGATGTGAACTCTTCATGACAGCCCAGTGTATCTGAACATCACCACCTCTAACCCGCACCTTTGAAATGACAGCACTTCCAGGTGCTTCATTAGCATCATCTTAAGATACTGCACTGGGTTCTACTGCAGTTTGATGTGTGATTTGACATGGGATTAAGCCAATCTAGTAGACAACTGCTTCTGAATACAGTTTCACTCCAACCGCTTCCCTTGACTTATCGCTGTGCTCATAAAACCCTTACTGGTTTTCTGTCAGTCTAATTCTCTGCACAGGTAAGTTCAGAGAACGTACGAGACAAGTATCACTTGTGGTGTAGAATCGGTAGAGCAGCCCTTTTGACTGTTAAGTAGCCTTTCCACAGCCCAAGCTGTGTCATTAAATATCACTCGCAGAGGACAACAGTTCTGCTGTACCCTGGTAACTGCCATAAAGACTTCTTTTCCTGTTAAAGTTCATGCTGTGACTTCTCTGCCCCCATGCCCTATAGCCCCTCTTCCCTGACCTTTGCTTTCCTCCCTGTTGTCGGTTCAAATCTTTCATCCATCTTCCTTACCACAGAGGAAACACATGCATCTACCTGTATCCCATTAGCAAGAATGGGAAGGGATTTAGCTGTCAGAGTTGGAGCCTTAATTTTCTAATTTTCTTTACTTAAATACTTTAACAAGCGATTTTCTGACTTTTGCTGAAGAATATTTAGCTCTCCATTTAACGCCATCATACCTGGTATGAGACACTTTTCCCCTGTGTTAAAATTAGTGCAAGCCCATCGGCTGACATCAGCAACTGCAGTCATCTGTTCCAAGTTTCCCTTGCAATATTTAATTTTTATGACCCAAAAAAACAACGGAGCAATTTGCAACTGTCTCTTTTGTGTCCAAGTGGAGACTGAAGAATTATATTAAGATATATGATACTGATATAAAGAATTGTAGGTTCATAGTTATAAGGTTAAATACACTGATACACAACTGAGAAGCTGACAATTTTCTATTGACTTTTCTAGACAACATGGTATTTCCAGGCTCAGTACAATGATGGATTTAAAAGGAGCTGGGCCAGAATAAATCTCTGATGTGAATCTGCTATGTCAAAACTTCCACAGAGTTTGATTTATTCTAGACTTTATCTTTTTCATGTCCCATTTTATACAGATACAGTATATCTGCACTGGAGGCTGGCATTGGGCCAATACCGAACAACAGAAAAATCCCCCCAAAACTTCTCAAAATTGATTCCATCATTTTTTAATAATTTGCTTTATTTTCTTTCAGTTATGGATCTCAAAGGGTTGTGCTGATATTAATTCCTTCTTCTTTGTTTTGTACTTTTTTATGGATTCTCACAACTTTTAATAAATATTCCGAGTCTGACAACATGCCAGTGATGGGGGGAAGGATGGGCTGGAATCTGTGCTACACGCTCAATTTCAAGAAAAAATCAGAGACATCAGATGTCTATGGTCATTCTTAGGGTCATGCCAGCTCAGGGCATCTATTGAGCCCCACAGTTAATGCTCTGTACAGACTTTCTCTAGGATTCCACTGAAAAAATGAAGGTGTTTGGTCACCTTCTGTATAGCAGTTCAATTTATTTGCTGTGATTAACTGACTCAGCTTACATAGTAAAGAGTTGTTAAAGGAACCCTCACTTCATGATTATGGCCTCCTCAGCCCTCCCTTCATGAACGTCTTTAGCCCCTACCTTTTAAAAACTGCAGCTACCACTCCTTTGGAAGATAAATAGTAGCAAACCATGTAAAAGAACAAATCCCCAGGACTGCTTTTTATCCTTACAGATCGCTATAATGCAGACCAAATGTGAAACTGCTTTGAGGCCTGGTTTGGATCCACCACTGCTCCAGAGGGAATGAGTAGACTAGAAAGTTGTGAGAAATAAGGATCTGTGCAATGATTTCTGAGAGGAAAAGAGAATGGGTCTCCTCATAACTTCACTGTCCTCTGTTCTGCAAGCATCATCTCCAACATCTACTGACCCCTGATTACCCAAGACAAGAGCTACAGTTGCCAGGCTACACAAGCCTTCTTTGGGAAGAAAAGGAGCCCTTGCAGTACTTTCTGAAAGAGTGAATTTTCAAGGTAGTAAATGGGTATAAAGAGCAGGTCACGATGACCAATTTGTAAGGATTATTTGATAATTTAAGTATATTTTACATAGAATAATAAAGTTCTGCCTTGTGGCAGAAGATGCAAGTATAGTGATAGGCAGTTGTTTTTGAAGTCTCCTGATCCCAGCGGGGTAAGAATTCACCCATGTGCTAGGAGTCAATGCAGCACACCAGAATCATACCATCTTCATCCATCTTAAGTGTGTCTCTTTTGACCTAGTTGTCTAGGTGCTCTCAAATCAATGAGGGAGATTGGCATCACATCTCCAGAGGATGATTTGTCTGGTTACGGGTGTTTATGAAAGGCTGGAAAAATTACTTTCCTAAAGAGTTTGCCACTTTATATTCACTCTGTGTAGGAAACAGAAATCTTCATATCTAGTTTGTATTAAATGGATAAATTAATTCAGATGAATACTACTCAAAAGCAGAATCCTGCCCAGATTCTTTTCTTCACTACCTGTTAGTTCATAGCATATGGTAGGGCATAACCATAGGATTTTGAGACTGATTCAGTGTTTCCTTTTTCCTTGGTAATCAATCACAACAGCAGCTTATCACTTTTTATAGCACAAAGCAACCAAAAGTGATCCTTTAATTGGATGACATGATATTTTATAAACTATTGAACATGTGATAAAAGCCATTATTTCATACTCAGAAATAGTGTTTGTTTATGGGGTTTTATATATATATATATATATATATGAGAATTTCCAGTATCTCTAAATGGCAGCAGACTTTTTTTATTGCACAAATGGAAATCTATTTTGCTTTCCAAACTTTGTTTACTGCTATTGAAAGTGAAGAAAACAGTTGTTGAATATGAGAGAAACAAATTTGTGTGACTGCATTTTTAGATTTATTGTCTTACAAGCATGAACATTGTGTAAGGAATAACAGTTGTTTCAAAACCTTTCTTGTCTTATATATTACTATCTTCACTGATTTTTCTTCCCACTGGAAAGCAGAACACCACAACAGTTTTTATTTCAGACAAATTTTATAACATTTCAGAGGAAAGCCTTGCTTCTAGTCCTTGCACTGATTCCTAGCTGACCTTTTGCAAGTTCTGTACCATGTCTTTAGTATTCTGAAAGTTTCACTCCGGAAATTTCAGTCTCCTTACCTGGAAAAATTTCAATAGCTTCATCTAAATCTTCCTGTACATGCTGCAAATCTTTCAGCAATTCTATTTCTACAGTTTCTCATAAATGTGATTCAACAAGAAGCATCCTATCTCCAGGACAACTGTGTCAGCCCACAGAAGATACCTGGCAGTGCTAAGGCACAGATGTTCATCAGCATTAATTTTTTTCAGATCATTGAGAAAGAAAATGAGAGGGCAAGATAATAAAGATGAAGATGACTAATTAGTTGATTAAATCAAGACAGTTCAAGGATATTCAACTACCTAGAGGTAACCATGGAAAGAACATGCTTTCTTCAGCCTCATACCTCAGGAGACCAATGTATGGATAAGGCCATTGAGACCCATTAAAAGCTTTAAAGTAGGCTTCAAGAAAAGGAGTTTGAGAGATGTGATATTTCTACACTTGATCTTAGGAAAAATAGACAAGTGCAAGTGCTACTGTAACAGATAAAGGAGCACCATAAGTGAGACTAGATACCCGAAATGAAGCAAAAGATTAATAGAAGTCAAGACTCTAGCCGGGCTCCTGAAGTGTTTAGGAAAAGGATTATGTCAATTTTCAGCAAAGATTTGAAGCGATTTGTATACTGCTTCAGAGAGGCTGTGAAATAAAAGGGAAGAACTTGAGCTACTATATGTTTGGATTTTGGTAAGGGTAGAGATTTCCCCCATCCTATTAGGAAGGAAAACATAAAAAATTGTATCATCAGAAGGACTTTGTTTTTGTCAGAAATAAAGCAGAAATTAATGCAGTGACTCTGCTGCTGTTCCTGGATATGGCAGCCAACCGAGCTTTCCAGGAAATTGCAGGAGAAATGGATAGAATGCTACTGCTTAGGACATTGTTTGGAAAGGAAATGAGGACATCATCATTGATTTTTTTTTTTTAGATGATTATGGTTTGTTTTCATTTTCATGTAGAAATTAACAAATACTATCTGCAAAAGAGGACCTTACTTTTGGAACTTGTTGAGTAGTGAACTGGAAGAAGACTAGGTTTGTAGAAGAGAAAGACATCTTTATTTTTTTTATGGTCAAAGAACTGTACTGGCAAAAACCTGTCCCTTGTTAGAAGGGACTTAATTCCTAAATGGATGGCTAATCAATCAAGAAAGATGCTAGCATATGAGTAAGGTGCATATGAAAAACGAAGAAAGAAAGTAGACATCAACAAAGAAAGGTGAGTCCTTTCTTTGAGTAGAGAGGTGAAGAGAGAATTGTCAAAATGTGGGCTGTTCACATCTTTGCAAGGCACATTGAAAGAAATAGCCAAGTACCATTCAAGAAAACTGAAAGTTATACTTATTGAAATTTGCTCATGACTGTTTTATGGTGCATATATAAGGCAGTCAGAGTGTTATATGAAAAGATGCAGATGAACTTCAAGACTAGTGAAAGGAGGAAAACAAATAGGATCAAGAGGAAGCTCATGCCCATTACTATCAACTGGGAGATTATTAGTTGGAAACAGCTGAGGAAGAGAAGAAAGGAATTTTGTTAAACGATCATGAGAAGGCAATAAATTGCTAAGGTTTTTTTCCTGTAGAGAAGATAGTTTATTCATACATCTCCTCCAGTACCATCCCAAACTCTCACACTCAGAAAAATAGTAACTCAAACTGAAAAAGTAGTGGAGGCCTTCTGAAGTGGTCAATAAATGGGAAAAGAATGAAAGAAATTTATTTATTCAAACCCATAAAACCTCAAAAGATACTAAGATTTTTCCTTTACAATGTTTCTGGAGAATGAACAGCAGGAGGAGGAAGAGCTACACAGTCTACAGGACAAAAACGGTGTGTAAATAAGTAGGTATAACATGGGTACAAGATAGAAGGAAATGTAGGCAGGTAATTACAGAGGTTTATGTTCTGCAGCAACTTTTGAATGATAGTAGTAATGGAGACCGAAAACATGGAGGAATTTTGAAGAACAGCTTGCTAGGTGTATTACCAGCCTGTCTGAGGTGGTTATCCTTAACAAGAGCAGGCAGGGCTGACTTGATGACTTCACATCTTACTTCTTTCCTGTCTTTCTAATCATTACATCATTGTGTCAGTTGTGCTACTGCTTTTGGACCCTCGGTCTGATTTGGGACTGTAAAGGTTTTAGTATACCAACTGTCCTAAAGGTTGCTTAGGTGTTTTTTAGTATTTTAAACTGTTCCATTCCGCACCTAGGGATAGCAGAAACACCATTCACTTTTAAAAGAGGATTTGCCAGTACTGGGACCATGCAAACTGTAGTCTTCACTGTTACTTAAACATAAATTTGTATGCCAGAATCAAAAATGTGAAGGAAATTCTGGATGCAAGTAAGAAATTAAATGGCTCATCAGCAGTCTCTTTGTTCTTTTGTGTGGGTAAGTACCTTCCACAAACATAAGCAATTCCCTGAACACACCTGAGGGATTATTTTGAAGTACAGTTTACAGGGAATCTTTCATAAATAATAACAAAAAACCCAAAAACCAACCAAACAAAAAAGCTATCCATATTGTTGGATGTTCCCAGTGCTTTCTAAAAGCTACGGAATTGATTTAACTTCTTAAATCGTGCATTTATTTTGTACCAGTGTAATCACCAGCACTTAAGTTATTAGTGCTATTTTTGGCTATTGGGCTTGATAAAAGATGTTAGTAAATCTAACCCGAAGAGCTGTATTTTTATAGCTGTGAGGAACTATCAGTCATGCCGGCATAAGTCATTTCAGACAGCCCCACTCTGTGATCACACACAGAGCCATTTTGAATATTTTACTAATTCATTTATCAAGTACTAAGTTCCCAGCAGTAAAAAACGGAGCAATTGTCTAGGCGTCTCTCTGGGTGTCTTGTCATTTTGTTTTCTATGCCAAATAAGTTATTGCTGCCTTTTGATTATGAATTCATGAAAGCTCAGAGGAAACTTCATTATAATCCGTACTTAGGAGGCTAGCATGTTACCTGTATATCTGATTTAGTGGAATTACATGCAATATGGATTCCGCAGGATAAAGCATTTTCACAGAAAGAAGATATTGTATTCAACATCATCACTACATTTCCATTGTCCTTCAGCAATTTATTTTTTTCTTTTTATTATTCAGGAAACCTATTGGCTGCCACAGAAACACTGCCTACCTTTTACTCTGAATGTATTTTATTCTCCGCCACAATTAATCCAATTCTCAGTCATGGAAATACACTGCTATTCTTTTATTATTTAATAAACGCATTAACTTAGTGCCAGTAAATCAGATTTTTGAAACGTGGTGCTGGCTGCTGACAGCTCAGAGAATGGTACACTTTATGCTGTACTGATTTTTTTCTTTGCTCGCTGGTCTCAGCAACGGCTGTGGCAACCAAGGAGGTTCAGTAGCACTGCTTTGGTAGCTGTTAATGCTTATCGACATCATTTGCTGCCCTCGTGGTTTTGCCCCAGCCGAGAGCTGGGCACTATGCTGCCACTTGTTCTTTAAGAGGGTGGAGGGGATTGAGGGAGGGGGAAAGGGAGGGAAAAGAAAACCCAAGAAAACAAAACCTCGTGGGCTGGGACAAGGATAGTTTACTGGGATAGCAGAAAGATAGATATAATAATAATAATAATAACAACAAGACTTTATAACAAAATATACAAAATGGGTAATACACAATGCAGTTTCTCACCAAACTGCACAATACAGCTCAGGCCTGTCCTGAAACTGGACTGTCCCCAAAACCATGTGTCCTAGAGCAGCCTGCTCCTTCCCCCACCATTCCCCCTTTTATTCTGAGCATGACGTAATTGGCATTGAATACCCTCTTTGGCCAGTTCTGGTCACCTGTCCTGACTGTGTCCCCTCCCTTCTCATTAGCAGGGCAATATGAACAACTGAAAAGTCCTCGACTGCGTGGCAACAACTAAATACATCAGTATGTTATCAGCACTGCTCTTATCCTAACTCCCAAACACGGCATTCCATCTGCTGCTAGAAAAAAATGAACTCTATTCTAGCTGAAACCAGGACAGCCCCTGTTCAATGGAACTTCTGGGTAACCATGAAAGCGCTTTGCACCAGGGAGTGTTCCTCAAGGGCATACAGAGCCCGAGGGAGCAGTCAGGGCAGGCAGTCACACTTAGTTTATGCTCCAAGAAGGTGGCACCAGCCACCACTGGTCCAGAACTAAGCAATTGTGCTACCACAGTGCTCGGGATGGGAAGAAAGAGCCCCAGTGAGAGGCCAGGGAGAGTATCTCAGAGCGTGAGAGAAGCAGGTGCATGATTTCCTCCATCAGACTGACTGTACAATGTGAGCAACAGAAATGGAGTTAAATTCTGAATCCATTGCTTGTTTTTCAGGAACGGCTGTAAGCTACCTTATACAGATGGGACTAATTCTCTACTCCGTCACACCAGCGTTACCGAAATTTAACACTATTAAAATAATAGATGAAATTACCTTAGATTAAAATAGGTGTCATGCACTGGAGAATCTGATCCACAGGAATGAAAGGTTTCCTTTGTGTAAGGGACGTGTTCTGAGGCATAACAGATTAGTAAATGCAATCAATGTACTTTCTTGTCACATATTGTAATAGCTTCTTATTATTTGTGCTATTTTTAAACAAGCACAGAATTAGACTTGTAATTTTTTTTTCCAATGAACTGAGAATCTCAGTGAGCAAGACGTATTACAAGCCTCTAATCCTGTGCATTACAGCCTGGCATAAGCCAGACACTACACAGAAACGCAGCAGCAGCATATTATGGCTGTTTGGAATTGCTTTTTGTTTCATAAAATTATATTTTGTCTGTTGCATATTTCTTTAAAAAAAATAAAAAAAATCTGTAGATCTCTACAGGATATTAAAAGTAGCTAGAGTGGAAAACAATGTACTTCTAAAGGCTTCCTTCTACCTGCCATATGCTGCTAGAAAACTGCTTACATATACAGGTAGCAGATATTAGAACTCTGCAAAACTGCCAAATGTTCTTCAGGTAATCTTCCCACACAGTCATAAACAGTGACAGGTTTTGAAAAGGGGTAAATGCATCATACATGAATTTTTCATCTCCAGCCAGTGGGGCTGCCTGAGTAGCCTCTAGCAACTGTTGCCCAAGAAAGAGAGAGAAGGTGTGTGTTTTTGCAGAGTAAGAGCTATATGGATAAATGAGGGAATCAGAGGGCAGAAAATACATTTCAATACAACATGTGTGAAATTCTGTGGGCCTTGGCCAAGCTACGGGAAAAACACGTGTGCTGTGGATTAGGTTAATAAATATATTAAAGTGACATCTTCAAAAGCAGCAAAATATGATACTTTATTTGAAGCTGTTAAGTTTTAAGGTCTTAGCTCACTGAGGGACTTGTGAGAATTAAACATTATGCTTGTTAGGCGAGTGGCCTCTGAGCTCAGCAAGAAGATGAGAAACTTCAGAGAATGAAAAATGTGACACATTGATCTAATCCTCTTTTTTCCTCTTTCCCTTTCTCCCAGTATTGCAAATATGGATTGTATTTCCCCCTTCCCCAAGATAGCAACTGTTAATAATTCACTATGATGATTTTTGACATTTTATATTTAAAGTCCACATACAATCTACTGATTAAATCACATCATGAATAGTTGGATGAATATCTTATTTAACAAATTACTTTTTTCTGCCACCACAAATTGTACTTTCACAGCAAATGACTGGCCATTTTAATAAGAATGAATGTAATTATTTTACAGTCTGTGCTCTTTACAGGCTGGCATACTTCATTTTCATGTAAGAAGCCAGTGGATATTATTGGAAAGGAGGATTTTTAAAGTTGCCATTCATGACTGTAATTTACAGAAAAAGACCTTGCCCAGAAATAAATAAGACACAGGGGTGTCAGTGAAATCACTGAACCCAAAAAGACATGGTCTCTGAGTATTCTTTTTCTTTGCCACAAACCCCATGGTGATATTTTCTGTTATTATTTTGTCAAGCAAACCAAGAAAAGGTAAAAAAAAAATAGATATTATGGGCAAAGAATTCCTGAAGAAAAACCAACAATGAATAAACTTCACTCTTCTTAAAGACATGTGAAATCAGACTTGAAAAGAAAGACCTTTATTTTGCAACTTATTTTCAGGTGTAAATTTCACCTATTTTAATAGCATCATACCTTGAGTTGCTATAAGTCATCCAAGGTGTGAGTGCTGCCTGGGTTGCAGTCTTCGCCCACTGTGGCTGCAAAGAATGGGAATCAACAGGAGTTCATTTCACCTTGCATTTACCATGTGGCTGCTATTGATAATCATCAAAACTCAGATCATGCCTAATAAAACACTGCATCAGGGTAATGCTAGATGAGAATTTAAGTGGCAGGTACAGATGTCAAAATCCCAAAGAAAAACAAGGGGATTAGGATTCTGTTACTGAAGCCCTGGAAAATCTCCTCCTTCTGGTATTGTGTGCTAGGGCCTTTGGGAAAATGGAATTCAGATTCCAAAGTTAGATATTTTTTGAAAGAAATAGCTCTGATCTGCTTTGACCACAGAACCAGGCAGGTATAATCAATGACATGACTGGCCTCTGCATGTGCTGTACTAGTGACTCCCAGAAAATCACTGAAAAAAAGAAAATTATTTTTGGTTCTGCAGGTCATATGGGCTTCAGCCTATAAACACATCAAGCTACAAGGAAGAGACTTCATGTATCCCTACAAACCCACAAATTCAGAGTACAAAAGCAAGGTACCACAGAAACTGCAGTAGCTCCTTAGGAGTCTCTACTTCATCATCATTTAACCTGATCCTGCTATACCCTAATTTAGTTCCCTAATCACATAATCGTGATATATATCCTCAGTCTCTTCCTTTTACCTGTTCCACAATGTACAAGCTAAGTATTTATGGAGATAAAGAACTGATGCCACAACCCAGTAGTTAGATGCACACTTCAATTACAGAGGTACAAGGTTAGTGTTCTGGAAAGCAGCTTAGGTGAGATGGACCTGGGGGTCCTGGTGGATATCAGGATGGCCATAAGTCAGCAATGTGCCCTCCTGGCTAAGAAGGCCAATGGCATCTTGGAGTGTATTAGAAGGGGTGTGGTTAGTAGGTCAAGAGAGGTCCTTCTCCCCCTCTACTCTGCCCTGGTGAGACCACTCCTGGAATCTTGTGTCCAGTTCTGGGCCCCTCAGTTCAAGAAGGACATAGAACTCCTTGAAAGAGCCCAGTGCAGGGCCACCAAGATGATTAAGGGAGTGGAACACCTTCCTTATGAGGAGAAGCAGAGGGAGCTGGGCCTCTTTAGCTTGGAGGAGACTGAGGGGTTTCATGAGTTATATACTCATTGAAATTTATAAATATGTAAAGGGCAAGAGTCAGGAGGGCAGAGCCAGGCTTTTCCCAGCGATGGCACACAATAGTACAAGGGGCAACCAGTGCAAGCTGGAGCATAGGAAGTTCCATGTGAATATAAAGAGAAACTTTTTCACTGTGAGGGTGACAGGGCACTGGGACAGACTGCCCAGAGAAGCTGTGGAGTCTCCTCTGGAGACATTCAAACCCCTCCTGGATGCCTTCCTGTGTGATTTAGTCTAGGTGATCCTGCTCTGTCAGAGGGGTTGGACTAGATGATCTTTTCAGGTCCCTTCCAACTCTTAACGTTCTGTGATTCTGTGATTCCCTGAATGAGGGCAGGACTAGTTTGTGGGTCACCTACACACTGTTGTAGGGATGTTAACAAGGCTGTGGGTGAGGGTGGATGGGAGAGATGGAGCTTCAGCAATTCTGGTTTTGAGTGGAAAATCCACCTTTTAAAATGGATTTTAATGAAACAGAAACATTCCCTTTATGTAAGTACATAAATTTGTGTGTGTATGTGTACATATATTTGTGTATATATGTGTATGCATATTTGTGTATGTATGTGTGTGTGTATATATATGCATGTTTATTTAGAACTGTGATTCTGTTTTGCAGCATAATTTGCTTGAAGTGGAAGCAGGTGAAAATCCTTAGATCAGTTTTCCCCATGTTGCTAATCCCGTTCACTTAAAAAAAAGAAAATACTCTAGGAAAAAATAGTTATATCAGGAAAAGGAACAGTGAGATTCTGGAGACAGAAATCACACTTGTGTGCCTGTTGAACTTCAGCTCTTTGTCTGCCTTCCTCTTGTATATACTTCAAGCATTCCTTTGCCAAGTGTCCTAAAAAGTACCAATGCATTTGATGCAACCTACAAGAAGACATTGAGGTGCTGGAATGTGTCCAAAAGAGGGGAACAAAGCTTATGAAGGATCTGAAGCACAAGTCTTACGGGGAGTGGCTGAGGAAACTGGGGCTGTTCAGCCTGGAGAAGAGGAGGCTGAGGGGAGACCTCTTCTCTCTCTACAACTACCTGAAAGGAAGTTGTAGCCAGATGGGTGTTCATCTCAAAATTAACAAATGATGGGAGAAGAGGAAATGGCTTCAAGTTGCATCAGGGAAGGTTTAGATTGGATGTTAGGAGAAATGTCTTCACCGAAAGGATTGTTAATCATTGGAACAGGCTGTCCAGAGAAATGGTTGAATCACCATCTCTGGAGGTACTTAAAAGTTGAGTAGCTGTGTTGCTTAGGGATATGGGTTAATAGTGGACTTGATGATCTAAAGGTCTTTTCCAACCTAAACAATTCTATGATTCTATTGATGATGTATCTGTGTTAATTGGCACAGACAAGTTCTGTGAAGGAGCTGATTACATCTGTCGCAGCAGGTTAACTTTTTCCATCTCAGTATTTTGAACATCGATTAAATTCTTGGTATTAGATTTCCAGGTAACTCAGCGTGCTTAAATAGGCTATCTGACTCTCCATCAACCCAATTTCACCCAATGTTTCTCAGAAATTGTTCTTAGGTTATGACCTTATTGAGTAAGTTTCAATCAAGAGTGAATTTCTATGACATTTTGTAAAGCTGTGAAAATGAGTGTTTATAATGGGAAGCATGAAACATCTTTGACTAGGAGCTGAAATAGTAAAAGAGCTTACCCTGTTCTATTTCACATTGTATAAGCTATTAGACTGAGGAGGTGGAAGTACAATGTAATTCCTCTCTCCCAGTACCTTAAAGGTATATTTGTTTTTAGCTCCTTTCACTGATGCTGTTTTACATTTTACCCTTTAGCATCAAATAAAAACAAAATAAAAGAGAAAAAGATGGAAGAAGGGAGAAATGAAACTGCTGCAGAGAATAACCTCAGAGAACAAGACAACTTCATTTACAATCTAATAAAATATTTTTCATGAGTGTGGAAGGGTGGAAACCACTCTTTAATACCAAGGAACTCAAATTTGTTGTGTCTGAAGAAATGAAAAAGTCAGCAGTTGTTGAGTGGCCGTATTTTATATAACTGAGCTGTACCTAGTAACTAAAAACCGTAATTAACCAATAATTAGGAGATGAAGGCACAGTAGCCACTGCATTTGATCTGTAAATCAATAACACTCTACTAGGAGCTACTGTGTTGACTTTTTTATTAGTCTTTTTTTTTCTGTTTTTTTTTTTTTGCTGACAGCTCTCCTGAGAACTGCAGCTCCTACCCATCTCTGATCCAAGTCTGATGTCGATCAGATTCTCCCAGATAGTCCTTAAGCCAAGAATTGCTTTCCCTGACCTATAAAGGTTTCACTTTCTCTGCATCCACAAACTCTGGTCTACTTAAAACTCACTTACTGCACAGCAGATTCTTGGGAGTAGCTGATTTTTTCTTGGACATTATGATGTTTTTTAATCAAAAAGAAGCCTCAAATAGGCAGTGATAGAAATGGAAATTTCTGGCTGTTCAATATCAAACATGCTTGAGGATTCATGCAAATATACAAAGGCCTTCCAAAGACAATTCAGTAGTTCTGCATGTACTGCTTAAATTGCAAGTCACTGGTAGAATGAATTGACATGCAGAGTGCGTCATTTGTAATGAAGATGGTCATTCAACATTTTTGCTAGTCTTCTCATCTGTTGCAAAGTTGAGGCTCCCTTTCATCACAGATTCACAGAATCATGCATTTGGAAAAGACCTTTGAGATCATCAAGTCCAACCAGACAAGTCCAACCATCCCTGCCTTCCAATGCAGGCCTTATTCTTTCCATAAGTGGAAGGTGCCCTTGCCTATATCAGGGGGGTGGAACAAGATGATCTCTAAGGCTCCTTCTAACCCAAACCATTCTATGATTCTGTGATATAATAGCTAAGTGAAGAGGTGAAGGGAAACTATGTTATTCTCTTTTATACTCAAAACTGGGTAAAAACCAGTGTTTGGTTTACTGTAGCATTCAGGATTATATGCCCTTCTTTGTCAACTAATTTAGCTGTTAGTCTCTTTCTATCCATGTACAGTCTCAGAGGTGATGTACACACAGATGAGGATACACGATCCTGCACTGAGCTACCCAATCTTTAATTCTAGCTTAGGAATACAGCTTGATTTTGAGAAACTAAGTTTTTTACAATTTTTTTGCAAATTCTGTCTTACAGACAGTGGAGATTTAATCAAAAGAGTAATGAAGGTTCTGTGATGGTTACAGACTTGCAACTCTTTCAGAAGTTCTGGGAGTCATTGAACAGATTTCCAATGAAATGAAGCCCAGCTGTTCTCCCAGTGTTTGTACACTTGCAGATATGTGGATATGTCTTTGCAAAGACTAATATAATGTGACCTTCACTGCTGTGCACAGCCAGTAAGAAATAAGATAGAAGAAATAAGTCCTACGAGTTTGGTTCTTTCACACGTCTTCAATGTTTCTGTGTTATTCAAAACCATTCCTATCACTGGAGTAGTGTGGGAGCTGCTTTTCCTACATGCTGCTGTTTGAGTGAATCTGAAGAAGTCAGTCCCTTTTCTTACAGGTGGTTTTAACTATCTGGACAACTTAGGCCAACCTTAGACTCAATGTTGGGGCACCGTCTTCAGTGAGAGATGAACATTGCCATGGATCCTGAGCTTGCTGAGACACTCCATCTGCTTGCCCTCCGTGTGGCCTTGCTGCTTATTCTCAACTTGGTGGACTAAAGTTCAGAGAATTACACTCTGATGCTGAGTTTGGGAAAGTCACCGCTGCCTGCTTTGTTCCAACCAGTTTTGATTTGTCGCAAAGAGGACAAGGTCCAAACAAAAGCTGACAACTGTGTCAGGAATCTGAGGACAACTGTGTCAGAAAGTTGACAACACTCAGCTTTCCAGGTGATTGCAGAGCTTGCTATTTTGCAGAGTTTGTTCCAGGTCACGTCTTTTCAAGAATGCAACCTCGGCATTCACCAACAGTACAAACCCATCAGTGAGTACTGGTGACTTGTGGCTATCATTTACCACCTTCTTATTTCCTTTACATGTTTTTTTTGTTAGTTACAGCTGTCAGATCTTTCCAACCCCTCCAATGTCGTTGGTAAGTGCAGGGACAAGTACATGTGTGTCTTGCCTCATGACTTTTGGAAGACAAAACTTAGCTGTTCTTGGCAGCTGCAAGAGCTTTGGGAAAAAGGTTTGAGGCCACCCAGCTGAGCAGATGTGCAGCAGCAGCTGGGGACTGCTGTACCCAGCAGCTCTTCCAGCTGCAGTTGTTACCCATTAACAAGCAGCAGTGGCATTGCTTCATCGCCGCGGTGGATCCAACCGCAGGCCTTCTGCTCCCTTCTCAGAAATGATTCCTTATCTCCTGCTGGTCAGCTTCACTCTTCTACTTTATTAATTACAGACTCAGCTGTGAGTCCTTCCACATGCCCGCTTGGGGAGTAATGGTCTGTGAGAAGTCTCATTAGTCTCCTGTGTGGGTTGCCCGCGCTGCCAGATCCCTCAGAGGGGAGAGAGAAACTGTTAGCGAAATGCTCCTCTCCCTTCTCACTCAGGTGAGAAATGACAGGGCAAGTAAACATGGAGGGAAAAACTGATCCCACCTTTTCACAGGGCAGTCTCTGCAAACCCAGGCAGCAAATGGCAGTATTGTGGTGTTTGCTTAAGGGCCCTTCTTTGAGTAACAGGTCTATGCCTTTCCCCCACTGTTTTCCTCCTTAAGTATCTCAAGCACCTGAAAGTCTCCTTCTTTCCCATGTTTTGTGTATCCATACAGAAATTTCCAAATTTCCATTTTAATTATTTTATCTCTGGAAATACACACTCACACTTAGGGGTGGCATTATCCAAAACTGAAAATGACAGTGACAAGCTATACAATCCCGAGGGTGATGATTTGCGGTTTTTTTTTCACGGTATTATGTGAAATCACTACAATAAAACAGTCCATAGAATGTACTCTAATAGCCTCCTTACCACACTATTAAATCGCATAACTGAAAATCCCTTGCATTTCTGCTGAGAACTAATGCAGCATGAAGATTGAATTATCTCATGTCCATTTACAGAGAGCTCTTTAGGTCACTAAAGTGGGACGAGCCACAGCGGAACAGCAACACCATGTCTAGCTTGGGAAGGCACAAATGGAAAGTTTCTCTCTCACACAGATGTGCTGCTCCTCCTTCACCCTGAGACACACGGAGCCATACACACACAGGGACGTGTGTATGCACGTGCACACCAGTGTGCACACGTGGGGCTGTGAAGTCAAATTGAGCCATGAACACACAAAGCCACGTGTGCATGCGTGGTGCATGAATGCAGAGAGCCACGTGTGCATGATGCTGAGCCATGAGCATGGAGCTGTGATCTTTCACCCAGCCATGTACACACAGGACTGCACACACAGAGCAAAGCATGAAATTAAAAAAAAAAAAAGTAACAGTCACTCCTAAATTTGAAATTAATTTTCTGCTCTCTAAAATCTAGTGGGAATTAATTTTATGTGTTGGACATACCTGATCCTAATTAATATTGTGGGTTTTTCTTTAAATTGAGGTCAAGCCAGATGGAGTGGAACAACAACAATCCTAAACTCACACTGAAGATACAGGGACTGCTGAAAGGATGAAATTCTGAACTCATTAATTTCAATAAGATTTTAATCCGTGACATAGTTGGGTTTAAAATTTTCCTATGGGAAATTATGAGAATAAAATACCTGAGGGCTGGGTCCTACTCTAAATATTCTCCATTGATGTCTTCCCATTCGACATTTCCTAAAAGAATAATCACAGTGGCATAGCCTCTGCCGGAGGAGCCAGGAGAAGAAGAATGTGTTAAAAATACTGCCTCTGCCACACAGCATTTCCCTCACTGATCTTGATTTCAAACAGTGCCAGCCTCCAGCCATTCTTTGTTTATTAGTTGGTGACTTGAAGTCAAACAGGAGTCTTTGAAACACTTCACAGTGAATCTTTCTACTAATGGACAGATCCTTCACGATAAATCTGTTTCATCATATTGCCAATGGTTATATGGAGTACATGATTATTAATGCATAATTCCCCATTCTATCTATATGCAATATAATTGGTTGAATAATTTATAGCAAACAATTTAAAATTTGTGCCCATTTTCTATTAGCATATTATCCACAAATACATTATAATTCTCTGAGATTAATTCCTCATTCAGAATGACTTACTATAATTATGAAAACCTGATATAAAGTCTATTAAGTCAGTAGAAAGTATTTCATTGAATTCTATGAACTCTGGATTAGACCTATAATTATTATTCTGTAGATAAATCAGAAGAAGTTCAATAAAAGCACCCAGGGTCATAATTTTCTTTCTAATTCTTTTGATTGGAAATCTTTCATTGCTCTGATTGGATATGCACCTAGGGAAACAGATATACTATGGACATCCAGCCTCACATTTAACTTAACTTCATGACTTAAGTGCTTTTAGAGATCCCATCAGGCAATAATTCATCTCTTTAGACATCTAAATATCTCCCTTACATTTTCCTTAAGATAACACCCCATACTATCACACTATACATGGGAGCTCTATGGACAAGTTTTACAGGCTTCTAGTGCCTTAAGCAATGGACTGTGTTTTCTTCCCAAACTAAAGTATTAAATGCCCTGCAATAAATGACCAAGGAATATTAGACAACTAAAGGGACATTCCTCATTAAGTCTCATACACTATAACTTTTACCTAATTCCAATCCAACCCAGTGCCAGGGTAAAAAGACTAATATAACAGACAATTAATGATTGGCAATCTTCTTCACCTCCAGTAATGAAAGTCAAAGCTCTTATCTTGCCAGTACAAATTGCTTGTTTCCAAACTAGCAAATGTTGCCAAGAGAAAGAAAAATTAAAATTCAGAGCTGCTTTTTCTCTGTGTGGTTTCTTACCTAAACTGGGTTTCAGATTTCTTTGAATTAATTCTGCTTTTCTTTTTATTGTGTCTTAAGCAGTCATCGGGCTTCAAAGAACTGCTGTGTTTGCTTTAACTCCTCTGCAGTAGAAAATACCTTATTAAAGTAATGAACTAATGGTTTAAAACAGGGCACTTCTAAGCTTAATGGAGGCTCATTAAGTTTTCATTCATTAGACAATGCTGCTTGTGATAAATATACCATTAAATCACTATAATGCATACTGTCAACTACCAGCATGAGCTGAAAGGCGCGTGGGCCAGTGTCCCTGTGCTCTGTATCATCTTGAAAAGTTATGCCGGGGAATATTGCTGTCCTACAGTTTCACATATTGAAAGCTATGATTTATAACCACTGTAGGATAATGTTGTTTGGTTCCCAACCCAGGTATTTGGTGTGTACTAGACTGCTGTAAAAAAAGTTGTCCTAGTTAGACTGAATGGGGGTATCAACACATTTTCGTACATGAATCCAGGCCCTGAAATAAATTGGGAAGAGATCTGTAGAAAGGGAGATTAGAAATGACTCTCAAAATAAATCTTGAGACCAGGGGAAATTGGGATGATTGAGGTTATCTCCTTGGGGTTTGTGAATTCCAGACTCTGGCTTTGATAGCCTGTATTAAGTTTTCCACAGAGGAAAGCATGTGCCTGTATATTCCTGTAATACAGTATTGCTATTGCTAGTAACAAGTCATACACTATTTTACTGAATTTGCAAGGCCTCAGAAGTAGGCGTGCTAGGCTAGCTCTGCTTGAACTTGGCCATCTCACAGCATTGTTTTTATTGGTTTAGTTGTGATGGCAATTTGTTTAATTGACAGGTGCCTGTGTCCAACATGTTTTGCTTTTGTTATCTTTGTATGGTATGACCATAGTTTTACACAGATAGCAGTAACAAGTGATTGCCCTGTGTAAAATGACTCTTATAAAAATATGTCATTTAGAAAAATACAGGCCTAGTATGACAGTGGATGTCTTGAGAAGAGGAGACACAGGATGTGGTGCATAGGATTGAAGGCGTGGGGTAATTAAAGATGTGACCCAGCCTGGTACTGTGGCCCTCACAGCTATACATCACTCTCAGATGGTCAGTTAAAGAAATGCAGTTCTGAAGTTGCTAAAAAAAAAAAGCTTTAGGGATAACAGTAGTATTACATAATGCATGTAAAAGGCATCATAAATTCAGATGTAACATGGGATTGCAGAATAATGTAGGAGGAGCTAGCTGTAAAAGCATGTTAACAAACATAAAAAAAAATTCCGAAATGGATCCTAGAGTGAAGAAGAAACATGAACATGAATATGACATTACTCCTGGTGAACGAATCCAGGTGCTGATGGCTCATCTTAGCACTCCCACACCAGAATGGAACCACCAAAGTTAGGACTCAGAACAACAGAAAGATGAGCTTAACACCAGGAGAAAAGGTGTCTGTAACAGTTTTAATTTACTATTATTGTTTTGAAACATTTTCTGTATTTTTTTTCTTTCCATAATAGTTGCATCTAAACTAATATTTTTATTACACTGTTAAGATTCAAATTATAATAGCAATATAATCTTGACTTATGGTATGCTTCCTCCTAGCCTATAAATAAGAGTTTGAGCATGTCCAGGGCATTATCACCATGAATGGCTGTCATATGTCAGTGCCTTAGTTGTCTTCAACATCACATCTCCCAACACCTATCATCTAGTCAGGAAGTACCAACTTCCATCCACACAGGTCTTTGTGACTTGATCAGTTTTCTTAGAGCCAAAGGCTGTGGGACTTTCACAGCTACAGGTGAGGGCTAAGGCAACGTTTCTTTAGTTTGCGGTGTGACACAAGGTGCGCATTGCTCTCAAACACCAAATCAATATATAACTAACTGTTTACTGGGGCATGTCTCAATACTTAAGTCATGTATTACCAAAATCAATCATGTAACTGAGAAAAAGATTGAGCTCATTTCAGTATGAGTTATATAGAGACTTTCCTCATAGAAAAGTGCTTATTTCCTCTAAGGGCTGTAATATGTTTTTGATGTTGTGTCAGCTTAAAGCTGGATTTTATTCTTAATGACTAACTCCCCAGTCATATACTGTGTGCCTGGGCCAGCTCACACTCTGGCTAAAGCCTGGAGTAAGACAGCTGGCTCCCAGAAGGTGAGACACATATCTGAATTCAAAAGACTCCTGTTATTGTGAAGCGGAAAAGCTGAACCCTTGCTTGGACACTGTATAGATACGAGCTGTGTTTTTTATGTGTCATGGCAAAAGATGTAACAGTAAATTCTCTCACCTTGCCTTACCTCTGCCTTGTTCTTGACCCCCAGTGCACCTAGTTCATCCTTACAGCTCATTTCCACCCCTCACACAGCCTCCTGCCTGAAAGGTCTTGTAAGGTATAGCAGCTTGCACAGCCTCTGTTCTCTACTAGAAGGGACTTGGTAGACAGGGACATGGGGTTGCTATGCATTGCACATGGCCATCTTTATCTCAAGCACAGGGAGGTAATGCTCCTGGGATCAAAGGGCTCAGAGTTTTATCCCTTCTGTCTCTGTGCAGCTCCCAATGGTTTAAACTGAACATATCTGGCAATTCCAGGGGAATTATGCTGTTTTAATTTGCATAACATCTATTTCTTTGGAACTAAAGTGTAGATTTTCAAAGACATGGATGAAGGATGAAACTTCTGAGTAACAGGGATGAATTTGTTCTAAAGCTGCTTGAAATTCTTTGAAGTTCAGGCAAGCAAAAGTCAGACAGGCAAAGTACGATGCTACAGAATTAATCAAAATTAATCTGGAATTCTTCTTGTTGATTTGTTACAACTTCTTTTTAACTTAGTTGTGCTCTTGGTTCTCAGTTAAATAGCCACAGTTAGGAAATATGGATGAGCTACTTCCATGATTAGCTGAGCAGATACCTCAGTTTTACTGGGGTGAGCTAAACAGATATCACGAGCAGATGGTTTTCTTTGCTTCTCCCTCTAGCCCTGTAAACTGTATATCAGGCCCTTGTACTAACACAGAAGGGACTGAGGAAGAGATTAGGCAATGACCAATTTTGTCTTTTCTGGATGCTCTCTCACTGGAGCCAAAAAGCATTTTCCCAGGGGCAAATTAATTTTTACATCAGACCAGTTCATCTTCCCTCTTGGGTGTGTTCCAGGCTCTCTAACTGCATCTCCTTCTGTACCTGCCTGTTATCCATCAACCAGCTGTAAACTTAATTGATCTAAGCTGCAGAAGCAAATTAATGTATTACAAATTAGCGGTTGTCTTGTCCTAAAACACCCTCAGAAAACTTCAATGTATGCACTTCTTTTTTTCTGAGATCAGATTCTGCAACTGTCTGATGAAACATTTGATCAAAACCGAGGATCTCTGTTAATGCCCATAGCACACAGCCCACCCCATGAAATTAATTACATGACTGAAGCTGGTTTTCCCCACTGATTTCCTTTCTTTTTGTGTTACTGTGGTTCATGATTTTACTCATCTGTCTTTTTTTATTTTTTTATATATATTAAATTCACCCAACTTTTTGCAACTGATTGATTTTCCAAGATTCTGTTCTGTAGAAAAAAAAATATTGATATATTTTGAAAATCAATAGAAAGAGAATTAAACAGAAAACAAATCAGGCACCTCAATCATATAATTCTGCTGCTGCATAATCTTCCATTTCAACCTATATATTTCATTGGCCTAAGGCCACAAAAAAGTCTTCTCTCTCTATTTCCCTGCCTTCAATCTCAGTGCATGGATTATAGCACAGATGGAGCTTTCTATTTATATGAAATTATATGATATATGGAGTCTTATGATAAAGGATTCAAGTGAAATAACTAAACCTATGTCAATTAAGACCAACACCGAATCCAAACCAGTGTCCCAAAAGCAATGAACTTGCTAAAGTTGAAAAGAGAAACTGTTTTCTATAAAACAGTCTTAAGTAAAATCGAATCCAATATAGCCCTCTTAAGTAATATTTGACAGTTCAATCATGTGCACTTCTCCTGCAAGCAGAGACATGCTTATTTAAAGCTCCCTGAGAGACAATTTGCATAATGATGATCTTCTCATAGAACTAGATTGATTTACCATTTTTAAACAAGCATCTCCATAAACAGTGTTTTAAACAGGTGTTTATACACTTGTTTCTAGAGTCTACCAAGACTTACAGCAGGACAAACTCCTCCTCTGTCAAACTTTCTGTCCTGACTCATATGCTCTCAGTCTCAAGTCACAGCTGTACTTTTTGATATGGTTTTGGTCAGCCATCAGTCACATAACACCCACTGCTGTGGGCCTCTAGAGAGGAGGACAAGGTTGCAAGGTTCTGACTAACCAGAGAGAAAGGGTGATCTTTCCTTATGAAAGAATCACTGGAGTCTTATTTTACTTCTGCAGAAATATTCAATCGTAATATAATGGTGGCTATAGGCTTTAAATGTTATTTAACTGCTACTTCATCCATAAAGGAAATGAGATTAAAGAGAAGAGATGATGGTAGGAAAATAAAGAGAGAAGATTAAAGCTTTGATGACAGTCTCATAGATATTATACATGTAAAGACCGATTATATCTAATTACACATCTTTCCTGTATTGACTGCATTCATAGAATCATAGAATAGGTTGGGTTGGGAGGGATCATGTCCTGATTTTGGTGGGCATAGAGTTTATTTTCGTCCTATCAGCTAGTGTAGTGCTATGTTTGGGATTTAAGATTAAAATAATGTTGATGAGATACTAGTATTTTAGTTGTTGACAAGCAGCCCAGTATTTTTGAGCTCATATTGCTCTGACTGAGAGAAGGTAGGGGGTGGCCAAGAATCTGGGAGGGAACACAGCTAGGACAGATGACCCAAACAAGCCAACTCCATACCCTATGACATAACCTCAGTATATAACATGCTGTTGCTCAGGAGGCAGCACAGCTCAGGAACTAGCTGATCATTGGCTTTGGGTGGTGAGCAATTTTACTGTGCATCACTTGTTTTCTATATCGTTGCTGTTGTTGCTGTTATTATCCTCCTTTTCCTTTTCTGTCCTATTAAATTGTCTTTGTCTCAAACCATGAATTTTACCTTTCTTTTTTCTTTTACTTTTTCCAATTCTGTCCCCTGTCCCACTCTGGGCAGGGGTGGGAGCAAGTGTGTAGATTGGAAGTAGATACTATACAATACATCTGTAGATTTTCCTTTGTCCACTGACGTAGTCACTCCATCATAGAAGACCACTAGGTTGGTCAGGCAGAAATTGCCCCTGGTGAAGCCATGCTGGCTGTATTGAATCATTTCCTTGTCCTCCATAGCTTCTAGAAGGATGTTTCATGATCTTCCAAGGCACAGAGGTGAGGCTGACAGGTGGGTAGTTCCCAGAGTCTTCCTTTCTACTCTATTTAAAAATGGGTGCGATTTTATATGCTATAATTCTCTATTTAGGCTGAGTAGGATCTAGTTGACTTGTAAACTACAGTTAGTTTTAGAGCAACTAACATAAAGTCTTCTCAACAAGCCTTCCCTGTCTCTGTAGCTGTGTGCATTTGGGCACACTAGAGGTGATTCATCATCGTATTAGAGCAGCATTGCATGACTCTGTCTCAATAAAAGGTGGAAAAAGCTCTGTATTTAACACACCCTGTGTCTTCCTGCACATGCTAGTTCTGTGCTCACTCCATATTGGCCCTCATGCCAGAAGACATTCCTTGTCAGATGGAGGAGGAGGAGGAGCAGAGCTGCTTCAAAGCTTTCTCCTCAGCTACCAGAGGATTTACAAGAATTATTCCGTGGTCATCTTAGTCTGGTATCAATTTGTTTACAATTGTTTTTCCATTCCTTCAGCTTCCACTAGTATAGACATGAAAGGGTCATCTTGGGATCTAGTTTATTAGACATGCATCAGAGTTAAGCACCAAATAAATTTTAAGACAGATTTCTTCAGCTGGCTTTGAGGCAAACAACTGGTATTACTTTATTGATGCTAATACTAGCTCCACCTCATATGAAGTGCTTTTTCACATTCTGACAGGGTCTATGACAGCCCTCAAAACTGCTGAAACCCAGGTAACTGCCCTTGCTTTTCCCATCAGATCCTGTACCAATGCTGAATGAATTAATATGTTGGGGTGCCCAAATCCTGTACTTGTAGTTGCAAGGATAGACTCTGTTTCCATCTGAAAAAGGATAGGACTGAGCCTGCATAGCTGTCTCCATGTCAGATACGTAGACTTATGTGGGTTGTAACAGGCAATACTCACAGTAAATCTGTGTGGAATTAGATGTCTTTGGCAAGACCCCTAACTATCACTCCCACTGAAGAAGGTGGCTGTGTCACTTGTGCTACTGATTTCATGTACATAAATGACCATTTCTGGAATTTAATAGTTTCTACTGTAGGCTCTTGGGACAGATAAAGGATCGTGGTGGTTTTTATCTTGCTCCAGAAGGTGAACTAAAAATGTTAAACTTGTCAATGGGCATGATTCCAATTACGTGCCTTGCTGAGGAATTACAGCAATTTTTGTTGGCTTTGAATTGAGATGATTCTGCCTTGCCCTCCTTGTCTCTGAACTACTTAACTATGCCACTTGGGGCAAATATTGCTCTTCACCATTCTTCCTTGTGCTCAAAGAAGTTTTTACTTTTATGCTTTAAAAAAACAAAACAAAACCCAAAGTGTTTCTAATTACTTTCATTTGTTAACATTGCAGATATTACCATTTAGCAACAGTATGTCTGTGTGTACAAGTGTGGTGATCAGTGATTCAGCTGCCTGTATGGGCACTGTGTTTGGCACAATAACTCCTTCCCACTCCATGTTCTAGAGTTGCTTTCAGAAGTGAAACTTTGGGAATAAGAAATGTAGTGTCTTTACAGCAAATTATACTTTCTGTTTCTCATTCAATGCATTTCAGTGGCACTTCAAATAGATGGCCATATCCCAAAACTGATGGAAAGAATTGTTGTTCTACCAAGATGTGAGCAGTGATGCCTATATCATTGATGACCTCCACTGAGAACTCTCAGACTGCCTAAAGTGTTGCCTCACTTCCAGAATATGTCTTCCCTTGACAGTTTAGAACCACTCCAAAGACAGAATTTTCTTTTTTTTTTTGAGAAAATAAATTGATCCTTATGAATAAGATCTAGTCTAGTTATGTCATACATTCCATCAGCTTATATTTAACAGCATGACATGCATGTTAGCAATGAAGTGAGTCTGACAAAATTGCTCCACTTGACATGGAAAGAATTATTTGGTTCTGCACATAAACTACCAGTTTGCTATAGAATTGTTATTTTGAAAAATAAATATTGCAAAGAAAATTGATTTCTTATTTCTTCTCCTAGAAGAGTACAAGGACATAATCTCTATAGTACTTCATAAACTTGATTTGATTTTTCAAAAGCTCTCTCCAGTGTATACCTCTTAGCTGGCAAAGAAGTTTAGCTCTCTTGATTGCAATATATTCTCTGCTCAAAAAAAAAAAAAACAAAAAACTAAAAAAGAAATATCTAATGTATAGCAGGAGATGAGAATGTAATATCTTCTCATCAGAAAAAACATGAAAATATATTACCCATTTCCAGCTGGGAAAGGCATTACGAAATTGTCAGTAGCTTAGCTTGCCTCTCTTATGATAAATTTATATATGGATCCAAAAAAGGCACAGTATAAAAAAAGTGCCATGCAGTGGGGAGAATTAATAAGAGATGTTGAGTTAGAAGATACATTGTGGAGTAGATCTGCCATCAATACATGACATTACGCTAATATAATCTGATCCATGTTATTTAAAGGGTCTGAAAGTTTCCACTGAGATTTATATTGCCAGGCATGGATAAACTATTTAAAAAGGCTTGCCTACTTTGGAAAGCTTGTTTCTTTATGTCCTACTCCAGAGTTCCTACCTAGATACTTAAAAGAGATCGGCTTACTGTTTGCCATCTCACTGTCACTTTCATTCATTTCTGCTCTGCTCTTAATTCACTCCCTGACTATAATAGGAAAGTATGAAAACCATCCTGAATGAGACTTTTCACAAGATTATGATTTCTGTAATCAGCAATGGATCAGCTCAAACAAAGAATATATAAATATTAAAAGCAGTCAACTTGCATATACAGTTTGTATGACTCTCTAGAAATAGACAAGACTTAGATTCATCACACGAACTTTAATTACCTAAGCAAACCCTAGGATTATAAACATCAGTAATACATTATACACCATGGCAAGACTGTGGTACCTTCAGAGGGTGAATCATTCCTCCTAGGATCCGAGTCACTTCTTGAGTGCACAACTCTTACAAGCTTTATCTAATATGCACAGTTCTTACTCAACTGACTATACAGTGAACACAGGGCAGCTACTCCCCCAGATTCTTCATTTCCATCAGCCACATAAATGAAATGTGATAAATCCAGGCCCTCATGTTTCAGATGACATCTCAAAAGACTTCCTTAAGAAGGCAGGTGCTTAAAGGGTAACTCTAGCAATAGGCATGTGGAGACATCTGAGGATTCCTAATTTACAAACCATGGCTGAAGAAATTACCTATAAGAATGTCTTAGAAGAGCTGAGCAGGATTCACTCCCCTCCAAACACAGGATGAGAAGTCATGGACTCCTTCTGGGTGTTGAAAAGACCTCTGTCTTTTTTGTTTGTTTCAGAATGCAAGAGATTGTTGTCATTGAAAGACTTACAAAGCAAGCGGAAGGCAGAAATCTTTCTGTGTTTTTAACAGAGAATGTGAGAAGGCATAGTATACATTATTTACTACATTGTATTTATACAAAAATAATGCATGTATTATGTTCCCGAGTCTTCTTCATTACTGCTTATGAATTTTTTTTCTTTAAACATTGAAAATTAAGTTATAATTGAAACCTTCTTAATGATGACAATGACTGAGCTCATGTATTAACAGAAATACACATATGCTGCTGCATGGCAGAAGTCTTTTCAAGGCTGAGGCCAAGAAAATAATGTAGCTCCTGGTTTACTGAAAACACTACTGAAGCAGAAATAAAAAACATCTGCAGCAACAGATTATATGTAACCTCAAGGATCAAATGAAGAATTTAGAGTTGATGCAATAGAAGATAGAAAGCCAGAGGAATAAAATTAAGAAGCTGTTAAAACAGGACTCAAAAGATGATTATTAGGGTAGCGGTCTAGACAACTGTCTAGGAGAGCATAGAGTTGAGCCAAAGGGGAGATACACACTCATGACACTTGCAGGGTGGTTAGTGTGGAATGAATGTTATCATATGGGGAAAAAGTGGTAAAACTTAGTAAGAGGCTTGAAGAGAACAGGGAGAACTAAGATCTGACACTATGCAAGACAGAGCAGACAGGATGCAAGGGTTATCAGTAGTGTTTTGTGTCAGAGGAAGGTACAGAGGCAGAAAACTTGAGCTATCACACAGCAGAGTTTTTGCATACAGCTTAATTAGCACAAGAAGTTCAATGAATCTGAAAGAAAAGCTTCACCTCTGGGCTTGTTCTCATACCAAGGTTATCACACTGTGATGTGCTACATAAAATTAGCTGGAAAGAGTAAGCTTGCCCGAGGTCCTATTCTGCTCTTTCCCAGCAGTTTCTGTTACTCTTGTCACAAACTGACTAAATATAGATTATCCTCTTTTCCCCAAGGTTTCCTTTGTCTTTTCTTATCCTGGCCTTTCATAATCCCAGGGTTGTGCAGGTGCCATCCATAATCTTCTGTGTTATCAGGAAACGGCGCTGCAGGGTTCCATTTAACCAGCACAAGCTGTCGTCCTCCATTGCTGCAGATTCATAACTATAAAAAGACAATTAAACATACTGTGAGAATGCTGATGACTGCACCTTGGAAAGTTGAAAACATGACTTGTGACTTCAGTTGTGTGGATTTACGGTAGCTTGAAGGTGAAAGTGTGAAGATCAGCATCAAAAGACGTAGCCATGCTTCCCAAAAGAATGATTTTTTTAATAGGTCTTTTTTTCTGTGAGAAAAGTCATTAAAGTGTTGTAGTCTTGTGTATGGTAAATTACTTTCATCCCAAGATATTTACTTATTTTGAGTTTGCTATTTCTCTCCTTGAAAAGTATACATTTTCCTTATGCCATCAGTCAGCATTGTATGTCAGTAAACCATCATTCACTGATGGGCCTGTTTAGTGTAGTCTGCCCACAAACTGAGTTTTGCAGATGCATGCTCTTCCTTTGGGGTCCAAGTCAGATAAATGACTACAGTATTTGTCTTGGAAATGTGACTGATCAGGTGGCTTTAGTTAAGACAAAACTGGAAATGTAAGCATTAGTAGCATTTGCTGTCAAGAATGTTTTTGATATTGTTCTTAATACTGTAAACTATGCAGCAAGACTATAATTATTCCAATAAAATCACTGCCATAATCAGAGAACAGTGTGCTATCACAAAGTTGATACTTCTACTGAGTGAAGTCTTCAGATCAACTTCATGCATGCCTAATCACCACCTCAAGTGTGTGGTCATAAAGTGAATTGGAAATTTCACATCATCTTCCCACTGTGTCTTCATATGTCTTGATATAAATATTAAATTTAATCTGCCAAGGAAGAAGTGAGACCTGATTCACCCTTTCTCTGATCTCTTATACCTTACATATTGTGCCATGTTTTGAAGAAGAAACCAAAGTCAGAGTAAACAAATAAAAAAATTGCAACAATCAACTGATGATGAAATCCCCACTTCAGGTTAATGTATGCTTAGAGGTCACAGGAAGTTGTGCATTCTATTTATGAGACATTGCCTATGACACTGGCAGTATATAATAGCTAGTTTAGTCTCTGACAAGGGACAGGCAGTGGTCCAACTTGAGCATCCTGATGCTGAATTCAGAAAGGATCTGAATGCTGCTTTAGCATCTGCTTCAGGTCTTTATGCTGCTACAGACACTTAGGGGAGAAGGGTAACACACCAGACATCTCCAGGACAGGATGAAAAAAATCATTTTCAGTCCACAAAAGCTCAAACCAAAGGTGTGAATCAGTCATTATTGTCATTTAGATTTTTGGCACTGTAAGTGAAAATTCTACTGAAAGATTTGTGCTTTTTGTAATGCAATCCTATACCCCCTTCATACTCTCATACTCTGAAACTAAGGATTTTTATTTTCCTTTCATGGCCTATAACAGCCATATATTTCCCCCAGTAAAATACATGCAGGATGTTGAATAGGTACATAGGCACATAAGACTTTTTCATCAATGTCTCGCCCAATATAAATCATAATAAAACGGATGAAGGGCATCCTTATGTTAATATTGCTCTGTTTCATACTGGCAAGGTCAGTATTTGTATGGTTTATCTACTTCATGAATGTCATGCATGTCAATGAAAATTGCCTCTAGACAGCTTTCGCCCATGCACCTGACAAGAAAAGAATTATTTGCATTGTACCAGGGAGTTGATAATTTTGCTTGATTTTTATTAACTATTTCCTCTTCCAGAAATCTCTCCAGAGCTTACCAAGCAAAAGTTTTGCTGTGTCTACGGCATCCCAAAGTTAGAGAATACTGATTTCTGCTGGATTACACTTTGTAAACATGCATGTTCAGACCAACCTCTGATGAAATTGATTCATTTATGGTCTTCTGGAATCTGAATCCTGAGGCTATGCTCATACCTATGCAAGCTTTTGCAATTTGTGGAAAAAGCGATTTCATACAGTCTATAGGCATCCAATCACCTTAGATAGAAGGATAATTATCAAGCACATTGTCTAAATTCATCAGAGAGCAGCACACTTTACTAGACTTCAGAGTATGAATCTAATTTTGATTCATCTTCTCGAAGACTGGTGTTTCCCCATTAGCTACAGAGGGAACAAAGACCAGGTTTCTAATTTTGGCACCTAATTTATATACCTAAAATAAGGTGATGTGATTACCCTTTAAAACCTGAATTCATCTACCATAAATTAGCCATCTGGAGTTTAAATGATTAAGTATCAATCCATGATTCATCCTGACTACCCTCAGCCCTCAGTCAACATCAGCATCTGCTATTCATCCAGATACAGGCAAGTGAAAGTCCACAGCTGTTTAAACTGCCTATTTTGCTCACCTGCAGAAGCCGCACCAAAATCAGACATCTAACCCTTACTAGAGTCCAGCTGTCAAAATCCTAAAACTCTGAATGCTCCAACAGGTCTTAATTCTTGCTGAATCTCAGACCCACATAAGTAGCTGGTAACGGATGGTCTCAGACCAAAATGATCATGCTGTTATACTTAACCATGGCCTCCTCAAGCTCATCTCAACCTTGGAGTTAATAGGTAGTGAAATCAGAGAGGCAGAAGAGGTACTGAGACAACAGAGGGATTTTTTTTTTTTCCCTTTCTCTGGGCATCCTGGACAACTGTCTCTATATTGGATGGGCTTTCTGTTTTAATCAGCTCTGTGATTTCCCAATCTCCACGGGCCCGGAGACATCTCCATTTCACCATCAATAGTGTCACCATGCAGTACACATTTAACTTTGGCAGTGTCCAGTCATCTACTGATAGACTGTGGCAAGTAGCAAGTGACTTGCCTTTTTTGATGCCCAGTCTAAAATAACAAAGGTGCTGGGTGAGAGATGTATGGCTGCTCGCAATAGCTTGGCTAAAGAAGGAGAGAGACATTGGCATTCACAAAAATATTTTGCTGGACTTCAACCACCATCTGCACAGGTCAGGCGCAAAGCCAAGCGCATCATTCATGATGAAATCCTGTCAATGCGAAGCGCTGCAGTGGCTAGAGAGGGGAGTTGCCAGTTTGGCCCATGGAAGTGGCAACACAACAAAAAGCAGCTAGCTACCTTCAGGAGCTGATTTATTCCCTTTTGGTCATCTAAGGAGAAATTAATCTAGCCTTACATTCATGTAAAATTTTATCTGATGATTTCTGGATCAGTCAATCCTATCCTATAAAAATGTAATTGGACAAGTTTTAGAAAGGCATGGTGTTATATCACAAAGCCTTTTAGCAGTTTGCATGGCATCAGTTGCAGCGATCCAATGAAATAATAAAATGCAGATGCATGGAAAAGCAGAACACACTCCAGCATGCTTCTGAGAAACTCAATCATGTGGAAATGTGAATAGAGAGGTTCATAACTAAATAAGTTTGTCCTTGTGCTGTATTCTTAGAGCATACTTAGGATAGAGGACTTCAAGATATGAGGTGACCGTGTTTTGAACTTGTTACATTATGTTTACCATGCAAATAATGTGAACATAGTTCTGAGACAAGACAAAAACCCCCTGTTGAATATTTTGAAAACACAGTTCTTTTATGAACACTATTCTCCCAACAGAAACAACAGTTGCTAAGACAAAATAAAAAGTGTACGATACCTTGCTTTTGATGTAAGGAACAGATTTTTTTCAGGAAGAGGTGCAGCCATACGGTATTCAGTCAGTATCATCTAGATGTAAAGGGACAGATGGGGAGAATAAAGGTGTGATTATAAAAGCAAATCTCTTCATGCTGAAGTTTATAATACTACCTGAATAAACTCTTTCCACAAAAAAAATGACTTGGTGGCAAAACACTGCACAGATCTTTTTGAACCCCTGAGACTTTTTCTCTGGATATTGCCACTTTAAAAGATGGTAATGTTTGAGTAAAATCTAGTTGGATCTCTATAGCCAGTGTGTGCCCCAGGGGTCAGTACTGGATCTGATCTTATTCAATATATTCATCAGTGCCCTGGATGAGAGGACAGAGGGTACCCTCAGCAAGTTTGTTGATGATGCAAAACTCTGAGGAGTGTCTTACACTGCCATTCAGAAAGATCTGGACTGGCTGAAGAGTTGGGTTGAGAGGAACCAAATGAAATTCAACAAGGCCAAGAGTAGGGTCCTGCACCTGGGAAGGAATAACCTCATGCACAGTAGAGGGTAGAGGTTGACCTGCCTGGAAGCAGCACTGCAGAGCAGGACCTGGGAGTCATGGTGGACAAGCAGCCCTCCATGAGCCAGCAGTGTGTCCTCGTGGCCAAGAAGGCCAAAGGTACCTGGGATGCCTTAAGAAGAGTGTGGCCAGCAGGTCAAGGGAGGTGATCCTTTCCCTTTACTCTGCCCTGGTGAGGCCACTTCTGGAGAACAGTGTCCAGTTCTGGGCTCACCACAGAATCACAGAATTACAAGGTTGGAAAAGACCTTTAAGTACATCAAGTCCAACCGTTCCCATCCTAAGCTAAACCATATCCCTCAGTACTTCATCTACCCTTTTTTTTAAAAACATCCAGGGAAGGTGACTCAACCACCTCCCTGGGCAGCCTGTTCCAGGCCCAAACAACTCTTTCAGTAAAAAAAAAAATCTAATATGTAATCTGAACCTGTCCTGGCACAGCTTCTTGTCATTCCCCCTTGTCCTATCTCCTGTTACTCAGCTGAAGAGACCATCACCTACCTCTCTACAACCTCCCTTCAGGTAGTTGTAGGTTGTGATAAGGTCTCCCTTCAGCCTCCTCTTCTCCAGACTAAACAGCCCCAGCTCCCTCAGCCGCTCCTCATAGGATTTGCTCTTCAGCCCCTTCACCAGGCTGGTTGCCCTTCTCTGGACTCACTCCAGGACCTCAATGTCCTTCTTGTGGTGAGGAGCCCAGAACTGGACACAGTACTCGAGGTGTGGCCTCACCAATGCTGAGTACAGGGGCACAATCACTTCCCTAGACCTACTGGCCACATTGTTTTTGATACAAGCCAAGATGCCATTGGCCTTCTTGGCCGCCTGAGCACACTGCTGACTCATATTCAGTCTGCAGTCAACCAACACCCCCAGGTCCTTCTCTGCCTGACAGCTCTCCAGCCAGTCCCCCCAAGCCTGTAGCGCTGCATGTGGTTGTTCTGTCCCATGTGCAGCACTTTACACTTCATCCCATTGGTCTCAGCCCATTGGTCCAGTCTGTTCAGATCCCTCTGAAGAGCCTCCCTACCCTCAGGCAGATCAACACTTCTTCCCAGTTTAGTGTTATCTGCAAACTTACTGAGGGAGCATTCAATCCCTTCATTGATGTCATTGATAACAAGATGTTGAACAAAACCCGGCCATCCAGCCAGTTTTTAACCCAGCTGAGGGTCCACCTGTCCAGGCCAGTGGCAGCCAGTTTCTCAGTCAGAATGCTGTGAGAAACTGTGTCAAAGGCTTTACCAAAGTCCAGGTAGATCACATCCACAGCCTTACCCTCGTCCATTAAGCAGGTCACCTCGTCATAGAAGGTGATCAAGTTAGTTTGGCAGCATCTACCTTTTGTAAACCCATGTTGATTAGGCGTGATCCCCTGACAATCACACATGTGCTGCATGATAGCTCCCAAGATGACCCTCTCCACGATCTTCCCTGGGACTGAGGTCAGACTGACAGGCCTTTAGTTCCCCGGATCCTCCTTCCGACCCTTCTTGTATATGGGTGTAACATCTGCCAGCCTCCAGTCGAGTGGAACTTCCCCAGTCTGCCAGGATTGCTGATAGAGTCAAAATGGAGTCTAAAAGTTTTCTTACACTCCTATTGTTTTTTGTGTGTCACTTTATTCATTAGATGGTTTCCTTCCATGAGATAAAAAGCTAAGCTAGTGGGCATAATCATCAGAGGAATCCCATTAGCATCTTCTGGTCAGAACCACCAGGTTTAAGTTGTTCACTTATGCAATCTGAGTTAGTCTGAGGTTTAAATGAAATTTTGATTTTCCCTTCATCAGGTTTACCTTCATTTCTGTGACCAGAGAGAAGTTATCCTTTTCTAAACAGCCCCTTTAAGAAGCACTGTTCCCATTAGTTAAAATTACACCCTAAGGAGATCAGCAAACTGTGTTACCTGAGCTCTCTGCTGAAACAACGTGATGGGAGGACTGCTATTTTGCCTACAAGATACACGACATTTTTTTTAAATTAGTATCTGTTTAAGCTTTCCCCTTAACAAATTTAAATTCAATGACCTTCAATTTTTATTATCCCCTCATTTGCCTATAAGCAAAACCAAATATGATAAATTGCCTTGTGGATATTAAACTATTCTAAATGGAATCAAAGTAGTACCTGTGTTTGTCATCTCACGGATGAAATACATGGGAAGATGAGTTTGCCTTTCAGAGAAGAACTATTTTCATTTTCTTTGACTCACATGTTGTTTCATACAGTTTTAAGCCAGTGAGTAAAGGAAGTGTTTGAACCATGCTGCATTGTATATAAGGCTAGAAAGTTCTAAACCAGTAGTTCAAATTAAAACAAAAAAACATATATATAAAACAAAGATTGCTTAAATTCACATTTGTTAGTATTTGAAGTTGATCAAATCATGAGCCAGTAAAACCAAATGAGATGCCTTTTTTTGATTACTGGAACAAAAATGGGGGCACAATAGGAAAGAAGTGCAAAAAATACTAAGTGGTCTAGGGAGTACTAATACCTCTCTGAGTCAAGTGAAATATGCTTTATGGTGGGAAATAAAAGAAGTAGTTCCTCCAAGGATAGTTAGACATTTATTAAGACTGAAGACTATGCAATTCATCCAAACTTAAACAGTTAGTGACAAAAGTCTGAAGGGAAACTTCAGAGTTAAATCCCTTTTCATTGCTCTGGCTGCTAGGCAAATTCCTAGAGAATTATGCTGGAGATTTGTAGCCCAGAATCCAGAGTGAAAGCACAGCCAGCTAGGTAAGCAATATGAAAATGCTGCTATGACTAAATTATGTCTTGATTATGTTGTGAAACCTGCAACAGTGTTAATTTCCATTTTAAATAATATACATAGTTCAGCTCCCCTGGTTTTGTTGCACGGAGATACCCAAATTTTAAGGAAATGAGATAAAGAAAGGGAGTCTGTACTGTTGGCATGGAAAAGTAATTGGCTACAGTAAACCTCAAATTTCATCACAAATTTATAGTGTCAACAAGTCATCCAGATGATTAGATCCAAACTTGTACAAGACTGTCTAATAAACAAAGCATTCTTAACACAATGCAGTCTCTCAAAGTTACACAATGCAGGTTCTTAACTACATGGCAGCGTGTGTGAAAGCCTTTTCAGTGAGTCAGAAACCTGGCAAGAGTTTTTGATTCCATTAGATGAGAAACAGAGGAGACTTAGGAAACCTTGCAAATAGCAGAGGAATGGATTTAAATGTAGTCAACGAGTTTATCAATAATGAAATTGCCTCAGCCTTCTTATATTTGTAGACACACAAAAAGACATTTTATTTTGGTTTCTTTCATTCCAACAGGTATCTAGCAATATAACTAAGGCTTAAAAAAGAGGTCTACACTTGTATTTATCTCAAAGGGTTATGAAACAATGCTGCTGTTTTGCAGCTGCCAAGCTCTGGGAAGTTAGGTTTCTCAGACCCATTAAGTATTGAAGTCTGTACCCTGTTTCTCCCAGTTTCTGCCAAAGATTGATCTGAGATGCCAGGTGCCTATTGCGCTGAAATGGAACCATGTGACAAACCAGAACAGATGAGCTCACCAGAGCAGTCGAGAAGTGAACAAGCTTTAGGTTTTCATTTACTAAGTCTGGATGGCCCAGGGGATTGCACCAAGCTGTAAAACACTTTGTTTTGTGGTCACAGGCTCTGATTGGTCCTGTTTGCATAGAAAAACTTTGCTTTTTGCTGACTATCTCATGCAGTATTTTCTTATGCATCCCCACATCATCAGGTGGTAGGACTCAGCAGTAGGAACAGTTATTACAATGTAACTATCATGATAATGAGAGCAAATAATTAATGTTACACATACATATAGATATGAATAACTCTCTGAGTATATTGTTAGCTCAGTCAGATGGGAACCAGATCTAACTGGAGCAGAAGATATGACACCACAGAGGTCTGGCCAAGATAAGTTGGGTATGGAGAGAGACTCCTTTCTTTGTATCCTAAACTGTTCGAACCAAGATCGTGGCTTGAAAAAATGTGGAGAAAATCATGCTCCTTTTTCAAATATTTACTGCTCTGGAGCTAAGAGGAAGAGTCTATCTTCCAAGACGATCAGTCTGGCAGGTCTCACTGACACTTTATGAAGAATTAAACTTGACACAACTAAGTAATGTCTAGACATGAGAAATTGTACATCGACATCTTTAAAAGTATCCTGAGGGTATGGAACAAAAGTTAGGACTTCTATGCCACTTAAAGGGTTCTTGGTTTTTTTATGGGGAAGTAAGATCACAGAGCTGAGAGACACAAAATGAAGATTATTCTAACATGTAAGTAGGAAATTGAAAAAAATCCTCCAATAAATATTATCACATCGCTAGGAATTCAAAAGTGCATTTGGGAAAAATTCCTCGATCTAAATTTAGCCAGATGTATAAAATACAGCTTTTATTCTGTGCTAAGGTCAGGATGCAGGCAGAAAATTTTCAGCAGAGGTAATTTCCACAGAAGCATTATGTGAGACTGTCTTTTCTTAATGTTCTCCAAGTATCGTACATCAAAAATAAGTAATCCACACAATACATTTTTAACAAAAGACAATTCCTCCCTTCCCTCCCCCTTCCTTCCCCATTCTTCATTAATTTTTTCATTGGGGGGTGTGTTCGTTTAATACAGCAATCAGAATGAGCTAAAGCCCTCCAATATCCAGTTAAGCAAAGAGCTAACAATGCTGCTAATTAAGCCAGAGGCATCACGGGCAGCTTCCTATTGATCATATGTTTGCATGTTGGATTTGGGCTCAGAGCCATGTCTACACTTTCCACTACTGAAATCAGTAAAAATAGTACTGTGAAGCAAAATGCTGTAAAGGGAGACAGAAGGTCTCTGTGTTAATTAAAGATGTTCTGTGTGATTAGAGATCCATGAAGACAAGGATACAGAGCTGACAGACTATTCTGCCTCTCCCTCTGGTACTTGGTGGTGAGCTTACCTGGGGTACCTTTAATCTGAAGACCAGCTGCATCTTTGTTACTTTTCCATTTACAACTCTGTTTTCTCTGCCATTAAGACCTTTTATCCCAAGGAGAGTCTCAGTTCAGAAAAGCATTTGGTATCAGACCTCAGAAAACTAACAGGAATTTAATATATGCTTAATCTTTACAGTAATCTTCACAGGTTTAGTGACCAGAGCCTTCTGTGTCTGGGAAGAAACCAGATGACAATGTTTTTCTTTTATTTCTCTTTTTTTTTTTACTTTCATTTGCTATTGCTATGAGAATAGTTGGAGCATGAATAAAAAAAGGGTAGAAAGCCTCTGAGCCAGAGGTTTATTGCTCACACAGTCTATAGCAGAGCAAGGCTTCCAGCTAAGTCACCGAGCTCTTCAACTTCAAAGGATGCTGAGTGCACTCAGCTCCTTCCAGGAAAGATGTGTGGGCCCAGCTGGAAATATGGCACACTCATACATATTTGCCCCTCTAAAACTGGCACAGTTAGTAATGTAGTTGTGTTAAAAATGGAGAGGGAAGAGGGAGGGGGAGAGCGAGGTACTGGGGGATGGAAGGCAGGAGTGCATCTGGCTACCCAGGGGAGCATGGTCCAGCCAGATACTGGTGGCTTCACTCGCAGGAACATCTCCTCTCCAGGGACAGCCTCTTTAGGGTACAAATTCCTCCACAGGGTCTGGCTAGCTCTGCGTGCCCTGTGCCCCCACTTCATGCAGATATCCCCCGTGGGTGCAGAGACTGTGCTGTCACAGCGCTGATATTCAAAAGATACAAGCAAAGCAAAGCAAAGGCTGTTAAAAGAAGCAAGTTTTTTTTATTAGACCAACTAAGGTAGTTGGAAAAACAACCAAACAGCAAAGCTTTGAGGCATGTGGGGCCTTGAAAGACAGTTTCCTTGCCCTAAAGTTTTCTGCTTTCTTCCAGCTACATCTATTGATTTAACAAACATTACTTGTAGCACACAAAGTGATGCTTCTCTTAGATATGGCAGCAAGAGTCAGAGACAGTTGGTAGACAGCTTAGATGGGAAACCTATCTAACACAGAGACATTATGTGAGGTCCAGAAATTAACTTTCGGTCACAGGGTATGACATAATTGTGAAGTCTTGTATTTCATTTGCATTGTAGAAGAACTTTTGTAATTACAAGCTTTCTACAACATCATGACAATGCGAAATCTAATAATAAGGAAAAAATCCCCAACAGTTTCCAGTCTGAATCTCAGAATGAAACCTGAATAACTTTATGGAAAATTTATTCCACCTATAACATGCTGTTATTATCAATTTAGTTCAGAGAACTTCCTGAAAACTAATGAATGTCACTGAAATCATTTTCTTGCTGACTCAGTGTCTAGGGGATTACCAGCCTGACAGAAAGAGGAAAAAATATATATACACATACTGCTGGGTACAGAAATCATTTTCTTTTTATCATGTATAAACAAAAAGCAGCAATATATTTTACTCCAGTAATTTATGAGCAAATATCTCCACTGACACAATAATTTTGCAGCAACCCAAACCAGGAATGATTGTATGATGGGATTTCATTTGTGAAGTGTAAATTAGAATTTCATCATAAACCCAGAATATTCAGCAAGGCTCTCTATCTTTACTTGGATTCATTTATATATATTAAAACAAACCAAAATCCCCATAAAGATCTAAATTAATGGGCACATAGTAAACCAAGGATTTTCAAGTATGTGTGCCTGGCATTTCAACATAATTAAATTAAATTAAAAATTAGTAGAAGAACAGTATCACATAATTTTCTGCCATGTAAGGCTTCTAAGTAAAACTCTGAGAAGCAAGAACACAGAACTGTGGGCTTCACAAATTTTGTCAATACTCTATGAGATGCTGAATCCATCATAACATGATGGATTTTGGTCCCTAGGTTTAAACATGTAAATGAATACATATTTCTTTGTCTACATTTGTTGCATTGCAGAACACACAGGTCTCAGCCAAGAGATCAATAATACTGAACAAATATAGTGAGAAACAGAACTTGACCAAACAAGATTTCAGCTTAAATATGCAAAAGAAGTAATACAAGTTCCTACCAGCAAGGTCTTGAGCTGGAGATTAATTGGTTTGCCCATACGGGCAAAGGAAACCCCTCCCAAACATACGATGGGAACCCAGAGCTCTTTATTTCAACCAGTGAATTACAGGGATGTAGACAGATTTCAGATTAGTTTCTCTGTTGGACATCAGCAGCATCTTGGGGAGGTTTCTGGCCTTTGATTTAATCTGCCCGACATTGCACTGTAAATATCTACATCTGAACTTGTATTCTCAGCTGTCCATTTTGTCAACAGGGAGAAACAAGCTCTTTTAGAGAATGATTCATCTGATCAACTGTAGACATCTGCCTTAGGCTAAATTGAATTGCTCTGGCAATGACTCCATCTCTCTGGGATTGCAAAGGGAGTCCAGGGTGACCAACTCTGGTGAAGCGATTTACAGAGGAGGCATCTAAATTTGAATGAATGAATCTTCCTCCATATGTCAAAGGTGTGAAATGCCCCCAGTGAAGCAAGAAGCAGAAACAAAGTGGGAAGAGATAATCTGTTTCTACGGGTCTTATTTGCATATGTGTCAGTGCAACGTTAATAATGTAAAATATAATTTAGAGCACAGGTTTTGCCTGGATGGATTTTCTCACATTTTGTCTGCTAAAGGAGTCTTACAGCAGCACAAAAATGAGCTTTGGGGAATGAAATAAAGTCAAGATGCAGGCTGCCCTCATGCTTCTACTCTGCAAAGAAACTGAATTTACGGAACACGAAAAGGACTGACATTAAATGCAATCCCTTTGCATGAATTTGAGGGTGACGGTTATTCTTAGAAGAGGGTCTGGTTGTGTTTTTTTTTTCTAGCATAGAAAATGGTATGTTGAATACTATAAATTATTAACTTAAGGCTAATTGCATAGGTTAGGTTCTGTCCTGGTTTCTACAGGAGGGAGCAGCTCCATGGTGCTTAGTAACCTGCTGAAGTTAACCTATGACAGATGGTTAGTGGATAAACCAGAGAAAATATATCTTCTCAAAGAGAAGAAATAAAGGCAGCAGTGAAAACTATGTACAACACCATTGGTTACTCTTTCCTATTTCATCCTGAGAGTAAGAGTAGGACTACACAAATAGGGGAATTAGGAGGGATTTGAAAATGCAAGTGAACTTATAAAATGTGTAAAAATCAATAATGGAAGATATTAAAATTTGAGTAAAATATTTGCAGTATTTTATACTTCTGGTTGCAGTTGGCATTTCTTCAATTATATACTTGTATTAATCTTCTTATGACTCTCATATTTTTCTTCTTTGAGACTGTGGGTTCACCAAGTAAGCTTCTCTGACGGAAAAGTGAAGCTATAGTTTGCATGGCAGCAGGCTTTCCAAATCTGTGCAAGAGCACAGAAGGTGTGATAATGTTCAAAATACCTAACTCGTATGTTTTTCCTCATGAACCATTTATCTATGTCTAGAAAAGACCATCTATAGTCTTCTTAACTACACTAGAGGCCAATTTTTCATGGACAAAGTCACTCTTCCTAGTCCATTTTCATAATTACAGCTTCATCACTATTGAAGTTTTTGGCTACACCTGCCAAACCAAGAAGCAATAAGCCAGCCAAACACAATGTTCTAAACTAGACGCATCCTATGGTGAGGATTTGCAGGGCATTGATTTCATTGCTCCCACATGAGCACATCACAGCCCATTCTCATCCTGCTGTGTTCATAGGGGGAAAAATATTAGTAGAAGAAGTGGACAACTGCTTAAAAAGCAGATGTGTAAGAAGTGGTAGAAGTAATCACAAAAAGAAAAATATTTTTTAGTGTGAAACATTACAAAACTAGTTGGTGGGGATAAAAGCAGAAATAGGCATGCCAAGAGGTCATAATGCACTGGGGATTAGAAATTAAAGAAAACATGTAGGGCTGTCAGTTCTGCTTATGGTGCAGAAAGTGTCCACATCTAACAGCCTCAAGTGTTCAGGAAAGAGGGTTGCTCATGAGCTGGCTGTGTCTATAAAAGGATCTGTGAAAGGATCTTGTGAAAAGATCTCATGAAGGACAGAATACCCATCATGAAGTGCTCTGTTGTGCCCATCGAAAGAATGTATCTCCTTGCAAGTACAGTCCTGATACTATCCCAGCCCTCCCCATGGAGCAGAACCATATGAAGAAACTCAGATGTGAAAAAGTCCACTTCAGGTAAGAGGTCATGCAAGGAAGGCAAAAAATTTCAAATGCATCAAAGTCTATAAGTGTTGGTCATCCTCCTCAGGTTCTAAAATTGTGGCTACTTTTTTTACAGATAGAAAAAATGTAATGAAAAACAATCCTTCTTTCCTCAGAAAGATCTTAACCATAGTAAACATTTTTCACTGAAGATATTTGACATATTTTTGTATTTGCTTTTTGCCATGTTGCTTAATGTGTTCTGGAAAAGCATTTAGTATTACTTCACTGAGAATAAAATAAAAATCTCCATAGAATAATACATGCATTACTTTTCAATCTCTGGAGACCAAGATTCAGGCTCAAATGGGATTTCTATGAAAAAGAGGTAGAATATGTGGCTAAAATTATATTTAAGGTCATGATTAAATGACTTATTTAGATGTTTTGGGGCCTATTCAATATGCTTACTACTCTCTGTTCCATATTTTCATAAAGCTGAAATCTTGCTGTTAAGGACTTTATCAAACTAGCGCAATATAGAATGTCAGACCAAAGTAAAACACAATGATCGTCACAGACTTTAATCTCTAAAATGGACACCCATAGCAGTTTTTTCATCCTTTCTTGTGAGATTTGGAGTGACTAAAATCTAAGTAATTAGAATTCAGGTTGTTTATGACATTAAAAAATTATGAAAGTAGTTTGAAATGAGTAGTAACTTAAAGTGTGAGACATTTCGTGAAATTATGCATCTGTTTCTTCACTGGGAAATTTGTATGCCAGCCAAGGCATAGCAAGGCAGAGAGACTGCATGTAAACCAGAGAAAATTTTATGCCAGTGTCCAGTAAAAGGTTTCAGCAGCCCAGGTGAGGAATTTTTTGCATTCCTAGTATACATAAAATACATTTCAAAAATAAAAATAGAGCATAAAATCTTCATTATGAGCTTCCCATACTTTCTTAAAATAACATGAACAGACTTTTAAAAATATTTAGAAAAGGCTGTAAATATCTAATCTCATGACCATGTCAATAATCCAATGATTACAAAACTCACAACATGAGTATTTACCTCAGAATCCATAACAGCTTAATTAAATGAAAAAAAGGCAGCCATGCAAAACAGAAGAAATACCTAATAGGAGATCCTGTTCACAATTTTGATGAATTAAATACAGACTGCAATCAAAGAGAGCGCTATTTGCAACCTTCTTGTAAAATGCTCTGAATTCAAAAGGAAATAAACATTTAATTGCCAGACTGAGATCAGTCATAGTAGCTGTTTGTCATCTTCTTGGGTCTTGGTTCAGAAATTGGTTCCCAATGAAGGAAAATATGCACATACTGAAATTTAATTTCAGAGGCATGTTTGCCTATACCTGAAATTAAGCACATGTTCTGTTAATGAACTTGAATGCATCCTCAAGGGCTAGAGTCCAAAGTCCTGTTTTGCAGATCAGATTCAGGGTTGCCTAGACACACTCATTTTATTAAATATTACCACTGAGTGTTCTTCATATTGTTTTCATTGCTATATTCACTATCTTTTCTTTGAAATACGTTTCAAGTATCTTATTTTGAGTCATTCAGGCACCATGGAAATACTGGTTTTGTTTCTAATTTTTGTAGGATCTGTATAAAAATATTTACTATCTGAACATTGGAAAATACATAAAATAATATATTAACATACTTAAAAACAGCAGCAGTCCTTAAAGCATAGTCTTATGATAAATAGAGCCATATAGTAAACTTTCCAAAGTAATAGTAGAGACTTCTGTTTTTCTATCAAAAGTCCAAAGGATATTATTTACTGCTGATAAAAGCATATAAATGCTGTTGTTTGGAAAAGAGCCTGGTAGGTTCATACAGAAGGAGAGAAACATTGCTCAAGAAAGAGTGAAAGATGCTGTTGCCTTTTGTGTGTTCAGTGGCCAGAAGGAAATTAAAAGGTTGAATTCAGTCATGTTCCCAAAGAACAGGAGACAGAATAAAAATATCCCCGAAACTCATAATTCAGTCCCATTATCTGAGCAAAGAGGTCAGTGACAAACTAGGCTCACATCCTTAGATAAGTGCCGCATCCTGTGAGACAGATCCAATATGTTGCCTGCTGTCACTCCGTTCTGTAGACCTCAGAAGGATTTGAGGGATGTGATATTCAACTCAGGAATGACTGACAGTACAAACATCCACCTCCAGAAAAGATAGCACACTTTACTGAGCTGGTTATTAACTAAACACGGGAGGTGAGGGAGGTTTTCCTCCAAGACTGGGATTTACTGTGGTAGAGAGGATGGAGTGCTGGGATGTGGAAAACCGCTAAGCACCAAGTTGTGGCTGCAGGAATATCTCCTGGGGCAGCTCAGGTACCCGTGGGAGACTCCAAATCAAGCCCCCTGTTTTGAGACCTAGAGTACAAGTGGAACAGCAGAGTCAGGGTGTCCTCTTACCTCAGACTTGCCTTGGGTCCTTTATAAGTTATGGATATTTTTTTCTACAGCAAAATATATAAACTTAGCAAACTTTATCTCTGTGTACCAAGCCAGTAGGCTACAGCTTCTTGCCTTCCTGGCTGTGCACTCATTCAAATTCAGCAGGAGGTAAATTCCCTGTATCTTGCTGTCCTGGGTACTCATGTGAGATGACAGAGCTGTGGGCTTATCTGTTAATCTGAGGTAGGTGACCGCAGTATGTACTAGGGGAAAAAGTCTGCCACTCCTGTTTTATTTTATGTCCTACAGTTCAATTGAGTAAAGATCTAAGAATTTAATTAGACTTTTCCAGAAACTCAGACCCTTGGACAGCTGTTTTCATACCCAGCTTCAGGCATGTTTTTGCCTGCTTGTTTGTTTTTGATATGTGCAGAGTTCTATTAAGACTGAAATGCTTTGTAACATATTTTTCAAGGCAGGTAGCTAAATACATTTGGAGCATTCTTCAGTGTTCCGAGAAGCTTTGGGCTGGACTGTCCAATACGTAGCACATTTCAGGTATCTAACCAGCTTAGGTTATTCTGAAGTTATCTCCCATAATCAGACACCTACGTATCATACTATATAGCTAAGCAGCCTGTTGTCTGTGTCACCTCTATGAGTCTCCACTTATCACCACCATTTTTATCTTATCAGCATCATAACTGGGGGTCTGTTTAGGTAAGTAGAAGCAACAGAACACTCATTTTACTTTCAGGCTGGCATATACTGGCACTGTTCTAGGACCTGGCAGGTCCTCCAGTGATTCTCTGAGGTCTCATGACATGCTGGGAAAAGCACTTGCCTTAGGTAATCACAGCTGTACACTTTTCACTGCACCATTCTGAGAGAAAAAGCAAATTTACTTTACCTAAGCATGGGGGAAATTCAGTCCCAAGGTAGAGTGTACTACAAGAGCTGTCAAAAAGGACTCCACAGATGTTCTGTGAAAGTGGAAGACCTTTTTCTCATTAATGGTATAGATGAATCGATGCTATGCTTCAAGTCTCTGCAGCGGTTCAATGCTTTGGCCTTGGTGGACAGCATGTGTTTGCCTTTAAGTTAGGTTTAATTTTGTAAATGAATTCTGGTAAATTATGAAGTCATTGCTAGCAACAACGAGGATTTAGTCCCAGTACGGATGTTTTCATATCCATTTAACCGTCTGTTTAACCGTTCATATCCATTTAACTGTCTGTATCAGTACAGGCTGGGGGATGAGCTGCTGGAGAAGAGCTCTGTGGAGAAGGACCTGGGGGTCCTGGTTGATGACAGGTTGACTATGAGCCAGCAGTGTGCCCTGGTGGCTAAGAGGGCCAATGGGATCCTGGGATGCATCAGGAAGAGTGTGGCCAGCAGGTCGAAGGAGGTGATCCTCCCCCTCTACTCTGCCCTGGTCAGGCCCCACCTGGAGTATTGTGTCCAGTTCTGGGCTCCCTGGGATAAAAAAGACAGGGACCTCCTGGAGAGAGTCCAGAGAAGGGCTATGAAGATGATTAAGGGCCTGGAGCATCTCCCCTATGAGGAAAGGCTGAGTGAGCTGGGGCTGTTCAGCCTGGAGAAAAGAAGACTGAGGGGGGACCTAATTAATGTTTATAAATATCTTAAGTATGGGATGCAGGGGGAATTGGCCAACCCCTTTTCAGTAGTCTGTGGAGACAGGACAAGGGGCAATGGCTGTAAACTGGAGCACAGGAAGTTCCGCACCAACATACAGAACTTTTACACAGTGAGGGTGACAGAGCCCTGGGACAGGCTGCCCAGGGAGGTGGTGGAGTCTCCTTCTCTGGAGATATTCAAGACTCGTCTGGACGCCTATCTGTGTAATATGAGCTAGGGAGCTGCTTTGGCAGGGGGGTTGGACCCGATGATCTCTCGAGGTCCCTTCCAACCCCTACGATTCTGTGATTCTGTGATTCTGTGATTTCATCATAACCAGTTAAAAAATCAGAACAGAGTATCAGCATGTTCTGCTGTCTCCCACGGTATCATCATCTTTGCACATGCATGACAACTGAGTGATCAGGCCCAGTCAACATGTGTTTATGAAAGGCAGGTCCTGCCAAACTAACCTGATCACCTTCTAAGACAAGGTGACCCACTTAGTGGATGAGGGAAAGGCTGTGGATGTAGTGTACCTTGGCTGCAGCAAAGCCTTTGACACTGTTTCTCGCATCATTCTGACTGAGAAACTGGCTACCATTGGCCTGGACAGGCACAGCCTCTGCTGTGTAAAAAACTGGCTGGATGGCCAGGCCCAAAGAGTAAATAGAGCTAAACCCAGCTGGAGGCCTGTTACAAGTGGTGTTCCCCAGGGCTCAGTCCTGGGTCCAGTCTTGTTCAACATCTTTATCAATGATCTCGATGAAGGGATTGAATACTCCCTCAGTAAGTCTGCAGATGACACTAAACTAGGAGGAAGTGTTGATCTGCCTGAGAGTAGGGAGGCTCTTCAGAGGGATCTGAACAGACTGGACCGATGGGCTGAGACCAACAGGATGAGCTTCAACAAGGCCAAGGGCAGAGTCCTGCACTTAGGACAAAACAACTCTGTCCATCATTACAGGCTTGAGGCAGAGTGACTAGAAAGCTGTCTGGTGAAGGACCTGGAGGTGTTGGTTGACTACCGCCTGAACATGAGTCAGCAGTGTGCCCAGGCGGCCAAGAAGGCCAGTGGTATCTTGGCCTATATCAGAAATAGTGTGGACAGCAAGTCCAGGGAAGTGATCGTGCCCCTGTACTCGGCATTAGTGAGGCCGCACCTTGAGTACTGTGTTCATTTTTGGGCCCTTCAGAGAAGGGCAACCAGGCTGGCGAAGAGGCTGGAAAGCAAACATTATGAAGAGCGGCTGAGGGAACTGGGGTTGTTTAGCCTGGAAAAGAGGAGGCTGAGGGGGGAACCATATCACCACCTACAATTGCCTGAAAGGAGATTGTAGAGAGGTGGGTGTTCTCTTTGCCCAAGCAACAGGTGACAGGACAAGAGAGAATGGCCTCAAGCTGCACCAGGGAAGGTTCAGATTAGACATTAGGAAAAAATTCTTCACCAAAAGGGTTATCAGGCATTGGAACAGGCTGCCCAAGATTTTTTTCCAACCTAGTGATTCTGTGATTCTGTGATCTTCAACGTGAAATACAAGAGGAAAAATAGAGTCTGTGTCTCTTTAAGTGGAGCTATCACATTTGGTTCTTGGGTACTGCAACATCCTCAGAAATGTCAGAATAACTGTAAAATTTGGAAGGAAATGGCCTAGAATTTTTTTCTATTTTTCATCTCCCTTTATGCCTGGTTGAAGAAGAGATTCACAGCACACTGCTTCCCATATTTGTTACAACCCTCAATACAAGACACATCCATTAGAATGTGAATAGTGAGTCAAGACTGTGAAAAATATTTCATGTCATGATTTCACTCTCTTCTGTAATAATGAATCCAATTTTTCCATCTTTTGTCAGTATTTCTTCATTTTAATGGCTCACCAGTTCTACTAACAGAAACCAACCTCATCAGTTTGTAGGGAAGGGATGACACCAACAACCATGAGCAAAACCACCTACAGAAAATCTAAGACAAGAGAAAAGGAGGGTGCGTTGTGGAAGCTCAGCATTAACGTTCCCTTGTTTCATGGTCATTACAAGGATGGCAAGTTGACAAGGCACAACATAAATACAGTATTTTCAGAGTGACACAAATGTGAATGCAAGAAGTTCTCACCCATTCTCTTTACATAAAAATGGTAACCTCTGTTCTCTCCTTAAGTACTTTCTCCTCCCTGTAATATATTCCCTGTTCCTCTTCCCTTCCCTTCCCTTCCCTTCCCTTCCCTTCCCTTCCCTTCTCTTCTCATCTTCATCTTCTCTTCATTCTCTTTCTCATTCTCATTCTCTTTTCTTCCGTATTCTCTGTCTGCAAAGGGTAGTCTTGCAATATCTATTTTTTCTAGGCTTTTCCACTTCCATGGGAGCTATTTGGATGTGCCTGACCCCATTTTGATGTGGTGTTGAATAGCATGGCAGCAAGAATAGGAAAAAAAAAAGGACAAACATTATACAATGAAAACCTTAATCATGTAGTTATGTTTAAAAAAGGTTTGAAAGTCTGATGCTTTGTCTTTCCCATTTCACACGGTCCTGCTGCTAAAAAAAATTTCCCTGAGGTTCCTGCTGCATCTCTCCTATAAATGATTCTCTTTGATCAGAATCCAGCGCAAGCAGACCTTTTTTTTCAGTCTTACAGAGGCAATGATTCCATATCACAGCATTGAAACTCTTGACAGCTCAGTGGGGGTGAGAAGAAGAAGCAGGATTATCCAAAAAGAGAAAAAAGAGGAAGCAATTCAAAGTCAGGCCAAAGATGACAGGAGAATCAGGATAGCAGCTGTACAAAATCGTACTTGATCTCTGCCAGAGATGTGGTATGTAGGGGTGAATGACAACTTCTAATTAAAATTGTGACTGATTACCATGTAAGAAATGACACAATTTGTCGAAGACCTGGAGTCGAAGATGAATCACTTTTATTTGCGGAAAATGCTAATTTAAAGTTATGCATTTTTAGAGGAACATCTGTGGTGTATTTTTGATAAAATTCACTCCATAATTAAATCATTCTTTTTTTTTAGTAAAACTTTTAAATTATCTTTATTTAAGCACTGACTTTACATTACAGTAAATAGGGAGGAAGAAATACTGAAAACAAAATTTGGAAGAGACCCTGACTGCAATTCAGCAGCCTTCATTTGAAATTCCAAGAATGAAGCAGTTTTAAAATACCATATCTATTGTATTGTAATATATTCACAGATCTGCATCAAACAACTCAGGATATTATTTTTCAGGGTTTTTGGACTGTTTGGTTGTCATATATGCATATGAACTTGATTCATATCCCTTTTCAAAAGGAAACATGAATATGAGCATTATTCAAACGCATGTGCTGACTCACTTGAGAGCACTTTTTGAATCTGGATTCACACTGAGATTAGCCAACTTCTGTTCTGTTTTCTTTTGAAAGCTGTCTTAATCATTGTCCAAATTGATATTTTTCAATACAGAAAAGTAAATCATTGTCAACTTCTATGAGTTTTCATGTTTCTTAGGGATGGCAATCCTCCTGGGAATCTAACTGGTGCAAGGTTTTCTTAGCACAGTTTTGGGTGGCCAGATGTAGTTTTGTCACCTGTTCCTGTAGTAGACCTCACATGGAAATGTGCAGGAAGAGCAAGGAAAAGGTGGGACTGCATGGATATTACCATGTTCTCCGCTCGAGGCTAGGATGGTGAGAGGCAACCTGGGCAAAATCCACCTCAAGGACTACACTAATGGTTACACAGCATGGATGATCACTAAACACTGGCCCAAACCAAGTCTCTGTAGACTTTTTTGTGTATATATGTAAGTCTTAAGCCTCAGCTGATACCATGACGATATATTCCATCTCCTCCTTACATTTATTTCTTTTTAGCTAGGGTGTCCATGTTGTTCCTGTGGCACTAAGAAATGCTACATCCATCGTATCAACCCTACACTTGTTAGGATTAATATAAGCAAGTTCCGAGAAAGAGTGTCACCTAAGCATGGAAATAACCACAGAATCCCATTTTTGTGTAAGTAACAATTATATACAAAGCAACACATGGTGTTATGTATAACCACTTTGAATGTGACTCTTTTCTTCTGTCAGAAGAAAGCATACTGTGGATTTCAGTGAGATCTGGATCACTATTTGTTTCACTGTTTCAGTGGTGTCATTGAAGGCCACATAGATGATTAAGGGCCTGAGCATCTCCTGTATGAGGAAAGGCTGGATGAACTGGGGCTGTTCAGCCTGGAGAAGACTGAGAGGGGATCTTATTAATGTTTATAAATATCTGGGACACAGGGGGAAATGGCCAGCCTCTTCTCAGTGGTCTGTGGCAACAGAACAAGGGGCAATGGCTGCAAGTTGGAGCACAGGAAGTTCCGCACCAACATGCGGAAGAACTTTTACACAGTGAGGGTGACAGAGCCCTGGGACAGGCTGCCCGGGGGGGTGTGGAGTCTCCATCTCTGGAGATATTCAAGACCTGTCTGGACACCTACCTGTGCAATATGTCGTAACGAGCCTGCTTTGGCAGGGGAGTTGGACTCGATGATCTCTTGAGGTCCCTTCCAAGCCCTACAATTCTGTGATTCTGTGGTATTCCCCCTGCTCCCCACCCTTGGTAATGTTAAGAAAATAAAACTTTAATTGTAACTATGATTTAGTGCTATGATTTAGTCTTATGATTCTGCTGAGGATCCCTAAAAGAATCTGTCCCTTCCCTCAGTGTTGAGTGACAACTGGACTGTTCCATGAATTACTTTGACCATTTAGCAGGATAGATATAGCAGGGGCAGAGGCTGAGATCCTAAACTGAAGGGAAGACAACTCTGCTGCTTATAGATTTACATTTCATAAGGATGAGTATTTTGGTTTTCAGAGGAAACCAGTTCTTTAACAGACTTTGTTGATGTTTTGGAGAAATAACTGGATTCTCTCACTAAAAAGAATCATCATGTATGTCTCTTGCATTTTTATATCTAAATATCTAAACTGTAGTGATTACTATTTTTTATGAGATTAGAATCTTAAAATACAGTCAGGTAGATAAATATTTTCCAAACACCTTTCTTTACTGGCTTGCTCCAAAATTCAATTGCTGCTTTACACTTAAAGGTAAATCTGAATTCTGAGACTTTAATTATCACATTTTCACACTATACAGAGTTGTTATATAGCTATAGGCTATTCAGAAATGATCTTAGTTTTAAAAATATGTGAGTGGAGAGCAAAGATCTTGCATGTTTCTGTATGACATTATTTATGCTTACAGCTTTACAGAGCAGAAAGTGAAACTGTGAGTTTCTTTTGCAATTCTTCTGTAGTCTTTCCTTACGTAAACTACATTTTGAGAACAGGCATAATACTGTCAGAATCAACTTTTAAGTCTACATTCCTGTTTTCTTTCTGAAATTACCCATCATCATTATGAGTTACCAAATAAGTTACATATGCAAACACCACCTCTCTCTGTGAGAATAAGGAAACACAAGATGAACGTAAAATTAATTGTCAAACATGAATGCATTTCTGCCCAATGCTTGTCTTTCTACCTAGCCTATGAAGCAACATCTTGCAACAGTTAAAGCCTTTTTTGTATTGGCAGATTTCAGAGCTACGGCAATTAAAGGTCTTGAGCGCTGCTCTTACTTCACCAAGATCTCTACTGCAATACGTTACACATGATGCTGCATTGAAGCAAATTACAGGATGAAAAGAAAAAAAAATAGAAAAGTGTCCCCCATCCCCTCCCCCCCCAAAAAAAAAATCCAGTCAAAAAAACAATAGACATTTTCTTAAGTATAACTGAAATAGTCAGGTTCTTCCATTATAGTCATTGTTAGAAAATAAACAAAGTAATTTGGGAAATCCCTGGAGTATAGAAGTAAATGACCAAGTTCTTTATGTTCTTCAACTTCACCCTAAGCCCTGATCATAAGATGCCTGAATTAACAGCTAGGTCTTTGCTGATTCTCTTTTCTGTAGCTCAGATGAGATTAATCATCCTCTGGGAATGCTTAACTCTGAGTTTCATGGTTACCTGAAAATATCCTTGACCCATTTTATTTACCTATAGAAGATTGTCTTCATTCTTACACATCTGCATACTAGAAACAATATTTTGTTTTTATCAACTTTAGGGGTTTTATTTTGCTAGGCTAAATCAAATTCTTCCAACTTCATTCCATCTTTAGGCTGATAACTGAGCTGCATTTCCTGTATCTATTTCAGCTGGTGTTCCTCTTGCTCAGATATGGGTGACTAGAAGAATATACAGTCTTGCAGATTAGTGCTCACCAGGGCCTTGTATAGTAGTACTAATATTTCCCACTCTCCCTGTATCTGCATCTTTATATAGCAATGCCTTGCTGGTTTTGGACTTACTATGAGATAATGTTATTTTTGGAATTACAGAATCTCCTTCACGCAGCATATAAAATTGACCTAAGTTCACTGCAAATTTGAAACTGCCTGTGTTTATGATTTTACAGCTCTCAAGTACTGGCCTGGTTTTTACTTTGAATATATAAAAGCCAAACTGTAAGTTGAATCTACAAGGGAGAGGGAACAAGAAATACTTTGTATTCTTAAACTGACAGCTCTGCTAATTCAACCTGTATCCCGACCACTAAGTTGAGTTATACCCTTTTAAATCTCACCACCTGTATAGAAGCTTCTGTAGACGAGTTCAGATACCAAATTCCCCTCGTGTAGTCCCCACTTTTCAGTAAATGTATACAGGTGCCGTTGGTTAGTCCTGCACTTTTAATTTTCCTAAGCTGTTCTGGCAATGGTGATGATGGTGCACACAGATACACGGCTAACAGTCCAGCATTTTAAGTAATGTATGGGCACTTGCCTTTATGCAAGAAGTGCAATTTCTTGGAAAACCAGGAACAGATGATTCTGTAAGCCCACAGAGACAAACTCTGCTCCATAAGTGGGTGTAAGTTCAGAGAAGACCTTCCCTTTGAAGAGGACATGTTGTTCTGCTTATTGTTTAGCAATAGACTTTTTCCTAATACTTTAAAGCTTCAATCAAGGATCAAAAGACATCACAGTGGAAAAAGACATTATTTTAAAAAATTCGGAATATGTTTCTGGATAAATATTGAAAAGATTATTTTAAAAAGGGTAATAGACTCTAAAAGCTGTAAAATATTCACTTTTCCAAGCATTATGTGCTTCTTTTAGGCTTTCCCTTCATCATACATTTAAATAAAATATGTAAAGCTGACATTTGATGTCATCTCTCTATAAAATAGGGCAAACTCATAAAACAGTCTGAATGAAGATGATAACAATATACATCTTTGGTTCAGAGAGCACATATTCATAAATCCAAGTGCCTTTTGAAGTTCAATCCCTTATACTTGTCACAGACTTCTGCCCTCTCAGGATAGAGGTCTCTCCTCAGCTCTATGAAAATAAGAGTTGGTGGGAAACACAGTTTTGATAGCTACCACCTCAGATTACATAGCAAGTAGATGGAGATCGTCTGTGCAAAGGTCATTGCCTTGTGCAAGGTAAGGTGAGTAGTACAGACTCCCTTTTGTGGCAATGTATCAGGCTATGTCCAGGACAGAGATGGAAACGAACTCATAAGATCCACTTGTCAATGAGCAGTACCTTCAGTGACAATGCTTTGGGCATCATTATCCTGTTCATAGAATCATAGAATGGTATGAGTTGGAAGGGACCACAAGGATCATAGAGTTCCAACCCCCCTGCCACAGGCAGGGCCACCAACCTCAGGCCTGGATCTACACTAGGTTGCCCAGGGCCCCATCCAACCTGGCCTTGAACACTTCCAGGGACGGGGCATCCACTACCTCTCTGGGCAGCCTGTTCCAGCACCTCACCACTCTTTGTGTAAAAACCTTCCCCCTAATATCTAATCTAAACCTTCCTTCCTTTAGTTTTAATCCATTCCCCCTTGTCCTGTCATTGTCTATCCTTTTAAAAAGTTGAATCCCCTCCTGCTTATAAGCTCCCTTCAGGCACTGGAAGGCTGCAATGAGGTCCCCCCGCAGCCTTCTCTTCTCCAGACTGAACAAGCCCAGCTCCCTCAGCCTCTCTTCGTAGGGCAGGTGCTCCAGGCCTCTAATCATCTTTGCGGCCCTCCTCTGAACCCTCTCCAACAGTTCCACATCCTTCTTGTATTGGGGGCCCCAGATCTGGACACAGGACTCCAGATGGGGCCTCACGAGGGCAGAGTAGAGAGGGACAATCACCTCCCTGTCCCTGCTGGCCACCCCTCTTCTAATGGAGCCCAGGATACCATTAGCCTTGCGAGCTGCAAGAGCACACTGCTGGCTCATGTTAAGTTTCTCATCCACCAGAATCCCCAAGTCCTTCTCAGCAGGGCTACTCTCAAGAAGCTCTTCTCCCAGTCTGTATCTACGTCTGGGATTCTTCCAGCCCAAGTGCAACACCTGACACTTGGCAGTGTTGAACCTCATTAGGTTCACCCGGGCCCATCTCTCCAGCCTGTCAAGATCCCTCTGGATGGCTTCCTTTCCTTCTAGGGTGTCGACCACACCACTCAGCTTGGTGTCATCCGCAAACTTGCTGAGGGTGCACTCAATTCCATCATCGATGTCATTGATAAAGATGTTAAAGAGAACCGGTCCCAAGACAGACCCCTGGGGGACACGGCTTGTCACCAGCCTCCACCTGGACATAGACCCATTGACCACCACCCTTTTGCTATGGTCTGTTAACCAGTTTCTTATCCACTGGATGGTCCACCCATCAAATCCACATCTCTCCAATCTAGAGATAAGGATGTGATGGGGGACTGTGTCAAAGGCCTTGCACAAGTCCAGGTAGATGACATCGGTTGCCTTCTCTTCAGACAACAGTGCCAGTCTACTTTGGATTTCTCAAATATGCTCTCCTGACTTCTCTCACATCCTTTACATCCCACTGATGGAGAGGATACTTGATGAGAGGAAGGATACGTTGAACCATACATCCTACAGTCAGACTTGAAAATGGGGAAGGTGGGCTGGCGGAAGGTGATGACACAGCTGCATCAACTACAGATACACTTGGAGGAAGCCACATATGATTCCATGACATAGACATGACTGACATCTAGACCATCCATTTAGCAAGTTGGCTGACTCAAATACTGCTGCAGCAGAAAGAACAACCTCCAGAACAGAGTGTGAATCATCGGCCATCTGTCAGTGTCACTGTCAGTGGCTGCCAGGATCAATTTTGAGTATTAACATCTTGCAAGCAGGTTAGATATGAACAAGAAATAGTCTGATATCCTCCCTGGACCCAGATACTGCAGCTGAAGCAGTTCTGAAGAGGCCCACCAAGAGATGAAGTTAACTGCTAGTCACACATCCCATACAGCAATGGTGATGCACTCAGAATGTCATGAAGAAATATTATGGCTCTAAATGACCACACAAAAGGTTTTCCTACCACTTGATTCAGAATTGCTTTGCAGTTTGTGTCCTATTTAACAGTAGAGGTAAGGGAGAATCTCCTTTAGTTCAAGTGCTCAGTGCATTAGAAAAGAACTTCAGTTGTTATAAAGCAAAGTAACTGGAAAGCAGCAATTTGCAGCTTATTCTCAGTACATATAATGCAAGTAGAGAGGTTTTCAATGAGATATCTCACTGATAAAACCTGGAGCACCTCCTGAGGCCAGCATTCCCAGCTGTGTAAAGCAAGCACTGCTGTCAGCAGAGTTGCATCCCTTTCCTCTAGCTGAGAGTCTGATACAAAGGCTCAGGTAACGCAGTATTGATTTTCATTAGCTGATGACTTCCAACTACAGGTTTTCAGATCTTAAGAAGTTAAGAGTTTTTCTAATTATTATTATTATTATTATTATGCCCAGACTGCACATGGCTGTAATAACCTGGGAACGTCACCATGTTCGCCAGTGCTGCTGTCTTTATTAGAAGTGGGTTACCTTAGTTTGTGAGGTCTGTTTTCACACAGGCCTTCAAGCTTTAAGAAAGATCTAATCTAAATACAGAATTAATATAATTATATTATTTTTCTTAGCTGGGAAACCAAGTTAATTAGCAGTTACAAAGAATTTTGACAAGTCCAGATAAAAAGCAGGTACAAACAGAACATAGCTCTGCTTTCCCCAGCATGGTCTAGCCCCATAACTTGTTATTATTCCAACATGCTCTCTATTAAAAACGCATGCTTTATTTTTGTCCATTTTTATGTCTTTGGTTTGAGATTTATAAATATTCTAACAGGCCATTCTAACTTTAAGGATCTAAAAGGGGTGGTAAATCTTTAAGTCAAATCGACTGTATCAGGGAACTTTATACAGGTGAGAAAGTATCAGTTACAGCAAGTATAGGATGCAGATGTTTATAGAGAAAAAGGAGGAAGAGGGAGATCTTTAAAGAGGGTTTAGCTCATACTGTATTTTACTATTTTTTGGAAAAGTTCAAACACTTCAGCTAGAATTTTTCCCTGAAAGGCACTTGATTTCAACAAACAAGCTTGACAACAGAATGACAAGTAAACAATTGTTTCAAAGCCACCAAACATTATTCCAGATTAGCATTTTATTAGTAGCATTGGCTTAAGGAAGAAGACAAAAAAGAGGCCATGAATGCATGGGAGAATACTAGGGTATATAGAAAGCAAAACCCAGTTTTACTCCAGCAATGAAAAAATCCATAATTTAAAAATTACCCACATATTCCAGCACGATAAGCAATAGGCTTTCATTCTAACTGCAATCTGGATTGCGTCACAGGGAAAAATATCTTTTTTCCTCTTTAACACATTGGCCACATTAATTATAACCCTACTGCAGTGATTATCAATAGTTCCATTCCTGAGAAAAATAGTATGGAGTTAGGCAAAGATCAGCTACTAACAAATATGATCCAAGCTATTATCCTTGATTCAGCAAATAGTTTTCAGGAAATCCCAGAACTGCAGTGACATCAGTGGTTGTTTACATGAATAGATGAAGGACAGACAGGTGTTCTTGTTTGCCTGTACTCCTCTGAAACATTTCTGTTCTTAAGAACCACAGCATAGTAGAGTCTCACCTATAAGAAGTGTTCCAAAGGACTGTGCCAAAATACCTTACCCTAAAGAAAACAGACATTTAATGATGAGCAATGAGAAACTGCACTTCTCTGCCTGTCTGTAATACTGCAACAACCTGCTGTCTTTCCAGCCTAAGTCAGAATCCATATGCATCTACAAGGGAAAATGCTCAGAGGTCATGGATTTAAGTGTTACTTATACAACACTACCTGTCCTTCACTGTACATGAACAAGTCCCCACCACCACCCTTGCGGTGGAGTTGGAGCAGGACCAGAGCAAAAGGTGGTGTGCTCTCTGGCAAGGAAATACTCTGATAGACTGACTAGCATTCATGAACAGGAATTCTTACCAACAGCAGCTGGGTAGAAGAAACTCAGCACTCCAGGACATGGCTTAGTTGACATGGTAATATTGGACAGATGGTTAGTCATGGTGACCTTAGTGGTCTTTTCCAATCTCAAAGATTCTATGATTCTATGAAATCATTTTATCTTTCCAAACAATGCCTTAGTATTTTATACATTTATGCCATCTACTTTAGAATATAGAAGCTTAACCAGGGAGGAAAATGTCTTTACTCAGCGATTTCCATCTGGCCCAAAGCATTGAAGCATGACTCCTCAGGAGTGCTGGCCACAGCAAAAACACTACAGCATGGTCTTGACACAGTATACTGCTTGCCTGAAGCTATCAAATTAGATTCATAGCCTCTATCCTTATCTTTAAGGCCCACAATATCTCAGAAGTACCATTCAAACACCAGGTACTCAGTATTCTTAACAAAATATATGCATAAAATGCATGTGTGCTTATAAACAGAATTCAAAACAAACCTCTGTTCACAGCCTGATTATGAGAGAAAGGTGGTGCATGTAGTCAATTTATTTAATGCTTTCTTTACAGGCAGCCAGATCCGCTAAACAGTGTAAAGCCTATGTAAAACAAATGACATTTACTGTAAGACCAGCTTCACAAGCACTTGAAAAGAATATAGTCCCTTAAGGTTTCCTTACAAACATGATAATAGCAGGCCATCTTGTCGTATTGCAATGTTCTTTTGCTAACATTATTTTGCAACCCCTGAAAGAATCATAGAAAAGACACCCCTGTGCCTTCTGCCCTGCTGGAACCTCTGGCACAGCTTTAGAGACCACATCATAGGTCTACATGTTGCTCAAATGCCATAACTTGGTCTCTTTTTTAATCTTTTTTTTCCCCCTTTTTTCTTTTCTTAATGCAGAAAGATCTGCTGAGTATGCAGACATACTGCCTTGTGACATGACAGCATATCAGCAGTCACAGTAAAACTGATGATCTGCCCCAAGGTGTGATGGTTCAGCCATTTCTGTAGTCTGAGAGTCTCTATTAGTGCCAGAACATGTCAATGATTAGGAGAGTTTGAAACCCAACACTATAAAAGAAAATCTCTCTCTTGTACCATCAAAGGTAACAGGTATGGAATTACCAGGCATATTTTAGTCATCCTGATGCTTTCCCTCTATAAATAATTTTATCTCCTGTTCACTTATTCATGTCTTTCAAAAATTCACTGTTTTATTTATTATCTTTAAATGTATTTGCATGCACTGTGCCCTATCATCAACTCAAGTACTAATAAAGATTTTGTTTACAGTTTGCAATAATAATATTTTCATTCTTCCATCTTTATTGTAGAGCCTGCTTAGTCTGCTAGATTATACATACAATGCTCATCTAGGTTCACTAGTAAGAATCTATGCTATGACGAAAATGTTTATGAAAATGCAATTTACACTCCTTATGTTAGGGAAAGTCAGTCACACTAAGTAATGTGCTTTTTGCAGGGCTTATTAGATACTAGGAATGCTATTCAGTACCGAGAGCTTATGAGGTGTAAAAAATTGTTTTGTATTATTTGTATCCCTGGGTCTGGGATCTCATTTCTGCTGTATCTAATGAAGGAAGAAAAGAAGCTATGGTTGGTGTGGAAGAACAGGATCAGGTGATGGGTGATTTATTATGATAATGTCAGAGACTTGGTTTGACTGTGATCTTTAAAATTTTATTTCTGAGGAAAAGCAGTAAGCATTAATGTATTTTACCTGCTATATGCAACGAGATTTAAAGCACATTTTCTGTTCTGAAAAGAAATGCTACCTTTGATTGAAGGATTGTCAATCTCCATTTCAATTAGACCTGCCAATGTATTCTGACTTTAACACTTGTGTGGTGAACTGGTTATACAGGGCGCAAAAATTATGGAATTGAGCTGAAAATTCCTCTTCATAATAATTGTTTATTTCTATGAAGTAACATAGAGGTTTGGAGGGTGCTCCCCTGTCTGCCCTTGGACTGGTAAAATGTTCTGGGAATCTTGTTACCAGGTTTTGTCATTCTCTGGTATTCAGGAATGTGACCCCTTTACCTTGCCTTTTGTAGAAACCTAGATAGGCCTCAGCTATTCAGGCTATGTGTGTGGTGGCTGTAATAGGTCAAAATTTCAGTTGATGTTTAAAATACAGATCCATAAATATTTCATATAAATAATATCTTGCTAAAGCTGGAATTATAAAATCAATGGCCCCAAATAGGAAATAAATATTTATTGTTCAACTCCCAATTTCTAGGTAGGAAAAAGGGTGAAGGGGTTTATTCTCCATGTATAAAAGTAACCCTGTTTCTAAAAGAATGGTTGTTATTTTCTCCAAAATGAGACGAAGGAAACCAAAGAATGAAAAAAGAATAAAAATAGAAAGCTAACAGATCATTGCTACAGTCAGAGGAATTGCTAAAGGGGTGTACAAAAAAGTCTAAATATATGACTTACATGATATCTTGGAATGTATAATGTGCCTAAATCCACCCACATGCACAGGAATATTCAATATCTGCATGCATGTTTTCAAAACTGCCATCATTTAAAATTCCCATGCTTGGTTTTAGAAATGCAGCCACTAATACTGCCTACAACGAGCAAGTTGTAACCACTGGTCGTGGTGGAAATGGCAACAATCCCCACATCTGTGATAGGCTTCACGACATTTAGGGGGCATCTATTTCCTCTCTTTCCTACCCTAACACATGTCCTTCATATCTCTTTCCAAATAGGATCTCAGCTCCACCTCCTCACTTATCTCTACCCTCTCCTACCATGGTTGCCTTGCACCACTCTCCTGCTATGTATCTCCCCATCAGGATGCCAATACACTTTCCTCAACTCTAAAACTGGTGGAAGTAGAGGTAGCAAGAAAAGTGATCTAACAAGAAGGCATAGGGTGGTAAAAAGCAAAACAAGCACTCAAGTAACACCAGCTCTGACGCACTTCCACCCACTCACTTGTCAGCATGATGAGGTTAATCAGTCTGCAAGAGCTTGTGTTAGTGTTTCCTAATTCCCATCACCTGCAGCTCACTCAGGAATCTGCACAACTTGCAGGATATGAAGCACCAGATGCCCTTGGGCAGACTGGAAGGATGGTTAATTTCACAAATCAGAGAAAAATTTTGGAAGTCAAATGTCTACTTTTCCTGAAATAAAAACCTAATTGATAATATTAATTTTAAAAACAAACCAACAAAATTAAAAGAGGTTTTGGGGATTTTTTTTCTGCAAGGGACAGCAGTCAGCACTGAAACCCTTGGTTCAGTCCCCAGGTGTGGCTGAGGGAGTGCAACTGTCCTGAGGTGTAAAATGAGCAGAAGAAAGCAAGTGAAAGATGCTTTAACTTTAATTTATGACCAATACCTAGCCCCAGAGGCCTTGATTCAACCTAAATTCCACATAAGCCTTGGTACCTCTTGGCTCTAGGCTTTCAGAGGCAGCCAGCCAATAGGAAATGCGAGGCTCAGAGACTTAAGTGGAATTTAGGCTGGAGGAAAATTGGCAAAGCATGGTTTTCATAGATTTGTTTTTCCTTGATATTAATATAACTTAAAAAATATATCTGCTTAGGTATTTAGAATAATATTTCTCAAGTTTTCTCTATGGCCAACTCAAAAATATTTTCAATCCTTTTCATTTATTATAAAAGTCAGGCAATACCAGTGATAATAACGACAAAGCCATATAATTTATTTGTGTGTGTTTTGAAAAGATACGTTCAAGTAACAGGAAAGAAGGGGCTATATTTCTCTTTATTTAGCTTCTAGTAACATTTTAATGTGTAATAGAAGTTCTCAGGGTGCTTTTTTTATAAATTTGCAACCAGGCTGCTGAAAAAAACCTGGCCAACAATAAATAATTAAAAACCATTTGCAATGTATATTGCAAGATGTCTTGGATCTGTGAGTATACTGGATGCTCAGTTTCAGCTTGTCTAATGTATTGTAGTTTTGAACACTTTAAAAAAGTTTCCTTTACAGTACCACCCTGATTCCACTACAAGTTCAATTTCATGGAAAGTATTCTGTAAAGAATTTGCAGATGACATTTTGTGTACAAATTTAGTGAAGTCAAACATCAAAAAACTTTGAAAATTCATTCTGATGTCACTAAATTGTTCAGGATGTGAGGAAAGAAAGAAAAAAGATCATCATTCATCCAACTTTGCCTCGTAAAATGAGTATGTCTAGTGATTCCATGTAAGCTAACAAAAATTACAAATATCTCAAAGACATTGACTCCAAATAGTCTTTTATTTGGTAAACAACTGAAAATTTTGGGTTTGATCCAAAATTATTCTTTTATCAAGGAACAACAAAGAATCCATATTCACCCAGCCCTGTTCTCAGGGGGAAGAGATGGCAGGACCATCAAAAAAATCTAATAAGTATAAAAGGTACTGTTTGAAAATTGTAATATGATTAAACTAGCCACCTAGCTAAAATGTAATGATCCAGATGAAACTAGCATCTGCTATTGGAGTACTCTGTGAGCACTGTGCAATGCCTAAGGACTGAAATTCCAAAATCACTTTAAAGGCTTTCAGACCATGCTCTTGGTTACAAAAGTATGTAAGAATGATGCAGAAGGGAGAACAATAAAATATCACATTTCTCTGAAGCCTCAGACAGTGTGTTTAACAATAGCTGACCCTCCAAGGATGTTCATCTTTCATTTCATAATATCACAACAGTAGAGTAAAAGTGAAAATGTAGGAAATGGTTTACCCAGAACTGGGATTATTTTGAAGCCAAAAGGGATAATTTCATGTTAGTAATTGTCTATCTATTGTAATTAGCCATTTTTAAACAGTTGGATAGGGATTTATAAACAGTTAGGGCTGGAAAGCTACTGTGACACTTTTCCCAGACATCCATAGAGAGATGGGTGTCCACAGCGTGTCTGGGTAAAGTCTGCTTGACTGGTGTGCCACCACAAGCCATGGAGATAAAACATAGATGCTGTAACCCCAGAATGGAGTGTTGACTCTCTGAGGAGAGATTTGCTCATGAGTTGGTAGGAGCGTGCCCTAATCCCAGTGGAATAACATATGGTCCCTTTTTTAGTTTTTAATTTTTGCATTAAAATTACAACCATAGACACTGGTGAATGAATCGCATGAAGGAGGCCACAGGCAAAACCTTGGAGCAAAGTTACTCAGCATGACTGGAGGATTTCAGCCCTGCAAGAAGATGGAAAATCTCTGTCATTGCTGTGTGAATCTAAGTACAGGTCATGCACAACTCTGGACTATTTTAAATACACAATGCAGGCATCTTCCTGCATTTCATTTACTTCAGAAAAGTGTGTTTAGCCATTCACTCTGCCACAGTGGACTTTCACAGGCTTTGCAGGATTCTATACAATTTTAGGTAGGGGAACAGGAAGGTGGGGAGCAAAATTCTTCCCAGACAGTATTGACAGTTCATGAATCAGTGTTTTCTTCTGAGTAGTCATTCCTACCTTTGCAATTGGCCCACAGTCTCAAGTGGATGCTTGAAGCACTACTACATTATGGATTGAAGGATTATACCTCCAAAGGAGGTATTTATCTAGTGCGCTCTGGCAGAAGAGGCTCTTTGGACACCAGTGGGCCACCGAGAGCACTTCAAACAGAAGCCAGAACCGTAAGACAAGCATTAGTCAAGCATTCTGTAATATGAATGTCTTGATATTTTGTGTAACACAAAGATAAAAAAAAAATAAAAATCCTGTGTTAAAACCAAAATTTTCTTGCTTTCTTTTAGATATGACAAAATTTTGTAGCTATAGAGACCAGTTGCCCTGGAGTGCAAGGCAGCATCACATGCAACTGTGCTTAATCGCATGAAGAACTTACCTAATATTTGCAGTCCTTTTTGAGGGCTATGAATTGTTCCCTGTTTTCTGGTGAGTTGGTCAGTAAGACCAGTTACTGAAATAGTCACGTTTCAGTGTGACTTCAAATACTAATTTTTAATGTGAAATAGTAAACTTGCTGCTGAGTAATTCTAATTTCCAAAGAGGTTTAATTATTTAGCCTACCCATTCTCCTCAACTAGTGCATATTCCTCTATTGGGTAACATGACAATGAAGAAATTCAGACTGGGATGTGAATAAAACACGTCTGTTCCCTCAGGTGTTATAACTTAGAGAAAAGTTTACTTTGAAGTAGCTGATACAGCAGCAGGAATCTGCTGAACTACTTAAGCCAATTTCAGAAGTATTTTATTAATAAGTTCATTGAATTTTAGGGAAGATCAGCTAAACTAATGTGGAATTCTCTGCTCTATATTGTTTCCTAAAAACTTTAAAATAGGTAGTGACAGATAAGCTGTTGCTTTTGTATGCATTGGTAAAAAATTGGGCTGAGCAGGGTTGAACTAATTCTTCCTCTTCAGGATGGCCTCCATTTTCAGAGGCTGATCTCCTAAAACCAGATCCTGTTTTTCTTCAAATAAAACATTTTGGTGTATGCAATGTGCTGTGAGCATTTTAGAAACCTGAGATGATCTACTGTAATGCGGGAGTTTCTTCTCTCCCAGAGTATACAGAGTGCCAAGTCTTATATCTTGCTTTATGAAATACAACAAAGTTTTCTCTGGTCTAGTTAGTGGGAAATGAGTCCTGGGCACCTTCAAACATTCGGTGAAGCAAACAAAACCAAGTATCTTGTTAAATGAAGTAACAACTTTCAGTTTTTGTCATTCTGGTACTGCCTATCAGGTCATCTAAAACTTCTATCTATAGTAGTGCCAGGAGCAATAACACCTGGAAGATCCCACTAACACAATGTCTGAACCATTTACATTTATTGGCATCACGGATTTAAGTCCTTCCAGCCTTGTTCCTGCTCTTTCTATTTCTGAGGAGGACACATCACGTCCCATTGTAATTCTGTGTATAGGAAGCGTTCAGCTGAGATCTGAAACCTTAAATCCAACCATCTCAGCATGAGGACATGAGGTAAGAGCTTTCTCAGCTTTCATGGTTAAAGTGGGCTAATAGATGAGTTTATGTGGTCAGGTACAGCTGCAAGGCAGAGGGTTTCCTTTCACATAATACTGGTCCAGTTTATCCCAAAACACTTTGCAGCGTCACGCTTGTGTAGTATGTGCCATATGTGAAGGTGAATATGACAGTTCAGTAAAAGCTGGTAATTACTGTGAGTTTAGCCTTAGAAACGTCTGGATTATTGTCAGTCCTGAATATATTTGTTTCTAAAGCACATTCAGAGACCTAAAGCAGCTGAATTTCCTTGTTTGCAAGTAGTCTGCTTGCCTGTTTGAGCTCTGGGGCCATAAACTGCACTTACCAAAGGAAAATACAAGGCAGAGTGATAGATGTCAGCTCATACCTGAAGAGTCATCCAAGCAATGGAATATATAGAAAAATCCATGTGTTTCACCCTACCACCTTGTGGCATTAATCTTTGTTAATTAGTTTTCCCTGCTAGCACTTCATACACAGGTTTTAAGTGACATCATACTTCACAAGTTGCAAAGGGAATTTTCCTGAAGGGCTGTATCTGTATAAGGAATTTGAAGAAAATAACTAGGTTCTTGAGTATTTCAACTCCTCTTTGACTGATAACCTGGCATTCATAAGAACTAATGCAGAGCATTTTGCACGGTTCCATTAAGAGATACTGCTTGTCAAAACTGAAAAATTTCATTTGAAAGGTTGTTTTTCTGATGAATTTCTTGTTTTGACAAAAATCTATTTTGTTTTGTCAAAATTTCAGGCTTAGACATTTTCACATGCAATCTTTTTTTATTTTCTGTTTCAAATTACTTTTTTCTCTCAAATATGTAATTTACTGTGGAACAAAAAAAATATTTTTCAGAAGCTCAAGTAAAATTAATTATTTAGATATTATAAAAAATAAATGCCATGAATGACTCAGACTGGAGGGAGGGGATAAGCTGCTAGGACTGCACTCTTTTTGAGATTTTTCTTTCTTTTTGTTTACTGGAAACGTCTTCTTCCCACTTCTGCTTATGTGGGAATGAACTCGTATGAGCAAACACACAGAGAACACCTCAATAACTGGAATTTGCAAACAGTTTGTACTGCAAGAAATGTTATTCCTAAAGCACTAAAAAGGCCATTGAGGTCTTACTGTGCTGCTTTCATTTCTTTATGTGTCAGAACTCAGTCAGTTTCTAAGATGCTGACAGATTACTTGGTAAGACTCATATATAATGATGCTTATTAAAAGTGTGGTTTTGCGGCCAGATCAAATTCTAATGCTGTATTTACAATGTCCAGCCCTTCTTTACAATTTCCTATAGTCTCCACTGGAATCTCATAATGAAGGCTTTTGACGTGCCTGATGGATCTACAGAAGGGTTATTTTTCCACCAAGATAATAGATGTCTGCAGTGTCCTTGAAGTATTTTGCACCTAGACCTGTAGCACAGCACCACATTTTTTGCCGTTCACTCCCATTTCACAGGCTGGAAGTAACACTGAAGAACTGGATTTCACACAGAGATGAAAGCTGACTTAAGTGTGTCACACATTCCTGTATGGACAACTCTCCCCACTGCCATCTCTCAACAAAACACTTTCCAGGAGAAAGATACAGCATAAGTCGCATTCTTTATTCTCTTTAGATGCCATATAAAAATGAAGTTGGATAAAGGACTGTAAAGAAAAAAGTCTGGTTTTAGGAATAAATTGCTTCAACTCAGGCAGCCTTTCAGGCTTCACTTCTCCAAAACCAAATGGAGTGGGTAGTATTCCCAACCTCAGTTTCTTCAGGAAACTTATTTATACATATCTTAAGATGTTTGCTGACAGAACAGTATTAGATTTAAGCTTTTCTGTATTACAACTTTTCCAGAAACATCTAGCCACTAATTCTACAGCAACACTTATACTCTAAAAGCAGCATATCATCTGGTCCTTTGGGGCTAACAAGTTCCCTACATGTCTAATCACAAGCCCCTTTACTGTCCCCAAATGTCACTAGTTCTTGCTTCTTTCTAAACTGTGTAACAGAAGAGAGAAATCTTGGTACAGAAGTATCAAGTCTCCAAGTCCCTGGAGGGACAAACACCTGCAGTAGGCAGTCTGAAAATGGCTTAGTTCTTTCTTCTCTTCTGCTACATTTGTAGACTGCTCAGCTCATGAGGACTGTGGTGGGACAGCTGAAGACAATGACAACTCTCATTGCCTTGAGGTGCTAATTACTGCTCCTCAGGCAAAGGTGGTTTGCTGACCTAGTTTATGTTTGTACTGAAGAAGACTAAGCATGCTTATATGATCATCTACCACATGTCAGTTCTTGGGGCTGTCACCTCTACCTGCAGGATAAGAAGCAATGACTGAGAGCTCTTGTTGACACCTGAATCAAAGTATAAGCACTGTTATGGACCAGAGCCTGGAGGAATATCTTTTGTTGCCTACTGGAATTACACAAACTGATGACAAAATAGGATTCTTTGGTCAGCAGTGAAGCCCAATGGCAGAGATGTCTCCATCAGTATTTCTCAGAGCCTGTAATTTACTGTTTTATATCCTTTCACCTAAGGTGCTGTAGCAGTGGCTTTCCAGTCTCTGTGGCATTTTCCCCTTGTTTTTTCCATGCTAAAATTCAGATGCTACTGCCCTCACAACCTTGTACCTGCCAAACCCTAATGTTGGTGTTATGACAGGTTCTCATGGGAAGCAACTGCCACTAGCATTAGAAATGCCTTGCTTCCCTTCGCTTCTTGTTTTGCAAATTTTCATTTATACAAAAGAAAAACAAGAAAAGCAACAGAGTAGATAATAGTCAGTTATATGCTCAACAAATACTAGCAGGGCTACATGTGCAGAGTCTTCACAGCCAATCAATGTGCAACATCTCTGCCTAATTAGAACACTCCAACAAGTGCTAATAGCTTCACAAGCAGAAACAAGGAAGCTTGAGCAGTACCTGATTAAAAGGACATCATGTGAGGGGAAAAGCATGGTAAAAGTTGTCATCATCATCATCAAATCACAGCATTGATTTAGTTGGAAAAAATCTTTAAGATCATTAAGTCCAGCTGTTAACATCTTTGCTGTTTCTTCTTGGTGCACTGGAGAGAGTCCCCGCTGGAGGACACTCATCCTGGACACCTGCCACTGTTCCTTCTGTTTGGCCATTGGAGTTTCCCCTCTCATGTTCCCTTTCCTGTCTCTCCTTTATTTTCCCCAAATGTAACTTTCAGCATTGAAGTCGATGTATGTCACCTGCTATAGACCCTGCTCATACATCTTTATGCATGTGGACCTACATCACCCTCCCTTGTGCAACAAATGTTCATGTAATTAATCATGGGCATGTCAGCATGAGATGATACTGTGTATCAGCTTACAGTCTATGGCTGAAAAATCACAAGCTTCTACCTCATTTACAAAACACCATGATATATCAGTGACAGAGAGAATATGAAGGATTTTACTATGCCAGTGACCACACTGATTTCCAGTCTGTAAATCAAAGCCATGCTGCGAGCACCAAATTCACCTAATGGATTAAGATTTATGGTTAAAGTGCAGTACTTGATCATTTATAAGCTGCATTTTACAAGACTTCCCTTAAAATATCTCTGCTATGTCCTTGCTATTTTTACCATACTTTCAGCTACATCTCTTTTGTTAATTCAACAAATTCCCAAGTTGCTTTTAAAAATAATTGGAAATATTAACCTCCAGCTTCTCAAGGTTACAAAGTCTTTTATTATACAACCCTTTACACTTGGTGTTCAGTGTGAACTCTGATCAAAACCAACTACTTAAGAATAGATTTTGCAGTTTCTGTAACACAAGTTTCATTGGACTGAGAAAAGTTGCAACTTAAAACAAGAAGTGTGGGAAGAAGTAATGATGAGCATTGCTTTCAACACAGTTTGCTGAGGTTTGTGCAGTTTTGGCTACATTTCACTGAAAAAAAATGACAATTATTAGAAAATTATGTATAGGATCCTGTTCCAGTTGCAGTGTGGAATACAATGGTAGATTACTGTTAGGTATTTACTTCAGATTTTTACTAATTTGTTATCAAGACAAAATTTGAAAAGAAAAAAAGAAAAAGACCAAAATTTTAAATACAGATCCTTTAGATTCTCTCTTATTGCACACTTGTACACTCCCTCTCCTGCTTCCTACCCCAATCTCTACAGCAGATCACCACAACATTGACCTTACTATTTGGGAAATCTATAAAGTTAAACTTGATCTCCATCATCCTTTTATTTTTTTCTCCAGACGATGAAGAAGGAGGTTAAGAATAAGAAAACATAGGTTCTGATCCTACTAATTCAGAGTTTTATTAGTTTCTTATTGGCCTAAAAAGGTTTCTGAAATATAAAAATATAGCCTAGGACTTTATGACCACACTGAAACACAAAATTTGTCTTAAATTTGGAAGATATTTAAAGTTCTTCAGTGATTATTTCCCATATTTCTCTAGATATTTTCACTAATCATGTCCACCTCTAACTAGCAGAATACTAGTGCAGAAAAATAATATTCAGTTTATGATTCACATGCTTTTTGTGTACCAGAAATCTCAAATCACAACCTAGCTCCATTTTCAACTCTTCTGTTGCCATTTTGATGCTGAAAAAGTTGAAGGCACTTTGGTGAAGTTACAGGAAAACCTCTCCAATTCCTGTTACTGTGATCTTTCTTCAGTAATAAGTGGTTTCTTGCACTTTGAAATACATATCCTAAAAGTATAGAAAATGAAAGAAGTTCCTAATTTGCTTTATATTTAATTTTGTGCCTTTTTTTTTTTTTTTTTCCTGGGAAAAGTTTAACACATTTAGCAGATCTATTGAATTGCAGCTGTGGACAGCTTGACATATTTCCTTTATCTTAACAAATCCAGAGGTATAGTTCTTGCTGCCCCTGGCAGCAAATTGTCTGAGATACCTGACCTTTGCAGAAAGCCTGGAAAAAATCCTCTTTGGCACTTCCAGAGTGAGTAGTGTATTCTGTAAAGATACCACTTCTCCATTTACTTCATGTTGCACATTAGAAAATAGCATTTCTGAGTGATCACAAACATAATGTGAATTAGTAGAGGTACCATTTACAGCCATAACACAAGAATCTGCACTATATCTTTTAGGTCTGATTTTTGTCTCCTTGGTATCTGTTTCCCAATGGTGTGTTTTTATTCATCTCAGCACAATACAGTGTCAATGAAAGGTAAGCTCTATCCCATGTGCATTTCTATGCTAAGCGAGACCTACCATCTCCAAGAGGCAGCTGAAGGAGTATCATCTGGGTACTCCTCACATCCCTGGATATAATGGGAGCATGGACACTTAGTTCACTAATTACACCTTCATACAGGTGCCTAAATTTAGGTATCTTAAACTGAAACCAGTTTCACAGATTATTTCATATGGCAGTATGGGGCACAAAGGCACCAGACAATGGCAGTCAGCTGAACCAATTAAATTGTTTCATTATTTCATCAAACTTCTTTCTCTTTCATTATCTTATTTTATATTAAGAGTTTAAGTTCTGTGGAGTAGGAACTACTTGAATTTGTAAATTAACAGTACTGGTACTAAATCCCTGGCTAGGGTTCCTCAAATGTAACAAAATTAGAGCTATGTTTTCTACTTTTCTGTGCTGTTATAAAGTTCAACAAAATCCTGCCCTTCAGTCAACTGAACATAGTGACTAGAACAGACTAGGATGCCTGGATGAATAAAACTCTTGTGTTGTCCTCATGGCTTTCATGCACTCTCATGAATTTTCCAGCAAAGTATACATTATCAGACATCACTAACTGTAAGCAAATCATGGAAAGTATTCACAGAAAATATTTCCAATCCCATTTTATGGAGGATAAACGTAAATTATACAGAAGCAAGGGTTTTATGCAAAGTCACCAATGGATACTACAGCATAATTGAGAACTGAGTCAAAGCCTCTTCCCCATAGCAACTATAGGGTTCGCTTCCCCACTTATATTTAGTATTTGTCCATCTACTGATGGACACCTAATTGAGAAAATCATGTTAAGCACAGAGCCTCAGATAACCAAGGAAACAAAATAGCAGACGTACTTTTTTTCACCAAAAAGGGAAAAAATTAGCATCTTTGTGTGGCCCTCTTCAAATTCCTCAGCTCTCAGCCACCACATACCTCTCCCTGCAAAAAACTTGAGCAACAGCCCACTAAATCGATTTGTTTGCACCACAAATCTCACAGATAGATGTAAGAAATGGAAGTTGCTGAAACAAAGCAAGTAGACCAACTCAGAAAATATGGTAATAAGGCTAATAAAGTTCAAAGTCAAAGTGCAAATCTTTGAGTGCCTGGCAAAGGAATAGTGTATTAAATGCAGCATTCAAATGAAAATCCAGAAAATGGAGTTCTGAATTAAGAGTTAAGACCTGATTATTCTAAAATCAGTAGAAATCTCAAAAGAAGCTGGTCTTTACATATCCCAAGACACGGAGTTTTGTTCTGAAATTCCTAAAGCTAGCCCATTATATGTTTTCTAGTTTCAGTATATTTTGAGCAAAGCACAAAAATCAGTTTGAAAGAATTAACATGCTGAAGAATTTATCATATTTATATTTAACCATGATTTATCACGCTCAGAGAAAAAATTGCTTGGAATTTTCAGCATGAATTTCTTTTTGTTTTAAAGTGTTACAGCTTTCTATTATTTTCTCTATTGATATAAGAGCCTTCAGTCTTACAAATTAATGTAGACAGCTACGGAATTTGATTAGAAAGTCTTCCACTCCTTCATGGATAAGTAATAGCTCAATCATGATAGAAGGAAAATTTCCCAAATACCACACAATTCTTATAGCTGTTTTATGATTACTTTCCAATTTTGTTACAATATTGTCCATGAGATTTGGGAACCACATATAGATATGCCTTTCCAGGAATCATTTCAGTACCTTTATCTATCCACTTTGTAGAGAACTGAAGAAAAACTGATTCTTTTGGTTTTGTTGTTGGGGTTTTTTTCATAAATAGCATGATTTCCACTATTGAGAAAGATGTATTAATACAGCCTCCCCCCAACTGATGATCGCTATTTACTTATTTAAAGTATTCAGATTGTGGGTCATCAAAACCACAATAGAAGGAGAGAAACCTGAAACGATTCATCAACAGTAACTTTCCAAACTTCAGTTCAAAGCTTTAGCAACTCCCAAGAAAAACATGAAAAAATCCTGCAAAAGCGAATTCTTCTCCAGTTTCAGTATGGCCAGTTTAGTCTTCTTATTTCATTTTTTTATTTGTGTCATAGAAGAAAAAATGTTTACTATGTCAAAATCTTACAGCCTGCTGACCCAATTTTTGGCCCCAAAATAATGTCTGAGATTATCTATTTGCAACATTTCTGAGTTTGACCTGATCTCTAATTTGAATTATTTTAATTATAAACCACCTAAAAGATGCAACTTCAGAGATTTTGGTTTCTGGTTCAGTCCGATCTCTAGCAATGATGGAATTTCTGGATACTGGGTTGAGGTGGAATTTTCTTCCATGTTTAAACAATCATAAACGTCCTGTATTGTGTCATATATTCCATTGCTATATTAGTACTTAGATTAAAAAAAACAGGTTTTAATTTGCCTCCAATGTGTCACAGTGAAACCAAAGTCAATAGTTTAAGGTAAAAATTTGGGAAGAATAATGCCAAGAATGAAAGAATATGGATAATTAATCAGTGCTATTTACAGTCCTGTTCCATGATGCTTTCAAGACCAAATTGAAGATGAACTCCAAGTGTCAGAATTAATAGCATAACATCCTCTGGCCAAAAGAAAATCATAAAAAAATCTCTTGGGGCACTATACTGCAATAACACGTGCTTGCAATGCCATATAGAGTGGATATTTTTGATCAGTGTCATCTTGCACTACTGTGAGTATTGGTTGTGCAGATACCTGAGTGATGCTAAAGAAATCTGACATCAGGCTCCTGAATTTTGTCTGAAAGTCTGTTTCCAAATGTGAGTAGGCTAAATTATCCTTTTTTAATGCACAGAGATACAGTCTTAGTCGCCTCAGGAGATTTCTCACAGGCAGAGTCTGAGCATGAGTCGATTCTTCCTGTTAGTCCAAACTCCTCAGTTTGGATTTTCTACCACTAGAACTCATGTACAGCTATGAATACAAACTCAGAAAATCAGCAAATAAAGTAATCATTTAATCCACTGAAAAAGGATTTGGGCCAAAACTTTCCTTCTGGGTCATCTTTGCACAGCTTGGCAGGCCACCTTTTCTCTAGATGAGTCCCACAGAACTCTTCCGTCCATGTATGAAAGTCTTTTCTGGGGCCTAAAAAATTGATACCCTAGCTCAATGCCTCTTGTCACTATAGTTTGCCCTGAGTCCTCCATTGTGTATCCTCTCTGCCCTCTCTATTATGATTTTCATTACAGAAGATACAAAGGAAACAAACAGTCACTTTATGAGAAAGCCATGCCACAACAAGCTTGTCATAAGGATCTTTGAAAAAGCCTATTTTCCTGAAGGATTCTAGGGTTAAGTTTGAAAATCACAAGCCCTGGAAATAAGGACAATATTTTCCCGGCTCTGAAATTATATGAAAACAGCCATCTGACAAACATTTTTAATTCAAAGGTAATTATAATAAAACCTGTCATGCAAAGTAGGGGTTAGCTTTCTGTTTGTGTTGTACCTTTCTGAGCAGGCTGCACCCACTAAGCCATGTGAATCTCATAATTACGATTAGCCCTCCCAATAGTCCTATCAGAAATGAAGGTTTATATAGATAATGTGTGATAACAATTTATTATTTTCCTCCAGCTCAGTTAGCTGTGAATTTTTATGGGAAGTATTTAAATAAGTGTTCCACGTGGTGGAGATGACTGGCTGAAAACAGCAAAAAATGGAGGAAGCTCAGAGGGATTTATTACAACAAAAATTGTAACCATTGTACTGCAAACATATCAGGTTTTTGTACTCTTGTACAGCACCTTGTCTTTAATCAAGATCAGACTGTACAAACTGTAACAGAGACAGGACTTGATAGGTAATTTGAGGCAATGATACAGTGCATATACCTAGTAACGCATTAAAAAAATATAAAATTAGCAATCAATGTTGCCTTCCTTCTGTCAGGTTGAGTTTCATATCTTCCTTGTTGTCTGTATCCTTTAGGTTAAAAGGCCTCTGAGGGAGAGATAGTTTTCCCCTGTATCTATATAATAATAGCACAGCCAAACACAACTTCAATTCCCTTTGGGACTTTTCCAAGTCTTCTAACATTTTAGAGTTGTTTGGAAATACTGCCATTGATTCTTCTCTCATTATTTTCTTTTAATAAAGGTGACAATTGCATACACTTTTTTCACTGCAGTGTGTAAAGATTACAGTTTTAATACTGATCATTATTATTATTTTATTTGTATTAAAGAAAAAATACTCTTATTTTCATATAAGCTCCTCACAATAAGAAGGAGATTGAGGTCCTTGAAAGAGTCCAGAGAAGGGCAACCAGGCTGGTGAAGGGGCTGGAGGGAAAATCATATGAGGAACGGCTGAGAGAGCTGGGGATATTTAGTCTAGAGACGAGGTGGCGGAGCGGAGACCTTATCACCACTTACAACTACCTGAAGGGAGGTTGTAGAGAGGTGGGTGATGGTCTCTTCAGCCAGGTGACAGGAGATAGGACAAGGGGAAACGGCATGAAGCTGAGCCAGGGCAGGTTCACATTAGATGTTAGGAAAAAAAAAAAATCACTGAAAGAGTTGTCAGGGCCTGGAACAGGCTGCCCAGGGAGGGGGTTGAGTCACCTTCCCTGGATGTGTTTAAAAAAAGGGTAGATGAGGTTCTTAGGGATATGGTTTAGCTTAGGACAGGAATGGTTGGACTTGATGATCTTAAAGGTCTTTTCCTTGTGATTCTGTGATTCTGAGATATCCCATCATGAGTTTTAAGGAAAGAAGTTATATATTACTTTCTTTCACCCAAATAAAGTAAATTGAAGATTACAGTGAAGGATTTGAATTAGTCTAGCATGAAACAAACAAACTAAAAGACATAGTTGGGAAAAGATATCACTTCTTAAAAATTAATAACTTTTAAAAATTATCCCATACTCTGCCATCTTTAACAGTGATTAACAGGGACAATGGTTTTATGAAGATTTTTCTTTTCATTCAGAAGGTGATTGGAATACAAAATTAAAAATTCTATGTGACACAATATTTCAGAATTTTTGGGGGGGACTACTCAAAACACCCATGATTTTATTTGGTTCCACTAACACACTTTGAAGTGAAAAATCAAAACACAGCTCCAAAAAGCACCAAAATGGGCCTTTTCAGCACTTCTTAAGCCTGTCATTGATGGTTTTGATTCTCAAAATTAATTTCAACAACCCACAAACAGAAGAATAGATGAATTGGTGTGCATTCATGCCCACAGGAGGGAGCAGTATGTGTAAGGGTAGTTTTCATTACCATGTTTCTTCTGTAGTTTCATTCACATCCAACTGATCAAAGTTTCTAAGCACAGTTTTAACTTTAAATTCATGCTTAAGTATCCCTATGAAGCAAACATTTAAGCATGTGTTTATCCTCTTTTGACCTGAGGAATATATAAATATGTGCTTCAATGCTTTGTTGAACAGGGATACCCTAAATTCCTCAATAGCATATTGCAGAGCTGAGCCCTCAAGCTTTTAAATGAGGGATGCATGGATGTAGGACTAAAGAGCATCAACCATCATCAAAAGCTCAGGCTTTTTATTTCATTGCTAACACATGAAAAAACATGTTTGAGAAAGATCTATGTCGGGTTAACTACTTCAATGGTGAGATGATACAGATGTAGTGCTATCTATCCTCATCAGTTACAGGCGGCCTGAATTGATTTATAATACACTGCAGCATGGATTCTTTTACAAACCATCAGCTCTTTGACAGGGATTTAAAAACTGGGTCAGTTCCAAAAGGGGGAAAAAATCCAAAAGATAGAAAAAGGGATTCACAAAGAATGGTGTTTAAAAAGAGTAGGTCAAATGTTTAGCAAAAGATATTTCCTAAGCAAATCCTTATGATCAGCTTAGGCATAGTGTTGGTTTTTTTATCTTTCCTAAGCAAGCCTTTGTTTATGAAAAAGGGAGATAAGATTTCTTTTAAAAAGAGAGCATGCATTCATCAAATAAGACAGTATATCAGTATTATCACATACTGGCCTTGCTCCTATATTCTCCTCGAGAAATCAAATACTAGTCACTTATACTGACAGGATATTGGGTCAGATGAACATTTAATCCAACTTTACGTGGCCAGTTCCATGGACAGGAGAAATCTGGCATATTTTTAAACCTTATTTTCATGTTCAAAACATTTTTACAGTCAGTTGTTGGGGTTTTTTTAAATGAAAAACATGAATTTTCCTAGAGTACTCACAAAAATATACTACAACAGTTAGGTGAAGACTACCAAAGATGCCCTTTCTACCTTGCTCATCCGACACTGTTGGTGAGCTGCATCCTGCCAGTGTGATTTAACCCACCTGGAGGGTCAGTAATAGAGGCTGAAAGGCTGCCTGTACAGAAAAAAAGACCAGCACATAGATGCTTCCTCTATTGCCAGTAGTTTGGGAAGGTATTTGGTTTAGCCTCTGGATGTTGCTTCTGACACTAGGAGAACTAACAAATGTGTAACTTCCATTCAAAATATGAAAATGCTGGGATAATACTTGTGCTAACACCTTACCTGAGCAGGCAGGGACTGCAAAGGTATGTTCGTTTACAAGACCTGATGAAATGTGGGGTACATCTGAGAAAAACAACCACTGAAGCAACCAGAGACAGGCAAGAATTTTTTGATAACGCTTTTGACAAAAATGTTGAGTGATCAAAAATAATGATCCTTTCCTGTAAGAAGGGTCATTTAAAGTGACCTTTATGTGAAGAAAAACTATGATAAAAGTTTTGAATTCTTAGTGCCTCGTTTAACTGCTAAGGTAAGTCTTATACAGACTACAGATATAATCGAAAACCCCATCAAATAGCATTGTTTTTTCATGTTTACAGGAATTTTTTACAGCTCAACTCATTCTGTTCCTTTTCAATTCTTTTCCATTCAATTTCTTCAGGTATGCACTGTCACAAGTATGACTATAGGATCAAAGAAATCACTATACTGAATGAGCGAGTCCCATTCCCAGTTTCTAACCAGAGCTGACCAATGCCAGGAGATTCAGAGGATGACTTAAACAACCTGCATTATACAAGATGGGATAGTCTGGCCCAAATTTCCATCATGCTCTAATAGCTTTTGGTTGTCTTAAACACTGAGTAAGAAGATTTAACATAAATTTTTGTTCTGGCTATTCTTGTAACACAAATATATCTCCAAACTGCTTTTGAAACATGATTTTTTTTGTCCCAGAAACTTATTTTTAAAATGACTGCAGAGTCTGTGCCTGTGAGAAAAATATTTCCTACATTCATTTTAATTTTGCCTTGGGTGGTATTTATTTCTTTATCATGTCTCTATTCTTATGAGCTGTTTTGTTTTCAGTGTCTGATTCTTTCTATCAGCAAAGACCATAAATTCTAAGAACATCCATACTCAGGGCAGAGCTGATGACCCCAGTACCTATCTCTAGTAGTGGACAACACAGAAGAATATGAGACATTTCTGCAGTCTACAATCCTGAAAAAATCTTCACCTCATGGCAGCCGCTGTCTTTTCTGTTTTGTTTTGGTGGGTTTTTTTGGGTTTGGGGGTTTTGTTTTGTTTTGGCTTTTTCCTGTGGATTTTCTTCCATGTATTTGGCCTATTCATTTTTAACTCATACATATTTTTATCATGCAAAATATTCCGAGTTTCACAAGTTACCTGAAGTACTGCATTGTTCTGATTTTCTGGAGCTGACACCTGTTAGTTCCATTTAAACCCCCTTAGTTCCTCTATTGGAAGAGGCAGTAAATAATGATTCCCTTCTGGCCTGCTCCTTCACTCTCATCATTTTATAGACTTCTGGCATATGTCCCTTGGTGCCAAGTTGAGGCTTGTGCAGACCTGTAAGGGGGAAGCACTCCTGCCTAGGCAGTTAAACACGACCTCCTGGACCATTTGAGCTCCCACCCAGGATGGCACAGGGCCACTCGAAAACCAGGATAAAACCAGATATATTAATATGTGCTTCACATGTGCCAGTTAGCTTTGCCAAGGCTCAGGATATATTTGCTTCTTTAGAGTACTGTGCACTGCATTCAAAGCTAAATGAAGTATTTTCCCACGGAGGCATATCCCAAAGGCAGTGTGTTTGAGGAAAGGACAAGCTCTGCAAGCATCTTTCATGGCATTAATTTAGATTAATGCTTTCTAAGAAAGAGAGAAAATAAAATCTTATTTGTCTGGGCATTTTTTAACCCCCAAAACACCTCTGATAATTGGAGACATTTTAAGAAGGCACTTGGCAATTTCTTTGTTTTCTAGCAGATCAACAAAAGGCATTACCTTCTCCCCAACCTGTCCCTCATTCTGGACACTATGACCCAGTTAACAAAACTGATGGACAAAGAACTGAGTTGTCCTCCTGACTGACTAGTTGACTTTGGGCTACACTGAGTCTCACTTTTCTTGTCTGTAAAGTGGTACACTCTCTCTAAAAGACAGACACATTCTTCACACATCTTATACTTCAGCAACATTTATAGTTTGCAGACGTGATGGATCTCTCCAATATGTGGATCGTTGAACCTGACTTGATGACAGGCTGATGATTCCAACATTTAACTCGTTTTTCTGTTCTACTTCATAGTAAAAATTTAATTTTGAGGTGAGTATAGCAATAGGAAAGAAAATGCAAAGCCCTTGGGTAGACCTGATGAATTTTTCAGGTTGTGAGTTGTGTTTTGGGTTTTAATTAAAAGAGAAAATCGGAATGAATTTTATTTTCCTTAAAAATAAAATTACCCATGTGATTTAATATCAATCCTTTTCTTTTGGCTTTCTATATATTTTAAACAGCATTTCATCCTTTAAGCCAAAACACACTGTTTTGATACCAAAGAATTGACCGTTTCTCTAAGAACTGCTGAAAGTCACATTCTTATGTTTCCATGATAAAATATTTCACTTAATACTAGATACTTAAAAATGACAAAATGAAATGATTCAGCATTTTAATTTCCCTCCCTCTTTATTTTTCAGTTGAAATTATTATGAGTAGATTAATTTCCACCTACTTTCACTTCAAATCCCTCTTACTGTTAAATTTTCTGTTCCTCACATGCGTGCTGATCACACTGGACAGAATTGATGGATCCAGCCAAGCCACCAGGCTCTACAATACACAGTGATCCCAGTACTTTGAATGCCACAGACTGCGACTCCATCCATGGGTAGGGCAGTTTAGTGCCATACTTCATGGAGCCCTAGAAAACATCAGGAAACCCAAGGAAGTCTCTGACCCTAGGAATTTTTTTATTGGCTTCAGTTGCCACAGACACCAAAAATCTTCACCGTTTTAGTGAACGAGCCGTTAGTTTCTTCAGTTGAGAAATCAAATTTAAAACTCATCTGGGAATATTATTATCCTGTAAGCCACATAAAAGTGAGAAAGAAAGCAAGAAAAAATTGCTCAACTAGAGACTAAAGTAAGTGGGTTATTCTTCAAGTAATCTGTTTGCTGATCAATTTTAGAGCGAGTTTTGACTAAATCAGGACAGAAGGAGAAGTGCGGAATGGGCCTAAAGCACCACCATCTGCATAGCAATCTAGTTTCTTAAACAACCATTTCATGAGCTTTTTCCAACAGCTGGACAAAATCCATACGAGCCATTTCTCGAGGGATTTATTCCAGAAATACTGCTTTTAGTACATATCATTCCAGTCACTACTTTCTGACCTTGCATATTTCAGGATCTCTGGCATATCCTATAACATAAAATAAATATTTTCCCCACTAAAATTGCTGTCTGCTTTAGATTTTGTGTTTTATTTGAAAAACTGTGCAGTAAGTGATTTTTCCGCCCCAATTTTATTTAACAACCTCTGGTTTCTTGTTGTATTTCTTGTAATACAACTCCATCCAGTTTCTGTTGGTTCAGGTAAATTCCTATATTTGTTTGTTCTTAATAGGGTCATTCAGGTCTTTTGCATTCCAAGGAAGCTTTATGCCATTCATTTAAGGGGTTATTAAATCTTACTGCTTCTCCTTTCCTTTTTCTTTTATGACTTTCAAAATACTGCTCTATCAAGTTCCTTTATTTGTTGTAGCCACTTTATCAGAATTCCCTACTCTTTCCAGTAGCTAAAGCATCTGCTTTTCGTTCAAATCCCTCTCCCAGCTCTTGATTCCTGAGAATCAGGATTCTCAAAGGAAATCTGCTTCGATTTTCCTTTTGGAGGGTGAAGGACATTTTTTTTTCTTTCTTTTTTCTTCTTTTTTCTCTTTTAAGACAAGGGCGTGGTACAACCGTGACGGAAAGACAACCGAGTGCAGGGTTTTAGAAATAAGAAAATTCTTTAAAACCCACATCGCTACTGCAGGTTTCATGGATGCAATGGAGACACGTACTACTGCTGTTTAGAAGTACTTCTACGCTTATCACAGCCACAACTGATTCACAAGATGCGCTACTGCCAGCACAGCAGAGTCCCGAAACGTGGTGTTACACCCCGCAACAGGGTCACGTCACTCGCGGGCAAGTCACAGGGTTCAGTACTACAACCACCGCAGATTCATGGAACTCACTATCACAAGCGCACGAAATACTACACGTGTGTTAGTCAACCACCCGAGACTACAAATTTAAAGCACATCATATATGCACTTACCCATCGCTCTGGTAAGGCTCTCAGTACGTTCCCTCAGCCAGCATCCTGGCCAAGGGGGAAGGGGCTCCTCGCATAGTTGGAGAAGCGGCTCCCCCCTCAGACCGAATCCGAGGGGTTTGATTTGTTTTTATGCCTGATGTTGGTGACAGTGGGCAGGGCAGTGGACAATGCCACCCTCCATATTTGTCATTAGCAGTGATTCCCCTTATCTTAAGCCTTATCTGTTATACATCTTTGCACTGTTTGGGCCCATTGAAGCCAAATGGGGACCCTTATGGTTTTTCTTTATCCTACTGCTAGGCAGATGAATAGTGGCTTGATTGGGACTCAGGGCATATTGTTTGTTGAAGGAATTCCAAGGCTCAACCCAGGTTTCTGTTCGTTGAATTACACAGCACTGCCATGCTTAGTCTCATAGTTTGTCTCTGCAAACATGGAGCTTCAAGGCAATCCAAAACTGAGTCCCTTTTACAACCCCCAAAACCTATTTGTGGAATTCTGAGCCAGACAATCCCTACCACAGCTTTATTGTCCCACCACTTTCTTAAAGAAAATGATCAGTTCAAATTGTCTTTTTTTTTACAAAAATGTTGTACGCTCTCATCTTGAAACACCTCAAGCCTTTGATGCTCTTCATCATTAAAGGAAAATCATTCCACAAATGATGCAGACTGAGTGCAAGCTTGGCCTCTGGGTATAGCAATACTGCCCAGCAGACTACTGTCCAGAGTAACGCCTCCTGCTCTTGAGTGGGTTGGTGCATCTACATGATTGTTTTAGGCTTAGACTGGAGGAGCCTGTTCTGTCACCAGGTGCAGATAGTTGCTTTCTGCCTAATCCTGGAGCTGTTCAGTTCCCAGCTCCACAACATCTGCAGGTAGCTGACATATCCCCAAATCAAAGCTTTTAGCTATTAACTTTTGATAGACTTTCATTCAACCAAAAGAGATTTTCCTTGCCTTGATCTCTCCATCTTGAACTTGCCACAGAAGCAATTTGTACCTTGGCCATGGATATATCTCTCACTAAATCCCTCTCCCAACTGCCTCTTCTCTGCCACATCAAATAAAAGCTACAATGCAAAGCCTTCACAACACACCATTCCATGTTTCATATGTAAACATCTGCCTCCATTTTACTAACCTTCAGTGTCTATAAAAAAGCAATTTTTGCTTCACTCATTCTGTTCCTCAAGCATTATTGTACTTCAGGAACTGTTAGCATATGGTTTTTTTGTCTTCTTTACCATTCTGCTTAATATTCCTCTATGTTACAAAACCTGATAGTGGTAATGCCTCTAGGATACAGATACTACAGGCTTCTACATCCCCCAATATACTGTATTCCCTTTTTCTCTGCATATAGCATCCGACAGGTAGATGGCATGTCTTTGGAGCACTGTCAGAGTTCCTAGTCCCAAAAAGCCCCATTTAAGTTTTATCTAAAGCAGGATTAATGTTGCTTATTAAGCTTAATGTTTACCTTTTGTCCCAATGAACCTCCATGAGGAATTAATTAGTTAATGAATCACAGCTTCTGTTCTTAGTTAAGTGATTGTGTAAATAGTATTTTATGAAAATCTATGTACATAAACTCATGTATACTCAGAAATTATGTAAACTGGCATGTGGATTGGTCTGCTGTGAAGAAGCACGCTTGTGGACTTGTTCATAGAATGTATTTGTTCATAACATGCAAAGCATTAAGACAAACAAATTCAGTTTTTTCCCTTTTTTTTTTTTTAAATGTGTCCGACAATTGCTAGTTTAGATGTCAAGAATTAAGAAGCAAGTAATTTTCCTAATCGAATCAGTAATCAAGAATATGGGGCTGAAGAACCTGCACAAATGTGCTTGGAGGAGTCAGCAGTATGCCCTTGCTGCAAAGAAGCCTAGCAGCACCCTGGACTTCATTAGCATGATGATAGCCAGTAGATAAAGGGGAAGGATTATTCTCACCCATTTAGCACTTCTGAAGTCATATTTGGAGAGCTGTGCTCATTTTTTTAACTCCATGGTATTAAAAAAAAAGAAGAAAGATGAAAAGTTGCAGCAAGTCCAGTAGAGGACAAGTCTCGTGGGTAGAGCATGAGATGCACAGAAAGAGACTGAGTGATCTGTGTTTGTTTAGCTTGAAGAAGAGAAAGCTGGGTAGGTACTTAACTGCAGTCTTCAACTATCTTATGAAGAAGTTATGATAGTCAAACTTCTCAGAGATGCTCAGTGAAAGAAGAGGCAGAAGTCAAAAATTGAAGCAAAAGAAATACTAGATAGGCACAAGGAAAACACAATTCACAATGAAACTTCTCAAGTATTGAAATAGGTTGCCAAGACAGACTGTGGGATCTCCATTTGGTGATTTTCAAAACTCATCTGGAGAACACCCTGAATAATCTATACTAAGTTTGAAGTTTGACCTGCTCTGGGCTTCTTTGACTAGTTGACCTCTAAAGTTTTCCTCCAACCAAAATGATGCCATCCATGAATAAGGAGAATTTTAAGTGGTTCACCCCAGATCAGAATTCACTTGGGGAAAAAAGTGGAGTTTGTTAGAGACCCAGTTCTATCCATGGGAGCCACGGATAGTGTCCTGAAACTTAGTTTGACTGAATCACTTACTATAAAGAAAACATGCCAATGGAAAAGCAAAACGAAATCTAATTATAGGTTATTTTTTTTTGATTTATCAAGTACAATAACTTGTTACTTACAACTGATGATTCAGCATAAGAAATTAATTTGCTTTTACCATATTCGTCTCTATCTCATAAATAAAGACTGAATTCATGTTGGTCACAGTGACATCTCAATACTCCAGGCACCAGTAATTTTAAGTGCACCTATCCTTCCCACACCATGATTAGGAGGGCCTAGGAGGAGCAGGATGCCTCCCCACAGAGGTGTGGGGAAAGGGTTTTTCAGACTTGGTGATAGACAGTCATGCCCCAGGGTAGGCTCTGGCTCACCATCCTAGCCTCACAGCAGCATGGTGGGAACAGTACCTGCATCATAAGGGACTTCTCAGAAAATATCAATCGTCTTTTATTATTCACAGTATAAGGGCCTTGTGAATCTTGGCCCATAAAGGGGCCTCCTCTGTGCTACAGCAGTAAAAATTGCAATAAAAAAGATTGCTTTGCATCAAAAAGAAAAGAACATTTGTTGAATTAAGCTGCTCTACCAACATAAATAATGATGTCACAGTCTAACTCTGTCTCTCTTTCTGCTCATTTTTAATTACTTTTGTCTAGTTTCTTTCTTTGGTATAAAAATAGATTTTTCTTCTCTCCATATCCTTTTCAACTGGTTTTCTTTTGTTTTGTTTTGTGTTATAAGTCCAGGTGGCACTAACCTCAGATTTAAATGATGTGTATGTGCTGGAAATAGCAAATAGGAGTCTGCTTGTCCTCAGCAGGGAAGCAACCCTCCAGACAATGTTGTTCTCTTTCATTTGTTTCCCATTCAATTTAGCAGCTTTCCTGGATTAAAAGTGGTTTATCAGAACAGATCTTGGCTGCTATCAGTGTTGTAATTTTGTGTGACAGGGCTTTGGTGGAGGAGTGGGCTACAGGGGTGGCTTCTGCAAGAAGCAGCCAGAAGCTCTATGCAGGCCCGGCACAGCAAACACCAGCCGACTCAAGGCTGGAGTTGTAGCTGACCAAGGCCGAGCCCATCAGCGATGGTCACAGCACCTCTGGGAATGACATTTAGGAGAAAAAAAAACACAAGCAGCTGCTTTTTGCCACCGGAGAAGGGAGTGAAAAGATATAGGAAACTGTGCAGACACCAAGGCCAGTGAAGGGGGAGAGGAAGTGCCCCAGGTGCTGGAGAGAAAGATGCCCCTGCAGCCTGTGGAGAAACCCATGGTGGAGCGGGTGTTCCCCCGCAGCCCATGGAAAAGGCTGACACCCCACCTGCAGCCCATGGAGAGGCCCCACACTGGAGCCGGTGGAGACACAGGACATGCTGTGACCTGTGTTGGAGCAAGCCTCTGCCAGCACTTGCAGCCTGTGGAGAGAGAGACACACAGATGAGAGAAAGATCCACGTGGAGCAGCTTTTCTGTGGGGGAAGCTTGTGACTCTGTGCGGGACCAGGTCGGGAGCAGTCTGGGCCTAAGACACTGAGAGACATTCTATGATTTATGACTGCACCCCATAGCAGTGACCCACACTGGGGCATCAGGGGAAAAGCTGAAGCCCTGTGGGAAAGGACTCAACATTGGAGACGTTAGTGGAGGACTGTGTCCTGTGGGTGGGACCCCATGCTGGAGCATGGAAGGGTGTGAGGAATGCCCCCCTCTCTGGCTAAGAAGGAAAACAACTCACGAGGAACTGACCCAAACCCCCATTCCCCCAGTCCCTGCCCCTCCCCGTGCCACAATGCAGGGAAGAAGGGAGCGAAATCCTGACTAAAGTGAGGTCTGCTTAGAAGGGAGGGGTAGGGCGAGGTGCTTTAAGATCTGGTCACACTTCTCATTACCCAACTCTGGTGTCACTGGCTGTGCAGGGCAGTGTAATTATAAAATAGAATTTTCTTTCCTTTATTCTGTGTTGAGTCTGTTCTGCCCATGCCGCTCACTGTGGAATGATCTCTCCCTGTCCTTATCTCAATTCCTAAGCCTCTCAATATATATTTTCTCCCCTGTCCAGCTGAAAACAGGAGTGATAGAGTGGCTTTGGGGTCCGTCTGGCCTCCAGCCAGGGTCAAACCACCACAATCAGCTCATCAAAGATTCAAATGTTGGAAATATAAGATAGTCCCACCTTGCATGAATCTATAAAACACTACACATATACATGTGCATGCATAGGATCAGATGCTTTTATATCAAGGAAGCAGTTTTGAAGAAATAAAATTGTGAATGTATTATGCTTAAAACAGTCTGCTTCTGGGCACATAAAGAAATAAATGGAAGGGACGGCTTCTCTGCCCTTACCCTTTCAGAGCTATGTTCTTCACTTTTCTGAGAATGTCTTGTAATCAGGTTCCTGAATAAGAGCTAAACTTTTCTGAAAATGTCTTTTAATAGTGTGACAAAACTCTGCCCCTGAGCTAAATTGAATATCTGACCCTCAAGTGTGCAAACCAACATACACTGTCTATAACAGAGTGAGCAAAAGCTAAATGATCTTTACGTCCGCTAACCCAGAAAAGACCCTATCCCTTACACCCCTAGTAGCAGAATAATAATCTCCTGACACCAGATAATGAACAGAACCTACCAAATGTTTCTTTCCACAAAGTTTGAGTCACAGCACTCAGAAATATTATTCCTTCTAGCTAAAAGGCTAGCAATTCCCATCTGTTTTTTTCATTAAGTTTCAGCAAAGAAATGTGAGAGTCCCATACTCATTTCCACTCCTAGACCTCATGAAAAATTGAATGGCTGTAGCAAAAGAAACCAGTTTGATATGATTTGTTGATCTATGGAAATTAATAGTAAAATATCTCAACCTCTTCCTGCAAGGAAGCACAAATCAAGCTTCCTTCATGTTAGGAAAAAAAATTAATTCTTTAAAACAAAAGGTAAGGAATGAACTGCATGAATTTGACTGATTATTCAGACAGATTCTTTACCAATGCTTGTATAAAATTAGAATAAATCCTTTGGCTTCATCGGGTTTTCCTGAGTTTTGCTCTGACTTGAAGAAGTGCAGAGGCTCAGTGAGAAGCTGATATCATTCTGGCATGACACCATGTAACTCAGTTTATTTCGGTAGAGCTACATCTGGTGAATATTGGCTTGAAAACAGATTCAAGCCCAGACTGTTGATTATGGTATCAAAACTAAAAACGAAGGCTTGTACCCTGCTAGGCTATGACTCTCTCTTCCTTTAAAATTAGATCTTGGAAAGATTAAATACTGCAGAAGATTGGAATAAGCCTCCAACATACTCTATTGTTATTAAGAATTTATCTGTATTATTAATTAACTGCAATAATTATATTTTAATTTTGAGATTTATATGTTTTTAAATCCTCAAATTAAAAAAGGGTTTCTGTTAAAACCCAATATCTTTAGAGAAAGTGGTAAGTATGGGTACTATGTATGTGTTCTATAATAAGTTGCTGTGTTTGACCATGTCACAGACGGGACTGATTTGGAGTTTTAAAAGGTACAGGTTTCTGTCTGTCTTTATATTTTGTTTTATGGCTTCTTTTGTTTCCTGACAAAGTATTTTTGGGGAAGAAGTAGACTGCAGGATTATGTTTTGGGAGATTGAGGATTAGATACTTATGTGAGAATAAAACCATGATTTGCAAGCAAGACAAGATGTAATCTTTTGTAAATGAAAATATCTAGGGAAAGAATTACATGTATGCAGGGTGCTGACTTGTGGAGTGCTGGGAGAGCCAAACTGCTGACTTTGAGAGTCAATTTATTGTAGTGTTATACAGTATTTACAAGCCTGAGGCAATGAGTTTCTTTCAGTCAAGAGTGAGCTCTGCCATGGATAAATGCCTTTGTCTGGGCAGGGCAGAGCTGGGAGCTGGCACCTGAACAAGCAAGCCAGCCAAATGTTTTGGCATCCTAGACACTAGGGATACAAAGGACTTTCTCATCTAGGGCAGGGTGGTAGAAAGGTTGATATACAGCCTGCAGTAATGTCAGAGAAGCCCCAGGCAGTCTGTAGCCCACAGGTGAAGTTATGACAGCCTGCCTGGATACGCCCTTATCACATTTTTGGCCGTCAATATAAATGCCCAGGCAGTCTGCATGCTTGTGGCCCCATGGACACTCTTAGTATGCAACTAATGCCAGATGGTCTAATTCAGTTTCAGATAAAAATTTGCCCCTATCCCCGCTGTACAGACAAACTGAATAACTGACCTTCCTCTGGCAGGGCAATAACCTGCCCTACACACCCCTGAGGCAGTAGAATGGGGGACTGTTCCCTGCCACAATCTGGCTCAGCCGGGTTGCCCGTGAGCACAAGGCTCAGTCCCTTTGCAGCAACTCTTCAATGTAGAAACACTGAAGTAGAGTGTGCTGGCACTCAACCTGATACAGCTGTTTATGCCCTCTGCTGTGCCCTGTAAGAATGCCCTCTGGAGACAGCCTCAGGGAAACCTGCAGAAATCTCCGAAGGAAGAATATATCCAGCCATATATGTATTTTAGGATTGGTAGGGGCAGAGCCATGGTGAGATACCTACTTGAGAATTTCTAGTACATCCCATTTAATTTTAATTTTTCAAAGATCTCTCTAACTGGCCATCCTCCAATCTAGGAATACAGCACCCAAGGCCATTCTAAAATGCCTATGGATATACCAGACCAAAGACATCCCCTAGCACAACAGTCACAGGTCAGAGGTTATCTAGATTCATTGTGAGGAGTGGAATGAAGTGGGGCGTGTAAAAGTGATCAAGGATTCACCTGAGCAGAGAAGAGATTTTTTTTGTGCTTCTTGAGAGCCCAATAACTTTACTGCAAGCAACAGGGCACACACTTGCAACCTTTGGTTCTCACTGTTAACAGGTCAAGTTGATGGACATGGGAATGGCATATGAGTTCAAACACGGGTTGCATTGTAGTCAGTGGCAAAACTCTCAAAGAGAAAAACTAAATGGAAGTGGAGAACAGACAAAAGGCACACGGAGAGAGCAGACAAAGGGAGTGAAAAATGTGCATCAATGAGAAAAGAGAAAGACTTATGAAAGAAAAAAAAGCAAAAATATAAGGAAAATTGTATATATATGTATAATGAAGAAGAATAGAAGCTAAATGAAACTTTCATTAATGTCCTTTTGGTTGGTTGCTCTAGACAGCATGAAAAGGCATGAAACAGGGGAAATAGAGGAATAATCTAATTGCATTTCTAATAAGGGAGAAAACAAGCCTATGCAGAAGAAAACATAGGGCTGTCCTATTTCAGTGGAGCAAGCTTTGTTAGAATTGAAAGTGTTGGGTAAAAGTGAAAGAAGTAGAATGATGAAGGCGAGGGGCGAGTGAGGGAAATTGGAAGGTGTTCAGAGTAAAAGTCATGTTTGCCTCAGGGAATGTTGTGTATGTATATGCTACCTACCCGGCAAATATACTGTAAAGAAAAAGGGATGCCAATGTGAATGAAAACTGCTCTGTATGAAGCAATGAAGTTTAGGACGAGACCGAATGTGAGGGATAAAATGTGGATTATGGAAAGGAGAGATAAGAAAGTGTAGAGAAAAGAGAAGGGAATGCAGCAAAAAGACTTAAAGTGAAGTAGCACAAGAGGAGAAAAGAGAAGCAATAGAAATGCATTAGGGCAGGAAGGTCATCCAAGGAGATTATAGACTAGGATATTGTAAATGTAAGATATTATTAACCAAAGAAATAGATATGGCAATGATATGAAATTAATTCCCTGCCTCAGTTTTCACAAAATAAAAATAAAGGACAAATGTTAAAAGCAGACATAAAATTTCCCCAGGGAGGAAAAAGAAATATTAGAAATATTACAGGAAATCTCGGTCATGCCAGAACAGGTAATCAAAAATAATGGTCAAAACCATATACACCAAGAATATATATATAAAAAACCCTCAAACTACCTCTACTCAAGTATACTTTACAACTTTCTTTGTAAGAAAAAAAAAAAAAGAAAAAATAGGTTAGAGAATAGAAAAATAAAAATTGCAGCTCACAGCTCTCCTTTAAAGCATATTGACAACAAGCTAAAAACTATATTTAAAATACCCAGCCCACCAATTCTTCACTCTTCTGATAAAATAAATGTCTTTGAAAAAGAACACAATAAAACCATTCCTCAGAGCTCTTGTGTTTTACTCTCTTGTACCTCACATACCCATTAAGGACATAATCTGCTATTACCAATGGAGGGCATGTAGCATGGATTTCACATGGTATTGAGTCAGGTCTCAGCTAACAGAACAGCTTATGTGCCTGTACTGGAGAAATGGTATGGACCTTCACAACCCTGTGTGCTCCATCACTGGTCATGGTTTAAGCCCCAGACTGTAACTAAGCTCTACATGTCTGCTCACTCATCGTTTTCCTTCTCCCCCAGTGGGGTGAGAAGGACAATCAGAATAAAAAGATAAAATTCATGTGTTGGGATACGGACAGTTTAATAGGACAGCAAAGGAAGAGGAAAATGGCAATGACAATGCTAATGAATGTACAAAGCAGGTGATAAACAATGCAGTTTGTTCAACACCCAGAATATCTAAGACCCATTGGCACAACAGTCTTAGAAGAAACCACCTTAAGGAGTCACCTATCTGATATTCTATATGAGGTCAGTGGTTCTAGAACTACAGATAGCTTTTTTTTTACCCCCTTTTAAAATACTCAGCAGCTGTAGGGCCTCCTCTAACACAGCTATAGTGGGTGAGCTGAATTCTGCTTTGCATTGCTTTGTAATTCATTCAGATAAATTTCCTTGACTTCTGAATGCATGTAGAGCTGCCAACACAGAGCAGAAAGGAAGATATTTTCCTCAGCTCATCACACTGATACAGACATCTGATGGTTGCTCTTTTTTTCCAGTTAAAATCTCTTAAAATCCATTGTGAGAGTCTTTTAATACTAGTGAATACCTTAGTCACACAGGGCTCCTCTATGATCTCATCACCGGCTGGGTGGATGGAGGGAGAGCACTGGATGTCATCTACCTTGACTTCAGCAAGGCTTTCGATACTGTCTCCCATGACATCCTGATAGAAGAGCTAAGAGATCATGGGATAGATGAGTGGTCAGTGAGGTGGGTTGAGAACTGGCTGTCAGACCGGGCTCAGAGGGTCGTGATCAGTGGAACAAAATCTGAATGGAGGCCTGTGACTAGCGGTGTTCCCCAGGGCTCGGTGTTGGGTCCAGTCCTGTTTAATATCTTCATCGACGACCTTGATGAGGGAATAGCATCCACCCTCAGCAAGTACACTGATGATTCAAAGCTGGGAAGGGTGGCTGACACGCAGGAACACTGCGCTGCCATCCAGCGAGACCTGGACAGGCTGGAAAGCTGGGCAGGGAGAAACCAGATGAGGTTTAATAAAAGCAAGTGTAAAGTCTTGCACCTGGGGAGGAATAACCGTCTGTATCAGTACAGGCTGGGGGATGACCTGCTGGAGAAGAGCTCTGTGGAGAAGGACCTGGGGGTCCTGGTTGATGACAGGTTGGCTATGAGCCAGCAGTGTGCCCTGGTGGCTAAGAGGGCCAATGGGATCCTGGGATGCATCAGGAAGAGTGTGGCCAGCAGGTCGAAGGAGGTGATCCTCCCCCTCTACTCTGCCCTGGTCAGGCCCCACCTGGAGTATTGTGTCCAGTTCTGGGCTCCCTGGTATAAAAAAGACAGGGATCTCCTTGAGAGAGTCCAGAGAAGGGCTACGAAGATGATGAAGGGCCTGGAACATCTCCCGTATGAGGAAAGGCTGAGTGAGTTGGGGCTGTTCAGCCTGCAGAAAAGAAGACTGAGGGGGGACCTAATTAATGTTTATAAATATCTTAAGTATGGGATGCAGGGGGAATTGGCCAACCCCTTTTCAGTAGTCTGTGGTGATAGGACAAGGGGCAATGGCTGTAAACTGGAGCACAGGAAGTTCCGCACCAACATGCGGAAGAACTTTTACACAGTGAGGGTGACAGAGCCCTGGGACAGGCTGCCCAGGGAGGCGGCGGAGTCTCCTTCTCTGGAGATATTCAAGACTCGTCTGGACACCTATCTGTGCAATATGAGCTAGGGAGCCTGCTTTGGCAGGGGGGTTGGACCCGATGATCTCTCGAGGTCCCTTCCAACCCCTACAATTCTGTGATTCTGTGATTCTGTGATCTTTCCTTTAGTTCCCCAGGCAAGATGCCAGGCATAATGTTGCAGAAGCACAGGACTGAAAACATTTGTGGAAATGGGACATGGACAGCAGCGAGAGTATCACTTCTCTGATTGTATTGATTAAAAGCTTCTACTGAATCTAGAAAAGTAGTTGTCTTCCATCTTCTGTGTATCAAAAGTGACCTCTGATCCATCTAAGAATTTAACCCACAAGGTTTCTGTGGATGTTTTTGGAGATGCAACTCTCCTTTGGTGAATTGACATTGGTAATAGTTAGATTTACGTACACCAGATGTGAAAGATTAAGCATCAAATCAGGAAAACAGAAGCAGAATCCAGACTCCCTTAAATCATACGTGTAACTTGAAGTCTCCTATCCTTCCCATGTGCTCATTTATACTGATTAGACCTTCTGGTGTATTTATTTAATTGTGTCTTATATTTGAGACCATATTTAAGCTCTACTGTATCAGTAGAGAAATTCCATCTTCAGAGAAGAAAGGAGCTGTAAAAATGAACCTCTATTTCAGGTTCACAAAGAGACAAACATATAAGCTTTTGTAGCAGAGGCTTCATTGCAAGACCTTTTGGAAATATAAACCAAATATATAACTCTACAGGTGCTCAACACATAAAATGCTAGTGGGTGACAGAAAAAGAGTACTTGAGCTGCATTCAAAAGACAAATACAAAAGGTACAATCAATTGAGTGGGGCAGGGTGTAGGGAAATATTATTTAACATGCTATGCTTCTTGGGGGGAATCCAGATCAGCACCTGAGCAGCTGCATATTCTGGACAATCTGTTGATGATTAATGAAGCAAGAGGGGAGGCCAGTTACAATCATCTCAGCCCAGTGTTACAAATTGTCCCGGTTTCAGCTATGCTGGAGTTAAACTTTTTTTTAGCAGTGAATGGAATGCCATGTTTGGGTGTTAGCATGAGAATAGTGCTGATTGATAGCACCCTGATGTTTCCGATTTGTTGCCGGGCAATCAAGTACCTTTCTCAGTTCTTCATACTTCCTTACTAGTGAGAAAGGAGGGGACGCAGCCAGGACAGGTGACCCGAATTGGCCAAAGAGGATATTCCATACCAGTTACGTCATGTTCGGTATAAAGGGGGGGACTGGGAGGAAGAGGGGGAGACAACGCTGGGACGTGCAGTTTCTGGGGCGGTCGGGTTGTCCGGGACAGGCTCTAAGCTGTGCGGCCTGAGTTGTGTGGTTTGGTGAGAAATTGCATTGTGTATCACCAGTTTCATCTATTTTGTGCTTTAAACTTATGTTATTGTTATATCTAGTTTTCTGTTATTGTTTAGTAAACTATCCTTATCCCAACCTGCGTGGTTCTGGTTTCTAGGTTGTGGTTTATTTTCCTCCTTTCTTCCTTCCCTTTTCCCCTTCCCCCAACTTTCCTTCCCCCTTCCTTTTAAAAGTACAAGCGACTGTGTGGGGTGCGGCCCTCGGCCGGGGCAAAACCACGACACAAATGCATGGTATAAATCAGATTTTCATCAGCTTTCCTTAAAGACCCTTTGTAGAAAACTGTAGAAAACTGTAGAAAAGGAGATACTCTAAGAATGGGTTTCTCAGACCTGTTCTAGTTGTCTGCACCAGCATGAGTTCAACTGCACCTAGAAATGTCCATTTATTTATCTCTTCTGGCCATAAAATGTACTTGTACTAAAACTACTTCAGATGTTGATGACTGCATACAAATGTCTTGTCTAGTCAGATGAGGCCCTCCTCTCTCCCCTGCTGCTTCAAACAGCAGGAAATGCTTGCATTGGGCATTGAATTTTTGATGTTAAGCCTTGGAATTGAAGTTAGTGATATTTGATATGGAAAAGAATTCTTGCTTGTCTTGAAGTCTTGGTGTTTCCCTTTACACTGAGTTATGGAGTGTGATCCAGAGATCCTTAAGCTATCAACAACCCATGTATGTGAATATGTTCCCACAGCAAAGCTTCTTGCTTAGCAGTGTATCTTCAGAAGTGGTGTAATCATGTTGTCAGAGCCAAGGAGCAACATGAACAGGAAAAAAATGTTTTCGAAACATGTTTGATAGCTCAGCAGCATGCTTCCTGGTGTGTTGGATTTAAGGACATGAAAAGCCAGTCTGAATTCCTCTGCGTGCACTGTACAAAATACACTCTTGTCCTTCTTTTGTCGCCACAGTGACCTCAATATTGTCTCCAGTTCCATATTTTCTTCATGAGTGTCTTGGTCAACAAGGATAGAGGTAAAGGTATAGATTATATATTATATTTTAGGGGGTACTTTTTAGTGAATCAAAACTGGAATGGGAAAGAAGGAAATATGTCTGGATTAAGTTTAATTTAACAAACAGTTCATCTGAAGTGAATGAAAATAACCCCACAAATCCTTAACCAAAAAAGGAAGACTACTCTAATTTAAGGTTTTAAATAGTCTCCTGTTTCTAAATTTACATTGCATTTTGTAGATTTTTTAAAAAAAGTAATCAAAATATTTTCAAAAGCAAACAATCTGAAGTAATATCTATTCAAATTATTTTAATTTCTAACTGACACAATTGGGTTGTTGATATTAGTAGCCAAAGTAAAGAATGGAAAAGGAACATGATTGTCTTCGTATAGTGTCAGATAAGAGGTGTTATTACAGAGAAGGGGAAAGTTTATGAACTTCTTTCTTTAGCTTAGTCTAACAAAACCCTCAAACAATTCCTTTCATCATAGTGTTATGATCCAATATTCCATCAGTAGTTTTTCATGCACAGTGTTTGACTGGTCAGTGTCTTTATAACATTACAGCAGCCCACATGTTGACTGCATATATATTTGTGCATCTATATATAAGTATAAAATATATAATATATAGTTATGTGTAATATACAATGCAACACACATGCAAGTTGGAACTGTTTAGCTATCTGGAAAAAAATCATTTTTTCACCACAAAGGTAGTCAAACATCGTACCAGATAGTTCAGCACAGAGACTGGGAAATCTCCATCCTTGGAGATATTCAAAATGTAGCCTGGACAAGGCCATGAGCAAACTGATTTAGTTAAGAGCCGGTTTTGAACAGGAGGTTAGAACAGGTGATTTACAGAGGTCCCTTCCAAGTTCAAGTCTTCTGTGATTTCCTTTAGCCAACAGAAGAGTGGCTGCACTGGGATATTCTTCATGCAAATTAAGTGCCTTGTGACCAGAATAAAAAACCCTCTGCTCTCATCTACCAGTTGTCACCTCTTGAGCTGTGTAAGAATACCCAGTAGGTAATAACAGGCCTGTTCCTGAGCCCCTTTCTTCAGTCTTGCACCTACCCAAGCCTCCAGAAACCTGGAGCAGTCTCACACAGTATATATACTAAAACCATATACAAAACACAGTTCATCTGCAGACATGGAGCTTACACAGACACAGACACAATTTTGTCAGTCCCTCACCAGATGTAAGCACAAAACTTATCAAAAGATGTTTCTGAACCTAAACTAGGACTTTCAGGGGCTATAATCAGGACTAAAAGTAGCAGCGTAATCTCCTTTTCCCAATATGTAGTCTCTCTGTTCTTAAGATTTTAGTTCTATCCATGTGTTGGAGGCTGAACCACGTTTTTTAATACACTACTTTTGCTTCTTCATTTTCCATATGATCTGAAGTTACCTAGACCTGAATCCTCAAGAAACAATACTCTGTTCTCTCTCTGCACTCAAAAGCTAATTTTGTTTGAAGTGAGAGGGATTTGATACAGTTAAAATCATGAGCAAATAAAAAAAAGATGGTACTTCTAAACCAGAAGCTCACAGAATCATAATTATTAGATTTGTGATATCTTTAAATTTGGGGGCCCTAAAATGATCATATTGGTACTGGTCTATAAATGAGTCTTCAAACTTAATTTACAATCATTTAAATCTTACCTAGTTGTTTGGGATGAAATCAGGCATTCACATTCTGATATGGAATGTAGGAATGTAAGAAAATGGAAGAAAATCCCTGCATTGCTCCTTACTAGGGGTCATTTTTCTAATGCATATATCTAAAAATCTGCCTGGTTAGGCCAACAAATATGATAGGCAAGGATATGTCTGACAATCACTTTGGGGTTTAGCAACTGATCTTCTCAGTTGTTCTATAATTGTGCATTTTAGCAGTGACAGAAACACAGGTCTTGATGTGATTAGGATGCTGGACGTACAAGGTCGACACAGGAAAGGATCTGCATTGTAGTCGTGAGGATCCTTGAGGTTCAATTCTAAGAGCTAAAAAAGAGTGTCTTCCTCATACGAAGTTTTCTTAGCTCACAACGCTGAACAATTGGAAGGCAGGCCTAAAAATTTTATGCAGCTGGCTCTGCAGCCATAAGATTAAGTTTAAATGAGAAAAAGGGCACTATTTGTCTTCTGATTTCCAAGCATGTAGGGCTTGCTTGGTTCACATTTTCAAGGTTTGCTGTACACCTGTGACCAAAGAAATTTACTTTTCTTAAATAAAAAGCAAGCTGAGAATCTGACTTAACCACATCATTTTTATATGGAACACATAAGCCTTTCCTTCTTCTAAGTACTTTCATAGGCTTTTACATGATGGTCCTGATTCTTAGACAGTCCGACCTCTTGTAGATTTTGACTGAATTGAACTACATCACCTGATATATCTGATCCCAAATCTCATCCCCAGAGCAATTGTTTTTTTTTTTTTTTAATCTTGCCTCACCGATTTTCTGGCTGAGCATTTCTAGTCTGATGTCATGTTCTTTAACTGCTTGCGTTCTTTCTCTTCATGATGAATTATTCATCATCTGGACACACTCCAAAATGCAGACACTTTTTAAAGACTGAAGATAGTTTATACCATTAAAAGTAATCATCTCTGGGAAACATGCTTCCCTATTCTGACCCTGCTTCATGCTGTCCTGCAGAAAATACTTTCAGCTTCCAGAGTCTTTTCCCTGAATATGGTCTTCATTCTTCATGAAATTACCCAGTCATTGCTCCCCACAAGCATGTGGTCCCACACTGGTCTGGAACATATAGAGGGTTATTGTATTACATGGTTATTTGTGACCTGTAAAATTGATACCAAGTTTATTATAGTTCAGCTGACTTGGTTTCACATTTCAGACGTTATTAATCATAATAGAAAAGAGTGTAACAGCAGGAGCATGTCTGATGGAGGCGACTTCAGGCTGAGATTTGTCCTATGCGTAGGTTGAAAAACAGTTAAAACAATCCATGTTTTAAACTGAATTCCTAACTTGTGAGATCTCCAGTTCCTTACATTTGCTTTTCAGGCTTCTAAACGTATAAGGACACTTATGTACTTGGAAGTTAAACGTTGTTTTTTTCTGGGAAAAAAACCCATAGATATATAAGGTAAATAAAGGTCAAGACAGGCAAGCAAAAATCCCACTTCAAGACTTCTTCATTTGCACTAATTGTTGAGGCAGCTTTGTAAAAATGGAGATTTAGGATAGACTCTGATTAAAGTTACCATGGGGTAAAGCGGACTTATTCCCATGATGTGTACAAACCTATATAAATGAAAACAGAATGAGAGTTTAGGTGAAATTGGATGCCTGGAGATGGTTGATTTCCATCTCATTGAAAGTCATTAGTGTAAATCCAGCACTTGAGCAGGAAAAGGCCCAAACGCACAGAGAGACTGACCTATGGTTAGTTCCTCTTCCAACATAGTTACAGAAACTGCTAGAAAAAAAAAAACAAAATTAAGAAGTATGCTACAAGAAAGTGCTTTTTCTTGTAATAAAAATGTATGTTCCTATGTAGGAAGTGTTTGAGGAGCTGTGGCTCACACAAGAGTCCTATTAATGCTTTGTTGTGGGGCAACAGCTGTGCTACCACTACAAAGGCAGCAAGGTGCACGAGTGAAATTCCTTGCTGCATAATGACATTGAGGCCAGCAACTAGGGAAAGACTCACCAGACACTGATACAGGCATCTCTGGCTTCTAGTTACAGTACTAAAGACTAAGATTTTGCAGCGAGACAACTTTTTATGCCTCAAAGGCATAGGCTTTACTCTGTCAGATCCTCCAGACTGCAGAAGCTCGTAGAAACTGGCAATTTATTTTAGGGGTGTGCAGGGATATTCAGCACTGATAGCAAATAATTTTGCATAAAGCTTAAAATTCTAGTACATACAGTAAAGCTAAATCCCCAGAGTACCTCTCAGCTTTGAACAGTGCTGCTTAGGAAAAGAAGTGATTGTATATGCAAGAGAAAATCAGAAATAAAACCCATCTATGCTGAAAAATGGAATACCAAATGGGGAGATAAATAATATGCCGCTTCAAAGTAAGTCTTGCCACACAAATCCTATAATCACTGTGAGAAAAAGGGATTATGTAAATATATTTGGTGATTAGCAAAATTACGTATTCAAAATTATTTAATTTCATTATCCACTGAAAGTTACATAAATAAATACTTACTGTACCTGCATTTTTTCCATCTGTCTCTTTGCCATTTTTAACAATTATTATCTCCATGGAAGACAATGTATGACCCAAGTGACGAGCTAGATTTTGCACATCAAACATTTAGCATATATGTACCAGGAACAATTGCAGAGCAAAACAGACAGACTGATGGTTAAAGTGCATGAATGAGAATCAAAAAGTCTTGGCATTGCCTTCACTTTCTTAATCACAAAAAAGCAATTCTTTTTATGTCTCATTTCTGACATATGCAAAATTTGCTTGTTGTCTGGCCACTGGTCCCCCTGGTCAAAATGTACTGTGTCATACACAGAAGTGGGATCCCAGCAAGAGATAGGAGCAGGTGGAGAAGAGGAGGAAGGCTGCTAGGTATGGCAATAATGACAGTTGTCATATGTGTAGCCAGGTAGCCAAGGCTAGAAGGTAAAAAAGGAAACTATCCCTCCATCCCTTGAAAAGGAATGTGAGTCCCAATATTGAAAGGCACTCTGTCAGCCTCTGTGGAAGCTATAGGGAGATAAATAGAAAAGGAATTATAGACAGGTCTAAACATCTTGCACTGCCTGGGTCAATGTGGGTAAGATTCTTTTCTGTTAAGAATGGAGTTCTGAAAGGGAGAAGGTAAGATACGAGTAACTCTGTGTAAGTATCCAGGGCGGAAAACTGTCCAGACATGCATGGGTTGAGTAGTGACCCAGGGATGAGGGCAACATTCACCAGTACTTTGATGAAAATTATGTGTGATCCTAAGATGAAAAAAGCGGAGACTTTATATGAATCCTCCCCTAGAAGAGAGAAGACAAAAGAAACCACTTGCAATCTATGACATGAGGCACTGTCTTAATTCACAATTGTATTTTTTAAGAAGCAAAATAACAAAAGCTACTTTTAGATCTGTTAGAGGGAGCCAGATCAGCTATCAAAGCAAGGCAAGAAATGGTGCAAGACAGAGCTTGCAGCAAAAAAGACAGCCTAAAATGCCTGGAAAGAGTATGCAGGCACTGGAGCAGCAGCAACTAGACCCTCATCAAATTATGAGCTCATCTGAAATCCGTATTTGCTAACTGAAAAGGCTTAACAACTTCCAACTGCAGTTGAAAATGGTGTGGGAAGGGAACATAACCCAGGGTTAGCTGTTGCCTCTCTAGAGGTAAATTAAAGTTATTATGTTTATAGTTTTACTTTAAGCATTAACTATCATTAGTTTGTTTACCTCTCTGTTAGGCAACAGAATGTGCTAGGTTGGAAGGGACCTTCAAAGGTTATCTAGTCCAACCCCCCTGCAGTAAGCACATCTTCACTAGATCAGGTTGCTCAGAGCCCCATCAAGCCTGACCTTGAATATATCCAGGGATGGGGCCTCCACCATCTTTCTGGGCAACCTGTCCAGTGATCCACCACCCTCATATTGAAGAACTACTGCTCTATGCCCTCATGAACAGTTCTTCCCCAGCTTTCTGGTAGGCACCTTTCAGGTACTGGAATGCCGCTATAAGGCCCCCCCCAGAGGCCTTCTCTTCTCCAGGCTGAACGAGACCAACTCTTTCAGCTTGTTCTCATAGGAGAGGTGCTCCAGCCCTTTGATCAGTTTTGTGGCCCTCCTCTGGACACACTCCAGCAGGTCCATGTCCTTCTTGTGTTGAGGGCTCCAAAGCTGGACACAGTATTCCAGGGGAGGTCTCACCAGAGCAGAGCAGAGGGGCAGAATCCCCCATCTTGTTCTGCTGGCCACACTTCTTTCGATGAAGCCTAGGATGCAGTTGATCTTCTGGGCTGCAGAAGTATATTGGTGGCTCACATCCACTTTCTCATCTACCAGTACTCCTAAGTCCTTTTCCTCATGGACTGCTTTCCAGCACATCATCTCCTAACCTGTATGGATAATGGAGGTTGTCTGGACCCAGGTGAAGGACCCCGCACTTGGCTTTGTTGAACCTCATGAGGTTCACCTGGACCCACCTCTCCAGCCTGTCCAGGTCACTCTGGATGGCATCCTGTCCCTCCGGCACATTAACTTCACTACTCAGTTTGGTGTCATCAGCAAATCTGCTGAGGGTGCACTCAATCCCACTGTCAATATCATTAATAAAGATATTAAACACCACCTACTCTGTGCAATCAGATCTTTAATCTGATCCTTGATGCTTCCAAATAAGTCACATTGAAGGTTAAATGTGGGTGTCCAAAACCCATGAAGTCCACACCCAACAATTTCTGAACAACAGCCTTTACTGAACACGTCTTTATGACAGCTCCACAAGGCAGAAAAGCATCATGTTAGGATAGCAGGAGCATGGAAAGACAGGCAAACTCGGGAAGAATTTACTGTAGTGCAGGGAAATCAAGCAATACTGTCTTGTCTTCAAAAAATACTCCCATCACTGAAAAAACCCTTCATCTCCAGGCAAAGTTAATGGAAATGAATCCTAGGGATAATCTAACAAAGCGCATATAGAACTTGAAGGAATTGTCATTGATTCAGCCAGAGGATATCCATGGTATTTAACACTGAAGCTAATCCAGAAGCACTTCAGGTCAACTGTCTCACTGCCAAGAGACGTGGTTGCCCTCTCCTCTACTTTCTCCACACTCCACATCATCAACTGTGCATGTGTCTTTCCCTGTGTGACATCAAATAACTCCTTGAGGTTTCAGATAAACAAGGAGATTTAATGGAAATCTTTTCTGTTCATTTGTTTGCGTGTGTGGTAGGTGAGTTTTCTATAGATCAGCTGGACCAGCTGACTCACAATTCAGTTTCAGCTCCAGTACACGGGAAATGGTAAAAGTGCACAGCTGGAGAAAAAAAGCAAAAGGGAACATCACCTCAGGGTGCATTGACCGGTCAAGCGAGTTTGAAATGTTTATCACGTTATAGATCACACCTCTCCTATTTACAGTTTCATCTCAGTGGGAAAGAATTAGTATTTTTGTTTCCTTCTATATAAGGAGGTGGGCAAAACACAACTCAGTAATGATCATGTCATCCAGAGTGAGCTTGACAGACTTGAGAGATGGGTCCATGTAAACTGCATAAAGTTCAACAAGGCCAAGTGCAAGGTCCTGTGCATGGGTGGGGGCAATCCGAAGCACAACTACAGTCTGTGTGGAGTATGGATTGAGAGCAGCCATGAGGATAAGAAATTGGGACTGTTGATTGATGTAAAGCTCAACATGACCTGGCAGTATGTGCTTGCAGCCCAGAAAGCCAACCATGTCCTGGGCTGCATCAAAAGCAGCATGACCAGCAGGTCAAGGGAGGGGATTCTGACCATCTGTTCTGGTGGGACCCCACCTGCAGTACTGTGTCTAGTTGTGGGGTCCTCAGTACAAGGAGCTAATGGAGTGAGTCCATAGGAGGTCCAAGAAGATGATCTGGGGGATTGGGCACCTCTTGCTATGAAAACAGGCTGAGAGACTTGGGCTTGTTCAGCCTGGAGAAGTGAAGGCTCTGGGAAGACCTTGGAGTAGCCTTCCAGTACCTGAAAGAACCTACAGGAAATCTGGGAAGGGACTGTTTGCAAACGCAGGGAATGACAGGACAAGGGAGAATGACTTCAAGATGATGGAGGGGAGAATTAGATTAGATGTAAGGAAGGAAGAATTCTTCCCTGTGAGGGCGGTGAGGCCCTGGCACAGGGTGCCCAGAGAAGCTGTGGCTGTCCCCTCCCTGGCAGGGTTCAAGGTCAGGTTGGATGGGGCTTTGGGCAACCTGGGTCAGGAGGTTGGAACTAGATGGGCTTTGAGGATTTTTTCAAACCAAACTCTTCTATGACTATGATTGTATGATTATGGACAACAAAGCAGTGAAGATAAGAGCAGGTAGAAAGTAGATAGTAGACAGGTAGTACCCTTCCTCAAGGTCTTTCAGTTTACCACAGCTTTAGTTTGACTTTTTGACTCATGACCTCCTACAAATGAGGTGATGGTTGTTTTTTCCTTGAATGAAGCTTGAAAAATAGAATTTCTCATCTGTCAGAAGTATTGATATTTAGGGGGAGTTAAAAGCAAAGAGAGCAAGGAATTATTCTGAATAAAGATGAAAACTCAACCACCACACAAGAGGTCTAAAGACACAAAGTGAGAGAACTTTAGAATTATTGCATCTCACTTGAGTTTAATGTTGACAAAAAAATGTCTAACAGCCAGCCACCCTGAACTCTCTTTCACCACCAGAGAGAAAGAGACTGTCTAGAGGCTGTGTCAAGGCCAAACACTTGTTTTGAGAGGAAAAGCTCACTCTTCATTGCATTGACTGCCTCAAGTTTAGAAGTCTAAGTATTCAAGTCTAAACATTCAAGTTCAAGCACTCATTTTTCTAATCAGTCGTTTAATATTCAATGTGCATAGTCTCAAATATAATAAAAAATCTGCTGCAACATTAATATTGATGACTAGGTTTAATGTAAAATTTAGAAGAGAATGAAACAAGAGAAGAAATCAAGCTTCCTCCACCTCCAACACTGCTGGCGTTAACACTATAGTCAGTGTAATCTGGTACTTTGACTCTTTCCACGGTTTATCTTTCCCATCAGAGCTAACACAGCAGCCTGGTTCAGGTCACTTTGCCTACAAGTATCTATCGAGGAAGCTACTGCATTCCCTAATTTACCATTTCCCCAGAGCACCAGCATGTGAATCCCTCAGCTGAGGTACCATGACATCATTTGCCCGTCTTCACTCCCACTGTCTCAGATAGTCTTTGACTCTTCCTGCTATTTAGCACACATTTAGAATTGAAAGTTTGGAAGAGAACTGTTGTCACCACACTTCAAAGGAGCCATAGTGTCCTTCGTCCTCTGAAACCAATATTGCTTGAGAGAAGCTCACCTTAAACAAGGGGACAAGGGGGAATGGCATGAAGCTGTGCCAGGGCAGGTTTAGATTGGACATTAGAAAAAATTTTTTACTGAAAGAGTTGTGAGAGCCTGGAACAGGCTGCCCAGGGAGGGGGTTGAGTCACCTTCCCTGGATGTGTTCAAAAAAAGGGTAGATGAGGTACTTAGGGATATGGTTTAGTTTAGGATGAGAATGGTTGGACATGATGATCTTAAAGGTCTTTTCCAACCTTGTGATTCTGTGATTCTGTAAACATCTATAAACTCACTTTCTTCTTCTTCTGTAAATCTCTCTGTAAGACTTTACTTTGGTGCCCACAAAATGTCAGCTGTTACGCCACGATGTTATTTCTGAACAACTTACTGTGCCCTGATCATGGTGTTAAGTGTTTTTACAGGACTTCTTGGTGCTGTTCACCATTTATGGGCACTTGATCTTGTCTTATCTGTAGATTTTACGTGCTGGGGATAGGAATTATGGTTTTTTGTCCTCAGTTGCGTCTTAGCCTGGCCTGCAAACTAGAAACACATAATAAATACAAAATTCTGAGTCCCATTTCCTTCAAATAAAAATTTATAGGTCCTGAATTATCAGAGTCACGTGTCTTATGCTAATAAAACTTTGCACCATTTTGTGCTGTGGAAAGTTGGAGTTTTGAATGGGCCACCATCTGGATTTTAATTTTTATATATGGTCTATATTGATGCCTGAAGTTAATATCACACCTACATTTCCATTCCTAAATCCCATTATGACAAGCTTATAAATTTAACCTTTTAAAAAATAAAATAATCTGTTCTCAGGCAGCTGTCAAATGTCTTTCCAAAACCTGAATGTAAACAGTTGTTATTTTTGATCATGCAAACCCCATGTTTAATTATTACTTCTGATGGCTCAAAAGGAGAAGACAGAAACTTGAAACTTAGACAGTGAAGCATGACTTGCAGTCATGGCTTCATGTAATCACAAGTAAACCTATTTTAATTTGGCTATTTTCTAGAGATTTAAAATGTCTTTTTCATATGCAGTGCTCTTCATATTTGACCTATAAAGGACCTGCCAAAGCTCCACTGTCACAGAACATGTGTGGAAGTTGATTAGAAATTTCCACTAAGTTGTCAATCCCTGTGCAGTGCTGGTATTTTGCAAAGAAAAAGAAATGAAAAGGAAAATCTTTTCAATATATATACTTGTGTGGAAAATTAATATAAAATACCTACATACTTATGTGTGTTTAAAGAGCTATTTACATACAAAACCACAAAGCCTCAAGAGGATGTATTTCCATATTGCATGTAAAAGAGACAGCTGCAGTTTATAAAACTGCCAAAACATGTATTGATGCAATCAGAATTAATTAAAGTAGAAGAGAACAGTTCTCTCAAAAGTTCCTCCTTTAAAGTTCTCAATTCTTTTAAAGTTAGACTCCTACAGTTCATTTATCATTAAATAACTTTTATAGCTGTCTTAATTATTTTTTATCATACTATACTTCATATTTTTTCATTCTTATAATATTTAATAATGCAATTTGTATATTTCATAGTTTATAAAAAATTAAAGCCAGGAACAATCAAAAGTGTAATTTAATCTGAACACAGAATAACTGGTGCCATGGAATTTTGTCTAGTTGTTTCTGTAACAGGCCTTCTATCACAATCTAATTTAAACTTTTTTGAAGAACTAACATCCCAGCTTGCTTTGAAGTTTCTCATACTATGGAGTATCTATTGGATTATTTAGTAATTTCTTCTGACAGTCAAGGTAGCGTTCAAGTCTATAGTAAGGCATTTAATTTTAGGTCTCCACTGTTGCATATCTGCGTGAGGGAGGAATATAGTCATAAGAGATCTAGTCATCACTGACAATAGACCCCTTGAGTACAATTTGTGTTTTCTTAAAGTGGAATCCTATATTTGATCAGCTGAAGCACCCTCAAGACTTCATTATTTGCTTTATGTGAATGTCTTCTCCCCCTCCCCAAATTATTTCTTTTCCTGGGGTGACTGCACTAGCCTTTGAGAAGTGCCGTATTGCCAAGAACTTCTCAACAAGTCTGGCAGGTATGACAGATAATCCATAGGAAATCCATTAACTTTCAGTAGGAATGGCTATAAACCAGGCAAGAAAATATCAAATGGTTCTAAACTTCTCCATGAAGACAACTGAGTCAAGATCAAGATCTCCATTGAGCCTTCTGGGTGTTTGGACACATAGTTCACATAAGCATCGTAAAAGTCACCCATTTTCCTCTTGAGCCTCTTAATTTCATTTATTCTTTAAAATGTAGGCTTTTCTCCATTTAAATTTATTTGGCTTTATCTTCCAACTATAAGGTTTTACTATGCTTTTTTCTGCACAAAATAGGTCACTTAAAATAGTATCTTGGGTTCAGCTAGGATAGGGCTAATTTTCGCCAGAACTCAGGATGGGACACAGCTAGGACAGGTGACCCAAACAAACCAAAGGAGGTATTCCATACTATATGATGTCATGCTAGGGGGCCTAGCTGGGGAGAGGTGGCACAGCTCCAGGACTTGCAGCTCAGGGTTAGGCCAGCTTCTTGATGTGTCTGAGCATGAGATCTGAATTGTACAGATGTTGGTGAGAAACTTCATTGAGTATCACCAGGTTTGCATATTCTAAGTACCAGTGCTGTTGACACCCTCTACCTTTGCTGTTGCAGCAAACTGTCCTTATCCCAAGCCACGAGGTTTTCTTTTGTCTTCAGATGCTCCTCCTCATCCCACTGGGGGTGGGTGAGTGAGCAGCTGCATGGTGCTCAGCTGCCGGCAGGAGCTAAACAATGACAAATAGCATCAGAAAATTTCCCCTTGAATAGATTAGGATCAGGTCATTTCTTTGACCATAATTTCATTATCATTCTTTTTTCATCTGCCCTATCCTTTCCAACCAGCTGCTCTTGTATCTAAAACAAATAAATGTTTTTGATGGGTGAATATAAGTTAAAAAATCAATAGAGAACAGAACTGTCTACAACCAAGTGACTGCATCGCTCATCAAGGGAAGAACTACAAAAGTCATCTACCTAGACTTCTTTAAGGCCTTTGATATGGTTCCCCACAACATTCTAACCTCTAAGTCAGATATGGTTTTAATGGATGGACTGTTAGATGGATAAGCGCTTGGCTTTAGGGCCATGTCAAAAAAGTTGCAGCCAATAGCCCAATGTCCAAGTGCAAAATAGTAATGACAATGTCCCTCAAGAGTCTGTACTAGATTCAATATTTGATGTCTTCATCACATGATTAAGGGCACTCAGCAAGTTTGTAGATGACACCAACCTGAGTGGTGCAGTGGATTCACTGGAGGGAAGGGATACCATGCAGAGGGACCTTGACAGGCTTGAGGACAAGATGAAGTTCAGTAAGGCCAAGTGCAAGGTCCTGCACATGAGTTGGGGCAACACCCAGTATCAATGCAGACTGGGGGATGAACGGATTGACAGAAGTCCTGCAGAAAATGTCTTGGCAGTACTGGTGGATGAATAATTAGATATAAGATGACGATGTGCATTTGCAACTCAGAAAGGCAAAAGAAGCATGGATAATGGGTTGAAGGAGGTGATTCTTCCCCTCTACTTAACCCTTGTGAAACCCTATCAGCATTACTGTGTCCAGCTCTGGATTGCCCAGTACATGAAAGACCTGTTAGAATGAGTCCAGAGGACTGGAACACATCTCTTGTGAAGAAAGGTTAAGAAATTTGGGGCTGTTCGACCTGAACAAGAGAAGGTTCCAGGGAGACCTTCTTGAAGCCTTCCAATACTTACAGGGGGCTTATAAGAAAGATGGAGAAAGACTTTCTGCCAGGGCATGTAAGTGTCAGGGCAGGCTTTTAACTAGAAAAGGGTATATTTATATTGTGTGTAAGGAAGACTTTTTTTTTCAAGATGAGTGAGACACTGGAAGAGGTTTTCTGGAAGCGTTGAGGATGCCCCATCTTTGTCAGAGTTCAAGGTCAGGTTGTATGTGGCTTTGAGCAATTTGATGTAGTTAAAGATGTAGCTGCAGGAGGGTTGGACTAGATGGCCTTTAAAGGTCCCTTCCAGCTCATTACCTTATTCCTATGGTAATGTGAAGGAACACCTAGAAATGAGAATGTGCTTTTTAAGATGACAATTTATTTTTTATTAGGTGAGTTTATTTGACAAGAACAATATTATTATCCTTAGCAACACATAGGAATATAAAAATACTTAGTATATATTTGGGAATCCAAGTGCAGGACCTGGCACTGAGCCTTGTTGAACCTCATACAGTGTGTCTTGGTTCATCAATCCAGCCTGTCCTGATCCCTCTGTAGAGCCTTCTTAACTTCAAGCAGATCAACACTCCTGCCCAACTTGGTGTCATCTGAAAATTTATTGAGGATGCACTCGATCCCCTCATCCAGATCATTGATAAAGATAGTAAAGAGAACTGGCCCCAGTACTGAGAGCTGTGGAACACCACTTGTGACTGGCTGCCAACTGGATTTAACTAACTCCATTCACCGTAGCTCCTTGAGCCTGGCCATCCAGACAGATTTTACTCAGTGAAAAGCTGAGTAGCTGTTGAGCAGCCAGTTTATCCAGGAGAATGCTGTGGGAAATGTTGTCAAAGTCTTTACTGAAGTCTAGGTAGATAACATTGTCTAGTTGTCCCTTTCCCTTGAATGACCAGAACTCTACTTTTGCACAGATGCTTGTTATGACACAAAAAAGTTATAAAAGTCCATCCATAATAGTCACCCAAAAGTTAATTTCTGATGCTTGAAATGTCCTGACTTGCTAACACCAAACTCTGAAGAATGCAAAATCAGAAACTGACAGAGTTCCAGCAATATGCTTCAGTTGGCAAGACCAAAAATATTGTTAGTGCTGAGAGAGTTGGCTGAGAGAGAAGACACTGTCAGTTCTACAGCCTAGATGCCCACAGGGATTTAGGGGCAATTCATGAAATTAAGATGAGTGAGTGATCATGGCATGGCACGTGCCTAAGGTGAAGAAATTACTCTTTGTAGGAATCCTTTAATATAAATTGATACAAGTACTGGAATCTGATATAGCTCCTTAACGCCTGTGCACCCTTAGCCAACAAGACATGAAACAATTCCTGGGCTAGCTTTAAGTTTTACCTGAAAGCAAATGTGTATTTTGAACAACAGTACTGGGTAACACACAGACAGGCAACACAGGCACAACTGAAACAGTGCCACTGTCATCCCGTATGTAGAGATGGAACAGATATTTCCAGTAAATTAAAGTAGCTCTAGTGTAGTTAATTTAGCTGGATTTTGATTAGGGCATGAGGACAAACACCCTTTTTTCTTATAAGAATGGAACTTTAATACTCAGAAGAGGTGCAACTTTATATGTTTTAAATATTGTATTACATAGGTTTGCCCTCACTGCATTAACAGCCTGAAGTATCAAGACCTTCTAGAATTCTAAGGTGTGTTTTAATAATAAAAGTGACCCACCAAGATTTAATAACTCTCAGACTAGATTTCAGAGGGAAAACAGTAACTCCATGCCATAGGCACTTTTCATACTCTCTCCTTTAACAAATCCTGGGTTTATTTCATGGCTAACACGACAGTCATTGATTCTTCTGGAACAAAAATACCATGAACAGAGTTTGACATTCAGTAAAATGTGAGTAAAAATCACGTTCTAATCATCATTTAAATCCTAAATAATTTTTCTGTTTCTCAACATTACAGATAAAAATAAAACTGTATTGAGAATGCCCTTGAGAATACATAAAAAATTGGCATCTTCTGAAATGAAGTGTGAAATATTTTAAGAAAACAGATGTGTCATTTTCTGATGCACTGAATGATACTGGAATATCATCAAGCTGTAGACTGATAATTAGCTTAGGAGAGAATTATAATATTTTAATATATACATAAACAGGTGAGATGAAGAGCAAAATACACATGCTGAGCAATAGTCTGCCTCTACTCTGCTAGTTTGTCTTCCCTTCTCCAGAAAGAAGGACACATGTGTGATCTTTCTGATTCAGTGATACATAACCATCTCTCTTGAACGTGCCTGTTTCATCCTCCTGCATGTTCACTTTGAAGCAGCTGCGCATGGGATGACTCACACATTAAGGAGCAATACCAGGACTGAAGCCCAGCTTCCAAAGCATTCTTCTTTAAACAATGACTTTGGTCTTACTGTTTTCTCTTCCACTCAGATTTTCATTAATGTATCACAAACTCCTCTTTCTCCTTTTTCTTTCTTCTTTATTTTTTTCTACTTTTTCTTAGTATAAATCAGATGTTCTCCAGCTATTTTCTGGTACATGCAACTCAGTAGAAAGACTGTCCAGTGGAAAGCTCCCTGCCCTATTCACAGGAGCTGTCTTCTCACCCTGTCTTCCCATTTGATTCATACTGTAGTAACTACAGAATTTGCAGCCACACAGAAATATTGTTCAGTGAGCCTTCAACGTCTTTTTTATCTGTCTAGATTTGATTTAAAGGCTGTAAACAAGTATAAATAGAAGATTATGGCCAGATAGTTTCAAGAGATTGAGTTAATGCTATTTTAGTAAATTGCTGCCCCTCAAAACGAGACAGTGTAATTGACTTTGAGTAGTCTCTAAATGCTTGGCTTCATTTAAAGCTCTTTAGTTCTTCTCTGGGCCTATATGAGTGGTGATTCAAATTAAACTGTTCAACTTTGAATTGTATCAAACTAGGAAAGCAGGCATGGATGAATGCTATCCCTCTATGAATACTTTTGCCAGTTTTTCTCTCTGTAGTTCCCACCTTTAGCCATGCCCATGCCTACCCCCGAAAATCCACTCTTCCCTGGACATCCCAATAAAAGATCAGATCAGATCTGGTCTGCTTATTTGAAAAATTCAACACTAAAAGACCTTTTGTGGATAAAGACTGACCTCATATTAAGCCCCCTTCCCCCACCTCTATTCCAGTATGTACAAATCAAATTTTAGAGGCATGGTTTCAACCTGAAGAAAAACTATTTTTTCTTCTTTGTCGCAATAGAAAAAGTTTGGAATGTCTTCCCCAGGGGGACCAAAGAAAGCTTGTCTTCCTTGAAAACCTTACAACCAGATTTAACTTCCTAGGCAGCAGTTATTTTAATTATCTACAAGTGTTGAACTGAATTAAAATAGCTGCTGTTGTGGGAGTCCCTGATGTGTGCTTCATATGATTTGGAAGTGTTTGGCATCTTGAAGAGACAAAAATCTTTGCAAAATAAATAAATAAATAGATAGATAGATAGATAGATAGATAGATAAAATGCTCTAAAAATAAAGTTATTTAAGAATGAAACTAAAACTTGCTACAGCTCTTTAAAATAAAGAGGCACTAATAGCTGTATTCTACAGCTAAGTCAGAGCTTTTGCACTGTTTCTTAGAGGAGCACAGCATTGGCTGGGCACAGGTCTTTCATTTTCCTCACCACCATGGTCTTCTCTCCCTCCAGAACCCAACTTGTCAGATGCAGATGTTTGATCAAGCTGCAGTGTGTCAACTGGAGCTTCCCCACATCCTCTGGTAAAGTTAACACCATCCCACAGTTGAATAGGCTGGATCTCAGATACCAGGCTGGATCAGAAACCATTCAGGGGGATGCTTCTTCATGGGGTTTAGAAGTCGCCAAGAGAGAGCTAAAGCCCATTTTGTTCTAGTGTCCTAAAAGAGTAGCCGAAAATGGATGACCAGGCAGTAGTTTAAAAACAAAGCAAACAAGGCTAAAAAATAGCTTCCCAGTGTCCAGTGATGTTTATCTTGAGAGATTTCAGAGCAGAGGTGGTACCTTTGGCTTTTCTGGCCTTCAGTTAATTGTTTAATTCCATTTTGATCTCATTAAATCTTGCAGCATCCATGGCATCCTGTGACAAGGAGTTTCATAACTTAACTACGTATTGTGTGAAAAGCCATCTCAATTTGATGGTTTTGTCTGCAGGTTTCCCTTCCATGCTTAAATCTCATATTGAAAAAGAAAATGATCACACACTCCATTTGTCTTCTCATACCCCTCAAGTTTTTGTTGATGTCTAACAAATCTCCTCTTAGATGTCTCTTTTCTAAGTGCATGAGAATTAGTCTATGTCTCATTTTGATGCAATATATGTATCTCTGTCTTCCAGGTAGAACTACTTCTAGTACATTGTAATAGGACCCTTAGTGCCTTAAGTGGAGCTGGAGACCACACTGGCAGCTAGATATGCCAAAGCAAACTCCTTCATCACCAGCAATAGCTTCGCTGTTCCTGCACTCATGTTTTTGTATGTCCAGCCTAACAGGAGCATAAATTTCTCTTTATACCAAGTAATCATTACCTTCAGAGGGTCCAGAAGTGACTCTATTGATGGAGCACAGAGTCTCTTCTCTCCCTTCCACAGCTGACAACCTTTCAAGGGCACCTCTATAAACAGATTTATGACTGAGGCACAGTTTGTCCCTGGCTACCTCCCTGATTCTGCCTCATGAAGTCTCCTGGGACACAAAGGCCTAGTGTGCAGCAGAGATCAGAGATCCCAGTGCTGCAGGGCTACAGACAGGCTGTGTGTATAAGACAGTGTTGAACAGCAGTATCTTGGACACCTGTCTCTAAGGTAGACATTGACAGTAGGCCAAGGCCCTCCCGAGTTCATGCTTCCTGCTGACACTAGCTCATCTAATAATGCCCCTGGACTTGTCCATTCTCCAGTTGCAAAAGAAAGTGCAGTGTCTTTTGCAGATCTGGCTATCACCTACACAGATCATAACCGCAGCCTTTTCTGTCATCCTTCTAGCCTCTGTCATCATTTCTCCTGTAGGCTGATGCCTCTTTCACAGCGGGGATGCTATCTCTTGCCTCAGCCTGAGAGGGTTAATCAAAGTTTCCTGAAAGTGTCTAATGCTGTAAAGAGGATCCTGAAACCTGAATTCATGTTTATTCAGAGCCTCTTCAAATGCGAATCACTTATGTAAAGCCCTGCAGCCCTGAGACTCAATTCGGATTACTTACAATTACCTGATATTATTTGAAGAGAGTAAAGCTCCCTCTTTTCAAGCTTTTCAAGATCAAAGAGTCAGTCTTCACCCTTTACAGCTTGTCAGTTTAAAACCCTGAAGCAACAATCAAAGGACACCTTTTCCCAACCAGTTCTATTACATCCAGACTACATAACTGTGCTGCAACAGAAATAGGTGTGGAAAGATATTTGCATTTTTGTTATATTTCATTAGATGTCTTTAGCTTCTAAGAATATGAGTCAAATTTCCCCAAAACCAATTGTCCCTCCCTCTGCAGAGAGTTCCATTTTCACATGTCCAAGTGGACATTGCCTCCGAAGCTCCAAAACCAGCCTTAAAAACAGTCTTCCTAGGGCCATCCCAGTTGTGGAGGTCAAAAATGGAGGCAACCCAAAATCAGAAGTCTGTTTAATGCATCTTTATTTTCTGCTGTTACTTAACAACACAGATATCTCTCTTGTGCTTCCAGTGTAGCATAATAATCTCTTTCTGCTGGACAGTAATGGCTTGTAATCTTGATCCTCAGGATTCTTACCCTCCCTTCCTCCTCTCCATCCCCATAAGTATTTGATTACGGTTCTTATATTCCTCCTGCAAAACAACTCTTAACTGAAAACAACCAGTTTTGTGCAGCAGGTGGGGTTGGCAGCAGTTACTTCTGGGTTTGAATTTACTGTTCTGCGATAAAAATAGAGAAAAATGTCTACTGCTTGTTCTGACAAGCTGGGGACAGTAAGACAGTGTGAGCCCTCATGTCAGACTTCATAAAATCCATTCACAAGTGGAGCCTGGGATTTTGACAATAGCTGTTGGTGCCCTCTGAAACTCCGTTAGTGCGATCAGATAGATTTGGTACAGCAGAAAGGATCAGATGATGCGGTCACTGAGGCAGAGGAGCAGGAGATGGCAGATCCAGGCAGAGGCCACACTTCTAATACAAAAATCATAGTGATAAAATGAAAGAAGTGTTTCAGATTTTGGCACTGTCATTCTTTCTACAGGACACACCATTAGCTTTGAACTGGATGACTTAGAAGGACGAAATGAATTACAGTACAATTTGCTGAGGACCAAGTGGGGATCAGGAGAAAGGCAAAACAATCAGCATACTATCAGCTTCTGGTTTGATTTATGTCTTTTTAACAAACAAAGGATGCAATTCCTGAGTCTGGGAGTGAAAAAGTTGGTCTAAAATTCATCAGCTCCCCCAGATTGTGAATACCTTTTATCTCAGTCTGCCTTATTACACCTGGCATATTTATACCATTTTAGACTCATTAGATAGATTTCATCTCCAGGAGGAGAAATATAGTTTGTTAGATAATGGTAGTCATCATCACATACACCAATGATCCAGTATGGTTGCATATGTAAGCACCTAGCATTTAAGGAGCACTAATTAAGACTGAATATTCTCTCTACTTTTATTTTCCCCACTTGTGTATGTACATTTCCACACAGCCATTAATTATGTGACATGCAGTATATTAACTACAAAATAAAATAAAATCAACGCATACTATTTTCCCTCATATTTAGAGACATGGGGCAATTGTGTAAGACTCTTTCAGCAAAATCTCAGAGAAATTCTGTAATTTATTCTCCTAAAACCCTGTAGAAAAGCTACTGATAGAGAGCTTGGGGTGTTTTTCATCTACGGTCCCACAGGTCTCCATTCTCCATCTGCTCTGCATGTCTCTACACCCTCCTTCTGTCCTGCTGCCAGGAACTCCATCTGCCTTGGGCCAGTCACAGGATTATGAGTATGGACCTCAACTTCTCTTCTGCTTACCCTGCTAGGTAAAAAACTGTTAGCTTCAGAAACTTGCCCATTGGCTAAAACCATTCATTAGTCAGAGTTAGAACAGCACTGGCCCAAAGACAACAGACTAGAACACACATGGAAAGTGCTATCTGAAAGGTCCAGGCACAGAAATAACAGAATCACAGATTCAGAACACGGTCAGGGTTGGAAAGGACCTCTGGAGTCCAAACCCCCTACTAAACCAGCAACACCTAGAACACATTGCACAGGATCACATCCAGGTGGGTTTTGAATCTCTCCAGAGAAGGAGACTCCACAACCTCTCTGGACAGCTTGTCCCAGCTTGTCCCCCACAGAATCAGGTTCTCATCCTTATAGAGATGGAACTTCCTGCATTCCAGTTCATGCCCATTGCCCCTTGTCCTCTCACTGGGCACCACTGAGAAGAGTCTGGCCCCATCCTCTAAACATCCACTATTTAGATATTTATAAATGTTGATGAGATCCTCTCTCAGTCTTTTCTTTGCCAGGCTAAACAGATGCTGCTTTCTCTTAGCCTTTCCTCACACAAGAGATGCTTGAGTCCCCTCATCGTCTTTGTAGCCCTCCATTGGACTCTTCAGTAGCTCCTGTCTTTCTTGACCTGGATGAAGGGATTGAATGCTCCCTCAGTACGTTTGCAGGTGACACTAAACTGGGAGGAAGTGTTGACCTGCCTGAGGGTAGGGAGGCTCTTCAGAGGGATCTGAACAGACTGGACCGATGGGCTGACACCAATGGGATGAAGTTTAACAAGGCCAAGTGTAGAGTGCTACACATGGGACATAATAACCCCATGCAGCGCTACAGGCTTGGGGGAGACTGGCTGGAGAGCTGTCAGGCAGAGAAGGGCCTGGGGGTCTTGGTTGACTGCAGGCTGAATATGAGTCAGCAGTGTGCCCAGGCAGCCAAGAAGGCCAGTGGCATCTTGGCTTGTATCAAAAACAGTGTGGCCAGTAGGTCTAGGGAAGTGATTGTGCCCCTGTACTCGGCATTGGTGAGGCCACACCTCGAGTACTGTGTCCAGTTCTGGGCTCCTCACCATAAGAAGGACATTGAGGTCCTGGAGCGAGTCCAGAGAAGGGCAACCAGGCTGGTGAAGGGGCTGGAGGGCAAATCCTATGAGGAGCGGCTGCAGGAGCTGGGGCTGTTTAGCTTAGAGAAGAGGAGGTTGAGGGGAGACCTTATCACCACCTACAACTACCTGACAGAAGGTTGTAGAGAGATAGGTGATAGTCTTTTCAGCCAAGTGACAGGAGGTAGGACAAGGGGGAATGGCATGAAGCTGTGCCAGGACAGGTTTAGATTAGATATTAGAAAAAATTTTTTTACTGAAAGAGTTTTTGGGGCTTGGAACAGGCTGCCCAGGGAGGTGGTTGAGTCACCTTCCCTGGATGTGTTCAAAAAAAAGATAGATGAGGTACTAAGGGATATGATTTAGCTTAGGGTTGGAATGGTTGGACTTGATGATCTTAAAGGTCTTTTCCAACCTTGTAATTCTGTGATTCTGTGGTGAGCCCAGAACTGGACACTGTTCTCCAGAAGTGGCCTCACCAGGGCAGAGTAGAGGGGGAGGATCACCTCCCTTGACCTGCTGGTCACACTCTTCTTAAGGCATCCCAGGTAACTTTGGCCTTCTTGGCCACGAGGGCACACTGCTGGCTCATGGAGGGCTGCTTGTCCACCATGACTCCCAGGTCCTGCTCTGCAGTGCTGCTTCCAGGCAGGTCAACCTCTACCCTGTACCGTGCATGAGGTTATTCCTTCCCAGGTGCAGGACCCTACTCTTGGCCTTGTTGAATTTCATTTGGTTCCTCTCAACCCAACTATTCAGCCGGTCCAGATGTCACTGAGTGGCTGTGTAAGACACTCCTCAGAGTTTTGCATCATCAGCAAACTTGCTGAGGGTACCCTCTGTCCTCTCATCCAGGGCATTGATGAATATATTGAAAAAGATCAGATCCAATACTGACCCCTAGGACACACACTGGCTATAGAGATCCAGCTAGACTTTGCACCACTTATACCCTCTGAGCTCTGCCAGTCAGCTGGTTCTCAGTCCACCTCTCATGGATCCTACAGAGGCATTTGTGCTAAGAATGTTCACTTCAGGGTTAGCAGCAGAGGCCCAAGCTTTGATGGCAGACAGGTTTCCATGCTCTCTCCGTTCCTCCCAAATAGTTTCCAGGTGGATGTGATTTGTGGTGAACAAAACCCTGACATTTCTAAGCAGCAATATTTTGCCAGAGTAGTGTTATCCTTTTTATGGGTATGCTGGAACTGATGCTCATAACCGCCAAGAAACTAAATCTTTATTTAGGCAGCTAAAGCACTGGCCTGATTTTCTACAGCTTCAACTCCCCTGAAGAAAGCAGGAGATCTGGGCACTCAGAAGGGCTGAAAAGCTACCCATTAACTTCTAAATCTATAGCCATTTCACAGCTGTATCTCTGTTTCACACCATGCTGCTCAGTTTTTGTTGGCAGCAGAGAAGAGCCTCACACACACAAAAAAAAAAAGGCAGAGGACTGCTCAGTGCACTGACCTCTGGTCTCCTGCTTCAGGAAATGCAGCCCACAATGGCTTGATGAAGATTGTTCACATTGCCTTCTGCATCTCACGATCTCCCATCGCTGGACTTCACCCATATGGCTGCTAATCCTTCCCTAATACCATTGTTGCATGTAAGATAAAAAAAGAGACCATTCTCTTCATTTACATATAGAGTATAGAGTAAAACATAATTAAACCACATACTACAGATGCACTATAATAAAAAAGAGAAATAGTAAAAACAATTATAGTCTGGCATACTTACTGCCTCGCATTTAAATAATAATGTGAACTATTAAGTAAACTAGGGCATAATGAGCTGAGGTTCATTAACTAATCTCACTGTAGAAATAGTACAACAATTCAATACAATTAGGTACATACTAGGAGGAAACAGTGCTTTTTTTGCACCATGCTGGGCCCAGTATTAGAGATGCTGAGGTCTTTCACCTCCCACTGACTCCTCAGAGCACTCTCGCTCCCGTTCAGGAGGCACCCAGCACCACTCTGGATACAGCCCCTGGCAAAGAAATGGGCATTAAGTATGTCAGTTCACTCTAGGGCTCTTGATAGCTGTGGGATCCTAAAAACCCACTAAGAACAGGACCACATTTGTAGACCACTGTCAGCTGGGGTTGTATTACCTGTCCATGTTGAGGAGGGAGAGCAGCAATGAGGACATGTACAGAGGAGACATATATGACATTGGCCTGCACGCAGCAGGAGTTCTGGCCTGAGTAGACCTGAAACTGCTTCAAGTAGAGAATCTCCATGCCACCTCAGGTTCCTGAAAGCCCTAGGAGAAAACTATTCTAGACCATTTAAAATCATCGAGGAAAAATAAGACTAAGCCAAACAAGCTACTTCAGGCTATCTTCAGCACTTCTTCGCACATGTTCCATCCCACAGTCGATTCCTCCCCACCTCCAAATGACCTCTTGAATCTCACAAGTATTTCCTTCTTGCAGAATGGGGAGTTAAGGCACAGAGACCCTGAAAGGGTGTCAATACAATCACATCACAATGTAAATTAGCCTTTTCACTGCACATGTGGTCTTCCTGGCTGTGTCTATGGAAGAAAAGCAGACAGAGCTAGGGCTTGACCTCTGACCACGAGGGCAAGTGGCATGTACAGCTCATGTCCATCCAGCTGAAATTTTCTTCCCTTCAAAATAGGACAGGCTTGGAAAAACTGTCTTTCAGGTATGGTCCCTAACCTGTCAGAACATGATATGGGACACTGGTAGGCAAAACTGCACCACAAAAGTTCAAGCATTCAAACAATATGGAAAATCACACACACTGTTTGACTCAGTGCCCTCATGACATTTATTTGCCTTTGGTTCCCTAAGGGCTAGCCAAGGCAGGATTTTGATGAAAGGGATTTGGCTTGAGTTAACAGAGAGGATCCTGATAGATTGAAGTGAGCGTCTGGAGGATAGCTTGTGATAAATGTCTGAAGAATTTCCTTAATCTTTCTTGAAGTGCTCCTTACTATCTGAATGCTTTTTGAATCTCATTTCCTCAGTCTTCATATGAGTTTGATCAGTAGAAACTCTTCCCTCTTCCATCTGTATTTAGCAAGAAGATACAATGTTGTACCAGATGGAGATGCTGAAGGTCTCCCTGAGACCTCCAAATGGAGAGTGGTCAGAAACCTATGTGAAAGGGCATAATTCTTTTTGGACAGCATTTTAATCACAATTTCTGTGGGTGAAAATAACAGCATATGGCACAAGAGAGTAAAACCTACAGCTGCTGAGGTAAAAAATACTGTCATTGCAAGCTGAGGTCCATAAATATTACCTATTCAATTCATTTAAAATGACACTCTTAAGGTCACAGTCCTTATGTATCCCTAAAATTCTTGCAGTGTTTTCTCCAGGTTGTATAAAGAAATTATGAGTTACAGCTGCCAATGTCTTCAAGCAAAGGGACTTGGAAAGAGATGTTCCATAGCATCATTATGACAGAAATCTCATCTGAGGATGGGTATGGTTTTAAACCTGGGAACTGTGAACAAGGCCAGCAGGAAGTAAATTACGAAGAGCTCAGATGAACAATTCACAAAAACAGTCCTATCCAAAGCTCTGTTCAAAAAAATATGGGTCAACCAATGGGTCACACAACTGCTAGCACTGAAGGAACTCATGTTTAGATTAGATCCCTCTGTGTGTGCAATTAGGGATCAGAAAATGAAGCTTAATTGTCTGAATACATTCACTCCAAATCTCTCACTTGGGTTGCTATACCGGCGAGCTAATAATTTGGAACTTTAACTTCATGGAAAATTCCACAAGTCTCTTAGACAATTTTCTTCCAAACTGGGGAAACAAAGAAAGGTGGTGGTGGTGGGGAAGTTAATTCCATAACACTCTACAAAAGGAAATTTTAGGACACAAGATGAGATTTTCAGTTTAGTGGAATATAGTTTCAACAAAATCGATATTTTTTTTCCTCATTTTCAACTTTTTGAGTCTCCACATTAAATGCACAATAATAAAACCAGACTGAGAATATAGAGGAAAAAAACGCAACAGCAAACCTTTAAAAATGTAAAAGCTTTTGAAAAAGAATAGCAGGCAAACCCTATTCCCAAATGAAAAGTTGTCCCTAAACTGTTGAAGTGACATAGTATTTGCCAGTATTCCCAAATGTTCCTTTGGAAAACATGTGACCAGAATGCAAGGCACTTCTCTAAGGAATGTTTGTGAGAGTTTGTTTCCATGATTATGGTGCTTCAGAGGAAGATTCTGCACTATATGTTCTATAGACATACACCATAGCTCTGTGGGTAAACATAGGAAATCTTAGGTCATACTGAAAAGAAAAAATCCAAGTACATTTCAGGAAATAGAAAATAAGAGTCCCTCTGGATTGCTATTTTCAACATTTTTCTCCAATGCTGCTTCCGTGATGCCTTGCAAATGGTTTTACCAGGACTCCACAGACCCCAGGTGATTAAACTACTGAAAACAGGGCAGAATATTCCATTGCACATCTGTGAAGTCAATTGCTTAATCATATACAACCTCGTAACTTTTAAAAGTACGATATAGGCAATTTAAAACTGGGCAAAGCCCAACTACTTCTTTCTTATTCACTGCAGTTTACCATTTCCAGATAAAACCAGAACATTTGCTTTTTTTCAGCTTTCTGTTTCTTTGTTAGGCTTGCAAAACATTTCAGTTCTCATTATCCACTTTCTACAACCCAATAAATGAATCAAATTACGAATCACCTGCACATACAACTGCTTGCTTTTGTACCCTGATCACACAGCCCTGCACATAATGTAAATTAGCAAAACTAAATTGTTTTTCATTATGATCTTAGAATCATAGAGGAGTTTGGGTTGGAAGGGACCTTAAGGGTCATTTATTTCCACCCCCCAGCCATGGCTAGGGACACCCTCCACTAGACATAATGCTAATGAATGCTTCCTTCATAAAGTGCTTGGAGATCTACTGATGCAAGGCATTATATCAGAGTTGGCATTAACATTTACTATGTATTTATGATTATTATACCTCTTATAAATATAATTGATTTTCCGTGTTATTAAAATTCCCTGTACACTTGTAAAAATTCCCACTCAAGCATCTCAAAATCAGACACATTGTTTCTGTTTTTTGGACATTCTAATTAATCTGTTACATTGTTGTGATTAAAGCTTTTCAGAGTTCTGGTTCTTGTGATATAATCACCATAATTTTTATTCATTAGTTGTTGATGGTAGTGACCACAAAAGTGCTCAGCAATTTCCAGACATTCATAAGGGGGAATAACAGCCCTAAGGAGCCGAGAATCCAAAAAAGAGCTCATTAAAACAGGTTTGTTTTTTTTTTTTGAAGCAGTGAAAATCTCCATTAGACCCATTCATCTTTTGCTTTAAAGGTTTTGCTCTGCAGAAGCCACAATATGGGTTTTAGTTAAGAAACAAGCCTGTAAAGCAGGAGAGAGTGTATGCATGTGTGCTGGGAAATGTGCCTCTCATCCTTAAAATCCCCATTTTCTATGTCTGGCTAAGCTGGATGTCGTGGTTTTGCCCCATCCGAGAGCTGGGCACCATGAAAAACAGACAAACCAAAACTTTGTGGCTTGGGATAAGGATACTGGAACAGCAGACAGGTAGATATAGTAACAATAATAGGACTTTATAAGAAAATATACGAAACAGGTGATACATGATGGGGTTTCTCACCGAACCACACAACTCAGGCTCAGAGCCGTCCCGAAACCGGACCATCGCCAAAACTGCACATCCTGGAGCTGTGTGCTCCTCCCTGACCAGCCCGCCTTTATGCTGAGCATGACATAATTGGCATGGAAAACCCTCTTTGGCCAGTTCTGGTCAGCTGTCCTGGCTGTGTCCCCTCCCAGCTTCCTGGGTGCCCCCTGCCTTCTTGTTAGCAGGGCAATATGAACAACTGAAAAGTCCTTGACTGCTTGGCAACAATTAAAACATCCATGTGTTATCAGCACTGCTCTCACTCTAACTCCCAAACAGGGCATTCCATCCACTGCTAGAAAGAAATTAACTATCTTAGCCAAAACTAGGACAGTGGAGCACACAGTCACAGCAAGAAGGTTCTTGTCTTGTGTCACAGGCAGGCTTGGCCTGCTGCTGGTCCCCAAGGGCCCTTACCAAAGCTACGGGTGCTTAAGCAGTGCCTTTATCTGGAAGCTCACAAGAATAATCACATCCTGTAACCCTTGGTCAGATGCCTGACCTAGGGAAGGATTTTCTCTGGCTTTATGTGAGTATAATGAAATCCCTGCATAAAACACTTCTTAAAAATCAGCTGCCCACACCTGACCTGCTCTCTCCTGAGACTGTATCCCCTCAACCACAAACTTTCAAGGTCATCAAGGGCTAGAAATGTGTGTGCACATGTGTGTGTGGTTTTATGATTCTAAAACAGCCGAAGGGATTTTCCTCTCATTTTACAAAATCTATTGATTTAGAAGTCCTACAAAGGATCTCGACCAGGATCCTTTTCAGTCCAATCATGGCACAATGAAGATGGGAAACTGAGCTTTTGTTAGAAATGGAAATTGTTTCTAACTGGCAACCTGTTTATAGCTGCAATTCAAACCAAAGGACAAAGCACATGTTTTGGGGGTTTCTTTTAACATTTTCTGTTATTTGATTAACATAGTTTTTAGTAGCTTAGCAGCAGCTGGATTTTCATTCTCTTTGTGCAGCAGCTCAGAAAATAAATGATGCTTCTGAGCAAGCACAGGTCTCTCAAAGAAGCTTTGAGACGTGGTAATAGAAAAGTCTCAAGTCCATCTTCTCACTCTTCCTTCCTCTGCATCTTTGTTCTTAATCAAAATGCACAGCCTGTGAAATGTGGATTATCTCAGACAGATTGAATAGCTTTGTCTTTTATATTTAGTTGATAGAAATCAGCAGCACAAGCCCCAAATCTTAATATTCTTTTTTTATCCTTTCAAATCAGACCCCTTTCTAGCATTTTACTATCCCCTTTACTGTTCTTATTGAACACTGATTTGAGTACCTGTTTTGAGCAACATTATCTCATTTCCTAAACCTACATGCAACACCAATTTGCAGTAAGTTAAAAAGAGATTTTGGAAACAGTTACTTATGTAAGGCTGTAACTCAAACATATATATTCCCTTATCTGCCGTGTCCACCCAATTTGACATACTTAATATATCAAGTATTTTTTTTTAATAAATAATTTAAATAAAACTTCTAGCAGCATTTTAATCAGGTGCTGAAACTTGTCTGTACCCTTTGTAATGGGATTGAGAGAGCAGAGCTAGTGATAAACAAAGAAGCAAATGAAATAAACCCCATTAATTAGGGTGAAGCAGTAACGGAGCATTTCTGGTTTTACAGATGGGCAAGATGTCTGATTGAATTTCCCAGGCTATGCAGATTGGCTGCAGATGGTGTGGAAAATGGTCCAGAACTCAGAATTCATATAATCAAAAACATGCTTAGGTCCAAACAAGAGTGTTTTCCCATGTGATGCTGTATAGCTTGCAACGTTATCACAAGCATTTGGTAACTTTTCAAATCAAACCATAACATAAACCTCACACAAAACACAGCATTCAGCAAGGGCTCTCATTAATGCTGCTATTATATCTAATAATTCAATAACCGCACAGCTCCTGGAGGCAAGTTAATTTGGCCCCAAATTATAATTTCCTATTAAAGATGCCGACTGACAAGTGCATGGGCCAACTGGAGATCTCAAGAGAAGAGCATTCACTGAGTAGGCAGTATATGAGCAACACCTGTTATCATTAAGAAAATAACACTGGAAAAACTTAGTGCCAGTAGAAATATCCTGAAGAATTCAGCAAAATATAAATATATTGTACACTTAAAACTCATAGGTTATGACTCTAAACTTTTGAATAGTTCTCTGATCTAGAAATTGGACTGTATTCCTAAAATTTTGTTTCCAGTACTGACATATTAGAGAAAAAAGGTCTTTTGCAAACAGAACTATGTAAATATGGTGAACTCTTACCCTCTGCAAAGACACGGAGACTCTTCTGCTGACTTCAGAAGCCAGCAAATAGATGATTTACCCCTTCAACCTTGTTCAGCTTACAAGGTTATGACCCGTTTTACAAGGGTGTTTCTTAGGTTTTAATTGGAACATAATAAACCCTCTTTAAATATCTATTGTAGATCCCTTGATGTTATTGTAGTGTTGTAAAAAGGCAAAAAAAAAAAGTGTAACCTCTATCTTAGCTAATGTGACATAAAAACTCCTTGCTTCACTCTCTTCCTTAGGAAGAATGAGAAAGTCTGCTGAATTCCTGGACCAAATACTGCATGGGATATAATTATTTTGTTCTCTTCCATACACCTGCACCTAGATCTGTCTTCACACTAGGGGAGCAGGTAGGGCATTTCTTCAATGAATTTAACTCACCTAGCACAACCTTCACCTCTGCACCAAATCAACTTACTCTAATGGAAGAAAGATTGGGATTGACAGAGAACCAGGCTCAGTCTTTGTATAGATGTACCTAAGACTTGAGTATGCCTTTGGGCCTTATTTTCCTCCCTCCTTCTTCTAATGATAAATGAGACGTCTTCAAATTCTAGAATCTTTGAGAAAAATATGAACCACAAAAATAGCACACTAAGTTATGTAAGGCATTAGATCATGATAAGGAAAGACACAGTAAGATTTAGGTAATTAGCCGTTATAATAAGAGCTGTTAATTTTTGCAGGAACAATTTTTAAAGTTACTTGAGTCTGCGAATGTGTCATTGAGCCTATTCTAATAGACTGGTACTGCTTGAAGGTAGCTAGCCATCTAGACATAGAGCAAGAAAGGAAATAAAAATGAATCTCATATATTAATTTGTACACTCAATTTCAGGGGAAAATCACATTTTATGTAAAGGCAGTGAGCCTTGGCAGAGAGGTTCACAAAGAATGAGGCATCAGTGGAAGTTTAATTTTTATATTCCTCTCAAAAGGTCTTAATTAGCAGGGAAGGATGAAAGTGAGCTTGAAAGAAAATCACCAAAGACACTCTGGGAAACGAAATGTCATTAAATAAATCCCCATCACTTGGCACTTTAAAACTGAACTTGACAAATGATGGTCTAAAATACAATTGATGGAAATTCTGCACTAAACCTTTTCCACTCAGGACTTACCAGAACTTACAGCTTGGAGATAAAAAATACAAAAAGTCTGTGAGAGAGGAATAAGAAAAAAGGGAAGAGGGAAGAGGAAAAAGGAGAAGGAAGAAAAGCTCTATATTATAAAGAAAATTCACAAGTGAGAAATACCTTGTGAAGGTACTTCCAGGGGAGAGGGGAAAATCTGTTTTCGAAGTAGCTGTCAGCTGCCAACCACCAGCTGAAAAGCTCTTCTCAATTTCCATTTCCAGCAGAAACTGAGTTTCAGGCAGAAGGTGAAATCTGACAAATTTCCCTCCAGCTGGGCTGCAGGGCTGGGGCACTGAGGGAGCTGTGCTGCTTTTGCAGCAGCTCTGCTTTACTTCCTCTGCTGTTTTTGGCAGATTCAGATAAATTTTGCTTTCTTCCTAAAAGCAGAGATGAGTATGACAACAGTCTTCCCAGTCAAAAACTACAGAGACATCAATTTGGTTTTCTTGAAACACAACTAAGATTGTCAGCAGAATTGAAAATTAAGTTTTTAATAACTCTAGGTATCCTTGTTTTTGTGGAATTAGATGAGTCTGGTGATTTCTTCTATAAACCATGTATAAATCTCTGGATATTAGACAACATCAGTGGCGCATGATATAGTGCTAGGAAGTAATGAAGAATTAAGAAAGTGCAGTCACTGTATCAGAAAATGGGCAACAGGTTAAAAAAAGTAAACAAATGGAAATACATTTTTTTGCATCAAACTCTGCAAGTTGTTAACACAGTTCAGAAAAGCCAATGGATTCAAAACAAGATTCTTCCTAGTCATGGAGAGGAGTTCCTTGTTCACAGGACGGACCACATGAACCTTTGTAGAAAAGGAAGTTCTTAAAATAATAAATTCCAAATGCAAGAAACGCTTATGCAGCATTGATCTTATTTCTTATTCTGCTTCTTTAAGAATTTAATGATGGCTAATGTCAGGAAGAGGATACTGGAAGATGAACTATCAGACCAAACTGCAGTCTCTGTGCAACAGAAAGGGGTCTGCCATCTCAGAGGCACTGGGCATTGAAGGTTTCTCTATGTAGTAACACTGGAAAGACATGCAAAAACCAGAGCCTTAAGTAATTTTCAGCAAAAAATTATCTTCAACAGGTTAAAGAAAGATTACGTGTATGAATCATCACATATTGGAAAGTGAACAGGGAAGTGAACATGACACATTGAGAGGAAAAGCTCACAGAAAATTGGGCATAGATTTTTTTACCTCAGTTACAAAAAACTTCCTTTTTGATTTTGGCTCACTTAATTCAACTGTGTTCCATTTCTTCATTTATAAATTCACACAACAGTTTCCTGGATTACTGTAAAATTCTGTATTTGCAATGTCTTCAGGGCAGGTTTAAATTGGATGTTAGAAAAAATTTTTCCTGAAAGAGTTGTCAGGGCCTGGAACAGGCTGCCCAGGGAGGGGGTTGAGTCACCTTCCCTGGATGTGTTCAAAAAAAGGGTAGATGAGGTACTTAGGGATATGGTTTAGTTTAGGATGAGAATGGTTGGACATGATGATCTTAAAGGTCTTTTCCAACCTTGTGATTCTGTGATTCTGTGATCATACAGTGAGCAATGTAGACAGAAGGAAAAAACACCTAAACTGCTTCTACTTCATAGGAAAGAGAGGCAATTATTAAAAAGTGTGGATTCAGCTGCTTACCTTGAATTCACTTAATAATCAATGCTTGCAATATATTTCACTAGGAACCAATTTTTAAAAAAACAACCCTTTGGTTATCTGTGCACTATACACTTTCAAACTCTATATTTTTACATATTAGCATTTTATGGGCACGATCCAGGCTTTAATTTTCTTTACAGTGAAGATTTCGAACAAGATGTGCATGAGAAAATAAGACTTTTTTAAGCTTATTATACATTTCATTTTTATTACCTGTTTTGGAAAAAAGCCCTTGAGATGAATGCTAAATAGTTAGTCAAACTCATACTTAAAGGAGAGTGTGATAAGTTCAAAGCAGCTGATAATAAATGCTAATGATGGCCATTGCTTGTTTGCTTTTCCAAGCAAATATCTGTCTGCATATACACAGGAGAAGGAATGTATAAACTGGGTTTTACAATAACAATGTGCAAAATCTTCAGCAGTCTTATATATATATATATAAACATTATTAAAAAGTTCAGGTTTTTAAATGCATCATACTATACATGATCTCATAAATTACATGCACAGCTCCTGGATTCTCCACCTAAAATATAATAAACCTGGCGACTTGACTATGCCATTGCTATGGTTCAGATTATATAAATGAGATTTGAAACCCAGCATCGTAAATGTTGTTTAAAAAGTCTGTACAGGTAGACATAAAGGCTCAGCCTTCATATGGAGATATATAATCTAAACTGATGATAACATTGCAGCACATAGAGATGAGGGGAATTAAAAAAAAATCCTCCCAAAAATGGGAATTAGACTTGGATCTGCTAAGTTCCACAGGAGACTTTGACTTTGTTCTTCCATTGTTTCAGTTCATGGTGTGCTCAAGTCCCAGTAACTATCATGTTTTACATCCCTGAAGTACATGCTCCTACTGGAATACATTTTGCTCATGCTAGCATCTTTCCCTGGCATACACACTAAGGAGCAGATTCATTATTTTAACTGAGCACACCCCAGTTAGATGTTTAAATGATCAGTAAAGTAAATTTAAGAAGCTTATTCCTCCTGACTTTAGTCATCTGAAAGCTTGGCTCTTAGTCCAATATGGTCATCTCTGAAGTTGGTATAGGCAGGCATCTCTAGGAGATCCACCCCATTCGAGACTGGTATCTAAAACAGATAGACTGAGTCACTCCAGCTGATATCTGACCCTATTGAAATCAGAAGGATTTTATTATTCAGACTGAGGCTTAGTTACCTTTGATAGCTAATATGAACGAGATGAAAGAACCCCTACCTTCTTTTGTAGTCAAGAGATAAAGGCACTGCCAAGGGACAAAACAGTCACAAACTGAATCAACCTCTTGGACATGGCATTCTCTCTTCAGCAAAATATATTTCTTTATAATAGCTTAACTTCTGTTGTCAAATTGCCCTTTAGAATTTTAGGCTTTTTTTAATAAAAAATTTAACTTGACATGATTGTTCTTTCTAGACTAAAAATTCTCAACCAAAACATCCCTTTCTTCCCCGTTTTTATGATGGATCAAAACATTTCTGGAAAAAAAAAAGTGGCTTCTGCTCGGAATATTTATTTTATTTTGAGATGAATTTTCAGGAACTTTAAAAATATTCTTTCAATCATCATTAATCCAATCATCTTTAATTTAAAAATCCTTCTGAAGTAAGAAGTATACTACTGAAGTCGTTAAAAAATGCAGTTGCTTTTATAAGAGCATGATTAGTACTCTGTCAATGGTGTTTTGGCCAAATTCCAAGCCAAGTAATTACATTTACATACCTAAATTCACCCTGGTTGTTTCATTTGGATACTGAAATATTCTGTAAGCTCGTTTAGCTAATTTAGAGCCCACATGAACAGCATAGGTTCAATAGTTCAACTCAAACTTTATTAGCTTTGTGGTCCGCTTAATAATACTTAGCACTTAATTAATCTGCACAACACCCTTGTGAGCTACTTAAGTTAGTATTACCAGGAGAGTCTGTGAAAAAGGAACAAAAAGAGACCCAGGAAGAAAAATGTCCATCCTGTAATGCCGTCTCTCATACTCAAATGGGTGTTCAGGTGTCTATAGTACTCATTTTTAGTTCAATGGTATTTAGTCTTGAAAATCCATTAAATCAAAGGAAAGAACACAAGAGGCAATGTGAAAGGTTTGCCTATGGGTTTGCCTATGCATGTGTCCATCAAAAGTCAAAAAAATCAACCAAAAAGACCATTCTTATTTTCCCTTTCATATATGGAAGCTTTGGATCCATCCATAGAATAGAGGAATCTCTGACTTAGGAAAAATGTCAATAACAGCAATAAGGTAATCCTCCAATAACAAGAGTACCTGATTGATATATTAATCAGCACCCCACACTCAGCCGCAGTATGGTGTGGGGCATTCCACTGGGACCTAAAAGACCAAACATGTTTGGTAACAAACCACTGAGGCAAATCCTCTGAAACATAAGAGATCTTCTGTGCTCAAATTCATGTGTTTAATACATCAGCACCATGACAGCCAATAGATTGGTGTAAGATTAGGTATGTTGAAATGCAGAAGCAGGCAATGCATTTGCAGGTTGTCTGAGAAGCTGCCATATGAAAACAAAAGCAGGTCAAGGAGGGTTCATAGGCCCTTCTGTGACTGCTCTATAGTTCTACCTAACCGCTTCATCCCTTAGAGAAGTATCCACAGTGCTTAAAATTTCCTCTCTGTTTGTGTCACTAGTCCTATGGGAACATATGTATGAACAGTTTCCTGAGATCACAGTGTTTGATACAGCTCCATTTATTAGGACATAATACAGGTCTTGAAGACATGTTTTCCACATAGCATCTCCTACTGTCTCCTCTGCATCATTTGCAGGGACAAACCCTTTCTGTGCTGCAGGGAATTCAGCCACAGAAGCCTAAATCTTAGCTGTTAGGAGACTTGTGGGACTGTGGATATGCATAATATGTACATGAGACTGAAAAAAGGAGAAGATACCAATGTTTCCTTTTCTTCTGAAGCTTATGGCTACAATTACAGTCAACAGAAAAAGGCCAGAAAATGTATGGACTTACAATTAGGTTTACACATGGTCCCTATCACAGTAGGAACTTCTCACATTTTGAATGATTTTATTGTCATAGCATTCCTAATAAAGAACTGTCTTCTTTCTTAAGGGTGAACTGACACAAAATAGTAAAATTATTTGCCAAGGAAAACATACAGTGTGATTGTGAGTGATATGAAACTAAGTCTCAAACCTCCAATAAGACCTCTAGTTACTACACATCTTTCTTCTCCACTGGATTTTGACTGATTCTTATAAGCACAACTGTTGCATCATTGCATCACCAGAGCACAACACGAGAAACACAGGACATGATCCTGCTAGTAGACCTATGCAGGCAGAACTGTCTGCTTAAGGCAGTCTCTGACTTCAGATGGGTTCTGCACAGACAAGAAGGACAAACCTTTGCTAAATGTAAGCAATAGACATAAATATTTCCATGGTAGAGGTTTTATGAAGTGTCAGGTATGTATTAAATAGGATAACAGCAAAGCCATATCCTGACATTGTATTGTGATTACATCATAGTTTCAGTGGTTCAGATTTGTCTGCCCCTTTACTCTCATTTTTCTTCACTGCTCTTGGGAAATTATATTCCTCCTTTTCTTCAATTATTTGTTCTGAGACAATCAAGTCAAGAACATGAGAAGATGGTCACAAGTTGTTACCTCAAACATCTATATGCACGATGAGTCAAGCTGTCTGAGGGAAACGTGTGACCCATGATCCTCTTGAGTCTACGGAGAGAAAGGTACTCTTGTCAAATAATACCATCTTCAAAGTATTATGTTAACTCAGACAATGAAGAGCAAGGACAAACAGGGTAGTCCAGGCTTTTCCTTCCTGAAGATGTGTGTTGGCATCAGAATACATTGCTCCAGCCTTTCTTCCACATACTTAATCTAGTTTATAAACCTACCTCCCTTGCCTTAGAATTAATTTCTTCATTGAATACTAAAAGAAAGGTTGGGTTACACCTTTTGATTCTCACTACAGTCAGCCCTTCAGCAAGATTTCCTGGAAGAATTTAAGAGTTCTCATCTTTTTACTGCTTCAACAACATCCTAGCAATAAAGGGCTTTTTCATGCCAGTGGCACTTGAAACTGAAATGAAATGCAAAACACTGCAATTAAAATAACAGGAAGAGTGCATTGAAAGCCACTTTATAGCTATTCAGTATATATGAAGGCATGATAAATCTTCTATCTCTGTAAAAATGCATCTCGCTATTCACTCAAATGACAGCAAGAAGCTACAGCTGCAGCACAAGTTATAGGGAAGTCCTAAACCAAAACTTGCCTGTACTTAGAATCAGGTAACACTGGGCTTATTTGAGGTCAGGAGAAAAGCTTAAGTCTTTCCACACAGTGCTTCTCAAATGCCCCATGTGAAATCAGGTTGTTCTAGCCAGGCTTAATATCTCAGAATGCTGAAAATTCTGCTGGGGAGGAAAGAAGAGAAAAAAAAAATCATATTGTGAAGACAGAAGGACTAGAATTTCTCATCTAAAATGTTTGTCTTCTCTAGCCTTCACATTTGGTTGGAGACCATACTTCTCCATCAGTAGCAGATATAGAAGACTGAGACAAAATAGGAACATGAAAAAAATCGATGAAATCGGAACTACTCAAGGACTGAAAAGTAACAGGGATAAAACACACAGATGGAGATGACTCAGGAAGATAAGGAAATTAAAATGAAGATTTTTTTAAAGAGGGAACAGAGTGTGAGGATTCATCAAATTTGAAGTCAGCAGGAAGAGTAAGAACTACCATGTATCATGGATGCCTACGCTGTCCCCCTTTCCTCCCATTAAAGGTCTGCCTGTGCCTCATCCTCACTTATGCTGATGATATGAGGATACCAGCTCTGCAACTGGGATGTCTACCCAGTCAACTCTTCTTGACTTTGCCATGTAATTACCTTTCTACCATCTCCTCACTTGTGGGAGCCAAGTCCTGGTACTATCTACTTGTATCCATGATACAAGTAGAGTTTAGTTCCTTGGTTTCTGTAGGTTCCATCTGCTACAATATATCTGTATCTTACTAGAGAGAATAGTGCTCCACCAGTAACTTCTGTCTCATCAGCTAAGAACCACTACTTTGCTGTCTATCAGTGATGCATTATAAAATTTCCTGGGAAGAATAAAATGAGAAAATAAAAATAAAAATCCTTAATTTCACTGGAGACAATCTAGCTGTGGCAAGTTACTGCCTAAATTAACACCACATTTCCTCTTAAAACTACAAAATTAATCCAAAGCTTCAATCTTTGATATAATAAACTGGATAGATAAATATTGTTAGAATTTTCACAGGAATACAATCCAGGAATTTACAATATGCCTGAAAACAAGAACAACTTCAGGGTTTTGTTGTGAATTTTGCAATCTGTGCATTACATGTACTATGGACTCTTCTCCGAGGCTTTACTTCTTTTGTTAAAAAATTTCTTTCAAATGGCTGTGGCTCCTCTTGGATGATGCAATTTTATTACTTCCACCAAACTCCCAGAGTATTCCCAGCTCACACACAGCACAGGAGACTTCCAGAAGATCAGAGAGACCCCACCGCTCAGCAAGTCCAAACTGCAAGGTCAATGACTCTAGTTGGGATTTTGCTGTGTTCTGCCACCTACTACATCCTCACACAATCATCCCTGCTTCTCTAGATCAAACTCCTTCTGGAGCTTCCTCCTTACCTCCAGGCCTTTCTAAGGGAACCAAAACTCAAGGGAAGGAGTGTCCAGCAATTCCCATCTCCACGACAACTTGGATGCCACCAACTCACAGACCTGAGACCAAGTCTGTAGATTTAACCCCATGGTAAATAAACAGTTTCATGGTGCCGTACTGCCATTACCATTCCTTGCCTGCAATCCTGCATTCTTTCAGCCCTTGGTCTCCACACTACAGAGACACACACACTGAGCTTTTTAAAATTTTGGGCCTGCAAATTCTCTCATTATTGCCTGTTTACTTTTCTCTGACTGCTGCTCACAACCTGATCTCTGCTCTCAGGTGAAGGTCCAGCTGGAAAAAATAAGCTTCCTCTTCAGGTCCATCCTGTTTTTAATCTGCTGCTGTCGCACTAAATTCCCTGTGGGGGTTTTCTTACTTCCTATTGCTTTCCCTCTTCTGCTGTAAACCTCACAAATATTAATCTCTTTTGGTCCTGATTTTCCCTTGCCTCCCATCTTTTATTTGTCTAAAATGCCTGCCAGGACTTTTCACACTTCATCATGTCTCCAGCAATACCGGCCCTGGGCCAATGCCAGAGACTGCGACTTGACAAAATGTGTTGCAAGGTGGCTTTCCTTCCACACCGTCTGCAGCTGTCATCTTCTCTCAGGGCCTGATACTACAAATTAGCCAGAGCTGGCAGCAGACCATAAGTTTTTACCTCCCCAAAGTTAGATTGGGAACAGAATTGCCAGGGAATTTTCCTTCCAGCTTCTTGTATGTGGGATAAGCAGCCTGAGCATCATGTCTGTGCTTTATCCTGACATTTTCCTCCCCTTTTGTTTATTGTACTGTGCCAGGTCTTACTGTACTATCCTGATGTAAAGCCAAGTCAATTTGCAGGATCACCTCATGTCCTATAGGCCTGGACTGTGAAATCAATTAAACTGTGGACTAATCTCAGAGGAAAAATACGAGAAAATGAGAAGTTTCTTGCTATAATGAGTATAAAAGTAAATAACTTGGGGTGTCTTGGAGCTCTTTTTTCATTGGTTTGCAAGGACTAGTTCCATAGGAGCAAGAAGATAGTAGAGGTGTTTGTATGTCCTAGGAATTCCTCATTCAGACACATTTAGTAAGCTCTGGTGTTTTTTACATTTTTACTTTTCAATGGCTATGTTTATTTTGAGTTGGGAAGTGCCACAATTTCTTCTTGGCCTTTGATAGTATCCATGTATGTAGAGTGGAATTGATCAAGTTGGATTGGTGAGAGAATGAAAAAAAAAAAGAAATATTTTTCCGTTATTTAAACATTTTTTTCTTCTTTAAATGAAGGTTAGAAATCTGGGAATGCAAGAGAAAGCAAAAAACACCACTTAGCTAAAGCCAGCTATGTCCCAAAGCTTTGGCTGGTCCAAAACAACAGGAAAGAGTTTCCTGCTTAAAAAACTCTCACAAAACTCTCCATCAGCATGAAGAAGGTGAGTTGCACTGCCTGCTGAAGACTTGCCAACTGGAGACTCTTGGGTTGTAGGCTAATAGCCCTGTAGCTTATACCTTGATCCTTAGAAATCCACAGAGAATAGTGATAATAAAAGAAAGCGTCGGAGGTGTATAATTCAAGCTGATGATATAGCAGAGAGCTATAGCTCAGCATAAGGAGACTCTGGAACAATTAAAGGAAAATGATACTTGCTCTCTGATGGTATCAAACATCTTCTGAAACAAAGTCATTCGTCAGTGTTGGAGACTCCCATGGGATGAATAGCATCTGGTAGGGCAGTATTCAGAAAAAGGATGAGCAATGACTGAGGGAAGTATCAGTTGGGTAGTAAAATGTTAACAGAGGCCCCTGGAGGCTCTGGGGACCCCCTTTGAGCTCTTCCTATCAGTCACAGCTTATTTTAAGTAAGAACTCCTGTTTATTCTATGTTTTCTCAGAATATTTCTTTTTCTGTTCTTAGTGTACTCGTATTTCGTTATGATTATTGTGTTCTTTTTAAATTCCATTTTCCTTAAACTGAATTCAAGAAATTTGATGACAAATCCCATAGCAAATTATACTTGTAGGTGGTATAATTAAATGCATCTCTATTGATTTCAGTGGAGTTCAAGTGATTTATGCCAGCTGTTAGTCTGGACAGGTTATTTATACCCAGTGGGGTTAGGAAGACATCTTTCTTTGGACTGATTCAAAAACCTAGGCCAAAGGGAGTCAGTGATCCTGAACTTTCCAGCAGCTCTGATTCTGTTCTGCTGTGTGACCTTCAGCAAGTTACTTCACTTCCCTGAGCTGTTAATTCCTATCCCATGCTTAAAGTTTTATGGAAGACTTCCTGCTAGAGAGACTTTATTTTGCTGTGTAATCTTCTACTGCCTACAATAATGGCAGCCTCACCCACCCTGCACACTACTGCAACACAAATAAGTAATAACAATGCCTGGTTGCAATGCAGCATTAGCAGTCTGAGAATTAAATTTCTCCCAGGATGCTTTTCCAGCTAATGTATGCCTATATTTATTTGAATAAAGCAAAGCATATCCTAGTGGGACCATTACCCACCTCCAGCCAGCACGCACACCAGTCCCAGTGGAATGCCAGTTATGAAAATTACAAATATAATCCAAAAGGTAAAGGCATTTAAGTTTTTAGTTTGAAAGATCTGAATGTTTTTGCTGGCATGGAATTCTCTCTTTAATGCCGACTCATGTTTGATAGCTTGAAAGAGGAAAAAAAATCCTTAAGATGAAAACATAAATATTTGAAAAGCTGCTACTGTTCTGTGTGTGTTCCCGAGCACTTTTCATCTTAACATTTATTGGCTACATAGTTAGATCAAATAGCTCGCTGAAACTGAAATGAATACATCAATGTGATACGGACTATTTGTCTTTTCCATTTGGATGCTTTTGTTTCAGTTTTTATATCCAAAGGAATCTGCCTTGACATCCAGTCAAATTAACTCATATTACAAACACCATTTCCAAACCAGAAGGATGTTGTTCTTTGTTCCCAGAACAAATTTTTTCCTTCCAATGTATATGGGACACAAAATACCATTTTCCTCAAGATCAACATTACATGATTTCCAACCTAACACAGGGCTGCAACTCAACATCTGTATTCAGCAGAGCTAAAAAATAAAAGGAACTATTTCAGCACTTGGCCCTTTAGTATATGGTGTCTTTTCCATGAAAACATGCTACACACTAAGTCTCTGCTCTGTCTGTCTATTTATTAGGTTAAATTGATGTCTGAGACTTTTGCTAGAATATATTTCCTCCAGTCTTTGAATCAAGATATTGTTACTCCCTACATCACGTCTTATTTTTCAGCATGCTTTTGGAAGTGGTAAAAATTAGACCTATGTTCAGTATTCCCATGCCTGTCCCACCAGCGTTTTATACAGAAGCAGAGATACTTCTACGAACCATTCCTATTCATTGCCTTGTGACTTATGAAGCTATGAATCAATGAATCATACCACTCTCTTTGGCCCTAGTTTCATGTGAGAACCTACATTTAATTGCTAGTTCAAGCTTTTCAGGATTCTTTTTTTACAAGAATGAGAACAAAGAAAGAAAACTCCAGAAGATGCTGAGAAAAGGAGAGAAATGGAAGGACCCAGCCACAGCAGTGTAAGGCAGGTCTTTCTCCTGCCTCTGAACCCACCCTGATCATATTCTCACCCCACACAAAGACACACAGTTTAAAAAGTTTAGATTTGTCTCTCTTACTGAGAGTGTAAGCCAGGCATTTTCAGAAGATGATTCATTCTGTTCTGGGATGGGTTTGTAGCAGAGATACGTGAACTGCCCCATGAAGATAAATCTCTCTCCCTTGTTTCCACGGAAAGCTACTACATTTTCAGACTGTTAAATTTCACTGAAATTAATCTGTATGTGGCTTGTTCTTCCACCTGCCTTTTCTTTGTGTAGTTTCATCTTTCATTTCTTGGCCCCAGATACACAATTTTCTACCTGACTGTGTTAAAGAACTGTTTATTTTAACAAGCTCAGCTTACCAAATAGATATCTGTAGGGTTACCTTGTTAAATCATATAGGCCATATTCCCAAATTTGTACTACCTGCCAAGGTTAGAAACACTGATACCATATTTATTCTTAGATAACAGGTAAAATTATTTTAAAAATCATTGGACTTACTCTATATGATTGTATGACAGACATATTTCCACTTGATAATGATTTATTGCTGAAGTCTAAATTTGGACTACAGCAGTCATTTAATTTGTATTTTATTCCATATTTTCCTTTTTTCTACACTATAGTTGTACTCTTTCTGTGTCCACCAAAAGCAGGGATAAGGCTTGACAGTTCACTTTCAATTATAAGTCATTGAATTGGTATAATTAAAAGCAATTCAGATTCATCATTTGCAAGGTTCTATGAGGGGTTTACTGCCTAATTTCCTTAATCTCTCTTGAAAATACTGGGCTGTGTTAAATCAATCCTTTAATTTTAGTCTCCTTCAAATGTGTTTACAAGTCACAGGCGAATGCAGAACATGTTTCTACACGAACACTTTCCTCCTCCCCACACATACAGCATGACCATGTGTCATCCAACGTATGACTTCTCTGTGCAGAACTTTTTGTTTGTTAGCTGTGAAACACTCATTCATCACCAGTGGGATGGAAACACAGTAGAGACAACTGAAACTGCAATTCTTTCACTGATTTTAAGTAAATACTACACAAAGGGTAAACCTTTGCACCAGGTGTACATACATTTATAGTGCTAGGAAGCCAGAGAAGAGAATCAAAGTTTTTCACCATCTTATTATAAGCTCCAAATATCTGCAACAGGAGTATTCATATGTTAACATTTTGGACTGATTAAAATCTCTCTGGAATATTTCAGGAGGGAAGATTGTTCCTACTGAGCATGTGGGGGTTTTCATTCCTTTCTCTTTTTCCTTTAAATAATCGGGGGGGGGGGGGGGGGGAAGCCAAAAAAAAAAAAAGCAAACAACCTTATTTTGATTAATTGAGTAGTTTCCATAGCAGCTGTGAGCCAGGTGGCTGAAACTGGTTACTTAGGATGCTAAATTCTGGGTAATTGGTTTATTTTTAATCTTTTAATTCTGTGGGAGTGAAGTTTAGTATGTTAATGGGAGAGGTTTTGCAGAGAAGTGTCTTGACTAATGTGTTATTATCATTTAGTTTTATTGATGAATCTTGGGCCTTATACGAAAAGAAAATGAGTGGAAAAATCTGAGGCAGGGCAGGCTACAATTTTCATTCTGACTTAAAAGTCCCTAAAGAGCTTTTTTTGTATTTTATTTTTATCAGGAGTTTTTTATAACTGAAAACCTAAGGGATTTGGTTCAAAGAGCAGTTTGTGCTCATGCAGAAGGACCCGCTCTAACATAGGAAAAAAGGCATTAATTGCAGAATGAGAAGGCATGGAAAACAAATTAACTGTGTCATTCTTTTACCAGCTCCTATTGTTGAGGGAGGACTGAGTTTGATTAGTTTACAATGTGTACATTTGCTGAGTAAAAAAATTTTTACTACTTAATAGTCATGTTTCTTAACTTGACTTCCCAACCCCCTTTTTTTTTCTTAAATTCTCCCACTAACTTCTGGGTTTAGTTTTTAAAGCTACTTGTTCCATTACCTATTTTTCCAGGTTAAAGCAATGTCTTTTTGGCTTAGAACATGAAAATGGATCAATGTATCATTTCAGTATTTTCCATGTTCTATGAAGTCTTTCTTTTCTGTGGATGAAGGCCAATTAACAGATGGAGATTTGTGAGCTGGAAAGAGTCCAAGGGGGAGGAGGCACTTCCTTTTAACTAGGGGCCCACTGACTTTGTATCTACTATCAGCTAAATATTTTATTAGAAAAAAATCCCTTCTCAGAGATATTTTTACTGCCACTTTTCCCCACCATGCTCTACAGCTACGTAAACCACAGAAACATACGTGTTTTCCAGAGTCCTGCTATGCTGGCTGAGAACGAAGTGGGCCAACGTCAGACCACCTACCATACATTTTGACTTAGGCATAGTTATTTCTTTCCTGTAATAAAGGAGTCACAGGTGTGCAGGTAAGGATAGCAAAGGTTTAAAACTGCTCCTGGACATCTTGACTTCACTTATCTGAATTAGAAATCTAAATCAGGTAACCAGGAGATGATCAGACTTCCCCTGTGGTCTGCTTTGCCTGTACACTAGCTGTGCAGGCTGTGGTTGCATTTAGATTAGCTTTCTAATTCAGATCCAGAGCACACTTTTAGAGTAAACTTCTCAGTAATCTTCATGGACTGAGCTTTAGTTCATGAAACACAGCAGTCTCCGGATGCCAAGCTTTTTCTCAGAAAGTGCTTGTTCTTACACACCTAAGATGAGCCATGGAGTATGACAACAGAAACTTTATAGGGATGACTGTAAGCCAGTGCTCTACCCAAAGCCCTGGCCCTCCTAAAGCCCTAGACCCTCACTACAATGTAAGAGGTGACAAATCATTGCTTTTGCAGGGCAAAAAGGGATTATTTGCATGTTCCACCCATTGGAACAGGAACCTTCACTCAGTTGAGTGTCTTGATCACTTGGCTGGAGTTAAAGCTGTCACAGAGTTTTCTGTGATCTACTTGATGCTTTGTCTCTGTGACCAAAGAGAACCTCTTTGGAGCAAAAAAGGATCCTGATTCTGGCTCCATTCTAGCTGGAAGATTTTGTGGAGATTTACAACCCCATGCATAGCTACAGACTAGGGGAAGAGTAACTGGAAAGCTCTCTGGCAGAGAAAGGACCTGGGGATGCTGGTTGGCAGCCAGCTGAACATGAGCCAGCAGTGTGCCCAGGTGCCCAAGAAGGCTAACAGCATCCTAGCCTGTATCAGGAGTAGTGTGTCCAGCAGGGTGATTGCACCCCTGTACTCGGCACTGGTGAGGCCGCATGTTGAGTACTGTGTTCAGTTTTGGGCCCCTCACTACGAGAAGGACATTGAGGTACAGTAGCATGTCCAGAGAAGGGCAACGAATCTGGTAAAGAGTTTGGAGCACAAGTCTTATGTCTTATGAGGAGCGGCTGAAGGAACTGGAGTTGTTTAACCTGGAGAAGAGGAGGCTGAGGGGAGACCTTGTCACTCTCTACAACTAGATGAAAGTAGATTGTAGAGAGATGGGTATTGGTCTCTTCTCCCAAGTAATTAGCAATAAAGATGAGAGGAAATGGACTCAAGTTGCATCAGGGGATGTTTAGATATTAGGAATATTAGGATATTAGGAAAAACTTCTTCACCAAAAGAGTGGTAAGGCATTGGAACAGGCTGCCTAGAGAGGTGTTAGAGTCACCATCCCTGGAGGTGTTCAAAAAACATGTAGATGTGGCATTCCAGGACATGGTTTAGTTGACATGGTGATATTGGACTGATGGTTAGACTTGATGATCTTACAGGTCTTTTCCACCCTTAAAGTTTCTATGATTCTATGTGGTATCTTGATCATGTTTTGCAAGTATTGAATTAAATGAATAATTTTAAGAGTCTTTGTAAAGAGCTTTTCATGAAACTCAAGGAATCAGGGTCAGTACATATTAGACAAGTACTACATGACTGCTTCCACTGTCACTACACTGCTGAAATACAGGATATTTTTCATTTACACTTGTGATTACTCATTTTGGAACTTCACATTTCAATGCATAGAGACACGCAGTGATTTAAAAAAGTCTGAAGGATCAACATGTACCTTCTCAGTCTGCACTCCCCAGCCTACCTCCTTCCTCCATTGTTGTTCCATCTGGGACCACTCTTCTCACACCCACCACCTTCCCTGTTGGCTTACACCTGCTGCTCTGGTAGCAGCTTCATTTGCAGAGCTCTTAATTGTAACCCTCGCCTTCCCCTCTCTCTGACTAGTTCTGTTCCAGTCCCTGTTGTAAGCAGGTTGATAGACTTTCCTAAAAAAAAAAAAAAGCCACGCTAAAATGAACAATCCTACACCAAAGAACAAGAACAGTTAGAGCTGAAATGTTTTCTTTCCTTTGTTTGCTGGCAGGTATTAAAAAGGTTGTTTTATCTTACATGCTACCAGCTTTGTTTGGTCTCTTTGCATTATAGTGACAAAACATTAATTTTGTTCAAATACAGCTCTGAAAGTAGCAAGTGCTATAGAGTCCAGGGTGAGGGCAAGAAGGGGAAGGCTTACTTGGCTACTTAAAAAAGAAAGTGAGCTTTCGTGGCTATTAGGACATCAAGGAGGTTTTTTTTACCCTGAAGAACCCATCTGTGCTTCCAAACATAAACATGTTAAGGTGAGAGGTCTTCTTATTATGCAGGTAGGACTGAATGAGGCTGAATCTTATCCAGCTGAGCTGGTTCTGTTGCTTTGAACCCTCTGGAAAAATAAAGATCACAGGACTGCACTGTGTAACTGCTGCATTTCTTGGTTTGTTCCATCAGTCAGCTTTCTCTTGTCCATGAGTATTTTTGAAGTCTCTATCTTCAGTCAGTATCTGCTCTGTCTCATTCACACTATAAAGGCTGTTAATGGAATGGGTTTTGGTTTGTTGTTTTTTTTTTTTTAAAACTCTAGCAAATCTGTGAAAATTAATTTAAGTGAAAAATTTTTAATCTAATCGGTATTTACTAGGAATCCCATGTGGTGGGAGGTTGAAATTCCTTAAATACATCTACATTCAATGAATGTATGTATCTAGAAAGGAGCATAAAAGAGTATTCTTTTTGTTGAAAACTTTGGATTTAGGTTTGGGCTAAAAAGGTGTCAAGTTGCTTGACTCTCAAAAAAACCCCAGTAATGCTAAATAATACTGTTTTGAGTTTGCAGGGCAAGGTTTTGGTAGCAGGGGGGCTGCAGAGGTGGCTTCTGTAAGAAGCTGCTAGAAGCTTCCCCTATGTCTGACAGAGCCAATACCATCCTGCTCCAAGATGGATGCACCGCTGACCAAGGCTGAACACATCAGCCATGGTAGTGCCTCTGGGGCAACACAGACCAGAAGGAAAAAAACAACACAAGCAGCATCTTTCTGACACCAGAGGGGTGTATGTGCAAAACTCTCTGACTCCAAGTTCAGTGAAGAAGGATGGCAAGGAAGTGTTCCAGGCATGGGAGCAGAGGTTCCCCTGCAGCCTGTGGAGGGTGATGGAGGAACAGAGATCCAGTACAGCCTGTGGGGGATACCACAGCAGAGCAGGTGGATGCCCAAAGGAGGCTGTCACCATGGAGGAAGGCTGCACTAGAGGAGAGCTGTATTACTGTCCTGTCATGGTCACCTATTGAGATCAAGGGTATGACTGTAGAAAGGCTGGAGGGGTACAAAAGTCAACAAAGCCACAGTAATTTGCCATAGCTGAGGCTCTGGCTCCTAAATGAACCTTTTTATCCATCTTGCCATGTGCTCCTCACCTTCTTCATTCCTGCCACCAGCAGCCTTTTCCAAGGTAATTCCTGGAATCCCTTAAAGTAATGATAGTCCACCATGACTGCTGTATATTATGTTATTTTCTATGTTGCCATTAATAAAAAGATAAAGGAATAACTATATGTATGCACACACATCGGAGAGGATGGGACTAGAATAGTTGGTGGCATTGACAAATAGGCTGATCCCTATCTACAGTGCACCAGGATCCCCAGGTCTTTTTCCACAGAAAGCAGCTCTGTGGAAAAACCCTGTGATCCCTGGTGGACAACAGGTTAACCATGAGCCAGCAGTCTGTGCCTGTGGCCAAGAAAGCAAATAGCACCCTGTGGCCTATCAAGAACAGTGCAGCCATCAGGTCCAGGGCGCTTCTCCTCCCCCTTTACTCTGTCCTGGTGAGGCCTCATTGGGAATATTGTGTGTAGTTCTGGGAGCCCCACTTCAAGAAGGACAGGGAGCTACTGGGGAGCATACAAAAAAGGGCTATGAAGATGATTAGGGGACTAGAACATCTCTCTTACAAAGACAGGCTTAGGGACTTGGGACTTTTTAGCCTAGAGAAGAGAAGACTGAGGTGGGGAACTTATCAATACTTATAAATACTGGAGGGGTGGGGGTCAGAAGGATGGGGTCAGTCATTTTTCAGTGGTACTCAGTGACAGGATAAGGGGTAATGGGCATAAACTTGAATATAGGAAGTTCCACCTAAACATGAGGAGAAACTTCTTCACTGTGAGTGTGGAACAACACTGGGACAGGCTGCCCAGAGAGGTCATATCCAGGCTGCCTGGATATAATCAAAACCCACCTGGATGTGTTCCTGTGTGACCTGCTCTAGGTGATCCTGCTCTGGCAGGGGGGGTTGGACTAGATGATCTCAAGAGGTCCCTTCCAACTCCCACCCTTCTATGATTCTGTGACCTAACTGAATAGAAAAGACAACGGCAAAAATAGAAACAAGGATATCAAGAAAATGCTGTGGGCTTAGTGCCATTATCATTTAATCAGGACCTTCCTGTCTGAATACAGTAATATGAGCAGCAGCTGCTGCCTATACTTTGGAGTCATCAGTAGACATTGCCACTTACTCTGACTTGGATTTGGAGCACACATGAACCAATATATACTTTCCCTATAGCTTGATGATAGTAAGAGTGCATTTGGCAGATGCTAAATTTTTGTAGGTATAAATTAGCAATTCTGTTCAGTGAAGATGTATTAATGAAGCAGCAATGCTTGAATAGTAGGCATGACTTTTTTTTTAACATCTCGTTTCTTGTAGATACTGACAGTTTTCAAGCTGAGGTGCGTATTTCAGAGAGCAAGGTCTTGATGATATGAGCATATTGTACTATATAAATAATAGCTTCTGTGAGTGGGTCTTGGCACATTCTTTCCAGTGGCAGATTCTTTTGCTCAAAATGTTCATGTGGTGAGGAAAAAAAGGACTTGCGTTTTTCAAACAGGCTTTGTTCTTGTCAGACTGTCAACATTCAAACAAACATAATCATCTGTTTTGTCATCATTCTTGAGTGCAAATAACTTTGAGGAGAGGTTTGACTCATTTTAAAATAGAAAAGAAGAAAGATGTATGGGCCTGAAACCCCAGAACCCTGCTGTCCTTGCAACTTAAAAAAAAAAGTTTTCATTAAAGATGGGGGATTGGCTTCATGGTGCCATTCTTCTTTTAGTGAGGCCCTCATTATTGTGGGATAATGCATCATTAATGCATGAGGCCAGGATCCTGCATGTTTTTCCCTGCCCATCTGGGTGGTAGAAAATTTGCTGCCACAGCTGCCTGTCAAAGATCATCACCTCCCCTCAGGAAGTCACCTTCGCAAGCAGAGCTCCTTCTGGGATTGCTTTCTCAACTACTTGGGGAACAAATTAGCCTCGTTTCCCCAACTAGATTAAATAACTTCAACAATTCTGATCCGTTTTAGCCTGAGACAGCAGGTGTCTTGGGTGCTCGTTGGCTTCAGCAGCACCGGCATATCTTTCGTCTGTCCGACAGAATCCCAAGCAAAACAGAGAGGAAATAGCTGAATCATATTACATTGGCTGAAGAAAAACTTCACTGTGGGTTATTTGGCCTGATTCAGCATTTACCAATCAAACTTTCCCCAGCACACCCAAATAAAAAAAATAATAAATTTCATTTTTACTCAAATGCCATTCAGCTCCTTCTTGTAAAAGTAAAGCAAAACAAAAATAAATTCGATTTCCCATGTCAGCCTGTATCTTTTCGGAGATTTTTTTTCTTCTTGCATAGCTTCATCTTTTTGCTCTATTAAAAAACCAGGAAAATAAATTATTAAATATGAAAGTGCTGCTTTTTCTTTACTTTTTTCCCCCACTTCTTCATTTCAGAAGACTTAAGAAGTGTGTTTATTTCACTTTCCACTTTGCAAATCCTTTGCCAAGGTTTTTCAGGTGAAATAAGAAAACACTGTGAGAAAAAAAAAGGGTTCCTGCTTCTCTGTTCTAAACCCTCTCATTTCCAACATATATATCATGTGAATATAAGCCAAAAAAAGAAAAGGGAAAAAAAAAAAGAGGATCTCATAAAGCATAATACCTTTTTTCTCCCACCAGTTTCTAAACAATTCAGTGCAGATTCTTTTTTAATGAAATATTTGGAAATTTTTTCAACAAAGAAAAATGTTTGATGTGATGTCAGGGATTGATAGTCACATCACGTTTGCCACCCCAACTTGGAGACCACTCTGTGGACTTCTCCATCATCCAGTGGATGAGAGCAGAGCCCTCAGAGCTGGAGCTCATCGGTCTTCTGTGATGAACTCAGCCTCTACTGACTGTATCAGGAGATAACAAAGACCAGCTTTTTAACACAGGCATGTAAGTGCCTAAGGTTAAAGAGCAGAATATCCTCCTTTTCTGCAAACGAAGTGCCTTTTCACACACCAGGAAAATGTCACAAGGAATGCTTTATTATTGTATGTTCTGCTGACAGTGCTTCTGGTTTCTCAAAAATGTCCCACGCCTGTGCCACCATTGATAGATAGATTGTCACTGGGATACTTCTGCTTAGTGTTTTCAGAACTCTTTACAAATATATAAGTACCTTACAGTAAGCATGACTGTTCCTTGGCCCCCCAACAAAGTACTTTTCTGTGGCTTTCTCCAAAGATCAGCCTTCACGCAATGGGAATAATATCTTCTCAGAAGGGCACTCCTGAGAAGTAAAGTAATCCACAAAGTTTTGTTCTTGCCCTTATTTCAGATATCGATAAAAGATCATTTTCATCATGGCTAACTGAAGTGATTCCTCTCTGTATGTAAATCTTTCTGCTGCGTTCAGAGAAGGAAGATCTGGTGACTGCAGTAAGAGGAGCTTTGCACTCACAGGTACAGTAACAAGGCCAAACAAAGTAGCAGATTGCAAAAGCAGAAGCATGTGGTATAAAGCCAAAGTTTTTACGACCAACTGTAAAGAACTGGCAAAATTCAATCCATCTGGAAAGGATTATGACCCAGAAACTAGTGAAAGCTGGACTGCCATGAGGATCTGACCAAGTCTGACCTCTAAGGGTTTCTGCAGAAATATTGAACTGGTCTTCAGTAAGAGAAAAGGAAAATATTTGAACTACAGTCTTCTTGTAAGTCTTTGTATCTCTACAGAAATTTGGCAGGGGCTCAAGTGAAGAGTTGTATGGCAAAGCAAAACTTCGCCACAGTACTGGCTACTCTCAGAATCTAGATTACATGATTTGAAGTGTTTTGTAAAATCTTATTTCCATCATGAACAGCGTTATCGATCAGAGCACTGGGAGTTTTGTTGGATGAAAGATTTTTCCCTGAAATAGCTGGATGGAAGACAAAATATCTCCCTTCCAGTACCACTTCTTAACAGTATATTGCTAAGATATTTATAGATATTTCCTCTATAGGCATCACATATGAGACCATTGTAATGATTTTCGTTAAAAGGTATTTTTCAACAATAGGCATACCGGGGAGAGCAAGTGACCTCTTGCCTGGTATGACAGCTCCTACTGATATGTCTAATGTTATTATTGTCCTCAAGGCTGGTCAAAACTCTGTGTTCAGAGAAATGTATCTGTGGCTGGGTATAATAAAAATCGTCAACACTAAACCCCAAGAAACAGAACCAAGACATAATACCTTGGATGTTGTGTTCAGTATGTCCCTTCAATTTCCTGGAGGTTTTCAGTTTCAGGGCAATTTCCTGATAGCTTTAAGCTTTAGCACTTTCAGGTACAATTTTTGTTACAAAATAAAAGAAAAAAAAGAAAAAATAAAAGAAAAGGGAAAGAATAAAAATCTTAGAAAGCAAAGAAAAAATGTACTTTTTCACCAGGGAATGCTCAGTTCTAACACAACAGTCTATCATGAAACAATACTGTGTGATTGCATCGGTCTGTTTCAGTATGGTTTATGTGTTCCTGAACTACTCAGTACCATATTGTAGGAAATATAATGTATTATTACCAGGCAAAACACTTTATTAACTCGCAGTTAAGGTTAAAAACAACTAGTGCTTATTTGATCAAGCATCTCTTTAGGAAACACTGAAACACAGCAAGGAGAAGGTCTAGGATTTTAAGTTTAGATTTTATATATTTAGAAAAATACTGAAATAACTCAAAATACTAGAAGAGGACAGGTCAGTTTTTGCAGTTTATTTATTGTGGTCTTGATCCTGTTCTTCAAATATATGGAAAATGTCACTTATTTGTAGGAACAAATTATTTGAAAGCAGACAGAAACCTTACAGCATCAGCTATCTCCCTTAACATTAATCTTAAAGGGTGGAATATTTTTCTCTAAGAATGCTTAACATTTCCACAGCTTCCGCAGACTCCTGTAGTCTCTCCTAAAAGTTAGGAACCGGTCTTAAACCCTAGGGAAGGTTGTATCTCATCACGTGTATAGGTCTTGCCTATTTTTTTGTTAACTTGTAAGTTAGGTCTAATGTTGAGCTCCATCTGAGGGTGGGGGTATTAGGTGAGAGAGCTAACAAATTGCTATTGATTAACACAATGAATTATGAATGCACAGCTCCCAGACCAATTTACTTTGTAGTGATACAATACCTCCACCCATCCAAACAAACAAAAAAAAAAAGGCACAAGTTTAAAATCCTTTTTGTTCTAGACACTTGTCCAAATTAGCTTTAAGAAGAAAGAATCTCATTTGGTCCATGAAATGCTAGGTATTTTGGTTCAGATCAATTCAAGTTATTGGGTAGTGAGAAAAAAACCTTATAATAAGAAGGAATCTGTCTTCATCCAAAAGCTATCGTAAAACTGGAGTCTTTCCACAATGTAATTTTTCACTGTCCTATGTATCACGTTTTCTGGTATAAGGGATTTTGCAGCCAAATAAGGAAGTTCAATTACTTCAGAGAGAATGCATTATTTATTGACCGAGAGGTCAAAGTGGACCATGTGATGCAGGGAATTTTGGGGAGGAATGGTGATCGTTTGTCAAGAAAGAAGAAATGTACATTGATATGTGAAGTTATTATGCTTTTCTTGATCACAATTTGACCTTTCTCTTGCTAGAACTATACATCACCCTAAGGGAGAGGAAAGCAGTACGCAACCCACAAACAGGCAGGAGACTTAAGGTGATGATTGGAACTGAAATGGATAACCGAGAAAAAATGGGCCATTTCTGCACACAAACGCATATGTGCTTTAAAGGATACAAGACAGTTTTATTACAGAGATTGGGTGGTATGCAGTCTTCTCAAAATTTGAAGATTTGTATTTAAAAATAAGAATGCACTTTATTTAATCTTATAGGAAACATTTGGAAGTATGGCAATTCACAGATAACATCTGAATAAAATTAACTGCTCTATTAAGCACAGCTTCTTATGTTAACCAGGGAGATGGCAGGTTTGTGAAAGGTTGAATAATCCACAGATGCAGAAAAGCAATTTTGTTTTGTGACCTAATGGAATACAGAGTTTCTACATGTGGCAAAGGTAAGAACAAATTGCATCCTCTGCTATAATCAACCTTACAGCACATTATTACAATAACAGGTGGGGGAACCTGGCATAAAAACCTGCAGTTGCTGTGTAGAAAGGCATGCAGGATTTTTCAATTTGTAAATTTTTTTTTTTTCCATTTCCTATCAGACTCATGTCACTTAGTAGATGGGCTTCATTTTAATGCCAGCACTGAGAAATGAACGTTGAAGTTTAATTTTTTTAATTCTCCCTTTACGTTATGCAAATTTCTAGCAACAGGAATAATGGGAGGTAAAGATCAAAACCATCTACCAAGATATGTGTGCACAGTACATACATTATTTCATAAAATGTTTACATTCTTCTGGTAGTTTGACCCTGGCTGGCAGTTTAGCCCCACACAGATGTTTGCTTGCTCCCACCCCTCAGATCAGCAGCCTTACCCTACACATAGTTATAGATGCAGACTGTCCTGCAGTATTGATGGAGTTTATCCAACTCTATGCTTAAGTCTGCAGTTCTTTCTCTCCTGCTCAGGTACTTTGGCAAAGTGATAAATGTTTCCAGAAATTAGCAATGAGTGAAATATAGTATTGGTGAGTATTCAAGTACATCATTAAAGGATGGGGATTGGGATCATGTACTAGAGTTATTTTCCCTATTAGTTGCTTCTATTTTCAAAGTCAGAAGTCCACAGAAAACCACTTTCCTGACCAAGCATTTTCTTTACAATCCTAACACAAGAGATCCTAACCCAACCCAGTCCATGGAGAGTATAATTTTTGTTTAGTATGTTCAAATTACAGTTTAGAACCTTATCAAGCAATGCAAAGACCTGGTTTATCCATGTTAAAAAATTGTTACTCACATGCAAAATGAAGAACAGCATCTTTGCTTCACGTACTGACAAGCATATTGGTGGTTCAACATTGATACTGCACAGAATCCTTCACTTCACTGGAGCTGTTGGCGATCAAACTTCCTTCTATTAAACTACAGTGATAATCACATTCAGTTTTCCATTGCAAAGCTATCTTGGGAAAAATAGAAAGAAACTACTTAAGCATTATCTAGGCAAAGGCAGTCATCCAGTTTAGTACACAGAACCTCTTAGGAAGAGCTATTGCTGGAGGATGAGTGCCACTGTGCAGCTTGTGCAGTAACCCATTACTTGGGCAGAACTTTGGCTAGAGACATTCCACAAAGCACATCTCACAAAAGCTAAGCTTTTCTAAAAAGGGCAAGTTAGAACACATCTTCGACGTGTGAGGAGAAAGCACATTCATCATTTGGTTTATGCTGAATCAAATCAATCAACATTTTATTTGCAAAACTATTGTCCACAAAGGCTTGGGACTTGAACTCTGCACAGCGGATCCTTTATGCCAATAATATGACTTTTACTGTGTTTACAATAACCAAAGTTTCCATTTATATTTTATTATGAAAGCCTCAGGCCTGGATGAACTTACAGAGTCAGCAGTGCTGAGCCTGCGCTGTGTAAGAACAAGGACCTTTCTTTTCCATTCTTTCAGTATTTATTGTTCCAGGCCCAATCAAGGGGGAAACCTGATTTAAATACAGAAAGCAGAAGAGGCTGGTCAAGGGTGTTGCCTAGCAGCCACCAGATTAATGTAAGCTCAGATCAGATAACTAGTTTGCAGAAAGAATACTAGGTCTGGGAGGTCTTTGGGAGTGAAACGAAAAGCCTGAACAAGAGAGAGAAGGGTGGAGGTGAGGATAAGGTGGAACCCACCAGACTATAGGAATCCTATTAGAAACTATCATACTTAAGCCAATACATTGAAAAACTCTCAAGCAAACAGTTCTTTCTCTGAGGTTCAGAAGAAACCAGAGTCTCATAATTTTTATGCTGTATGAATTGTGTATTATGTTTTGTTTTGTGTGGTTTTTTTCCTAGATATTCTCTGGCAAAAGACTCATCCATTACATTTACCTCCAAAGACTTAAACAAACCAAACCTCAGTCTAGAAGCTGCAAGAGAAAGGACTTTGTGAGGTAGATTAGTAGACCCCATCACCTTGGAATAATTTCCTGGGAGTGTGCACTATCTCAATTGAAGATTGGCAATCGACATAAGAGGACTTTTTGCTTTTGTGTCAAACTGTTAAGACAAGAAATTGCTAAAAAGAATGTTTCTGATGTTGCAAAAGAGAGATAAGCAGAATAACAGGCATTTTGAAATTTCAAAGTTGCCACACGAAACTGCCAAGCACTTCCAAGCTTCTCCAGAGTTCAGCAGACACTAAAAGAACTTGGCATCATCTAGACTTGAGAGGAAACTGTAATGAAGCAAAATGATTATCAGTATCTCGTTTACTTTCATGGTGAATGAGGTACAGATAGGAGAACTTAACTGGAGAAACTGCATTTTTTCTAATACAAAGGTCAGAATTGCCTGAATTAAGATGAACTGTAAAACTACCATTTGATCTTTTTAGAATGGTCCAACTTTTGATTGCAGAGAACCTCTGCATTCAATGTAAGAAATGAAACACAGTTAACAGTATCTTTATGCTGCAAGGGATATTAAGGGAACATCTGTAGAATTCACTTCTACAGAGCAAAAAGGAAGTAGAGTTTTTCATCCTAACTTATTAATGATATAAGATTTTTAATGAAATCATGACAATTGACTTCTTTTATGTATTAAATAAATACAATAAACAAATTAATTGATCCATGATGGATGGAGACACAGATAAAAGTCAAAATTATATATTTTGGTATTTCCAAATAGGAAATGAAGCAAAATTCAGTTTGCTTTAATTAGCTGACTTCACTTTGTTTAACTTTCAGTTAAAATCAAGGCCAAATTATGTTTTTGTAATGCTATTCCAAAACTTTGGAGCTGACTATATATCCCAGAACCCATCCTAAATGTTTGCATTCTCCTTCTTTATTCAAGCATATTAGAGAAAAACAACGCTGAATGATGTGACATGTTTTCTTCTGAGGATCAATATCCATGCTGATCTGGGAAGAGAGAAACCCAAATATAATATTTACAAAAAGGCAATAAGCTGACAAGAAAACTCAACATATTTCTTAAGACACAAAACATTTCCAAATATTGGAATTTTTCTTAATCAGGAAGGAATTTTTTTTTATTTGCCTTTTCTATGAGAAAATGATACTAATGAAAAATTTCTAAATCAAATAGGAAATGTAGTGCATTTACTGACTGCGTTCCAATGTGAAAATGTAAAAATAGTTGGACCAAGAAAGAAAAGGGGTGGCATAGAGTCCCCAAAGAGAACATTTCCACAATATTAATGAGGCTGCCTTGGAGGGCTGAACACAGGGATCTACCCTTTCAGTGGGAATTTGTGCCTTTTCATGTGTGTGCTACACTTAATGACCTGACAGCTCTTTAACAATGTGTAGAACTAATGGATATAATATTTTACCAGTGAAAAAAAGTAGTGAATACTGAAAAAGAAATTATCAAAGGAATATCAGTAAGGAAGAATTTAACAGTAGTTTTCATCCCACACTATGAGGAGTCCAAGCTATTCCAGTTCGAAGAGTTTCTGGCCACTCATCCCTAATCCCAAATTACATTCTTTAGTCATGTCTGTGCCATTTGTGGAAGTTGTGCCATGCATTAGATAAATCTAATGAATAACATCTGTTACAAAGAGGGAGATTCAATTCTGTTGTGTTGGGGATACCTAAAGATGGTACTGCCTCTGAATTTCTTCCAGCCATAGAAATGCAGGTTCCGTAATTGAAATAAGTCAAAGGGGAATTCATGCAGAACGTTAAAGAATCCACAAGTGAAATAAATGTAATGGGAAAAAAATAAAATGCAGAACTGATGATTGCCACATATGACAAAACACAGCGATAAGAGTCCTTATGCTCCTTCTGTAGGTGAAGAATGACTCTATGAGAAAAGATAAAGGGTGTCTGGAAAAAATAATTAACCATATGTTCCCCCAGCCCTTCTATATCACTGGTAATTTGTGTAAAATATGAGCAGAGTCAGACATGGCAAATGGATAAGGTGACTGCAGCATACAACTCCCACCCGCAAGTGCGCACCATTAATAAACTGAACTCTCAGAATCACAGGTGTAGCTTAGCATATCTACATAGCAGATAAGTGGGGCATGATAGTCTCTACAGGAAAATAGACAAGAGAAAATGGTTACAAAGGAATAAGATGGTGGTCTCAGGAATGTAAACATTCCAGATTTGATTCAGTTAGGTGTCCTATATTGCATAATCATGTAATTTAATGTACATATTCTTCACTGATTTCTCTAGAAAATGGAATATTTACTAGCTTTATGGAAGTTGTGTTCAGAAAATAAAATCAATTGAAGATTTAGATCTTGTCAGCTTTTACAGACACAAGTCATAAAACTAAACAAAAGTCCCTGCAAATGGATAGCGACAACACATAGAGAACATAATCCTAAATTTCACAAATTGCTTTGCCTTTATTCACTTCCACTTATGCTTTTTCCCTATGTAGAATCAAAAACAATCAAGAAAGACATTCAGGTCATAGACCTGTTTCTATTTTGTTTTTTTTCAGTGCACACTGACTCTCAGAATAGGACTGTAATGGCCACATATTCTGAAAATTATACAAATCTAAAATATGCATATGTATGTGGGGATTTCCATGAGTTTGACTATCCAAAGATACTTTCTCCTTCTTAGAATCAGTGGGAAAAATCACATCATCTGGGCAAGCATATAATCATCACTTTCTGTGGAAATAGAAGTGCTATATTTTTGGAAGTTTCAACAAATGGTAAAGTATTATAGGTTTTAAGATACTATAGTATGCAAAATTATCTTTGCTTTTGAGATTCAAATCACATTACTTCAGATGCTATATTAAAAATTGTAGTTAGTAAGCTAAACCAAAAGAAAAAAGAAGTTAAGAAGAAATATCAAGTTTACAATGAAGTAGCATTATTTATTAGAACTCTATGTTAAAATTACTTTCTCATCAGACAATTTTGGCCTGAAGTCTAATGAGCAGCTCAAGAGAACTATGACAGCTAGAGGAATTAACCACACTTGTAGAGACTGAGGCAAACAAAAATCCTCCTCTTTGCAGCAGCTCATATCACAAAGAACTAAGAAATAGTTTTCCCCTTTATGTCAGGGATTTCCTAAGAAAAATCACTTGTTAAATTAATGGCAGCCACTGGTGTCTTCTATCAAATAATATATATCAAAATATGACATTTCATTTTCCTTCACTGTCTTCTATAATTTTGGCATATATCCATATCTTTACATTTCAGGACAAGAAAATCTGGGTAGACCCATGGAATGCATCAGTGACTCAAATTGGTTCATAATGTGCAGAGTGAAGTGTGATCTTCAGAAAAGTAAAAGGTTGCAAGTATAGCATTGCTGATCACGTAACTTGGAATAGCTAAAATACTTGTGAATCAATAGAAGACTGTGGAATGTTAATCAATTTGGACTTGCTCAAAACTCCTGAATCACTGAGTCGCATACTGCTTGGGCTAGATTTGGGGTGGGTGGGTCTGGTATAGCTACATTTTTCCACTAGTTGCAATGAGACATAGAAGCAGGGTTTTCTCTGTTAATTTTATGGTTTCAGATGTTCACATCCAAAAAGTCCTCCAAGATGTGTTGAGGAGAGCATGACACATTAAACAGTTTATAATCCCCTGACGTATCTGTAGAATCTATTGCTAGAGTTGACCCCTTATAAGTGATACCTACAAAGTAGAATTTTCTACTTTTCAGGGACAGTAATGTATTTGGGGGATGCTTGGGGTTGGGGTTTCTCAAATCTTTAGTTGTCATATTGTGAAAAAAACACATGAAAACTTGTTACTCAGATGATCCTTTCTTTTTAATCACTATACACTTATTAAAATGGCCCCAGGGTTTTTTACTTATTACACTGCTATTCAAATGCAGATTTTGAAAATAACTTTATTTTCAAATATGTATATTTCTATGGGAATAGACTCAAATATTTAGGCCTCAGATTTGTAAAGGCAACCAACCAAAGTAACAGCAATGAGTTTTCTGGTTTGCATCTTCTTCATGCTTTTTATCCCTTTTTGCAGGACTGTGTAAAGACATGAGAATTGCTGTTCTGCATATTTACTTTAATACTGTGCATTGGTTCAGTTAGGTTTCTTGGCAGAAATCTCCTTTCTGGGACAAATATTTGCATCATTTAAAAAAAACCCCACAATAACGAATTTTTGGTATGTCCTTATATTACAGAAATTAAAATAACTCCAGCATTAAGATTTGAGCACTACACCTGAGGCTGCCACAAAGACAAAGGAATCAGCTGGAAAAGCTTAAGCAACAAAAATGTGGGTACAAACACATTGTGTCTTTTATATTATAACTGAGTTAACTGTATCTCACACTGCACAGGAAAGAATAGTAAGGATTATGGATATAAATTATCAGGGCACTCATCAAGCTACGGTATAGAAAAATCAAAAAAATAGTGAATGAATGCAAATCCAAATTATTATTTTAGAGTTATAAGTTACCATGTGCAGATTAATAGATATGTGGTTAGGGAATATTCATGATCACCAACAGTTTCATTTTCTCCCTAGAAATGATTATGTAGGTAAAATGCTTTGTTAAATTCTAGCATTGATAGAAAAGTAAGGGGGAAATGCAATGCTGTATTGTTTGCACCAGTAATACTGAAAGGCTGTGTTGCACTCCTGGGGAAAAAAACAGTACGTTTTTCAGTGAAGGCTGTCTTTCCTAATGGTAGTGGTCAATTGGATAATTTTACAATGAGGAACAGTAAGAACATATTTTACTTATGTCTGCAGTGAAGGCAAAAGTAATAGAGAAAGTTCAGTGCATGCACATAATTTTCCTAAGTTATTTATCTGAATTTCAGATGCAGTGTGGAGTACTGGCAGAGATTATCCAAAGACTCAAAAGCAACATAATATAGAAGGACAATGTTCATCTGTTTGCAACTAAATTGGCTAAAGTATTTTTCAGTTAGATCTACACTGTAACAGAATAATTGAAGAAAGGTGTCTATTCTGGAGAGACCAAAGAACTTATGAAAAGACAAGACATAAAATAAATCATAAATTATTAGGCCTAATTAAGGGGTAATTAAATGCAGTGCACTAGGGTGTGATATGCAAGTAGTCAGAGAATCACAGAATCCCTAGGTTGGAAAAGAACTTTAAGATCATCGAGTCCAACCATTCCCATCCTAAGCTAAACCAGATCCCTAAGTACCTCATCTACCCTTTTATTAAACGCATCCGGGGATGGTGACTCAACCCCCTCCCTGGTAATGCCAGGCTGTCAGGCAGATGGACATAGTGGGAGCCAGCAGATTTGTAAGAGGAGAGTCACAAAGCTTCTGAGGATTGTGTTGTGTTCTGCTCAATAGTGGCTCCACAGCCTTAAATCTCTCTTGTCAAACAATGTGAATATTAATCCTAATTAATGTGTTTTTCTAGAAAAGGTGAAAATTGTATGTATGTGCCTGACACCTCTCATAATACAGAGACTTATAACATCACAGGAGAAAAGTCTGAGTTTTCAGGAAAATAAAAAATGCTTTTTGGTTGTCTTTTGCTGGTTTATCAATTTATCAGCTGATACTCTCAATAACAATTTATAAGTAATTTCAATATCTTCATCTTAAAGAAGATACCCCAGGAATCAAAAACTTAATTTATAATTTCAAACTTTAAATTTAGCAGTAAGTGAAAAGAGTTGATACTCAGCATTCATTTAAAGGCTGCAGATTTCTTCTGGAAATTCTGTAATCTTCATAGTGCTTCATAATTTTCTGTTTATCAATCCCATTTACTTGTTTTGGGTTTTTTTTTAACACCATTTTTTCCTCACCTTTTATACCATCCTTATTGTTTCTGAGACAGGGTCGCAAGCTGAAAGAATAAACGAAGACTAAAACATGCATTGCTTGATGAAAAACTGTATTTAATGATGGGTGTTGGATTTAATCAGCCTTCTCAGGAATATGTGAATCTCAGTAATCACTACTTTTAAGGACTGGAGATTTTAAGTAGGTGGGAATGACGTTTGATGGTTGAAAAGTGTACAAAGTTTAAAAGTTCACTTTTAAATAACTTCAGAATAATTGCCAGTCTCAGCACATTATTTTAGATTGTTAATTCATTTAGGAATTCCAAGCTGAATTCCATATTAGTAACAACAACCAATAATTAGGAGAGCTTGCATGCGTTCTGCCTGTGGATTCCAGTCTGAAGTGGGTTACAATGTGAATTTCACCTGGTTACAACTGGGAATTTCTTAATTTATCGTTTAGAAGCATTGCACTACTTGTTAAACACATATTTAATCACCACCAAAAGCCTAGCATTTCTTCACAATGCAGCATAACTGCACATTGATTAATATTCACAGAGTTTGTTCATGTGTCTTCTTATAAACCGTACTAGAGGGTATTAGAGGATATTAAGATCAGAGGATATTAAGCTTTCAGACAGCCAAAGTGGCACCAGGTCAGTACGTTAAACTCCAGAATTGCTCCCCAGGGTTTAGACACCACGTTCATTTGTCTGCACCCTCATGCTGTGCTCTGTCTTTCCCTGCCCCAGCCCTGACAGCAAGGAGGAGGCCAAGGGGAGATGGGATGGCTGGAGGCTATGAGGGGCTGTGATGTAGCAGCAGCCCTGGGCGAGGGGCTCCACACAGACTGGAGCACCAGCGGGCTGTCTGTGTCAGACACTTTCCTCATCGGCCTGAGTTACCATCTGTCCCGATGCACTTGAGTCAATGTGAAGAGCAGTGGACCATTTTCCCTGGGTGGCCGAGGGCTGGGCTTTCCACCAGCCCTGCACCCGTCCCGGGTTTGCAGTGGCTCTGTCACAGCAGGCAGAAGTTGAGCTGTCACTCTGGCACACTAAAAAAAAAATTATCCAAATGGCATTTGGAAAAAGAGTGATGGCAATTCTTCTTTATAAGCAGTATAATGCAACAAAATTTTAACAGGAAGTTTTCACAGGATCAGGAAAATAGAGTTTTCCGATCTTTCTAATTTCTTTCTGCATTTTTCCAAGGCCTGTTAAGCTTAACTGGAGATAGGATAATTTTTTAAGGAAAAGCTGCAATATAGTGTAAAAAGTTAGAACTTCCAAAGCAACCTGAAAGTAAGGATCCCTAGTAATTCTTCCATCTTAAAATATTAATTCGACTCTGCACACAGCCCCTACTTGGAAAAGTACATACTTGATATATCACAGGCAAAACAGATGCCCGATGATCTGGCAGTCCTACATATTAATACATTAAGGATATATTAAGAAAATTGAAGCAGTTGCAGAGAAGACCTTATATATTGCTAAAATATGTATACGAGCAGTCTTTATTTAAATGATACAGGAATTTAATTTTAAATGATTCTACAAAATGATAGACACTTTTTCGAAAGATGGATCAGGTTTTAGTGTCACTCATCATTACACTTGCTTTTCAATTTATTGCTTTCCTGGCTTGTTTTCAGTTTGTGCTTGGTGTATGCACTTGAGGTGATAACTCTAAAAGATTTTCTGATTAACCTTTTTTACCACAAACAGTTAAACCTGTTCAGTATGTTCAGAATTTTAAAAAATTATTTGGATGTATAAATAATAAGTCTGTTTGAAAAAAAAAATTCAGACGTTGCTTTCTTCAACTAAAAGCAGGAAATACTTTGAGGCTTAAGCAGTGAAAAAGTAATTAACCTCAGTGTTGATATTTGTTTTACCAGGAGGTTCTATAATAGAACTGTTTGCTTAACACATGAGAAATGAGGGATAATTATCTATTTTTAAACCCTATAATCTGTCAAAATATAAAGTTTTCTTTAAAATAATAAAAGAGGAAAAGGCCCACTAATTCATCACAAAAAGTGTTCCAATGATTACATCTGTGTATAACAGATTTTAAAATTATTAACAAAAGTGGATGCAATTTGCAATAATCATTCTGCATATTTAGAAGCAGACATACATATACATACTTGTGCATCTATACACAAAGGCATTACATTATATCTGAAAAACATGTTTGAATTCACCTAAAAGTCAAGAAACCAAGGAGACTTTCCTTTTCCCAGGTAAGTACAGGAAGATACACATGCCTGGATGGATGTACATTGATTCAAGTACGCTGCATGCTGGAGCAGCGGACTATACATGTATAATTGAGTTTACACTGCAAAAGAAATCAATTCCTTGTCTTATATTTTTAGATTTATGTTTTCTGAAGGAGAATTATTTATTTGATTATCAGGCAAGAAAGACTGAACAAGCTTTTCTTGTCGCTAGAAAATGTTCTCTGTTCTCTGACCAGAAGAAAACATCTCTCTTCTAATTTGTTTGAGATATATAAACTGCATGCCACATTAATCAATACTAACACATTTTTTTTTTTTCAATGAGAAATTTATGATAATCTTTCTCTTTAATTCACACTGGTAAACCTAGAACTGAAACTGCTGAACCTAGAAGATGGTATGAAACCAGGAACTCTCATTCAGCAAAATTTAGGTTTAAGGTTAAGACCTTGAACATCTTGAGGCTCAGTGATTTCGGTTGTGAACTGGACCCTGGTCTATTTCTGAAAGATGTAAAACCAAAGATGGAAGGATAAAGACAGTTGAGGTTGATTATATTTACTGCGGAGCTTCCAGAGGTTTTGGGAACAGTAAGCTTAAGAGTTTGCAGTTTTATGATTCTTCAGGAGTATGTCATGAATAATTCACACTGTCAATGTGTATTCATTAGTCATGACTTTACACATTGATACATAGCTTGAAGAGAACTGTACTGCCTTAACTGTATGCTTACACTAAGTAATTCCATATAGTTTTAATTCATCAGTAAGATACAGCCTAGTTCTTTTAATTTGATACACCAGGAAAGCCGTACTGAATTGAGAGTGCAAATTAAATGACATCATAGAGTCAGTGTAAGAGAAGCTTTGTTAGAAGCCATGTCAGGCCTCTGAGCAGGCCTGCTGGGAAAACTGTTAAGAAGTCACTTGAGAACCTGTGTACTTAGGCAGCTAAAAAAAGTATTTTGTCTTTTCTTAGGGCAAACCCAGCTCCTGAATGTGTGCCATATATTGGATGTTCAGTATCAGAATTTGTACTTCTAAGACATCAGCAACATTTATTATAGAAAGTTAGGGAACCATAGGACACCCTCCTCTCCCTAGGAGACCTGCTGTCTCAGCTCTCTCTGAAATTTGATCAACTTAATTGCCATGTGGAATTATCTGCCTGGCAGTGATTGGTGCGTTAATGAGGAAGGTGTGATTACTGCCTGCAGTGCATTTTGGTGTAATCAGAAGTGAGAGGATGGGAGGGCAAGCTACATGTGGCATTATTATGACAATAAGGTGGTCAAAACTAACAACAAAACCACACATCTTTATACGTTTACTAGAACTAGAGGTTATTTGAAGTGAGTCATATCCCTAAATCTCCTTCTTAAGGAGTCACACACAGAAACTGTGTACTGACTGACACAGAAATTCAGCCTGAGAACAAAATAGGTTTAGTAGATCTTTTTTTTTCACTAGAGGACCTCCTAGATGAGATAGTACAGCTTGGACTGTGCAGGAGGTCAGGGCCCTGGTGACCAGGCTAGAAGAAGCTTTGAGCAACTTGAAGGTGTCCCTGCCTGTGGAAGGGAGAAGGTAGAACTAGATGATCTTTAAAGTCCCTTCCAACTGAAACCGTTCTATGATTCTGATTCTATTTTATGACTGTAACAATGGTGTAGGAACTTTAAAAAAAAAAAAGAAAAAAGACAAAATATAAGAGAGAATGAAAGACCTTAGGTTTAGGCTGTTCATATTTTTATATTCTCTGGTTATTTTCATCGTCTTTATATTTGATCTCTATGCTCAGTGTTGCCAAGTCTCAGCAGATAAAACTGAAAAATAAATAGAAGTAAAAAGAAAATAGAAAATTATTTTTCTGTAGTTCTTAGATACTGCTATAGTACTGAAGGGAAAACGTATCTTTGCAGTTGAGGTTATAGAATAAAATAAACACTTTATAGCAAGGAAACAGTCTCTGCCTTCTACAAGATCAAATCATGGCTACATTATGTCACAGCGGAACTGTTCCAACAGCTTAAGTTAGAGCAAGATTTCCCCTCAGCTTTTCAAAGTAATTTTAATATTCAGCAGACCACTATGCCAGTCCTACTAGGTTCTGTTTCATCTCTGTACACTTATATGAAGACACTCAGCAGAGAAGAATGTTCATTCATCCTTTGCTAGCCAGAGTTGCCATGGAGCTGTCAGTCACCAGAGCAGAGCCATCACAGTTCATGGCCGTAAAGCATTTTTCCTTGCCAGCTGTGATTCAGCGAGTTTACTACTCCAGCCCTTGCCCATGGAAAAACTTACATGGCAAACATGGGGGCAAGAAATAGTTAATAACTATTTCTGAAAACTAGAAAGATTTTATGCCAATTCCCTAAGGAAGTACATCCCTTACTATAGAATTTGAAAACTTCACTATTTCTATTATGCTATTTTTGCTTCATCTGCCTAATTGATAGGTTCATTAAAAATGAAAACAAAGGATGCAGGAGAATGCAGAAAAAAATTTGCATGCAAAAGCAAACACATATAATGGTATTGGAAGGTCCCAGTCTCTAAATCTTGGCTCTCCTTCCAAGAAATGGTGCAGAATAAGCACTTTCAATGAAGCTTTTCCACAACAATTCACTTCTCAGCCAAAGATGGAAAGAATAATTCAGGATGGTATTCCCTTCTACTGAGGGTGCTAATGATGATTCCCATGAAGTGGAAAAGCTCAGATCTGGGCTGTTATGAGTTAGGTATATCTTAGCCTCAACTGGGTGTTTTAATTACTAATTTCCTAATAGCTGCTGATTCACGTTCCATTAGATATTTAAGATGGAAATGGGAATATTTCCTTGATGAATAAGAAACCTCTCAAGGATACAGTCCTGGAAAGGAAAATATATTTAATAGAGTGGATAATCAGGGATCACAGAATCACAGAATCACAGAATAACAAGGTTGGAAAAGACCTTTAAGATCATCGAGTCCAACCATTCACATTCTAAACTAAACCATATCCCTAAGTACTTCATCTACCCTTTTTTTGAACACATCCAGGGAAGGTGACTCAACCACCTCCCTGGGCAGCCTGTTCCAGGCCCTGACAACAGTTTCAGTAAAAAATTTTTTCCTAATATCCAATCTAAACCTGCCCTGGCGCAGCTTCATGGTGATGAGGAGAAATTGGTGAGAAATTTCCAGTATTAATTCTACTATCTTGCAGAAGGGAAATTTTCTACTTTCTGATTCAAAACAGCAGTTTTCTTTTATAAACTGTTCTAACATTTAAGAGCTCAGTTAAAATAGTTACATAATTTCAAAATAAATCAAAGACACCATTTTGGATCAAATTGAGAAATCAGGTGATGTATTCTTCTGAAAACCAAAAAAAAAGTCCATTTTGCCTCAAACCAAATTAGTACACCCTGCAAACTTTTTCTGTCTACCCACAAAGTCCTGTGCAAAAATCACAGGGCAGTGAGTTGGAGAACCTTTTAGCTGATACTTATTGCTTGAAAAATATTGGTTGGTAGCATTGAAGTCACACTTCACACTCTTATTCCTTGGATAGACACCACACTTATTTAATGCTATGGAAAAAAGAAATAAAATATTTCAGAGAAGGCTCTTACCATCTCAATTAACATTAAAAAAACCCAAATAAATAACTTAAATAGCCCAGAATTTCCTAGGGCAGCTGGGAAGCTTTCCCTGTTTCAGTATGCAAGAGAAACAACTGTAAAATGGCATGATTTGGGCATGAGAGGAATCATGAGATCTAGCCACTTGCTCTGTTTTTACCTGTTGCCCTCTGTGGTGAACATGTTAAATTTTATACTTTAAATATGGCTCATTCTATTGAGCAATATCTTTTCATCTTTTCTTTTAGCTACTGCTGTAAGACACCAGTTTACCTGAATCATAGAATCATAGAATCACTTAGGTTGGAAGAGACCTTTAAGAACACTGAGTCCAAACACAGCATAACCCTGCCATATGCACCTCTAGACCACGTCCCTAGCACAAATATCCTGGCCTTGGCAGGGATGGAGTTAATTTTCTTTCTAGCACCTGGTATGGTGCTGTGTTTGGGGTTTAGGAGGAGAGCAATGTCAATAGCACGCTGATGTTTTAATTGTTGCCAAGCAGTCAAGGACTTCCAGCTTCTCATACTGCTTGGCCAGTGAGCAGGCGGGGGGTGCACAAGAAGCTGGGAGGGGACACAGTCAGGACAGGTGACCCAAACTGACCAAAGAGATATTCCATACCATATGACATCATGTTCTGTTTTTAACTGGGGGTGGGCTGAGAAACCAGGCAGATGAGGGTCTTGTGCAACATTGACTTCCAGTGGTGATACATTGTGCTGTTCATCACTTGTTTTGGATGATGATGATGTTTTTCTGTCCTTTTAAACTGCTTTTATATTAATCCAAGATTTTTCTCATTTTCACTCTTTCGATTCTCTCCCCCATCCTAATAGAGAGGAGTGAATGAGTGGCTGTGAGGTGCTTAATTGCCAGCTGGGGCTAAATTCACAACACTTGAGTGTCTGGAAAATATTCTGAGTGTTTCTAAGGGAATAAACAGAAAGAAAAAAAAAAAACAAAAACAACACAAAACCTGAATTTGCTGCTTCAGTTACTGCATAATTAGTGCTTATTCAGTGTTGATGTGCATGATCCAGAGACTGTCATACTGATCAAAAAAACATGCTTATGGAATGTTTGAAAAGCAACTTCCCTAACCTGAAATCAACATGCCCTCTCTTCAGTCTCAGTAATGTTCCTACTCCCAGTACTTTTTTCAACTAGTAAAGCCCTTTTCCCTGCTCTCTGGATTATGTCTCATCTTGCAACTCTACAAAGACCATGCATTTTGCTAATATTTCTTCCCACAATTCCAATCCAAGGTGTTTTTGCAAATATAGATCATGGCTGACTTCTGCCCACATTAGCCAAGGGATTGGAAACCACTTGGACAGACACCGTTTTTAAAAAGAGGTTGTTGAATAGGAGGCAGCAGAGGTGGACAAATTTCTCTCACTCAGTGTGATGCCTGAAAGGCACGATGAAAACTGTAATTTTACTATGAGAACATCTGTGACAAGTCCAGCTATCTCTCAGAAAAATATTCCCCAGGTTACAACTCATATTCTCTTTACACTTATTTGTGGATACAGGTGCAGAATGTGACAGACAGCAGAAAGGAAGGGTAGGGGTGTGAAGAGAGTGTAATCAGTCAAGGGTGTGGAATGATGTTGTATGGAAAATGTAGAACGGAAGGTATGTATGGAGGAGGGAGAGAGGTAATATACAGTGTTACACAAGAAAACCTAGAAACAAATTAAAGTGACATTCCAGATGTATGCTTCACAGCTCACTTTTACTCATTACTGCTTAAATATCAAACACTGAAGCACATCTGGTGAAACATACATTCTGATGCTTTTAGGAAACATACAAAAAAGCCCATGAAACAAAGGGAACCCAGTGTGAAAGCAGGTGAGGGACTCCCCATAGTTAACTTGATATTCAGGAAATAATAAGGACTTGATCTTGCCTATCACTGAATATCATATATGTTCACTGATAACCGAGACTTGGCAAGGATTGGGATCACAAAATTAAGCTTTCAAAAGTACTATGAAGCTCATAAAATAGGTCAGGTTAAAGGGGAGCATTTTTTTCAAAAATACTCCTATCTTTTGCAAAACATCAATATGTGAGAAGCAGAATATCATTCACTCTGGTCTCATAGTTCAAGTAATCAGAAATTATATCCCCTAAGAGGGGATTAGCTTTTCATATTACCTATTACAAGCACATCAAGCGGCACTTGCCTATGTGGAATCTCACTTTCCCAAACTAGGAGAAATGACACCCTTCCTCCATGATTTTCATTGGCACTTTAAGGCTCAAACCTCCACAGAGGTACCTGCGCAAGTGAGAATCTCCATAGCAAGAGTTCTACCTCATATTAGTGCCATTCCTTCTATATCCAGGCTACCAGGCTATACAGGAACGAAAAGATTAACAGCCATACTGATAAATAGATATTTAATATATCTATTAAATATTTTCACTGTTGAAGGACAAATGATTTAATTTTGAGTTAGTCATTTGGTGGAGGATTAATCTACCTTAATTTAGGCATTTAAAAGTTAGGAGTTCAAACCTCAATTAATCACCCTATATTCCCTTAATAATTGGGGAAGGGAGAATGCTATCTCAAATGCAATTCATTTCATCATTAGATAAGCATCTAAGACAGTCTAAACAACACAAAATGTGGGTTTTTCTGCATGAACTATAAGTGTAATCAGACAGCCAGTTTAGACAACATGTCTAAAGCCTAAGTTAAATTTTGCCCTTTCTTGTTAGTAACAGGGCACATAATTTAAATACACTAGATGCTGCTTTGCATAGTGTATGTCAATCAATAATATCAAAGCAATAATATCATTATGACAATGGTGATCTTTGATGAGACTGTTTCCTGTGTCCTAAAATAATGTTTCACCAAACTGCACTCTCAGGTAAAAAACAGATTTTGTCTTTTTTTTCTGAATCTATAGGAATTTTCTCAACTCTAGAATATCCCAGAGTGCAGAATTCTCAAGATTTCAACACTCTAAGTGCAAGTCTAGCCACTGTCTTTCAGCAAGCAAGCCTGTAACAGAATCTCAAGATGCCCATTTTTTTCCCCAGTTTGGAATCTACTGTCCTTCTGAACTCCTTTCTTTTACAAATTCAAAAGATTAATTTAATTTGGTTTTCTTGAATTTACTGCCCTTTTAGTTAGTTAGTTAGGAATAGGGTGATGCAATCAAGTTCTTAATTTATTCCAAGAAAGTAGAAAAAGTATCAAACTTAGGGACGAAGTGTATATTGACAGTAAAAGAAAACCCACTACATTGGAGAAATCCATTCTCCTACTGAATGTTTACTGTCATGGTGTTAATATTTGGTTATTTCCTAAATATTTAATTTATTTAATGAGAAGGTACAAATTATAAACCTGTTAATGAGTACAGAATACAGAATAGGCTGTGTTAACCTTAACTGTGAAAAGGGTAGTTTTGAGGCTTTATTAAAGAAAGTGTAGGTTTGATTATTGTCAAGAGTTTATTGTTATATACACCAGGCTATTGAATCCTGGTTGACTGCTAGATATCTGACAAGTGATTGGAAATAAACCATACAGGTGATATCACGTAGGGAGGGAGGGCCCAGAATGAATCTTAGCTACTATTTCACTACTTGTACTTCAACTAACCTGAGGGCTCTTCTTATATCAACTCTAAGGCTGATAATGATACTCTGTGCCTGGAGTAATAAAGAAGAGAGGTGAGGGAGCTACTTTTTCATTCTTTTTATTCTCCAGGGTAATCACAGATGCAGTACAACAAAGGAGAGTGGATTGGAAAGCCATCCATCTCTAGGACTCAAATTAATGGCCTTACACATATAACACAAAGGCTGTGTTCTTCTATTAGTCACCTACCTGTTACATTTTGAGAGGGAAAAGAAAGCTGAAAAAGGCAAGAGAAACACCGGGGATGCTTCTGAGCTGATCCTCTCTGAGAAATTGATTTTGAATGCTAATTCTTAAAGAGAGCAGTAATAACAAAAAGAGCCGCCCAGAGCTGCTCCAATGAGAGGCCATTCACAAGCTTTAAAAGGGCAGCCACTATTTTTCCAGGAGAAGAAATATTCCAGTTTTCACAGCACACAAGAAACTCAGACAATGCCAGATGACAAATAGTGTAAAAAATGAGCCATATTCAGGTTTGCCGATGTTATAGCTAAGACTCCTCCTCAAGTGAGGTAGGACCCCGATAGATTCATTTCTATTGTTTCAAGAATACAATATTTAGAAGACTAAATCTAAAGGCATGAAGGGTATTCATGCTGCCAACAAGCCTGTCAGGATCTGCTGCTCAGCCCAGAACTCCCCATTCTTTTGATAAGTGGCTCTGAGAAAAAAGTTTCAGAGTATAGCAAGTATGCAGCAAATTCTTACTTATAGCAAACCCCCAATGCAATAGAAAAATGTGAGGAAAGAATAATTTGATATTACCGTGCAGAGCTGCAAAGTAAGACCTAATAATTTCATACATTTGCTATTTAATGTGAACTGAAAGAGAAAAGTCTGAAAATCAGAGTTTGGCTTCCAATAGATAAATCTGACACATTCTGACACATTCTTTGCTGAAACACATCAATACAACTGCCTGGGGGAGCCACCATGGATAAAGTAGAAAACTGGGACTGTCTGTAGCTTGTCAAGAAATGCATAGAAAAAATTTAAGATTGGCTCAGAAGTTAAAAGATTTCTTATAAAATAAGAAGTATCGAGTTATTTGCCTTCTGCTTTCTTAAGCTTGGTTCTAGTTTTATGATATTTATTGCTTTTTTAAAGGGAAGTTGAAAATCTCATGTAGTCATGTTTCCCAGATACTGGGCTTTAAGATGTAAATAGAGGTTGTTATCATTCATGTTTATAAGGTGAGGAAGCACCACTGTGACAAGTTAGTCTGACCTCCTATACAGCATTGACCCCCAGGAATGCGTTGACTGAATTCAGTGTTTAAATTCCAAACAGTCTTAATTCAAACTTGTCAGAGGACCCATCACAGCCACTGAGGTGTTTCTGCAAAGATTAGTTACACTTTGTTTTAAAAATGATAGTCTCGTTCCCATTTTCTGTGGTTTTGTTTCCATTTTCAGCCACCAGATCTCGTTACAGCCCGCTGCAGTAAGGCTGCCACCGCCACCACTTGTCTCCCAGTACTAAAGATTGCTTGTGTGCAGTCTCTGGATAGAGAAACTACCAGAAATCCTCTACAAGAGGAGCTGGAGGGGCTACGTGAACATGAGGGGGAAATATGCATCCATGTGTCTCTCAGAGCCTCTGCTTTGGAGGCAGAGCCCTCTTGGAGAAGTGCAGCTTTCACTCTTTGTTCCTGCATTCAGAATTTCCCACCTCTGTGTAAAAAGCCTTTACTTATGCCCTACTTACTAGAAGAACCACATGGCTCTCCATCTCATTCATTATTTATAATTTCTTCAATCTTTCTGTTTCCTCCATATGGATCAGTAATCATTGGATGGGGGATTTATTATTTATTTACATAAAATCACTGGACTGTGAAAGAGACAAGAACCAAGCCCTGCATAACCCCTCTGGACTACTGTGTGACACCTATAGCCAGAACATATTCCATCCATTTACTCCAGGCTATTGATTGGATTTAAATAACTGGTTCTGTAATGCTAAGTATAATCCAATAGTTTATTACATGAAGACTATTAGTTATTTCAATCTGAATAGCATTTTAATCTAAAGAGGTAGCAAGTTAGAGGAAAGCTATTTTCCATAATTCCATATTACTTGCCATTAATTAGAATGTCTTTATTTCTTTATTAGTCAAGCTTCATACCAGCTGTTTCATTGTTTTGCCTGGGCTAAATTTGAGACTGAGAAGCCTGTAATTCCCTGTGTCTTGCCCCTTCCCCTTTTTTTAGAATTGACACATCTTTGCTTTCTACCACTTGGCTTCCCTGCAGCTGCAAAATTTATTGAAAAATAACTTAATTTAAAAAGAAAGGCCGTTAGGAGCAAAATATATGCAATTGTTACTTAATTCTTGAAACAATTTAGTTCTTTCAGATTAAGAATTGAATTATATATAACTTAATCTGCACACAGAGTCTTTCTATAAAAGTAAATATACTTTTAAAAATATTTTAATGACACATATACATACTTAGAAATAACCTGATTTTGTACATTATGGCACTTGCATGTATTTTGTCTGCAATGGTATTGATGAAACAAATAAACTGATAAAAAATATAAAGTATCAGTACTGAAGCTTTATAAAGTAAAATGAAAGCTAATTTTGTAGGAGTCAGAAATGTTTCATAAGGCTTAGAAATTTAAAACTTGGACGTGTAAATACAGATTAATTTGACCAAATGCAGCATATTGAGATTTTTTTTTAAAACATTTCTCAAACTTTTTGGGTTTTTGACCAGGTTCTGGAAAGAGGAAGAAAGAGTGATGAAGTCTATTATTTTATTTCATGCTCCTAAATTTTTATTATTATTTAGTTTCCCATTTCTGAGAGAATAACACCATCTTCTGAAGTCTTGCTACTTGTATATATTATTGGATATAAGTTTCCTCATGTACCCTAGGTTCCATTAAATACATTAGGACACTAGATTTAATGTATATTTGTTGCTATATGCTACCTACATGATGGGAGTTTATTTTACTATTTGATTGATTTCAACCTTCAACCATCACAATAGGTGAAGATAGCTAGAGCTAGATAGATTTCTAGATGCATTTTTATGTATATGTATGAAAATATTGTATACATGTTCAAATATGGAGAGACCAAGGGAAATACACATCATGTTATTTGTCTATCCTTTAAATAGCAACATTAATAACATGTAATAATTCCTTGTCAGCCAGGCCCTGCGAGATGAAGGACCAGGAGAATCCAATCACAGAAAATAATTTGGAAAACAAACGAGGTTCTGCAAAAACAATGGAGAGTCACAGCTTGGAGGATACCACGGGGGAGAATCACACAGCAGTGGTTGCAGTTGAAGAAGCAGGCTTTGACAGGCAGGTATGGGAAAGGATGGGCAATTTATATCTGATTCATTCAAGGGTGCAGCAGGGATGAGCTACCTGCAGAGCATTCAGAGTTATTAAAATCAGGATTTGTCCTTGGTTAACCCAAGCTTGATTTTGTCTCCTTCCTAAGTAACTATGCTATCTTATTATTGGCATTTTTTGTGGGTTTTCTTCTTCTAAGCATTTGGGGTAAGACTTTTTTGAACTTGTTCAACTTTTATATTGTTTGGTTCCATTTTCCCGGGTTTATTATTTTATTTTAACCCTTGTGGTTAAATCCTGGACATTTATTTAAAACCCCAGGTCCTTGAAACAGTGGCTATATTTTTTTAAAAAATAAAAGACTCTGCAAAGTTTCCAACGTCCAGTTGGAAGAGCTGACAAAAATGCACCCTGAGTGTACAAAAATGGTAAAGCAGAAAAATAACACTCCAAATATTTTCTCATTAATTTTTACCCAGACTTTTTAGTCTTATCTGTAATCAAATTAATGATATTTGAACTTCTAGATTTGAAACACTGGCAGTTTTCAGTGTGAGGGTCTGCACTTTTCACAAACATCTGAGCAGCTGAAAGCCCCGGCTAATGCAGCTGTATAGGGTTGGGATGGGGCAGGGAGTTAAAGGAGTTTTAAACTACCCCTCTAGCACTCAGTTCCTACCTTCATGTTATGGTAAATACATTATTCTCATGGCAGGGACTTACTTTCCCATGTGATAAGCTTATGAGATGAATGTCAAGATCTGTATCAGGGAAAAGTTGGCATTTCATGCAGAAAGTGCCTCTCCCCATCTGAAAGCTGTGATACATGATCCATCTTGCATAAGCACATCTCATAGAGAGACCATGTCTCTATACTATGAGTTGACACACCAAGTAGAGACTGGGCAAACATTTGTTGCCTCACCTAAAAAAACAAACACTGACTCTTCTGTCCTCATTTAAAATGCAAGCCTGTCCATTCTGTCTGAGTAACCACAAAAACTGTAGAGAAGACCAAGCTCTACTCATATAAAACTTCCCTGGTTATTTATACATATAAATGGTTCTCATTCCATGCATCCACCATACACTCAAACTTCATTGTACATGTTGTCATCTTCTCTCTTCCATACATGATTACACATATGTATGTTTGTTTTCCAACCTCACCTCCACCTCTCAGCCTGTCTTCACAGGAGAGGTACTTCAGCCTGCTGACCATCTTTGTGGCCCTCCTCTAGAGGCAGTCCAACAGCTCCATGTTTTTCTTGTTCTGGGGACCCCAGACCTGGATGCAGTACTGTTGGTGGGGTCTCACCCAAGTAGAGCATAGGGGCAGAATACCCTTCCTTGACCTGCTGGTCATGTTGCTTTTGATGCAGCCCAGGACACAGTTGGCTTTCTGAGCTGCTAGCACACACTGCTGACTCATGTCCAGCTTTTTATCTACCAGTATCCCCAAGTCTTTCTCCACAAGGCTACTCTCAGTCCCTTCATCTCCCAGACCCCCATACACCAAAACATCTCCAATATCTGTAATCACAAACATTGTCATCTATGCAGGGTATGATACAGCTAGGGTTGCTGTTTTGCAGAGCAGGCAAATCCTTGGTTCCCTGAGGTTATTCCACTCATTAACTCCTTCAGAGACTTTCATCAAGCTTATTAATCACTCCAGCTGCTGCAATAGTTTGAGTTTTGGAAAAGTGGACACTTAACTCTGCAGAAATGAAAGATAAGAGAGTTCAAGACTCTCAAGCTTATTTCACAGAGCTGCCAAACCACAATCCTTAAAATGGAGGGTTTGTCAGAAAATAAAATGGTAAAAATTATTGACAGTAGCCAACAGTGGAGGACTGTGACATGAATGAACCCGTGCATGCTGGGCTTCCAGTATTTCACAGCTAAGAAAAAAATAATTTAAATGCTTGGGTTAAACCTCAAGTGCAAAATGTTTCCAACCAACAATTGCCATTTTCTCTCACTTTTCCTGCTGACAAGGAACAATTTATTACCTATGTAAGATGAGCGATGAGTGATGGAGCAATTATACTAAATAAAATACGTTCAGCATTTGACTGATTGGATTTGGGACATTAATCGTTGAATTTGATTGTAGTCAAGAGGACAAAATATTTTTTTTTCCCTTAATCATTTGTGTCTGCACACAAGTATGAGAAATGGAATCTTCCATACAACTGGGAAGCTATGAATTCATCCTTTCAATCCTCTCAGCAAGAGCACATGTAGTTCTCCAAATATAACTCGTTATGATCACTGGATTGGCACATCACTGCAAAGGAAAAACAGCCAGTGAAGTCAAGCCACATTAGGAATACGGGTGAGGACTAGCGGGCCATTTGAATTCCAATTTGTTAAACATGCATTACTGGGTAGGTTTAGGCAACCTCAAAATGTGAAACATTGGAGCAGAAGTGAACTAATGCCTCTTATTTAGATAATTTATTATTATTTGAGAAGCCTGAGGGAGCTGGAGAACTGTCATAGCAAATGGAAATTGTCTTTGCTAATATAAATTAATTATGACTCCAAGGAAGCACTAATGGGAACAAGCAGAAATATCTAACGTCACCATGTAAGACAACAGAAGAATGACATCCAAAGATCCAGCTTCACTTCAAGTGACAGCATAGACTAATCAGACTAGAGAGGCCAACAGAGCTCAATTTGTCTCAGCTTTCCTTTTCTTTTAGATCTTGCAGACAGCTGATTTCACACATCAGATACTTGCCAATCGCGCATGGTAGCCATGGTCTAATTTAAGATAACAAATCTTATAAGATCTTTCAAACTGTAATGCATACACAGTGCATATGTATGGATGTATGTGTATGGGTATAATACTATCCTCAGGAGGCCAGGCTACTTGGGTATCATCTATTATCTCTTCCTGAGAGGAATTTTTTGTAACACGCATACCAAGGGATCTGCATTGCACTGCACACATTTCTCATTCCATTTCCAAACACAGTATTTGTTACAGTCCCAGCCACGCTTTGAAGGCACTTACAGCAGACTGAAAAATATGCACAAAGTCTAAAGCACTTTAAAATTTACATGACCTTGGGGTAATTATTTGAAACTTGCCTGCAAGAATACGTCAGTGCTCCTGCACATAGACTAGCAGCTCCTGCCTATCTAAGGACACGCTTGCAGTGTGTGTTGGACCATGATTCCAAGAGACCTGACCTTGTAGGGCAGAGCAGAGCTGCAAAGAAATCACAGACCAGGTTTAGAAGGCAGTATACCTCCCGTAGCACATCTCTGCTCTGACCTAATGTACTCCTTAGCAGAGCTAATCAACTTCACCTCTAAGTCAGTACCACCAGTCCTGGAGTATGGGTCCCACTGTCTGTCTGGGACAGGATTGCTCTGTTGTTATTCTCAGAGTGTAAATATTTCTCTTTAGCTCCTCCATGCATATTTCTGCTGGAAGCTGGACTAATTCTAGAAATGTTAAACTGTACTCTACCTCCTTTTCAGACATAAGACAGCTCTTGGAGAAAAATTTGAATATAACTCTAAACTCTATGTGCATATGTTCTGGGCTATTTTGTGGGATGAAATGGGTACGAAGTCTTTTTGGAGCAACTCTAGAAGCTGGTTAGATTTTTCACATTCTTTCCAGCTATGATCTCCATACACAGTTCTGAGATATGGCTTCCAGGAGGTTTTGTGGGCAATAATATATTTTCCTGGTCTTGTGCTGAAGGAACTGTGTCTTTCTGTTTTCTATGTTCTACTTAGAAATACAACGAGAAGGAACCAAGATGTGTCAAGTGCTGTTCTAGCTTCTACAGTTATCATGGGAGAGTGTTCATGCTCTTAATGTGCAGCTGGCATAATTCCATCTGCAGACCCAGCAGGAATTGCATCTACAGCTATGGAACAGTCTGACAAGGAGCTACATGGCTATAGTGGGTTGACACTGGCCAGCAGATAAGCCCCTACCCAGTTGCTCTCTCAGTCTCCCCAGCGAGATGGAGGAGAGAATCAGAAGGGTGCAATAGTTCATCACAAAATTATTTCAGATTTATTCTAAATAATCAGGGGAGCAGGATCCCAGTGTGTCACTGAGGACAAAGCTTCGTCACTCTGTAATACACTCTATTGATCTTCCAATGGGACCAACTGTAGGCCTACCATTTCTCTTCCTGTGTATTCCTTTTGAAATGCAAAGAAGTTAAGAAAGTCAGTATTGCTAACTATACATGAAACTGTGTATCCTGCACCACTTTCATACACTGTAAGAGAAAACAAAGTTGGTTTCTATCATTAGTGGGAAGCTCCATGCCTGATCCTATTATTTTGATGATTAAGCTCTTTCCTGAAATAGCTGGATGAAGACTAACTTTGTCCAGAAACTGATAGTTTCTTGGAGATTGTCTCACAGTCAAGCTTTAGCATACTCTAGAGAGGAGAGTTTTTTTTTTCTTTTGTTAATACCTTTACGACTGTAAGCACTTCAGGAGACCAATCAAGTGGGCAAAAACCGACAGGGATCTCTTGGAAAAAGTGCAGTGGAAGGCCACAAGGATGATTAAGTGCCTGGAGCATCTCTACTACGAGGAAAGGCTGAGTGAACTGGGGCTGTTCAGCCTGGAGAAAGGAAGACTGAGAGGGGATCTTATGAATGTTTATAAATATCTGTAGTGTGGGATACAGGGAAATAGCCAGCCTTGTTTCAGTGGTCTGTGGAGACAGGACAAGGGGCAATGGCCTCACGTTGGAGCACAGGAAGTTCCGTGAAAGAACTTTTTCCCAGTGAGGGTGACAGAGCCCTGGGACAGGCTTCCGAGGGGGGTTGTGGAGTCTCCCTCTCTGGAGATATTCAAGACCTATCTGGACACCTATCTGTGTGACCTGTCCTAGTGAACCTGCTTTGGCAGGCGGGTTGGATTTGATGATCTCTGGAGGTCCCTTCCAACCCCCATGATTCTGTGAAAAGTAAAAGTACACAAACACATACCTTGTTTTCAGTCCACATTTCTGTCAGTATTTTTAAATATTTCCCAGGTAAACATCCATAAAAATGATACTAGGACTCAGTTCTCTTGCCTGCACATAGGCATCTAGTGCCATTTGAGATGCCCAATGGTTTTCAGACCTCTTCCAAGGGCTAATGGATATAAAGCAAGGTTTAAGGGAGATGCATGCCCTTCTGAAACGGATCAGACATCCTGGCACATCCAGAACATCTCAGCTAAAATGAAGTAAGTGTTCAGACAGCTTAAGTAAGCCAGGCACGTATTTACACAATCAGTTTGAGAACATTGAGAGCTCTTACTATAGAAGAACTCCAGATAAGAGGAATTTGATTTTCAAGAGGATAAAAGTAATTTTAATGATAAGAGAAACCAGAGGATTTTCTAAAACTATTGTAGAGATAGCAGTCCCAAATACTGTAAAAGGACAGTAAACAGCTTTTGGAAAGCTTTCCTAAGCTAGGCATTTAGTTTACTTATTCTTCAGTAAGACAATGTATAATGACTAATATCTGGTTATTGGAGATTACATAGCCTGGCCAAAGGTACAGACTATGAAGAAAAATAAAAATATACAGCAACAGAATTACAGCTTCTATGAAATACCAGTTGTGCACAGCAGTCTCATATTTAGGTCTTTTGTGAAAGTTTAACACCTTCATGGAAAGTGAAAGCATTTTGTGTAGGGGCAAAAAATGAAGATAAATGGAAAATATGATTAAGACACTGTTTGCTGGATTTCATCCAGAGAAGTTCCTTTAAGTGAGCTATAACACCTTGTTTTTTATCAATGAGATTTATGGTTTATTTCACTGAATTCAATGAGTTCAGGCAGAATTATATCCTTCTGTACTATCAAAGAAAGTGAAAGAGGAAAAAGAAATGTTTCATCAGCACTATTTAGCAGGTAAAATAAATTCCACTCTGGCCTGAGATGTGCAACTCATCAACATTAAATAGAGCTACTTGTGTGTCTAACAAAGTCAGTGTTGCTTTTTGTCTTCAAAATTACTTGGTAACAGACATGATGGTTATACAAATGGCTATAGAAATGTGCTCGCTAATAGACTCTTACTGTAAAGACAAGACTGGATAGTATGGTCACCTCCAGATAACCCTGAAGAGTTTAGTGAAGGAGATAGACTACAGAAACTAACCAAATGGAAGAGTGCATGTTTAGGATGCTTATGAACTGATTACTTCTAGCTGTCTCTAAAGCATTAAAAAAGAGAGTGAACTGCCAAGGTGAAGTATCATTCCCTTGAAGGGAAGTCATTTATCATTGTATTTAAGAACTTGTGCTGTCAGCCTCGATAAATGAAATGGTCCATTGATATAACTCAAATCACTGATGCATGGCTCCAATATATAATGCTTAATTAGGTGTACTAGATTAACTTATTTCTATGTAAAGTGTTTGTGTTTTATGGAATGAGCCATTTAATTAAAAAGGCCCAACTAGAACATTGTCTCACGGCATAGCCCTGCCCTTTGATTCCAAGTAAAATTTCCAAGCTGAAAAAACAAATCAAGGAAACTTTAGCTAAATTAAATGTTGTGAAGACTATTGTCTCCCTGGCTTATATATGCTCTTTAATTATTTTATAAGAAACACTTTGAAACTCATTCCACTCTGGAATATCTATGTAAGATAAATATGAAAAGTTGCCCTTTTGAGATACCTTCTCTTTTCATTAACTTTAGAGGAATTACACACAAAAGATAACTACTAGCTCAAACTAGACAAGTCACGTACTGATAACAAAAATCAAGTTAGATGAATACTGATCATACAAACTAGTGAGACAAAAATTTCCAACAAAGTTAGTGAATACTTCAAATGTACAGCGAATAATGATAACAATTTTTGTCAAAAGGGGTATGAAAGGTAGCAATAGAGTATTCAATATGGGTCACATAAATATGGCCACACCCTGTTCAGGCTTATGATTAGAAGGAATCTGGAAGGCAGGCTAAAAGGGTCAACAATACAATATAGAATCATAGAATCACAGACTGGTTTGGGTTGGAAGGAACCTCAAAGACCGTCTCGTTCCAACCCCCTGCCATGGGCAGGGATGCCCTCCACTAGATCATGTTGCTCAAAGCTCTCTCCCTGGCAGTGTTCAAGGCCAGGTTGGATGGAGCTCTATCGTTCTTATATTTTGCTTGAGGATTTCCTTGGTATTTTATGCTATAATTCAGTCCATGTGAGTGGACATGAATTACTCCTGGAAGGGCTCTAGGACAAACCACAAATTCATTCCCATGTGCAAGTCAAAAGATAAGGAGGGAAGGTTTTACCTGCAAAAAATCCTGAGAGGTTCTTATAAATTCAGTCTTCATTAGCAAAGTTTCTTCGGTTTTGTTTTTTGTTTTTGTTGCTTTTTTTGTTTGTTTTGTGTTGGGTTTTGGGGGCTTGGTTTTTTTAACATTTTAAATCACAAATTCACAACAAAAATTACTGAAATGATCAGTGAAGGTGCTTATAGGTAGTTTTTCATCAACTCCCAATTTCTCTCTTTTCTTTCTAAATGCTCCAAACTCTTTGCAATAGTTCAATATAATATTTTTTTTTTCTACTGTCCTCAAATTATAACTTCCACAGAGCAATTTTTGCAGCCAGACCCCCTCCAGCTATTTTCCATCCTGGGTCACAATGTTCTGTAACTGTAAAGCTGTAAGAACACATCTATGGAAACTGTGTGTCATTTAAAATTAGTCAGTTGATTATGAGTATTTTGTAATTGAATATTGGAAAAACATTAAGCAAAGTCACCTGTTGTTAAAAGAGGGGGAGGGAAGAATGAAACACTTGTGTATGAAAATGAGCACCAGTATCAATGAAATCACTTGGACATGAAAAAACACAAAAGATAATGCTCTAGTCATTTAAGTGTTAAATATGTGTATCTCCAAAACTCTGAGTTAAAGCTTCCTGATTAAGACTGAGAATGAACAGATGTGTTTTTCAGCTTCCCCTGAACATAGATCATAAACAGAAAAATCAAAACTTTCTGTGCTTGATGGTCTCCCTTTTTTGACAAAGAGATTATCAATAAGAAACCAGTGTTCATCTCAAGTCTTTTCTTACAGCTTTATTTTTTTTTTATTTCTTAGAAGTATTTGACTCTCATCTTCTGGAGAGCTGTGCTCACTTCTCTTTTTCAGATGAGGAAGCTAAAACTACGATCTTTGCTCCTCCTAGCCTTGAATTTATTTCTAGTTTGTTTGATTTTGGGGTTTTTTGTTGGTTTTTGTGTTTTTTCTCTAAGACAGAATAGCATTATCCCTATTTTACAGGTGAAAAAAATGAGGTGTTCAAAGTCTAAGAGAGAGATCAGAGCACCTCATTAATACTTCTAATTTAAGCAGTTCGGTATCTCAGGGCTCAGATTCAGATTCATCTTAGTTTTAGGTAGCAAGCTGGAGCTCCTAGTTTAGAAGCCTATTTATCTTTGCTGTTTTTTTGTTGTCAGCCAGCCAAGATAGGTTTCATCTGACTGAACATATGAATGACCCCTAGAGAACAGTTAAGCTCCTGTCTGTGATTTCCTCACTACAGTGCCCACTGTGCAGTGAGATGAATCCCTGCTTCGATGTGTGGATCCAGAGGACTCAGACTGTCTACATTTGGCTCCTCTGCTTCCTCTCAGGAGTAGTATCAGGAAGGCCCCTCTCCCGGGTGCCATGTACTCTCAAGCCCAAGCACACTAGTCACTCTGGCAGGGGTCACTAAACATCCAAATATCATCTGAATGCCAAATCCCTCGAGTGCCTGAGAAATGGGAATCAGACCATGCTCCCTCCAACCCCTGCTGAGCAGCCTGAGAACTGGGCTACTGAATCACGTTCTTTGGGTTTTTTTGCCATCTTTCTGGGCCCAGGACTGTAGTATTTTAGCACAGCTTCCAAAGAAGCTCCCAGTGCCCTTATGCAACCTTCTTTGTAGTCCCCTGCTTTGAACACTGGAATGAGTCATGAGACCAAGGACGACTGAGAACTGACTCATGTCTCTCGCTTTGTGAGTGCTACAACCTTCTGCAGGTTTTTCAGTACAGGATATCTTTTTCAGGCTTGATTTTGAATGAGATTTCCATGCTGTCTGTGATACAGTGTCTACTTGGCCAGTGCAGATGACAGAGAAGAGCTTGGCCCCCATCAAAGACTTCAAAAGGATTCAGTCATCTAAAATCTCAGAAAAGCTTGATAGGGAATGATTCTTAGCCTGGGCTGCTTCCAGATGTGTATGGAAATAATTCTTTATCTGCCAAGGAAATGTAAAGCTGAACCTTAATGAAAATTTAATGGCCATGGACTGCCAGGACTCTGAAGGACTGTCAGGGTTCTGAAGGACATATTAGGCTTTAGCCTCCCTGGGGCTCTCCCCACCCTGCCATGGCCCAGGATCCCTTTTCAGCCCCCTGGGAACATCAGACCCTGCCACAGTGATTGCCATTGGACAACGGTCTCCAGATCCCCACAGCCTGGCCATGGACCCTGCGGAGTCTGATCCATCTATGGTCCTTGGCCCATCCCTGTCCCCACATCGGTTTCTCAGGCTGGGGCTGCCCCCCAGCCTGTCCTGTTCCCTGGCTGGGGTGGTGGAACTGGTCTTGGCTGCCAGGCCCTGCCCTGCTACTCCAAGGACCTGTCACGGCTGCCAGCCCCTCAGGAGCCACCAGTCCACTCAGCACGTGACCATCATGTCCTTGAATTTAGTTGTCTCTAAAGTACTTTTTTAAGCACCGAAGGCAAATTTTCAGCCCTCAGAGTAGTTTGCTTGAAGAAACTTGTGAGGATTTTTTAAGAGAGCGTAGTCTTTTAAGCCCAGGAAAACCTTGTTATGGCACATCACTCGTAAGTAGTCAGTACACTTCAGCCATGGCAGTGCAATATGCTGATGGGATGGATCCACAGGAAGGTGTGGCAGTCTACTAGGTTTGTGAGACAGTTCCCAATTATCATATTTACATTCACTTCTGTAACCTATTATTCATGAGCAAAATGACCTATCTCCACAGCTAGAAGTGACCCACCTTCCTTCCTCCAATAGGCTCCCTTGGTAAATGCAAAGGGGGCAATGAAGCAAAGCTCTGAGATGCTATAATGTTCTCATACACTCATGCAAGTACTGTGAGCAAAAATTGAAATTGATATCACTTCAGGGAAACACTGGCTGACAAGAACTGTTTTTGCTGAGAAGCACACGCACCTCCTATTTTGCCAATTGTGTTAGGGGTAGTAATTTCTGGCAGAAGGAGCAGGGCAGACAGCTGGGGGTGGTAATTTCTTACACTGTCTCATATTAAATAACTAGAACTCATTGGTCTGGTCTACATTTATTTGCCATTCTCACATACTTTGTAGACACAGTGTGAGGTGTTTCATGTCCTGCAGCTGAGAAATAACTAAGCTTTAAATTTCAGATGCAGATTTGAGTTTCCAGCATGATTAGAAAACGTTTTGAGGCAGTTTCCATTTCAGGCCACATATTTACCTTTAGTTTAAGGGCACTGTGTTTTTTAAATGATCTTGCCAATTACATGTTTTTTGAGACTGCCCATTGCTGCTTAAAGATGTTTCCTCTAGTACATGCTACATATATAACATACGCTCAAGCAAATATATTTTACAGATACAGTACATTAATATAGTAATATGGGCCATATGGTTCAAATTCTCTTGGAATAAATTAGGAGCCATTATACATGTTGTTATTCTAAGTGGAATTTTATGAATGATTGCTTTATTCTCTGTAGCGTGTCATATGTCTTCAGTACAATTTTTTTAAACATATGTGCAAACTGCATTCATTCAAACGAGCCAGGTTTACTGCATATGAAGCTTCAGTTTTTCAAATGGTACATTATTAGAACTTGTTATAATATTGCACCTATTTATATATGTAACAAGTATCTGAATACAGTGAGATATATGTTCTCTGTGTTTTTTAATGTTGCTAGAATTATTCTGCTAATATCCCATGCATCATGCTGAGTTGTGTATTTAATTAGCACTAATGTGTTAATCAGAAGCACGAGATCACGTTTACAAAGGGAATATTTTTCTGGAGCTTTTAATTCTCTTTTTCTGTCAGTCACAGTAAGAACTGGGAGTCTTGCATGACAATGCCAATTCTCTCTTCTCATACGAGTAAAATTTCACAGACAAATGAAAGTGATCTTGCCTGTAATTGAAAAATAATCCATCAGAGTCTATCACACACAAAAATGTATGCCTAGTTGTCAAATAGTCTTTGATCTTAGATTCTTAGGTACAGGACAGTGGCAGTCAGAAAACCAGGACAGAAGTTTCAGAAGGAAGAAATAGGCTCATTTCAGCATTTTCCTCCTAGAGATGATCGGAAAAGTAATTTTCCATATCCCATGTGATACCTAAAAGATTAATCAATGTTCCCTAAAATACCAAGAAAGTTGGGATTGATAATTTGAGGATGAATTTTATCAACCCATTTGAAAATCGTCCCTCTTTTTATGACTTTAAAGAACACAGCTTTTTAAAACATGTTTTGAAACCCATTCCATGTAAAAGGTACTTTATTTTATGGTTGTCTATGGCTCTGTTACCAGTCAGAACTGTTACCAAACAAGCTGGCTATGCCACAGAACATGATAAAGCTGTTGCATCCACGTTTGTTGTAAGGCAGCATGAACTAGGTGGCAGAAAAATTCTGGACATCCTTGCTGTAGATTATGGCAATGTTTTTGCAGAAGGTTCTTTACAGTTGCACTAAAACACTACACAGGCAGATGAAACACATAGAAGAAACTGATTTAGACTATGGGTAGATACAGAGCAGTGCACTCACTAAAGGTTAGATTATATCCAAAGATTCTTGTCCAGTGGGCCTGGCAGGTAACTTCTAGCTCATATCTGAATAGCTTCTATGCAGTTTAGACTCTAACACAGGGTTCAGCCTGTGCTTGAAATGGGTTGTACCTGTGGCTGCACGTACTGCGGTCTTCATTACACTGAATTGTGTAATTATGTAACGTAAGTGGAAATTATTCTTTCTCATTCAAGGTGTTTAAAAAATGATCCTTTGACACTGTGGAAAATATCCTGAAACTTTTCAACTGAAACCAGAGACTGGGACAATCTCAGCCATATTCTAAGAACTGGAATTGAGAGCATCCACGAGAGATATAAGAGAAGTAGGAAGAATCTTTGCTTTCACAGACGTATTATTCCCATTTCTATCTCAGCCTCATATACAGCCATGTCCAAGGCCTTTCCTTTTCAGATGTTTTTTTAAATTCCAAGGGGACTTCCATTTTTACCAGAAACCATATCCATTTTTCACGCTGATACTTCTAGTCTCAAGAGAAATACTTAGTTTCAGCTAGTCAACATTTTCTGATTATGGGGATTTAACTGTGAATTTCAAGGCAGTTCTGCTTACAGTATCAGTTTACAGAAGAGCCATTATATGTCAGCTCCCTTGCAGTCAGGGAGCAGAAGACTCTTAATGCAACATTACTCTCCTAGCCACTGCTCCTAACTCACCATCCTAATTTGTTTTCTGCAGTCCAGCACAAATAATTTCTGTGTGCCCAGACATCTATTTTCCCCTGACGTTACCATTCAACTAAGGGAGTGTATGTGGGAAGGGCATCATGGTGAACAAAGAGGTTCTTCTCAAATATGTTATATGACTTTATGGGCTCCTACCAGGTGCATTGGGTCTCCTCTGAAAGTTCATACCTGTTGTCTCCCGGTGATGCACAGAAGTTGCCTGTGTTTTGTTACATTGACAGTATTTCTAGGTAGTAGGTTGAGTCATTCATATCACAGAGGTGGCATCACAAAGCATCAGATGTCAACAGTGCTGTCAACAGCTTTTTACTGGTACCCTGCTCAGCCCTGCCTGAAAGAATTGTCGGAACTGTTTCTGCATTGCACTATATTTACAGTAATTCAGCAATAAATTGCAGTCTATTATTAAGTTTCATGTCCAACCTAAGCTGTAAATGATGTTGCAAAGCAATGCAGAAGCAGCCTTTCATTGGAGGAATCAAAAGGCTTTTAGCACAGGTGAGAAACAAATCCAATGTTTTCATTCTCTAAATGAAAAGGACAATAACCCTTCCTCAGAGAGAACATACTTGTAATATCTAACTCTGGAGTTCTTTCCAATCACCTCCTTCATCTCCTACACCTTTCATAGGACAGGCTCTAGGCCAAGTTCTAACCTAGCTTATTGGGAAAACTGACATTTAAGTCCATAAAATGCACAGGAACTCTGCAGATTTCCTCATGGACACTGGAATCTCACACTTCAGGTCTATCAAGCCTTCTGGTATTTTCCCCAGTTGTGTTTCTGAAATTGCATTTGGTGTAATTATTCTCATGTGTGTTCTCATCATTACCTGCCTTGTTCTGCCTGGTGGGAGGTAGTGTCTTGCAGATGTTCACAGTGACTCCCCACGGAGCTGAAAAGAGCAATGATCTACTTGCCATCCAGATTTTTTATAACTTCATAACTAACTTCTGAAATTAAGTAATTAAACACAGCAACATCAGTCCTTTTTATGAGGACGTTTGCATGTGTACTCCCTGAAATGGTCTGTGATTGACATGGCCTCTACTTGGTCACTCAGTCAAGGTCACTTAATTTCTCAATCATAAATATTGCTTCTGATGAAATATTTAAAGAATTTGCAAACTTTTCGCTTTCCTAAGCTGTGTTTACACTTTGTAAGAAAACCGTAATCCTTGAAAGCATGAAGTAAAAAAATCAGACATTCTCATAGTTCTGCCTTCAGTTCTGCACCTGCTTAACTTTTAACACTTGAATAAATCTAGTGATTTCATTCAAGTCCATAAAAAAGTATTACCAGATAAAGCTTTCAAGGGTGGACTGAGATGCTGAATTTAAAGCCTAGACTAAAATATTCAGAAAAATCAGCAGACAGCTGGGGAGGGCAACTCAGAGCATACGAATCAAACTGTAGTTATAACCACACTTCCACTGATAACTTTAAAGGGAGGGCCTAAGCTAGTTGCTAAAAAACAGGTCCACTTTTGTCAACTTACAGCTGAGAATTTAGATGTGTTGTATTACAAAACTCTGTATCATTTTTTGTCAGTAAAATTGCTTCTTGGCTCTGAAGAGTGGTAGCCCATGTCTCCTCCAGTTCCTGCCTCCAAATTCTCCCCGTCAAATTTCCTCTACAAGTCCATGGAAGCACTGGAAACTCCACTCTAGAAAAAAGGTGAAGGAAGCAATTGACTTGCAGATGACACTAAAGTAGGAGGAAGTGTTGATCTGCCTGAGGAGAGGGAGGCTCTTCAGAGGGATCTGAACAGACTGGACCAATGGGCTGAGACCAATGGGATGAAGTTTAACAAGGCCAAGTGTAGAGTGCTGCACATGGGACATAACAACCCCATGTCTAGCTGAAAAGGGGAGTGATAGAGTGGCGTTGGTGGGCATCTGGCCTCCAGACAGGGTCAAACCACCATAGGTTTCAAAGTTATAGGAGAGGGGCTCAGATGATTCTGTGATTCTATGACTTTTCACAATTTGATTAAATGTTGTTTCTTACTAACTGTAAACATTTCTAAATTGAAAATAAAACATCAGATTTAATGGGAGATGGAAGAAGCACAGAAGGACCAGAAGTCAGCAAGGTTTTATGGCTGCTGTTGGAAAATAATTACACTCACCCATCTGGGGTTTTAATAGCCCAGTCAATTAATTTTTCCTTTTCACGTTAGCTTTTTTTTTTCATGTTTAGAAAATTTCTGTATAAAAGACAGTGAATGCCTATGAATGGGAATGCCCACAAATGGAAACTCACCATGAAACAAAATCTTACAAACACTGATTTTGCCTGTGTCATTCTAAACCAGATTTCAAACCAGTGTCCCCTGAGGCAGGCCAGTATGGAGCAAACTAGATCTTGTTTTCCTCCTTGCCTTACTGTCCTACACTTAGTACCCAAGCCCTTGGGGATAGGAATCGATCTTCACTGTATACTTGCACAATTCATAGTTCAATAAGGCCCTGGGCCATATGCTGAGTGAGCAGTTCCTGCCACCTGGAATCATCTAAGTTATTTCATCTCCTTTGTTCTATTTAGGTGCCTTCCTTGAGTGGGAACCTACGTGCCTTTTTTTGGCTGTGGATCTCAAAAAAACTTGACACATACTTCTTTTTACTATATATATATTATTGTCACATTAAGGATTTCAAAGACATTTACAATCTAACTGAAAGGCTGTCAGCATTCCAGAAATTATTTAGAAATTTTTTTTTTTCTATTGCTCATGTTATGATGTTGCATAAAATGTGCCATGTAGTATGTAGGCAGATATGAGTAAGGACGTAGCTGCGGCTTTGTAGATATAATAGTCTATAAAAATCAAGACTGCCAAAAGGGTAAGAGTGGAAAAAGGCAAAGAAATAATAGATATATTCTGCAAAAGGTTAGTTTAATAATATTAGACCAATTTTAAAGTAATTTCATCTCTCTACATCTTAAAGCTACATCCAGGCTTTACTGTAAGAGCAGGTAAAGGTTAGATCCACCTTTTACTATGGTGAATAGCAAAATTTTCACTCATTTTAGAGGTCCCTTAGGTCATTAGGGCAAAGGTTGATTAAAGGATGAGTGCCTTTATTCTTTTTTGTTCAGACCCACAGAGAAGTCTGTGCCGGTCCAATCATCCTCATCCTGCTCTAAAGCTTTGAGGAGATATCCAATATCAAATGGATACTTAGGCTCACATAGAAGTCACCCAATTTTATGGTTTTATTTCATTAAATATAAATTCTGACTTAGAGTATTTGTGATTTCAAGTTAAGAATCTTGTTGACTAATTCCTGGAAAGGAAGTTTATTGTCTTAAGCATGATTAAGATTTTTAAGATCTTTTCTTTAAGGCACTAAACGTGTTGTCTGAAAAGACATCATGAATAAAAAGAATTAGACTCCAAAGCCACCAAACTCTGCATGACTTAACTTGCATCCCTTTCTTTTTCACTGGAATAGCTAAACTCAGAAGTTTCTTCAAGACCCATCAGCTACAACATTTTTTAACTGATCTCTAACGAAAGCACCAGTTTGTCGTCCAGAACACCGTCTAACATCCACAGAAATAGATGAAGGAAACCCTAAATAGAGATAGACATGATCAACTCCATCTTGCTACTCCTGGTTTTCAATAATGGAAGGTAAGAAGGTCTGCAGTGTCAATGATAAAGATAGAGGAGATGGGGCTATTGAGGGATGTATATTGAGAGAAATGTCCTTCTCTCAACTCTCCCATCCCCATATATTGCTCTGAGCTCCTTCACTTTCTTGTGAACTACTTTGGAGCTTCTGCTCCTAAACAGGGCTGGACATTCAAGAGGGTTTATATGTCTTCCCTTGTTTTAAGGAGTGCTCCCTACATTTTAGCATAACTGAGTTTAACTCCTCCAAAACAACCTTGCCATCTTTCTCCCCTTTAATGTTCAATTTAAAAACATAGCTATTTCATCAACCTCTTGCCTTATATCAGCAGTGAATTATCATACTCTCCCGGAATTTGCACATTCTGCAGCTGTGAATTAAAAATTGTGCTTTCTGTTTGCCATGGGGAAGATGAATTTAAAACAATACTCGTTCAAGTGTGCCAGTCCAAGGTACAGTTAGGGTGTGCAGGAGGTGCGAGGGAAGGGAAAAGTTTGTTCTCCTTTGGCTAGTGCATAGTCCACAGCTCAACCTTTCCCATGCTATCTATTTCTACAGAGCAGTCAAAATGTTGTCTCCTATAGACAGGTATCAACTCCTTCTAACTGTCTCTGCAAGGTGGGGGCAAAGACCATTGCTGTCAAGCAATGGTCAAGACAATGAAAGTGCTGTGGTGGTGCAGTAGGAGGGAAGAGAGGGCTGAGAATGTGCAAAGGATCTCAAATTTTTTAAGCTGAGCTCAGAAACACTGTTAATGAACTTTGATGTCAATGTAATTCATGGGCTTAGTTTTCATGTGACCAAAAGATCTAGAAAGGTTGGAGTAATGTTTTGAATTCCAATGTCAATTATAATTTATCTTATTTAAAATAGGAAAGCCTCCTTGCCGGGTGATCTGAAGAAAATTCTTCACTGGAAATCAGACATGATAATAAATCACTTCTTGGTTTTCTCGCATGAATAATTTGTGTCTTGTTATGCAAAGCCTGGCAGCTAATTTGAAGCTGAGACCAGAAATACGCAAATAATCAATGTTTCTCATTCCCAGACTTGATTTGCAGAGGCAAAAGCACTGTGTAAGAAATCACATAGTATACTGAAAAGTGAAGGAACAAATATCTGACGTGTTAAGCAATTAAAAATACTGCAACACAACAATTAACATAGCAAATAATGTGATCAGGGCAATGTCACCTTGATCTGCAGTCTCTCCCTCTATGTGTCTTAAGCAAAAAAAAAGGAATCATAGCATATCTTGCCTCTAAACTAGAAAGGAAGTGACTGTAGAATAGACAAGGTCAGGGCACTTTAAGCACTGAGTTATGGAAGAGAGAAGATTAACATTTATTTGGTGGACAGGTAATTTTTCAGTCTGAGTGGTTCCCTGGTCATTTCCATTGCACAGCACTCAAATACATGTGCCAAAACAAGATCAGGAGTGGAAGGAGGCCACAAATAAGCAGCTGGAGTGAGAGCAGAGCAGCACTGCTTCTAACGGCTGCTCTGGCTCATGTCAGCTGAAAACATACATCAAACTGCATCTGAACTGTTGCCTGCTCTCACTTTGGACAAGTTGTGAGAAAGAGTATGACCTTTAGTTGTAAACACAGAAATCTGCCAAGTGATTTTTGCTCCTGGAATATCAGAATGTATGGACCAGAGTCAGGTGGCCTGTTCCACCTAGAGCTTTCCACCAGATGTTTCCCATCGGTTGCCTTGTTTGTGCCCCTCTCAGCACCTTGCTAAGCCCTTCAGAAGGGCTAAAGTATCAAAGGTGTTATGTTCCCTCTTCTGACAGGCTCAAGAATGCTAATGAAATAAAGATTGCTTGGGTATATCTCATTTCTACTGTCAGCCCCCTAGCATGTTAAGTTTTCAATAGTTTCAGAGATCCTTCAGCAGCTTGTAGAGAAAAGTGGTTTTCAGGTAGGCAAGGGCAGTTTTAAGTGTAAAATCAAGACTTTTAAACTCTATTTAATATCCATCAAGGAATCAGGGTGCAACATGAGGGTTGGTGATTGTGTGTTGAATGGCTTAGTGTTCCAGTTTCTCTGTTTTTTACAAGGGGGAACGTTTTCAGACTATATTACTTTATGCTTAAAGTTGTAAAGGATGACACACAATTTATGAACTATGTGCAGAAGAAAACAGCCATTTCTGGGTTCATTTTGTGGTTGTTTTTTATTGGTTTTTGTTTATTTTACCATTGAACATTGAAGAGTTTAAAAAAAAACCCTCTGAAAGGTATTTGGCCAAAATACCATTAATAAGGTGGAAAGAAAAAAAAATCTCATCCTTTTTACTTCTTTTTGAATTTTTAGAAACCCGGGGTCAGATTCAGCAATTTGTCTTTCCAAGTGCTGCTGATTTCAGCTCATTATTAACAAAAGTTATATATTGCTGCTACTATGGAGCAATCTAATTCTGTCCATGCAAATATGAGCTCAGTTCATTAAAAGATTTTATCTAAGATATTTCCTTACATAGGTGTACAAGGCCTGTTAATTTTGATAACAAAACTAATTATGCCTGATAACATTGCATACCCAATGACTTATATAATAGGAAAGAAGATAACCAGGTAGTCCAAACACCAGTGTTTTATCTAGGTGATCTTGGTTCTAATTTAGATTATGTAATGATTTCACTATTTGTGCTTTAGCAAATTCCCTACTCTTGTTGGTCCAAATTCATCCTACCTGAGTTAGTTGGGCACTAAAGTAAGAAGTTACAAAAGCTCCCATCTAGCCCATGCTGACTGAGGAGAGAGGCTAGGATCCAAAGTACAGAATTACAAAGTTAAATATTTATTCATGCACGTGAGGTGTCCTGCACAAGTTCAGGCACCCCAAATGTGGTTTTACACAAGGTCCTTGCATCCTTCAAACATTCAGGTACAACACAATTTGACTAGTTACAAATCATAGTAAAACTTTGCAAAGCAACTATGTATCTGTGGTGTTTCTGCTTATCTATTAAGCCAGATGCCCAGGGAGTGAGTTGTGCATTAGTTACCTATGTATGATGCCAAGGCTGGAAGGTTTTTGTCATGGCTTTGCATGGTGGGGTTCTGGTGCAGGAGGGGGGCTGCAGGGGTGGTTTCTATAAGAAGCAGCCAGAAGCTCTCTGCAGGCCTGACAGAGCAAACACCAGCCCCCTCAAGGCCGGAGTCACTGCTGACCAAGGCTGAGCCCATCAGTGGTGGTCACAGCACCTCTGGGAATCACATTTAGGAGGAAAAAACCCACTAGCAGCTGCTTTTTGCCCCCAGAGAAGGGAGTGAGACTATGTAAGAAACCGTGCAGACACTAAAGCCAGTGAAGAAGGAGGGGGGGGGAGGAGTTGCCACAAAAATTCTCCTGCAGCCCATGGTAGAGCAGGTGTTCCCCTGAAACCCATGGAAGATTACAGGGAGCATGGAGGATTACTACCTGCAGCCCGTGGAGAAGACCATGGTGGAGCAGGTGGAGACATATGGAAGATGTGACCTTGTGTTGGAGCAAGCCATGACAGAACCTGCAGCTTGTGGAGATCTGTCGGAGAGACCACACTGGAGTAGGTTTGCTGGGGAAATCTGGACTCTGTGGGGTACTGTCTCCTGTGGGTGGGACCCCCAAGATGGAACAGGGGAAAGGTGTGACAGCTTGTGAGGAACTGACCAAAACCCCCATCCCTGTCTCCCCCTGTGACACCTGTGGGGGAGAAGGGAGAGAAATCATGACTAAAGAAGTCCTCTAAGAAAGGAGGGAGTGGGGGAGGTGCTTGAAGATCTGGTCACACTTCTCATTACCTGACTCTGGTGTCACTGGCTGTGCAGGGCAGTGTCATAAATTAGAGAGTTTTCTTTCCTTTATTCTGTGCTGAGTCAAGTGTAAAGTGCTGCACATGGGACATAACAACCCTATGCAGCGCTACAGGCTTGGGGAGGACTGGCTGGAGAGCTGTCAGGCAGAGAAGGACCTGGGGGTGTTGGTTGACTGCAGGCTGAATATGAGTCAGCAGTGTGCCCAGGCAGCCAAGAAGGCCAGTGGCATCTTGGCTTGTATCAAAAACAGTGTGGCCAGTAGGTCTAGGGAGGTGATTGTGCCCCTGTACTGGGCACTGGTGAGGCCACACCTCGAGTACTGTGTCCAGTTCTGGGCTCCTCACCATAAGAAGGACATGGAGGTCCTGGAGCGAGTCCAGAGAAGGGCAACCAGGCTGGTGAAGGGGCTGGAGGGCAAATCCTATGAGGAGTGGCTGAGGGAGCTGGGGCTGTTTAGCTTAGAGAAGAGGAGGCTGAGGGGAGACCTTATCACTGCCTACAACTACCTGACAGAAGGCTGTAGAGAGGTAGGTGATGGTCTCTTCAGCCGAGTGACAGGAGATAGGACAAGGGGGAATGGCATGAAGCTGGGCCAGGGCAGGTTTAGATTGGACATTAGAAAAAAATTTTTTACTGAAAGAGTTGTCAGGGCCTGGAACAGGCTGCCCAGGGAGGTGGTTTGGTCACCTTTCCTGTATGTGTTCAAAAAAAGGGGTAGATGAGGTACTTTAGGGATATGATTTAGTTTAGGATGTGAATGGTTGGACTTGATGATCTTAAAGGTCTTTTCCAACCTTGTGATTCTGTGATTCTGAGTTTGTTCTGCCTGTGCTGCTCATTGCAGAATGATCTCTCCCTGTCCTTATCTTGACTCCTGAGCCTCTCAATATATGTTTTCTCCCCTGTCTAGCTGAAAAGGGGAGTGATAGAGTGGCTTTGGTGGGCATCTGACCTCCAGACAGGGTCAAACCACCATAGGTGTCAAAGTTATAGGAGAGGGGCTCGGATGCTCGTACTACCTTGGTTGCCCAGGTGTGTGTCCTTTATCCTTCATGGACAACTCTAAGTTTCCAAGAAACAAAGAATTTCCAGTTCTGGGCTATCCTTTAGTTTGTTTTTCTTAGGCATGAACAATATCAAAATCTCCAGTAAAATTCTACTACCTCATTACATTGTAGTGTATAATGTGAACTAATATGTATTATTGAAGCTAATACAGTTTCAAACTATAAGGAATGATTGATAAAATAGGAAATGGGAATTTTCACTCACCAGCATACCTTGCACAGTCAGTGGGGGGAGGCAGACTCTTCCAGTAGGTTCTCACATCTCAGACTCTGAAGTGACCTGTGAAGGTGCCATTTCCTTTCTGTTGACAGCAGAGGGTGAGTGTATATGTAATTCTTCAAATTAACTGGATGCCCTTGAATATGATTCTATTGCAGAGTACCTGAGCTGGTTCTTAATGAGATAATGGACCGTAAAGGTGGCTTTGCATGAGCAGCTGTGGGAATACTGTTGTGAATCTCAGTCCTCTGAAGTCCTGCTCCACCCTCCATTGGGTGTTTTAGGAAGTGCCATGTTCTATATATGCAATATGTGTATCTTCTTCCATACACTTCTATATCTACAAATATATTTTCCCTCACAAAAAAGAAGGTGTGACCAGGAGTATTTATTATCATTTAGCAAGTCATAAACCTTGCTCTTTTCTCATATTTATCACTATTAAATTCCAGTAGTGCAGGTTGCTATGGAACTATGTTTATGAAAGTAAGATAAAAATAAATCAGGAAATGGGATTCATCTGACACAAATATTAAACATTCACAGTGGAAACAGAAGTATTCATGTAAATTAATCATTTTAAGGTACTACTTCTATTCCAAGGAAATGGAAATAGGCATGTCTGTAGTGAGTCATGTGAACTGGTTTAGATTGCTTCCTTTGCACTTGCTATGTTCTGCTCAGAAAGTTAATCTCTGGTGAATTAAGAGTGGCTAGCTCAGATGTAGCCATTTCCAGTATAGATGTTTACATTTAGTGAGACTCGTGCCTTCCATAATGCAGTGAAATGCTGAGATCTTTGGTTCTTTCTTATTCATCTCGGATACACATACTCCACACTATACACCATACAGTGGGCTTGTCAGGTCTAATTTATCAGCCTCATGTCTCCTACATCACTATCCTTACTCAACGTCGTCTGCCTGCTGGTGGGAAAAGGTGATTGTGTCTTTTCTGCTTGATTTCTCTCATGAGATTTTCTCTCTTTACAATTCAAAGAACAGTTATGTTTGAAATCTGAGCTGTATGGAGCACTTCTACCTTCGAAGTAATTACCTAACCATTTTTGAAACAAGTATGACTTCACTGTGTCTCACCCGTTACTCAGCTTTTGGCACTTTCTCATGCCTGATGCTTCGAAGGAAGTTTGCAAAGTCCTGTAATGTATTTAAACATCTGGGAAATGTAGCAGTTGGTGAACACTTTCCTTCCTGAACTACACAGATAAGTGGCTTGTGATCAGACTCAAAGATGAGAGTGATCAGTCTGCAGAGCTTGATTCTAGATGCATCAATGCTGTGCATCATGCTGGACTAGATGGAACATTTACATAATATTACACAGTGCTTGGCAGAGATATCCAATCGGACCCTGCAAACAGGACAGCATTAATTCATCACAGCACATAAGTTAATTACCCTGGTCTGTTTGCAATACTAATTAACCAGGGCACAGAGACACACTTGCTTGGTTACTTCTCTTCTGTTTCCAGAGGTAGCTTGCCTGGCATAGCTCATAAATTTATTCACCTTCAGCCTTTGCCTAAAAGAACATGTGCCCTGGAGTGTCCTGGCTTATGGTGAGTGTCACTTCCCGAGTAGCCTCTTTAATTTCAATTTGTATAAATGCCTTAAAACTATCTGAATGTAGCTCTTCTTGCTTATAATTAAAAAAAAAATTATTCTTGATGTTACCTGAAAACCATAGTGGGCAGTGGGGAGAATCGCCTGTTTTCCTTAGAGAACCTCATCTAAGAATAGATAGGAGCACATGGCAGCTATTCCTTTTAGCGATTATCATTAGTGATTTTGAAGTAACAAAGCCTTTATAGCAAAACTTGACTTGACTCAATTTACAATTTCCTTTAACCAGACACAACAATAAATGTCTTAGCAGTGTGATAAGTTAATGATTTTATTTTTATTACTAAACATAGAATAAATATGTAGGGACTAAGACACTGTTGTGCAAGGAACTGTCTGATTGTAATAGAGAAAGACAGTTTTTGTCTTAAGGGAGTCTGTACTTGAATAGACAAGAAAGATAAGAGAAGCAGAGACTGAGTGAAATACCTCACCTAAGCTCATTCATCGGATCAAGGGCAGAGCTGTATTTTACTTTACTTCTCCCTCCAAATGTTCCCTGTCTTTCCTCATGTATTTTTTTGCAAGACATTAAATTCATTCATTGATTTTTAAACTCCATGTGAATTCTGGGCTAGGGAGTAGTGCAGTAAACTTAGGGAGTAAAACCTCAACAGCTGCAGGAAGAAGTAAATTCAAACTTGCTTGTCAAAGGCAAACGTGCTGCTGGGCGCTCTGAGCTCTTGGGGCTGTGTGTAGATTGTCTCCTCATCACCCTGACTGCTGATTAAGCAAAACACATGTGTTCGAGTCCATTCAGCCATTGAGACCAATAGAAAGCTTGTCATGTGGAAAGCTGTAGAAAAGCAGAGAAGAGGAATGGAGCCAAAAAACATATTTATTTCATATTTTAGCAGCAATTCAACTTACTCTCTTCCAGAGCATGGAAACAGAATACTGGTTTCTCAATGGCTGGCTCAGCAAGTACATTGGAAACGTTCCTGGACCTTCTTCCCCTTGGCTTCAGCTGGCCATGGCAGCAAGACTGGGCCCAGTCTGTCTACAGTATTTCAGGAACAGAAAAAAGCAGTGTATTCCATCGTGGTCAGAGTTTTATTTTCTTTGAGAGTGATTAATTTAGTGATAAATATGAGTTTATAAAGATGAAGATATGACTCATGGCAAGGAAAATCCTAAACATCTGACCTTGTCATATAATCTTTCCTATTACCTAGTTTCATACAGCTGAAGACCAAGGGGAATTATTTAAGCAGGAGCAAGGCAAATGGTGTTACAGAATTAAGCACAAAACAAAATTGATTCTTAAATATCAGGATAATCCCCAACTGCTCGAATGCCCTAATCATGCAGTGGAATAAGTGCTGTTGCTTTGGGAAAAGGCTGTTTTGTTGCCTGAACTGTGCCTGTCACAAGCCATCAAATATCATCTACTTACCTCCACACAGAGGTCAGTCACGTAGTCTTGTGTCCCTCAGGAAAAAGCGAGAGAAATCACAGTGCTCACAGCTTTAAGGAAAGTTACTCCAGTAATGGTAACAAGCACTTTCCCATGGTCTGGATTAATGCAACCCCTTCTCCTACCTTCACATTCTTGTTAATCTTACCAGAGAGAGTAAGGGAGGAATTTTTTTTCCAGGTCTCAGATTATGTCCTGCCTGCACATACAAGAATGGCACAACTAAGAAAAATGGCCCTTGTGTTTTCTGAGGGAAGGAATCCAGTTGTGGTTCTGCACCTGGCTTTTCCAAAGCCTGATGTTTTAAAAGATTGGTAAGGAAACATGAGGGGAAATCCAGAAGAAAAAGACTATCTGGCCAGTCATGCTTTGGAAGGATTTTTTTTTTTTTGCTTGTTGTTAAATGTAAATAGAACAGTGTCCAGTTAACAAATTGACACCTTTTTCAAATCTACCCCTTGATTTATCTCCTTAGGTTACTACAAGACTGTTCAGATGAAATGACATAGCACTTCTCATAAATTTATGCAGCATAAATAAAGAAGAACACTGAAATACTGGGAAGGGTGTATGCATGCATTTGTAAATACATTACAGTTTTACATATATTTATGTGTCAGAGATTTATGTAGCAGAATCTAAATAAGTTTCATCTCCTATTTTCATTCTCATATTAAAATACAGTTTATTTCTAATCTAAGTTTACTCCTAAAGTAGATTTTGGGGCTCTACCTTTAACAGACAAAAGGAAAGAAATATTGAGATGCTTCCTTATTTTGCAAGCCTTTAAAGCAAACCAGCCTAGCTTGTTAGTGGTCCTTGAATGGTCTTAATTAGACAAGATTTAACACTGGCAGAAAAAAATCTGGCTCCTGTCAAAGCATGATGTCTTATCTTCTATGCACTTGACTTCCCATTAACTGGGCATTCCCTAACCTGGATGTCGTCCACTAGCCCATTAATTGGCTTTCTCTCCTGCCTGACACACTTAACACATTTCACACTAATAAGGGTTCAAAAGTTCATTAGCAATGCAGCCCCTTAGATATTAAAGTAGCAGAGCCTTGTAGTACAAGTTTATTCATGGATTTCACGTGAATATATTGTTAATGCACAGAAACTGCATTCACGTGCAAGTCTAACTGCCTGAAGCTACATTTTACTACTAAAAACTTAAAGTTCTAGCTTTCACTCAGTTCTGAATGCCTAGAGCCCATGTTCACACTTCTTTACCCTGAGGGTAACTGGCTGCAGGTCTGACACATGAGCTTTGATTTTCACTACAGTCTCAGCAGTGAGCTGCAAGTGTTAGCAGTGCGCTGAGGGGTTTGCATGGTTTTCTGCCCTCTTTGTGACCAAACCTAAAACTGAGCAGAATATTCACAGATCTAGATGTGTATTAATTCATTCCAGGGCTGGAAAGCACCACCAGACCCATACAAACTGTAGCTGGATTAAGGCAATCTCTTTTCTGACAGATACCCAGTTTAATTCGATGGAGTTCGGGAGTTGGTGTGTCCTTAACAAATATAGAGACACTACTGGATAATGTGTTCCAATGCTTTAATTAACTAATAACATGTTATGCCTTAATTTGTGCAACGTCAGTTTTCAGGTGCCAAATCTTGCTTTTCCTCTTCCAGCAAGGCTGAAAGAAAACCACCCAAATGACTCCTTCCATCATCCAGTTCTTCATATGGATGTATATTCATATTCAGCACAGAGTAGAGCTCATCAAGCTTCATGTTGTAATGCTACTGTCTGATCTGTGAATTTTTTTACAGGGATCCCTTTAAGTACCTGTATTTCTGCTCTCTTCTTGACAAGGACAATATATGTGGGCAAAACACTCTGTGGTACCACTGCTGTGTGAAAAGAAACCACAGCTGAAGGGGTTCCCTGTTAACATATGTGGGATGGTTTTAATCCTTCAGAACACAGAACTGCACTGAAAGCTCACAGCATGGTGAGTACAATTCCAAATGCTTTCTTTAATTTATTTCTTCCCAGCAGTATCCAGTTCTGCAAGTGCAATGTGCTTTCTCTGTTCCTGTACTTAACCCTGCTGTCTGCATCACTTCTGCCTCACCAAACTGCTGTCAACCTCAAGTTTAACCAATGTATATTTTCTGTTACTTTATGGATCATTTATGCTCACAACACCCTTTTGGAACAGAAATGTTCCTTTCCCATCTTTGGAGACTCTTTGAGGGAATAGTAAAAATTATTATGGGTCATAAGCAAAGAAGAAACTTGAGATCTCTGGTGAGTAACTCTGTGTTTTGCTTTGGATTAGGCATAGCGTTAGGTCTCCTGAACTGGTCTACCTAGGCAAAATGGGCAGGATCAAAGAGGAGTTGGATGTACCCTGGAATCCACATGGCTTAATCCTGTAAGGCCTGATGTGCTTCTAGGTATCTGGCATTCAGGTTTATAGAAAATGTTCTAGCAGAATGTTAAACACTTGGAGAGATTAAGGCAGCTGAGTGGAGCGTCAAGATCTGAAGCCAGCCTGAAACAAGGTTATTAAAACACAAGATTTTTGTGGATCTACCTTGTGTATCTTGATTTTATGGTGGAGCTGGGAAGAAATCACATGATGGCAAAACTCCACAAGAGGCAGAGTGGCTCAGGTGACTCACAGTGTACACCTGCATTAATTAATAAGAGAGCCAGGGATGTCAGCACTGGACCCCTGCTCATTTCCATTGCTAAGCTGCTAGCCCACTCCCTGGTTTTGGTTTTAATTTTTTAACTTTTCCAGCTAGTTCTACCAAGGCCATGACCAAAAACTGTTCACAAGTAGTTCACTAGAGAGTAGTCTTAAAACTAGGACAACTTTAAATTATCTCTTTCTGCCATGTACAGGTCTTACATGTTATCCTAGAAAATTTTGCTCAGGTACCTCAGCACATGTGCCAAATGCTATCCAGTGCTGTGCTCTGTGTGCCCCCTCTAATGGGCTGCTACACAGATCTCATTATTTCAGTAAGTTTAAGAGGTGAAAAGATGAAAAATATACTTCTGTCTTTGGACTGCTACATAGGGCACAGAAGAGCCAGAGAGAACTGGTAAGTTATATGAATGTAGCTGGGACATGTCACTTAGCCTCAGTGACAGAAAAGGTTCTTGCTCCTATTTTGTTTATCATTATACCTGTAGCTATCTGTTTCCACCCAAAACTACTGAGACCCACTGAGAAAACCTGTTCTTATCATCTTGGGCTGTTTATGTGCTTACACCTCTCAGCAATTTAATTCTTCTGTAGGGAATCTCAGCTACATTTTGTAAGCTTTTGGTAAGTGGGGACAAAAGTTATGCATAAAATGTACTGTGTTTTCAAGTGCTGCTTACAGCTCTCCAGGGTCTCTCTTGACTCCATTTGGGCCACTTCTGTGCTCTCTCTCATATACTCACCCATTCTCCAAGACAAATCCATGAAAGCAGGATAACCCTAAGAAGTGATGACCTAGACCAGTATGTACCATTGTTCCTCAGGGACAGAAATCTCTTCCTGCTCCTTTTCGTTTTGTTTAGCAGAAGAAACAAGGCTAAAAAACCCCACAAGTGATAGTGTACCAAGCTTTTTTGCCTCTGAAACAAATTAGTGCCTATGTCCCTCCAGTGCCACCATGCATCAGGGGCTTCTTATGATCTAGCTGCCCTAGCAGACTCCCTGCCTGCAGCATGACCTTGCCTCCCTGCCTGATCCTGGAGGTGGTGGGGATCTGCAGCTCGTGGCTTGCCGAGGAAAAGGCATGAGTGGATTGAGCAAGAACACTGACAATCTGCCTGTAGCTAAACAGCAAAGTGCTGGGTAATTAATTTATCTATGTCTGTCTGTTTGCACTTCATTCTCACTCTTCACAGCAGAATGAGGACTTAGAGAAAACAGTAACAAAATGGAATTGTTTAAGCTGGTGTTTTCTTCAAAGGGATAAAACATGACTATGGTTCTTGCCAAGTTTTAGAGAACGTTTCCACTTGAAAAGTAACTGGTCTGGAACTTCAGAAAGTTGAAAACAAAGGGCTAGATTTGTTCAGCTGCTGGCCTCCCCCAGGGTCAATGAAAGCAGGTGAATTTCAGGGCCACTGAGTCACATCCTCAGCCTGTGTCCAGCTTCGCACAGTGAAGGCTGTACTGTACTTTATGGAGGCACAGGAAGAGATGGGATCCTCTGTCATCGTCCCCGTCAAATGATGGACATGCCAGTAACAGTGCCAGTCAACAAACCTCTGATGAGCAACCCTAGCATTAGCTAGTGTCATGTGATCAGTACATGTCACATGACATGTACTGGGGAACTGGGACCTTCTAAGAAGAAGGTGTCAGGGAGTAGGGTTCAAGGAGTGAAAGAGCTCCTGCTTCCCTCCCATGCCTGAGGAGCTTGCAGGGACAAGGTACCAGGGATCCCATCACAGTTCAACTTAGTTGCTCTGAGGCTTCGTCACCCTGTCCCCACTTTGACTGTGGATCATTCTGTGTGCAGGAATTGAGTTAACGGGTTTCCTGTTTTCATGGCTTCTATCCCCCAATTTCAGAGGCCAACAGGCCTCTGAAAAGTCAGACCTCAATTTTACCTCACCTGCAGCTGAAATCCTACCCATGCACTAAACCTCAATTCCTATTCTGTTTTTCCGTCTTCTCCCTCAGAGGAGAGGAGAAAAAGAGAAAACCTGTATGTAAGTTATAAAGTATATGATTTTTATGGGTATTTCTAGCTTTCACACTATCCTCTGTGCAACTGTCTATATAAACAAGTTTTAAAAATAAGTCTTAGAATTTCTCTCCTCCCTCCCCAGCATACCTTTAGACTGAAATGTCAAATGAGTTGTAATTTTTCTTCCCAGCAGCAGACCCACTACTGCCAAAAATATTCACAACACTTATGTAACCACTGTGTGGTTATCCGTGTGAAGGATTACTGCAGGTCTGCATACATGCTAGCCTGGAGAGGTCAGTCTCCACAGACCTATTCATCCTGAAAATCGCATTGCTTTGGCATGTAAGAGCACCTCACTTAAAAAAATGCTAGCTGATGCATTTTAATTTCCATTCAACTTTCCATTTCTCTCATGAAAAGCAAGGAGGGACAGATTTGGGGTTGTTTTTTTGGAGTTTGTTTTTTATTTTTTTTTATTTAAATCAATTTCTGAGAAGTATTTTCTTCTAAGGTATTTTAAAAGCTTCTATAAGTGTCTCCTGTATGCTGTGGCCATAGTAGTTCATTGACTTGCCAAAGGCCATAGACAAAATAGGTGACTAAACTGGTAAATTATCAATCTGTTTATTCCTTTATCTACCACCCACATTCCATCTTTGCTTTCAAACACAAATTAAGGCTCATTTTTATAATTATTACCAAAAAAACCCGAAGAAACATGACAGTGAGGCGTTAACATCAGTACCCAAACTAGGCAATGAAGTTTCCTTGATGGATATTAAGCTGATATTAAGAATGACCATGTCTTAAGGAAAAGCTTTTGCTTTTATGAAAATTTATTTTTAGTTTTATAATTTTATTATTGTAAAATATAGGTCATCTAAATACCCCCTTTTTTAACTGACAGTTGTTCTATTGAAAGAGAATAACAAAGGCATTTATCCAGATGAACAGAAGAGTGGGGGCCGATACATTTCCAGAATTTTTTTTTCTTTCCTGCCTGCAGCATGTATCCTGAGAATTAACAGATTATCTTGTGAGAAAACAGCTCCAGAGTTGAAGAGAATTGTCTGGGATGAAATAACATTTTTTCTCTCACGCCATGGTTCTGATAACTCAGCTGTTGTATATTTTCAATAAAACTATTTCTGTTATGTTTGCAAGGAAGACTGGCCATGGCTTTTTGAGGAGTTTCCTCTTGTCATACATCTGACATGGTCTGAGAATTGTGGCCAGGCTGAGTTATTCTAAGCAAGAATTGCTTAGGGTGAGATTTATCTTCCTTGATTAGAGATGTTTGTATATTTACTTCTGAACTCATCCCATGGTTTTTAAAGTCAATGTGAGAAGCAGGCTCCTTCAAAGCATGGTTTATTTCAACCATTTCAACTAATTTTTTTGTCAGATTGCTCCTTAAGCTGATTCAGCTCACTAATGTGGAAAATAAAAAGATCCAGTCACTTTTCCTTGGTTACTTCTTTGCCATATTAGTGACTTAAATTAACTCACAAAGGGGTGCCAATAGGAAAGACGAAAATAAGCTTGAACAGAGGTAAACAGCAAGATTAGTGCATCCTATTTCTTCAAACTGCAGCCTTTGACACCTAAACTCTGTTTATCTCCCCATTTAGGTGGGGATTTGTCTCATATGTTTATGAAACAACATACCCAGCTGTTTCCTCTGATGGGAATAAATAGTTTGACATAAACAGCGTGGTTTCCAAGCCAGATGAAAGAGGAGAGGGCACTAAATACTGCAGTTTTTACAGCTGAGATGGAGGCATGAATGAGAATGGGGAGTGGTATTGAATTGATGTAATGATAATACATATAAAATATGGTTGTAAATAATTTAGTGTTTCTGAAAATGGAATGACACATTTGGCTTGTTTAACTCTTGGAAAGAAAGAGGGAAATATAGGCTCAAAACCAGACAAACTCTCACTGAAGACAACAGGTAAATTCTCTTTAATGTAAATGGGAGAACTGATGTAGAAGGATAAACATCAAAGCATTTTTTGACTGAAAGAAAATGCATTTGACCATTGGTTTATGCGATACTTGTTCAGAATAAAACAGTATAATAATAAAGAGACTACTTTGCCAACCTCAAATATAGTACGGAGATGTAAAGCTTCCATTTGAATCTCACATAGGGGTGTAGCTTTGGGACTTACAGAGATACAACTACAGCGCATTTTGCTGATGGCATGTCCGGTCTCCTCTCAGCCATATCTGAACAAAGTCCAGAGAATAAACTGCCATTTATGCTAACTGAAGTCTAGTTCATACCTCTATCTCTATTTCATATGTGAGCTAACACCAAAGAATAAACTACCATTTGTGCACTTCTGAAAGGCAGACTATATATTAAGTTCAGCTCTGAAATACAGCCACATAGCTACCAGGCCTGTAGTCTAGAGCTGGCAAGTGCCACAGGTCTGTAATTTCAAAGACTTAAGAAAGAAAATTATTGCTGGAAAATTAATATAGGGATTTATTCTCCACCAAAACTGACTGGGATTTTTTTCAAGGCTATAAATATACCTGAGTAAGTAATCCCAAGCCTGGAAAAAAAAGTCAGTCTTCAAAGAGTGCTTATTCACATCCCTCACAGGGGTATTAGAGGAACTGATTTGACCTAGACATGTAATATGCACCAGGGCTTCTAGACAAATGGCTGTATATATTCTGAGTTCTATTACAGTGAACTAAGCGTGCTGAGGTTGCTGTTATAATTTTAATAAAATTAATTTAATTTCAATTGGTAAGCAGTTGTTGAGAGATAGCAGTTCCCCCTCCCACCTGTGGAGGAAACCTGATCTTAACGGAATTTTGCAAGAATAATGTGATAAAGATTTCATAAAAAAAAATAATAGCAGCCCACAAATCAGTTGCAAATGAAGCAGCAGAATTTCAGTCATCTCTCTTCCCAGACTTGATTTAAGGTAATTCTAAAAGAAGCTTCCCATAAAGAAAGCACAGACTTTTTTATTTAGCAGTATTAAAGTTAAATACTTGTAGTAGGCATTAGTCAGGCTTGCATTTAATTGGGTGTCCATTAAAGATATACCTATACAAATGCTCTGTCTAGATTTAAAAGCCAAGGCACGGTTTTGATGGGATGGGTAGTTTGGATAGTGTGATTAATTGTACTCTGAGGAAATTGTATTCAACATAATCAAGAGGCAAATTTGGACTGTAAAGGAAGGATGCTCTAAGAAACCAGAAAGAAAGGATGTGCTGCCAGGCAATGTAACAGAAAAAATATGATAGATGAGAAGAGAGGCCACGCAGAGGTAGAAGTCTGCAAAAGGAGATGGAGAAAGGAAAAAAAAAGCTTCATAAGAAACAGATAATTATGCATCTGTAGGAAATGGTCCCTTTAAATTCTTGGGTTCCCTTCCTATCCTATTCTTAAATGGAAATGGCAGCTCTGCAGGAGGAAGGGTTACTTTGAAACAGGTAGAAAGTATTCTTCAGGTCCTTTGATTAAGAGAATAAGCTTGGACTGGTGGTAAAGGAGATGGTACAGAAGTCAGAAACTGCTTCAAAAGGTGAGCCTTTCTTAGCCTAAGAAAGTTCCTGTGCCCACGTTGCAAATGCCAGGAAAGTCCTTCCACCAGGAGGGTGGGAGCTCCTCTGGAAGGCAGGAATACCTGTCCTGCTAGGCAAAGAAGCAATTCAGGGCAAAGAAAGACAGAAGGGGCAAGAGACTAGCTTTGCACTCCAGTATAGTCACTTTCTCTGAAAAAGGCCACAGCTTCTCACTTCCAGAGCCCGTGAAGTAATCCCAGAGCTAGAACCGCGTTCCCTACTACCTGTCTCCCATCCTGTGGAAATTCTTTTTTCTTTTCTTTTTTTTTTTTTTTTTTGGATGAGCACAATTTCAGCAGGACAAAGGGAACCTTTTTTACTGGGGAACTGCTGCAGGCTTGGTAACTGTGGTTCTTCCAGGTAGGTAAAAGATGTTGGTAGGCACCCCCTCAGCTGGGAAGAGCCTAGGTCTTGGTTTTCAGATCAGCAGACTACATGGACTATTGATTTGGTATAGAAGTCTGTGGAAGCTGTGCTGAAAGGGAGAGCAAATATGGCCACTGTATTATAAAACAAAATCAATGATGTCTTCCACTCTTGAAAGGCACTGCTGAGGATGTGTAGTTTGCATGCAGTGTTAGCAAATGTGGCAGAGGTAGCTAAGATCCCTAAGAAAGTATGTAGCTCTAGACAAAGGGAGCTTCGCATCTATTTTACTGCAGAGATCAGCTTTGCTGTAGATGTGCCTTTGGACCTGCAGTCTGTGAACATTGATCAGATTTAGGAGCTTTCCTGTGACTCGATATTGAGACACCCTCCATCATCCTCCAAAAAACTCTTTCCTCATTGGTTGCCATGGTGTATCATCAGCTGCTCCTCACACAGTTCTCCTAATATTTGGGAATCACATTCATAAAAGCTTGTCTCTCCCTCTAATGCAGGACTGGAGTTTCTGCTCAAGGATTAAGGGCCCTAAAGGTTGCATGAAATATCTAAGACACTTTGTCTCACAGATTCACAGAATGTTAGGGGTTGGAAGGGACCATGAAAGATCCTCTAGTACAACCTCCCTGCCAGAGAAGGATCACCTATTGTGACAAAAAGCATTGTGACAATAGATGTAGTAATGACTATGAGATGCTGAGGTAATTCAGAAATAAGAACTCTCTGGGTGCTGTTATTAGGTGTCTTTTAAAGCACAAACTGTGTTCCAGTCCCTTTAGGACCAACACCTCGTGCAGCCCACTTCCCATCACAGTATGAATCAGGAAACAGTCCATGCAGCTGAATAACCCTGGCATTGCCTCCCCTCATCAGCTGATGGCGGGGCTCCTACCAAACCAGACAGACTCTCTTTGGAGGCTTAGGGCTAAAGCCATGTCTTTTTGGGGACAAAGACACTGCCTTAACACTTTCTTCTTAAATGAACAAACCTCCATAAAACTCTCTACCAGAGTGACACCTGGACCCACTACTGGTTCTCATCTTGTTTCTACATATTGCTGCTGTTACATTTGTTTGAGTCTCCTGTGGCTCCTTGTATTTGCACAGTAACCAGTGCCATTATTGCTGAGCTGTGTAATTACACAGTGGATCTCTCAGTAGCACTAAATGTATAATTATGAAGTTCTCTAAAGTAGAAGGACAAAACAACTGTTCAGTGTTTGCAGCCAACGGAGTTTTACTGTATGTGCTTTCCATACCACTTAGTTTACTGCCTACTTAACTTTCCATAAAGTGTAATTAGGTTCTGGGTAGGGTTGGAAGACACATGGAGTATAATATATTAACTGCACTTCTTATTCATAAAGTAACAAAGACTCTGCATCAAGTTAATGCCAACAGTTTCCCTTGGAAATAGCACAAATAATTTGTCACTGCTCATTACTCTCACACTACTATACCACTGCTGGCTTTTGAAAAGACAGTTTCTAAAATTATCCAGAAGAGCTGATTACTGGTTTTGGTATTGTAATGTTTAAATGGACCAAAACAATTCAAGATCTATGCATTTAACCCAAGCAAATAGAAGTGTTTTGGTTTTGCATTTATCTTTTTGGCATGTATGGATTGTTTTCTTTCTTTCTGAGGGATAAAGGGTACCCAGAGGAATACAGAGAGCAGAGAGCCAGCACAAGGCCTCTGTTTAAGTGGGGTGCACGCATTTGTCTTTTGAAGAGAGAGCAGTCTGGCCAGAGCCTTTTACCAGTGACAGGAGTATTAGCTTGCTGAAAGCAGAGACAGCAACAGGGGTTAGGCACATTGCATGAGAGGCTTTCACAAACTCACTGAGATGTCTCTGTCTGAAATTTCTGTTTGGAGGAACAAACTGGACAAAGAGATAAAACAACTTCTCCAAGGTCACACACACCAGCCTTGTAGCAGAACAAGGAATAGAAGTGAGATTTTCTTTAAATACTGTGTTAGTGCCAGGTCCACTTGGACATGCTGTTGAGACTCCACACGGTCACTCTAGCCCACTGCAAACTCTTTAGGACCTCTTGCCAAAAATGTGTGCTCCTGTCAATCCAGCTTGATGCAGCAGTGGCTGGACTTGTTGATGTTTCCTTTGGAGATACAGCCAACTGCTCTCACACACAGTGCATGCGCTAGCAGGGCTGGGAGGGGAAACCGGTGCAGTCCCCGCTTGCACATTCACAAGACTGAGGGACCAGATTCACGTGTCACTTGTGGTTTGTCTGAATTGTAGGAATGTTCCTTATGACTGACACAGTATTGTATCTGAATTCATAACTCTTCCCTCCCAAAACACCTCCCTGGCTGGGGATTCACTCCTGTTTCACCTTAGTGCGTAAGAGGCTTCATATACTGCATTATCCTCAGAGCCAATCGGAGGACAAATTGTGATGGAGAGAGTTACTCCCTGTGATTTTGGACAGAGAATGATCTGTTTAAGATATGATAGCTCTCCCTCTCTTACATTCCCAAGTGCAAAGGTTTGGTTGGAGCCAGGGCTCCTGCAGCTCTGTAGCAGATGCTGTACGTGGGCTTCTCTTTTCCCCCTCCTTGTCTTTGGTGCCACATCCCCCACCGAGAAGAGAAGCAGGACGGCTGTCTTGCATACCTGAGCAGAGATGGGAATTACTACCCCAGTGAGGTCACAGTGCTTAGCCTCTCACAAAAAAAAATGTGTTACACAAGACTGGATCTTCAGTCTCCAGTCCCAGTTCCATCACTTTGCTCTTCTGACATGAAAGAAGCTGACCACTGAGATCTGGCCCTCTGTTATGCAATTATCAGCCTACCATTAGCAAACCTAGAGGAGACTGCAGGTGTGTGTGACAACTGACTTTGAAGCGATCTTTTCTAGTATAGAGAGAAATGCTCTGGTGGACTATTTTGAGTTTCCTAGTACTGCTCTACTCCATGTTTCCTTTGCTCTATTAAATCACCTCACAATTTTGGAAGAAAGTGTTGTTATATAAAGGGATCCTATTTGAAAATTACTATCCTAAACAGTGAGCTTTAATTTTCAAAACTGTCAATCTCCTCCATTTCACATGTGATAGGCACAAGAAAAGATTAAAAAGTAGGGTTAGACCTGTTCTCTAATGCTTTGCTTCAGAGATAGTGTTTTTCATGTCGTCCTTGTGTCTTCTCTTTCTTACGTGCTTTTTTCCTTTAAAAAAAATTATTTCCATTTTCAGAACATGAATCCTCCTCATTTTTTCCCATTCTTGCTTGTCAATTGAATACTCACCTAAATAGACCCGATGTGGTGCTCAGTCTCTGTACTAAAAGTGTGCTTCACTTGAACTGAACTACTGTTCCCTTACTTAAATAATTAAGCTTCACTTTGGCTAAAACAAGTTGATGACATGCTAAACAGAGGCACACTGCAACTGTCCCCAGTGCTGCAGGAAATTCAGATAACGAGTAGTAACTTCTCATTTCAAAAGTCTTCTCATAATAATAGTTTTTGATCCTGATAGAGAGAAAAAGACACTTAATTAACTCTCTGCTTATCTGTCTTCCATCACTTTCAAGTGTATTGTGTAGGACTCTACAGCTTTATATACTGCAGCACAGTCTCATCGATAGTGATTAGAGTTCCTTGCCTGTTTTCAGTATCTTTGTTCAGCAGTGGATGTGAAACAGAGTCAAAGCTGAAGCAGCTACCAGCAATGGCACATGAGGACAAAAGAACAGCATGAAAGCCTTAAGTAGGCTTCAATACCATAACAATACTTTTCAACAGCATGGCCTATCAATATGAAGCTCTTAAATTGCAGTTTAGAATGAAAATAATAGCCTTATTCCCACCAGCAGCACATATAAAACTGAACTGAAGCAACTGCTAACTTCAATAGCTTCTAATTAGAGATGATTGACTTTTCGCATTAAAACCACTTTTATTTTAATAGGAGACTAATTGTTTTCTTCCGAAAACTATTGTCGTTGCATACGTCTTTGGTTTTCAAAATAATCCCCACTCCAACCTGAGTTTATCATTCTTTTCTTCCAAGAAACAATTTATATTTGGAAAGTAAAAATTTCTAACAGTCAATTTAAAATTACAATTTTATGTTGGAAACCCGTGTCCAATTTGTTTTACCCATTCCTATGCACTATAAGAAAATCTTTTTCTGAAGCAAGAGTTTCCTGTGTCTGGTTATTTATTTCTTCCAGGCATCTGAATTTCACATCCTCTATGAACTCATTACTGTTGGTATAGAAATGTATAGTGGGTTTTGGACTGCAAACTATAGATCCTCTCGTAGAGTTTGGCCTCACTCCGGAAGATTTAGTATGCCAAGTTCAATTTCCATCAAATATCACAGAAATATTTTCAGTACTGTAACCTAAGATGGGATTTGGTACCAGCCTGTTAAGGTGTCTCAAATGGTAAGGGGGAGGTGATGACCATATTTCAGGAGAAATTATTAAGGGGCAAAAGTGATGCTTGATACAAGAATCTTTTGTGGGTAAAGACTGAAAGATGTTTGAAAAAGAACAGTTCTATCACAAAGCAGCAGAATCTGCTGGACTTCTCCTGCAGCACTTAATGTCATCTCTTGTCCCCAGTTGGTGTTTCTGTTACACATCCTTTGTTAGATTAAATGTTACAAGGAAAGACTCATCTTCAGGTTTCGTGGCACAAAATTATCCCTGCCAGGCAACAGGATTCAATGGTTCATATTTTACCTTGAGATGACAGAAATGCATTGTCACCTTGCTGGCCAGAAAAGGCTTACTGAAGGAACAGTGTTTCCTGCTTAGCATGCTGAATAAACTGCTGTCTTGCCATGAGATACAGAGGAAAACTGCTACCATTGCAGAACTTCTACAGTGGGAAAAAAAAAATAAAGTGGCCAGCAAACAGAAACTGACCCCTGTGAAATGCAAGGTCGTATTTAAGTTGGAAAAATCTTTTGTATCAAAGCTTGTCATGCTATTTTCTTTTCATTAAAAAAAATTAAAATAAATAAACAGACATAAGGCTCATTCATTGTCCTGTTTCCAGGACCAGAAGTACAGAAAATTCAGGTTGCTTTTTGTGAAGTTGAGAACCAATTCTAAATTGCATGTGTTCCAGTTCAGTGTCTAGTACATAAGATCTTGGTTTCTCTCAGGATTCTCCCAAAAAGACTAATCATAGAATCATAGAATTGTCTTGGTTGGAAGTGATCACTAAAATCATCAAGTCCAGCCACCACCCTAACCTGCCATCCACTACTAAACCATGTCCCTCAGCACCACATCTAACCATCTTTCAAATACCTCCAAGGATAGAGACTCCACAACCTAATGTCCTTGACCACAACTAGAGGAGAGGGGGAATGAGGAGAAGAACAAGGAGATTCACGTTAGTCTCTTTATTCAATGCTAGAGATTCTCCTTCTCCCTTCAGTGAGAGCAAAAAGCTATGACTAAACATATGCTAAACACCAAATCACACACAGGACATGATATTTATTTATCTGTTACTTAAGGACTGACAGTATGGGAGGCGGATTCTGTTTTACAGTCCTTAGTGAGCAGACTGTTGCAACCCAATCCTCCCCTTGTGTCTCCCACAACTATCATCACAAAAAGAGCGATGACAGACACTGGTCTTTAGACCCCACACTGTGTTGCTGTTCAGAAATAAAAGGAAATCAAAGATCATAGTAATATTTAGGTAGGAGACACTGGGTTTTACATCTACAGCCCACAGGCATTCAGGAAAAAACAGTGGAGAAGGTAATCCTTTCTCAGTGGGTCAGCAGACAAGCTGGTTTACCAGTCAGGGAAAGTTTAGACTGCTTCAGCACAGTGTAAGTGACACTAAGTCATTTGTGAACAATACTATCCCATGGGGAAGTGTCTGCTGGTCAAAAACATCTAAAATAGAATGACAGGTCAAATCTACAAAACTCATGAAGGGGAGACCATCACAATTATAAGGCGTACAACTGCAGCAAGGCTTCTGGCTGGCGTTGCACAGCTCACACATCTCTCCTGTGTCAACCCCTGCAGCCCTGGTACCTGAGATATTTCCCACAAAGGAATGCTGTGGTGTTGGCTGCTGTACAAACAGCAAAAATGCTCCCTTTGTTCCAGAAAACTTCTTATGGTGTTGTACCATTTCTGTTCTCTCCAAACTTAGTGACAGAACTTTCTTTGACTTTGCTAAGTTTAGAGCAGATCTTAAGCCATGTATGGCCTCAGGACATAGAGTCAGGGAGACAATCTAGTTCTTTAAACTTAACTTGTGATCTAAGTTTACTGATCTAACGCAAAAATGGCTTGCTGCTGCCTGCCACTTACCTTAGTCACACAGTCCTGATTTCTCTCTTGGTCTGGCTCTGACTTGGCTGCACGGTGCTGTGAACACCATAGGGATTATTTTCCATTACATCAGCAAGCTGTTTGTATCACCCCTCAGCTGCATAATCCCCAAATTGAAGCAGGATAACAGCAGGACCATAATTCTGGCTGTGAATGTGGGGAAGAGGTGGAAAAAATAAGATGGAGCAGGACTCCTTGATCAGTAGCATGGCGGGATCACATAAAGCGTAACATGAAGCCACCTTACGGGCTCAACCTGCTCAAAGCACATAATGAAGTGTTAAAACACCTTTGCTCTCCTGGTATGTAGGGCTTGCTTTAGCCCCACTGCAAAACAGTGTAATACCTAGGAAGAACTAATTATGCATCTGATTGCAATACACGGTCTATCTTATCAACATCCCCCTCTCAATACAGTCCCTCACACTGGGATCCTAGAAAGACACCACAGCTTTTACACTGCATGACCTGGAGCCTCTTTCCACAGGGAGAACTGTGGTAGTTTAAGAAGAAAAAAAAGGTTCTGACTATATGCTCATACTTTTTAAAGTCCCTTTCTTTCCTGAAGTAGTAAAATTTTGGGAAAAAACATTTATATATTATTTAGGAGTCAAACATATATTTAATTAAGTATAACTGAGACTGTGGAAGTAATTTTAAAACCTGGTCCTGGGAACATGTATAGGGGCAAGAACTGTAGCTGTGTAAAGCCAATGACTAATCATAACAGTGAAAAGCAGCAGGAAGGAAAAGAAAGAAAAAGCCAGCATTTTCTTTTTTCATTTCTCAGTAAGAGAGAGGAAAGAAGCCATGTGCAAAATCTGTTCAGTTTAAAAATTTTATTTGATAATAATTGTGGCATCAGTTTTCAAAGGGAACAAGTAATAAAAAAAATTGAGGAAATTTAATAGCTTTTATAGGCATTAAAATTGGGAACAATTAATTATGTCTAAATGTGCCTGAGTAAATGTTCTCCCTAACCTAAAGGAGGCTTACAGTGCTGAGATGTAAAGGTCATTGGGGAAGGTAAGAACTAAGAATTCTCCTTTGAGTAACAAGGTCCTTGAGTAATCCCATATGCTACATGAACTGCTGTTAAAGATGAGAAATAACCAAAGAACAGGTGCTATTGCTGGAAGCGTGGGCTTTAGATGAAACAGTGGGAAACTCTATTAACTGTAACAGAGCAGATGCAGCTGGGCAGAGTGCCTGACTGAGCAGGAACAAGATCACAGAACTACAGAATGGTGGAGGTGGGAAGAGACCTCCTGAGATCATCTAGTCAAAGCAGGGTCCAAGAGAGCAGGTTGCTCAGGACTGTGTCCATTTGGGCTTTGAATACCTCGAGGGTGAAGACTCTAAAACCTCTCTGTGCAACTTTTCAAATTCCTTACTATAAAATAAATGTTTAAAAGGAAACCAAACCCCTTAGTTTTAAATTGATTTCTTTATTATTGTTATTATTATTATTATTGTTATTATTATTATTATTTTATTTCAGTCTGTGCTCACTGCCTCTCATCCTTTCATTGATCACCACCGAGGACAGTCTGGCTTCATCTTCTTTCCTCCTGCCCATCAAGTCTGTGTATTTCTGCCACCTTTTCTTGCCTTCCTTAGCTTGGAGGACATGATCCTTGGGAGGAGGTGATTCTTGAAAATCAAGAGGGACCCCTCTTCTGTTCAGAACCATCTCTCAGGGAAGAGCTCCCCGAAAAGGCCAAAATCTTCTCCCTTGAAGTCTGGGTTTGTGGTAGAGGCTTTTGTTCTGCTCTTTCCTTTCAGGATCCCGAACTCTACCATGGCAAGGTCACTTGTGCCCAGCTTTCACATCTCTTACCTATTCTTCCTTGTTTGTATGTATCAGATCCATCAGACCATCTCTTGCCATCACTTGTGTCAGAAAGTTGTCAATAATGCACTCCAGAAACATCCTGGATTGCTTCCGTCATGTTAGGTAGACCCTCCAGAACATTCTGGTGCAGTTGAGGACAGGGGCCTATGGATATATGGCTTCTTCCCTTTGTCTGAAGGTGACCTTATCTGCTTCTACCTGATTAGGTGGCCTGAAGCATGCACCAACCACAATGTTGCTCTTTCTAGTTTATGTGTGATCTTGACTGTTGTCTAATTTGTCTCCTATCACCAGGCAGAGCTTCATTCATCCCTTCTGTTCTCTTAAATAAAGGATAATCCCCCTCCTTGTCCCCCAGCCTGAACTCCTTGAAGTCCCTTGTTAAAGATCCATCCATCCATCCATCTCAGGACTCCACTTGTGTGACCTCTCCCACCATGTCTCTGTGATTCCAATGAGATTGTAGCCCTGCAACTGCACACAGACCTCTAATTCCTCATGTTTTTCCTTTATGCTGTATGCATTAGTGTACAGACACTTCAGAGAGGCACCCTCTCATGCTGTCCTGTGTCATGAAGACATACTGGCAGCTTACCCCATCTTCCTTTCCTATAGGCACTTCTTTCTTTGTGCAGGTACACTTGGAGAGGCATTTCTTCAACCCTGTTTTGTTTTTTCAGTGTCTCTTCTGTACAAATCATCTGTACCCTTTGCTCACCAACCTGCCACTTTCTCATGTGACTGTGGGTTGTCTTCTTCCTCCCCCAACATTCCTAGCTTACTTAAGGGTTCAATAACTCTATTCAAGGCAATTTATTTGATCAGTGAGCTCATTAATAAAAATTAGTGCTCAATCAATGAGTAATCCAGGACCAACCATGCACACAGTGCTGTCTCCGTGGACTTTTATAAATGCCAGATTCAGCCACCTGAATCTAAATATAGGATGAGCCGTTCTTTTTTCTTATTATTCCTTAATATATTTTGTTCCGTTCAGTCTTTAGAAATTTTTATGTTTGCTTTTGCAAAAACATGTTGCCATTGTATCTCTACTGGGCCATGAGAATCACTGAAAGCAATTCTAAAAACAGTGTAAAGCTGCTTTGGAAACATTGTTTGACTCACTCAGAGTTTCTGTTCTGAATCAGTTCTTCTCTGTTGTGTCCTGTTGTGATGACTGACACCCAAAATAGAATCACTTATGCAGCTGTGGATGGAACTTTCCTTATATATGGACTTCTACATGGGGTAAACTGAAAGAAGAGATACGATTGAGAAGTCGAGCAGTGGCCTGATCCAGTAGCTGTCCTGCTTCTAAGGCCGAGATAATTCACTTCAAATGTGAAAAATTAGGACAAAGTTTTTCACATTGTCTTATGAGCTCTTCTGGGTTAGACAGGAGAGCTGTTTCTTGCAGTGGATCTTGCAGCTGACTGTTCAAAATGTCCTTATTATGTATAATCCAGTGAAAAGTCACTGTCACAGCAAAGATAACTGCTGTCAGTAAGTATGATCACTATGTACTGGAATAAAATTCCAGCTATGAGCAAATAGAGAGGGTTTGTTGTCTTTTTTAAGCTAATCTATCAGTATCTAGGGGACCTATCCTGAAAATGTGTCAGCCAGAGGTTGAGTGTGGAGCTCTCATGTGGGCAAAAGTATGCACACGCTTGGGTTTGGGATATTTCAGAAGCACTCTTTAAAACTTCAAAAAAGTTAATACAGTCTGAAAAATTTCATCCTTTGAAGAATGCAGTGGTCATAAAGGAACTAGGGAGAAAGTCCTTCACACTGAATGATCTTGCATTTGTCAGCTATTGTTAAAAACCCTGAAATATTCATATGTTTATGCTCTGTTAATTATCATCCTTTAATTATTTATAGCAATCTCTATCAATTCCAATGAGGAAAAGATCCTTGCTGAGCTTTTAGTCAATTTGAACAGATGAAAAATAGTGCCCAGGGCAGCATAGAAAAGAGGAATTATTCCTCATCCAATCAGAGACTGAATGAAACCTGAAATAAGTGCAAGAAGAGGAGGATTAGGCACAGCGCTGGCTACTTCTGACTGAGGAATCTGGGGGGGAGTGGCGGGGTGGGTTGACCAGGCTGGAGGCCAGGGCCTCCCCAGAACTGCTCTAATACTGCCCTCCTCATCTGGATGGGGAGAGAAGATGCAATGAAAGTCTCATGGGTCAAGATAAGGGCCCTTATGAGAGATCCCTCACCAGTTACTGTCACGGGCTCAAATTGGGAAAATTTAATTTATTACCAATCAAGTCAGTTGAGCAATAAATAAAACCAAATTGTATTACACCTTCTCCCCACCCATCCCGTCTTCCCAGGGTCAACTTCACTCCCCATTTCTCTCCTTCCTCCCCCCAGCAGCACAGGGGGATGGGGAATGGGGGTTGGGGTCAGTTCATCACACATTGTCTCTGCCACTCCTTCCTCCTCACGGGGAGGACTCCTCACACTCTGCCCCTGCTCCAGCCTGGGGTCCCTCCCATGGGAGTCAGTCCTCCATGAACTTCTACAACAGGAGTCCTTCACACAGGCTGCAGTTCTTCCCAAACTGCTCCAGTGTGGGACCCTTCCACAGGGTGCAGACCTTCAGGACCAGACTGGTCTAGCCTGGGCTCTTCTCTCCGTGGTCCTGCCATAGTCCTCTGACCTGCTTCTGCCAGGAGCCTACCTGAGCATGGACTTCCCATGGGGTCACAACTTCCTTCAGGTACTTCCACCTACTCTGGTGTGGGGTCCTCCACAGGCTGCATTGTGCGAACGTGCTCCAACAGGAGCCTCTGTGGGCTGCAGGGAACAGTCTACCATGGTCTTCTCCAGGGGGAGAGGAATCCAAGGGAATCCCCTCCCACTGATAACATTGGCATCTGCAGAGATTTTCCTCTTTCCAGATGCAGCCTCCGTAACAGTTTTTTCCCTCTGTCTGAACTTTCTTTTCCCAGAGGCACTACCACTGTTGCTGATGGGCTTAGCTTTGGCCAGAATGAGGTCCCTCTTTGAGACAGCTGGTACCAGCTCTATCAGACATGGGGGAAACTTCTTGCAGAAGCCACCTCTGTGGGCCCCTGATACCAAAACCTTGCTTGAGGAAGAAACATAACTTGGAAGCACCTGATAGACAAGATAGAGGGTCAGAGCTAATATACTGTTGGTTTCTGTCAACAATTTCTATTTCTGTGGGAAGCTCTAGCCAAGATGGAAGAGGAAGAAGTCTGACATGGTAATAATAATTCCACTTGTGCTTCTTATTAGTACAGAATCCCCCAGAGCCAATCTCCTTTGCTTCTGTATTTTTCAAACTGTGCCAGGAGGACAGACATTGAAGAATGACCTTCAGAGACCTTGTTTTCTTAGTTCTCTTCTTCCTCCTTCTCCCAGCTGGCTTTCACTCCACTGGAGGCTTTTCTGCAAGAAATCAAGTAAGGGTCAATGGTATAAGTGCTCAGAGCGAGTCCAAGTTAAGTGGCAGATACAGAATGACTGTTCCTGTGTTCTGCATTCACATCTTTCAGCAGTTTAGGAATTGACTGAGCTGAGGTTGCATCTGGGCCAAAATTATTGTTTAAAATGTTTCAATATCTTTTTTATTGCTTTAATCATTTATACATTAAAAGCCCTATGGGGTCTTCAATGCTAAGTCAAAGGATAATAGCAATTCTTGCCCTTTTGTGAGGATACAGCAGCCAAAGGAAGTATACCTGAGTCCCCAGCAGAGAAAAAACACTTCAAGGCAATATTCATCTGGGGTCTTTTAAAGATGGGAAAAAAACCCCAAAACCCAAACAATGTTTTGCTGCTTCACAAACACTGTGCCTGTTACAGGATATAACAAAAAGTTTCAGGAGCATATAAAACCATAACAGGATGCAACACATCATTATAGACAAAATATTTGGAATATAATGTGAAATTGCAGCAAATCCTCTGCCTCCCACCACTTACTCTGTTCCAGCCATCATCATAAAGATATTTGTTCTACATAATGGCAGTCAATTCTTGATTTTTCATAAGTGCATTAACAGCCTGCACAATAATCTAGACCACATTTCCCTCCTAAAACTGTGGGCTGGAGAGAAGTCTACAGAAAGTCCATACTGAATATATCAGGCCAGGCCAAACTGCTGAAGAAACCAATTTACAAGATTTAGCAACCCAAAAATAGATGCATTAAATATGTTTCTACAGCTTAATTTAAATAAGGTTTTTTGTCTGCTATATCATTCCTTTCTTGAAAATATCCCATGCTACTGTGACTCCAGATTTTTGAGCATTGACACTACTCAAGTATAAAGAAAACATTTTTAGCTTCCTTCTACCAGGAAAGGGGAGGATGATTTCAAGATAAATTTGATTTTCTACATCAAATCCTTCCAGACAGATCAAAAGCCTTGTCAGGTAAGCTGTTTTGCTGTGCAGTATTGGAAGTGGGAGATTCAAAATGAACAAATTAAAGTCATCTTCTCTGCATTTCAAATCTGACCAGTTCCTGAAATAGACTTGTTATAAAGAAGTGGATTAATATGGTTTTATATATTTATGACCATCAACTTATAATTATCTCTTTATTCAGTATTTCCAAAGCTATTACAATTTGTGCTCAACATGCAACAGGAAAATAGATGCAGTAAAAATTACTTATATGAGTAAATCACTAAAGCGAGACACTTCTTGGTCTACAAGTTCCAAAATCATCAGATTTAGTACCATAAAAGTATAGAAAAATGGTGACAAACATAAGGACCAATTTAAGAATTAAGAATGAATTTACAGTTGGAAAATTAAGTACTTCAAAGACATATCTTAGATATAAAAAGCAAGCAGTAACCATGGAATCATTGTGCATTGGCTTTTACAATACAAGAAATAGGGGCATGACATGGAACGAGTACATGGAAAATTCAAGTAATGTGTATCTTCAAACAACATGTATTTTTTCAAGCTGTGGAATTCCTTACAACAGGATCTTCTGAATATTAAAAGATTTTATGGGCTAAAAGAAAAATTAGACAAATTAATTGAAGAAAAAAATCTTTCAAAGGATGATTAAATGCAAACCACTGACTTTTGCTCAAGATGTCCCTAAGCCAAAAGTTGTAGACCAGGTATTTCTAAGGAAGTGGTAATTATCATGTTCTCATACGCTGTCTACACATCTGTTATTAGGGGAACTATGACAAGCAGCATGCTGGATTAGGTAGACTTGTCTGACTACATTTTGACCATTACAGTATTTTTTAGCTAATATGGATGGTTTAAGAAGCACATGGCTTTCAAGATACCAAACTGGATCCAAGGAATTAATACACATATAAGAACAACATGAGACCGAAATATTTCTATACTATAGGTGACTGGAAGCTAGGCAGGATAACTTAGGACATCCAAATTGGCGTTGTAAATCTGTGCAAATCAAACAAGACCATAGATATGTAGGCAATACAGGGAATGGGCTTTGGAGAGTCCACGCAAAGTAGGCACCACATATCTTTAGACAGTTGAGTTGTTCACTGGAACACCTTGGCTAAACAGGGGTGTCGATAGCAAGAGATGAACCTCATCTCTAATGTTACAAAATCCACCACAGAAAAGAACAAATGTCTTCTCCATTTAAAATTCCTATTCATTATACAGGCACATACATTGTTAGAGGTTGCACCAAATAATTTGAAAGGTATGCTTTTTAATTAAGGTGCCCTTACTAGATACTCACGGAAAATTAATCTTATTAAGCCTAGTAGAGAAGAGAAAGGTGTATGTCTTCAGGCCCTAATAGCTTTTGTTATAATATTCATAGAAATGGGAGAAATGAAAATCTGAATATGAACTAAGGATAGAGTCGGCCAGGTAGAGATTTCTTAGAACTGCGAAAACCAACTTGTCTAGAAAAAATCCAGGCACTGATGTCCTTTTAAGTAAACAGCAGGGAAATAGTTCTTTAGAAGGTTGCTAATGGGGTCTGGAAGGTGAAAACTCTGTTCAAATAAACACCGTACACCAATGGAAGTGAGCAAAACATATAATTATCTATGTCTTTACTCACTTTTTAAAAAATAAAATTCCCAGAAGACATAGTCATGTTGCATAAATTTCTTGATAATAATAACAAAGCTGATCATCAGGAATGAATTTAAGGCCTGTGCAAATATATTTTTGCAGATTCCACTCAAAAGTCTTTTACTTAAAGAGAAGTCATCAAACCTCTTTCTTTTTTTTTCTTTTTTTTACTGAGAGGAAACAATCTTTCTTGCACTGAGCAGTAAGTCACTGTTGCATTGGGGTGTCTGAGGTATAACCTAATTGATTCTATCTGATTAGGAAAATAGGAGTGTGAAACCCAAATTTTCAGCAATATTTGCAGGATTTATGACAGATATTTGGGATTTTTAGAGCTTTACTTTTGAAAGTACTTGTATCTGAGGAAATCACCACTTATAGTGTGGTGTAGTCCAGTAAAAAATATGAGGAGTTAGAGCAAAAAACCCAAAGAAAAGTTACCAGCCCTGTCAATCACCAGTAGTTCAGCTACAAAGGATTTTGTTACTTGTTTGTTTTTTTTAAATTTGGATTGGCAAACTAAATACTTCCTTTAACCACATAGGATTTGTATGCTAATCCAAGCATTCCTTCACAAAGACAGAATTTAAAATTATTTCCTTAAAGTATTATAGACCCAAAACTCTACAGATATTTTCATAGGTAATTCAAATGAAGCAGTCTTTTCCTACTATCTCAATCTTTTATTAACTGAGTGTATTGCTGAAGATTGGTTTTTTGCCTCTAGCCGATGTAGCTAACATTACGGGATCTGGAACTTGATAAAAGAAAGAAATTATTCCTATTAAAAACATACTTTTAAAAAATTGTCAATCAGAGCAAAGTTTGAACTTGACAGAGAATACTGCAAAGATATTTAGGGTCAAGACTCAGGTTCTTTTATCCTTAATTTCTAATGGACTCTTGGCTTTTTGTTTTCAACGTATGAGCTAAAAGCTCCCCTAAGACTCTGGCTATGTCTCAGAATAAAGGACCAGAATTCTTCCTAACAATATTTGTCTGTGAAAACTGTATTGATTTTTTTCAATAAAATGTGGAATAAGACTTTCAAGTAAACCTACACTCATCCTTCAGAGTTCCTTTCCATTCCAGTTGAGATTTTTTTATAAAATTAGTCTATGTGAGGTTACTGACAGTGTAAGGATTAACTATGGCCAGCTAAGTGTTCTAAAACAACAGCAAAAAGTTAGTATCTAGCAATAAAAAATTGCAGGAGAGAAGGAAAAAAGTATCTTCATAGATCTTTCTAGTTATCTTCCTGCATAAGTCCTTCCTTCTTTGAGAGGACATGTGTTCATAACTTTTATGCTAAAACCATTAGTGTAAATCCCACAGCCCCACACCCTTGAGAATCCCTCTTGCCACCTCTGTCCTGTTTTATTTTAGTTCCCTTACCACAACATATGGATGTTTTATATACTACCTTCTGCTTGAAGCCTAACACCTTTCCTATAAAAAAATCTGGTTGCTCTTGTCTGAATATTTTTAACAGTAATTGAATTTATTAACAATTCTAATGTTATCTTCACATGATGCCTCCTCCTTTATCAGCCCATTAGTGTTTTCTAGTTGGGGTAACTCCTTCATTTTGTTCTAGTTAGCAACCATATATTCTATGTTTCTTTTAGCTAAATTCATTTCCTGTGGGTTACTACATCAAGTATATTTGAAAATGCAGAAAAAATAGATATATTTCCTTTGCCTAGAAAGTCTATAAACTTTCAAAAAATATCTATCAAAAAACTCTCAAATTATTTATTCCTTAAATTATTCCTGTTTATTGATCTAAATGGGATTAATAGGTTTTAGATATTTAGAAAGTTGTGGTGAGCTGACCCAGGCTGGTGGCCAGGTACCCCCAAAGCTCCTGTATCCCTGCCTCTCAGCTGTGAATGGGAGAGAAGATATAACAAAAGGCTCATGGGTCAGGATAAGGACATGGGGATATCACTCACCAATTAACCCCATGGTCAAAACAAACTTGACACAGGGAAAACTGAGTTTATTGCCAAACTGAGAATTTATTACCAATCAAATCACAGTTGAGTAACAAGAAATAAAACCAAATCTAACACCTTCTCCCCAACTACCACCCTGCCCCATCCCCTCCCCCACTTCTTCCAAGGCTCAACTTTACTCCCATTTCTCTTCACAGAATCACAGAATCACAAGGTTAGAAAAGACCTTTAAGATCATCAAGTCCAACCATTCTCATCCTAAACTAAATCATATCCCTAAGTACCTCATCTACCCTTTTTTTGAACACATCCAGGGAACATATCTTTGTGCTCCCCTGGCGTCAGTTCATCACACCTTGTCTCTTCCACTCCTTCCTCCTCAGGGGGAGGACTACTCACACTCTGCCCCTGCTCCAGCCTGGGGTCCCTCCCATGGGAGAGGTCCTCCATGAACTTCTCCAATGTGAGTCCTTCCCATGGGCTGCAGTTCTTCCCAAACTGCTCCAGTGTGGGTGCCTTCCATGGGGTGCAGACCTTCAGGAACAGACAGCACCAGTGCGGGTCCACCACAGGGTCACAAGTCCCCCCAGCAAACCTGCTCCAGCTCGGGCTCCTCTCTTCATAAGCCCACAGGTTCTTCCAGGAGCCTGCTCCAGCATGGGCTTCTCATGAGGTCACAGCCGCCTTCAGGAGCATCCACCTTCTCCGCCATTGTAAATGTGCTGCTTCCACGGTTAGAGCAATGACTGGGTTGAGAACCTTCTTCTCACACAATCTGCTTCTCAGACTATCCAAACAATACAATGATCATAATTTTTTGAAACAAAGGACCTCACTTTTAGTCTAACTTTTTTTGGGAGTCTTTTTTTAAAAAAAAATTCATTCAATCAATTTGGATGGACTTGCAGTCCCATCATTAGAACTCTATCATTTCATTACCTAATCTATAATCCCATAGTTATTGACTGTAACTAATATTATCTTGTCATAGCTTTTATATATTGTCATAGTGATCTCCTAGAAAAAATATCTTTAATAATGTGATATTATGTGTTTGAGAAAGGCTTTTCAACCTTTCAACAATCTTTTTTATGGATGTGGCAGCAAATGGATGTGTTTTTCTTTTATACGGAAGAAAATGCTTCCTTATACATTTATGGAGCTTCAACTAAGTAATATTAATTTATTTACCTTTCCTCCTCTAAAGTTTCTATATCTTCATTCCCTTTGAAGGACTTTAGGTAGATTTTGTAGTCTGGGATGGAAATTCAAGTGTCACGTTATTCAACAGTTTAGTATTGATTTAAACTAACTTTAGGAAAAGTTAGTTTAGAGGATAAAAAAACAAGAAAAAGAAAGAGGAATCACCGCTGCCATGATCCAGTTTAATCTGCAAGTGGCATTAAATAGGAAAAAAGCAAATAGATTGTCTGATCAAGATTCAGAGATCATGTATTTTATTGTGATAAAAGCTTTATTGTGATAGGCTTTCAACATGTGCTGGATTTGGCTCTCACTCTACCCCTCCCAGTGAGGAGCACCCCTTGTCCTATCACTCCATGCCCTTGTAAACACTCCCTCTCAATCTTTCCTGTAAGCCTTTCAGGTACTGGAAGGTCTCCCTGGAGCCTTCTCTCCTCCAGGCTGAACAAGCCCAACTCTGTCAGCCTGTCTTCATAGGAGAGGTTCTCCAGCCCCCGATCATCTTTGTGGCCTCCTCTGGACTTGCTCAAACAGCTCCACTTCTTTCTTATGTTGGGTGCCCCAGAACTGAACACAGTAACTGGGATGCCTTTGTCAGAGTTCAGCAATTTCTCCTGAAGCTTGAGCCCAGGTTGCATAGCTAGGCCATATCAGACCTTCGAGTTGGATCTTTGGAGCACAGAGAGATGACAGACACTATGGGAAGAAGAGAAAGGTTACGGAGAGTTTACAGATTGAAGAAGGGAGAGCATTTATAGGAAAAAAAAATGAAAGGGGAAATGGAGAATCTCTGTAGAAGTATGTGTGGTGTTTCTCCTATCTGTACAACGTAGCTTGTGTGAGAGCAAGAATTAGAAAATGTGAAAATCCAGTTTGTTGAGGATAAGGAATGGTACCTTACACAGGTGGGAGAAAAATCACCTCATACTACCTCTCACAGTGGTAACAGAGGCTAAAAGACAAGAAAAAATGGTACATAAAAAATTTGAAATTTAAGACAAAAAGCAGCTTGTGTTTTCTATGTTGGACCAAAGGAAATTATGGGAAAGAGACAAAGGAATATACTATATGGGAAGAATATGACCTTTGCTTTAATATATTAAAGTAGGAAGGGTCAATGGAAAGATTGTTCCAGGGGTAGAAATGCAAATGCATATTACATAGTTGAGAGGTTTTACTTATGAACAAAACATAATCCTTTCAAATGTTGATTAAAAAAGTCATCAGCATTGAGAGATGCCTTTCCAAATAAGAGACTAACGTACTGGCCTCACTGACAGTGAATATGGTATTTTTAAAATGCCTGAGTTACAGCGAAAGAGTAAATAAGAGAAACATATCAATAAGATGAAGGACATCAAGATACTTCAGTTGAGATGAGTTTAAACTAGATGACATTCATGAGGAGATACCAAAATGACAGCCTGAAACCAAGCACTTTCCTTTAGCGTTCATTGAAATCATAATATTGATGTGTGATAAGAGATGTATTTCTGCCCTTATAAAGGAAAATGCTTATGAACCTGAGTAACCTCAAATATGTTCTTACATCTCCCTTGGCATATTGTTAAAAAAACTGCAGCAACTTGTCTTGTGATGCAGATCTAGGATTAAAATCCTTTGAGGGGACAGTTTCGTGTTTATTTAATAGGTTAGGCTGGAGTGATGGTAGGAGGAATAAGAAAAAAACTGTAGAAGGAATGGACAAAATCAGGGCTTTCGACCCAGAAAAAAAATAAGATTCTCCGGGTAATAGTTCTGCATTATACTTTATTGCTGTCTAATTAGTATTCTTTTTATCATGCTTTATTAGACAGACTAATGTGATTATATTTTAGCCACATTAGTAAAAACAAAACAAGAAAAAAAAAAAGAAAAAAGGAATATGATAAGTTTAAATTAATAATTATGCTAATTTGATAGGATGGAAAATTGCTTATGTAGGGTACAAACTTATTACTAAGATATATTTGCTGTCCTTAGGAAAAGTTTCAGTGTGAGTATTTATTTAGAACAGTTCATGCCACAAAAAGGAGCAGACAAGGGAAAGAAGTCTCTTGTAACAGCTACCACCTTCAGCATTTCAGAGTTCAGCAGAATCAGTTCTGAGAATAAATATAGATATCTTGAATAAAATTAAACTGCTTGCAGCTAATAATCATAGAATCATAGAATAATAATAATAAGAAGAAAGATAACATGAAATATACTTACATGACATTCTTCTTGCTCAGTGACCTGTAATTCAGACTTTACAGAAAATTATTTTAAATATGCTTTCATAGAAACTTTATTTCCATTGATTCATATCTTATTCTTGGGTGTCAACATGCCTTTAATATTTAATCTGAGACATATTGGAGTCTGCACAAGAAATAAGAAAGTATGACCTGGACCAAAAATAGTTTTTCAGGTTTTCCTTCTGAAATGAAAAATGTAACATTTTCTACCATATGCTATTTCCTTCCATTTCTGGTAGTAGAAAAGCAAAAGAATCCTCCTATCTCCTTCTCATCAACCCAACAGTGCGTTTCATGCAGGACATGAAACCAGGAAAACTCAAATGAAGGCCTGCCACAGCAGAATCCTACCCACCAAGCGAAAGCACCGAGTGAGGACATACAAGAAAATCTCTTCTCTGTGAGTTTTTTCCCTTTGCACTGTACACCAAAAAAGGGGAAAAAAAGAAGAAAGCTTCTATACTGTTTTGGTACACACACTTACAAACCAATTCTTGCACAACATCTGCAGAGCAAAACTTGATCTCAGCAAGCACATCAGAAGAGCATGGATTGGATCAAGTGTGGGAGCCCACCTTCAGTACTGCAGTCAGGTCTAGGGTCCCGGTACAGGCAGTGTAGGACAAGGGGTAATGGCTTTAAACCAAAGAAGGGGAGATTTAGGTTAGTTGTTAGGAAGAAATTCTTTAATGTGAGGGTGGTGCGGCCCTGGCACATGCTGCCCAGAGAAGCTGTGTCTGCCCCTGGATCTTTGGCAGCATTCAAGGCCAGGTTGAATGGGGCTTTGGGCAACCTGGGCTAGTGGAGGGTGTCCCTGCCCATGGCAAGGGGTTGGAACGAGATGATCTTTGAGGTCCCTTCCAACCCAAACTAATTTGGGATTCTGTGATTCTCTAAGTGGCATTTAAATCCATTCCAACAGACCTAGAAGCCCAGAGGCAATAGCACTTCTGTAGCCATAAGCTCTTGCTTTAAAGATCACCTATGAATTAAAAAAAAAAAAAAAAGAAAAAGATTTGAACTTAGATTTCCAGGAAACTGCCTTAACTTCTAGGCTGCACTCCAACTTTCTGGCTATAAAACCTTACTCTTCTCATGAAACTATTTGCGGTGTGCAAACAAATTTGGGCATAGTCTGCATAGGAATAAAATACCTTTAATCAATAAATGGATTAATTTATGTGAAAAAGTGCACTATTAGTCCAGCTGGGTAGGACAGAATTTAACCGATGCCAGATTAGAACTAGATGTTTAATCTAAAGTAATTCCTCTCCAGGGTTAGTGGAGAGAGTGTTAATTTCAGAGGGCAATTTATCCTTCCCAGTTTAGACACCTACTTTATAACACTGTGAATCATACCCTTGAAGTGCCTATCAAGTAGCAGAGAGGAGTTGTTTAGACATCCTTCTTTTTGATGGCTGATGATAGCAAAAATTAATACCTCACAGTGATTCTTATCATCACCTACTCCTTATACTACGAGCAGTACCTTATTTGTCCTTCAGACTGCTTCTCCATCCGCAGAGCTGCAATACCCGGACTCATGTAGTAGTCCAGGAACAAGAAGGAACAAGACTATCAGTGCCAGAACCAACTGTGCTTGAGCTAACATTCTCATTAAGTGGGAAAAGCTGACAGGTGACAGTCCTGGAAAAGTATGGAAGCACCCATCTACAGACCTTTCCTGATACCTCAGGGAATTGTTGGCTGCCAGAAGACCTCCAGGCTATCAATTCTGTGTGTTTATCCATGAGTTTGCCACCTATGACATTACCAGGTATAACCCTGACAAAATCAAGAGTCGCTGTTGATGTGGGAGAGGAAGGTGAAACATCTCCAGATTCTCTGAATTACTTTTCATTATTTCACTCTCACCACCCCTGTGTTAGTAGGAGTAGTAAGTCCCCCCAACATAATCACCTAAATATGGCTAATATTTTGTTTCAGTTTCTGACTGATTCCTAAGGAAAGGCTGTACCTGACAAAAAGGTGAAATTTGCTCAGCAATTGACTATTCTGTTGGAGCTGTCAGGTGTGGCCATCATCTCAGATTTGGAAGCTCTCAAAGGCCTTGCTATTGCAGGTCAGTCCAAGGATTAAAAGAAGGACTTTATAAAATGCTTGCTATAATTTGCCTCTGACTGCTAAGTCTGTATCTCTGTTTGAAAGAGAGAAGGCAATGGACACTGATTTTTACATTATTAGTGTGATTAAAATTTGTCTATATGTTATTTCATATCAAATTAAATGTGAAAGTGTGATAAGGTTATTTTATTTTATTCCTGTCAACATCATTCTCAAAAGGAAGGATTTCACTCATTATTTGTGGATTGCTGCTTTACAATTATATCTTAATTGGCTTGATCACCAACTTGAACACTTAATATTACAGTATCATTAGCACATTTATTATTCATCTAAATCATACAATTACAGCAATTAAATTGGTTGCCTTTTAAACACTTGGTTCACTGATCTTTAATTAAAGGTCTATGAACTGAATTACATGGAAAAGGTGCTAAATGTTACAATTGTAGTGAAGGGGTTTATTTGCCATGTTATATAGGACTGATTTACATGAATGTCATATGCGTTACAACATACCACCTCCTTGATACTTCCTGGCTACCTATTGTTTCAGAGACTACCTATTAAATAAAATTGTAGGAAACGTCATTCTTTTTTAATCCTGGTATAAGCTACATAGAAAAATACTATGAGCATAATTAAGAAATTCAAATCCAAAACTCAACATACAATATATATTTAATGTTTTGAGGGGTTGGGGTTTTTATTTTGTCAACCATCTTCAGATAAGAAAAAATGCTGATTTCATGTTTAAAGGCTACACATGCATCTTTGTTCCTTGCCTGCGTGGTCCCAGCTGTTAGTTTTCATGTATACTGTTCTCCTGTCTCAAGAAATTAAATTTCTAGTGTGGTAGACAAGAATTTTCACTTTAAATTAATAGAAAGAAGCACATTATTTGGTAGGAATGTTTCTTTTTCCATGAATACACCAGCTCAGAGTTTCAGTCAAAGAAGGAAGTTTAAGAAGCAGAGAACAAAACAGGAAATGTGATTTTACCACTGCATAATGCCACCAATTTTATATTTTATTTTCTGATTGGAGCTCTAATCCTCTAATCTCTAAGAAAACAATAAAACTGAAAAAAATTGAGGGAAGAATGATCACAGGTATGAACCTTTGTTTCATCCCATATGAGAAATGACTGAGTCACTAAATATCTTCAGTCTGGAAAAGAGATGATTCACGAGAGATATACTACAGGCCTATAAAATCATGAAAAACATGAAGAGGATGAATAAAAATTCATTATTCATTTTGTCTTCTAATACAAGAAGAACAGTAGGAGCTATTAGTCAAAGTTAGTTGAAGCAAGGTGCAGAACAAACCAGAGGAAATGGTTATTCATGAAAGGGCAGCAGACATATGGAAGCTCTTGCCAATGAATACAGTGAAAACAAAAGGGTTCAGAGGAAACTGCAGAAAAAGTTGGAAGAAGGATCCTTTATTATGCAGTATAAAAGTTAAGCATTTTTAATAGGGAATTTTTAATATTTTTTTCCCACAAAATCTCTTTTCACAGGCAACCTAACCAATAAACAGAAAACAACAAAAAATGTAAAATAAAGAAAAGCAAACATTTTTGCTAAGAAGCACTGTACTTTATTTTGGATGTCTTATGTCCTTGTCCTCTTTGAAATAATCTCTTTGAGCAATGTAGGAAGTATGATGTATCCTGACATCTGTCTTGCTTGGTTGTTTGGCTGTCTAGTCTGAGACAGCCTGACTGTGGAAACAGTCAGAATATGGACACAAGACACCTGAACATTGTCTGTAAACATTTCTGACAGTATATCTCAGCAGTGTATTTTTAGTTTCTCTGATGAAAGTATATCTAATACAGCAAAAGTGATTAATAGTATTCATCACTTTTTAGTTAGTCTTTATCCTATGAACTTTTCCTCCAAAGTCAGCATTTCCAAGGCATCAGAAATCTGAAGATGTGTAGTAAGAAGCATAGGCTAATTTCTGAAATGCTGAATAATGTGATATTCAAGAGACGTATAGTCAACCAGAAACTGAACTACAGTTTTGGGTAGTATTTCAATATTATCTTGAACAGTCTACTTAATCTACTACATTTTGCCTCTCCATATTTAGAGTAGAGGTAGTAATTCATTATTTCACATGGATATGAGAAGACAAAAACCCATTAATGACTAAGAAGTCTTCAGGTCTTATGTTGATGAGGTTCATACTAGTGCTTAGCAGGATAATACAGTATTCTGGCTGTGCTCTTTTAATGAAGTCATTAACAATTCACAAAAGCCAATGATGAATTCTAAGCAATGAATAGAACTAACAGTAGTTAATTTCAGAAAAGCTTTGATAACATTCTCAAACTGCAAAAAATGGAGAATATAAAATCGTTAACAGGGGAATTAATTAGAAATGATGCAATAACACAGGAAACTTGATAGATGCGATAATTCTATGAAGTCTAGTGATATAAAGATTCTCAAAATCAGGTTAATCTTCCTACTATTGAATGATAAAAGGAAAAAATCTGCTTTATTAAATTTCATAATTGAGACTTATCCAGCAGTACAACAAAAAGTGAAAGATCATGAGAATAATAGCTGTAAGTAGGAACACTTCCAAGCACCTCAGGTGGTTTAAACTATAGATCAACTAATGATACATTTTCCCATCTCTTTTTCTTTTTACCCAATTCCTTATAAACTCCATCTTCTACAATTTGGAATGATATTCCTTATTGATGACTGTCACATTGCTTCACAAAGGTCTTTATCAGATCTTTCAACATATGTTTCCATAATTTGCCTCCTCCATTGTGTCTAACTTCTCTTTTGTGTAGTAAAGGTCAAAACAAACTTCAGAATTCCATTTCCTTCTTTTGATTTTGTATGCTAGCCTTCCTACCAAGATTTACAGATTATGCCTATGATACAATTGAAAAGGGTCCTATGAACCCATTCCTGGACTGAAAGGCAAGTGCAATTAATCTTTCATTTACTTTTGTTAGTCGCTTTTAAAGAAGGATTTTCTTTCAGATAAGGAAAATGAAGATCTCTTACTGACTCTCTTCTATCTAGTACTGGAGATGTAACATCTCTGTGAATGTACTGCTGTTTATTTTCATGTCCACATTCACTGCAATTAGAGTAGCTATATAAATTTAGTTAAATGTATGCATGGCCAGACTTATAAATATATATATATATATACATATATATATATAAATTTAGGAAGATTCTTAAATCATTAGTACTTTATGACTGAACTGTCTTCACATACAGGTAATAACTCAATAAAAAAGAGGGAAGGTCATATAGCATGAAGATTTTCATTCTTTCCCATAGTTTCATGCTTTTTGTTATTTCCAGCTTTTTTTCCCCCAAAATGTCAGGTTATAAATCATATTCAGGTAGATCAATTTCACTCAGTCATATGAAGAAGAGCTCTTCAGCATATTACAAAAAATAAAATTAAAAGCTTTGAATGCCTCAAGTGATATCATCCATTAGATTTAGACATTTCTCCAGCTATAAAAAATTCCTTCAAACAAGAAGTCATATAAATCACTTATCTAAATATCAACACGATTGACATGGTTATGTGCCCTTGGAAATCTCAGCAGGACCCAGACTCATCCATTTCTTTAGCTACCTTGATGATGTTTCTACTAGGACCTTCTGGCCTATGTAGATATTGAAATTATCATGCAGAACTGTCTTTCTCTCTCTGTCCTAAACTCCCTACTAGGATTTTCATGATTCCATTCTGATTTTAAGTACCTTTGTTAAATATCTATTGTCAAGCCAAAGGAAAAGCAACCTGTCTTATCTTTACCTCAAGTACTTAAACTCCATAGATGACTTAGCCATTTGCTCGTAGTCACCTCTTTGTTTTCTCTAGATCCAAGTTGCAGCTGTAACCATGTAAAGGTATATACTGCCTTGAATAATTACTCTGTGCAGCAAGGTTTTATTTGAATTGAGATCATTATAAGGTCTCTTCTTTCAGTTATCAGTGTAAAGATTGGTATAGGGACACAAGTGTACTCCTATCTGAAAACAAAGTAAATTCACAGTGTAGTAATTCAACATGTGTAAACGCGTGTGTGGGCTTATTTCCAGAACGCAGCATTTTGGCAGTGATCCTACCATCATTCTGAGCTCCTTTGTATGCTATCTAGGACCAACAGCTGTGTTTATTCATTTGCCTTCTGCTGTTCAGGGGTCACAGTGACAGGATAGCATTTCCATCTTTACATACTGATGCAGAGTTAAGCTACACAGTGCCGGTCCCAAATTGCCTCTCTTCATGGTGAGGTAAACTCTTGGGAGATGAAGGATATTTCTGAGGCCATCCTTTATGGGTTTGCCATGCAAAACTATAATCAGAAAACTTTTCACAAGAAAGTAAGAATGTGGTGTGTGGTCCAAGGGTGCTCCTACCACCTGTCCATAGAATGAACCAGCTGGTACAACTTCAGCATGTAGTTTGGTATCCTCCATCAATGGGCAATCCACGATTTTCATGCTAATACTTTCCTCAATGATCCCACTCAAACCTTTACTTATCCAATGTACAAGCCTATGGACAGATTCCACAAGATCCCCTAAAAAAATCTGAACTATACCTCAATGCCCTCCTCCAATGCTTGTTTAAAAGCAGTCTTCAGTCTCCCACACGGTTCGCAGTTAATCTTCTTTTCTGGTGTCATTAGATATGGTCTTACCATGAGTATTTTTTATTTCCTACTATGATGTATGGGAAGTATTTATACTTTGGTTGTTGCATTTTCATGTTCAGTGGATAAAAAAAGTGTTCTTTGAGTGACCTCTTGTTGTTTCTACCCTTCTTCCAAGTGATAAAAACAGCTACCACTGCAATGGACTTGCAGAATCACTGTGTGAGTGGCCTGCTCTCAGCAATCTGCCCTTCTTTCATGACTTTCTCACCTTCCTTCATTTTACAGCTTCCACTCTCACACTGTTAGAATAAGACAGGACTGACTTCTTGTCTCAGGCCAAAAAACCTGACTATCCCCTTCCAAGGGTGCACTGATGTACAATTGTTCTGGTGGATAACATTGATGCATAGCTTGAAGATTCCCCTTCACTTACTTGAACTACTATTTCTATACTTCCTGAGCTCTCATAGTGAGAAAATTATTTTCAATATAATAATGATTTGAGAAGAGCCAAAATGAAATCACTAATCTGCCCCTTCCAAACCACTTTCTTTAATAAATACCTGTCCTCAACACAGGTCCTGTCCTCAACTGATCACAACACAGAATACCTCCAAACTAGTAGTCCAGGACACCCCTCGATGTCTACAACCACTGCTGGAGAGATTGATGACTGTAGATGCCATCCATGTGTGGATGCAAAATGTAAAAAGACTGTTTGAAAGGTCCTTCAGTCCTAGGTGGAAGATGGGAGAATGGTGTCTCTAGGTTGGCTGGCAACCCCTGCCCTCACAGTAGTAAACCAAATAAGCTTCCAACCCATTATGGTGTTCTCAGGGCTGAGAAAGAGAAGGACATTAGACATGAGAGGTGGTCTTTTTCATAGCCACCGAGATGCCAAGACATGGCCAAGAAGGATCTTGGAGTGGTGTTGGTGGCCACATGAAAAGACAATTTGGAGAAATTTTCAATATCATGAAAAAATATTTAATCAGAGTACCTTTTCCACAGTTCTCTTCCCTTTTAATACCACACCTTTGAGTAGCTACAGCTCTACCAATCTCAGAGGTGCTTTCTATTTGATCCACAAGCTGTGGAAGTACCTCACATGGTCTTAGATCCAGCGGCTTCTGCGATTCCACCTTTGAATTTTACTTGCCAGTGAAATTTAATTATTTCTGTCAAAGTATTCCAATCCTCATGGTTCCTCAACAGCAGCTAGGCAAAATCAAACAAAAAACAGTCAGATAGATAAATATAAATTAACATTAGTTAAAAAGTGATGTTAAAAATAATTACAAAGAATTCTAGGTTGAGCCCTGGCCTCAGAACAGCATCTCTTTCCAGAGCCTCACTGATATATCCCACACTGCATCATAGAAAAATCTCACAGTGCCAACAACACAAATAGGAGAGAAAAAAACACGATGACCCCATTTACCTGGTGGGCAATTCTTATAAAAAAGGTACTTGTAGCCTTTGAGAAAAATCAGTGCAAACTAATACCCTTCTTTGTTAATCCAGTAGACATGCCCTTCAGAGTAAAACCTAGGACTATGGTCTGGAAACTCTTTGCTAGGATTATTTTGTGGACATGTTTCTCACAGTAGTTAGAAGGCTGAACCTGTCTGTAAGCACAAGGTATAAATGGCCATAACCCCACCCACAAAAAAGCAAATTTTGAGAGGTTTTCACAACAAAATCGACTATGTAATTATTTTTTTTATTTTTCTAAAAATAAATCAAATCAAAAATTACTGCAATACCACTTGGCTATTAAATATAAATACTGCTCTCATCTCCATTCACTTTTCAATAGTAGGCTGATGAATAGAGTTTTGTTTACTCAGTGTATATAGGATATCTGAAGAAAGAGAGACCAGCATCTGACCAGCAAGAAAGATGTAAAGGACAGTTCAAAGGAACCTACTGTGTCTGACCATCTGTGTGATCTTCAGGCTCTCATTTCACCTCTCTTACCCTCTGTTTCCCCTCCCACATTTTATTTCATCTCTCAATCTAGAGAGTTCTATGAGATGGACTGACAGTATCATTAAATAATGCCAAATAATAAATTTCTGCCCCAGTAGATTATTTCAATAAAAACAAGGAATAATGGTGGAATTTATTATTAACAATGGAAATTCCACTGCCACTTTCCTTATTTCCCATGATAAAGGCTATATGTTTATAAAGTACTTCAGGGATTTTCTACTTAAAACCTGAAAAAAAAATATTTAGGCTCATACATGACATATATGTTTTTGACAAATTATCCTAATTCCATTAATTCAGCTTCATTGCCAACTTCTGAAACACACCACCAAAATTGCATTCATTCTTCATTCTCTGCACTCAAGAAAAAGTTTGTGCACTTAAATGCTCAAGCATAATTTGTTAGGAGAGTTTTACAGGTCCTTTTGAAAATGTGACCTTTAATGCTGCTGTGCTTTGGAGAAAAATGTCAAATTTTTACCATTCATTTTTTTAGTTAGCATAAATAGCAATATGCTGACAAGGAAAGATTCACTATGAATGAGAAAAGTTGCATTTCCAAGTAAAACATGTGAACTTTTGCCTAAGTGAAAGGGCTGTCAAGCTTTAAAAAAACCTGCAACAAACATGTCTGCTGGGTAAATGAAACAGTATGTCTCATGCTAATACCTCAGTAAGCTGTAAATCACATGCACCAGAGGTGCAGACGGTGGGTTCACTTTAACCTGTCTCTACCAAAATGAATGTTTCCAACAGTTCCATTTTACTAAGTGAAGTTCAATTATTGCCTATTAGGTTGCACATACTAGAGGCTAAATAAAATCACCCAAGATACAGAGATATTGATGTAGAGCTATGGAGCTAAATATTGGACCTCTTTTCCTTACAGAGAAAACATCTTCATATATGGCAAAAACAACTGAAAAGCACTGAATATCAAAATTTCTGTTTTGGGCAAAATAGATAATACATTTAGGTACATACTTTGTCTTCTCTGGTGACCAGAAACTTTTAAAACTAACTGCAAGATGAATCCCATAAAGGGAATTGGTAAGGCAGAAGGACTCCCTCAAGCCTGAGGCAGTCTGTGGAAGTCTAATAACCTGAATCATAAAGCTACTTCTTTTAGACTTCTTTTTATTAAAGCATATGCTTGCACCAAAAGTATAGAGATAAAACAAAATAAAAAGTGTTCTAAATTTTCTCCCTGTCACTTTATCATCCTGCAAGGGTGTTTACTGAGGGATCCTCTTTGTCTTCTGATCTCGTTGGCCACGGCATGCCTTCAACACATTAAAGCGACCACGAAATTGGATGGTTGCATTGAAACTCTCACTTTAATCCGTTTGTGCAATGAGTGTTTTGAGAGTGGATACTTCTGTCTAGAAATATTCCTGGATGATTAAAATCAATGAAAGGCAACCAACAACCACAAGAAGACCGAATAGTACCCATTGCACGTGTCCACGTGACCACCTAATAAGCTCAGTTAGTCCAAAGTGTCTGACATAATATTTACTGAACATTTGTGTTTGGCCCTGAGGGCCTGAAAGCATGGTACAGGCACAAACCTTGGCGTGTCACTAGACACACCAAAGAGGGAATAAAATGTATTCCATAGAAACCCTCTAGATATGCTAAGAAAAAGAGAAAAGTACATTCTGTCATATGGTGCAACAAGTCTGTCCTGGTTTTGGCTGCAATAAAGTTATTTTCTTTCTAGCAGCTGGTGCAGTGCCATGTTTGGGAGTTAGGATGAGAACAATGCTGATAACACACTGATGGTTTAGTTGTTGTCAAGCAGTCAGGGACTTTTCAGCTTCTCACACTGTACTGCTAACAAGAAGGCAGGGGGCACCCTGAAAGCTGGGAGGGGACACATCCAGGACAGGTGACCCAAACTGGCCAAAGAGATATTCCATACCATACGACATCATGTTTCACTTATAATTGGGGGGTGGGCTGAGAGGCACAGTAACTGGGGGTCTTGCATTGCAGCTGGGGACCTTGAGCAGCGTCAACATACATTGGTGAGAAAATGTGCTGTTCATCACTTGTGTTGTTGTTGTTGTTATTTTCGTTATTATTGTTATTACTATGATTGTCTTGTTTTGTTTGTCCTATTAAACTGCTTTTATCTCAACCCACAAGCTTTCTCACTTTTACTCTTCCAGTTCTTCCCTTGCCATCCTGTTGGGGGAAGTGAGCAAGCGGCTGGGTGGTGCTTAGCTGCCAGCCAAGGCTAAACCAGGACATCAAACAAGGTGCACTGGGTGTAACCCTGTTGTTTTACGCTTGGTTCCAATCCATGATGAGTTTCCTCCAGGGCAATGGACTGGTGTTGTGTGTAGTAGCTCAAAGCCGTGAGGTGCAGGCTATTGTTTCAGTCTTTCTTCCCACCGGCTGTGCTGTTCATGCAGTGATCGTTTTACTCTTGCTGTAGCTTAAGCATTTTGTGAGGCTAATTCTAAGAAGGATATCAGCCAGCAAATCAAGATTTCTCTGTATGTGAGTGCATGAACATTTGTATTTTGATCAGAATGTAAGGAGAAAAGGAAAGTAAGTTGCTTTTTTGACTTCAATCCTTCTTTTTCTCTTTTTTCTTTTTTTCCCCAGAAAGGGCAGAAAGAACATTAGCTTTTTTTCCTCCCTGTTGCCATGTAACTTCCTTAAGACAACTGTTGTATGGTGCAGAGATTTAGGGTAATGAGAAAATTAGTGTACACAGAGCACCCATCACAATTATTTCATCTTGTCTCTAGCATTTTTCTTCCTGTCAAGCTCCTTGACTTTAAGGAGGTACCACAATCCCACAGGCTGCTTTATAAAACTGTAATAATAATAACGATAACAATAATAACAATAATAATGGCAATAATAATAACAATAATAAAAATAATACATTCCTATTCAGCTGGTTTGAAATTGCCTACCAAAGAAAGTGACATCCAAAAATGTGAGTGTAATGAGTCAGATATATTAAGTGCAGAGTGGCTCAGATTTGAGGAACTTTTAATCAATTTAAGGCAAGATTTCAAAGAAACTGTTGTTGAAATCATGGCAAAGATGACCTGGTTACAAAATACCCAAAACTAAAAGCTGGGACCTGCATATAGACTTAACAGCTAGGCTTACCTTTCAGTTGCTTTTTGGTTTTGAGAATGTTATTGAATATGGCATCAGGATACTTTAGAGAAATCTAAATTACAAAAGAAAGAAAAGAAAAAAAAATAGCCCTATAGAACTAAAAGTTATCTTGGCTATGTCTAACCTGCCATTAAAATGCTTTGGTGCTGCATAAAAGCACTCAAGTTCTTACTGAAAGCAAAAAATTTTTGAAGACAAAGCACAAGTGCAAAATGAGTCTGTTGCAGTGAATTCCTCCAGACTTCACCAGTTTTGCACTTTGCATCACCCAGCTCAACTCATTCCAGTTAGTCTCATTGTTAGTCCTATGAAATCTGCGCAAGTAATCAAACATCATATTTCTTTAATGATCAATGCCAGGAAGAGTGCATCAGGAGCCACGTGAATGCAGGGAATCCCACTGTCTTCCTCTTTCTTTTAAGTTTCTAAGAAAAGCTTGAAAGCATACCCTGAACATAGCTCATTAACTCCAATGGGAAAGAGACTAGAAAGAGAACAAAATACTGTAATATACCTGGGAAAAAAAAAAATCCTCAATTTGTATTGCAATTTATGTGGCATTTTCATAACTGGGGTGTGGAGGAGGGAAAGTAACTATTGATTTTTAAATGGCCATGGATACTGCAGCTGGAAAAAGAGGAGAACCAGGAGGTTAAAATCACTTAATAAATTCATTGTCAGTTTGGCACAAGTCAAATGGTCATGAACTAGCCAGCAATACATTCAGGTCAAGAACTAGATCTTTTCTGCTAACAAAAGGACTGAAGCTCTGGAAGATTTTTGTCAGAGGAGCTAAAAAAGCAACCTGCTTTTGAGGTAGGTACAATGTAAATGAAATTCTGCAGTATGGCTGACTGGGATAACAGAAACCTGGCTCACACACAGACCTTTTCAATCTTCTGCCTGTGACCTCATGCTGACTCCTACCATTCCAGGATTACACGTCTCTTTTTGGCTATGTGGGACTCATCATGAGGGGTTTAGGTTTTTAATAAAATTGGAATGCAGAATTTGTTCGTAGAGAATGGGAATTGTTGTATGTTTCTGCATCCGTCCACAAATGCTTGTGTGTGGACAGACTGGAGTTCTGTACAGCATCTTCTACAGAATTTGTCTTGCTGAATTTCTTCCTGTTGTAACTGCATGTGTATTTATGGTGAATTTCCTCTAGAATTGTTTACCTAATCCCCTGGGAGGTTGTGGGGGGGGGGGGGGGCAGGCAGGGAAGGAAAAAGTGATGTTTTAAGTGTTAAAGTAAATGGTATCATGTTAACTGCAATGTATAATTGAAACAGGAAAAAAGAAATCTTCCTTATATCCTTCATTTCAGTACAATGCAAGCAGTATGAGATACTTGCCTGGCAAAGGACAAAGTAGGGACATTGTCCTAAGAGGCACAGATGTCTTAAAAAATTTAATACTTAGTATACCTTGATATTTTTATCAGCTGTCTGTAAAGGACAGGGTGTTTTCTTCTCACTCTGCTAACAGAAAAGCTGGGGTTTGTATTTCCAGTACTAAGCTGAGAACATTACTGTTGGAATAAATTTAGCCCACGAGCTTTGGGCAAACAAGTGGATTGAATCTGACTATGTGTGAAAGATGCTGTAGATGTAGAAAACTATATGCACAAAGAAGAAGACACCAGAAGCACTGATCTGACCTAAATTTAAGCTTCTAGGGCAGAAATTTAGGTGATCAAGACTCCTGTTTTCTGTGCGGATAAATGATGTGATGACTGGCAGAGCATGGAAGTTGCTACACATAAATGATGCTCATTTAGAACAGGTTATGTGCACCCATATGCAGTTGTAGACTACAACTGCTTTGCACTGACATTGCATACATTGCACTAGGACTATGAGCATGGTTAAAAGCTGGTAATACAAACACTTACCACTGGAAAGAGGAAGGGGGAATTTTGTTGTCTCTTGTCTGTTTTCTCCCATTTTCCACATACACAGTGAAGCCTTCTCCCCTGGAGAGAAGTAGAGTCATATCTTACTTTGCATCCTGATTGATGCATCCACCTTTCCAAATAAGTGAAAAATAGAGCAGACGATCTAAAAGAAGGTGGAGTAGGAGGAGCACATTGTTGTTCAGTGCTTTCTCCTGAAAAGGAACTGATGAATAATCATAGAATCATAGAATGTGCTAGGTTGGAAGGGACATTTAACAATCATCTAGTCCAACCCCCCTGCAGTAAGCAGGAACATCTCCACTAGATCAGGTCTCTCAAAGCCCCATCAAGCCTGACCTTGAATATCTCCAGGGATGAGGCCCCCACTACCTCTCCAGGCAACCTGTTCCAGACATCTACCCCCCTCATATTGAAAAACTTTTTCTAATATCCAACCTAAATCTCCCCTTTTCTAGTTTAAAAATGTTACCTCTCATCCTATTGCTACATGCCCTTGTGAACAGTTCTTCCCCAGCTTTCTTATAGGCACCTTTCAGGTACTGGAATGCCGCTATAAGATTCCCCCAGAGCCTTCTCTTCTCCAAGCTGAACATGACCAACTGTCTCAGCCTGTCTTCGCAGGAGAGGTGCTCTAGCCCTTTGATCATTTTCATTGACCTCCTCTGGACACACTCCAGCAGGTCCATGTCCTTCTTGTGTTAAGGGCTCCAAAGCTGGACACAGTATTTCTGGTGAGGTCTCACCAGAGCAGAGCAGAGGGGCAGAATCCCCTCTCTCAACCTGCTGGCCACACTTCTTTTGATACAGCCCAGGATGCAGTTGGCCTTAGGGACTGCAGATGCATATTGGTGGCTCATGTCCCGCTTTTCATTTACAAGTACTCTCAAGTCCTTTTCCTCATGGACTGCTCTCTAGCACATCAACTCCTAATGTCCAAACCAAAATCAGTCTGTCCAAACAAATACCACCACATCACATTCCTGTTCACCAATAGAGCATGTCTTCTACCCACAGCCCCACAGAAAATCTCTTTGGTGCCAAAGGCAGGTTTAGATTGGATGTTAGGAAAAAAATTTTTTACTGAAAGAGTTGTCAGGGCCTGGAACAGGCTGCCCAGGGAGGTGGTTGAGTCACCTTCCCTGGATGTGTTCAAAAAAAAGGTAGATGAAGTACTTAGGGATATGGTTTAGTTTAGTATGTGAATGGTTGGACTTGATGATCTTAAAGGTCTTTTCCAACCTTATTATTCTGTGATTCTGTGATTCTGTGAAAATGCCCAGGTCCCACAGCTTTCCACTCTTTCCAAATCCAAACCAAAGCTCCAGTACCCCTATCCTTGTCTGTCCCAAGATCTCCCCCACTAGCCCAAATACCTGCCCTGCCAATCCTCAGTAACATGACTCTAATACCCCTACACCCCCTGCCCCATCACCCTCACCTAAATCCCTTTCTATGCCGAACTCCAACCCCTCCCCAGCCCCAGGCTCCACTTCTCCAGCCCCAGCCTTACTCACATCTGCGGTTCTGTGGAGCCAGGCCAAACACAGCACCTGCCAGCACTTCAGATCTAGCACTGCACGTACATCTCCTCCTCCTCCTTCCTCCTGCCCGTGCTCACCACTGCTCTGCCACTGCCCGCTGCAGCCTGCCAAGCCTGCCCCTTGGAAGGGTTTTGCTGGAAATTCCCAAACCCCAGGCATAGTTTGCACTTGTTCAGAATTCTGCTTAGATGGTGCTCCAAGGACAGAAAAGGAAGACATACCAGGGAAACCCAGGCAGCTGATAGCTCTGCTCCTGCGGGGAGTCAGCTCTGTTTAGCCGCTACTAAGGACTCTTGTTTTAATAATAGAACCCAGCACTGAGATTTAATTAGCACTTACAGCAACATATGTCAGATAGCAATAGCTTTCAGTAGGCACTCATGAGCATTGTCGGGACTGCAGACTTCACACCAGAGTGATGCTCCCGGGTGTGGTGATGTAAGTCTCACCTAACTTTCATTGTTGATCTTGTTTTTCACTCATTTCACTGAGAAAAAGAAATAAATATTTTGGGCAGCTGTTTTCTATTCGAAACATGCTGTCTGTCAGTTTGTTATCTCTTCCTGCTTTAGGTGACAACTTTCAGCTTTCCACCCCAGCCTTGACTGTTGAATGATGAGTAAGCGGCAGTGCTGATGTTAATCAATTGCAGCGCCTGAGTTAAGATTTTATGGCTGTTCTCTGTCAAACCACATTCTGCCATGCAGCAGAACACAGCATCACATCATTTTTTTTATTTGTTCAGCGGTAGGAGTCATATTCACTATCAGAAAATGTAATTAAATTGAAATATATCATCTGTGAGACCCCAGATTGGTTTTAATCATCAGTAACATGGTGGATGCTGTTGTTTATGTGAAGCTTATCAGGGCCGTACCATTGATAAGAAAACATTGGGCAAGCAGCAAATCAGGTATGATGTTACGTAGCTCTGTTGTGAACGAGAGACAGGAAAAGTAGTGAGGATATTTATTTCTCAAGGTACATTTCTAACCTGTGTCTTCATTGCTGGGACCATGGGTTTCAAAAAAAGCACTCCCCCAATTATGAATCCAACTTCAAGAGCCAGTGCATGCCCCTGTGAATGCCCTGTAAGACACTGAGAGTTCAGTGTGTGAAGGACCAGGTGGGAAAAAATGTGAAAGTACTTTTGTGTGGCTCTGTGGAAGAATGTGATGACTGTATTTAAAGTCCTGTCTTTAAAGGGGATATTTTGATCTCCATGTTTTGTTTTGCTGTTGTTTTGGGTTTGTTTTTTTTTTTTTTTATTTTACACAGAGAAGTGCAAAACATATTCAACTTTCAAAACTCTTTGGATCCAAGATTCTGATTGAGGTCCTACAACTAATTCCATTTTTCGTACTTGGCTTGTACAAAGCCCTGGAAGTAGGCTGGGAACTTCTATTACAAACACATCTTCAGAAAAATCTGTCTTTTGAAATGTTTTAGAAAGCCACCCTTTTTGTTTCATATCAAACTGTCGTTCTGATCAGAACAAAGTTTCCTTTTTTCTATTTTCATCTACTTCTCAGACTTGTAAATAGACAGGATCATTGTGTGCACTTCACTTGCAAGATATTGTTCCTTCCCGAGCACATGCATGAAAGGGGAACTTTTTCCTCCCATTTTAATTTAATTAAAAGCCAAGATGTGGCAGGAGCTTTGAGCTGATTCAGTGAGAAGATGACTGATCAAGGATGTGTTAGCACAGCTGCGGGTAGCAAGGTTACAGCCCTTCCGTCAGTGGTGAACAGAAGTGCAGGCAACAGGTTAAAAAGCAGTCTCTTGATTTTCACTAAACAAGTTTGTTGAAACTAGTCAGGAAGGAGAAGGCAAATAGCAGTTTGGAGACAATGAGATCTTAAAGTGTTCAGGTCTCCAGAGGTGAGTGGACTCGAATGGCCTGCAATCATGCAGGCAAAGGAGAAGGTTGTGACGCTCACCTAATGACATTAAGGGAAAAACATGCTACCTAAGTTCCTTCATCATTATCTCCTGCACCTTTCAAGATATTTCCCTCTCAGAAGTAATTTATCTCAGTGATTTCTAAAGTAATTCCGAACTATGCTGAACCATTCTTATCCATTTACATCTCCTTTCCAAACAGGGCACAATCTTAAGCTTCTTAAGATGCCTCCATGGTTCTTCTAACCTTCACTGCCTGTCTCCGTGCAAGATCTTCACCAGGGGAATCTGCTTCATCACCTGGAGCACCTTCTTCTCTTCCTTCTTCACTGACCTTGGTGTCTGCAGAGTTGTTCCTCTCACATCTTCTCACTCCTCTCTCTGGCTGCAATTGCTCCTGGTGTTCAAGGCCATGTGGAATGGGGCTTTGGGCAACCTGGGGTAGTAGAGGGTGTCCCTGCCCATGGCAGGGGTGTTGGAACTAGATGGGCTTTGGGGTACCTTCCAACCCAAAGCAGTCTGTGATTCTGTGATTCTGTGGTTCTATGACGTCTTCAAAGCAGTGTCTGGAAATCTATGTGTAAAAGTAGCATGAAGAAAACTACTGATAAAATTTTAAAAAGAAAGATTTTTTGAATAAAGCAGAATTTTAGAAGCCTACAGAGCTGCTTTAAAATGTCATATATTTGTTTGGAAAAGCCATCTGCAATCAACATAACACCTACTGACATATTCTGTCCTGATAATGTGGAATAATTGGAATTGTCATCAGAGCTGTCAAGCAGTGTGCCAGTACTCTACTTGGCTATATCAGCTACACCAATACAACTTTTGACCATACCAGTGAAGGAATTTAAATCATGTGAAGCTGAGATGAATAGCACCAGTAAGGTATATTTTCGGTTTTAGAAGTGAAAGGTAAAAAATGCTGTTAGAAAATTTTTTTGTTCGTTTTTCCAATGTACAGGGCATATTTGGTCTGTTATCAGCAGAAATGCTTCTTAAAAATTATTAATATTTACACTCTGGCTTGTGGTTCACAGGATAGTATATCCAACTTGAGCTCCAAAAACCTTGGGCATTCTTACAGGTATAACATTCACTCCTTTCCTTATACCACTGTAGTTCCATCACCTTTCTTGGGACTGTTCAACTCTCAGCAAAACTCTGTGGAGGTAGTCACAAAGCCTAACTTTGGGTGTCTACCTTCTGGTATCTAAGATGGGAAGCCAGGCTTTCTCTTTAGTGATCAGAGAGAGAGAGAAGCTCTTCCACAGGGCAGCTCAGACCATGACCAGGCACTTGTGCCAGGGCAATCTTTGAACTTGTAGTCCTGTTGCAGTATTTTTTTCCCATCAGACCTGACTTACCTCCCTAAATTTTCTTTTTATAGAAACCAAGGCATGAAAGAGAGAAGAGATGCAGAAAGGGAAATAGGGAAATCCTTGTATCACCATTACAGTAATCAGATCAGTGTAGGGAATGGAAATATTAACACAAAAATATATCAATTGGTTTTATACTTTTCATAATCAGAGTAAACATTAGTATCTGTGCATAGGACTTTAATTTACTTCAAATCCTATGGGCACTTGTATAAAGAACATTCACCAAAATTCTGCACTTACTACATCTCTTAGTGTCTTACAGCCACTTTGAACAGGTGCTGTGTTCAGCAGCTGTGCCATGTAAATTAGTTTACAAGCATCTTAATTCCATTCATCACTGATGTATCCACTAATCCCTGCTCTTTTAGATAATCTACTATTATCCAACATAATTTTTCTCAATCGTGTTCTTAGCATAGATTTTACCCCTGCTACCCATCAGGATTGCATTCAGGTTGTACTATACCAACCATCTAGACTCATTGCAGTGGTACACACGAGCCAATTTCCAGACTGACAGTTGCTTGTCTAAAATAGACCTTAGCTAAAAAACCCTCTAGTATCTCCTCATTCAAGCTATATAATCTCTACTTTTCAGTTGATGTTGATTTGTCAAGATTAAATGCAAAAGGCATTCTGCTTCTCAACTGCCCGTGTCTCACAAAACATATCCCAGGTTTAAAACATCAGATTAGGGAAGTATCACACTGTCAAGTCATACTAAGACCTCTTTTTTGGAAGAGATTCCCGAAAGTCATAGATTGCTTTCCTTAGTGGAGATGACAATAAAGATGTTACAAGTCAGAAAAAACCTGTTCTTTCTGTCAGCTGTTGACATGTTTAAAGAACAATGTCTAACTGCTCTTAAGGTCTTATTTCCACGGATGCAAATGAATCTGTCTTGGGGAACTGTATTCAGCACCTGTAAAAGCAGCTGCAAACCTTCAAGACCGTGTGACAACAGAGTCCTGAGCAGAGATGCAAGCATCCTTCATTTTCAGAGCACTTAGCTTATATAGAAGTCTCCCGTCCCTCTAAAAATCCTAGGAAAAAATTATAACACCCCCCCCCCCGCCCCCTCCCAGCCAGATTTTAACAGTTTAATCAGTTCATCAAAAACATGCATGCAGCTTGAAGCCAATTGTTTTTCCCAGCCACCTCAGCAACAAACATACGGTTTCAGTTATCTGCGAAGCCTCTGGGGTATCCAGGGAGCGCTTTGCACGGCTGTCATTCCAACCTCTGCTCTGTCGCCAGCACCTTCACACTGGGAGTGATATTTATGGAGCTTCCTGAATTTTTTATGGGGACTCACACCTCTGTTTTGGCAGCAAAGTCACACCCTGAAAATTATCAGTATCACAAATGTCTTTACCGATTCAGTATATAATTTGCAAAGGTGCTTTTCTTTGAAACAATTTGTCTCAAACATCAGACTGCAGCCTATTTGCATGTACTAGAAAAAAAATTTCAACATCTATGATTTTGAAACAGAAATTGTTCTCCCCTTCCAGGTTTTTTTCCAAACTCAAACTGTTCAACAGGAAAAATAAAGCATTTATTTACTGTAAAATTTTCTGCCATGCTTTTCCCCTACAAATGGAATAAACTTTATTGATAGAAACAACTACTAGTTCACAGCAGGGTTACAGAGATGGTTACAGGGCTCCTAATTCTGGAGGTCCCTAATAAATTTTAAATACACAAAGTTATATTGTAATTTTCAATCAATTGTCTGAAAGAAACCTAACTTTAGAAACCTGTCCATGAGCAGAAATACCGTGATGTGGAGAGCTAAGGTCCTAGAAATCCATTCAATAGCATAAATATAGATTTCTGTTGCCCTTCTCAATTTACTGAAATATCCAGTGTATCCACAAAAGAAAATCAAAGATGACATAGGACACTGCAGCATTTGTGAGGAGAAAGGTGAAGTTGCAGGAGGACTTGCAATGTCTCAAATGTCACTTTGTAACTTGGCTGGACAACTTAATCAAGTCCTAATATTTGGGATTCATCGCTCCTGCTTTTGGATATGAACAATTTTGACATCCATATCTGAATGGTCTACTGAAAGAAAGATGCACTTGTAGAGTAAGTTTATTTTCAGCATCATTTCTGTGGCAACTGTAGATAAATTGGTAATTACTGATTTTGCTGTTGAATAGAAAGAATTATAATTGCTTTATAGGTTGCATGTTATATTTCTGTTCTTTCAAAGGTTAAGCTAAAGATTTCTGATGGGAAAAGTCCTGAATAAAACCTCAGTGATTGAGAATGTCCTATGATATTTGCTTAACATCTGCTACTCAAGCAAACTACATACCATACACCAGGAGTTTAGCAGAAGAGACACAGAAAAATATTTGTGAAAAGTCAGATCTCATCAGCAGGCTCTCTTTACATTAACTATTGGAAAATGCTAAGTATATATAATTTTAAAAATTATTTAAAGATGCAATTCAGTAGCTACATCTACATTTAGTCATATGGATACTAACACTACATCTCATAGCTGAACCCTAATTTTATCCTCTACCATAATTAAGAATACTACTGATATGGAAATTTTTTGTTATTAGGAGACTCTGATTATCTTGAGATTTTCTACACACCTTTGTCCTCAAAGCTGCACACTGACCTCAGAACTGAGCTGATTGGTGGAAATTCATGAAATTATGAAATCATGAAATCACCAAACACATGTAACTGTTTATAATGTCTGGCACTGCTTGATCAAAATGAATCCATGGGCTCTGATAATCTGAAGGATTTACCATCTTGCCCAACATTCTGCAAACACTCGGCCCAATGGAGCCCAGAAGGCTGTGGAACTGCTTATCCAAGAGGACACATTTCTGGCTCATTGTCAACTTGTCCACCAGGAAGCCCAGATCCTCTTTAACAAAGCTGTTTCCCAATTGGTTAGTGCCACACTGTTGGTACATAGGGTTATTCCTACTCAGGAACCAGACTTGGCTTTTGCCATTGTTGAATTTCCTTATGTTCTTTTAAGCCAAATTCACCAGCCTGTCCAGGTTCTCTGAAAGGCAATACAACCAAACCACCTAGTGTGTCATCCACTCTTCCCAGGTTTGCATCATTTGCAAGCCTGTTGAGCGTGAATTCTGTCCCATCATCTAGGTCATAGATGGAGATGTTAAACAGTACTTGCATCAGTGCCCTAGGGTTCACAACTGGCTACTGGCCTCCAGGTGGACTTTGTGCAACTGATCAACTTTAAACCCAGCAGATCAGCTACTTTTCAGTCCAACTCATTGCTTATTTATTTAGCCTGTTTTTTATCAGTTTTTCAGTGAGGATGTTGTGGGAGAAAGTGTTGAAAGCCTTGCTAAAGTCATGATAAAGAATATCAGCTACTCTGTCCTCATCCATCACAGAAGGCTATCAGGTTGCTCAGGAATGATTTCATAAATACATATTGACTATTAAAAACAACCTTCTTGTCTTCCATGCATTTAGAAATCTTTTACAGATTCCTGAGCATGGGAAGTGGAGAGGGAGGTGCTGATCCCTTCTCCCTGTATCCAGTGATAGGACACATCAGAATGGTCCAAAGCTGCACCAGGGGGGGTTCAGACTTGGCATTAGGAAGCATTTCTTTACCAAGAGGATGGTCAAACACAGGAACGGGCTTCCTAGAGAGGTGGTTTGTGCCCCATAACTGTCAGTGTTTAACACATACTTGATAGTGCCCTTAACAACATGCTTTAACTTTTGGTCAGGTAATCAACTAGATTTCTGTTGTAGGTCCATTACAACTGAAATATTCTGTTCCATTTCTGTTTTCAGAATTACTAATTCCATTGTCTTCCAGTGACCTCTGTGAGGCTGACTAACCTGTAGTTTCCTCGGTCATTCTTTTTTCCTTTCTTGAATAAATGAATGACATTTACTTTATTCCAGTCTTTCATTGGAAGTTCAAGAATTCAAGCTACAATAATGAGCTTAGCTATAGTGGCCAAAGCACTAACGTGTGTTCAAAGGGAAATCCCTGGCACAGAAATGGAGTGGACAGGGACATCAGCAAAGTCTGAAGCCATCTGCAGTAACTGTGTTTTGGGGTCGCACTGCTGTTAGTGCTCATCACAAAACATATGGTTAGACTAAGTCAGGGCAGGGAGTACAAAGTTCAGTTGAAAAATTCTGCAAGGTTAATCCATGAAGTCGAAGACTAGCATATCACCCAGCTCTACTAATTACCATCCCTGTTAAAATGCTTAACTAAGACTAGATAGGAATGAAAAACAAATGGAAGCCTAGCTCTAGTACAGACATTTAACTGAAAAAACCCCCAAAAACAAACAAAAATTCCAAAAAGTGGTTCTGAAACAGAGCTCATAACTGTCACTGGTGCTTTCCCAGATAAATCTCACTGAACCTGTAAAAGGTATGTTAATGCTGCAATTATCTTTTTCCACTGTGTTCTCTCGGTTCTCTTCACCCCAGTCATCCAGGAGAAAGTTTAGGCCCTGAATCAATAACACATCCCTACATTCATGAAAATGTTCATTTATAGCCCAAGTGCACCTTTAATTATCCCAATTAATTAATTAGTTTCTGCTATCAGTACAGTGATGATAATTTAGAATGACAAAATACCCTGTTAAAGTGTTTCTTGGCATATAAACCTAGTCCAGACGAATAGGGAATTTTCCTCTGGGAATGTTAAACTATACAAATTGTACATGTTTTTATGGCTATCACCATAAACAATCCTCTCACTTTTCACCAGACATGCAGAGATTTAAGCACTTAAACCCAAACAAAACACTATGACTTTCAAATCTGCTGAATATGTTTTTTCCCCTTGGTATCCTCTGCTAATCCTCTGAAAATGAGGCTTTATATAGTAAGTCGTTTAAATCAGAAAGCAGAAGTGAGATATACCTCCCAAAACATCAGGTGACAGACACAGTTGTCCATGCATAGTCATCTAGTAACATATGAAGGGGCCTAGGATATCAAAGGCTTCTGCATGGGCCTGGCAGAAGGGATCTGTGCCCTACTTGATTGGTAGCTGAAGGCAAAGAAAGATCCACTCGAGCCTCCCAAATGTCAGTAAATGTGCAGGCAAGTGAGTTCAGTCCCAGTTATCTGGGTACCAAAACAATGCTGATTGTCAATGCTCTTTGAGAAGCACAGCCTACTGCAGGAGATTCACCTTGTCCTGTAACAGAGCTAAAAGAAGTGGAATGAATCATAGCGTGACATATTGCTCTTTTCTTCGAGAATTTGGACTATTAATGCAGGCTACTTTTAAAATGTTCTGCCAACTAAATTTAGGAGATACTAACCTCATCCAGTTAGTTATTCAGGACTTCTTTGAGCTGTCCTCACATAACTGTTCATGTAATTTTATGTACACCAGGGACTCTTGCCTGGTCTTTAACTGTTGCTCCAGAAGGACATGGTCTTCCTCAGGCCTCATCTGCCATTTGCATGCAGCTGCCTGGGATATCTGAGAGTCTCACAAATAGCACCGGTGCCTGCATTTAAGCGAAAAAACCCTGGCTCTTTTTAGTAGTGCAAATTAAAACAGTGCTCATCCTGGGTGTATAGAGAATTATTCACCCGAGCACCTGAAGTCAGAATGATAAATGGAGACAGAATGTATTGTGGAGCTCTGAAAGTTGCTCATGCCCTTGGACTCCCAGGTCTAACCAGCTCTCACAGATCAGAAAATTATGCATGGCATATATATGAGTACTGTCCAAGGAGTCAGAGATCTAAGCAGAACCAGAATTCAGATGTCTTGACTTCCAAGCCTCTGTTAAAATATGCAGCACTATTCAACATGGACCAAATGTACTACTCATTAAAAATCTACACAAAGAAGATTTCTATTGATTTTAGCTATAGGTCTGACTCAGTATGAGCTATTCCTTCAAATATAAATACTTGTGCTGTACTTTGAAAGGTCCATGAGGCAGCCTGGGAAATATTCCATGCTGTATGATGATTGCTCCATCTTTTTGTTGTTTGCCTCTTGTGCTGGAGATCAATATTAGAGATTTGCTCTTACAAGAGTTAAGAGCCCTGTTCTTAGTGATTGAATTACTCCGTGATAATCTACCCCCTTGAGCTATTATATAAACTGACTTAATAGTGTTGCCGAAATGACATTTGAATATGATGCAGCTGTCTGAATCATATTGTTATAACTACCTTTTGATTGCCAGAAAACAATTCCAATCATTCTTTTACCATTCCCATTACTGTGATGGAAAAACACCTTTCCAAAAAAAAAAAAAGCACATCAAAAGCACAGCAAAGAAAAGAAAGGCTTCTGAAAACACCTTTTACTTTTTTTTCCAATCTGGGTGACTGTGTTCTTTAAACACCTCTTTTGCCTTTCTTAAGCAAGGTTTTGAATGTGTTGCATTAACATTGTTCTGACCTGTTTGTAGATAAAACTGCAAATTGATGTATCTACTCTGTACATGCTGAGCTGAGACAAGTCCTCTGGAAGTTTCTGCACTTACCCCAAGGGTGTCTTCATGACTAGAGTGAAGGGTGCACAGACAAAAAAATGAGCGCCCATTCAGGGTGCTGTCAAAGCTCACACCCCTGAAACAGTTTGTCTCCATGTTTTTAGCCTGTTCAAATGAAATCACACTTTGCAGCACACCCAGACAGGCTGTCTGCCAGCACCCTGCAGAAAGCCCATAAGGCAGTTATGTGGACAGGATGCTAGTGGCAGGTGTAACATACCATCTGCCCAGCCATCTGGAGACCACCCTTCCTTAGGGTACAAACGTAACACCAAGGCCTCGTTCCTCTTCCACTGACACAAGAGGGAATTTCAAACAACTCTATCAAAGTCACTGTCCACCTCCCCTTCATGAATGATTCATTGATGAAACCAGAATCAGGGCCCTGACCTAAGCTAGAGAGAATGATGCTCAGCTCTTGGCTGAGGTTTGACTTTTTCCTGCTAGAGGCTGTGATACAGCAGCAAGGAAATAAAACCTAGATGACAGAAAGAATTCATCAAGCCTATTAATAAATATTTAGCATAACTAGACAATGTTTGTGGAAAATATGCCTTCAGTGCAAAGCATATATACAGAACAACCCTTTATCTCTAGAAATCCTTTTCCTGTGAAAGCAATTTCCAGAATATCATCTTTCATCAGATCCAAAATAGCCCCAAACTTTTTCCTTTCTATTCTGGTCCATTTTGATGCAGCATTAATTAATATGGGATCACAGGATGCAGTAATCTAAAAACTAAGGAGACTTTCACAGAAAGCAACTCTAATGCTGGAACATAAATATCAGTATTTTAAGAAAATGGCTTTATTTCCTGTATATAGGATTCCTTTCTTCTGTCTTCAGGTAATTTTTAAATTTCTCTGTGATACCAGCAGAGGAAGAATATCTGATGAAGAATCTTGTCTATAAAAGCAATAGAAATAATGATAAATCCAAAGGTTCTGATCCCATTTTTTTCCCCATATCACATGACTTTTCAATGAAGTTATCTTATGGCAGTGATGTTGACTCTGTGGCACAAATGGCAGCACTGGCACATAGAACTCCTGGCTGCATCAGTAGAGGCTGGCTGACCCAAAGCATTCATCAGGCCTATTAATAAATATTTTAATATAACCAGAAAAATATCCCTCCAATCTAAATCGCATCTAAACAGCTTATTTCTATAAATTCCTTTGCCTTGAAGGTAATCCCCATAATGTTGCTTTCACCAGATCCAGAAAAAGCTGAAACATCTTTCTTTCCATTATCCTGGGTTTATTGGCTGTGTCAGTAGTATGTGGCAGGTGCATCGTACAAGATATCCCAGAGACTTATTCCATATATTGTGCAAGACTAGGGACTACCTTATAAAGCTCTGTTTTCTGCTCCCCACCCTGCTTACCCACTGAGATTTTGCCTCGCTAGACAATTTTGAACACCCAGATCTGAAGGACTCTAAAATACACTAAAAATTAATGTGATGGACATGTACATTTCTAAAAGCTAGCTTTCAAATTATAAGCTTTCCAGATCTCTTTAAACTCATCAGAGTTCATCCAGAATTATTTCTGGACAGAGGACCAGCAGTACAATTTTGAAGAATATTGTGTATTCATCTAATAACCTGGAATATTTTTCTCTTCCTTAGTTAGCTGTTCCATTGTTCAGAGCACATTTTAAAACCTGAAGCTATGGAAGCTAATTCCTCACTTAAAAGCACTTTATTGATCATAAAGACCTTGGCACATGATGGCCACAAAAACGTTCTAACATGTATTAAGCTATATTGGCAAATCTGAATGCTGGCTGCTTTATTCCTCTTTCTGCTAACAAAAAAAGCTAGATGGGCACAGAAAGACTACATTTTTGTCAATATAACTACAGCTACATTAAGGGGTTTTGTTGCCTTGGCCAAAGATTGCACCTCATCACGTTCCTGTTTCTAATAGCTGTACAGTTAGGAGGTTGCAATGCAGGAATATGCATAAACAGGTAAAGGACAGATGTTTTACTAAGAGACCAAATGTTAAGATACTGAGCATCCTCAGTTCCCACGAATAAAGACATTTGGCCAATGCATCCCTGGTTCAGCAAAGCACATAAATATGTTCTTAGCTTCAAGCATGTGGCTAAATCCCACTGAAAACTGTCAGAGTTAAAGACGTACTTAAACGTATTATTGTAGGAAGACTGGATTACTTGCGTACTTAAGGGCTTTGTTGTATCAGAACTTTTGGCCACCACAGAATTTCCAGTTTCATCTACTGGTGTATCTGGATCCAACATTAAAATCATCAGGAAAAACATTCACAGTACGGCATATCAAAACTTCTGATGCATCCAGAGGGTAGGCTACAGAAATTCTGTTTTAAAGGGCAGTCGTATTTCTTCCAAAATTTTTATCACAATAGCTAGTGATACTGATGCCAGGAAATTAAAACCTACAAATTTCCTGTCTGGTTTGATGCAAACTTCCCTCCTCCCCCGAATTAGTTTCTCCATATGCAAATGTTACACTTAAGGAATATGGGTCTGGAAGTTAATAGCTTAATCAGTGGATCAGAAGGCTAATAACGTCTCCTGCCAGTTCTATACAAAAGGCATTTCAGGGATATTAATATTATTAACAGATTGATAAATAAACTTTATCCTCTGAGCTCATATGAAAGTTTAAAAGAGGGGAAGTAGAGTAGTAGGAGAATGATTGCATTTGTTTTATACACAGGGGGGAATCAGGGACTATGCCATGGTTCCCCTTGAAATAAATTGTGCTTGCTCTTTTTCCCACTTTTGATATTTCCAGGTGCCTGTCTGTTTTTAACATCTTCTTCAGCCTCAATAAATTTGTTGAAACAAGACTCTGTCATACATTCAGTGAGACACAGCTGAAAAATAAAAGTAATCTCTCAGCAGGATAAATGCACTTGAGCTGGAGACCAGGAAAAAATGTATTGGTTTTTAAAATTGATGGTGATACACTTTAACATTTTTTTCCAAGCTTGTTTTGTTTTGCAACTGTCAGAGAATGTTCACTGAATGTTTTGTAAGCAAAACGACTCTCTCCTAAGGCTGTAAAAATAGTGCTTTGGAAAAGAGTCATTTTCCTAATGATGATTAAAAGAATCTGTGAACCTGAGTATCATTAGTTCAGATGAAGCTCTCAGGCCACATTTACACCTGAGGAGGCATAAACTATTTGTTGTGCTGATTGCCTGAACCACCTCCCCACCACAAAAGACGTAGGGGGTCAGGCAGAAATGATGTCATCTTCTTATGGGGGCAAAAATCAGGGCCCAGACATGAGCATCTATTGTATGCACATTTTTTTTCTCTGTTCATAGTTAATCCCTAACAATCTCTCCAAATACTCACCTCGATGCCTCCTTGTATGCACTCCCACTAATTTATATGGCACTTGAAATGACAGCATGTGAACCACACAGATGGTCATGAATGTTGCATAACTTTGCCAACCTGGGGTAAAACATTTTGGACTGAAAAGAGTTAATGACAAAACAGACTCAAGAATTTATCTAAGGACAATTCAGAGAAACACCTGTTCTACAAACAGGTCAGGTGAGGTTGGACCTTGGCACATAACATTATCCCTTTGAAGGCCCAGGACTGCAAGATTATTTGGTCAACACTCTGATTAACTTCAATGGGAGTGTTTGAGCAATGTCTGTAGGGTCAAGTCTTAAAACTGGATTTAATTAGTAGTCACTTATTGTCCAGCCAGAGATGATTTGATGCTTTGTATTCCAGACCTCGAGGAAGCTGACATGCGAGTCTCTCTTTTTTCCTTTCTATTTCTACTGTCTTATACCATCAATTACAGATTTCTTTTAGCCTGCTATCCATAGGCAGCAGTAAGCTGGCCTTCTTCATAATCTCTCTTCTGTTTTATTCAGTTTAAATACAAAGTCTTATTGTTTGTTTCATCCTTCAGTGCCTCACACATATTCAGCTGCTCCAGTTCTTTCTACAGTTCCCCTTATGTTGCAGCATTACACCAGTATAATTTCCATGAGATTTTCATGACAGAAGATCCAAAAATGTTTGAATACAACAAGATTCTTATCTGCTTGGAAGAAATCAATCTGTTGTAACTTTAGGGATGAGGGTCAATGTCAGGTACAGTTGACCAGATTTCTACAGCATTGGAGTATACAAATAAGCTCCAACGACCTTCAATATATGACCCACTTTCTAGACTCCATTGATTGTATTGACTAGAGATGCAAAACAACTGCCTAAACATATGTTCCTAGTGCTATTTAACTCTCCGTAGAGGCTTACAAACATCTGTACAATCCTGGCGGCTATGACACAAGATCTATGGAAGACATCTGTCTTTGTGGAGTAAAACATGGAGGCCAGCTGATACCCTTAGTGTGTTTCATAAGATATATTATGCCTACATGCAGACAACTGAATCAAGATTTCCATAGACCTTACTCACTGGAGAATTTAGACAAGTGTATGTGGGACATTTAAATTTAGGTTTCTCAATCTTATGTTGAGTGCCAGCTAGGTTAGATATTTGTCTCCAACTCAGAAAGAGATATCCAGAACTAGTATGCTGCATTGCTCAGATTGATACATGGGAGTATGAGTGCTGAGACTGAGATCACGCTACTACCAACTCAGAGTTTGCATTGGGCAGTCAACATCACCATGTTGCAGAATCTCAGCAAATATACCATGACTTTCTCCAGATCTTGTTATCCTTGGTATGGTATTGCTCTGTTATGCTCTGGTCAGAGCAGAGCATAAGTAAACTACAGGTGGTTTAAGACTTCTCACTAGCATAGTCAAAAATTAACTTTGCAGCCTCAAGGATAAAGACAACATGGTTAAGATGTATCTCTTCCCATTTCCCTCTCCTTTAATTCCACTCTTGGGATAGTTCTCCACCAGTCAGGAAGGCAAGGCCAGGGAAGGCATTGGGGTACTGGATACACAGGTGGCAGGGCCATGGCCAGCCTTTACTGCAGCTAGGAGTTTCAGTTAGTCCTTCAGACATCTGAGATGATGGCATGTGGAGATGCTACTGATTTGACTGCCACCTGTTATCTTCCTTCCTACAAAAATGCTTACACTATCTACATGTAAAATCTGGAAGAGTGACTATGACCCTGTGCATGTACCACTGCTCATCTTTCTAATTCTTCCTTGTGAACCTCCTTGTAACTCTTTAGAAATGTTGTTTTTTCTCTCTTTTTAGATTTTTAAATAGTTCTATTATCAATTACTTCTTAGACAAAAATATTAGCATAGGAGAAGGGGGCTGGAATCTTTTATCTACCCAAATACCAACCTTTTTACTGAAATCTGAATAAATTATGTCTCTGTTTTGCCCTCAGCTCTTTACTCAAATACAGTCTCAAAGAACTTGAGTTCCTCTGAAGCAGTTGCCCACTTTTGAACTCAAGCTTATTTATCATACTAAACATTCCAGAAATACTGCTTAATCCCCACCTCTTATCAAAATCTCCAGCATCTTTCCTACAGACAAATCACAGGCTTAGGAGCTCTTCAGTGTCTGGAGTTAATCGTACAGATATCTGACGTCTGGAGTCTGTCTGAAGCATGGACAAAAAAATTGTTCCCTGCTGCAGAATGTTTGACCCTTTTGGTTCTCTACTCAGTCTCCTCGGTGTTCAGCACAACAGGAGCACTACAGCTCCTGCAAAACTGGCTCAAGTTTTGGTTTAAGGAAAGGAGAAAGCCTTACGAATAACAAGTCTGAGTTCTATGTGCTTTGTTCTGGGAAGTAGTTTTAGCACGTTATGTCAATTTAATATTGAGCGTGATCCACTAAGGATCTGTGAAAATTCTAACTATCTTTATTTATGGGAAAGAAGTATGACGGGGCCAAATACTGCCATTTTTGCCTATCCAGAATCAGGGAAAGGATTCATGTGGGAATGCAGTGTATCAAAATTCAATGAGCTGTTCTCCCAAGGTGTTATCTGACAAATACTATATTGGCATTCTGAGAACATGTCACATTCACAATATTTTTTCTCATTATTACTTGCATTGCAGGTGTACTGAAGAGGCTCCATGAGTCATATTTATTATCCATAGCAGGGGTACATTGGAATCAGGCATTCAGAACAATCTTTTCTGCCTCTTAAAGAAATACTCAGGTTTTTGTTTAAAAGTTTTTCTCTTCCCTTTTAAGTTAAAAGATTGATTTATGCATTCATCTCAGGACTGCCTTGAGCATGGCCTACTGTGTCTTTGGCAATGCCCACCTTTGATTATTTTACCATATGCGTTTTATTTGAAAGATGTTGATGCAAAGAAGTAATGGTGAACAAGAACACTGGAACAGACTTCCCAGAGACATTGTGGAGCCTCCTTCTCTGGAGACATTCAAACCCACCTGGATGCGTTCCTGTGTGAGTTAGTCTGGATGATCCTGCTCTGGCAGGGGGGTTGGACAAGACGATCTTTCGAGGTCCCTTCCAACTCTTAACATTCTGTGAAGAACCCTTTGCACTGTAGAAATATGAACAAAGTGATGCTCACTGCCCCAAGGAATTTGTACTTGAAGCATACAAGAGCAGAGAGGAGAGGGATAGAAGAGACAAAGGTGGCTGAGGATTGTCCAAGATTTTTGTTTATCTGCCAATGTTCTGACTAAACTTCTCTGCAGTTCTTTCAAATGAAAGGTGTAAGTTATTATATATTTACTACTTTCATCTTGCTTTCAAACACTCTCATATTTTTAAACTGTGATCAATATACATTTTTATTATGTTTCCATTCTGATATTTTAGGCTTCCAAAAAACTTATTCCTTTCTCCTGGTTGTATTTATAGGATTTTATAACAGACCACTTAGACTGTTATGTTTTATTTTGAATTTTTATAACCAACATAGTTTTTCTCTGAAAGGTCTATCTCTCCCTCACTACCTCATCCCATTTCACAGTATTCAATAAATCTGAAGGGCCCTTCATGTACAATATCCTTATCAAAGTCAATCTATTTTCACATTGCTACACTTTCTACTGATTTTTTTTCTATAACTATTTCATGGGTTAGTTGTTCTTTCTTGTTATTGGATAATCTGGTGCACAGTCTTATTTATTTTTTAAACAAGCCCCCAACTTTAAACTGCCACTGTTTATTCAGTCCCAAGACTGAACAGTTAAACTGTTCAGCATTATATTGCATGCAATAAGGATAACAAGGACTTGAGTGCTTGAGTGATGTATTTCTAAAAGCAAACAATCTTCTGAAACAGTTATTAAAAAATTCAGTGCACATAAAGTTCTCTTTTATTTTCTCTTAGACTTAAGGAATAATGACCTTACCATAAACCCCTTAATTAGGAACCCAGCATTCCAGAGAACATCGAGCCTTATGCTGCTTAAAAAAAAAATCATTAAAAAGTTCATTTTTAGCTCTTCTTAATGTAGTTTTTTTAGTGTTTGAGGAGACTGTGATGCTTATGTGTGGCCTAGACAATACCCACGGCCAAGGGATATGTAGCATCCTGTTTACAGCTGAGACCCAGCCTGTCTGCCCTGTAGGGCTATCATAAAACTGTGTGGACCTGAACCAGTCCATGACCTCTGCAATGCAGACAGAGTTTAGTCCGCCTTGTGCCTTTCTCATTTAGCTATATAGACATTGTCATATATATATATATATGCCATATATATATATATATATTCTCCTCTCTCAGCAGAGGAAACTTAACTCCTATAAATGGCAAAGCACTCAACACAAGATTATTTTAATGATCCCTTCTGGTCATGATCTCTTTCTGGTGCCTACATAATGATCCCTTCATCCATCAAGCTAAAAAGTCAATTTGTAAGTAGAAATATTGAGGGGGATAACTAAAAATTAGCCAATATTAACTATTCCCTACTCCTACAGAAGTCTAAACTCTGATGGACTCTGGTAACAGAAATGGGCAAGCTCTTTTCATACCAAAATTTTATCATCAATAAGAGGGAATTCTGTGTATTTACTAATTTTCTAGTAACACATGTCTTAGTGATCAAATAACATCAGTCTCTTCATCATATTCTTAGGACAATTTTACCAATGTGCAAGCCATGCAATACTTTCAGTGAGGAATCCAGAATAAAACTGACATAACAGCTCCTCTCGAATACTTTTTAGCATTCAAAGTTGCTACACTTTTTCTGTCTCACGTTTTCTGCCTCACTTGCCATATAAGTTGTCCATAAACCATGCTCTCCTAGAGTGCATACTTGCTGTTATTATATCAAATCTGCAAAGCTCCTGGTATTTGCATATGCAAATTATAGCCATGATGCAATTTTCTGTTGATGGACATATTCCTGCTGTTAAAATCCACAGAAGTCTTGATGTGTATGTCTTGTTTTATCTACTGCCTCCAGCCTACCATAAGTCTCCAGCCATATTCATTAGATTCAATTAGCGACATTCTTCCCTACGAGAATCTGTCATTATAAAATAGGCAAAGTAATGCTCAGAAAATTATCAAAATAAACACTTTTTAAAATAGCATCAGATGACTGAAACCACAGTAGACTAATATCCACTAGTTCCCATATACTTTAGAGATCATTCTATAAACCTTAATAGAAATTTATAATGACAAATAAATTTATATTATTTAAATAAATAAAACATATAAAGAGAATAAAAATAGAAGGAATGCTCCAGGACCTAACAGTGTCATTTAATCCATTCCTTTGCTTTAAAACGAGACTGCTGACACTTGAACCTGTGTTTGATGGTTTTCAGCATCCATTTCCTTTTGAAATAATATTTTTGCCAGCATTTATTTATAACTAGCATTTCTGGATGATTTCAGAATTTTCATCTTTCCCCTTCTATAAGCCTTTTGATATTTTCATTCTTCTAATTTCATCTGATCCCTGTTCACTATTGTACCTGTCTTGTTCCCCTGTCTTCAGACTCTGGGCAATTTTAAAGAGTGAAGTTTTATTGTAACTAATTAATTTTGGCCAAAATTCTATTAAAAATATGCAGACTATTTCTGCCTGTTTCCTGGTTTCTTCAGACTGTTTCTTTAATTTATTGATATCATCTTGAATTTCAGTCTTGTCCTCTGACATACTTACAGTTCCTATAAATCTGATGTCATCTATGGATTGAATAAGCATAGTCTTGATTTGATCATGTACTTTATGTCATTAACAAATCAGAGAGAAGGGAACTCTTCTTGCACTTGGACAGGAAACAACTGATAACTTTACCTGGTTATGCACCACTGTACACAGTAATTTCACTTTCGACATGTCTCCCCAGTTTTCTTACAAGATATCAGTGTAAGACAATGTCAAAATGTCTAAAAAACAAGATATAGATTATTGCTTCTTCTTTGTCTACATGACCCCTTATTCTTTCATAAAATAAAATTAGATTGATTTGACAAGATATCTTCTCCTTGACAAATTAATCTTGCTGCTACTCTCTTCCTTGTTATCTTCAAGCGCTTACAAGTCGCTTCTGCTGTTTGGTTTAGATTTTTTCTAGGACCTGAAGTGAAGTTGTCTTGTCTATAAATTTCCACTTCATTTTTCCTCCCTTCTTATATTAAGATTGCTTCTTTCCAGTCCAGCAGTACCTTTTATGTCCTTCACAAGTTCTCAAAGACAACTGCTAATGTTTCTGTGATGGTTTCTGTCCATACTGAGATCAGGATCAGAAGTCCCAAAAAACCTGAAAATAAAAGTACTGTCTGTTCTGATCTCTTTCTGTTCTAGGTTGAACTGTTATCCACTGTTGCTACCAATGAGTTTGCCGCTTGTCTACATAACCTTTATAATGAAGAGTGAAATAAAAGCACCTTTTACCTCTTCATTTATCCTGATACCATTTAGTGATAGCTATTCCTTCACACTGAATAAACGTCTAACATTTCCCTTTTGGCCTTCTGTTGCTACTAACCCATTCAAGGAATGATTTCTTGTTACTTCCAGTTTCTTTTCCTAGCTGCTTTTCATTCTGTATTGTCTATTGTGATTTTGCTCCTATTTGCTCCTGATGCTCCTTTATATGTGTGTTTCATGATCTGTGATTCACAGAATCACAGAATCACAGAATCGTAGGGGTTGAAAGGGACTACAAGAGATCATCAGGTCCAACCCCCCTGCCAAAGCAGGCTCCCTAGCTCATATTGCACAGGTAGGCATCCAGACATGTCTTGAATATCTCCAGAGATGGAGACTCCACAACCTCCCTGGGCAGCCTGTCCCAGGGCTCTGTCACCCTCACTGTGTAAAAGTTCCTCCGCAGGTTGGTGCGGAACTTCCTGTGCTCCAGTTTACAGCCATTGCCCCTTGTCCTGTCTCCACAGATGACTGAAAAGGGGTTGGCCAATTCCCCCTGCATCCCATACTTAAGATATTTATAAACATTAATTAGGTCCCCCCTTAGTCTTCTGTTCTCCAGGCTGAACAGTCCCAACTCGCTCAGCCTTTCCTCATAAAGCCTTCCCTCTCCTTTATCCATACCCAAAGTTTAGACTGAACAAAGACTTGATAATTTAGCCAAAGAGGTCTGCGGTAATTTTTCTAACCTCTTACTGAAATACTGCATGATTGCTCGGGAAACTGCAACTTATCCTGGACTATATTTTTTGTATGTCCTGGGTTCAGCATGGATAGAGTTAATTTCCTTTCTAGCAGTTTGTATGGTGCTGTTTGGGATTTAGGAGTAGAGCAATGCTGATAACACACTGATGTTTTAGTTATTGCCAAGAAGTCAAGGACTTTTCAGCTTCTCACACTGCCCTGTTAACAAGAAGGCGTGGGGCGTCCAGTAAGTTGCGAGGGGACACGGCCAGGACAGGTGACCCAATTTGGCCAAAGAGATATTCCATACCATATGACATCATGTTCTGTTTATAACTGGGGGTGGGCTCAGAGGCTGGGCGGTAGCCAGAGGTCTAGGGGCCTTGTGCAGCATCAATTTCAGAGTGATGACATTTGTCTTCCCAAGTAACTATTACATGTGATAGAGCCCTGCTTTACTGGAGGTGGCTGAACACCGACTTACCCATGGGAAGTGGGGAATGAATTCCTTGGTTTGCTTTGCTTGCACTTGTAGGGTGAGAGACTGGGCAGTATGGAGGTCCTGCACAGCAGCTGGGGGTCTCACACAACATCAGTTTTGGGTGGGGAGAAATTGTGCTGTTCATCACTTGTTTTGTGTGTATATTATCATCATCATCTTCATTTTTTGTGTGTCCTATTAAACTGTTTTTATCTCAACCCACGAGTTCTCTCACTTTCACTTTCCCAATTCACTCCCCCATCCCACCAGGGAGGAGTGAGAGAGCTGCTGCATGGTGCTTAGCTGCTGGCCAGTGATAAACCACGGCACAATATTATTTGCTTTTATGAGACCTCCCTTACCATTCCTGTATATTTATAAAAATCTCTGGGGTTTAGAAGTTATTAGTGGCACACAGACAGAAAGACAGATAAAAGGAAAACAAATTGCTGGACACTGCACTGGAACCATCCCTGAGGGATCCCTCTGCTCGCACTAAGGCCCATTTGTAGGTAAGAAGCAGGGCTACCCTACCTACCCAGCTGAGTTAAGCCCATAGATTCACAGAGATTCCTGCTGCTGCACTAACCACTTTGGAGCTGCAGGTCCCCAAAGCACTTGGCATCAACAAATGAAAACAGCTACAGCCTGCTGAAAACAGCATGTTCGGTTTTGCATTCAGTGTGTAAACTGTAAGCTGGTTTCAACCATATTTTGTTACCCTTTGAAATGTTTCCTCAATAGTAGGTTGCACCATCTGTTGCACTGTTTGCCTGCATGTTTTGCTTGTTAAACGGCTCCCCCAGAAGCACACAAAAGAGGAAAAACAGCAGTGATGCCTTTCAGGAATATCTCCCTGTCCTCCACCTGTTTCCTCTCACCCCAGTGTTGCACCGCACACACCACGCACTCCTCTTGCCCTACCTCATGCTTAGTTATTTCAGGACCTAAGCCAAAGTCGCTATAAAACCTCAGAGTCCTTAAAATCTGTCCATCTTTTTCCTCATGAAGCCTGTAGGTATGTTTTATGTACTAAGGACAGAACTTCGCACTCATCAAAACAAAATGTTAAGATGAATCAACTCAGGGTTCACCAGGGAGCATGACCTCTGCCACAGCTAATCTTAAGCACTCATTTAAATATGGGAGAAAGTCTAGTGTTGATCGGATGCCAATAAGTTCCGTCTTAATAAATCAACAGACAGAACAATATTTACACTGCACTAGTATGTACTGTCTCGTGGCTAAATGCTGGCATGTTGTCATGGCAGAAAGATACTCTGTACAGGTAGTGAAGCAGGGCTTTCCTTTCCATCAGGTGTCTTCTTTCTCAGTATCTAAGCAGCAGGAAAACCTTGTGTCAGCTTTCCTTCTTCTTTCCTAGTGCTTTTATTAAACCTGAGTGAGAAAACACCATGATTTTACATGAAATAGTCTCTAAAAAGTGTTGACCAAACCTTCCACTATACTGTACAATCCTGAATCGATCCCTTCATGAACTGGATGAACGATGGAAGGGGAAACCCATTGAATGATGCATTCAAATGTGACTGAAGAATAAGCTATGCAACCCAAAGATACTCATGCAGCTTTGCACTGAAAAACATGACAAAGTTTCATCTTGGCTTTAAGACACCTCGGCAACAGGGACCAAGTGAGGAGCTGAACTCACTGAATGGGAAATGGTTTTTCAGGAAGTACATTTGCCTTGACACAGGAAGGCCTCTGTTCAACTCTTATCAAGACACTTCATCATGCAGGAATACAAGGCCTGAATATCCTTCACAGAGGAATAAACATTTTTTCTTGTGTCAGCTTCTGCACAAGGGTCATACCTATCGGACACGGCCATAGGATTGATGTAAGACATTCATGTGACCTTCTAATTTCTCCCTACAGGTGCTATCTTAGAAAAGCAATGTCACACCCTTGTTTTTTACTTGAATTCCCAGACAAGAGACTGCCAGACAGACAACCATAAATATTAACCTGCTGCCTAGTCCTGGATAGTAAATCAATTTTAAAAACTCAGCAAGGTCACCACAGCTGGAGCTTGATGACAACATCTGAAATATTTCGTATTAAAGGGGATGGCATCCAACAGATGAAAGAGAGAAGTCCATATATGAACTAGTCATTCCAGGCTTTCTTTGTAATAAGCAGAGAAATGCAGGTATTTCTAAAGTGAGCTTAGTCTCATTCTGAGTAGACATTTGAAGCAAATTTTATTCCAAAATGCCTATTACTCTCCATTGCCTGCAATTGGAAGCTAAGATCACTTGTTTCTGATGTAGAGACAAATATGTGGACACCTAACCTGGAGTGAGATAAATCCCCTACACAAACCTGGTTGCACACAGAGGCAGGTGCAGGCTCCACAACAGAGCTGTGTTATACACTGTGGGAGCACATACCACCCCAGCTAGTACTAATGATCACCAAGCTTCCCTGGGATGGGAAATCTGTCCCAGTATTTCTGCATTCAATATGGTGAACCGGATACCAAGACAAGATCTGGCCTCTTGGAGGTTATTTCCTCCTCTACAAGCTTTTCCAGGTGGCTGAGCCCCGATCAAATATTTATAGAACTAAATATTTCTCTTCTCCATGGGAGGGAAACAGTAAAAGTACAGATCCTAATTTGTTTTTGCAGAGGGCTGGATATAAAGACAAACTGATCATTAAAACTAAGTCTCTTTTTCTTCTTTTCTTTTTTTTTCCTTTCATCCTTTGCAGATGCAAATAAACTTTCCAAGGATGAATCTGAACCCATAAGTTTCTTTCTCGTAAGAAGGTTAACAGGCGACTAAGGTCGTTTCAGGAAATCTGCACTGCCTCTTTGAATACTTCTTGCATTACTATCCATAGAATTTGGTAACTCCCAGGAGTCCCATCACTGAGCAGGACCCGACATAGTAGCATCTGCACAAACACAGACAAAAAAAAAAGGCCCTCTTTCAAAAATGTAGCTATTCTAAGGCAAGAAACAAAACCAGACATCTCTTCAGAAAGTGAGTCTGTCCAGGAGAACATCCATCACAGTTGGCTAATTTCTTTTTACTTTGAGCAAGTGATTGGTTGTATTACAATGCCACTCATAAGAATCCACAGCTTTCAAACTCAAAACAAGATCAGCCACAGACATGTTGAAGACTGTTGTGCCAACTGCAGCCCCTCCAGTTGCATGCCATTTCCTTAACAGTACTGCTTTCCTCAAGGTGCGGTACTACAGACCTACATCGCCAGGTCAAAAAGTCATCTAAAGAATATTTTTTCCTGACCTAGAAAGTTGCAATTCACTTTTATTTAGAAGTTCAATACAAGGAAAAAAGTGATCTAATAATCTTTGGAATATTGTTTTTTTCTTATCTGTTTTTCAGCATAGGCTACCATATAATTTGACATACATTTAAAAAGCCTGCTCCTACCAGCATGTGAGGACAAATGCCTATATTGTGACTATTTTCCCTGATAGTCCCAATTTAGTCATCCTCACTGTCATATTGTCTAGATGAATGAGTGATTCAGTTCAGTGCCACCCACCACTGCCAGACACTTCCAAAAAATTCAGTGAAAAGATGTTATCACAAAATGTAAATAAGAGTTAGAGAACTGCTTAGGTTAGAAAAGACCTTCAAGATCATCACATGCAACTATTAACCTAACACTGCCAAATCCACCAATAAACCATGTCCCTAAGTGCCACATCTATGGTCTTTTAAATACCTTCAGGAATGGTGACTCAACTACTTCCCTGGCAGCCTGGTCCAATGCTTTCCAATCTAAACCTCACCTGGCACAACTTGAAGCCATTTCCTCTTGTTCTATTGTTTGTTACTTAGGAGAAGAAAACAACTTCCACCTTTCTACAACCTCCTTTCAGGTATTTGTAGAGAGCAATAAGGTCTCCCCTCAGCCTCCTTTTCTCCAAGCTAAACAACCCCAGTTCCCTCAGTCCCTCGCCATAAGACTTGTGCTCTAGACCCTTGAACAGCTTTTTTGCCCTTCTTTGGACACACTTCAGCACCTTGGTGACCTTCTTGTAGTGAGGGACCCAAACCTGAATACAGTACTCAAGGTGTAACCTCACTAGTGCCAAGTACAGGGGAATGATTACTGCCCTAGTCCTGCTGGCCACATTGTTCATGATACAAGCCAGGATGTTGTTTGCCTTCTTGGCCACCTGGGCACACTGCTGGCTCAATATTCACCTGGTTATTGACCAATATCCCCAAGTCCTTTTCTACTGGCCAGCTTTCCAGACACTCATCCCCAAGCCTGTAGTATTTAGCATTGCACAGTGTAATAGTGACCTAAGTGGAGGACCTGGTACTGAGCCTTGTTGAACATCATATAATTGGCCTTCTCCCATCAAGCCAGCCTGTCCAGATCCTTCTGTAGAGTCTTTCTGCCCTCAAGCAGATCAACATTCCCACCCAACTTGGTGTTGTCTTCAAACTGAATGAGGGTGCACTTGATCCCCTCATCCACATCACTGATAAAGATATTAAAGATAACTGGCCCCAATATTAATCTCAGCCACCAACTGGATGTAACTCCATTCACCACAACTTTTGGGGCCTGGCCATCCAGAGAGTTTTTTACCCATCAAAGCATATGTCCATCAAAGTCATAAGCAGCCACTTTCTCTAGAAGAATACTGTGGGAAACAGTATGTAAAGCTTTAGCAAAGTCCAGGTAGATAATACCCACAGCCTTTCCCTCATCCACTAATCAGGTCACATTGTCATAGGAGGAGAACAGGTTAGTCAAAGAGGACCTGTCCCTTCAGAAACCCGTGCTGACTGGGCCTGATATCCTGGTTGTCCTGTAATGTTGCTTGAAGGCACTCAAGACAATATGCTCCATAACCTTCCCTGGCACCAAGGTCTGACTGACAGGCCTGTAGTTCCCCAGATCCTCCTTCCTGCCCTTCTTATGCATGGGCCTCACATTTGCTAACTTCCAGACATCTGGGACCTCCTCATTTAGTCAGGGCTGCTGAAAAATGATGGAAAGTGGCTTGGTGAACACAATTATATAGAAAACAGTCCAGTTTTCTCATACATCTAGCATATGTGGTACTTTCTCAGGATCTCTACCTAAACATTTGGGAGTTTAGGGAAATGGATTATTTTGAAGATATTCTACAATCATCAGAGTTAACGTGTGACCCAAGTGTGGGTAAGACCTAACATTTCTGCATTTGTTTTTTCTACCCAGTCTGCTGAAATGATAGACAGTAAATTGTATGTTTACACATAGCATATTTAAGAAGCAAACAATGAGTGACTGGAGAGGTGGTATCAGCTGAACTTTCATAATGAATGACTAAATTCCAGCTTATTCCATTACCACACTACCAAAACCAACCAAAACCTATAGACTATTGCAAGTCAGAATATGGACCAGTCTGATACTCTGCTCCCTTTTTCAGTTAAGCAGGGTCCCACTAGAAGCCAGTTTCTACCAAGTCCCTTTTACTTCTGCAGGGAAGGTTAAGGTCAAGGATGTATTCTTGGCTGAAAGACAGAGACATTGGTTCCAGGAGAGTGGAGAATAAAGACAGATGGTGAGTAGAAGAAAATTAAATCATAGATTCACCTCATCTAACTTCAGAGGCCTGCAATGGCGAGTCCATTTAAACTAGTTGCCTTCATTCCCATTGTGGAAAGGAAAAGACTCTTGTAGGTACCAGATGAAATTTGGATCTGATCTAACAACATGTCATGTCACGTGAACCTCACCAGACTGATCAATATAATCTGACAAATGACAATGATTTTGCTAGCAGGGAGTTGAGATAAACAGCAACCTATCAGGTTTTTGTATCAAGGAACAGCACAGTTTAAGACATCATACAAAAGAGAAGAATGAAGTGCCATGATATTCAGGAGAAGCCTTTCCAGTGCTTTTATGATATAGCAACTGACACCTCAGGAAACCAAGACACAGCATGGAGGATCTGAGCAATCAAAAACAATTCAAGTGTTGGCAAAAGTAGATCTGTTTCTCAGAGGATATTCAAATAAAAAAAAAATTGAAAAAAATAGACTATTATTCCCGTCCTCAAGATTTTTAAATCATTAGCTTGAAAAAAAGCACATAGCTCAACAAGCATTGGCAGGTGCCATGTCTGATTTCTGTTTAGATTTCACACTGTGCTTTAACTGTCACATAATGAAATAATGTATCAGTTAAAAGCTCATTGATTTTATTTACCTTTCTGACAAGTGGGAATTCAGTGCTACTTACCACCCTGTAGGACAGTATTTGCATACAACCTTTTGTGGAATTTCATTTATTTTGATTTATGAGACTTCGGAAATCACTGCAGTCATGTTGATAGCTGCAAGAGCAGATCAGTCACCATAATCAGTCCAAATTTATGCTAAAGAAGAGACAACATTAATTCCATCCAAGCAGCTTTATTTCAACTTGAATCATCTTTCCCAAGGCAACCCATACAGTCTTCACAAACGTCCCAAAGATCTTGGAATGCATAAAACCAACAAACATGAGGAGATAGGAATAAGAGTAATCTCCATTTTCTCTCTTTAATTTTTTTTGGTACCAAATAAAAACTGAGCATATACAAATTTAATTAAGCTTAATTAACGATTAGAGCATTAGTGTTGCGCTATAATTTTCAGGAAGCAGCAGGATCCAGCTACTAAGAGATGGAGTAGATAACCATGTGATAATCATGGTGAGGAAGGTGCCCAGCCATCTGAAGAGGTCCAATGGGCCAGGTGAGCCAGGGGGAGAGGTAATTTGGCTCAGGTCAATCCTAATAGGGGGTAATTAGCAACACAGAGTCCAGCTTAAGCCCTCTAGACAATTACATGTCCCAAGGATCAGTGTTTGGTCCAGTCTTTTTGAAGAAAATTATCAGTGCTCTGGATGAGGGGACAGAGTGTACCCTCAGCAAGTCTGCTGATGATACAAAGCTGGAAAGACTGGCAGATACAGCAGAAGGCTGCACTCCCATTCAGTGGTATCTGGACAGGCTGAAGAGTTGGGTCCTGCATTTAGGGAGGAATAACCCCAGGCACCAGTACAGGTTAGGGGTTGACCAGCTGAGAAGCAGCCCTGAAAAGAAGGACCTGGGAGTCCTGATGGACAAGCTTTCCATGAGCCAGCAACATGCCTGCATGGCCAAGAAGTTCAGTGGTACCTGGGATGCATTAGGAAGAGCATTGCCAGCAGGCCAAGGGAGATTCTCCTCCACCTCTACTCTGCCCTGGTGAGGCCACATCTAGAGAATTGTTTCCAGTTCTGGACTCTCCGGTTCAGGAAAGACAGGGAACTACTGGAGACAGTCCAGTGGATAGCTACAAGGATGATGAGGGTAGTGGAGCATCTCTTGAATGAGGAAAGGCTGAGAGAGCTGGGGCTGTTTAGTCTGCAGAATACTAAGAGGGGATCTCATCAACACTTACCAATATGTCAAGAGAATGGAGCTAGACTTTTCTCAGTGGTGCCCAGCAATAGGACAAGGGACATTGGACACAAACTGGAACACAGGAAGCTCCATCTCAATATGAGAAAAACTCCTTTACTCTGAGGGTTTCAGACTACTGGAACAAGCTGCCCAGAGAGGTTGTGGAGTTTCCTTCTCTGGAAATATTCAAAGCCTACCTGGATGCTATCCTGTGCAACCTGTTCTAGGTCATACTACTTTATCACAGGAAGTGGACTAGATGATCTCCAAATGTCCCTTTCAATTCCTGCAGTTCTGTGATTCTGATGGTTGCCAGTGTGTGCAGCATCAGGGAAAAGGGAAATGGAGAATTAGGATCAGGCCCAGTGAAGGGAACCAGGGTCAGACACAGCGCTGAGATGGCCTGGCAAAGGCATGGAGATGGGAATGTTGGTCCATGGCTTGGTGGAGACCATAGCCAAGCATGGTAGGGCTATGGGCAGCTGGAGACCAATGCCCTGTGGTGCCACTGCAGCAGGGACTAGTAGCTCTGGGGGCCTAAAATGGGGTCCTTGGCATGGGAAGGATGCCCTGGCGGTGGGCAGGGTCCTTAAAGCATAGCAGAACCCTCAGGGCCCAGAAAATAAGTATGGTAACACTATTGTTTATGAATAATCAGTCAAGTCAAATGTGTCAAGTATAGATTACACCAAAGTGGAAAATTGCTATACAAAGATTTTTTTCTGACAGATGTCTGAGTAGCTAATACATTATTCCTCTCCAGTACTGATTGTATTTTATCCAGGAGACTGGATATTCCAAACCTGCTGAGATTTAAAGTCTAATGTTGTCTAACCAGGGAGAATGGAGTAAAATTCATTTACCATGATGCCATTTCTAAAATTGAGTTTTGACTGTTAAGCCTACTTAGCCAAATTCTCAGGTTAAATATAAAAAAGATTAGGATGGTGTTTTTTCATGTTCAGTCTTAAGCTGACAAAACCATCAGAAAATCCAAAGTCTGAATTGGCACTATTTTCTTAAAATATTTCTGAAGAATTATCAGTGACACCTCTTCTTTGGGAGTTTTCTTCACTTGCTGTAACCACCATGGGTACCATTCAAGCACCTCATATACACACACACACACAGGGGAGAGCAGGCTGCAAATGTGGATTTGGGGAATAAGGCACAAGGCTGTTGCTATCCTCAGTGCACCTCCACATCAGCTGCAGCAGTGGGTGACGGTCAGAGGATCTGACCTGTAAAACCAAGGCAAACAGAGCATTAAGAGCATTACTGTGGCCTCACATTCATATGTTTAACCAGAAGAAATCTCACTGCAGAAGGTCTCCTTCTGCGTAGCTGTGAGGAAGAGGACAGTGCTGTTAAGTTTTGTAGTATTATTATCATAGTCTTAAGGAGTACTGGATGGTATTTCTGAGTGGTTTCATCTTAGGCAGCAAATATGGTCCTTTATCCAGAACTTGCACTTTATAGCAGTATAAAGGAGATCTGTTTTGCTGGTATAAAACCTGCAGCGGTTGCTGAAGATTCTTGCCTTCAGATGATAAGTGCAGTGGGCCTTTGATTCATTGCTTTGCTGATTCTCTGTTGAATGAAGGATTACAACACAGCTGCAATGTGCTGCTGAGCAGAATCTGCCAAACACCTGAACACAGCATTGTGCCTTAAACTGTCTGTGCTCACACTAACCTCTCTATGCGTAAACCTCACCCAGCGCATGTCACCAGGTTTGAAGGCTCACAGAGGTTTGGCATAGAAGGAGATTCTCCTTTGAAATAAATGGAATGACAAATTAACTCTGTCTGAAGACCCCATTGCCACACTGAAGATTGCTGGAGCCCCACCTCTCCAGGAACCATAGACTGTTTCTTGTCCCTCATTTGATGTGATGATAATTATATACCTGTCACCTTACCTACTTCTTTTAGCATGCAACTTGCACAATTTCCGCAGCAACCTACCACTTAGTTCTCTTCCACTTTTTAAATAGTGCTGACTGGTAGTTTTTAATTAAGACTTGACAGTTGAAATTTGCATTCCAAAAGCCAGATGAAGGTGCTGGAATTGGATTGTCTATTATTTTATAATGCAGAGCCTTCTACTGCACACAACCCTATCTGGAGAGCATAAGCATATCCTTACCAAGACCTTCCTAGTCTCTAGAGACCTTGTATGCAAGGGTTTAAGGCTACTTCTCTGAGACCATCATGAATTGACATTTTATGCTTTAATTTTTAGTTAATGGAGTATAAATAAGCATGCTGAGTGATTTCTGTAGCTCAAGAGGAACATTGTTCTTGTGCAATTCATTATTCATTCATACATGCCAGCTCACAAAATTGCTTCAAACAGATGGACAAACTGCTAAGAGTATTTATATCTCTTTCGATTTAGGGGAGAAGGGCCCCAAGAATGAATTGCTACAACTTTAAAAGAGCTAAAATGTATTCCTCAGTTTTCTGCAAGAGGCTCTGTGTCTTGCTAGATATTCTTGGTGACATGCATTTAGCTAGACTAATTTCCCCTTCATATCCACTGACTTCAGTAGAGTTTGTGCTTGATAGTGGTATAAGTCAAGTCATTTCTGATTAGGTTCTACAAGTTAGAGCTTTAAATCTGCTCCAACTAATGTTTCTTTTGAAGAAATGAGGCACATGTTGTACTTAAAGCTAGGCCTCCAGCTTTTTAAGGATTTTCTATAAAATTTCACTGGTAATTAATCACTGCAGGTATCTACAGAGCCAAACAACTATGTGTAGCCTTTTGTACCAGTAACAGCACAAAACTGCAATTACAATAGAGTAGCAAAGATGGAGCTTACAAAGTTACATCTTCTGTTAAGTTAAAGAGTACATTCCTGACCAAATCCCTGGACTGACGGATATTTTGAAAAAATGTGAATAAAAAGATCATGCAAGTTATTTGTGAAATTTCATCTTTTCACCTTATTTCCTATGGATTCATCTCCTTCTTTATGCATTCTTTCCTGTGGGTGCTATATCACACTTGAAACACAGCAGTGACAGTATAACTGTGAGATTAGAGCTGAGGTCACATCCTCTATATAACAAACCTTATTTGAATTCTTTATATTTACTGTATCTTCTGGTTCAAAATCTACTAGACTTTCTACTGTACTGCTTTTACAGCACTACATAAAGGTGTTTTGATTTGTTTCTTTTAAAAATTTAAGGAACAGTAGTCCATTTTATGTCTGGTCACAGTAAGAAGACTTCACACCAGCAGAAGTGACATAAATAAAAATACCAAAAAAAAAGGGATTCATTTTGATGTTGTTCCACATGCAAGAGCAGGGATGCCCTGCTGAAGTGCTTGGAGGATCATGTTGGAGAATGTACTCACACTGAAGCCCATGGAGTCCCCACACCAGAGCAGGTGTATGCCAAAGGAGATATTGTGACCCCATGGGAAGCTCACACTGGAGCAGGATCCTGGCAGGACCTGTGGCCCCATGGAGAGAGGAGCCCAGGTAGGAGCAGGTTTGCTGGCAAGATTTGTGACCCTGTGGGGAACCCACACTGGAGCAGCTCATGAAAGACTGTATTCTGTGGCTAGGATCCAGCACTGGAGCAAGGGAAGTGTGTGAAGAGGAAGGAGCAGCAGAGATGAAGTTTTATGTGCTGACCTCAACCCCCATTCCCCTCACTGTTGCGGGGGGGAACACATAAAAGACTTGAGAGTTAAGTTAAGCCTAGGAAAAGGCTGGGATGGGGGGGGAGGTGGATGGGAGATTATTTTAATTTTTGTTTTATTTCTTATTATGCTGCTGTGTTATTAATTGGCAAGAAATTAAATTAATTTCCCAAAGCCAAATCTGTTTTGCCCATGCCGGTAATTGGTGAACAACCCCCTGTCTTTATCTCAACCTACAAGGTTTCATCTTATTCTTCCCCTTGTTCAGCTGAGGAGGGGAAGTTAGAGAGCAGCTTCGTGGGTACCTGGCCAAGGTCAACCCCACACATAGTATCTATTTTACCTGTTTATGAAATCTTTTATTTTGTGAATAGAATAAATATATCAGCTAAGGCCTTCTGAAAGAAAGAGGTTGCTCCTTACATTGGAGAACTTAACATACCTGAGAAAAGTTATTTTTTCCTATTGCAAGGTATGTCAGGGAGGAACAGACAGAGATGCAAACAGCAAGAAGTGGTGTACCAGATGTGAGAAAAAGGGAAGTGTCTGAAAGGACAGAAGCAGAGATATCCTGGATTTCATGGGGACAAAACCAAAACTTACTGGAGGTTAGAGGAGACTGTGCAATATTTACCACAACACATAAACTCACTGAAGTGCTTAAAACCCAGCTTGAAAGGAAGTATAAAGTTGGTAAAGTAGTTGTTCATACCGTCCTTTTAAACTTATCTTTTTGTCAGTGTGAAAGATTATGTAAATATTCTGTAATTGAACCACATTTTTATGCTTAAAAGCCTTTTGATCTACATTTGGAAAGCTCACTATAAAGAAAAAACAGTCCAGATGGAGCCATCCTAGAGACCTAGATGACTTGCCATTACAAGCCCATTGCCTCATGAAGACTTAACGTTCAGACAAGATGACTGAGTGGTAATAACGTGTCCAGCTTTAGTCTCAACTCACCCAATGATAAGTCTGACTTGGCGCTGGAAACCTGGAAGTCAGATTTAAATCTCAGGTGACCCCTGCCCTGGCTGGGTAGGACACCCTTTCAAGTGCACAGGAATGAAAAAAGGAACAGAAAATCTTCTTCTCAAGCAGAATTGTAAGTAAAGTCTGAAATGGAGGAACGGGTTAAAAACCAAGTGTTTAATATGCAGGCAGCACAGACGGTGGAGAAGGCTGCAGTGAGCCAAGATGAATTAGCATCCCCTGGCTTGTAAAAGAAAAAGAAACACCACTTTTCAAACAAATCCTTCTGTGCAACAGCACCAGAACTTGCAGTGTGAATGCTGCCAAAAGTTTTCTCTTGGAGAAGCCTGGAGCTCATCAGTCCTTAAGCAGCAGCACTCTTCGGATTAGCTGATTCACCGTATGCCTGGGTAACAGCAGAATTACTGAAAGCAGCAGGGTAAACACAGCAAGATTGTCATATACTTTCTGAGAGGGCATGATGAGATCTCACACCAATGATTCAACCATTCAGCAAAATGAGATAGAGCTAAATACTATACAGGGAAAAAGCCTCGTTTGACTTTAGAGAGAAAACTAGACCAGATCTTGCCTAGTCTTGTCCTCTAAGTTCTTGACCATCAGAAACCCATTTCCACCAACAGGAATAGTAAAACTTGACTGACAACTACAACATCCCAGCTGGATAACCTAAAATCAAAAGCCAATACATTAAAGTAGAGACTGTGAGATTAGGATGTCTTCAATAAACTATTTTGGTTGGACAAAGCAAGTGTCTTTAAAATGTTAAGTCTGAACAGAGATTTATCAGTCTTTTCTACCCTTATTATTTGACACTTATCTGGGTTCATCTGTGTTTGTGTTCATGTATGAGACTCATCTGTGTTTGTCCATAGCCCCTGCTATCCTTCTAATCTTTGCTTTCGTGTTTAATACATCATTGTCAATCTTGGCCACTGTGCATAGGTGTTGTAAAGAACAACATTGGAACCACATCTGATGGGAACAGCATCAAGAACATCCCTCCATAAATAACCTGCACTGTCTGCTGAAACTGAGCTGTTAGTTGAAATTGTTGCCTTAGATTTAGGATACAAATTGGAGATGGATAGGCTTCTCTGGACCTATTTTTAAATAATACATATCTGTCTTTCTGAGTGGAGAGTGAAGTTCCTAGACTCTTGGGGTGCACTCACCATTTGGAAGCACTGAGACAATCAGCACCTCACAGCTAGGACTGGAGTGAGCTCAGCTGAAGACCTGCCAAGAACCTTTGTTGAAAGCAAAATCTCTAAAAAACTGCATTACAGTTGAAAGCCGATAGAAAGAGCTTAAAGAATATTTTTGAGGACAGCTGAGCTGGTGAGATTACTTTTCTGATCCCACAGGGCCTTAAACCCCTAGAAACCACACAGTAAAGATCATAAGGAGCTATGTGGATCATAAAAATAGTAAAAATATTTGGGATGAGGTTAGTAAAACCAGAGAGGCTTAAATATATTTTCCTGGAGAGGAGGAGAGCAAGGGAAGGAAAGATTTTTAGATTATGGAGGTCATAGGAACTAAAAAGTTTCTCTTCTAAAAAACATAGCACAAAGACATCAGGACAGAGGATGAAATGATGGGACAGTCGATGCAGAAGAAATAGAGGGAGTAAGTACTACATGCAACCTCCAGCCTTCTTCTGGAATTTACAGCTACAGGAGATCATTAAGTCAAGCACTATGTTCAGATTTTTAAGTAGGTTGGATAAGTTAGTGTTTAATAATGATATGCAATGCCATTCAAGCTGTTGCACTCAGATAGACAACAGAAGCTTCTATTTCAAGATGTAAACAAGTCAACCATGGTGGTCAGTAAATGAACATCTATCTACACCTACATTTTATTAATCCATAATAGCTCAGATATATTACTAGATACTCTTACTTCATAAAGCCAGGTGTTCACCTTTGGCAGGAACATGATATGGATCTGGAAGGACCAATGATGTAATGTGGGATGACACTTTTTAGGAACCAGTGCATGATCTTTGTGGGTGTAAGAAAAGTAGAAGTTAGGAAGGCTTAGAGCGGACTCCTATAAAAACTATAGTATACTAGAGAAAAACAGATGCAGGTACAAGTGGGTGTAACTTCACTGAAGTCTTCTGCCAGGTGCTGAGAATCCAACTTGTTATATTTCAAATGCCATCGTGGGTTTTTATTCCCAGTGTATTCTTTACCTGTCGAACATGCATAATGGTGGGATACTTTATTATGTAAATGTGACAATCAATGTCTTCTCCACGTTTTGTAGAGGATTAAAAGCAGGAATTGGAGGCACCAGCTTCACTGTCAGATTTCCCAACAAGTCAGTCAGAGATGGCAGGCACTCTCTATTGACATAGCTCAGCTTTTAGATTCATCCTCCACATGAAATATTGGAAATGTTTGTAGCATTCTCAGCAGGTGTCATATCACTACGCAGTCCAAGGTTGTAATTAAAGCTCATAATTTATCTGGGAAAGGTGAAAGCAAAAATTAAGAATAATATGAAAAACGCTTATGGAAAACTCATCTTCTGAACTTCTAGAGAAACTGGCTATTTTAGCAATAGCCTAAGAGCAATAGCCTAACACAATTAAAGTCAAGGAATTAAAGGAATAGCTTTGCTTCTTTTTCATCAGTTAGCTGATGAAAAAGAATACAGTCTTTCATGGAAAACCCTATATAGATATTGGTCTAAGACTGAAATACAAATGCTGGGATGTCTTGAAGAAGATTAATTGGAAAATCAGATATTTGTTTCATAGGAAAAAATCTACTATGTGAAAGATATTTTTAAACTTTACTAAAAGGAAAAAAAAATCATTTAGTTTTGAAATTGTTTATCTATTTTGAAGGGATCAATTGGCATATTTCTTTCAGACATCTTTTACTTTTCCTCCTTTCTCTCTGATTTGATGTTATGCTCAGGAAGGCAAGTAAGTATTAGAAATCTTTTCTTAACAACTCGACAATTGTTTTAATTAATTTTGTTCTTCAATGTGAAATTAAGGAACAGTCAAATTATTTTGGTACAACTCAAAGGATTAAAAAGTTACGACGAAAATTTCAATCACTTTTGCAAAGCCTTCTTTTTGGCATAATAGAAATATTTTTATGGAGATTTGCATGTCAGGTCTCCATAACAGTTTCTGAGAAACATACTGTCTTTCTGAGAAGATGGGGTATATGAAAATTAAGGATAATTCCAATCCTTGGCTGTTTTGACACAATAAACATACTCACTAAATAACAATATAAGAACAGCCAGCTCAGACTCAAAAGGAGATGTGAGCTAGAAGGCATTTGAGATCAAGTTGCCAATGTATTATCATAGAATCATAGAATGATAGAATGGTCTGGGTTAGAAGGGACCCCAAGGATCATAGAGCTCCAACCCCCTGCCACAGGCAGGGCCACCAACTTGCAGGCCTGGATCTACACAAGGTTGCCCAGGGCCCCATCCAACCTGGCCTTGAATACCTCCAGGGATGGGGCATCCACCACCTCTCTGGGCAGCCTGTTCCAGCACCTTACCACTCTCTCTGTAAAAAACTTCCCCCTAATATCTAATCTAAATCTTCCTTCCTTTAGCTTTAGTTCATTCCCCCTGCTCCTGCCATTATCTACCCTTTTAACAAGTTGATTCCCCTCCTGTTTCTCTGCTCCCTTCAGGGTCTGGAAGGCTGCAACAAGGTCCTCCCGCAGCCTTCTCTTCTCTAGGCTGAACAAGCCCAGCTCACTCAGCCTCTATTCGTAGGGGAGGTATTGATCTCACTAGAATTATTCTGAAGTAAAACAGCAATAAGGTATGAAGATTCTCTGGTTCTTGGAGTGAATCTGTTACTAGTAATGACAGGTATAGCTTGGAGTCTTGTAGTCTAGTCTCACCATCTTGCAGTTTGAGCAAACAACAGTCACAGCTGCTTTGATAAAGATTCTTGAGATGTCCAGGTAATTGGCCAGAAGTAAAGTCAGTTCACCCGGGGGAAACCACAGGCTCTTTCCCACTACTGACCTAAGGGAGAAAACATTTCATTCATAGAGGACTCTTCCTCTGTTTACTCATAGACTGAATCAAAAGAAACCCGCTTCTAATCCACAGTGAAAGCAGAGATCCCCTTAAGTGCATGAGCTGTGGATAGTAACCTTTGGCTGATTCCCAGTACACACATCTTGCTTTCCTGCAGGATCATCACAAATGCACCTCATTTAACCTTTATGCTATCTGGCAGGAATTCCCAGGCAGGCACAGTAAAGGCTGTCAGGAGAATCTCAAATTCATTGCCAGCTTACACATTGACTTTATGAGTTCCCCAATGCTTTCTCATCACCTACAAACAAGTCAAAAAAGAAATCAGCTGGAGAACTGATATCAAGGTGTAGCACCCAAATCCATAGCAGCATATTTCACTGTTAACTTTCAAAATGCTTCTTCAGATGGTCAGAATTATCAGTACCATTTTGCATGTTGAGAAATTGAGGTATGAAGACATGAAGTAATTTGCCCAGAGTCATCTATCTCATACAGAAAACAATGTCCTAGCTCAGTTCTACTAAAATTGATACACAAGACCTCAGAGGTGGAGAAACATTCAGATGGGAGTCCCAGGCTGTGAGTTAATAAAAGGGAAAGAAGACAAGGAAAAGGGAAAAAGGAAAAAGGAAAAGGGAAAAGGGAAAAGGGAAAAAGGAAAAAGGAAAAAGAAAAAAGGATGGTAGCCCTGAAGGATACCTCCTAGTACACTTGGTACCTATCTTGTTAGCAACAAAAGGTCAAGATGTTTCCTCAGCCACTGAATTAAGCTCATCTCAGTATACTGAGGCCATTGGTTATCAGCAAAGTTTGACAGTAAATCATCCAAGCTCCACTGATTTATAGCTGTTGTGGTTTAGCCCCAGATTGCAGCTGAGCACCACAGGGGGAAAAAAAAAAGAATAGACAAAGGCAAACCTAGTGGATTTGTAAAAGGACAGTTTACTGGGACAGTAAAGGGAGGGAGAAATAACACTAAAGGGACTTCATAGCAAAATAAACAAAAATGATGATACACTATGCAGTTTCTCACCAAACCACACAGCTCAGACCATAGAGCTCAGAGCTGTCCTGAAGCCAGACCATCCCCAAAACCGTGCGTCCTGAAGCCATGTGATCCTATCCCACCAGCCCCCCTTTATGCTGTAGCTGTAGCATGACATCATTCGTATGGAATACCCTCTTTGGCCAGTTTGGGTCACCTGTCCTAGTTCTGTCCCCGCCCAGCTTTCTGGGTGCCCCCGTTTCTCATTAGCAGGGCAGTGTGAGAAGCTGAAAAGTCCTTGACTGCTTGGCAACAACTAAGCCATCAGTGTGTTATCAGCACCACTCTCATCCTAAATCCCAAACACAGTGCTACACCAGCTGCTAGACAGAAAATTAACTCTATCCTAGCTGAACCTAGGGCAATAGCATAAACAAGGTTATATACCCACTCACTGGTTGTCTCTATTCACCTCCAGGCACACCACAAAATGGGTGTGCTGATGAGAGCAGCCAGCCATGAAAGAGCCGTGAAGTATGTGTGGGAACTGCATCTGAAAATTCAGATTTGATGCATCAGTTGATCACTTGCAGTGACAAGCAAGAGTCAAAATCATTCAGAAAATACCAGAAAAGATTAGTGGATATGGACACTGGCTTAGTCTGGTCCTTTGCTTTACTAGTCTGTATCTTCTTCTCCACTGTAGACCAAATTATAGGGTGTTTTTTCTGCCTCTCATCATGTATCCAGCTGATGATTACTGTTTTCTCTTCCAAAACAGAACAAGAGAGACACTGAACCAATGTATAAACAGGCTGCTTCCCAGAACATCTGAGCCTTTCTCATGGTAAACCTCAGCCAACAAACCCTTCTGGGTGATGGGACTTACTGACCAGACACAGAACCTTAGAACAACCCACTATTCCCCTTGCACAGTTTTGCTGGGCTGTAATGGGTCTCTGTGCTTTGAGGTGGCACTGAGGCATGGTACCATCAATTTAAATGGTAGTCAATTGCCAAGTAAAGCAGCTCCAATGCCAGCATGATCCATGCGGGAAAGCTCTAGTGTGGTGTAGAGGAGGGTTCCCAAATGAAGGAACCTCATGGGGAACCAAGATCATAGACAGGAGCACCTGGGACAGGCCAGAAGCCATGGCAACCAAGCCACCACTGAGTATAAATGAAGCCCTTAAGGAGTATGAGTGACCAGGAGTGACAAACAGGGTGTGGCGCATCAGCAGTGGCAAAAGAGTCCAGGAAAGCTGGACATCCTTCAAGAAGGAAGTCTTTAAGGTGCATGAGCAGGACATCCCCATGTGATGAAAGACAGACTGGCAGGGAAGACCAGCCTTACTGAACAGAGAACTTTGGCTAGAACTCAGGAAAGAAAAGGAGAGTTTCTGTCATTTAGAAGAAGGAGTAGGTCATTCAGGAGGACCACAATGATGTGAGGTTATGCAGGGAGTAATTTAGAAGGGCCAAAGCCAAACTAGAATTTAATCTGGCTACTGGCATAAAAGACAGTAAAATATGTCTCTACATTTTGAAAGACAAAATACTTCAGAAGATCTTTGTGCTGATAAATTGATTGATATTTTTATTACAGTGATTGGAAAAGTAAAAAGATTTTGATAAAAACAGTAAAGTTCAATTAAGTGTTGCAATGCTGCAGGGTTTCTGATGGATGAATAAGTCGCACATCCTATGATTAAATGTAAAGAAAAGCCCCAGACCTTCCACGTGTCTACATCACAGGTCATAGATCATCAAGAAAATTGAAACATCTACTAGATTTTCCATATTTTGGATCAATTCCACCCACCAACTCAAGATGCAGAAAAATTAGCAGGTCAATGCTTGTTATCTGGCAGGCCTGATAATAACGACTCCAGGAAAAAAGAAAACATCCACTGAATTACAGTAAAGACAGGCCAGCCAGCCATTGAAAGCTGAGAAGATGAGATATCAGCCCATGGTTGTTTGATAGGAAGAGAGAAAAACAGGTGATAAAGGGATGAGACCAGAAATGTGAAGTATGCTCAGCATTTTGAACTTCAGGTTGAACCCAAATTCCCAGTAGACACTTCTGCAATTGCTGTATTTAGTTTTGAATGTAACTTTGCTCCTTTCAGTTATCTACCTTGACTTAGCAGTGTGTGCCTCATTTCACCACCTAAAGGTAACCCCTGGCATCTTGGAATAGAGCAGGCAGAAGACAGTACTTCAGACATCATCTTCTCTGCAGCACCCTCAGCATGATCCCTGTTACTCTTGCCTGTCATCTCATGTGATTTCACAGTGAATGTGAAAACTCTATATGCATTCTTGTTCCCAAGGGAACTTGATGTCTGAGTTATTTGTACCTAACACACTGGATTCTCCCTGAATATTTATAGGCCTTGAAGAGGATCAAATTTTTTAAACTGGAAACATGTTTCAGACAAGAAAATTCTCAGCATGAATCACATAGTTGATGTCCTACATTTATGTTTACTTATGTATTTGTTTTAAAACAAATCCAAAAATTCCAGTCTGTACAGTAAAATGATTAACAAGTTTGGCAAATTGACAAGCCTTCACAGCAATTACAGACAGAACTGGAGGTGCTAACAGACCAAGATAGATCTCCGTGTAGCCTCTCCTTTTCAAGTTAGGGCAAGTTTGCCCTAATTTTACCTTTAAAGTTCCTTGGCACAGATTAAGTTGTCCACCACATTTATATGATTTTACCAGGTGGATGTTACTGACATTTGATCCTCCAGACAGGTCTCTATATTTTCATTACTAGCATCTTCTGTCAGTAATACCTTTCCTACAGTGTTAGTTCCTTCCCTGACTAGTCACCAATGCTGCTGTGATCCCTTCCATACATGGAAGAGCATTTACTAAGGAAGAGTCAGTAGCAAATTCTCATTTTATATCTTTTCTGCCTGTCTTCAGATAAACCAAAGTTTGTTTTCAAATGCCTTGAGTTAAAAGCTTAAACATCCTCAGCTCTTACTAACAGCAAGCTGTAAGTGGTAGGTATTTCTGACTGAGACCAGATGTTTTTGAACACATCTGTGAAGAATCAGCATTTGTCTGTGAATTCTGCATGCACAACAATTTATTCCACAAAGCCATCTCAGCTGAATTTCCTAGAAGAGTAGCCTGTAAAACAGATGAACTCATATATCTTCTCAGGTGTGATGTCTTTTTTGGCAGGAGGAGCAGACCCTTCTCCATCAGCAAGGTAAGATACTGCTGGAAGTCAAGGCTGGCTATTTTTCATTCTGATCCTAGTTACAGTAGTAAAAGCCTTCACTTTCTTAAGATCCATGACAAAACAAAGGGGACTGCATTTTTATTTAGATCAATCTGCACAATCTTAATTATGCTTAATTTTCTTGTTTGATTCACTGCTTGTTCTTACATATAAACCACAACATAAAAACATGCAGGACATAGGAAAAAAGAACAAAGCATAGGAGGGTCCTGATATTTGATTGGGAAACCATCTTTCATACCATGTGGAAAAATGAAAAACATAAACACAGGACCATCTAGATGGAGTTTTAGAGAGCAAGTCATGCTGCAGACTGTATCACTCCATGTCTCTGTGCTTTATATATGGTGAGCAAAGCAGGATATTAAGCAGCACAGGCAACTATGTCTAGGATTAAACTTCTTTCACATTTTCCATCATGAGACTGTTTAGTTTTCTTCTAACTGCCAAAATTTAACACTACAGGCTTTAATCTCTGAGGTTCTGCCACCGGTTAAATAGTTTTGCATTTTTAACTTAAGCAGAGAAGCTATATCCGAGTGGAAAGGGTTTTTTTGCCCATGTTTAAAAGAAAAAGGGAAAAAAAGGTGCATTTATCCTGCACTTATCCATTTCACCGAATTCTAGAACTTTTTTCACTGAATTCTAGAATTTAATGCATCAAGAACCTGAAAGTTTGCAAGGAGGGGAGAGGAAGTGTCACAATACCAGTGATACACCTTGTTCTTCTTAAAATGAAAAGTAGGAAATAAAGAAGCAAAGAACCCAAGAGTTTCTGCATCTGAAAAAATTCCAAATTGGATGTTGTATCAGTTTGGCAGATGCATTTTCCACAGATTGTGACTCCCCTGACTGTGTTCACCACCGCTTCCAGCTTTGTGCCATTAAATGTTCCACACACTGGGCACAGCCTTCCTGCAGGAGCTCAGCAAGAGCTTTTCATGTGCTCGTTTGTCTCCTCAGCAACACGGTGTTGCAACGTGATGTTTTCCAAGGAAAATTGAGGAACTGTGTACAATATACATATTAGAAATCTTGGGACCGTGAATTCAAACACTTTAAAGTTGGGAGGCTGTAGAATTAGTAGTGCTTTTGCAAATCTTCATTCAAACCCAGTATGTAACTGTGTCATGGTAAGAGGGATTACTCAATCATGTTTTTCTGAGATATTATTCTTCTCACTTCATGTTATCTGCCTAAAATATAGATGTCAATAAAGATATGGCTTTAATGGACAGCAGGAGAGTGGCACCACCACAGGCAACTCATCGCATACCATAAGAAATGAGTCTAAAGTATTTGTTTGAGTAAATATAGGGAATTTAGACAATTCTGAACAGAACTTTTGCATTTCAATGGGCAGCTGAGGTTAGAAATTTCAGACTAAGTATGGGGAATCTTCATAAATGTAGTTGCTTACAGGATTAACTCAGGTGAGGCAGATTGCCCAGGTCAGTTCAGGGCCTAACCCTGTGCAATGGGAGGATTTATGCATGCTGTAGGCTACCTCCAGTAGTTGCTAGTTCTGCATATTATAATATAATAACTATAACAATATAACTAGTATTACTAGCTATGCATACTGACTCCCTGATTGGTACTTCAGCAAATTTAATCTTTTTCTCTATCTCTGTTCATAAGCTCCCCTTCCTGTATTTCTCATAGTGATATCAATGATAAGTTGAAATGCTTTCTGAAAGATTTTTTAGAATTTCCTTCCAATCTCTTCTTACTGTTGAAGGAGTAATGCCTCAAGCTTTGCTGGAGTATGCAGGAAATGCTAATCCAGGTGCAAATGCTTGTATACCTCCATAGAAGTTCATCCCAAAGCTCCAGTACCAAACACCTGCAAACTGTAGTGAATCTGATTTCAAGATGCGTTTTATATTGAAAACTTGATCCTAGCACACAGCACTGAAATAACTAGTGAAAGAGTACAGACTCTGGAGAGTCTGAGATGTCTGTACCAGCCAGCTGATAGAGGATGGAGTATGTTGTGCCTGAACTTGACAGGCAAGTTAAGGTAGCCTGCTCTTTTGCTAATGACCTCTGAACATCCCAAATGCCTTTTCTGGAGCCTGTGTCTCGGAGTGCTCTTTACAGCTACACTAAGAAAATTTTTCTCTGGGATAAATAAAATTGAGCAGACAAAAGAAGCATTTCAAAAGTGTGGAGGGTTTTTTATGTTTGCAGGGTGAAGCGATCAGGTCAAATCTTAGTTATGTCTAAGAATTTTAAGATGTTAATATATCATTCTTAACTGCAGTCCTCTCTACTTCTCATGCCGAGCAAGTTGTAGAAAGACTGTTTTGTGTCTTCTTTCTCTATCGCAAGAAAGCAAAGCATATGTTCATCTGTTTAAATGTATGGATTTCACAAGTTATAGATATGCATTTATGTCAGCTTTAAAAAGAGGCTTCCCAGTTCTCTACATTTTGTTTGTCTCTTCTTCCTTTCTATTCTGAAGACAAAAATAAAATAAACTTTTTCTTTGGTAAGGAGAATTTTAAAAATGTGTCTGCTACTGCATAAACAAGTCCCAATATTGTGTAACCTTTCCATGGAAACTAAACAAAGTCATTTATTTCATCACTGTGTTAAATGCAAATAAACTCATGTTTTAGCAGTGCTGCCTATCTTTCACATAAACATTGCTGCACAGTAGGTTAAGATGATGTCTGAGTTTATATCCATATTAATAAACTAAATAGGACCCAAGCATAAACTCGAGCCTCTGCACCCCAATATCCACAGATAATCTAGGTCCAAAAATAAATTCTTAGCAAAGTCCTTTGCATGGTTTTGGCCAGTGTCAATTTAGTGCTTTCCCAAATAATGGCTTAACTCTTTCCAACATGCCTTCCTATCAGCCAGTCTTGCAGGACAACAAGTCAAATATCTACTTTCAATCTCAGCAGCTTTTCTTTCTACTGAGCCCAGCAATTAGGACATGACGTAGGTTTATGATGACCAGCTGAGACAGCTGGGGATGTTTAGCCTGGAGAAGAGGAGGCTGAGGGAAGACCTTATCACCACCTACAATTACCTGAAAGGAGGGTGTAGAGAGGTGGGCGATGGTCTCTTCAGCCAGGCGACAGGAGATAGGACAAGGGGAAATGGCACAAAGCTGTGCCAGGGCAGGTTCAGATTAGATGTTAGGAAAAAGTTCTTCACCGAAAGAGTTGTCAGGATGTGGAAGAGGCTGCCCAGGGAGGGGATTGAGTCACGACCCCTCGATGTGTTTAAAAGACTGATAAATGTGGTGCTCAGGGATATGGTTTAACATAGGACAGGAACAGTTGGACTCGGTGATCTTAAAGGTCTTTTGCAACCTCATGATTCAACCCAGTTTTAGTCACAGCTGTACCACATTCTCAGTGAATGTGAAAAAGCCACATGCTGTGAAGGGTGCCTGATGGCTTGTCGAAGGGGACGAAGGTATTTACTACAGTTGGAAATGGACAATAAGCCAACACCTTGCCCTGGGACTCACTATGGCTTTTTTAACTGGGGTTAACTGCATATAATCAGCAAATCTGACTGCATGAATTCACTACATCAGAGTGCACCCTCCAGAGCATTTGGGGGGCCATGTACCAGAGTATACCAAAGGTCTGGTACTCTGACATGCACTCTGGAACAAGCAGCCCTGTCCTTTGGAGGGCTGGAGCCACCTTTGTGGCTAGCAGCCAGGGCTTGCAGAACTTGGATGTAGACTGGAAACTGCTTTTTCAGTGTGGCAGGGTCTTTGGACCAGTTTGGGATTTTTTTTCTCAGCAGTAAAGAACTACCAGGCTTAAATATTTTAATTTGTCATTTTGAAGTAAAAGCATGCACCTCACTGCTAGGAGGCTTAATTTACCTGGAACTTTGATTGCTTTGTGGGGAAAATTCAACAAAGGAAAATTGTGTTCCAAACATATGAAACACTGAGGGACTAATGTATTAACAGGGAGCTTTAGTTCTCTATAGCTTTGGCAACGTGACATATAAAGAGCTGAGGCTGAAAAGGAGCTGGGAAATATTCTTAAGGGGAAATGTTTTTCACAGACCCCTGTCTCTCTTGGCACAAAAACAATATGTTCTAATTACTGAAAGTATGTAAGAACAGTCACACTTTAATGTTAAAACTGAAAGAGGCTAGAGAAACCAGTGGAAAGTGCGCTGGGTTTCTCCCAGGCACTGCAGAGCAAAATGTTCCATTTTGTTTCCAGATTTAGTTCACGACATTGCTTTTGGTTTTCACTCTGAATCTGTGAAAAGCCCAATCTCTGCTTGGCTCTGACAGTCAAAAATATCTCATACAGTAAACACTCCAGGAGAGTGTATTTGTCTCTCTGATGGATGTATTCATCTGTTTTTCATGCATCTTGATGCATTTTTCCCCTTCTATTTTTCCTAGTTGGTTTTTGGTTTTTTTTACTCTCCCTCAAACTAGCCTTAGAATTTCAATCATAGAAATCATATAAGATTTTAATGATGCTTGACGAGGTGCTGAGAATTGCCACAGGGCACAAGCACGGAGGCAGTCTCCTTTCAGAATGAAGATGGTGATCAGAAGTGCTTCAGTAGTAACTTTTTCAAAACTATTTGGGTGTTTTTAAAGTATTCCACCTGCTAAATACTTTTTATTGAAATGAAAATAAGTAACAAATAAGCCCATAAAAACATAGAGGAGGGGAAATATCAAGGTTGCGTATATTCACCCCATTTAGCCATTTTATTTGCATGTCAGTCATCAGACTTTTCTCTTGAACTCCCCACTGGAAAGGTGACATTGAGAATTGCTGAATGAAGGCAGAATTTTTCCTGCACAGCCCAATTACAGAACACCTGTGCTAAATCACTCCGTGCTGATTCACTGTGATCATTCATAAAGCTCAAGAGCCCTCAAACCATCTCTTTCCTCATCTGTAGTGAGGTGGTGATGGTGGGCAAGTGGCTTCAGCATGAAACACGAAAGATTGCTCGTTCAGATTCTCCTAAAAAGGGCTTTTATTTTGTTTAGTTTTCATGGCAGCATTTGCCAAGAGCACCTGGGCTACTCCACTTGTCTCTCATATATAATTTATTTTTGCGTCAATTTTTAACATCCTTCAAAGGGGACAAGAGCTGCTACTGGCATAATTGTACGTCATAGTTCCAAGTCAGTCTGAATATCGATGGTGCTCCCACACCAGAACCAATCCATCTTTTTCCCAATGCTACTTCCTAGAAAAACTTCCTCTGGAATTGCACTCATGCTATGGAGCTCTGAGTCACCATGTACGAGGGCTAATGTCTTTTTTCAGCCAGCTGATCTGTAAAGGCCTGTTTGCAAACTGAGAATGTGAACTCTGCGTGGTGAATCACTTATGCCTCACAACACACCTGTACCACATCCATCCTAGAACAAAGAGACTTTTATATACCCCATGATGGAAAGAACATGGGCTCACACTTCTGTCTGCAGAGCAGTGTTTTTCAACCCTTTTTTTTCCCCCACCTTGTAAAACCAACAGAATTTTCCAATACAGCAAATTTGTGCTGTCTGACACCACTTTCTTTAGCTATTTTTCATAGCTCCGTTGGAAATAGTCCACAACTCCTGCAAATCAGAAACTGAAAACCATCATTTCATTGTGCTCCAAAGTATTTTTTCATCACCCCAAAAAGAAACTTTAAGTTTCCTGCAGAACACATCCCCGGGGAAACAGGATTCAGCTTTGGTCATGCCATGGTCCGTGCTGTCATATTCATTCACAGAGATTAAAAAGTAAAATAGGATGCTGAGACCGCCTCCAGTTGAAGTTCTCAGAATAGGGAAAGAACAATGTCACAAACTGATGGACTGGTGTATTTATAGCATGAAATCAAGGATTATTATATACCTAGAGGTCTCTGGTCTCACAGACCTGAATTCCTGAGACAGTTATACCAGCAAAAATGAGGCAAATACATCACTGAGTACCTCAGCCTTTCCCATGCTCTTTGCCACCAGTTTCAGTGGCCCCTGCAGAAGCTGTCCCACATTTTCTCTAGTTTTCCTTTTGGCTGTTTATGTCCTTGTAGAAGCCTTTCTTGTTGTCCTTCACATCATTTTCTTGACTCAGCTACGAGTTTTCCTTGGCTTTTCTAACCCAGTCCCTGCATGATTAGAGAGCAACTCAATACACCTCCACTGCTGCTTCTACTTCTTGCACATGCCCTTTTTAGGTCTGAATGCAGCCTGCTCATCCATGCAGGTCTCCTGTCACCTTGACTTGATTTTATAATTGTCAGGGTAGACCATTCTAGAGTTTGGCAGTGTTGATTCTTGCATTATCAACCAACTCTGTTAGACCCCTCTTGTCTCCAGGGCAATAACACATGGGATTTTTCCAGGTGAATAAGTCTGCTCTCCTGATGACCGTGGTACTTCTTTTTACCTTGCTCCCCCCTTGTTAGGATCCTGAGCTGAACTCAGGCCCTGACAGGAGACTGAGGCTCACAGAGCTGTGTTCTCCTTCTGAAGCCAAATCTGGGTCCAAGAAATTTTATTTTAAAGCAACAGTTACTCCAGCAGCACTGGGGAACTGTGCCCACCATACCTAAGGATCCACATGCAAGACACAAAAAGTCTACCAGTCTCTTCTTTATGCATTACTTCACAAACTGTTCTATCTGTTGACTACCTCTGTCACCTGCTCTCTGGGCCTGGCTTTTGTAGAGACACCTCCTAGCGTAGGTTTAAAGGGTATTTGACCCTTCCTAATCAATGGTGAGCTAGAACAAACCTGCAGAAATCTTTTATCAAGGACAGCTGCCAGATTTTGTTAGAAAGTGATAGAGATATCATTAGCTTACCTTTAGCCATAACCAACAGCAGCAGATACACTCGCATTCCTCAGAGAGGTCCCAAATCCCTGAGAAGGTGGTACAAAGTCAAGAAGATCTCAAAGAAAGTTTGAGCAGAAACTGATGCAAAAACTCCAACATCTGTTAGATGCACTTTGGGCATAGCTCTAATATAAACCTGATTTTGTTTTAGAGAACTTACTCTAAAGTTTTTGAAACTTCAGAAGAGAGACCAAGAATGAAACTACTTCCAGGCAGTATTGACTATCAGTAGACCTAGAGCCATGTGTAAATGATGGAGTTACCTTATTTGTCCTTGGACAAATTCCCCATCTTTTCCAGGAACAAAGGAGCAAGGATGAGTCTACGAATGCAAATGGCATAAACACTGTAATCATGGTGCAAGAAAACTAGCACCTGCTATTACAGTCATAGTACCTGAAATTAGAACCATAAAATCCCAGACTGGTTTGAATGGAGAACACCTTAGAGATCATCTAATTCCAACCCTCTGCCATGGGCAGTGACACCCTCCACTAGACCAGCTTGCCCAAAGCCCCATCCAACCTGGCCTTCAACACTGCCAGAGAGGGGGCAGCCAGAGCTTCCCTGGCAAACATCTTCCAGTCCTTCACCACCCTCACAGGGAAGAATTTCTTCCTAACATCTAATCTAAATCTCCTCTCCTTCAGTTTAAAACAGTTTAAAACCATTAACCCTTATCCTATCACTCCCTGCCCTTGTAAACAATCCTTCTCCATCTTTCTTGTAAGACCCTTCAGGTATTGGAAGGCTACTATAAGGTCTCCCTGGAGCCTCCTCTGCTCCAAGCTGAACAAGCCTAACTCATTCTACTTGTCTTGATAACAGAGGTGCCTCCACTCCCCAGTCATGTCTGTGGCTCTCTTCTGGATTTTCTCTAACAGCTCCATGCCTTTCTTGGACTAGGAATCTCAGAGCACTCCAGGTGGGGTCTCACCAGAGCAGAGGAGAGAGGCAGAATCACCTCCCCCAGCCTGCTGGTCACACTGCTTTTGATGCAGCCCAGGACACAGTTGGCTTTCTCAGCTGCAAATGCACATTGTTGGCTCACATTAAGCATATCCACCAACATTCCCAGTTGTTCTCCTCAGGGCTGCTCTCAATCCATTCTCTGCCCAGCCTGTAGCTTTGCTTGGGTTGTGTTGATCTACTTGCAGGACCTTGCTCTTGGCCGTGTTGAACTTTATTATGTTCACAATGTTCCATCTCTCAAGACAACCAAGGTCTCTCTGGATGGCATCCCTTCCCTGCAGTCTGTCAACTACACCACACAGCTTGGTGTGATTGGCAAGCTTGTTGAGGTTCCACTCAATCCCACTGTCCAACAAAGATGTTAAGCAGTGAAGGCCTCAATACCAACCCCTGAGGAACATCGCATGTCACTGATTTTCACTTGGACATAGAGTGCAACTATCTGAGTGCAACCATTTAGCCAATTCCTTATCCATTAAGTGGTCTATCTGTCACATCCTTGTCTCTCCAATTTAGAGACAAGGATGTTGTGCAGGACCGTGTCAAATGTTTTGCACAAGGCCAGGTAGATGATGTCAATTGTTCTTCCCTTATCCACCAATGCTGTAACCCCATCATAAAAGGACATCAAATTTATTTATTTATGTTTTGCCTCAGATCTGACACATTCTCAAAAATAGAGACATCTAGGAAAAGAAACCTTGGTCCCACTGTTTGAAATTCCTGTTGAAATTCCTGATAAATTCTGCAATTCAGTGTCAGGCCATCCCACTGCATTAAAGGAATTACTTTTTTCCGGTCTGCTTGTATTGTTATACTGCACCCATCACTGTGGAAACTCAAATCCCTGACCTGAGTATGGATAAATTAATTCTGAAGCTGTTTTTCGGAGCAATGAACTGAAAACAAAAGACCCAAGAGTTTTTGGAGGCAGACAGCAGAAACAGAATTTCTACCTTGTGCCCTGAGGGAAACAGGGATGTGAAATTCCATGGCATGCTTTGAAAATACAATATTTAAGGTAAGATATGTATTACTTGAACTTAGCCATCAAAAATTTGGTGATGTAACTCACGTTAGCAATTGTTGATCAGACTGCTGTAAATAGAAAGTGCCAGAAAAGTTTATAGGAAAATTCAATTTCAAGTGTGGAAAATTTTGGAGATTGATAACTTTGTGGAGATACCTCTCTGCCCTCTGAATATAGCAAGAAGATCTATAGGCTTCTTAGACTAGACACCTACATTTAGAATGCTAAACTGAGATGACCGTGATTTGAAGAGATAGCACCACATTGAATAGGTGATCGCTGTGGGTCACAGGAATTGCAGCAAACAGAATTAGGGCTCTAGAAAGGGCTCTTCATGAATCATGACTGAAACACCATACCGAATTGTTAGATGCTAGGTACTCTGTTTAAGATGAGCCATAAAACACAGACAATGATCTTTAATGCACAATAAAAATCCTGTGTCATCTTCATGACAGGAATAGTGAAGTTGGCCCCAGTGGCTTGGTTTCCTTCCAGCTGAATAATTGCATTCTACCTGCTACCTTTTCCTGCACTGGAGAAGACACTGCTAGCATAGCATTGTTATGCTGCGGATACAGACTTCTACACTTCAAGGTTAGGCTGCTTCACTGAGTATGTCCTGCAGTAAAATCTGTGATCCAAGAGAAGACAAAAAACTGTAGACTCAACAAAAGATGTTTCTGTTAGAAGTATTCTACTAGATGAAGAAGTATTGAGTGGTTTCCATGGGAAACCATCTCCCAAATCCAGTAGTCTCTGGGGCCTATATCACTGAAGCCTTGACTAATCACATTTGTAAGATTTTTATTTCCTTCCCAGGTCCTACAGAAGCAGAGCTGCTGCTGTTGGATACATTCCCATCACAGGCCCCAGTGACATCTGCATCAATTAGTAGTGCTTTCACAAGTATTAACTCCAGCATGAACTTCTAAATTTTTGCAATGTGTTGTGCCTACAGGGAAATAAAAGACCAACCTTCTCTAACATTATGTCTGTCTATCTCCTTCATCAAAATCCTATTGCCTCTTGACTGTCTCACACAGGAAGGGTAGTATCTGGAAAGTAAGAGGAATATCATAAAAACCATGAAGAAAACTTCTGCACTTGTATTTCTTTTTTTCTCCCTCCTTGAGTTGGTTAATGGTGAGGAGTGGATTTTTCAAGATTTGTTCCAGGATCTTTGGCTGAAAGGAACTCTCCCAGAAATGTCACAGTCATTAATGCCTGCAGTTCCCCTTTTGTCTGAAATGATATAAAATTAATATAGGCTTTAACCACTTCCAAAATATGTTCATCCAATATTTAAGCTTTCAAAGTGATTATAAGGTTGGACAGGGTTGTTCTTTGGCTTTTGGCTCTAGAAACCTGAAACACCACTGTATAATTTGAGAAAGAAAATCAGATGTTCTGATATATAAACCCCAGGCACATGTCTGCCTTTGAATAATATATCAAGGATCTCAGAATAAAATCTCTTAATAATTTAAACATCAGCCCAGAATCTTTCATTGTGTATGTATGCCAAAAAGACAGAAGGGCAAGATGGATATTCAGATACACCTTGTACCCACTGATGTTAACGCTAAATAGATGGATGTAAATTATGGCTAGTGAGATTCCCATCTCAGCTCCAGACTGGTGGCAGTTTAACACAGAAGTGTCTGGTTATCAGAAGAAGAAAACAGCACCGATTAGTGACCATATCACTGGTCTGGGAAATGGAAAATTTGGGCTGTATTCCCAAATTTTGTCTGTCACTGGCCCATTGTCCAACCATCACCAATTCCCATTTTCCTTCTTTCCCCTTGCACAGTTTCTCTAGTTGGGTGGCAGGACAGGATAGGAGAGGACACTTCCATGCCTGTGGGTAAATACTGCTCCCTCCCTCAGCTGATTCCACTTTGCCTAAGATAAAATGAACTCACTGTCTTGGAGAAAGGGACCAGGCAGTTGCAACAGTCAGTGGAGTACAGGATCCTTCTTCAACTCCATCTCCTGCTCTGGGCCTGTGAATTTTACATTGCTGGCTATACGACCGTCCAGCTTCAAGAGGGGAGCTGAACATACCACCCCCATGCTAGATCCACTTCATGCACAGTTACCTCACTGCAAGGTTATTACATGGCCTGTGTAGCAGCAATCTACCAGCCCCTCAGCACTTTCAGAAGACAGAACTTCAGTTATCTATTACCAAATACATGACTTGGGCTCTTAAGCCAAGGAGCAGTTTCAGGCTGTGCAACTCAACTATATACAGCAACATATGAAACGTTTTTTGTTTCACTTTTTGAAAGCACTGCCTTGGAAATCTGATTTCATCCACTTTCTTTGGGCATTTCCTATTGGATCACAGAGCCAACAGCTATGGATGCGCTGCTAATATAAAGTGAATTGGGTCATGATTTAAAAACAAGCAGCAAGAGAGAAACTTCTTATGACAGCTTCACTCCCAAAACAAACAAATCTTATGATCACCCTTAAAGTCTTACACGTAACTGTGAGCACAACTTTTGGAAACATCAGGACCAAGAAGCCAGAGGAGGCAATGGTGTCAGATGACTCTTTAGAAAAGGAAGAATTTCTTTCCATAAAAAAGTTCAGTGTTTGCTTGTATGGAAATTTATATGCCCAAAATATATTTTTATTTATATATTTTTAATATATATTTATATCTGTCTGAATTAAATTTTTTAAAATCTCAGGAACCCATTCAATCTTGAAGTAAAATGTTTAATTTGAGATTCAAGCTTCTTTTGAAACGAAAACGGAAGTCTGAAGTAGAACGCTACATCTTGAATCAAAGTGATTTATTATTCCCTGAATGCCTTTTGCTGCTTTCTACATCTGAAGCTGCTAAAACTGCGACAACTGAGAAAAATATTTTACTGTTGTCAAAGTTTCATATTTCTTTTCCTGAAAAAATTGATTCAGTTAATAAGGTACCAGATAATTTTATTAGGATTGCACACAGCTATTAAGGTCTATCCACAGATATCTGAGAAAAAATGATTCCTATTGCTCAGCTGTATACCTGGAACTTGTATCTAATGTGGATGTAGCAAAAAAATCACTTGAGAACTTTCCCTCATCAGTCACAGAGACCCTTCTGTATCTTCAGATATTGTTAACTTGCTTCTTGTAGGATATGTAACAGCAATTCAACCATTTCCAAAACAAGCCTTCTTTCATTAGGGGCCTGTCCTGGTTTTGGCAAGGATAGTGTTAATTTTCTTTCTAACAGCCAATGGAATGTTTGAGATTTAAGATGAGAGCAGTGCTGATAACACACTCATGGTTTAGCTGTTGCCGAACAGCCAAGGACTTTTCAGTTGTTCATATTGCCCAAAGAAGGTATTCCATGCCAGTTACGTCATGCTCAGCATAAAGGAAGGATGGTGAGGTAGGAGCACACAGCACCAGGACATGTGGTTTGGGGGATTGTCTGGTTTCGGGGTGACTCTGAGCTGTGCACCTGATTTGTGCAGTTCAGTGAGAAACTTCATTCATGTCACCAGTCTGATATGTTTTGCTATAAAGTCCTATTTTTATTGCATCTACCTCTCTGCTATCACAGTAAATTATCTTTATTCCAACCCACAAGGTTTTGGGGGTTTTGGGTTTTCTTTTCCCTCCCTCCCCTCTCCCCTGTCCAGTTTCCCCCCTTCCTCTTACACAGAATGGCTGCAATAGTGCTCGGCTCTTGGCTGGGGCAAAACCACGACAGGGCCACTCTATATTATCAGATTGGCAGGATCTCAGTTTTATCCATCAAGAAGAAGGCTAAAGAAGCAACTGCTCCTTGCAACCACCCTGTTACAGCACAGACCACTGAGTCTGTCTTTATGTCCCAGTGCTGTTTCCTACCAGTCTTTAGGTTGCTCTAACCTATCTCAGCAAGGCTTGACAGGAGCACTGCAAGGTCTGGTAGCAAAAAAAAATAATAAAAAATTTCTAGGTGGGGCTGATCCCACAAGATGCAAAGTGATACAGGAGTCTTTCTAACTAGTCAGTAGCATCACCTGTTTTTCCCATATAAAATAGCCGTTTTCTTGGTTTTAATTGTGTGGTTTGCTTGTTTTCCCCTATTTATTAAAATCAGTGGTTACAGTTAGGTTCTGGAAAGGGAATAACTGAACAGTGTGTAGAACTCCTCCTACATCCCTCAAGCAGCAACTCCACTGCAATAAATTTTTCAGTGCTGGAACTGTAGAGAGATGCTTCTTTCATTTGTACTTGAATAAATCTACCCAAAAGTAACATGAAAAGAGTCAATAGTGGTTGATACAGAGCATGTGCATTAGACAAACTGTCTCTCACAACTACACATGTAAGGACCTTTGGAGACCAGAGGGATTAATCTGCAGATGGTAAATTGTCTGACATGTATGCAAGCTGACAAGAGTTTTCAACCTTCAATTATTGTACTAAATAATTTTGTATTTATTGCAAGATTTCTGTCCCTGAACTTTGCTTTATATTATTATTTGTAGGAGGGCTATTGTCAGCTTCAGGGCAAAAACTTCCAAGATGGAAAAGTGCCATTTCTAGCTACTGGCTGAAATAGAGAAGATAAAATTAGAATCTGAGATGACTTCACTTGTTCAGGCGAAGTCAGAAATCGGCCCTAGGGGCAGATACTCTGGAATAGAATCGACCAACAGAAAATGTTACTGAGCTGCTCTTCGATCATAATTCTGCCGCAGTCAGTACTGTAAACACCAAGCACACAGATGGCAAAGCATCGGCGTCAGCTGTGAATGCTGCCTGTAAGCTATTGGAAACACTCATTTTCTCATCCCTCCTTCCACCCTGGTGTAACTCCGCTGCTGCAACACTGACACGGGCCTGCAGGAGGGGAACCAAAATCACAACAGAAAGCCTGGGGAGCTTCAGTCTCTAAGCACAGAGTGGGAGAGGGTTGCTGCGTTCTAAAATCCAGGTCAAGACAGGGAATTATTTCTATTTTTCACTTGCAAAGAGGTCAGGTCTCTGGGGAAGAGGCAGATTGGACAAACACTTTGTAAGACACAGCTGCAGTGAACCATCAGACAGTGTGTTCCCAGGGGTTCTGGAAGCAGATATGTACAGGAACCTCAGAGGAGAAAAGTCAGCCTTGGGAGACTACCGCCGCTAAGAGCAGTTGTAAATGTGAACCATGACCTTATATCAGTTATGAGGCTCTTCTGTTGTCCAGATAGTTGGTGAGATGCCTTGATGGTGTATATGTTCTTCCTATGCTCCCTATCTATTTTCAATTTGAAGTCATAGAATCATAGAATCACAGACTGGTTTGGGTTGGAAGGGACCTCAAAGATCATCTAGTTCCAACCCCCTGTCATGGGCAGGGAGACCTTCACTAGGACAGGTTGCCCAAAGTCACTTTGACCTCAAAACAGTCAAAGCACCCTTCACAATCCAAGCCCGTCACTCACTGTCAGCAATGCTCTTCCCTTTCATCCTGTGTGGAAAAGGAGCATGGACAGTTTGTCCTGGAGCTTTACAAGAAGAAGCAGTTCTGGCAGCACAGCAGCTCTTGCTTTGTTAACTGAAGGACTTCATTGCATGACATACATGCGGTAACAGGTCTTAATCTTACTCAGCAGAGAAAGTGTGAATAATGACAGCCAAACATTTACGAATCCAATCAAAATTAGCCTAGAGACAGCATTCTGTTATCTGCTTGCCAATAAATCTACTCTTTGAACAGGAAATAAATTGCTGTGGTAATGGTATCATATTTTTTGCCATTTTTTTGTTAAATCTTTCCCTTCCACAAAGCAATAGGTTGACTGTTAGAGATAAAACAAGTTTGCAGCAAGTGTTGCAAAATATATAGTGTGAGCCGACAGCCAAAACTGCCTCTACAGACAGATAAATGCACCTTAACACAAGCAGCAAAGCGGAAAATTCATGTAAGGACCCAACAAAATAACAGACCAGAAATGGAGAGCGAATTTCAAAAGGAAAGGTAGACTCCTGCAAAATGCCCTTTCACGTCATCATACAAGATGCTCAGAGGAAAATATACTGATCATCATGGTACTTCTGACACAGTTTTCTTTGCTTGGCAATATGTAGGAATGGCATTGGAGGGATGACACCTATAACCAAGCTCATGCTCCATCATTTGGCTGCCATTCACCGGCTTAAACTAATCAGCTACTGAGCCCTAAGTATAAAAGCATAATTGGGCTCTGCACAAAAATAAGTAAAAAAATTATATATGTTTAGATGAGAGCTCTGTTGTAGCACTGATGTAGAAAAAGACAAGAATAATTTTGATGCAACCCTACCCAGTTTTCACTGCTGACACCTCTTGCCACTCTTGTCTAGCAACTTCTTATCCAGCATCTTTCAAAAGTGTCTGTGTTTAGGGCATGTTGCTTCCTTTTAAAGCCAGCATTTTTCTTTAGTGAGGTGTTTTCAGGCATGAAGGGAAGGAGATGGAGCAAAGGGAGTTCCTTGCCACTACTAAAGAGAATCTATTATCTTTGTCTTGGCAGATTTTAAGGGGGGTTTTGCTGTGTTTTTTTTTTCTTTTAGTGAGATTATTCTTCTCAACAATGCAGCCATAAATGAAACAGCTATACAAATAGGACAACACATTGCACTTCTGAGACCAAAATGAACAGCAGAAGGGGAGTTATCTCAGCCTGGAGAGGCTTTGTTGCTGAGGGGGAACCACACATTTCAGTCTCTTTTCTTTGCAAAATGTTCTTCCACATGCTACAGCTCCACTCATGCTTTACCACAGCATGCTAGAAACAAAGCTTACTGCTTTCAGCAATGGTGAAGCTTATGCTGATGCAAACTTTTTAGATCCACTCATTAATCTAGCATCTGGAAGCCTGTTAATAAGAGCTACAAGGTTACTTTAACACTCCCAGTGGCTTACGCTCCTGGGCAAGGCTTTCCATTTTGGAAAGGATTAGTTACTGACTGTGTTACACAGGGAAAGAACCTGAAATTTGTTACTGATTGCACTCTCAGCAGTCATCCAGTTATAAAGCAATGCACCTGGAAATCACTTGTCTGAAGTGCAACACAATGAAGGTACGAAGTTGCTTATTACAGCTCCCTTCAGTCCCAGCTTGTGCTTAAATTTTAAGGTTATTGAGCAGGTCATTTGAGACAATGTTAGCACTAATTCTAAAAATCTGTAGAGTCTTCATCTTGAATGCCAGCATATTCATTTGAGCCTGAGAAAGTACTGAGGTCATTTACAATCTCCTGAGGATGGGAAAAAAACCGAATGCATTTATGTTCACTCTTCCAAAGCTGCCTTTGGTATCAGCCTTTGTTATCATTTTACTACAAGGCTAATCAAACCCAAAAAGACAGACTAAGGGGCTGTTTCTGGATGTTACTCTAGTATGATATATAAGACTGTTGAAAGAAACAATGAAAAAATGTAGGCTGATTTTTCCTGAGCCAAACTGAAATTAGGATTTGTGGGCTAATCTAAACAAGACAGAGAAGCTGAGTGCTGTGGAAGGGAAATTTTCCCTGAAGACATTTCTCAGATGCACTTGGGCTTTGTTAAATAAAAAAGAGGGTTTTTTTCTTTTGACTCAGGAGACATTCACTCATATCCTGATCCAATGATTTCAGGGGTACCTTCAGATACCTTCCTGCCTCAGGACAGAAATGGTCTCAGAAACTGGCAGCATTTCTTCACCTTTATATCTGATTACAGACATGCATTTCAGGCGATAGATAAACCATGCTCCTAAATCTAACAAATGAGAACAAGAATGGGTTATTCTGAGAAATCCTCAGTACTGCCAAGGGGAAAAGAATAAAAATGTGCAAGCAGGAAACGCATTCTTGTAAATCTTCCCTAAATTTAAAAAAAAAAAAAAAAAAAAAAGAAAAAAAAAAGAAGAGAAAAAAGAAAGAGAAAAAAAAAAAGAAAACAAAAAAAGGAGAAATCTTAGGCCCAATATACAGCCATCCCCAAAGCAAAGTAAGTATCTCCTGAGACAAATGGTTATGTGTGCACAGTTTCCCCAAAGCTATTGTCTCCAGCTTTCTCTTCTTCTTATCTTCTGACAATTCAGGCCCTTTAAGGGATTCAGAAAACAGCTTTGAATAAGTTCTGGACACATTCCTCTGTGTCATCGCACTGCACTTTCCTTCCTGTGACTGCGTGTGTCTGGTCCTGAGAGAAAATCTTTTGCCATAGAGCACTGCAGTTCGATGAGTATTTTGGAGGGGAAGGCAAGGCCACGGGGCAATATTGCCTTTAAGAAGTAGAATTATTTTTATTTCATTTTTATGAAAATGAGAGAATTTAAAATGCAAAAAATTAGATAAGCAAATTGTGCCTTTATCACTCTCCTTTTCGAGGAGAAAACCCCCAAATCTTGCTCTGGCAGAGGGGTTGGACTAGATGATTTTTCTAGCCCTTCCAACTCCTAATGTTCTGTGATTCTGCAAAAAATTCTCCCTTATAAAAATCATGAAAATTATTTGTATTCTTGCAAATTTTATATCTAGTCCTCAGGATTTTGTCTGTGGTTTAAAAGGTTTTTGGGAATGCCCCAGAATAATTAAAGAAAAGTTTTGTCTTACAGATAAATGTGTAGTGCTTTATATTATGTCAAAGTTATTCCCAGCTATGGAATTGCATGGTAAAGAAGTACAGAGTAGACATTGCAGCAAAAATGGAGAATGGAAGGTGCCCCAAGGAGCCCTCTGCACAGAGAAAAACACAAAAAAACCCACAACCCCAAAACCAGAGGGAAAGCACACAGTAAATAATTTCTAATTCCCACTTGTTAATCATAGAATCATAGAATCATAAGGGTTGGAAGAGATCTCCAGAGATCATCGGGTCCAACCCCCCTGCCAAAGCAGGCTCCCTAGCTCATATTACACAGTTAGGCATCCAAACGGGTCTTGAATATCTCCAGAGAAGGAGACTCCACCACCTCCCTGGGCAGCCTGTCCCAGTGCTCTGTCACCCTCACTGTGTAAAAGCTCTTCCGCATGTTGGTGCAGAACTTCCTATGCTCTAACTTGCAGCCATTGCCCCTTGTCCTGTCTCCACAAACCACTGAAAAGGGGCTGGCCATTTCCCCATGTATCCCATACTTAAGATATTTATAAACATTAATTAGGTCCCCCCTCAGTCTTCTTTTCTCCAGGCTGAACAGTCCCAGCTCACTCAGCCTTTCCTCATAGGAGAGAAGTTTCAGGCCCTTAATCATCTTCGTAGCCCTTCTCTGGACTCTCTCCAGGAGGTCCCTGTCTTTTTTATACCAGGGAGCCCAGAACTGGACACAATAGTCCAGGTGGGGCCTGACCAGGGCAGAGTAGAGGGGGAGGATCACCTCCTTCGACCTGCTGGCCACACTCCTCTTGATGTACCCCAGGATCCCATTGGTTCTCTTAATATTAAGCCATTTATATTTGACATTGATATGATTTCTTTATTTTTTAAAAAAAAATAAATATGGACACTTTCCCAGTAAAAATATCCTCTGTAAATCACCATTACTCATTCTTGCAGGGGACATTTCAGTTCCTTTCCATTAACTGTACTAAATATGAGTTTGAAGACTTTTAAAGTAGTGTATTGTTACTGAAGACTTCATAGTTATTGACAGAAAAAATCTAGTCTTCTCAAACATTTCTAATACAGTCATGGACATGTGAGCCAGTTACCTCAAATTAACTCCTGTTATAGTCACTGAGAAGAAGTAGATGTCAGATAGATCTGACTGGTTTTAGGACAAAATGAATTACATCCTATAATTTGTAGTTTTCTCTGCACTGAGTGCAAAGAAAGCCCAGACAACTAGCTTAAATATATATGTCTACATCTGGTCAAATGAACCCTTGTAAAATTGTCCAATGAGATCAGCAGACAGAAATTACTCCCAAATCTGTTCTGATATTAATGAAGAATTGTAATATTTCTACTGTTGCGTAAGGAGTGTATAAGGGGGAGTATTACATTATATGGTCAAAAATTACAGGAAGGTTACTGTTTTTTATTAAAAGCTGGAGGACAATAATCCATTTTGCAGTCACTAGTCTCTCCCTCCATTTGCTTCATATACCCAAACCCACTTAACGTAATCCCAGGCACAGTCTTTCCTGCATCTTTCATCTCCCTGTGGTGGTGTTCTTCCTTTGTTATAATCTATTATGGACAAATGGTGGTTAGAGAGGTCTTCATAGCTAAGCAGAAACACATACAGAGACTGGAGTGGGCCCTGGGAAAGTAGTCTTGCACATAATTAACAACAGAGCAGGACTGCCATCCTCCCGGTCTGAGAGTTTAGATTGAGGAATTTAGCTCTTTATGGGACTACATGCCAAAGCAAAGGATTTGGCAAGTCCCACACAGGATATAAGAAAAAATACACAGCAGGGAATTTCTCTACCACTTCAAATGTCTTCTTGCTGGGCAGTTCAACTCAGAGTAGGTACATCATTCTGAAGAAGCACACAAGTGCTTTGGGGTGGCAAAATCAGCTCATGTAAACCAGTGCTGAGTCACAGAGAAGTAACATGACTTTCCTATAGCTCCACACATTTCCTCTGGTTACTTAGTGCAGACTGTGGAGAAAGGTACTATATTCAGTCCTCCATTCTCCATGTGAGCATCTGGATGTGGAAACCCAGATAGACCGAGGTCATGTAGTTTTATATCCCATAATTTCTTACTTACAACTACCTCTACAGAACTGTAGTTAAAAGTAATTTCTTCTACAGGTATGCCACACAGAGCAAAAACATGAAGCTTATTCTACACCCTGCATCAGCTTTTCACACTGATATTTGATGGAAAAATAACACCTGGCCTAGGTCTATAGCAGTAGGTGAGTCTTATATTTTGAAAGTGCATTTGGCACACTTTGTATATAGATTCTAAGTCATATTCTTGAGTGTACTGAGCCACTAATGTCTTCATCTTTTGGTTTTAGTACTTTACAGTCATAGCAGATGTTTAGAAAATTGTGTTCATAGGATTGAATCCATTGCATCTGCTTCTTCTGATACATGCTGCTTTTCTAGCTCATTGCACTCCCTTTAAATTAAAAGAAAAGCCAAGAAATCTGATCTCATGCCTGACATTAATCAGAAAAAAATTACATGTAGTTATAGGAACTTGTTTGTAAGCCAGAACAAGAATCAGAATGAAAAAGTTGACCAAGTTATCTGAATGATTATTGTTCATCTCTGTGAGTTGACTAAAACCACCTTCTATATAAGGACAAAACATATTACCAGATGATGGCTGGAATTAACATCTCCACACAACACACCATAGGAGGCAGGATGTGCTGCTGGCTGCCTTGCCTTCAGCCTTTTCTATGATTTGAATCCTGGGCTTCATTGGCTACCTGTAGAAAGGAGAGCAGTACAACTGTTCTTACTCCTGTTGTTAAAGAACTTTGATATCACTTTGATACAAAGCAGCTGTCATTGCTGCTTTGTATCCTGCAATAACATTCTGCACATGTCCATTTCCCAGATCTCCATTTTACCATTTCAGGACAAATTTTCCTTGAAGACAAAGGGGCTTGCTATCTTGACTTGTATTCTAGTGGGGTATACTACAGCCACTACCTGTGTGGCTAGAAGCATACCAGCAGTCAGTCACAATTCTCTGATCATGGGGAAACTACACAGTAGAGAAACTTTGACTTCTCCCCTTGCAGGACATTCCCAGAGTTCAGCTGGGCCGGGAAACATCACTTGGTAAACCATTTCCAATCTACTCACCCCAGACCTTTAAGCGATGCCGTTATGACTTCAATTTATCTCATGTAATTGCGGGCACCAAAGATGCTGCCATTCTGATTTTCCCTTTGAAGATATGACTCTCTACCCATTAGCTATGCTCCAAAGCTCTTTTTATTTTTGTTTGTGTTTTATCTATATCCTGAAAAAGAAGATCACTGGGATGGTATATCAACTGATCTGTAGGTAAAACCCAACATAATAGGGTTTAGACTGGAAAGATCAAGCACCAGAGTCCAAATATATACAACAGGTGCCTATCAAGAAATATTAATGCATGATTTTTGGTTCCAGAGATACCAGAATGTTTCAGATTCATTTAATCTATATTCTAAAATTTAGGTACCTATTATAAAACATTTATGCGTATTTTGTCTATATCACTGGAGAATCAGAGGCTGCTTTATGGAACACTTCATTCTGCTGTCTCCAAAACCTTACTTAAAATGAGATTAATAGCTCTCTGGAGCTCGATTCATCTTTTTTTCTTTCTCTTGTCTACAAAGGAAGCCTAAGAAGAATAGTCAGTTGCCCACACTTATGTGTTTGATTCCATTTCAGAAATCCTTGAGTATCTAAGACATCCATAGGGGGCTGGCAGATATAGCAGTGGATCTGCAGGTGTTCTTCCTGCACAGGAGAGAAACAAGATGGAATGTCTTAGATCATCTCAAATGACAGAAGACATTTTGTATGCTGACAGCTGAACCCACCCTATATGATTAGCTTGGACTAGACTTCTACTTTTAGATTGCTAAATTTGGGTGAGGTTAATACAGTCTCCAGTGCCTGGTTTGGGTGTCTTGGGCTGGACTCGGTTGCTCACACAATCTAGTATTGTTTGAGATGCTCTAGAATATCCTGTCTGGACTATAGCTACCACTCCAGAACAGAGATTTTATATAGCTCCTGCATCATATTTACCAGCTAACATACCAAATGTTGGTTGGTAGACACCTATGTGTGGGCTACTAACTCAAGTCAATGTCTGTACAGTCTCAGTTAAAGAGATTCAGTCCTCCATTATTCAGACCTAACAAATTTGTCTGTTTTAAAGAGAAGTAACCAGGCATTAAAACTAGACATCTACTCTGCTTACAACCAGACAAAATTTCCTATAATATTTCCCTTTTTCAACACTGGGGAGTATCTGTGTAGCTTAGAATTTCTGTTAAAACCCATAAAGACCTATGCTTTTTTTGCTGAAATTCTAAATGGTTTTGTGATGCATTATGCTTCCCAACATGTGATTCTGCATGAAATATAAAGACGAAAGTGTATTTGAATCAAAATGTCAGGAAGTGGTCCCAAGTACCTCGGCAAAGAGAATCTCCATTATACTTAATTTATGTACAAATATAGAGAGAGACACACATAAAACACTAACATCCTAACAATAAAGAGCAAGAGAATAGGTATGCTGGTTACAAGACCCATGCCATGGCTGAAGAAACAGAAAAGGAGACCCAGGCAAGGAATGAAGAGCAAACTGTTGAACTACAGAAAAAGTTTGAAAGTGTGGCGATAACTGGTTGATGGAAAGTATCAAAGTAAACATCCCCTGTAGCAAAGAAGGTGTATACACTTCTAGGAAGTTGTGGTTTAATTAGGCAGGCAGCTAACCACACAAACCTTTGCTTATTCCCACCCTGAGTGGGATGGGGGAGACAATCAAAAAGAAAAAGGAGAAACAATAGGAGGGTGAGGGGAGACCTTATCATTCTCTACAACCACCTGCAAGGAGGATGTAGAGAGATAGGGGTCCGTCTTTCCTCTCATGTAACAAACAATAGGAGAAAATGGTTTCAAATTGTACCAGGGGAGATTCAGCTTAGATATTAAGACGAATTTCTTTACTGAAAGGGTTACCAAGCATTGGAACAGGCTGCCCAGGGAAGTGGTGGAGTCACTATACCTGGGCTTATTTAAAAGGCATGTAGATGTTGTGCTTAAGAACATAATCTTGAGATGGACTAGGCAGGGTTAGGCTGTGGCTGGACCCAATAATCTTGAAGGTCTCTTCCAACCTAAGTGTTTCTATCCTTCTATGATAGGGAAGGGCAGAACTGTATACTGTAAGTTATGTAAAAGACAGGAAGAATTGTTGACGTCAATCTGACATGTTGAGTCTGACACTGGAGTGAGTAGCAGGCTTGGGTTATGCAGTTGTGATCAGCACTTTGGAAATAGCACTGGAACACATATATGGCTATTGGAAGTCAAAGGCAACAGAAGCATTCGTTTGAAAAGTGCTGTACAAAATGTCATGTATGTGTTTACTATTGATAATCACAAGAAGTTTGTAACTAAGAGTACAAGTTCATAGCTAAGGGTACATTTTTACTCAGTGCCTGGCATTCGGATGCTGTAGTCTGTTAGCACTGGAAGCGTACAGAAGAAAGTAAGAAAGTTTTTCCCCAGAAATAGTTGATATATCTGTCTCCGAAAGGTTAGTCCAGAAATTGAAGTAAGGTTATTCAAAACTGTAAGGTTTATTAAGAAAGACAGAAAGCCAAAAAAAGGTGCAAAATATTCCAAATAACTTCCTATTTTGAAGCCCATCAAGTTTAATATTGCTTTCATCAATATGCTTTTTCTGATGCATAGTCACAAGTCTCATAGACCTGATTCAACCCCTGATCAGTCTGGCCTAATCCCATGAACTTGAATTTTTGCAATAACTTCACAATTGTGGTTGCAAATGTCTTGGTTCTCAATGATCCTAAAATCTAAGGATAGATCTGTCCAAGACACTTAGGAGCTTCTCTATCCAATCTGTGCTGGACTTGGACAGGAAAACCATTTCTTATACTGTTGATGTCTTTAAGAGTTCATCATTTGGCTATTTTTTTTCCATTTGCTTCCAACTGGTATGTCAATAAAGTTTTCCCAATGGTGAAGGAGGGAAAAAAGAGAAGATAGAGAAAATGCTATGAAGCCTCTTGATCAGCTGCTACTGAACCTACTGCTACTACTCTTGAATGCTGTCTTCTCTGAATTTGCCCTGAGGTTGCCATATCCTGAGCTGATTTATGAACAGCAAATCTACTTTACTCAGTCCACTGCACTTTCTCAGACCCCTTCAGATCCCTTGAAAAAGCAAAGTCCTGTTTCAAAAATGGGGCAGTATAGCCAGTGTGAGAACTGACTACTTATTTTCCAGATGGAAATTTAGTAAAGAAGGAGGACACTTGACAAATTAGTACATTCAATTTTTGCCTTTGGTAATAAGAGAAGTATGTGACTATCATGAGATGAAGATGAGGAGTGGCCTTTATAAATGAGAATTATTAATTACAAAAAAGATCAATGAACTATAGCACAAAGAGGCAGTCTCCATAATGATTGACTTCCAACTTTTTCTTGTTTACCAGGTCTCAAAGGTCGTCTTTTTTTTTTTTTATCCTGAAATTTTCTGCAGCATCAGAGACATCTAGTGGCTGAAAAATGTAAAAAAAGGGACATATTCTGACTGGTCCAGATCCTCCCTGAAGTCCAGAGAAAAAGATGGGCTAGTCACCCAATCCAACAAGGCTCAGGGAAAGGAAACTTCTAGGAAACCAATATGGAGCTGCGAAAAGAGAATACACATGGGTGGATGATGATATGAGATAGATGTGGGCATGGTAATGAGAGAGAGTACTGAGAAATATTGGTATCTTAGCCTGGAGTATAAAGCTACTCAACTGAACCCTGTGAAATGTAAGTCTAAATCTCACTCAGTTCCTGTTCTGAATCTTATGCAAAACAAAAACCCCTTGAAATTGCCAACATAGAACATGACTGGAAATATAACTCAGGTCATCAGCTGTTACACAGAAATCAAAGAAGTTTCTGGAAAAGCCAAGCAGATAATCTCCTGCCTACTGCTGAGAAAATCACCCTGTTGCAAACTGAAAAGACCGTAACAGGCTGGAATTCAACACTTGGCTGGACAAAATAGGACAGTTTTCTCCCTGATGCAATTCTGTAGAAATCATGGAGTTACGCAGCAGATCAATTTGGCCCAGTGTATTTCAACAACAGAAAGGTTCCTGCTCAAAAAATAAATCAACATATAGTTCATATCTTGACTCCTATTATATGTAGTTAAAAAATTTATCTTAAAAAATTGGTTTCCATTCCAGTGCACTCACAGTGCATGAGTCCTAAGGGAAATCAGAGTGCACAGAGATGTAGTGCACACCTACATCTTATCCCTAAAAGGAAAAGGCACATTGCAATATACACCATGCCCCATAGTGTAGATGAAATCTGCAGACTCCCCAGGTGGTTTTTTGATATTTAAAGCACTAGTACATATGGAGATTGTATAAAAAAAGAGATAGTTCATAAATACAAGCACACATTTCTGTACATTTTCCTTTAGGCAGTTATACCCAGTCCATTTGGGATGAGATAGGATATTTGTTCTTTTATGTTGTGTATAAGTTGCACAAGCATGTGTATATTGATTGTGACAGAAGGTGGATGTGTTTGCTGACTTACAACATTTTGTTGTTCGGTGTAGATTAGGTGTGCATTTTCCTGGCTGCTTCACTCCGGGGCATGTGAATCCTTTTGGGGAGAAAATACAAAGGCAGTGTCCCAAAGAGTATGTGAGCATGCACAGCCAGGAAAAGCCTCTGGCATCCTGAGTGAGGTGTCAAAGATAGAAGAGCAGGGAGGAGAGGAGAGATGAGGAGAGGAGAGTAGACCCAGCCATTAAAGAGCCCAAAGTATCACAGAAACCAAGAACCCACTGAAAAGCTTGGTTACAAAATAGCTCTGTCAAACCTCAGAGGGGATGGAGAGCAAGAGATTTTTTACAGCTCATCCCTATCATTTGTTCCACAATAAACCCTACTGTTGCAGATTCAAAGCCCTCCACGTGTCCTTGGTATGCTTTACATAAAGGCGCAGTGAGGGTGGATGTACAGTCAGAGTATTATACACAGAGGACCCAGTTCTGCCCAGTGTGCTACAAAGCAGAGTGAAGTCATGGTGGGGTAAATATAATGCAGCATAAACACAGTTGTGCAAGGGAGGAAGTCTGAGACCTGATTTCTTTCAGTCTCTCTGATTAAGCTTTAGGCATGCACATTATCTGTGCCTTCCAGAGAGCAGAAGATAAAATTGCCCTTGGCAGTTTTCCCTTCTTCATGCATGCCAGGGCAAGCCAAGACTGTAAACCCATGTATAAACTGAAGAATGATTTGATATGTTGTATCTACAGATTAATAATAAGTTCTAAGTTTTTTTAATTGATGAGAAATATAATGGGGCCTTTCTGTGCCCAGGTGCTTTGTTTATTACCTTTACAACTGAGGATTTTGTTTCATCTACACAAATTATCCTGATTGTCTCAGTCTGGTTACATATAAGCATTTGGTCCAGGTTATCAAATGCAACATAACATATCTTTTCACTCTACAGACCAGCCTTCCAGTGCAAAGACACGGTGGTCCTCATTCAGAAAGTATTAAGAGATCACTTGGCTCTAGCATCACTGTGGATGTTTCAATCTGCTTCTTCCTGGTTTTTTTCTAAATGTCTCTGTGTTCCTCTCAATACTGTAGCTGCCTCTCCACAATAAGCATTATGTTCTGTCATGTCAGTTATCCAGAGCACCTGTTAAGCTGTCCCATCATACAGTAACCCTGAGCCACTTACATCCTATTTTTTTTGGCTGGTGACCAAGATGCTCCTATTGATTTATATTTTTTTCCTTACTAATTCCCGGCAAGATCAATGCACAACAGAAATTCAGTGCCATGCAGCTCTCTTCATCACTGTAATCAGATAGCTGGCTGCATCATGCAGGAGACACAAGGGCAGCAAACAAAGAGGTGGAATAGGAGATAAGGTACATACCATGTTGCAAAATGTTTCCATCAGCCAAACAGCCTTGAGTTTACTACACATTGCTGCCTCCTCTAAACCAATCCTCTCACTTCCTGTAAGGATTGCATCTCTGTTTATGTACAACAGTTTAATTTCTGTGCTGGGATGTACCCTTTGTATATGGGCTCATCTCAGTTATCTATATCTGGGGACACAATTTGGCTATATATAAGTAAAACCTTGCAGAGTTACGTGATACAACATAACAAGGTACCTTACCCCTTATCTTGATCTCTTGATAATAGCTCCCTGTTTTTCATATCTCAAGTGGTTTCACTTTATCTGTTGTGCTTTGAATCTACCTGAGGTACTGCAAGACAGAAATAACACTTTTCTACCAGATTTAGCTAAGTGACAAAATTGTAAAGAGATTATGATTGCTCTGGTTATTCCTATATTGAGAAAGCAAACAGGATGACATGCAGCCCCAAGCATGGGTGCATGGCCATCCATGCCAGCGAACTGCCAGCCAGCTTCTAGGCACATTGATGGCCATCAATGTTTACCCCAGCCAGCAGCTGAGTACCATGCAGTTGCTTACTCGCTTCCCCCCGCTGCCATGGGGGCATGGGGAAAGGGGTGGAAGAAAAAAATATTGGGAAGACAAAGGCAAACCTGGTGCGTTGGGACAAGGACACTTTACTGGGACAGCAGAGGGAGGGAGAAATAACACTAACAGGACTTTATAGCAAAACACGCAAAACTGGTGATACACAATGCGGTTTCTCACCAAGCTGCACAACTCAGCCCATACAGCTCAGAGCTGTCCTGAAGCTGGACTGTCCCCAAACCTCATGTCCTGAAGCCATGTGTTCCTCCCCCACCAGCCACTCTCTTTGCTCAAAATGATGTCATTGGTATGGCCAGTTTGGGTCACCTGTCCTGGCCATGACCCCTCCCAGCTTCCTGGGTCCTCCCAGCCTTCTCTTTAGTAGGGTAGTGTGAGAAGCTGAAAAGTCCTTGACTGCTTGGCAGCCACTGAAACATCAGTGTGTTACCAGCACTGCACTCCTCTTAACTCACAAACATGGCACTGCACCAGCTGCTAGAAAGAAAATTAACTCTACCCCTGCCGAACCCAGGACACACACTTCCAGACCACCCCTGGGATCAGGGAAGGATAGCACAGACCAACCTGGTGGCAGTTCCCACTCATTTGAATGTATGGAAAAAGTCCTCCCCTAGGAGACAGTTAAGTCATATAGCTGAGTTGCTCTGTGCTGCTGCACTGGTCCTGGGTTATTTTATCTATTAAAATCAGTGCAGATGACCAATATCACTCCTACTCAGCAAACAATCCCTCACTAGTCTTCCAGACCTCTTGAATAGAGAGTCATACTAACAGATAAGGTTGTTTTTCTCCAGTTTGAAGGACTACAAAGCCTTCATGATTTCTAACTTTGTTTTCCTCTTGCATTTATTCATGCAACCTTCCAAACAACAGGAGCAGCCATATAAATAGATTGATCAGGTTTGAAGATATCACCGTGCCTCCAGTGTCTTTGGGCTGTTTTCAACATTCACCCCTGCAGGTTTAGGGCTTGAAGAGAGACTGCACAATCTCTGATAATGCATTTTTCTGCAACAAAGGAGGAGTTGGAATATTAATTGCTCTGTTTTTCTTCTTAAATAAAAAGGCATGAATCATAAAGTCATTCATGCCCCCCCTACTGAATGGCCAGTTCTAGGAAAATAATTCATCTGAAGTCACAGAATCACAGAATCACAGAATAATAAGGTTGAAAAGACCTTTGAAGATCATCAAGTCCAACCATTCGCATCCTAAACTAAACCATATCTCTAAGTATCTCATGTACCCTTTTTTTGAACACATCCAGGGAAGGTGACCCAACCACCTTCATGGGCAGCCTGTTCCAGGCCCTGACAACTCTTTCAGTAAAAAATTTTTTCCTAACATCCAATCTAAACCTGCCCTGGCACAGCTTCATGCCATTCCCCCTTGTCCTATCACCTGTCACCTAGCTGAAGAGACCATCACCTATCTCTATAACCTCCCTTCAGGTAGTTGTAGGTGGTGATAAGGTCTCCCCTCAGCCTCCTCTTCTCTAAGCTAAACATCCCAGGCTCCCTCAGCCACTCCTCATAGGATTTGCCCTCCAGCCCTTTCACCAGCCTGGTTGCCCTTCTCTGGACTCGCTCCAGGACCTCCATGTCCTTCTTGTGGTGAGGAGCCCAGAACTGGACACAGTACTCGAGGTGTGGCCTCACCAATGCCCAGTACAGGGGCACAATCACTTCCCTAGACCTACTGGCCACACTGTTTTTGATACAAGCCAAGATGCCATTGGCCTTCTTGGCCACCTGGGCACACTGCTGACTCATATTCAGTCTGCAGTCAACCAACACCTCCAGGTCTTTCTCTGCCTGACAGCTCTCCAGCCCGTCTCCCCCAAGCCTGTAGCGCTGCATGGGGTTATTATGTCCCATGTGTAGCACTCTACACTTGGCCTTGTTAAACTTCATCCCATTGGTGTCAGCCCATCGGTCCAGTCTGTTCAGATCCCTCTGAAGAGCCTCCCTACTCTCAGGCAGATCAACACTTCCTCCTAGTTTAGTGTCATTTGCAAACTTAGTGAGGGAGCATTCAATCCCTTCGTCGAGATCACTGATAAAGATGTTGAACAAGACTGGACCCAGGACTGAGCCCTGGGGGACGCCACTCGTGACTGGCCTCCAGCTGGATTTTGTTCCATTCACCACCACCCTTTGGGCTTGGCCATCCAGCCAGTTTTCAACCCAGCTGAGGGTCCACCTGTCCAGGCTAGTGGCAGCCAGTTTCTCAGTCAGAATGCTGTGAGAAACTGTGTCAAAGGCTTTACCAAAGTCCAGGTAGATCACATCCACAGCCTTACCATCGTCCATTAAACGGGTCACCTTGTCATAGAAGGTGATCAGGTTAGTTTGACAGGATGTACCTTTTGTAAACCCATGTTGACTAGGCCTGATCCCCTGGCCATCATGCTTGTGCTGCATGATAACTCCCAAGATGACCCTCTCCATGATCTTCCCTGGGATTGAGGTCAGACTGACAGGCCTGTAGTTCCCTGGATCCTCCTTCCGACTCTTCTTGTATATGGGTGTAACATCTGCCAGCCTCCAGTCGACTGGAACTTCCCCAGTCTGCCAGGATTGCTGATAGATGATGGAAAGGGGTTTGGCAAGCACATTTGACAGCTCTCTCAGCACCCTTGGGTGAATCCCATCTGGCCCCATTGACTTGTGGGTATCTAACTGGCCAAGTAGGTCGCTAATCATTTCCTCCTGAACCATGGGAACTTTGTTATTCTTCCCCTCCCTGTCAGCCAGACAGGTCCATCGGATACCACATGGCTACTAGATTCCCCCTTGGCAAAATTAGGTGTAAAATCAAAGCTTATTTCAAAATAACAGATAAGCCAAGGAGGCTTGTATAAAACAATTTAAACCATCTCCTCTGGCACAGCAACAGCACTTTTGGCAAGCTTTCAGTACTCCAGGTATCTGCCTAAACAATCTATGCTGTACTATCTGTCACAACATTGCCCAGCCTCTGTAACTGCACTGCTCCAATTTATGTATCAGTAAAACCCTGTTGGGAATTTCCACATTTGCTTTGCTGAAATTTTCCATGTAGATTATAACGCAGACATTCTTATAAGCCTATCTGCTGGTCTTACTAGGAAAATAAATCAGATCAGGTCTATCTCAGAAATAAATCAAGTACACCAGCTGACACTTACAAACCTCGCTGCTTTCATTAAATGTCAGCAGGCTTTTCATTGCTTTTGCTTACTTTTATTTCATTTTAAATTTTCTCATAAACGCTCTATACTTAATGTCTTCCAAATCCATTACTCTCCCAGTTCTTTGATACATGGTGTAGCTCCTCTGCAGAATCATACACGGAACCCTCGGGTAATGTATTTTTCAGCCTATATCATAATATTCTAATTACTGTCTAATGGCTTTTCCTAGAAAAAAAAGAAAACATAAAAAATTGTAATTAAGCAAGCCATCTTAAGGCCATACCAATCCTAGAGGTTAACACAAAAATATTCCCATATATAGCTGCCTCTTAAATTATCATCCAATAAGAATTAAAATGTAGCTTTTCAGAGAACTGAAGGTCATCAATCCTTGGTTACATGTCGGTTCCCATCATGAAAAAAGAATATAAATAATCATTCCAGGGTTTATATTAGATTGCATATTGCATCAATATAACCAAGATTCCTTTCTTCAAACAAAATGATAAATATGCTCATAAAGTTTCTCTTTAGCACACCTCAGCCTACAATGCTTGCACACATCTCACAGAAACGATTTCCTGACAGATTATTTGGAGTGAAAAATATTAGCTCCAAGGTGTATTAAAGTGTACCATTAATAGCTGCAGAGCTTTTTCAGTAATCTAATGATTCCAACATTTTAAAATTCAATTTTCTGAAACCCTATGTTTGCACATTTGGATCGCCCACTTACATAATTTATTATTTTAAAATTATGTTTATACACATGAAATTGTCCATTCATCAAGCAAAAAATGACACATGAGGCACAGGGTGCTGAAATTGAGATTTTTTTTTAAAATAAGTGTGTTTCTTTTGTATATGGAAAGTAGTATTAAGAGCACTAAATCATCTTGTCTCTAGAAACACATATGAACTGTAAACGAATGAGGTAGGCAATTTTGCTTAATTAGAATCAATAGTATCATCCTTTAATTAAACAATATTGATTGCATTATGCAGAGGGCAGCCTTGCAGAGGATATGTTTTAATGTGATTTCTGTTTAACTTGCAAAAATATGTCAAAGGTCAAATTGAACTTGTACGTGGAATATCCCATTCAAGGGGAGCAATCACTCTGAATTCATCTAGGTCCTTTGCATAAAGTATACATGAGTAGAAATCCAATGTTAAATCTTCGCAAAGAAAACAGAAGGCTTTAACTGAGAAAGATGTGAGCTGGTTTATATTTCTTCTCCAGAAGAACTTCCCAGAAGTACAACATCCTATTTTTCTCCTGTTTCTAGTGTCAGGAAGATCAATAGAGGAGTGCATGGATCAGGAACCCCATTGCTTTTGCAACATCTCCCATGCACATGCAACACAGGATCTTATGTCAGTTCAAGGCATGGGATGATAGGAAAACAAAGTGGTCTCATGTGTCATCATTTTTTTTAAGACCTGAGAGCAGTAGCTTCCAGCTATTATTGATATAAGAATGACATGCAGTCCCTGATGTTCCCATTTTCCTTTACACAGCCAAAGTGAAAGCAATCTCAGAATTGCAGAGTGCTGAACACTGAAAACATATTACAACGCCAATTAAAATGCTGAAACACACACCATTTCATGTCAATAACAGTGACAAGAGGAATGCTCTTTAAAAAATAGCCTATGCAGCTCCCAGACGTTCATTTACAGTAACCAGCTAAGCCATACATCATGGGCAAAGAAGAATAAAAATATGTGGAAAGCTTACTGCATGGCTATCTATGAAGTCCCCGCAGACTGAAATTTAGCTGAGCTGTCCAAGGCAGAAAAAAAACCCTGTAAAAATATATACAAATATGTACCAGGAAATACTCAAACACCAAGGAAAATTTCATGTTTGAACACACGTGATCACTAATCGGTAACTGCAGGTCTTAGCAACAGCTACATTTTTTGCACACTGTAATTCTTACCATTATTAGTCATTACTAGAATATCAAGGCTGTAAAATTCTAGTCAAGATCAAATCAACATTATTTTAAAAAACCACAAACCATAAACATATGCAAAGAGGCAGTGCTGGTTCCCAAAGGTCTTCTGGAAAAAGAACTGGAGGAGGGGTGGAAAAACTGATGTAGAAAGATGAAAAGAGTCCCAGTCTCGCAGTGGATCACAGATGAAAAGTCTTGCATCCTTCAAAGCCCCAGTTTAGTGCTCTCAGAACTGCTCCCTTCCTTTTTTTCTTTCTGGCAGCAAGGACTAAGACATCAGATTTTACTCTGAAAGCACAGGTAGTTATGCCACTGGTTAAACATTAACATGTAGTAGTTTCTCTCATTACAAAATCCACATGCTGTAATGGACACATACATGCACAGACCTCTCCTCTCAGAGCACAGTAATAGTGGGAATCATCGACACGCAGAGCACAGCAGCATGTACACCACTGCATGTGCAGAGCACGTCTGGAGGATCTCCATGTATCAGCGTTGTAGTTTTGCCCCAGATAGCAGCTAAGCCCCAGGCAGCCACTCGCTCGCTCCCCCGCAGTGGGATGGGGAGAGAATCAGAAGAGTAAAAGCGAGAAATCTCGGGGGTTGAGATAAAGACAGTTTAATAGGTAAAACAAAAACCACACACTTGAGCAAAGCAAACAGAGGAATGCATTCCCTGTTCCCCATGGGGTGTTGAGCCATCTCCAGGAGAGCAGGGCTCTGTCATGCTTAACGGTGACTTGGGAATGCAAACACCATCACTACAGATGTCCTCTCTTCCTTCTTCTTCCCCCAGCTTTATATTGCTGAGCATGATGTCATATGGTGTGGGATATCCCTTTGGTCAGCTAGGGTCAGCTGTCCCAGCTGTGTACCCTCACAGCTCCTTGTACATCCCCAGCCCGCTCGCTGGTGTGGTGGTGTGAGAAGCAGAAAAGGCCTTGGCTCTGTGTAAGCCCTGCTCAGCAGGAATGGAAACATCCCTGTGTCTTCTGCACTGGCTTCAGTACAAATCCAAAACACAGCCCCATACAAGCTACTATGAAGAAAATTAACTCTATCCCAGGCAAAACCATCACAGTCAGCATGTATGGCTTTACACAGGACAATCAGTCTGTGCAAGCCCCCACTTCTTTTCCCAGTACATCGGCAGAAATGATAACACACATGCTCTCTGAATAGCTGGAACATGGCTATGAACTCATGGACTCTAAGAATGGAGACTTGCTGATGGAAAACATAAAGGCCAGTAGTTACCTCTGTCAATAAATGGGGTAACAGTGCAACATCCTCTCCATCAGCAAAACAAAAAAGGTGCTACGGGCATGATCATCACTCCATGAGGAGAGCTGCAAGGGCAGCAGTGAACAAAGATACCACCATTCATTTCAATATATTATATTGATTGAGAGTAACATTCAGGTCAATTTTTCCTCCAGTCTTTTAAATGAAATTATATATTTATTTGATTGATCACATTCTAAGTAGTCTCCATTTCAAAGCTTCCCTTCCTGGGTTATTTTCCCCAAGCTATCATTAATACAATGCCAAGGCTAATGAAGCACTCAATAGAATATAAATACTAATGAGGTGTGCTGGACTGCTAGTTAGCAGGCCTGTAGGGGGAAAAGAATTGAACAGGTGAATGAAACCACATAAAGGCAAAGCTGTTACGCATATGACAGTGTAGAGGGTGTTAAGGCTTGGTTTTTTACACCCTTTGTCCTTTGTATTCCGTGTTATTTATCTTCAGTTTCTCCACGTGAGCCTTCAGGTTGTGTGCTGGTTTTGACTGAAATAGAGTTAATTCTCTTCATAGTAGCTAGCATGGAGAGAACAATGGTGCTGACACAGGGATGTTTCCATCCCTGCTGAGCAGTGCTCACAAAGAGCGAAGACCTTTTCTGCTTTCCACCCCACCAGTCAGTAGGCTGGTGATGCACAAGGAGCTGTGAGGGGACACAGCTGACCTCAACTGACCAAAGGGATATTCCATATGGACATCATGCTCAGCAATATAAAGCTGGGGAACAAGAAGCGGGGACATTTGTAGTGATGGTGTTTGCCTTCCTAAGTCACTGTTAGGCGTGACAGATCCCTGCTCTCCTGGAGATGGCTGACCACCCCATGGGAAGTGGAGAATGTATTCCTCTGCTTTGCTTTGCTTGAGTGTGTGATTTTTGTTTTACCTATTAAACTGTCTTTATACAAATTCCCAAGTTATTTCACCTTGTCTCTTCTGAGTCTCTCTCCCCTCCTCCCCCATTCCACCAGAGCGAAGTGAGCGAGCAGCTCCTTGGGGCTTAACAGTTGTCTGGGGCAAAACTGCAATGCTGATACAAATCCAAGAAATTTCTAGGTAGAAAAGCTGTTGCTGAGTTAGTGGCAGAAAGTAGATGTTGCTTTTTTGCTGGTGCAGATAAGTCTTTACCTGCAATGATGTGAGCTCTTTAAGGAGAGTTTTCTTGTACTGCAGAAAGCTAAATGTATAGAGAGCTTGCCGACCCAATTATGCCCATTAGAGTCCAATATTTTCATGCCTCTTCTGTTAGACAGACAAAGCCTTACAGAGTACAGCTGACATTTGTAGGAAGCCATCCTTCGTGCACTCCTGCCCAATCTCAGCTTGCTTTTCTTCAGAAAGGAATGATGCTGTCGCTCTGTAAAACCCAAACACAAAGTGCCCTGGCAGGGATTCAAAATGGCTTTTAGTTCCCTACGTGGCAGTGGTCAGAAAAAATATGAGTCTCTGCATGCACCTTTCAGTGGTTACAAAAAGAGAAACCGCCAGCCAAAAGCAATCTGAACAAGTCCAATTAGGCAAACATGGCAGCATTTTGTCTCTGTAATGAATGCAGTTTAAGTTAACCTATTTCCCTTGGGGTCTTACCTTGCTAGTGTTCTGCAAATGACTAGTAATCTCCTCGCAGCTAGAGACATGTTAACTAACAGCTGAGCAGCAGCACCTTGTGAAGACAGTAAGGTAATTGTGATTGACTGCCGATATTGTAGATATACCATTTTCCCAATGCTTCTATTTACCTAGTAATGAGGAACATATCTCAGTGATTACATTCAAGTCTGACATACTCGCTTTTCTTTTCCTTGACACAGATTTAGGCCAAGCTCCAAGGGAATTATTTATGAATTCAACAGTTTCTCAACTGGTACTGTAATAACCCTGCCTTTTCTCACTAGCTTTTAGTCTGGATTAGCATACTAGGTTTACTTGTACAAAATCTGGTACAAGGAGATTGAAACTTCAACCTAGAACTGAAGGTAGGTCTGCAAAATTAGACTTCTAACTGGCCAAGGAGAACATGTAAGTATATCTAAGGGTTGGATGGTAATGTGGGGTTCCTCTCCACCTCTTTTCTGTGTCGGTCCTGTTGTACTCATGGGAAAGGGATTAGAAAGATGTGCAGGGTTCTTGTGATTGTTTTCCCAGCAGAGGAAACTCAAGCAAAGCACGAATAAGGTACTTGCAATGCTTTCAGCCAGCACTGATGTAATGACCCTATCATATAACACAAATCAGTGAATTAATTCCCCTCTTTGCCTGTAAAGAACATTTGTTCCCTCTTAGGTTGTTTGGCAAGAACCATGAATGAGCACCCCCTAAAAAATCCTTACCCCCTCAAAAAAATTAATCAACCAACCACAAAAGTTGTCAGTCTCAGTCGCTGTACCATCTCCTTTTATTAAAGCCTTGACATGGAAGATTTTTCTGGCCAGGCATTTTTCACACCCCAATAGGCTCAAATAAAAAATTATTGCCAGCACGATGATTTAAATGTTAAGATGTAACACTACAGCACTTGCCTAGCTTGATATTTTTAATGTCAGCTCCAATGTGTCTGACACATGCAAAACATAAATGAATATCCATATTTCTTTGAAATTAAAGGTTCCGTGACAGCTCACGGTATGGAGCATACGGCACTCCCGATGGGTCGTTACTGCGGACTGGCATTACCTTCACCTCCTTCATTCTTCCTCAGCCAGCTTTACTAGTGGGAGCCAAAAGACTCTCCCTGGTAACCTCAAGGGCAATTGTCTCAAAATATTTGATATAAACCAGGCTATGCTATATTTGCTAATTGCATTTGTCAATTTCTGATGCCAAAATTTTCTCAAGAAACAGAACCATTGGCAATGAACATGAAGATCTATGTTCATGGGTAGGGGGAATGTTATAAATGAGAAATGATTCCTTGTTTCACAGAGCTGGTCCATAAAGTTGCTTCAGCCCACACAGTGTCAAAATTGGCACCGTTCTCCTTTCTAAAATAACATTTTCTGATGTATTTCTACTCAGCTTCTTTCTCTGCCTCCTGATCTCTTTGTTCCATGTTTCCTCACAACACAGAGTCATCACACCATTCATCTGCGTCAATCTGTCTGCCGCTCACAGACTTTGCTGGGTCTGCCTCATGAAGTGCAGTCACTAAATTCATGCCTTTTTTTAAAGTCAGTAGTTGCCATCAGTGTCACACTATGGGTTTTGCTTGTGTTGATGTCTATTAGATTTTGGTCTATTATTTCAGAAGTGGGTGCCGGGTTTCTTGAGTCACATAAATTCCAGTTCTGCCACTGATTTACTGGCCCACCTTGCCTGAAGCTGTTAAAATTGTGATTATGCATATACAAGCTGCTGCTTATCACAAGAAAGGTGACATATCAAGCACCTGTAGCTATGCGCCCAGATTTCAAGCACAGGATTTATTTCCTCCAGCTTTGGGGTGTGATCCAGTTTGAGATAAAACTGCCACTAACTTAATATGCCTCGGTGTAGTTGCCTACATGTTAGGCAGTGTCTAAGCACAGACTAACTCAACCCATTTGTCCTCACCTAAGCCTCTAGTGCTCAGATGCCCTTAAGCTTTCTCTCTGGCTTCCAGCCACAGGCCTTGATTCCCTTGTCAATAGAGGAAGTAGAGTCTAGAGCAATTCAACTTGTCCGAAGTCTGGCTGAAGCTGGTGGGTCAGCTGAATTGTGTTTCTGAAGCTCCAGTGTAGTGATTAAATTTTCATTGACTAATGAAAGAGCTTAGGCACTTAACTCACACGTAGACACCTACATGTGGGCATATGAATTTAAATGTCTTAATCTGGAGCTGACTTCCACCCTGCAGGCTCTGCCCAAACATATGGTGAGATTTGCAATGCTTTGGAGTGTCCAAATCATCCACCAAAGGCTGACAGATATGACATGAGCTACAGGAGCACTACTCAGAGCCACATGGAATACCCTGGGGCATCTCAGATGGCACTAGAAACCTACATTTAGGCTACCAAATGGCTATAGGTCTGCAATATAGATGCCTAAAGAGAGCTCGTTGGCTTAAACTCTGCATCTGATAAGGAAGGAGGGATGAGATTTGAATGGTGCCTAGGAAAATTCAGTGTGAAGAAGACATTTTCAGAAAAATGAAAATAAGCTTTGGCCAGAAATCCTCAGATATATTTCCTATCCTAAGAAAATTATCTGGGCTCGCTCCACAGTTAATAAAAATATAGGATCTTACAGATGACAGTTTATTCCACAGTAAGAGAAAGGTCTAAATTAGACGAACAAATTGTCCTCTAGATAGGTCTATCACTCTCTACAGATTATGGAAGGAGCCCAAGTAAGTATCTTAAACACCTAATATTTAACAGGATTATGCTGACCAAGATTACATTCTGCAATTTTCCATTATGATTTGATATTAATGACCCAGTTCCCTAAGTGTTAAATATGTGAAAAGGCTTTTCAGTAGGTGCGAATTTTAAGTGTTTGTGTAAAGGATGAGTTTCTGTCAACTGCTTGTATAGCATTCATCATTGTAAATGAGGCAGCCAACATCATGACTTTTCATTATAAATCCACTCTGAGTATCTATACTGCAACCATTCTTGCTGGTTCTGCAGACATTAGGGCTACTTAGTCATGGAATTCTCTATCATTCGCTAAAGATTTCCCTCTACAGAAGCACTGAGCCATGAGGATTTCTGTTCACCTAAGGGACCAAAAAGCCACAGGCCTATACATAGCATACAGCAGATAGGGTAGCATCCTGATAAGGACATGATTTTCATGAGAATGGTGGGTCTTTCCCTTTTGTTGTAAATCACAGCCAAAGCTGCTCACCTTTCCCTAAACAGAACAGGGGAAGATGAAGGGCCTGGCAGGCTAGTAAAGCCAGCATGAGTCACCCGCATTCCGATCAGATATCCTGAATGTGTTACCAATCCTGACCATAAATCTACTGTCTACATAAAGGTAACAAAGAACAACATCCACTTGAGTGCAAGCTCCCAAGAAATGAAGTAGAATTCAGTCTCTTTGTGTGTGATGACAATTGCCTTCATCATTTTTTTTCCTTATTATTTTTTCAATTATATTATATGCATGTGTCAGCATATGCATAAACAATGCCTAAAATAATTTTCTTAAAGTAAACAGCACAGAATTAATAGATTTTTCAGGTTAAAATGGTGTTATTCAAAAGCAGTTAATGTGTATGATTTATCCATCACCTCTGTGTGAAGTCTTTGAAAAGGTTCTTTTGTTCTAAAGTTAGGGGGTGGAATAAGAACAACCACAATAATGCATAGCAGTGAGATTTAAGGAGGAGACATTCAAATGGCATTCATCTAGTCACACTCCGCTAAGACGAACAAAGGGACTTCATCACTTGTGTTTTCTCAATTGTCTTGTCAATGGGGTAAGTCTAGAACAAATGCTCAAGCCCAGATCATTTTTACCTAACCTTAAAAACCAAATAAAATTTAAATGTGAAAAGCAGGATTTTTCATACATAAAATAGTTGTATAGTCCAAGGTAATCCTGTACAGACTCTTTGCACAAACTGAGGAGAGATTTCCAAACGGCAGTTTGCCCTGTCCTAAATTAAATGTTTAGGATGAGAAAAGCAGAATAAATCTCTGGTTTGTGCCTCTTTTTGTCACTTCCAAAAGTACTACGTAACTACTTTTAACTTAATGTCTAATGTCCAGATGAACAAAGTTAAAAGAGAGAAGCTACACTTAGATAAAGGGCAGTATCATCTTATGGGGATCTTTTTCCTTCCCCTGAAGGATTTCTACATGTAGCTAAGACCATAAATGAAAGGCATCTAACTCCTCCTTAAATTTTTCCAAGGCAAAACTAACTTTAACTAATTCAAATAGTGTCAAACTTGTAATTTGATTTGATTACCTGCACTATTAGTTTGAAAGTTTAATGATTTGAACTCATTGATTCATTCTTGGTTGTGACCTCAATTTGTTCATTGCTTTGTGCCACTTTTGATTAGCTTAGTGTAACTGCAATACATTTGGCTTAGCAACATGTGTGATTGTATATTTGCTTATTCATACTGTTTTACAAAATCTTTTAAAATATTCGCAATAGGCTTATCCATGTAAAATACCATATGGATAACAACTGTTGAGGGAATTGATTCCTTTGTTTAAGAAATGTGCAAACTACTTTGTCCTGTACTCGAATGAATGATTTTGTTCAAAAACATAGAAATTTATGGATTACAGCTGATATGTGCTGAAGAACAGCAGTGGATTATGGTCATTTCCACATCCAAACCTTTGGGGAGATAATCCACTGAGAAAAGGATCAGGAGAAGAAATACTCAAAGAGAAAACAAAATCCTCCAATCCCCCAACACACTCCCCTCCACCCCCCCTCGAAAAAACCCTAGTCCTACAAAGCAAAAAAAATCAAATGGATCAAAAATACAGTTCTCATGGATTTTGAAATGAACCCTAGGCATAAAATTATTTTAAAAACTTTTTTTAAAAAATGTCTCAGTACATTTTATCTAGGTCCTTGTTCTATTCTTAAGATGTCATTCTTTTTTTTTTCCCTTGAGTCGAATTTTACAGAACTGGTTGCAATTCTAATACACCTTGCAGGTGGGGTTTCCTGTATTCATCACCACGAAGTGTAATACGAGAGTGTGTGCTGGCCAGAGGTAACTGTAGGAAAAGAAATCCCTTTAATCGTTGTATGCTACCAATGCCACCAAAGAATAATATCCATTTATGGGACATTGTCAAATTTCTTTGGAAACAAGGGTGCTCTGCAGCATGCTAAGGCAGAGAAAGGGAAAACCAGGTACAGCAAAAAGCAACTTTGATGAGGCTCACTGAGCTGTGAAAAGCAGCACTAAAGAAATAAGCTGACTGTCACTCTGATACACCAAGTTTTATTTCACCTCTGGAAAGCTGAAGCGGCATTGCTGTAGTCACAAATGTCTAAAGAAAGGATGGAGAAAATTAGGTAATGCTTTTGATTCAACCAATACTTCTGGATAAAACAAATAAGTTTTGTGGGGGACAGTACCTAGAACATTCATTATTCCTGTTCCAAATAAACAGGAGTCATGCCCAAATAGTAAAGACTTAGGTCTGAGGATGCTTGAGAGAGTGCCTTTTCTGCATCAGACATGTAGTTCTTCACCTTTTAAGGTTTTCCTTCTATTTCTTTCTTCTTTCTTTTTATTTTTTTCCTTTGGCAGAGGTGCCTAGTGCTGTTCTATCCAGTGAAGGTGGAATTCACTCTGTTATATCCTACTTGAGTCTATGCCCAGATAAAAAATTGTGATGGGCAGTACACCTAGCATCCCTCACAGGTTCCTTCCATCTTTCTCTTGCCTGTCTGTGATCAGGTGCCCAACCTATTCCCTCAGCTATGGCTTTCCCTTCCCCTGCCATCAAACATGTCTGTTCCCTGGAAGTCTTTGTTGTCTCTTTTTCACTAACCCGCAGGTAAAAGCGGTGATGCCCTACAACTGGGAGGTCTGTGATGGCTGTGAACATGGGATTTTTTCGCAGCTCTGGAAAGGCACTCCTTTACTGCACATGAAATCAGTGGCATCTAGGCCTGATAGTCTATACTTTTCAATTCTTTGGTCTTAAAAGGAAGATTTCTATTACTGCCTAATGCTCATTTATCTGGGGAGCAAGGAAGAGCAAGAATCACTGGGACTCTGCTAATGGCACATCACATTCTGTTATTGTGCTGCACTTGCTTCTTCTGCCTCACGTTAAGATCATCCAATTCCAGCTCCTGAGGATATTGGTTCCATACCAATGAAGCTAAAAATATTTTCAAAATGCCCAGGGGGTGAATATTTTTATGTCCTTCCACTTAGATGAGGCTGTTTTTGGATGATGCTGACTCACACACAGTATCTCTTGCATACTAATCAACACAAAAATAACTCAGGTCATTTGATTTCAAAGCATGTTCTCTAATGCATTAACCTTTCACTGTTAACCTGCAGTATCCTCCTTCATGCGGCACAAAGGGATTGAACCAAGCAATGCGAGGATGGAGAAAGAGAAACGTAAATTGAAACTAAAGGATGAGGCTTAGATATTTGTTTTACAATACATTTAGATGAGAAATTGAACTCTCATATCCTGAGTCACAGTCTACTAGTTTAATCACAAGGTTATCCTTCCCTTCTGCTCCTTTTCTGCCATCAATGAAAGCAGGATGACAGCGAAAGTCCCTCCAAGACTTTTTTGAGTATTTACACCACAGGCAACACAATTAAGCCTTTGTCCTGCTTGTACACATTTCATAAAGCAACATAAAGAACAGCAACAGCAACATGCCACTTGAGAAAACAACAGCACTGGTTGAAAATACATGTTCAGAAACAGCATCACAAAAGAAAAAAAACCCCACAAACTAATTCATCCACTGGAAGCCATCTGTGTGAAATGTGGGGAATCACTTCAGACATATATATATATTCCCAACAGTATTCACAGATCATTTGCACTCAAAAAATCAGGAAAATAGTTGAATGAGTTCTGTGTTAGAGCTCGACCGCTCTGCTCTACTTACGTGTGTTTATGGGCACTGCCTTTAAAGCTTTTAAATGCAAATGCAAAGGCTCTCAGTGTTCAAAATCAAGATATAGACAGTGGTTTCTGTTTATTTTTTCATAGGTCAAATCTGTTTGTTGCAGAATCAGATCAGAGGGAAAACCCTTTAATTCCCAAAGCAGGGAAAATTGCTGCTCAGTGTAGAGAAGTTGGCATCATGTAAAATTTATGACATTTTCTTCTCAGTTTTGTTAAGCAAAGAGCTGAGCTTATAGTAGAGGGTTTCTACCAAGACCAATTTTACTTTGATGGAATGAATGGTCCCCTTTTTTTTCAAGTCAAATCCAGAGTATCTAGCTAATGGTATTCAACACATACATCTCAGAGCAGTCTTCTCTGTGTTAAACATCCAATGAGTGAATCTATCTCAGTTTTATCATGCCTTGCTGGGCCAATGGGACCACTGAGCCTATTCTTTACATATGATTTCAGTTTAGTGTTTTCTGTGGAATGGATTTAGAACATATCTAGAGATGACTCAAATCTTAACAGTGTATAAATCTGCTTCCTTTCCTTTTTGTTTTCAGTAAATTAGACTTCCTAGTCTTTGTATTAACCAGCTTTCCCTAAATGGAAACACCTAAGCTTTCAGAGATATGAAAGCTTAGTTTAAAGCTAGTTTAAAATAAAAATTAAAGGAGATAGCTGCTGACTATCAATTGCTTTGTTAGGAAAAAAATATGGAAACACTTTTAAAAATTCATATTTGTAGCATAAATTTAATTGAGATGATCCTAAGCAAAAATGACAGTGACAGAAAAAAACAATTTCTGGTTCCATTTCCAGCTCAGAGTCCTGTTCAACCCATCTTAGAACTGAATTGCCTTCAGTTTTTCCCTATGGTTTAAATAGACAGCCTAAAATTACTATGCTCCTAACTCAGTTTTGAGTCAGAAGTATGTGGGTAAATCTGGATTGTTGTAGTTCTAGACACACTGAGCTACAGAATCATAAGAAAGTGACCCCAAGATGCTTCCTAGTCCCATACTTGCTGCAAAGCAGGATCCAGTATATCTAAGCCGCAGATGCTCATTAATGGGGTCATGCTCATCTCAGGTTATAGAGATTTTACAGCCATGGAGAAGATGAGGAGTTGGTCTTTACCTTTTCCCCAAGTAATAGCCCTCCTACTCAGTTCTCTGTGTTACAAAAGGGAAACTTCTGGTTAAATTTCCCACAAAATGAAATGCAAGTAAATTAATTCCAGGGTGATGTAAATGTTCCATGAGAACACAAATCAAAGTTTCCATTCCAACTTCACCTCTTGCATTATGGGCATACATTACACTTAGACATAGTATAGACATATGTACATATGTCATTTTGTGTACATACATCCAAAATAACATTTTGAAACGGAAACAAAGCCATTTGGAGGCAGACAATCAAAATATCCTTTATTGAGCTCATTCTCAAAATGAAATTAAATTAAAATATATTTGCTACTCTGAAGTATTTGACTTTGCCAAATTCTGACAAGAAAAATAAATGTTTCCATTCTGAAGACGTTTTACAGCACAGATTTGATCTATCCATGATCTTTTCTAATTTTCACATTTATGGCTGTCACACAAAATGCACAGTATTGCTTACAGTACCCAGAGTCACTTGTCAGGATATGAGATTCATTGTACTAGACACTGTGTAATGTGTAAAACAGTGTAAAACTGTCTGGGCAGGATTCTGATGCCTTTTTACAGGTTCCTAGTGCAACCTGGGGCACCCGAGAGTGTCCTAAACATGTCTGGGAGACCTTCAGCCTTCAGGAGCAGCAGCTGGAAGCCTGAAAGGATGCCTCTCTCTGCTCCAAGTAATGCTAACCTCCTATCTGTGGGAAACAAAATCTTAAAATCTTGCCCTCCCTATCATGAAACACAGAATCTGAAAGACACAAGGCATACAGGATTGCAAATGATGCATTTAGAAGAAGACAATGATATTAAAATAAATACAAGAACCATGGGAACATAAAAGCAGCAGTATAGCATCAAACCTAAGATCCAATTAGCCCATTATCCTGCCTCTGGCAGTGGTCAACAGTAAATGTCATAGAAAAGCAGAAGAAAACAGGGTAAATCTACAGAGGCACTTCTCCACAGTGTAAGACTGTAAATAAAGACCTTCTTAATATAAACAGATTAAATTGCAATTAAAACCTAACAATCATTTGACCATTCTTTCATGAATAAGAAACTTTGTCTGGATTAACTGCCAGTAGTTTATCTTGAAAAGAAACAAAAGTTTGGCTTTCTAACTAGTTCTAAGCATAGACCCGGGTGTTAACCTGACACATCTGTGCTCTGGAGCAGCTAACTGTGACCGAATTAACAGCTGTTAAAACCTTGATTGTAACATTTTTATTAATAGTAGAACAGGCCTTTTTTTTTTTCTTATTCACAGTAATATGTTTTTTTAAACTCAGATTAAATATTTCAGTTTTATCTAGTTGTGTCCTTTGGGAGCTCTGAAATTTAAAAAAAAATCCATCAATCTGAAACCTCTAAACTGAAAGTGTTTCGGAGTTTAGTGATCAAAATTTGAGTTTTATTTTAATGTTTTCTTTCCAGTTTCTGTAAACTCCATGTTTTGAGTAACCAATGTTTATAACCTAGAAAATCTCTTCCTCATAAACCCCCCCTAGGATTCTAATTATAATTCTGATATTTAAAATAAATAATTCTTGTGACTTCTCTACTGTTAAGCTCAGCACTGCAAATCTCAAAATAGTTGTGTTTTTCAGGATCTACATGGTCTTCTGATGATGACGTCATATTCTAAAGACAAAGTGCTATCATTCAGCTCATACATTTTAAGAGCTAAATATTGGTCTTGCAATAAAACAGTGATTTTGGGATGAAAGGTGATGCAATTTTCCAGTTTTCAAATCTTTCCAAAAAAACTATATCCTCCTTACCTGTCACCACTGCTGCTAAATGCCATTCCAGCAATCCTTTCCTCTCCACTCTGATCCATCAGTGCGACACTTCCAACATCGATGGTGTTCTGGCTGAAATGGATTCCCGGGGTCACTGGTGGTTTCATTCTTGCTCTACACTAAATTTACTTAATCCACAGGCAGTAACTCCAGCATATGCCTGGATATCTTGGAAAACAAGCAACACAGCTCTGAGGATTGCAAGGCGGCGTGTTGACTTCTAAAATATAATTCATTGATGTACCCTCTGGGCAAGCAGCTCCTCCTTAATGAGCAGTGCACAGCTAAGGAGCACCTGAGCTTTCCCTGCTTCAGAGAGGTGACAAGCTGGTAAAGAAAACACCAAGCACTGGTGCATGTAGGTAACTTCACAGCTTTTGGCCACTTTGTGGGAAGGGCAGCCCACATCCTCCCTTTGGAAAAGCTTAAGTATTGATAGACAGGGTGATGGTTCCCCTGAAGCCAAAGCTATTGTACGCGGTTCTGTGCTTGCAGAACAACTCAGAAGAACAAAGATTTTTTACTTCTGGCCATTTGCAGTTTGTTCTATTAGCAAGTGAGTGAGGCTCCTCAGTTTAACTGCATCAACGATTTGAAAGCAAATCCATGGTTCTGCCTGTCGTATTTGTATTAACAGACCTACCACAATGGTGCCTGGGAACATATGAAAGGGGAATGGGTTTAAGCTGAAGGACGAGATTTATATTAGATATAAGGAATAAATTCTTCCCTGTGAGGGTGGTGAGGCCCTGGCACAGGGTGTCCAGAGAAGCTGTGGCTGCCCTGGATCCCTGGCAGGATTCAAGACCAGGTTGGATGGGGCTTTGGGCACCCTGGGCTAATGAAGGATGTCCCTGACCATGACAAGGGGGTTGGAACTAGATGGGCTTTAGGGTCACTTCCAATCCAAACCAGTCTGAGATTCTGTGAAATGACCAATTAAGAAAATCAAAAGTTATACGAGGAGGGAGTAGAAGGAGAGCTTGCATAAGACATAAGCAGAGATTCAGTTTGAGATACACAGGCTGGAGTAGGTGCAAATAGCTCAATAACAGCACCTCTTCACTGACAGCTGTTCAGATGCTCCACACTGATACCACTATGTCTTCTGTCCACTGGTTCAACTGGTTCCGCAGCTGTTCTTCCAGGCTTGGGCCTCCAGTCACTCTTTAATGAAAATTCTTTCTCCAAAGTCACAAATTACATCGGGCTATGGGGGTAGTGTGAGTAGGTCTGCTGGTATGATGGCAATGTAACGGGGGAAAATGTAAATACGAGGGGTTGGGGGGGATGGGGGGCAAAGGGAGGGGCAGTCCTGGCTCTGAAAGCTGAAAGTATTAATTGAAAGTAGACAACATTAATATAAAGAGCTGAACTTTATGTTAGCAGAGCTTATAACAATCATGTATTCGTAAGTATTATGTCTAATTATAATAATTGCTACCCCCTTATAAGCACCTGAATATAAAATCAGAGCCAAACTTTTCCCTTGGTTGACCAGCAAAAAAAATAAATAAATTAGAGGCAAATACAAGGAGAAGGGATGGGCAGCGATTAGTGTACAGGAAATCAGAAGCAGGAAGGCTATTAAGGAAGAAAAGTTTCACGAATAGTCCTTTTCCTTCTTGCACTTGAATGTAATCCACACTGCTGCTGAAACACCAGCCTTCTTTACAGATAACCTACAGGTTATATGCATGCAAATTAGTAATATAGAAGAAAGCATGTATTAGAAATTATCATAGCCAGAAGCTCTGAGTCTTTGGACACTGGAATTGATGTAGAATGAACAGAGCTTTTTAATATATTAACTTCTTTTATAAGTATGTAAGGCTCTCTGAGAAAGTGAAGAGACAGCTCTAGGGTGACATCTGTTTCGGAAGTCGATGGGATACACATCATGGAGTGATTCTCACCCTCTATGCAGCCATGATTGTACAAGTTTACAAAAGTAACTGATGTTTGTATGCATGAATGGCTGAACTACCTATAGAGGAGTCACATCACTTTTCATTTCTTAGTACAGATAGGGGTCCATGGAATATATTAAATGTACAGTAGAACCAGAAATACTTCGTAGAGACCCTTTTTTATATTGACATATGTAAAAACAAAATCAGCTATGGAAATAAAAAAAAACAAACCTACAATAAAACTTGAAATATTTCAAAGTAGGTTTTTTTCTCCCCCCAAAAAAAAATTGCTGTAAAGAAAGAAATCTGCAGGGGAGATTACCGACATTCTTTTTCATATAACAAGGTTTATTACATAGCATTTCCTCAAGACAATATATTATCTTTGTTCTGCTTCTTGTACGACCAAGAACAAGATCTCTGACTTTCTTGGCTTTCTTTTTGGCTGGTGAAGGGGCTGGAGGGCAAATCCTATGAGGAGCGGCTGAGGGAGCTGGGGCTGTTTAGCCTAGAGAAGAGGAGGTTGAGTGGAGACCTTATCACCACCTACAATTACCTGAAGGGAGGTTATAGAGATAGGTGATGGTCTCTTCAGCCAGGTGACAGGTGATAGTACAAGGGGGAATGGCATAAAGCTGTGCCAGGGCAGGTTTAGATTGGATGTTAGGAAAAAATTTTTTACTGAAAGAGTTGTCAGGGCCTGGAACAGGCTGCCCAGGGAGGTGGTCGAGTCACCTTCCCTGGGTGTGTTCAAAAAAAGGGTAGATGAAGTACTTAGGGATATGGTTTAGTTTAGGATGTGAATGGTTGGACTTGATGATCTTAAAGGTCTTTTCCAACCTTATTATTCTGTGATTCTGTGATTCTATGATTCTCACACTGATTTCTTTGGCGCCCCAGAAGTTCTGCAAGGCAGAGTACCTGCCCCAAAATCCTGGCCTGGATCATCTTAAAGTAGTCTGGAGAGCAGAGTATGGATGTGACTGAATTTAAAAAGGGATCTTACCTTCCCATTAACTATAATAAATGAAGTCTCTTGTTTTTCAGAAGGTTATTCAGGGAGAGCTTAGTGAAAGATTTGAATAGGAAGTGAGAGTTCAGCAAGCCTGCAGTAACATGCCAAGGAGTCGGCATGCTGAGAACAGTCTCCAGTTGAGAAGTGCTCTGAGAAGGACTATGGGAGACTGACAAGGGAAATTAACTCCAGGTTTGGGGCTGCAGTTTGAGTGAGGGATCCAAGAAGCTCATAAAATATGGAGCGGGATCAGCACATAAGCTGCTTTGTGTATGTGCAACAGTGGAAATTTAGGCATTTAACCCTCTTGAGTTAATCAGCAGCTGAGCACAGTGGGTTTTGAGGGCTTTAGGTAGCTTAAGGTACACATATACATCTTGGTTCATCAATGAAAAAACCAGCCTGTAATAAAGGAAATAAAACCCCATGTGCTCCTTATGTCCAGGCTGTCTCATTGGCTTGGAGTTTTGTTCAGTCCCTGGCAGGATTTCTCAAAACAACAGATCACTTTGGCTAATTAGCCAATATTAGTTAGAGAACTGTGACTTCTGCATTCTTCAAATAGGTATGTTAGCTATAGCTGCCTGTTAAAGAAAACGACTTTACTCTGAAAGGCTGAAATTATCTATGTGCCAAAAATCAGCACACTTGTGTATTTCTTTGCCTTTGGAAGGACAAGATGCTGTGCTGCAGCCCATGGCTCTGTATAGCAGGGCTATAAGTGAGGCAGGAAACACTGAACTGCAGCACACGTCAACATTTCGTCACAGTGAGGAGCAGGGACATCTAAGGTAGATGGGGCAGGACAGTGCCAGACTCAGCATGGGAGCTGTTTCAAGCTCTCACATTCCTGATGGTTAACCTTCTCCGTATGATGGCACCCTGTGCCAGTATGGTCCTGTAACCAGACATGTGAAAGGAACCTGACGTAACACCTGCACTTGACACACTTGTGTCTCAAGAGCTACAAACTGGGCCCCTTAAAACTTAGTGCTCATGTGTCTGAAAAGTCTGCAGCAGTCAGTTAAGGATTTTAATAGCATTTCTCTTTCATATCTGGTTATATGGGAATATCATTGCGTCTACTTTTGTCTCTGAACTAAAATGAGAAAAAAAAAAACATTCAAGGAAAAGGAAGTTTACACAGTAACACAAGATCCAGAACTACAGTAATTACCCTGATACAGGTCTCTGAAGAGTAAAAATGAGACATCACAGAGGAATAGGTTATGCTGTGTCTGCGTACGCTGGGCTTCCTTTGTCTTCCTCTGAGGCAGCCTGTGCTGGTTGCTGTTAGAAGCAGGATGCTGGGCTGTACAGACCTGGAGCATGATTCAGTCAGACAATTTCTACGTTCCTAAGACTACCAGATAGAGAAAACATACCTTATTTATTTAAAGGACGTTAATTTTATCCTTTCTTCCATGCAGATTTAATTTCCGTCTGGAAAGCAGTTACCCAGCTGTGCTATGAAACTGGTAATAAGTGCACAGCTTTGGTTCAAAGGTGATCAAGCACTGTTCCTATGTTTAAAGTAATAGAAGATGGGAAAGACGGGAATGGGGATAGGTAATGAAGACACTTTGTGGTGTTTGGACCAAGCATCCAGGGAGTACATCATAGTTGTCAGAGTAAAACAGCAAGTTCTGCTGTTCTTCAGGTGGAGCCTTTTCAAAACAGACACAGAAAGCACGTCCTTTCTGCTGAAAGCAAGTCAGGGGGAAAAAAATAGTCTGAGTAGCTACATGCAAAGTCATTGCAAAGCTGTTTTCAGTCCCTCCTGTGTAACACTTTCACCTTCCTTAATAACAGCAGAATGGATCCACATAAAACTTTATGTTTAAAAAATTATCACTCTTGGCTTTGGAACTGAGGGCCAGGTCTTCTGTTGAGGAAAATTGAAACAGATACATTGATTAATTGCAGTTAATCCAACTTGTACTGACTGAAGTTCTGGCACTGGTTCACTTTTTAACAAAAGAAAATGCATATGGAAAACCTGTAAAAGCTAATGGCTGGAAATCTCCTTGCAAGTCTTTCCACTGAATTCAGAAGAGCAACGATCCCATGTGTATTCTCCTGTCCTTTCATTCCTTCTCCAAAACAAGGTATAAACAAGGAATAAAAAATAAAAATATTCACATCTACCAGAAAAAAACAAGGCCAAGAATTGAGTGGTTTTTTAAAAATTTTTGGAATACTTTCTTTGTTTCCCTTCTATCCCCAGCGAATCGTTTTGAAATTGCAACCAGAAATCAGAACTTTATGATCGAGCATGATGGATACAAGTGGGCAGAGATCACACTGAATCTGTGCTGGTTACATATATATAGGCATATATGTATATATGTGCTGTTATATATATAGGCATATATATATGTATGTCTCCTGGGGTTCAGGAGACATACATATATATATGCCTATATATATATATTAAATGCATGTTATTTATAAATATATGCATGTATACACACACAAACATACAGGTGTATATATATATATATGTATACATACAGAGAGAGAGATTCCCCACTGTCAGCCAGAGAAGGGAACAGGATAAAGAAATTTTTTTTGCATTTTTGTGACCACTGTGTTTTCTGTCCATGCTGGTCTTTGTGCCTGACCAGATGTACTTATGAATGCTGTATAAATGCACCCCATGTGCATGTGCCTGCTGGGAACCCACACTAACTTTGGGGCATGGGGCTGCAGCATCTTTGTCTCTTGGATTCAGCAACCACGTTTCTGGGTAGAGGGGTTCTGTTCTGCACTGACAGACCAGACAGGTTCCCATGCAGATATGGAGCTGATAACAGGGTCTTTCATATACTGACAAAGTCTCTGGGCATTGGAGCCTACAAAGCTTGTGGTTCTTTAACTTAGCCCTTCCATCAGAAAGACAGTCCTTGCTGAGGTTTCCAGATCTTGGACCAGCTCACATGGCTGATTTTTCTCTAGAATAAGTTGAACAAACTAAGTGGTTGTCCATGTAGTTATGACATTTGTCAAAGCAAAAACTGATCCTATAGTCTGTGTCTTCACATGCCCCTCTAAAGTCTTCAGCATGGAGACCATGGCATCTGAAATTCATATTTTTGTATGATTTTTTCTTTAAAGAATCAATACAGCTTACTTCTGGAAATAAATTCACTTCTTGAAATACAGTTTGTTTACTTTCATTAGTTTCCCTTAATAATGACAAGGTGTAAGATTTTTTTATAGCACATTTTAAAATCCTCATTTTCATTCTTAATGAGAACAATTTCACTCACAAGTCATGAAGCAGTGAAAACACACAGAATGGAAGGGTAGAACAGCCTATACAAGATTATTGATGACTCCGTTCTGATCAGAGTCAGGGACTCAGATAGAGTAAAGGCATGCAGCTGCCCATGCCAGCTAGCATGCTCCCAGACAATACACAGGCAAAATGTAATGGCACAAAGCTGCACCACGGCAGATTCAGGTTAGATGTTAGGAAAAAATTTTTCACTGAAAGAGTTGTGATGGCCTGGAACAGGCTGCCCAGGAAGGTGGTTGTGTCACCATCCCTGGATGTGTTTAAAAGACAGGTAGATGAGGTACTTAGAGATATGGTTTAGCATAGGACAGGAATGGTTGGACTTGGTGATCTTATAGGTCTTTTCCAACCTAGTGACTCTGTGATTCTGAAAATTCAAGGACAGAACAAATAAGGGACTATTCCCAAAACCATTAGTGTCAGGGCCAGCCTGCTCTAAGAAGGTTAACCACATGGACAAATAAACTTGACATGCTACCTATCCCACTGCAAAGAACAGGGTTTGGCTCCTTTTACTTTATGCATACAAGAAGCCATAGATACTTCCCAACAAATGGGGAGCAAGAATCAACATATATTTGCAATGAAAAGCAAACTCACCACCCCGGAAATTCCCAAATTAAAAAGACCAATCTAAGGAAATGATTGCTCATTTCTAATAATCAGACAGTGATACTACTACTAGTAAAATGTATATATACTATATCTACCTGTGTGTGTGTATAAGTAACCTCCCCTAACTTCCCACTCACCTCACACTATTGTTTTTCCTGAATTTTACCATCTCTGCTGTGGGTAGTTGACAAAACATCCTCAGGACAAAACATTCTTCTCTGTCTCTCAAACAACGGCAAACACAGTCCCAGTATCTGAGCACTAGCAATAGTTCTTCCAGCTCTACCTTGGTATTAAGCTTTTGAGGCAAACCTAGAATTTTGAACAATAAAAATAAAACAAACAAAAAATAATGTTGGTTATCAGTATTCTACAATGTTAATACATTTCCTAGGCAGTTGGTATTAATGCATGGTATACAAAACTACTGGTTCTATTACTACTTATAAAACCATGCACAGATCAAAGTCCTGACTTCCTCAGAATTTGCATGTTATGAATCTTACCTTTCTTTTCTGAGAGGTGTTTAGCAGTCTGGATTACTAGTGTATTACTAGATCAATCAATTATAAACATTTATTTGTATGAGTCTAGGTAACTCTGCCACACAAATATCCCTAAGAGCATCTCTACAGCAACTGATAGATAGGCACAAACCAAAATGGAGTCCATGTCTTGAAGGATTAGACACAAATGCTTCTTCTAATCATGCAAAATTTCAGCTGAAAGTTCACAATCCTTCAAAACAACTCATCTCTGCTACTCTGCAGCTTCTGCCATCACTATTCCAGAAGGCAGAAACTGAGAAGTAGCTGAGTAGTATCTGATTTGTCCGATTAAGTGTGACTTCAGAATCACTGAGAAGGAATCCATTTTCTGCTCAGCACTCCGTGAGATTTATCAGTGAATGCATCACGTCCCAAAGCACACTGCTACTGGGCCATAAAATATTCCAATGTCTTATTAATAAGTTAATTGAATCCATTGTAATTTTCCTTGTATTCATGAAGCTCACTTTGTCATTGATTGACAGAGATGAATTTGAAGATATTTAAGAGTTTCGCAAGCAGATGAACAGCTATATGTGAATTATCATGAAAGAGGAATAGTTAATAAGGGACTATAATAATCTTTCATTAGAAAATTTGATGTAGTAACCACTGCAAACCTAATCGTGTTCCTGCTGACAGTAAAAAGGATTCTGCCTACAGATTCAATGCCATTTTGAGGTAAAAAAATAGTGCTTTTTTTCCCAGAAGCCAAGAAAATTGCAATGAAACTAAATAAATACCAAAAAAAGTCCATCAAAGGCAGCTATAACTAAATCCAGTGACTGCTGGGGGACTTGTACATTTAATCTCAAAGTAGATTATTTATAATCCCCACTTGTGTGGGGATCAGTCCTACTCATCTTCTCCCCACATCTAGCATCAGAATAGAGTCGCATCAATGAGTTATAACTTTGTTTCTGTCCTGGGGTAGAAAGGACCCATTACACTCCCAAAGACATGACAGAAGTCCCATCTGAATGCTCTGAAAACTCTCTTTTTGACTGAAAACAAAACCACCACTCTATATCAGAGAGGGGCATTTCTGTTCTTACAAGGGATTTCCTCACCATAGCCTTCTCTAGCCCCATGAAATTAGTTTCCAAAACTTTGGTCACTTTTGAAAACTGTTTAATTTACATGAGAAGAACATGGCACCAAAAACCTGCAAGATGCATCCAGGACAGCTCACTAACAGCAGATACTGCATCTTTAATGGTTGGACTGGATGATCTTAAGTGTCTTTTCCAACCAAAACAAATCTATGTTTCTATGCATGGTATATAACTGCCCTTGAATGTCTTGAAGATACTGATGATCTTCTCAAGATGTACCCTGCATTCAGAGGCCACCAGTCTAGTAAAACATGTCAATTTTAGCTCAGACACAAGCACCATACATCAGTGTCATGATATCCTTAGAGGAGTTAATGATGGTTTATATCTGGCTTTATATTGCATTGGTCTGCCAGTGCTAACACAGCACACACAGGACACTCCTAACCTAAAACAGGACTAGATGGATAACACCTGCAGTTGATCTTTTGAGCAGTGTTGGAGAGCACTGAAGGCACCAAACTGATCCTTCATCATCCCTGCGACACCTGTAGGGATCCACTGTGAGCTCAATCCTAAGCGCACTCATCTATACATGTCAGCTGTCACTATTAATAAAAGGGCAGCATACCTCCAGGAAATGATCCTTCAGTTAAGGAGCAGCCAGCTCAGAGTCCAGAGAAGATCAAAGGGGAAACACATCAAAAAATAAAATATTCTGAAAACATGTAGGGACTGTTGGGGCAACTGGTAATAACTAGGCCAATGTCTAGGTAGTGGCCTGAGGGCAAGCTAATTCAACAGCATGTGGAAAACTGCTCAACGTGATGAGAAATTGCCAGATGTGACCTAAAACCATGTGAGAAGCTGACAAAATCACAGGTAGCACCAAAAGGGAATGATGACATTTCACTGGTGGGTAAGGAGGAGTTACATGAGAGACAGCCAAACCCCACCAGCGCTGGAGGAGAGCACTGGGGACCTTCAGGGAATGGAGCTGGCAAGGCCTGGGAAACCACCTCAGCAACACCAGGCTACAGAGTTAGAAATACCCCACAAGGGTACAGACACATCAAAATTGCAACCAGTGGAGAAAAGCAACTGGTATTATGAGCTGCATATTTGGGAAGAGGCCTGGAGGTACAAGGGCAGAAAAAAGGAGCATCAAGAGACAATAATTGGCATAAAATTACATGTGAATCATAAATGTACCTGTCTAGCAGCTCTGTAGTGAGTCATCGTGCACTGTTCCGACCAAAATATGTGACCAAACTTAGCTATACCACTAGGAAGATGGGTGGGAGCAGGGTGTTTCCACTGCTGTGTTGGCACATGTTGTTTTTTAGTCTTTGTGTTACATGCACAGTGCAGGGCATCACTTAATCCATTACTCTGTCTCAGGATTCTTGAAGTTCAGTTGTTCCTTTTGCCATCAAGACGTGACAAAGAGGAGGGAGAATCCCTCCTTTTAGGTGCAAGGAGAAGTTTCTACCACACTTTTCCTCAGATTTTGCAGAAATATTGTTAGAGACTGAGGGACTTGAGAAGAATATTGTGAAGAGGGTCTCAAACAGCAAGCAGCGGAGCAGGACGGCATTAAGCTGCTCAGGGCATCCCTAAGTGAGATCCTTTTCCCAGGGTGTAGGGTATGGATTCACAGTTCATGCCTGGAGGAACATGAGTTCAAAATGTACTGTGTGGTATTTCAAGCAGAAAGAAAACAAGATTCCCCAAACACACACACACACACACACACAGAGCACCCTGAGGTGGATTGGTTATTTCAGCAATTCTGATTTAAGCAGCTAAAATAGACTAAGTGGCTTCTGCATGTCTTCCAGCCTGTTTTCCAAATAGCATAAAAGAGCAGCTAAGAAAACAACCCTCTGATTCCTCACTTTTCCCCAGCCTTGATATTAATCAGAGTGTCTCTTAATAAAAGCAGTGAGACATATTCAGCTTCCATCCTAAGCAAGAACTAACCAAGTCAACACTGTAAATTTTAATTTAATTTAATTTTGCTTTGGTTCGCACAAGGATGAAGGAAGCTTGGTGCATTTGTAGTGTGGTGATCTCTTATCTATAAATTTGGGCCCCCACCAAAGTCCTCAAACGTCACCTGCAATGAAGTAAAGATTTATAAATTAAAACGGGTGCCTGAGGTACAGGAAAGACTGATTTAACTCAGGAGAGTTACTGTTTACTGTCTGTAGAGGCTAGAAATCTGTATGTTAGAGAATACAAAACACCCTCACCGTATTCACATCATCAGGATGTCCATTTTCTGCTTACACTATATTACATTGTAGTTCATTATTTTCAAATTACAGAAAGAAAGCTGCCAGTCCCCTGCTGTGTGGCTAATGATCTTACTAAATAACTTTACAGTTCTGATCAGATAACATAAATAACCTAAATAGCTAACTCGTTATTATGTACGATTTGTTTATTTTTTGAGAGCAGTTCGTCTGAAGCTATTTTATAAGCTTAAGCCATTAGAATTATTCCAAGACCCAGAATTTCTACTTCTATAAAATTGAGGAGCTACTTCTCCATTTCCATACATAACAGTCAGTAATTTCCACAGAAATTAAGGGATGTAACTGTAGGACACGTCGGAAACTGCAGACACACTCACACACAAATTACCTGTTTGGGTAAGAAGCAACAGTTGGGTGTTTTGCTTCTTGAATGTTTGAAAATGTTGTTCTGCACTAATTTAGTCCCTCTTCAAGAAACATCAGTTTCAAGAAAGAGGAAAACACTTGAGAATGCCTAAATAGTACCTGATCCACTCAAGCAGATTTTCTATTATTTTCCACTACATTTTCCCCTTCAAATTGCTTCTCACATAGGCCTCCGGGATTTTGGTTTTCTAACCTGAAAGGCCAGTGGTCAAAATCAAGTCATGTTTGTGGAAACTGTGAGTGATTTAAGGTCTTGTACAACAATACCCAGGGCAGGTTCCTTGTGTGACGCAAACCAGTGCTGACTTAACTTCTGAGAACTACTCCTTTCATGAGTAAATCTTATGAAGAAACCTGCATTCAGAGCTTCCCTCAGATGAGTTAGATAAAACTTAAATTTTTTTAAGAGGAAAAAAACTTTTTTCTGACATAAAACTTAGTGTCCCATAAGGAATTCAAATTTAATTAGAATTATGATAGTATTCTGTCTGTGGGAATATATTTCAGTGAATATTTTAAGGTGCATAATAGGGTATACCTGAAGGAAAAACTTTTTTCTCTTTGATTTAATTTTGGTGTGCATACCTTTCACTGCAGGGTTAGAGGAAAGATATGCAGTTCTTTGTATTCTTTTCAAAGCTGGCATTTCTTTCCTTTAGAGTTTGAATTCTTGATCCAATCTCTCAGTCTCTGAACTGTATATTTTTCCACATTTAAAGCACTTCACAGCATTCCTATTAAGACAGTAAACATAACTGGCAGATGCTATGTTGCAAAATGTCTCTGTGGACTGACATGCAAACTGCTTTCAGGAGCTACATCTACAATAAATTAAACAAGCCTGGGGGAAACCTTGAGCCCATCCCATGACAGCCCATTTTCTCATCCTTAGCATGATCGTGAAATATATTTTTATGCCTTACAGTCCTCCCATGAGTATCCAACATGGCTCAAGACATTGCCAAGGCATGAAACTCTTTCCAGGAGGCTCCATGGATGAGGCCAACTTACCTTTGTGAAGAGGAGGGATTTAAGCTGTGTACAAACTGTGTCTTGCCACTTGCTTTCCATATTAAAAAATAGGTTTGACTAATTTATAGTGGTTCAGATAGGGCCAGTGACACCAAAGGCTGTAGCTGAGACAAAGAGAAGCCAATTTGAATTTTCAGTCTATTATGGATAACTCAGTACTTTCATAAAATTCTGGAGAGGGGTAGGTGTCTCCAGTGGACAATTCAAAGAACTTGGATTAAAATTCTTGAGGGTAGGTAACATGAGTATTGTGTCATCACATCTATGTGAAAGGATGTGAGCTTTGCTTGCACTGGAAATCTTGACAGTGCAAGAACTACTGCAACAGCCATTTTTAATGAATTGAGAGGCATTTCTTTATCCATGGTCACAGAGTTATTGACAAGAAGATACGTTCTGCTCACTGCCTACACACCCCAGAAGATTTATCAGAGTGTGGATCATATCCCAAAGCACAGCACTAACAGGCTTTAAAACATCCTGATGTCTTATTAATAAGTTAATTGAATTCCACTGTAGCACTCTCAGTATTAATGCATCTATGCTTGTCATTGACTGATAGACAGAGATGAATATGGAGATATTTTAATAGCTTCTTACATGAACAGATGAGCATCTACATCTACATTGCCATAAAAGGAGAAAAATTATTTGGGGAGTGCAACTCAAATTAAGAGGAAGCTGATATGGTAACCATTGCAATCAAAGTTTGTTTTTCTTGATGTCAGAGGAAAAATGTGGGTTGACTTCAAGAGGACAGGAATCATAAGCTACAATTTATGGCAGCAATTAGCCTTAAAATAATCTTACTAGGAGATTGTATCACTGCCTTTGGCAGCTGAACATCTCATAAAAGAGAAAGGAAGTCTGACTGGCAGAGAAATGTCCTACCCTGGTGATAGTAGGCTTTCTCCATCCTCTTATTTTTGTGGTGGCTTTGTAGCTGTTCATGGTAATTTTAAGCATCTAGTTGGATGTCCTCCATTATACAGGCTGGGAGATATTCCACTAGGATTTCTGCTTGGAGTCCATAAAAATATAACTGAGCCAAACCCAAGCTTTGATTGCTCTAGGAATGCAATGCAGAGCACCAGAGCAAAACCAAAATGTCATGACAATCACAAAACTGTCTCTTATTCTGGTGAGTGGTGGAGTAAAGGGCCCAGAGTGAAGGACTACAGCCAAAGCATGGGCACTGATTAGTTCCTCCCTGCCAAGTAATAACCAATTATAATCTTTCCCTGCAAGAATTGCACCAACAGAGAGAAAGAGCTTTCCCCAGGTAATTCCCCGAGTAACTGTAGGGAATAAATCAAATTACCAGTAACTTTATTCTTAAAGTGATTCTAGATACTTCAGAAACTTTACCTGCCCTAAGCATGTCTACAAGGTGCAATGCAGAAAGCAGGCCAAGCTCCTGAGCCAGAAGCAATATAGCCACAAGAGAACAAGGCACAGAAGGATTCACTTAGCAGCAGATAATTTCCTACAGAGGTTGTTTGAAACTGCACACAACCTCAAGATGACCCCTGTCTCCCTCCTGACATCCTCATGCGGTGGATGCAGGATGATAACATGGGAACTCAACTCTGACTTTGTAAAACATTTTCACAGAGACTTTGGGGTCCACAGGCAGAGGTATTGCTCCCTGGTCCTGAACACTTCACATATCTTTTCCCCCTCTTCCTCCGTGTCTCTCTACGAAGCTGATGAACAAATTGTGAGCCCTCCAGTGGCCAAAATAATGTATTTCCTACCGTGTCCACCCTCCAGACACCGCAGCCTCTCAGACAGGTTTTCCCCTGTGCACTATTATATGGCTATGATCTGGGATCAGACCCAGCAGCCTGATACCCAGAGATCGCTAGAAAGACATTGGAAGGGACTCAAAGCACACATAGAGACCAACACTGCTGGAGAGCGTGGCAGAAATTCCCATTGTATTTGCAGAGTATAGCACAGCCCCTAGGGCTGTGTTCCAGGGTAAGAGAAAAGGACCCTCACCGTAACCCCAGTAGGATAACAGAGGAGATCCTGGATGAACGTCTTTATCACAGCAAAGCTCTTCCATGCTTTTTCTCACCAAAGGCATTGATTCACCGGCACTCAACATGAACTCAGCAGAACACAGGAGCCCCTTTGAAAGGTGCATCCAGGCACATTACCACTCCAAGTGCACATTCGCAAAGAAGGACCAGAGAAGAGGGATATATTAACAAGCAGCCACATGTAGTCATTCTGTGGGTTTTACAAGCCCATTTGTCTGTGTCCTTCTCACTGCAAAAATTCCCTTCCCCTGACTCTCTCCTAACAACCCATTCTCTGAGAACAAGGGAGCATGAAAAAAGGGGGGTGGGGGGGATGTACATTTTGTTTGTTGGGGGGGGGTGGGGGTGGGGAGGTTCTCCTGCTCCTCAAAGCTATACATTTCTGTTCCCTCTGAAAGGCACAATTATTCCAGTGCCAGGAGATACCAGGGAATGAGCGATAAAGTTGAGGTATCGTAAGTTAGAGGTCATACTTCATAGCTGTATGGGTGGCATTTCGGTCAGTGCGTAGCTGTATAATTTAGAGAGAAGGGAGGTTTGCAATGAATGCACCAACTAATCACAACACGTGGAGGTGGGCACAGCCTCTGGTGAGGAAGCCAAGGGGTTTATTTACAGTTGCACCTCCACCATGCACTCAAAAGAATTCAGACATAGGTGCATTAGAATAAAAACATAGGCTAATTATTATTATTAACACTACTTCTCAGGGTTAATGGCTGTAAGGTAAAGACAAGACTGCAGAGGCTACAGGTTAAAAGACTGTCTTTTGATTCAGAGGTATTAACTTCCAATCCTTTTAAGGCTGCACTTTCATTACAGTTTCCACAGTCTTAACTCGTTTTTTTCATCAGCGCAATTATGGAGTAATTCAGACTACTTTTCTAAAGCAAAAACCAATTATATCTGATTTAAAAATTCTGTGTCTTTTTTTTTTTTTTGTAAGCGAAAACTGAAAAAAGAATAGGTAGTATTTCTGAAGATATAATTCATATTTTTTATGACTCATTACAAATGGAGCTAGCCCTTTAATATGTCACCTTACACTTAGATGCAATTAAAGCTGACAGAATCTGTAGCATTACATGGAAGTATCTATGGAGTTACAAACATAACTGGGTTATACTGTGTGAGAACAGGGTCAAAGTTACCTCTACCATATTTTACATTAAAGGGCTTGCATATTTAAATGTTTCCATGGCCAGGGAAAGAAGCTAGAAGTCAGTGTTTAGGGTTTCCATGGCTCACAATGATTTACCATGTCAGTTAAGACCAGGGCAGACCCTGACTAAATTATCCTGCCTCTTCCTGAGAAGGCCTAGGGATGTCAGCTCCAAGCATGCTTCAATGAGCTTTAAAGATGAGGTTCACCAAGCTCATCAAGGATTCACATTCCTCTAAACAAGGAAAAGAAAGATGGAAACATTCCTAAAGACAGTTGTTCCATTGTCTTTTCTTTCTGTGACCATGCTAGTGATGGGACTGTACATCTCTGGTGGTCACAAGCATTTGCTCCCACTTAAGCCAAGGCCCCTTCCACTTGCATAGTGCCATTCACATGAGTTTGAAGACATCAAGTATGTCAACACTGCAGATTAAGTGCAGGGCTGTTGAGTCTCCATAACTGAGTGATAAATTTAGGAGGCTTAGACCACTCCACCAGATTTGTCAACCCAAGGCAAAACTAGCTGAGTCTGCGTTGGTGTTGATATGCCCCAAGTCATGAACCAGGACCCCTCATGCCAGACTTTGCACGTAAAAAGCAGAGCACAGACTCTATCTCAGGGTGCTTATAGTCAAAACAAAAGGCAGGGGAAAAAGTGGATGTTCTCCACTGCTGTGAAGGATCCAAAGAAATTAAATTCAGCAAAAGGTTTAGTAATGTTGCATTTAATATTGCATTTTTTTAGATATCCTTCACTTAAAAATCATAATTATCTTTGAGGATTTTCCAGTGTATCATGTTACCAGACATAATAGACACCTAAAATACCAGTATAATACTAATGGCATTTTAAACGCCATTTATTTCCGTTCCACTTCTCGAGCCACTCTGAACAATTTTGATTGAGCTCTCAATGTGTGTCTGTAAAAGGAGGAGCACAGAGTATGGAAATTCCACTTTTCCAAAGGACTTCCCAAAAATCTGTGGACAATTCTGATATCTCTGGCATTGTATTTTGCATCACTTGGAATGTTTTGTTCAGATCACAACATCTCAATTTTTTCACATTTTTAAACTGCATAATAGAATTGTTCAAGTGGTTACAAATAGGTAGAAAAGCCTGATATTGTTAACATAATTTATATAGTAAAATGCAGAAGCAAAACCTTAAAACTAAAGGTGATTCTTAGACACAAAAAAGGCAGCAAGTTTTGCAAAAAGAGTGAAAGGGAATATTTTTACATTGTGGGATTTTTTAAACTTTTTGTCCCAAAGTAATATTCCTGTGAAATCAACACTATGTTATGAACCATTTTCCCTCTGATTAAACTGAATACATTGGTAGAAAAATGGTTCAATTTGTTTCTCTTTTTAATCAGTTCTGCTCTCTAGTCCTGTCCTTAGAGCTGCTAGTCAGATAGTGGTGATAAAACAGTGGGAATCTGTGGTTTCCATGGGGTGTGAAGAGGCACACACAGCCAGTTCTGTGAGCTGACACACTACAGGCCCATGTGAAACAACAGACTCCTGCTGTGACTGGGCAGTTTGTGAGGAAAGAGAATGATGAGGGAGATGTACATGAAAGGGAAGAAGGCTTTGCACCTTCCTCATTTCAGCCTTTGCCATGAAAGGCCTGGCTCACAAGGCTGGGCATTCAATTCACTTGCTCTGTTGGGCATTATGTTGGGTTGGTTTTTTTTTTCAATTTTCCCTGAGCTGTTCTTACTCTGAATACAATCTTTTGTTTAAATTCTATTCTTGCAAGGCATGATCCCAATGGGTGGTAATGAACCTTTGGCATCCCAGAACAGACGAAAAAGCAGGGCTGTGATGTTCTTACTGAAGCAAAAAATGTTTGAGATTAAAAACTGTATGAATTTTAATTTACTGACTGCTTAAGAAATGAAAAATCAGAACGTGGTGTTTCACTGTAAGTTAGATGTGCTTTAGATGTGCTTTAAATATGCTGACCAGATGTTCTGACTACAGGCTGTCTGCAGGCTTTGCAACCTTGTCCAAGTGCTTACAATAAGCAAGAGCCACCACAGCCCACAGCAAGACTGGATGATACCTTCAGGGTTTCATCCAATGGCCCAGGATACACTGTCCCGTCACAGGACAAGCTGGTGGTGGTTGGCCTGCCAGATTAACGCGTCAGCAGAGGCTGAGCAAGTGAGTTTCAAGATCCTGCCCTGTAACAATGCTAGACAAAAGAAGAAAAGAAATTAAAGACTGAAGTCTTTCAGAGGGAATTTAAAAAAAACAACCAAACAAAACCCCACAAACCCTAAATAACTTAAGTGATTCACGGCATTCTTCTTTGCCTTGAGCCAATCTTCATAATGTTTAGGCATCTCTGCCAGTTCAGTGAATCCTGAAGCAAAATTTCTGATCAGCCCTGATCTTTGCAAGCACAGTCATAATTTTTAAGAAATTGTTTGGTTTATCACTGCAGTCCAAACAAATTCTACCATGGGCAATTTTATTCCATTGATCTAAATTTTGAAAAATTCTACTTCATTACTTACTTTTATGCCCATTATTGCTGTCTTATTTCCGAAGCAATTCCACTTCAACAGTGCCAGGTTGGTCCCAGAATTTATGTACGGGGTTGCAACAGTCCAATATCATAGAACAGTATTATAGAATGGTCTGGGTTGGAAGGAACCCCAAGGATCATAGAGTTCCAAACCCCTGCCACAGGCAGGGCCACCAACCTCCAGGCCTGGATCTACACAAGATTGCCCAGGGCCTCATCCAACCTGGCCTTGAACACCTCCAGGGATGGGGTATCCACAACCTCTCTGGGCAGCACGTTCCAGCACCTTATCACTCTCTCTGTAAAGAATTTCCCCCTAATATCTAATCTAAACCTTCCCTCCTTCAGCTTCAATCCTTTCCCTCTTCTCCATCTGTTGTCTACCCTTTTAACAAGTTGATTCCACTCCTGTTTCTCTGCTCCCTTCAGGGACTGGAAGGCTGCAATGAGGTCCCCCCACAGCCTTCTCTTCTCTAGGCTGAACAAGCCCAGCTCCTTCAGCCTCTCTTCATAGGGGAGGTGCTCCAGCCCTCTAATCATCTTCGTGGCCCTCCTCTGAACCCTCTCCATCTCCACATCTTTCTTATACTGCGGACTCCATAGCTGGACACAGTACTCCAGGTAGCGTCTCACGAGAGCAGAGAGGGAGAATCACTTCCCTCAACTCCTGTCTATTTTTCTTTTGATGGAGCCCAGGATACAGTCGGCTTTCTGGTCTGAGAGCATACATTGCCAGCTCATGTCCATATTTTCATCCACCAGTACTCTCAAGTCCTTCTCCACAGGAAAATCTCTTCATCCCCCAGCCTTCACTGATACTGGGGATTGACCCATATGTAAGACCTTGCACTTGCCATTGTTGAACTTCATGAGATTCACATGGGCCCACTTCTTCAGCTTGCCCAGGTCCCTCTGGATGTCATCCTGTCCCTCAGGTGTCAACTGCACCACTGAGCTTGGTGTCATCTGCAATCTTCTGTGATCTCTATGATCTCTATGATCTTGTTGAGTCTGCACTCAATCCCATTGTCTATGTCATTGATGAAAATATTCAATAATATTGGTCCTAACACAGGCCCTGAGGAATCACTCATCATGTCGCCATCATGCCACTGGGCATCCCTGTCACCAAGGAGAAATATGTGGCTTGAAAACAGCTTAAACTCCTTTCTTGTTTTAAAATTAGTTACTTGTTTAGGATTTATACTCTGTATTGGGCTGAGCCATGAATTCACTCTCCCCATGCTGGTCTGACTAACTTAGGAAGACATTCACACTCCCCTAATGAACTCGGGAGGAACAGTTACACTACCAGTTGATCCAATCAACTGCTGGTATATGTTTATCTATACTAAAGGCCACCCTCTGGCCCCCTATTTGTGTTGAGTTAAAAGTCAGATTCATTGCAGACAAGGTGATCAGTCACAACCTGCATTATACCCTGAGTTTCACAACACATCACCCTTGCCCATCCTGTCAGTCCTCTTGCAATTTAGGGGTCTTTTTGGTCAGTCACAAGTGCCAGCATACACGTTTAAAACTACAACCCATTTTTTGGAAGCCAGCAGGCAACATACTGCACACCCTAAAGACGTTTAAAAGATTTTACCTTCATGAGTTGTACTGCTGAATGGCACCTAAAAAAGGGGGTAAAAAAATCAAAGGAGAAAAAGATTATGGAAGAACCCTTAATATATTTAATATGGAATTATATTAAATCCAAACAGAATTATTTCATTATTACCAGCTTTTATTGGAATAGTTTCTTGGTAGCAGACTAATTTTAATGCAGCTGCATATTAGATTCCAGGCTAGAAAGAAAATGCAGATTGTCTTGAATTTATACCTAGTGAAGAAAAGGAAAAAAAAGTGGATATAATTAAAATAGAATGTACTGAGTTTTGTAACTTCAGTGGCTTTGAAAGAATATGAAACATTTAATGTGCCTATAGGGACTTAATGAGAAATGACTTTGTGTTATGCTATCTCACAGCCCTTAAAGATTTAAGCCAAACACTGTCAATCATTTTCCACGCAATACTCTGAAAGGTCAGCTGCAAGCATCATGCTCCATTCCTGACCTGTCTTGATACTCAAAGGTGGGAGCAGCACTGTGTTTATAAAACCTACATCATGCAATGCTACTTAAAGTACCATTTTCACTGAAGGAAGAGTCAGCGAACAAAAGAGTGATCAGGACAACTGTCCTGAATGGATTAGAATAATTATGTGTTCCTCCATGTTCAATCTGCCCCATTTAATTCTAGTTAGATGATTTCTGTCTTGCCAGCTCCTCCTTACAACAGCCTTAGAGTCCTGCTATGGTTTTGTTTCACTGTACTAACTCCAAGCTTTATTTCTCATTGTGTGTTTAAATTTTGGTTTTGTTTTTTGTTTTATTTATTTTTTCTTTGAGATTAAAGGAGCACAGTGTGATAAAAACTATCCAAAAAACCCAAAAGGGAATGTATTTCCAGCAGGGTTTCTCCTGACATTGCTACATAGTACCCTTTTCCCAGCTATGAGTAAGGACAAGCAGACGTTGAAGGCTGCAGCTATTCAGCAAGGACATGGGATGCTCCGTGGCACATGCCACTGCAGGTATGGTGAAGGCTACCATCCATAGGTACCTTGTATTGGAATGAATACAGGGATGCTGTTTGGACTTGCAGAGACGGGATCAGGAAGACAAGGCGCAGATGGAACTGAACTTGGTGAGGGATGTTAAAAACAACAAGAAGGGATTTTACAGGTACATTGGCCAGAAGAGACAGGCCAAAGAGAACGTACCCCACTTGGTAAATGAGAAAGGAGAATTGGCTGCAACTGATGAGGAGAAGGCTGAGGTACTGAATGAGTTCTTTGCCTCGGTCTTCTCTGGCAGCCAGGATTCTCATAATTCTCAAATCCCAGAACCTTGCATCCCTAGAACTCCAGGTGGGAACTGGGGGAGCAAATCCCCCCCACTGTAAGAGCAGAGCAAGTCCATGACCGCCTCATGAGACTGAATGTCTACAAGTCTATGGGGCCGGATGACATGCATCCCAGGGTCCTGAAAGAGCTGGCTGATGTGGTTGCTGAGCCGCTCTCCATCATATTTGAAAAGTGGTGGCTGTCAGGAGAGGTCCCTGAGGACTGGAAAAAAGGTCACATCACTCCCATTTATAAGAAAGGGAGCAAGGAAGACCCAGGGAATTACAGGCCGGTGAGCCTCACCTCTGTGCCTGGGAAGATCATGGAACAGATCCTCCTGGATGACATGTTGGAGCACATGAGGGAAGAGCGTGTGATCCGGGAAAGCCAGCACGGCTTCACCAAGGGAAGGTCGTGCCTTACCAGTCTGGTGACCTTCTATGATGGAGTGACAGCATCAGTAGATAAAGGGAAGGCAACTGATGTCATCTACCTGGACTTGTGCAAGGCCTTTGACACAGACCCCCATCACATCCTTATCTCTAAATTGGAAAGATGTGGATTTGATGGGTGGACCATCCAGTGGATAAGAAACTGGTTAACAGACTGTAGCCAAAGGGTGGTGGTCAATGGGTCTATGTCCAGATGGAGGCCGGTGACAAGCGGTGTCCCCCAGGGGTCTGTCTTGGGACCGGTTCTCTTTAACATCTTTATCAATGACATCGATGATGGAATTGAGTGCACCCTCAGCAAGTTTGTGAATGACACCAAGCTGAGTGGTGTGGTTGACACCCTAGAAGGAAAGGAAGCCATCCAGAGGGATCTTGACAGGCTGGAGAGATGGGCCCGGGTGAACCTAATGAGGTTCAACACTGCCAAGTGTGAGGTGTTGCACTTGGGCCGGAAGAATCCCAGACATAGATACAGACTGGGAGAAGAGCTTCTTGAGAGTAGCCCTGCTGAGAAGGACTTGGGGATTCTGGTGGATGAGAAACTTAACATGAGCCAGCAGTGTGCTCTTGCAGCTCGCAAGACCGATGGTATCCTGGGCTCCATTAGAAGAGGGGTGGCCAGCAGGGACAGGGAGGTGATTGTCCCTCTCTACTCTGCCCTCGTGAGGCCCCATCTGGAGTCCTGTGTCCAGATCTGGGGCTCCCAATATAAGAAGGATGTGGAACTGTTGGAGAGGGTTCAGAGGAGGCCACAAAGATGATTAGAGGCCTGGAGCACCTGCCCTATGAAGAGAGGCTGAGGGAGCTGGGCTTGTTCAGTCTGGAGAAGAGAAGGCTGCGGGGGG